>CM056993.1:304097759-305422759 GCA_029891345.1 Dryococelus australis | reverse complement strand
GTTAAGCTTTGTTTGCATGAGATGGGGGAATATTCTGGAAATTAAAGTTTAGCGGGGCTTCATAGAAGTGTGAAGTAACTGAACGGCCCATGCCTTGTATTTCAAATGTGTTCTCGTGGATTTAGTATGACATAGGTACGTAGCCCTGTATTAATGTTTAAAAAGGTACACATCGTAAAATTAGTTATCTCAGTTACGCATATTCAATTAATCATACATATTGGAAATTAGCTGTATCTAAATAGCTGACTAGTTGTGAAAACTTAGCTTCGTTTTGGAAACTTAGCTTCGTTTTGGATTCCACGAAGTGGTATTACTTACATTCGGAATTTAGTTACTTCCTTGAGTTAGTACGTACATCATGTGAGAGCTTTTTCCCCGGAACTTGATGCATTGTAAAAAAAAAAAGTGCAAGAGTTCTGTCTGACGTATAAACAAAATTGACGAGACGTCACTAGATTAGAGATTGCCAGGCTTATCAGCTACAGATGTTTACAGCTAATCCTGATAACGTTTCATTAAGGTTTTGCACGTGTTTGATGAAATCAGTTTTTTTTACCAGTAGTAATTTGAGACCCATGCTCTTCCTTGCTACTGATTGCAGTTGGTGGCAAGTGTCTTTCACACTCCGTAAATATATTTAATGAATATTTCAATGGGTATCGGTACTGTTTGAGTGTATTGTGTGTTAACGTTTCGCAATATTATTTCTCTTCTGGTCATTTGTTTATTCTGTAAATGAAATATTTTAAACCATTCATTAAAAACGGCCCTTGTGCTTTTATTCTGTTAAAATGTCTTGTTTGAGTCAATTTAAATGTTAGTACAACACTTAATATGATCTCGGATATTTGCAAACATGGCGTGTCCTGAAAACCTCCAGTAGCTTTTAGACTTCCTGTAGCAAATGCCATTGATTTCTTCCTGGTAAAGTATGAACTGAACTCAGCGTTGTCAGAGGTACCAGAATTCTGGTATTCGTGTCCTATTTTCTCTTGGTACCAGGGGTTTCTTATTCTGGTACGCATATATACCAGATTTTTGTTGATCTTAAAATTTGCTAATGTACTTATATAGCGGAAGTATAGGTTATTTCTATTTTGTAAGCTAAAATAAAAATAATTGTAGGTCACAACTACTTAAGTATAGTTTGTAGCCATACATAGTGTTAAATCAGACTATTGCCATAGAGACTTTGAAAAATCATTTGTGTTATTTAATATGTGACTAAATATGTTGAAAGTGAATTACTAATTTGGTAAAATGTGTGCCGGTAAGAAATCTCAGTTCTTCCTGAAAAAAATAAGATATAGATACAACATCTAACCAATTTTCAAACAGTTAAAAATTTTATTTGGGATTTAAAATTACTGTAATGTAAGTACAGTTATATTAAGGGGGAAGAGGGAGGGTGACTTATTTTTATTAGAGTATCAGAAATTTAGGGCACACACTACCAGAATTTAATTTACCTCATCTGGTAACACTGCCTGATCATGCCCCATGGTTACTGAAAACAGTACAATCAAGTGAAAGGCTCATAGACCAGAATTCAAATTAAATTCGTAGGATTGAAAAATATGTATTCGCATTGTAGCCTGATGCTACCACCCCCCCCCCCCCTTTTGTTCATAAATTGCTGTTTTAGCGCAGAATTTGTAAACTATTTTGACGGAACAAAGACTCGCTGTCGAATGTAAAGACACGTGATAGTACAGTATACAAGTTTTAGCTGTGGGGGCAACTAGGAAGTTCCGAGTATGCCCGAAGACTTCGCAGACCACACGAGACAGCAATTTTCAAAACATTACATTACTCTAGTAGTACACAAATTTTTGGTTGTACGCCCCACTGCTTCTTAGCATCTTAGACAACGGTGGTTCGCGTCTTGGAGGAAGGTCCTCTCGTGGTTCGCGTCTTGGAGGAAGGTCCTCTCGTGGTTCGCGTCTTGGAGGAAGATCCTCTTGTATTCGTTGAACAGCGATGTGCAACAACCGCTGTAAGGTGCGGATCGGACTGTAGATGGCGATGGTGTGGTAGCTTTCGAGGTGGCTAAACTGAAGGCGTCTACAATCTGGGCTCGACGGCTACCCAGGTGCGAGGCGCGTCTTGGCGTCCTAAGCGCGCCTCCAAGGATACCGCGGTTCTGTGAACGGCGCTGACGTAACGGCGGCATTCCTGCGGCGTGAGCACGTCGCCGACTCGGATGCCAGGCAGGAAAGTTTCCCTGTACCCTCGGACGCGGTGTAGTAGTTTCTCCCTCCCTCCCTCCCTCCCTCCCTCCCTCCCTCCATACTCCTTGCTGGACTGGACAGGTTGTTTTGCCGCGCCGTAATTGCACCTCCAGCGGCATAGCGGTGACCTTTTCCTCGTGTTTACCAAGCATCTTCGTCCCCGCCCTACACTGCCGTTTTTTTAACGAGCTCCATCTTCCTTGCTGTTTGACCTCGTCTCCTCACGTGCACTGCGCAGGTCGCCAGTTCCCTCCATCGGGGGGTTTAAACCCTCATGTCGGGTACTCGTGCACTTTTCTCTTTCCTTCGCTTCAGTTTTCTTATTTTTTTAGGGCAGAAATGATGTAATGTCAAACCCGGCCGGGTCACTCCCGGAGTTTCACATACAGGAATCGTGCCGGAACGTGCTGCTGGTCGTCGTGTTTCACGGGGTCTCGCGTTTCCGCCGTTCGTTCATTCCAGCGCTGCTCCATGCTCACCTGTCTTCACCCTAATCTGCTCTTAAGACCTCGATGTTAAGAGCTGCCCAAATCTCTCCTTTCCTCCACACTCCACTCATATTTGTCGTGAATGAAATTGAGCGCGATACCAGGTTGCGCACTGAATTTGTCAGAAGAAAGTGCCCAAGTATAAGTCCACAGAGGATAAAAAATGGTGGTGGTTGGTGGAAGAGGGCGAAATTCACGGGGCTCGAAGGTGCCTGGTTTTGTTAGGATATTTATTTTATAAAGTTTTTCTTACCAATTTTCAATTTAAAATCTGTTGTGAATGTGTGCATGTTCGATGTATCTTTAAAACATTATTGAATGGAAACTAAGTTGCCTTTGAGGAAACTAATAGAATAATTCTCTTAAAACCGCGGTAGTTTTATTCATATAAAAATATACAGAAATGCTTCAAAGTGCACGGTTTTGAGGTTCCTTTTCTTTTGAGAAGTTAAAAAGGGTTTGAAATGTTGAGCATTAAAGTAGGAAAGGAGGTCTAACAAAATAATTTGCCCCGGAGCATTTGGGGGCTGTCGACGGCCCTGGTTAAGTAAGAATACGAAGTTACAGTGTGTGCTTACTAACGACAGAGGACAAGTCTGTTCTTTCATATCCCCCCCCCCCTTTTTTTTTTCTTTTTCGCTATCTTTGATGACGTGTTATCTTTTATCGTGTATTTAATTTTATGATCAAACACCAAACATCTACGCCAGGATTGATTATCGCAAATATTGAACTCGTGGATAGTTTTATTTTCTTCCGGAAATTAATACAATGGTAGTTGTAACTCGACACTTAAAAAACGTGCAATACCTGAACGCAATACAAATATGATGGGGCCAGAAACTGTCCATACCGTAGAAACTGAGGCAGTGTTCCAATTAGTTTCTAGTTTAGTTTTTTGTAATACGACCTTCAACTGTCTAGCATGCCGTACTACTATTAGTTTCGTGTTATTTCAAAATTAAAATGATGTACACGAAGTCTTAAAATAAATAGTATTTATTTCCGAGAGTTATTAGTGGCATTTAAAATTCAAAAATAAACAATGTAACATTACAAAAAATTGTGTAATGAGAAAATACCTATTTCATGAATATTTCAGCAACTTGCTTTGTGAAGTGAGAGTACAGTTTACATTTGTTTATGCCAATAACCTCTTCTATATGCTTGTTTAAATATTTCAAACAGGCAAAACTAATATGGCGGTGATTTGGAAAATTTGTATTTAGTAATTTGTCAGCTTCGAAGTTGACAATAAAAATACGTCGTGGATGTTATAGATAAAACGGCTCACGTGACATTTTACTAACGAAAAGTGCTAGTAGGAGCACTTTGATGCAGAGATAGTTAAAAAGCAGCGAGGCGCGAGCAGACTTTTCACCTTATCTGTCCGTGCTGGCCATAAATCAGCGTGTAAATAAAGCAGTGATGCATTTGCATTAGCATGTAAACCGTTTCCTGGAGCATGGCGCGGGGAATGTAGTGGGCTTGGAGCGTGGCGTCAGGAGTGCAAAGTGGCACAGGTGCGCGAGCGACTTCGTGTTCGCCGTTGGAGACATTCCGCGCATACCGGCCGCGGGACGGGGCTGGTGTCGCCTGCGCCTCGCCCTGGCGGCCGCCGTGTTGCATCTCGCCTTCCTGCGAACGCTTACCTTGGTGTCGGGTCAGGGGCGTTTGTTTGAACTGTGTTGCATTGTGTTACACATACACGTCTGCGAGATCATTGGACAGAAATTAACCCTTTGGAGGACTAACTTTCCTTTATTAGCTTTCATAAAATTGTTAATAATTTTTATAGGCTTTTCAGGGTAAACTGAGAACGTTTGACAATGTATCTTCTTCCACCGTATCTAAAATTATTGTCGTGGACTTCTTACTATAGGCTATTTACAGTAAATTGAGCACTTTTGAGGCCTTAGTGACTTTCTTTTCAGCCATTTTTTTTATTCATTAACGACCTTTTTTAAAATAAATATTGCCACTTGAGTAATACACAATGTGTGTGTGTGTGTGTGTGTTCCACCGCACTAGGAAGTTAACGTCTAAGGCTACGATAAAGTATGTTTAATTACTATTATTTCAAATGAGACGGCTTTCATAACTGCTCACTTTACCGTGAACAGCCTTTACTTTATTTGTACATTACTTAAGTGAAACTGTGAAATATTTAGGGAAGTTAATATTCCTTTCTGCTTAAGAGTAAGAATGAGCACATTTGTAAAATATTAACAGTTGTAATTTAACGTTGTGACGTTGAACTGCTTTCTCTTTGTCGTCGCCAACTTCACTGGGAAGTCACTTTTTCAAAGGTTGATTTCAGAAGAGCTAAATGAGCAGTGAACAGCCAATGCCAACTTCGAGAGCGAATATTTCACCAGAGTGATGTTTCTGCCAAGCTATTTCAGACACCGTAAACTTGTGTGTTGTGGGCCGGTGGCGCAAAATCTTATGACAAACTCACCAGTGTGGTAAAACAGTTGCTCACTAAGTTGCCAAAACCTCTTATCTAAGATTGGTTTTTCGTATTTTTATGTCTGCTTCCAAAAACCTCAACTTCGATTGACTTATTTGGAGTTTATTCATCTCTCAATCCCTGCTAAACGTGCGCCCAGTGTGCAGATATACGAAAAGAACACACACATTTATCTGAATTATGTCAAAGTAACAATATGAAAATGGTCCGAAACAATGGTATAGACTTTAATGTCGCTTGGACTCAAAATAATTGGCGAACTATCAATATTCCACATAAAATGGTTCGATTTCTTACGTGACCACTGTTTTTACAGTGTCGGAAAATTTTTTTAATAAATGAACCTAATACTATAGATCGATACTTGAATATCTTGTGAAGTAATGTTTTAATGGTTATATTATTTGTTTACGTATTGTAAATTGCACAGTGTTAATATGCATCGAGTGAGTGAAGAGATTTGGGCGGCTCTTAACATCGTGTTCTTGAGAGCCGATGAGGGTGATTGAGGTGAGTATGGAGCGGCGTCGGAATGAGAGGGCGGGGGAAACGGGAGATCCCGAGAAAACCCGCCGACCAACGGCATGTTCTATTTCACCGAATAGGGAGCTACAGAACATAAATAAATAAATGGAGAAACTAATTTCATGCTATGCCTGCTGGCTACTTCCCAAGACTTTGTGCGTTTTAAACGCTATTTCGGAGCACACCGACGTTGTCGAAAACTGCATTTTCTAAATGCTCTACCTCAAAATATTTGGGTCGAATTCATACAAAAGTAGTAGAGAAATGTGCATGTGAACTTGCTGATAAAATGTTTCCCATAGGTAAACGCAACACGACGGAAATATTGTGCACGTTAGTTGAGAGGCCTGCGCGTAGCGGCGATGGCGCATTTGATGTTCGTGGCAGTGTCGCCCTCATTGCTCGTGCGCTTCTTGTTCTCAAACGTGGAAACGTTCAGTTTGGGAGAGAAGGGCGACGTCATTCGGAGAATTATACGCCCTTGTTGGATAAAGCGTCCCTTCTAAAATTTAGTATTTTAAAACAATTACGTTAGTGTTTACACGTCCTTGTTTATCATGTTAGCTATTTGACAGTGTATTGAACAACTTGTTAGATGTCGACAAAAACGATCTGGCTGTGATACGTAATGTGCGTGCCAATGTAGCGATTTACCATTTCCTTGCTTCTGTGCTTCAAACCCACGAAACTGTAGGTAAAGGCTGTTCATGATACAGCATTTTAAAAATAAACCTTAGAAAAGCTTCGCTGCCACTACTTGCATATACTTTAACGGGCGCACTGAGTGACATGTGTCCAGTGATGTTGGTAACGATGGAGGGAAAGTAGTTCCGTATCTTCACGTAGAATAATTAGTTAGGTAATTTTCTGTGATAACTTAAATTGTTTCTCTCCTGTTTTTTTTTTTTTTTTAATACACCGAAGTGTAAAAAATTGCAGATTAGTAAAGTATTTACTAATAAGTTAACAGTTTCGTTTGACCACGCCTAAATAACGTGACGAGACCAATGGCAATGCTAATTTTACGTGAGGTGGAAGAATACACAACGCGCATTAAAGTAGTTTAAGTAGGGCTTTCAAAAGTGCTCATTTTTATCGTGGACAGCCTATAGTTATCGTCCGAGGTAACAGACGTCGGAAGCGGCTTGGGCGAGGTGCGGTCCTGCCCCATTCACAACCACCGGGTTATTCTGAAAGTGCGTAGTTTTGTACTCGCTTAGCTGGAATTGGCTTCCACCGTAGATTGTCGCGGCCGGCATATTCCAGCGAGGAGCCGACCACAACTTCCCGTTTCGTGTAGGGCCCAGCAACCGTGCTATCGTGCAGGCTGACTTAGTCGTGCTCGGCCCTGCTGTTCAGACATGAGGTTCACGCTGTGCGATCAGGTATGTCGGTGGCTTCGTTTCCGACGAGGCAACATTCCAAAAACCTCCTCTGTAATAAATACTTTTTCATTCCACGTCTTGTGGGGTTTTTTTTACGGGTTATCAAGGTAAAGCGGTAGTCATTCAAGGGAATTAATTTGTGGATTTCTGTTGATCATTTTACGAAGTTTTGTATGAAGCCGGTTTTTGTGTTTTTATAGGCTATTCACGGTAAAGTGAGCACTTTTGAAGTCCCTTTCATTCTTGTTAATAGTCGATAACCATATTTTATTTTAGCCTTAGACGTTAATTTCCGGGTGGTGGAATACGCATACTATATTTATTACTTACGCTGCAATATTAATTTAAAAATGTTAAGGGATAAAAAATAGCGGAAAGGAAAAAGTAACTATGGTCTCAAAAGTGCTCCGGGAACAGCCTATAGTAGGCATACTTAAAGGTAATTTAGTACAGACTTTTTTTACACATTAAATGTGACAGTACTGTTAACCACGTGAAATCAAGAGGTACAATACTTTGTGGCCGGTTGCCCACTAAGTTTGGATTAAACTGGGATCATAGTATTGGTGTTACCTTTAAAATTTTACTGTTTTTATCTCTATGTGCAACCATAAGTTTATATAAGCACATTATCTTTATTAATGCTGTTTGAAGTGTGAATATCTTATTTGTAGTGTTTTAATACCCAATTTTTTGTTGCAGCAATTGAAAGATGCCCTCAGTGAAGTGGTGGCAGAAATGGAGAACATGGACACTGCTGATGAAAGGTAAATATATAAATTAAACATATTTATTTTTTAAATTGGAATTGCTCTAGCCACTGTGCCACTACTGCCCCACTGATTACTGTAGCTACTGGGCCACTGCGGCTCCACTTGCTATGTCTATGTGAAAGAATGTAGCTTGCTAACAATGAAAGATTTATAACTATGTCCAGCAGTTTTGGTAGAGCATGCTTAGAAAGCAGCAAAATAGCTCATTTTTCCCCGATTTGATTCACTAATACCATTAATGCTCCACTCCTATAAGTGCTGCTGTAATTTTTAATACACATAAACCTTCTTCGATAAATGCAGAGCAGAAGAGTAAAAACCGCATCCAAATCTGCTCAGTGATTCTCGAGATTAGCACAGTCATACAGACATGCACCAGGGACTTTATACTGTGTAGTGATGCAATTGAGATTTCATAACCATAGTGTTCATAGTTTAAATCACAGCACAGTTTATTTCAATTCCATTGCCTGAAGAGATTATAGGCTGTTCATGGTAAAGTTAGCACTTATGAGGCTCTAGTTATTTTATTTCAAACATTTTTATCCTTTAACCACCTATCCAAATCTTTTTTCTTTAAGCTTAACTTAATAAGGTAATGTAGCAAGTTAATGATAAATGTAAACATGTATTGTGTTACACAAAATACATTAACTACAAAAGAGAGAAAATCCAGTGTTTGCATCCTTCATATTCCTCCTAGCTTAAAGGCTAGCTTGTATCATGTTAACAGGTCACATTCAAATTACTATTAATTTTTTTTGTTAAAAGATTTTTTTAAAAAAGTTAAGTATTGGGAGATAAAAAAAATTAGTTCACACCATTGACAAATATTTAAAATAGAGTACTGTCTGTATTAATAAATTTTTGCAAATATAATTTATCACTGGATTTACTTTTAACTAAATAGGTATATGTCTGTGGATAATGTGCTTGTCTGTTCTTGTTTGTATATAGTAAAGTGCCTAAAGTGAAGTAGTAATTGTTTAACTACAAAAAGTTTGTAATTGGCAAAATGTGTGTAGTTAACATTTTCAGTATGTATTACTGCTTTTTTGTAAAATCTGGCAGTGTTTTGCTCTATAGCAAAAACAACACAAAGGCGAAGCAGATGTCGTTTGGTCGGAAGAAATTCAACATGGACCCGAAGAAGGGCATTGAGTACCTGATAGAGCACGGGTTGCTGAAAGCCACTCCGGAAGATGTGGCTCAGTTCCTTTACAAGGGGGAAGGTCTCAACAAGACAGCCATTGGCGACTATCTGGGTGAGCGCAGCGACTTCAACGAGAAGGTGCTGCGAGCATTCGTGGAGCTACATGACTTTACGGACCTCATCTTGGTGCAGGCGCTCAGGTCAGTCACGTCTGTCTTGTCACTGGGTTTGAGTTTTTCTTTCGCTGTTCTGCAGGACGATCGATATACTGTGTGTGCATTTCAAATCGGATACCTTTCCATATTGTAATTGGCTTCCAGGATGTTTACTAACCGTGGAAATCCTGGGAAATCAGGAAATGAGATTGTTTGCTGCCTGTTTACAGAATTTATCACAAAATAAATAAAAGTTTACTAAGTTTCCTTGCTCTGAAAACAATTTAAATATTTTCTGTATTCAATCCCGACTAAGCAAGATTCTTTCTTAAAAAAAGTGAAAGAAAAGTGGAAGTAAATTAAAAAATATCCAAAAATGCAAGTGATATCACTAATCAGTGCTGTAGAAGTCGGCTTTTTAAGAAATTTCACCTAGTTTTTATTTAAAACATAAGTTTGTTGTACTATATATAGTTTGTATAGAACATTTTAGAAATAAAAACACCACCTGGAATTATCAGGGAATTTTTTACCAAGGCTCAATACATAATCTGTATTAATGGTTTATTTTGTTTTATCTCTAAAACTGTACATTCAACTGTAAAAAGTTGCAGATTGTACATCTGACAGATATGTATTGCTTAAAAATTTACAAATGTTTTGATTTGAACCTATAACTCTTAAATCCTTGGAATGTTGGTACATAGTTGAATGGTATTCAATTTTGTAATGGAATTGTGATTTTGTAGGCCTATACATTTTATTTATTATAGGTACATATATTTCACTTATGTAAAAAAAATCCAAATCTCTAGAAATTAATTTTGTAATATTCTTTTCGCTTATGTGCCAATTGGTCCAATTCTTAATGTATCCCTGATTTACAATTTATTTATGATGACTCCTCCATACTTGGATAAGGTCATTATTTTGAAGAGACAAAGGTCAAATGTAAAAGTGCAGTTCACTTCGAATGAGGTAGAAGCTGACAAGCCATCATATTTGTTTGGATGTTGGGATAAGTCTGACCTCATCCTCAAATTCGTTACTATTAACACATTGTAGTATGATTCTAGAAATGTCCACTGGAAATAAAGTAAGAAAATCTTAATTTTGTAAGAACTGTGTGCAAATTCATTTTTTGTGTTGTAGGCAATTCCTGTGGAGTTTTAGATTACCTGGTGAAGCCCAAAAAATTGATCGGATGATGGAGTGTTTTGCTCAGCGCTACTGTCAGTTGAACACAAATATATTCACAAACACAGGTAAGTTGGTCTAGTTTGTAAATTTAAACTAATTGTGGACTGCAAAGTGTTTTGTCAAAAGTCCTGTAATACCATCTTGTTAGTGAAAACGCACAGCTTTTTACTTAGTTTGCCTACATGTGGTCGGAAAGTCTTGCATAATTGCAGTAGCCTAAATTGTCCAATTGGACGAGACAATTAAAATATATACGTCACAAATATAATTGTTCTTAATGTTCTCGACACCTTGTCATGTCTGACCTCACTGCAGTGTTGGGTAGTAACTTAGAAGTAATTACTCAGTAACTTTTTGTGGTAACTTGTAACTCCATTAATTGTAACTGACAGAAAAAATGTTGATACTTTTTGCTTCACAATACTGTAGTTTCATCTCGTGTAGCAAAAAAAAGCTGAAGTGTAGGGGGAACGAGTCACGAGTTAAAAATGCAGGGGGTGCATGATTGAAGTCACCCAAATGCCTTATATTAGTACAGTTACCTATGCATATTACCCCGGAGCATGCTGTCCCACCCCCCTTTCACTCCCTCTTTCTGAGAAATCTGGGAAATCACAAATGTTAGGTATGTACTAATCTCAAAATGTCAAAAAAAAATGAAATATTATTGTTGGGTATGAGATTAGACAACTCTGCATAAGTGGATGGTGGTGGCCAGGGCAGATTAAGACAGTGGGCGAGACTGTTTATTTTTCCTGAATATGTACAGAAAAGGAGGCAGGGCAAAGATTTCATATGGTAAGCCCTTTGTTCGTAGGTGAACCGAAATCACTAAAATGACATTCCTGTACTTTGTTTTCACTTTGGGCAAATTTTTATAAGTATCAGAGTATTACGCTCGTGAACCAATTAGTCCCGAATAATTCATCATGTGAATTCTGTAGTTATCATTGTTATGAAATGTAACCATCTGGTCTTGTAGCAAAACTGTACCTTCGCTTATATACATGCGTGTTAATACCTGTATTTCAGGCTGTTTTTTCATCTGTATTTATGCTGTCATTGGAGTTTTTTTTTCCTGTGGCACATACTTTACAGGGAAAGTTCAGCTTACATATGGTGGGGAAAATCTAAGACCAAAGTGGCATTTTTCCACTAATAGTAACATTGTAGGCATTATAATAAACAATGGGAAAAAAAACAAAATTGGTTAAAATTCAGTGGGGGGGGGGGGGGGGGTGCATTCTGTAAACTATGCCAAATATTCATAAAAAATGAAGTCAACAGTATGCAAAAGATGTGGGGTGTATTCATAACAGTTTCATTCACATCTTTCAAAAATGCATTACGCAAAGATGGGAAATTAAGAGAAGCATGAACAGTCCTCAGCTCACACTGTCGAGATGAAAATCTTAGACAGGCAATGAAAAACTGTGTTCATGCTCAAATAGTTCAAAATATGAATGGGGAAGACATGAATTGAAAATGTTCAAAAATACGTACACGAGGCTTATACTTTATAGTAAAGGAAAAAATAGCTCTTGCTACTAAATATGAGAGATTGTGTATTCGACAAACTGAATGTAAAGTTTGAGGAATGGGGGAAAGCTCAGTGACAGATCTAATTACATTAGTAAGGATACGGCCTGTGAACTGATGGCATGCATGAGTGAAGTTACGAAACTAGGCCTCAAGAAAACATTGAAAAAAAAGTTCTCCCGCGTGGCATATGAGAGCACTTCCATAAGAAATAAAGTAGAATTAAGTATAATATAGTAGTAGAAGATGGTCAAAGCAGGAAAGTTAGTCTTCTTTAGTCCAAATCCCTAATGCCAAAGCGGAAACAATAGATGCTATTCACCAGGAGTTGGTTTTTGTCAATCTGAACTATGACAATGTTGTTGCTTTTGGATTCGACGGGGCTTTAATATGGTTGGAAATGTTGGAGGCGTAAGAAGGAAGCTGTTTGAAAAGGCAGAGAAGTTCTCTACATACACTGCAGAGCACACATCTTGTCTCTCAGAATCTTCCTACAGGATTTAAAATATGACGGTGAAAAGGTTTTTTTTACATCTTAAAGGATGTTTATAGATTGTTTACCATATTGCCTGGAAAGTAAAATGTTCTTTGTGAAATTCAGGCAATGATTCTCAAAGTGAGATTGTTCTCTCGCCATAAAATTGTGGATGCTGTCTCCAGGAGCTTGAAGTAGATCTTGATGGCATGTAAGCACATCAAGGAAGGAGCAATTCTTGCTTCATTAGTAGGAGGTATCTTGCTAGACAAAAGAAATGAGAGCTTAATCACCACCGGTCATGTTGATGAATGAAAAATGCTGTGTACTCATCTATCCCAGTAACGCTCTACAAAATGGAGGATTTGAGTCTAACCAAAGTCATTCCTCTGATTATAACAAAAACATTGCATTTGGGGGATATAAGAAAACAATGTGAAGACAGTCACTTACAATAACATGTTTGGTGTGAAATACAATTAAAACTAGAAGTGTATTTAATTTGTGACAAAGATAAAGTATTCAAAGAAATGAAAGAATACCGCAAGTGTGTACTTGAAGAAATAGAAAAGTTTCAGCGACGGCCATAGCCATAACATTTACGAGTCACTTTGAGATCTTCCAGACACTCGTGGAGTTAGAAAATGCTGAAGGAAGGAAGTTTTGCGAAAACTTTTCAATGCTGAATGGTATAGTCATAGACTTAAAAAATTCATTCTAATTTTTCATAAAGACCATGCCCAGTACACGCACATAAACCAAGGATTTTTGTAAATTGACTCGAAGTGGATATAGGTTACTATAGATACAAAAGCTCTGCGAAGTAATATTGGAGATTCCTGGAATGACAGCCTCTGTTGAAAGATCATTCAGCATGATGAACAGAGTACTAATCTAGAAAATAAATGGAATTCTGCTGGAAACCTTGCAGCATTGTATGCTGATCAGCATTGAAGGATGTGAAATTCAGATGGAAGAGTTCCTCGATAAAACCGTAAATGTATACACATGCAAAAAACCTTGTAAGGTTATCGTAAAATATTAGGAATGTGACAGGACTGTAGGCGGTTCTTAAAAATTATTCCTTTCTGTTAGGGCCTATTAACAGTAAAATTAGAAGCCGACAATTTTAATGCAGTTGTTGACAAACATTACTTAAAAATCTGTATAATGTTATGCATATTAGTATTATGATTTCCATTAATTGATAAAATGACTTCTTTTGTTTGAACTTGTTTTTTATTTCATTGTTTGTAATGTCTCGCATGACCTTTGTTTTTAGAAGCTCCTAATGATTTGTCATTTCTTAAATTTTGGGCTGTTTCAACCACCTTTTCACTTTTTATTGTATACTTTGTAGGTTATATCAATAGATTCATAACTGGAATTTGATTTCTTTTTCAGTTTTCTGAAATATACATTTAGACCTTGAGTCATGCAGGTCTTTTTAGGAAATTGTTGAATTTCAATATGAACCTATATATGAATACATTTGTAACTGTTAGGATCAGTTTCTTTATACACATTGCACTAATAATAAAAGAAGTAATAAATTAAAATTAATTTCCTTTAAAAAATAGTTTTATTTTAATAATTAAAAGTACAATCCCTTGGCAATGTTTACGCAATACACCTCCGAATTTACAATTTCGAGAGCTGAAGTTAAGTAAATTCATAACTGGAGTATTCTGAGCCAAAAGTTAGTGAATAGAGGAAGACATTTAAAAATAATATTGAATGTGATAAAAGATGGGGTGAGGATAATATTGTGAAGGATGTAGTGGGTAAAACTTCTAGTCCTTTTCTTTTTGCTGCAGAATTGTTCAAATTTTAGAGTTCTTATTGATAAGATTTTTGAGTTTAGCAGTACCGTTTGGTTAGAAAGTTTACTCCTACACGTTATAATGCTAAAAAAAAATTCATAGTAAGCTTGTTCGTGTCTGGAGGCTTTAAATGACATACATATAATGAGCAGTCTCTCTTGTAAAATTACTTAAAATCACAGTTAAACTATACATGGTATTGTGTAAATTTTTTGTGTTTGGGAAGAATTTGGGTTGCTTGCTTCACCAAGTTTTGGTGTCTTTGAACGTAAAATCAATCAAGGGTTGTCACTTAAAGTGGACTGTGCAAATCCAGTGTATGTAGTGTGATACAAACCTAATAGTGTGTATATTAAAGCTACCTTGAAAAATGTTTTTATGGATTATTTCATTGATCAGTGCTTGATTGCTTTTCTGACAATGAACTTTATTTGCAGACACGTGTTACGTCCTCTCTTTCGCAATCATCATGCTGAACACAAGCTTGCACAATCCAAGTGTGAAAGAGAAGCCAACAGTAGAGCAGTTCATCTCCATGAATCGAGGCATAAATAACGGGGGTGACCTGCCACAGGAACTGCTAGTGGTGAGTCAGTGTCACCTGTTTGTAAGTGTGGGTGAGGTTGTTGCATGTTCTGCACCATAGGTTTACCTTAAAGGTAAATATTTTTTCCTTGCGAGTCTCGTCCACAATTCTTGATTCCGTGTGGAATGGGTAATTGAAATTTAATGCCTCCAAGTGAGGTGGTACAGTGGTTAAACTGTACTCATTTGTTAATACCTGAATTTGAATCTGGGTCGGGTCATCCTGATTTTGATTTCCTGTGATTTCCCTAAATCGCTCTGGTGAATGCTGGGATAGTTTCTTACTATATCATAACAGATTCCTACCCAGTCCTCTGAGCAACTTGCTCAGTGTCCAGTGACCATGCTATCGAGACGTTAAGACCTAGCTATCAGTTAATGACTGCTATTCAGCCAAGATTTAAATTGTTTAATTCTGTTTCAGGGATGTTTGGTAATGAATTCCTAACTGGAAAAATCAATTAAGAATTTTTATTACTGGCTTTCTAAGGTCTCTTTAAAACTTTTCACATGCAGTGTTATTTGCAGTCTATTAAACAGCCGTCATTTCCATAGTTTCACATTTGTTGCAATTTGTATATGCAATACGATAAAACAGTTCTTTAATTGTTTTAATAACTTAAAAAATGAACATAATTACTGGCAACTCTTACACAGTTGCAGCCTTATTGTGTTTCAACATCATTCAGAAAAGAATGGTGGAAATGAGCTCAAGGTGGTACAATCTCAGCATTGTGTAATGTTCTAGAACGTGAGAATTGTGGGATTCTTGGTCTCCTGACTAAGGTTTTGGCTTTGTCATGTTCCCAGAGCTTGTACGAGAGCATTAAGACTGAGCCATTCAAAATACCAGAGGATGATGGGAACGACCTCATGCACACATTCTTCAACCCAGACAAGGAAGGCTGGCTGTGGAAACAAGGTGAGTGAACCATGTCAGTCTCTAAAGAATTATTTAATGAACCTTCTACATTTATACATCTTTAATTGAAGTACAATTTTCATTACAAATGCACTGTTTGCATTGCTGCGCCAAATATATTTAATATATTTGTAAGCAATAGTTAAATGAAAACAGGAACTGACAGTATGTGGGATGTGGTGTTTCATGTTGTTACTATTAATTTGAACTGTACTCACCCTTTCAGGTTTGATTAAATCACAATATGTTTGAGCACATTATTTGCACATTATTCGGAGATTGGGACTCCTTTAGTCATCCTAAATCAAAATGAAAATACAAAACTGCGTGGAAAAATATTGGTAATGGCCATACTCAAATCTCTATAGAGGTAACTCCTCCATGGATTTTAAGGTTATTTAGGCCGAGTGAATATTAACACAATAATTTAATGAGAGAAGCAAAATTGTAAAAGCAAATGTTAAAAAATCATTTTCAGTATGGTTTTTTTCCTATAAAACCATGTCAAAGCCATTAAAGTAAGTTTGTGACAAAAAAAATCCACATTGTCTAGCATCAACATGAGTTGGCTTAAAATAACACAACAAAATTGTGACCCTACAAATAGGTATAAATATAAAATAAAATCCCATAGGTTTTGAAATTTTTGCCAGTGTATGTAATGTTTTTTAGTCTGTACAGTTGAATTGAGCAATGGACTGTCAAAGTGTAGTTTATTATTAAGCTGTTGACTGCATCACAGTGTGTAAATTCAACTGTTAAATCTTCTCTAGAACTAAGAAGTATAGTCGTTGAAAACTTCATTTTCTTATACGCCAAAAAAATAACACTTCAATTTGGTTAGTTGGCATTGTAATACTACAATCAAACCAAAGTCCACCTACATAGCCCAAGTCAGGTGCAGTGTTCCTTAGAGTACTATTTTCAACATTGCAAGTGTCTTCTCATCTAAACAATCAGCTGAAGGAATACTGTTTGGTACAGCAAATTATTACTTGATATCTACACGTACATACTGTGCGGCTGTACATGTGCACTGAATTTTCCTGTGCTGTACATTTGTCTTTTGTCTTGGTTAATACCTTTCTCACAATTGCTCAAAGTAATACCTTGTGTTTTGGAAATAAATATTTATCCTTGGGTCAACACCCTTCTAGGGTACAAACTAGCAATGGGCTCAATCAAATGAATTATTTAGAGATATTCTATTACTCTTGACACATATTGCCTTGGGCACAGTTTAAGTTAAGTCATGGAAGAAGCAGGTTTTTATAGTGTAGGCCTGTCACGCAGGGATTAAA
Organism: Dryococelus australis; assembly: GCA_029891345.1. Taxonomy (NCBI): domain Eukaryota; kingdom Metazoa; phylum Arthropoda; class Insecta; order Phasmatodea; family Phasmatidae; genus Dryococelus; species Dryococelus australis. Next base: position 305,405,728 of record CM056993.1, on the reverse strand, counting down.
GCGGCTAGTTCACAACTTGGCATCAAGGGCCCAACCAGTATCAAGTGTAGGCAGAGTTGTGTGTCGGCTGGTACAAAATAAGGTTCGGCTTGGCTATATGCTGGGCGGTGTAACGTTAGGTTGCAGACTTGCTCATGCAGATGCTGGGGCGGCTGGGCAGTGCTGTTGGTTTGTTGGTCGAGGGATGGCTGATGGCAGAGCTGGTAGGCCCCCAGATATCGTAGCTGGAGCTGCTGGTGGTTGCCCGGTCTGGGTTGGGTTAGCGGCGGATCTTGAACTACGGGCAGGCTAGGCCCGCTGGCACCTTATCTCCCTGGTGTATGGTGGCAACAACTTGCAGGTAGCCTGAGCTCGTTTCTGGGGGTTATTTTGGCAGTGTGCCATATCAGATTGGGTGCAACTCCAGGTAACTGTGTTATAGTAGATGCATTCCCCTCCAAATCTTTACCACCCCTTTTAGTGTATGGTTGAGGGGGGGGGGGGGGGTGTTTACTCTGCCTCAGCAGAGGGAATCTGGAGACTATTAGGTCCCTGGCTAGTGTTTGCCCGCAGTGGTCAGTCCTACGCCCAGCTGTACCCATTACCCCAACCGGCAACATGAACAGTGCGGTGGTTGGGGATCTCGTTTTTTCAGTCTCTGACATTACTGCGGGTGTGGCGGTCAGGCCGACCAGAACCAATCGCACACGTCTTCCGGCAACTCAAGTGATGCGGTTGGAGTACACACTGGCCTGGTGGTTTTTCCTCCTTAGGGATTATGCGACTAGTGGTTGGGGCTCGTCCGTTTGGAATACCTGGGTGCACCGAATGGGTGATCATTGAATGTGTGTGTTTTGATGCAAGTCCCCGAGGGGGAGTCTGGATACCTACCCTAGGTGGTAAAATAGTGAGCTTAAAAGCCTGGTCTCCTGCTCCACTCTGGGGGGGGGGGGGGGGTCTACAGGTTGTCACTTAAGGAATGAAAATCAGAATAGGTGAGGAACGTTTTTATTCAGAGAGGAATACAACACGACCCGTACTACCTCTTGACTATCTTGAGCTGACCAGAAGTAATTAAACTACGCAAATTTCCAGGGGAAGGGACCTGGTTCTAAACTGAAAGGTGGCAGTTTCGGCTAAGGTAGCAGAGTACTTTCCCTGTCTACACTGTACCGTGTTCTGAAGAGTCATGGGACAGCCATTACCATGGGTAATCTGTTGGGGAGGATTGAAGTATTGACGGAAGTCTGCCTGGGGAAGAGCCTCTGGAAGATCTAGATGGTGGTGGTGAAGATCCTGAAGAGCTTCTGGGTTGTCTAGGCGACGAAGAGTGGTCAGAGCTGCAGCGCACGAGGTGGTTGACCGAGCTGCAGAGGCTCATATGTCTCGAACAAGAGGCGGCAATCGACTGGCATTTCTTGGCTGGTGCACAGGTACACATACTGCCGCCAGGCCCTCCCCAGGGCTTGTGGTGGGGGTGCGACAGGCACTTGTCTGTGGGCGGAGCCAAGGGTAGTCTGCTCGGCCGCCATTGCTGGCTGTAGTGTGGGTAGTGCCATCCCTCAGTGCGCCCTTAAACTACCTGCTCTCTCGGGGGTGGCAGAGGTGACTCGCCCGCTGGCTCACTCTTACTTGTCTTCTTGAGGTGATTGTGTGGCATTTCTTACTGACCGTGGTGATGAAAAGCGTAACTCTGGTATGTCTGTATTCCCTGCAACAAGGTAATACCTGTAGGTCCTTTAGGAGTAATTATACTAGTTCGGACCCCATCTGGTGCACTAGGGAAATTCTGCACAGATGAAGCAGTCATAAGGCTGGGCTACTAAGCTTCACGCTTTAACTCTTTACAATCAATCATTTCAAATTGGTAGCCTGCAAGAACGAAGGTGAAGTTAACTTTTATACTTTTTTATGATGGTGATTTTTAATGTTTAAGAATAAAGTCCTTGTAATGAGGAATTAAACATAAGTAATATGCCTATCAGTTTATTTGCTTGAATATGGAATTGTGAATCTCAATGAGCATCTCCAGCAAAATCGAAATATCTTTACCAGTATGGTAACAAAAAAAGTTATTAAACTTTTGATGCCACATAAATTTAAATTATAACTTGAAGTGATTGTGAAAGATTTGGGCAGCGCTTAAAACAAATGAGTAACTTGGGTTGAAGATGAAGTAAGAGAATGCGTAATGCATAAGTGCAGGAAACAAGAACACTAAGTAAACCCTCCTCAGACAGACTGTAAATTACCACAATTCCCACATTAGAAAATCCAGGTCAATTCCACCGTGGATTGTACTTGGTTCGCTGTGATGAGACGATCGTATATACAAAACATTCTTGCTGAACCACTGAAGCAAAGAAAAGTTTATTTTGTTTTAAGAAGGCAATAAATGCCTTTCCTTTGTCAACATGGTCCTGTTGCTTTTTTATTGTGTAGGCTGATTTTATGATTTAAAATTTATAAAGCTAAAAATGCCGGTATGCAATTTTCGCAATACTGTAGTGTAAGTTGTATATTGTACAGAAAAAATATAAGTATTTAATTTTAGTGTTTATCTTGTTTTAGAATTTTTCTAATTTTTTAAAGAATATTTATAAATGTACCAACAAATTGTGATAGAAATATGAATTGAACAAAAGAATTGAACCAAAAGAAACAACTTTCAAGAAACTCTAAATCATAGAAAGATATATTCGAGATAATGAATGAGAATTTTATTTGAAGACTACCATCGAAAAGCGCTAGTGAAATTTGAGAGGTGTAAAACTAGAGAAATGACGAACGAGAGGGTCCTTCACCGAAATGGCTATTGAGAAGGTCAAACAAAATGAGAGGAATGCAACCTACAAGAATTGGTGTCGACTTTAGCTGGGTCTGCTTTACGTAACTGTAACAATGGAAATCTTAGACAGCAATCCTAGTTACACTGCCCAGGAAAATAGCGTGGCAATGCAGGTGTCTTCAGAATTTTTAAAACTAAATTAATAAATTTTGTTTACCTGCATTAGTTTTAAGCTTAAGCACATGAATTAATTTCATTAGCTTTTAATAAAATTTATTGCCTTAAAAATTCAATTTAAATTATCCAAATAACTTGGTTTGGTTTTCAAAGTTCTTTTGGTTACCGGAAGTGCTAGCATAGTATACAGGCGTATATAATTTTCCCTTCAGCAAAGATGCTTTATTTCAAGAGGCTGATTTACAGTAAGAAAAATATGAACTTGTTTTTGCTGTAATGATACAACAATTTGCGTGGATAAAAACATGGGGATGCAGTCTTACTGAGAAGTTTCATTCAAATGAATTATTCATTAACTTTATTTAGTTATCAACATTTCTTTAGATTGTCAAAATACATATTAGAATTGTTCCAATCATGAGTACAAACACATAATCGTAGGTTTTACTTAAAATATATTTTGCACACTTCAGTTAAGTGTACTTGTTTCTGGTAGCAAATATCAAATAGAGAAATTGCAGTGATTGTTTTTCCAATCTCGTCAGCAAGTATAGTATTTTGCTGGAATGTGGTTTCAGTAACATTAAATATTGCATTATGATATGTACAAATTTGTAGTATACAGCATAGCTAAATATACATGCACTGATAAATGCACTTTAAGAAATTGCATGGGAAGGTCCATATTTGTCTTCATATATTTTGTGAAATTGGAGTCTAATTGAATGATGTAGAATTTTAATTAAACCTGTAATGAAATGATTGAGCATTGATAATGTGTGTAACCAGCACAGTAGGACCTCAATCTTGATACTCTGAAACTTGACATTCCGTTAAAACTACTTTACACAGCTTTACAGGCTGTGGAGGTAAAATGGCATGCATTATTCATCTACTTTGGCTACAGGAGGCGCCAGATGTAAATTGCTTTCAGCATTCCAAGACTAGGCAGGTGAACTGGGAGATAGTTTGTTTCTTTACAGTATATGCAACGACAGCAGTACTGCTGTTAGTCGTAATAAGTTCACTCTTTGTGATCTAACTTCTGGTGAACTGTGGTCGGAGATTTATGAAAATGTTAACAAAAATATGCAGAGTGGCAGTGCAATTTGTTAAATGTACTTTAAAAGTCTAGACAAGGGAGACTCGGCAATGGACATCTTATTCCTCTACCTACGCGATGCAGCACGGTGCAGGACTCGAAAAACAATTAAACATTGCCTGCTTTCCCTCAAACTACAAAAACAATTATACACAAATATGGATGAATTTTTAAACAAGAAAATACTGAAATTTAAACTACTGAAATCATTGTAAAAAATAATATTGCGTTAAATTACTTAATTCTATTTTTAAAACTTGATATATAGTATTATGTAAATTTTTTATTTTATTTTGTATTTTCCATTGATACTTGATAAACTGTATATGCTTTGCTTCAAATAACTTAGTTCATAGACATATTCATCCTTAATTCAGCAAAATTCCATTTCACTATACACATTCATAGTTCACATTAGGTAGTGTTTGAGGTTCTATTATATCTGGAGAAGCCATATTTGTAATGAAATTCTTTGTAGGGTGTGCCAGTTATATTGCAGCCACTCTGGAATGATTTCTTAATGTGCTGGGGTGGTTCCTTCTCATTTCCTAAATACATAGTTTTTCTTTCTTAGGCTTGGTACTGTTCAGGGGGCATTAAAAAACCACCAAAAAATATAAATTCAAATTTTTTTATATGAAGCATTTATTTTATTAAATATTAGTCATTAGGGTTACATCCCAGTTTGCTACTTTGTTTTTAAGAATAAACAATGTTGGTTAAAATACTAGTAGATTCTCTCAATTTCTCAGGGGATTTAATTTTTAATGAATGTGGTCTTTAAATGCAGATAAATACAAAATGGGACCACAATATGTTCCATGGATGCGAGATTTCAATCCACCCAAGAGGTTCAACTGTAAAAGATTCTTCTGAAGAAACTGAGAAATTTAGACTTCATAATAAAGGATATCTTAAAAGGGTCAAATTCTTCATGTGGTTATTGACAATGCATATCTATCAAAGCTAAACAGAAGTTTCTAGTTAACTAGTCATTCTTAGTTAATTTTTGTGTAGGGTTGTGAGAATGTGTATATCAAAATATAAATGAAAAATTTCAACTTTAATTTCGTTAAGAAATTTGGTTGCCTAAAGTTGTTTAGATGAATATTTGGGGTTTAATGAATAATCATTTAGTACAGAAGTATTGGAAATTTTGCCTAAATCAATTAGTTTTCATTATTTTGTACCTAAAAGTACATAATACGGAGATTTAAATGTAGACAAGAATCCTTGTGGTTCCTTGTGGCTAATATTTCATATCCTAAGTTTTTTGGTTTGGTTTTGCAACAAACTTGTCATATTTAATAAGTTGTTAAAATGTTAAGAAATTTAAACTTTTAGTTAAAACTAAGCTTTTATGAATTTATTTTTAAATTTCATTTCAGTTTCACAAACATTCATAATGTTTATAGATTTAGTTTCATGAGAAAAATATTAAATTCGCACAACCCTATTTTTGTGATATGTAATTGAAGCAAGGTAAGTTATGTGTGTTGGTTGAATTATGCTTGATGGAAGTTTGTGTGGCGTGGTGCAGGAGGCCGGTACAAGAGCTGGAAGCGGCGGTGGTTCATCCTGAATGACAACTGCTTGTACTACTTTGAGTACACGACTGACAAGGAGCCGCGAGGGATCATCCCCCTGGAGAACATCCAGGTGCGGGAGGTGCAAGACAGGCACAAGCAGCACTGCTTCGAACTGTTCGCCACCGGCACAGACTTCATCAAGGCCTGCAAGACGGACAGCGAGGGCAAGGTGGTTGAAGGTCAGTGCGCTAATTTTCCTGTCTACTTGAACACATCTGTAGCTTGTGCACAATCATTCGAGTACTTTTAAAAGTCCTTGCTTAAAAGTTTTACTTTAACTTGACACTTCCATAATTATAGAATTACTGACAGAAAATTTACTTAAATACATACAGTAAAATAGTTTTAAGACCTTACTGAATGGGAAAAAAAATGTAGGCTGCGTAACCAGAAATCTTAAAGGGTCCAATTACTTTAGTGTTCATGGCTTGAGGGAAACTTTTTAAAAAAGGTTCTCTAGAAGATTGTTTTATTGTAATTAGTCTTACCGCTCAGTAAAGATTATTATTCAAATTAAATGTGCAGTTATTTAACAAATATCAGCACCCACTAATTTAAACAAGTATTGAAAGATAATTCACTTGGGTAAATAATTTTCTTTGAATTTTGTACCATATCTAGACTGACACAAGGGATGAGTTGGTGCCACCATATTTTGGTTTCCAGTTTTGTACCAGTTTGTACAAATGTTCTCAGGTTTCTCACAGGCCTCCATAATGTTGGTCATTAAAAAATTTTTTCAAAATTTATGATATCCTAACATGTTTTTGAGATGCTGAATCGGAAATGGACTTCAATTTTTCTGTATCATGTACCAATTTTTTGCAGTCAGTCTTTGTACTGTAAGCCTATTTACGGTTACTAAATTGAGGGGTATATTACTGAACAAGACACATACGTAAATCAATATTCTATTCTCAAGATGCTTATACTCGTAGATTGTTATTCAATAGCCTTTTTTTCTTTTTCTCATGAGCATGAAGGTGCAGGTTTGGCTTGTGCACAGTGCTCAGATTGTCGCGGTGAAGAGCTCATCATATTTACATCACAATGTTCCTGGTAATGCCATGTATTTGAGACTTCTTTGTTTCCAAAATAAGAAGACCTAAAGTAAAGAAGTTCTTTAATGGTGACAAATGTGCATCTTGTATTATTCAGTTAGTCTCGTTTTGTGGGAAAACTTGCATGATGCAACAATTTGAGTACCATTTCGGAATTCAGCACACAAGTACACGTAAAGGAGGTAACATCCTCAAAGTTGTTCATCACAGGCCTGTGTTATTTTTCCAGCATTTTTACAGTTATAAGTATAAATGTAAGATAACATTTTGTAAAAGCTTCAGGTTTTCCTTTCATAAATGCTAAAGTTGAAAACAATTTAAAATTATTTTTATTCACGTGTAAGAAAAAATTTGTGTTTTGCTCAAGTTTACTTGCTAGTAGAAAGTGTACACGAGTAAATTAAAGTAAATTAAACTTTTTGGTTTTCTACTTGGCAATTAAATGTGTAGTATTATTTCAAAATTATAATTTTTGTTACTTGAATGTAAACTTTGGAAAAGTGTTCATAATTTAATGTGCACATGCATCACAAACTCTAAAGTAATAGTTTATTTTCGTGGAAGTCTGAGATGGTACAAAATTGTATTAAATATCTTGTTATTAAATGTTTCTGCCATTTCACCTCCGCGAGTGCTTTATTTCCGTTGTATGTCAGTGTTGTCCATTTTGTGCATGTTGCTCATATTATCTATATAAAAAACTGTACAAACTTTTTTTTATACATACAGAAGAAATTAGTGGTTGGAATCTAGAGACTTAATATAAATATTTCATATTTGTATTTGTAATTACATAATAGAAATAGGTAATTTTCTACTCCATTATTTCTATGTATAAAACTACAGTAGTGTGTTTGTCAGAGATTTTTACACCGGTTCTTGGTTCCGGTTCTTTTTCAAGAACCAATTGAACCAGTAACCGGAACAGGCCCATCCATAACAGGCATATTTCATAAGGGTCGTATGTAAAACTATACGTGCATTAAAATAATACAGAAAGGGCTGAGAAATACACATTAGTAGGGCTTTTAAAAGTGCCTATTGAATTGCAGAACACGTATGGAAAAAGTGGAAAATTACAATAAAAAATGTGAACCTGTAGACAAAATAGTCAACTTGATCTATTGCATTTAGTAACTAAAACTAGTGCTGTACGTGAAGAGAAACCATGCTACCTGAAGGAAAAAGATTAATTTTAAAATTGCCATGTAACTTCATACAAAAATCAGGATTTCTAAGTTGGATCTGTTGAATCTAAGGGAGAATATGAACTGCTTGAGAAGCAAATATAAATACAGTAGCTCGTTTCATAGAAAATTTGTACGTAATTTTGGTGATACGTGCCGTGGTTTTAAATCCTAATCAGTTTGTTTTAAGATTACTTTCTTGTTTGCACATTTTCTTTTGCATAATGGATTCAAAATTTCTATGAAGCAGGAAGTGTTGGCTAAAAATTGCTGGGTCAGAAATGTTTCTAATTGTCATGACAAAGCCAACTAGGATCATTTGCTAAATTATAGATGTAATTTTTGACTTTTATCAAACTTATAATGAAGAGTTTACGGATTTGGCATGTGGTATTGTATACATAGACAATCAACGCATCAGTGTGAGAATGTATGGACTTGTAATGTCATTTATTGAAAGCTCTTTTAATTGCCTAAATTAACAGTTCTGTTTTGTCTGACAGGCAAGCACACAGTATACCGTATGTCTGCTGCGACACCGGAAGAAAAAGATGAGTGGATGAAATGTATACGGTGAGTATGATTGCAAAGACACCATAATGTGATTTGAAAAACAGTATTTAAAATTAAGTTGTTAAATCGTACATTTCCTATATAAATTATATAGACCCTGTATTAAAATTGCTAGATGTAAATGCATATGGGGGTGGACCCAGGGCGAGGTGACACCCTCAGCGACTGGCTTTTTAGCTGGGACCCATAGGTTTCCGTCGTCCCTGAACATGACATGAAATTAAACCCTAGGATGGAGCGGCGGGGGAAACAGGAGTTCCCCGAGAAAACCAGCTGGCGAGCAGTATCACCCAGTAAAATTCCCACATGTGAAAATCCGGGATTGAACCCGGATCACCTAGGTGGGGGGCGAGTGTGCTAGCCACTGCACCACCACTGCCCCATTGCTAGATAAATGTAGTGTAACTATTCTGAAGATAAGCTAGCTGAGCCTATGTTACAAATATTCCTAAAGTAAATTAAACTTTCAAAATGTAGGTAAAGCATAAGTACTTTGGGATACACATGAAAATATTTTCCAATTGAATCCATGGGCTCAATGTTTTCCTGGTCAGGCCAGCTTCTTGAAGTGGTGAGAGGTGGCACATTGCAGTCTGTTGAGCACTGATTGACACAGTGAACCTAGCTAGTGGCCAGGAGGCAAACTAGGGTGTTGCAGGAAATTTTAAATGCTGCAGAGGGGTTTCTTATGTTCAAGCTGGGTGGCCGTGTGGAATTTGTGATATATTGGTGGGCCAGTTCCCAGTGTTCTATTCCTGCACTTTCAAGTGGTAAGAGCCAAGTCATTCTGGTTTTGTAAAGAGTCATTGTTCGTTGCAAGATACTGCATATGCAGCAACTGTCTTCTCCTGTAAATTTAAATTTACTTCAGCTATGACTTATGTCTACTCTATGGCCTTTATTCTTTGCCTGAGAGTAATGTTTGTGGTGAGGCTAATGTACTCTGTATTGCAGTGAATGCATTGTAGCGAGTAGATGAGGTTTACTATCACACAGTAGTAGCTGCCTTGGCTGGGATAATTTGCTGATAATCCTGCTGTGGAAGGTTGGTGCATAGCACAAGAGGTGCAACATGAGCTATTGCAGTGGTGAGAGAACTCTGGGAGTAGCAATATTACTGACTGTGGCATTGGGTTACAATGTGGGGTGCACCAATCTGGGTGGTTTGGAGAAAAGTTTGAATGGTGAAGAAGCCAGAATTTTTCATCCTCGATTAGGATGGTTCAGAGGTCGTCCAGGCCCTCATGCTAAGGGGCAATGCTAGGAAAGGGGTGAAGGAGTTGGATTATTGTTTGGGTTTCTGTTGGAAGAGGCATTCTGTACATTTATAAAAAAAAGGGGTCTGGGGTAGCTTCTATTGAGGAATGCTTTGGCTATTATGTCAATTTGCTAGTTATTGTGACTTCTTAGATGTAGGCTACCCCAAATCCGTAAATTCAAAAATGTGTGCCTCGTAAACCACAGATTGTTAACTCAGATATCCCTTTTCATTTTCTCCTACCGTGAGGGCATGGACAAACTCAGAACCATTAACTCTGGACACACAAATCTGGCCTCATCACCACTCACTCAAAACTTTTCTAAACCACCCAGATTAATATTAAAACGTCCCCACAAATTTCTGAACAATTAGGTGTTCCCCAAATTGCCACCCAATTCCACTGTCTAATATGACCATTCCAGGGAGTTTAATCCTTGAAACAGTGCTCTTTGTAGCTCTTGTGCTATGCACCAATCTTTCGCCTTCAACAGCAGGGTCACCAATCAGACTTATCCTATCCAGAGTAGCTAACACTGTGCAACAGAAAATTGTATGTACCAGATACAGTGAATTCACAGCAATGTAAAGTACATTGGCCTTACCAACAACACACTGGCAGAGATTGAATGTACATAACCAGACACCAAACAAGCCATAGCTGGGGCAAATGTAAATTTGCAGGAGAAGCCGGTTGTAGCACATCCAGAATCTCGCAACCAGAACTTGAACTTGTTACACAACCAGATTGGTGAGGACCCTACCTCCGTAAAACACCAGTTCAGAACTGCAGCGCTGGGAACTGACCCTCCAATACATCACAAAATGCACACACGTGGTTTAAACATAAGATAACCCCCCGCCACATTTCAAATTTCTCTCCTCACCCTAGTTTGCCTCCTGGCTGATAGATTAACTGTTTGCCAACCACTGCTTACCAGACATGAGTGTGCCATCCACCACTTGCAACCATGCATCCATGTGGAAAATGTATTCATCTGACTTTGTGTGTGTGAGTACTGCCCTTTAACAGCCTAATCATTGTCTACTTTTATAATTGAATTATACTCTCACTGCATAAAAATTTTGCATAAAGTCACCAACAATGGAATTCGCCATAACTTGGTATTGATAAATCTTGTGATTTCTTCTTTGAAATCAAATTTGCAGGACTCCAACTTTCAGTTGAAAGAATAGCCAGTGTGGTGAGCTGTTCTGTAATGCACGACTGCAGAGATTTTTTAAATCTTCCATCTCTTGGTGTAGCCAGGTTCTTGAAGGGATTGAAGTCTAAACTTTTCAATATCAGTGGTTGGCTCTTTCTATTTACAACTAATGTTTATATAATTGTCGTTCACCTCGCAGAAATTAATGCAAACCCTTTAAACTGGTCTGGTCTGTATAAAAAGTTTTAGAATACCTACTGATTTGCTATTAAAATGAGTATATGTGCTGATAAATTCAATATTTACTATCCGTTCTGCATTACTCATCTATTCCACGTCCACCGTATTTTAGTCCAGATATCACGAGTGTTTCCTGTCCAGAATGTTTTTGAGCACCCAGATCGGTCCTGTGCACATCCACGCACAACTCTAGTATCTAGTTCTCCACAGTACTTGTGCACTTCGCATCTGTCTGAGACTGGTGACCCTGAGGTGCAACATTATTTATAATGGGCAGAGTTTAATGGAGAACAATCTTCACATGTTGGCCTGCACCAATTGGGGAAACGTCCAGAAAGTTTGTGCAACAGGCAATAGCTGCCAATCTCTCTAGAACAAAGGGGGTGGATGTTGGCGCCAGCTCATGGCAGCTAGTTCCCCCCTTCTAATACATCTCTCTGGTGACAGTGGTTGGACCAGGGAGGGCGTGTCTAGCACTGTGATCCACCCTCTTATGCACTGAGGGATACTTTCCTTGTGTAGTGAAGGGGAGAAAGCCTATTTGCAACAATGTTTTTATCCAATTTAATCATTTAACTTTCTAAAAGTTCGCTCCACTAGCATCACTCAAAACTATACTTGGTAAAATGCAAAGTGCAATCCATAAATTGGTGAAAAGTTCTTTTTGGTCAGCAAGTGTGAAGAAACTTGCCCAGCCAACAAAACACTAGGACCCTGTATCTGAAAGGAAAACTTATTCGTCTGACTTTTGTGCTAAACTACGCAAGTGCTAGGTGAAAGGGACCTGGTTCTAGACTGGAAGGCAGATTCGATTACATAGAACAGAATAGATAGGGAAAATTTATCTGTGTCCTGAATGGACTTAAGGGAGCCCACTTCCTGAAGGGGTAGTGGTATGCCAGTTACCAGCGAAAAGGGGGGGCATCTTTAAAGTCTGCTGTTGTAGAAATCCTCTAGAAGGTTTGGAAGGCTTTGGGGTTGCTGCTGAAGAGCTTCTGGTTATCTGAGCAACATTGGGATCAACAGAGCTGCAGCATACGTGGTGGTGGAGCGAGCTGTCGAGGCTGTGTGGCTCTAAGAAGAGTCGACGAACAACTGATGTTTCTGGGCCATGCGGGGGTATAAATACTGCCGGTATGCCCTCATCCAGGCTGCGGGGGTGGCGGGTGGTCAATTAGTCTGTGAAAGGTGGAGCCAACGGTTGTCTGCTGGATGGCCGGAGCGCTGGTGGCGATGCCATCTCTTGGCACATTCATGAACACTTGACCGTAACTAGTCAAAAATAATTGGTAACTTGTGTCACTGGGCAGAAACATTGTCCTTGTTATTTTAGTATGCAAAAATAAGAAAACTCTGAACTTTCTGGAATTAAATTGGATCAAAGCAGTTTTATATTTTGGTAAGCAAGTAGCACTGTATTTGAAACACCAAAATGCATGTACAATATATAATTTTGTTTCTTGCCAGAAATTAATCCTCAAATTTTCGACATAAACCCCTACTGTACTTTAGGTATACAAGCTAGGATCATAGTAGTCTCTGTAAGAGACCAGATATAATTCCAGGCCTTGTGTAAGTTGAAGCACTTACGTTGGCTTTGCAACTTCATGCGAATAGTCAGGTGATGGTACCTATTTAAGTTTTAAACAGAAATTCTTTATCCAGCTCCCAGAAATCTGTCAATCAATTTACTTATCCTTTCAAATACAACAAAACCCTCATAAGTTTTCTGTTAAATGGTTTTCCTGCTTAATAAGCTTATTTTTTTTCAGTACTTTTCTGAAACGTCTTAGGGTCACTAATTCAATATAAATAGTCACTCAGCACATACAATAATAATAAGCATCCCAATTGTGGTTGCTGTGTGCGATGCTTACAACCTGCCTTATGTGAAAAGGTTCTGATTGCACCACATTATTTTGAAGCTAATACATTTTCAATTCACATAAATGTACTTGGCGTATAGGCTATCAAAAGTACTTCTTAAAAGATTCTGTTTCTATATTTGTGTGTATTCACACTGCACTGTTCAGTGTATTTGGTTTCAAGAATAATCTCATTTTACCTGGTGTAAAAGATCCAAGGGAGGGGTTGACAACATCTCAGCTCCTTGAGTCATCGCTCTCACCTCTTTTTCAGATCTTCCGGTGTTTACCACAAATATCTTAAAGGATAAAAAGCAAGTAGTTTCTATTTTGTGTGCTTTGTACACATTAATATTCTGCAACAATTTATTATGGCGTGAATATTTCTTACCAAAGGAAAAGATAATGGTTCATTTCACATGTAACCAAAAATGATTATTCTGTGTACTAGCTGCTGTTTTAAGGTTAACAGATTGGATTGCATATAGTGGAAACAGTTGATGCGTGCCCAAGGGGAGGGAAATTAAAACTGACGTGTCTAGCCCCACTAAATAATTAAACAATGACTTAAGACATTTGGGGTTAAAATTTATGGTGGCACGTCACGTAATGTTTAAGTGAGAAAGTGGATTTCTTAATCACCATGACATTTACAGTTTTAGCTAGTGATGCCTGAATCATGATTTTCATTGGGCGCCTTAATGTTTAACTGTGTATTGGACAGGTCTGGTGGCCTGTCTCAGGGGCGAAATCTAGAACTGCTGTCATGGCCCTAAAAGTTGGCTGATCCTTGATCATACGGTTACCTGGATGTAGGCTGATCTTCAGTTGGTGTGGTCCCGGCTGGGGACTTTTCCCCTGACGTGGCGGGGACTGGTGGATGCCTTGGGTACTCGCAGATGAAATGTTCTGGTTCCATGGTTGACTGCCAGCAGCTGATGTTTGATGGAGTTGACAGCAAAACCAATGGTTTGTGATTCCCAGTGGAGGTCCTTCACCATTTAAGAATGCTTCTACTATATGGTGAGGGGTGTCTTGATTTGATTAAAGGGGGAAACAAATGTCGGCAGTACCAAGGGGCGAGACCCTCAGTAGGCTGAACTGTCAGAAACAATGGTGTTAACACAAATAAAACTGGTACACAGAGCAGTCAAGTTATATTAGCAAAGTAACAACACGGTCCTGTACTACCTCCTACACTAGATAACTTTGACATGGAAGTTTAAACCTGCTAGGTTATTAAGTATTTTACAACTTGCCCTAACTATCACCGGTTCTGAAGTAACAGAAGTGGTGGACAACTACCAGAGGAGTATTTCTTGGCAATGCCAGCACCATCTGGTGGGGAGGGATGGTCTTGAAGGAACTTAGACGCGACCATTACCAGTTCTGGGGAATAAACCAGGAGGTGGCAAGGAAGGAGCTAAGTCTTCAGGAGCTGCTGGAGGGTCTAGTTTCACAGAAGCAGAGGGTCTGCAGCTGCTTCACTGGTAGAGATTTGGTAGAGATTTCGGCCCAAGAAGAGCAGTGGAATCTGCGGACGTACCAGCAAGCACGAACCCGATGGCTACCTCCAGCCCTGTAAGAGTGGTAGAGGAGCAGAGACTAAAGATAGCTGACTGCGCTAACCCTTTTATAATATTGTACAGGAACTTCAAAGGCCAGGGGTCCCTCAGAAAGGCCTTCTTCCTGGTTTTCGCACATCTCCTATCTCCCCAGCCGACTAAGAACTTCCCCTCGTGTTTTGGCATGGGGATATTGCCGCACTCTCTCCAGGGTGGATGATTCTCCCTTCCACATGTTCCTATTAATTTAGTGTTCAGGAAATGTTGAGCGAGTTAGCCAATACTCAATACACATTTATTTATCAATTTCGTCTAATAGAATATTCCCAATTACAGGAAAATACTGATACAACGCACACACATATTTACTCAGTTATCACTTGTAAGATAAAATCCTTCCTCCACTGTAGGTGTTTGGTGGAGGGGCCTTCGCTGCCTGGACATATGTGCCGCTGGAAAGGCTGGCCTTTCCCTTCAGTTTAATTTGTCACCTGACAGAAACTTAAACTAAATACAATTAATTTATTCTTAAAAATGTGATACATGACAGGTAATGAAATTTCTGTCAATATTATATAAAATACTTAATTAAAATGATCAGTTAAGGTACTTGCCATGCATTAAATATACATAATAGTAAGTAGGGTCATCACTAGAGATTAGTTTAAATACTGATAATTATTTTGAAGACCATATTCCATTCTTTAGAATTTAGTTATGTTGTAGACATTTACAGATCCGAAGGTGTTTCAATTGTCATACTTTGTTTTGTAGTGTGTGCTTACAGGAAACTAAAATATTTATTTATAACTGAATCGATATTGGTTGTAAATGTCACTTTGTACCCCTTTTATTTTCCAGACAAAGCATAAGCCACAATCCTTTCTACGATATGCTGGCCAATCGAAAGAGGAAGGCTCAAAAGACTAGTACACATCACTCAAAGAGCTAAGAAGTCCGATCCATTACAATGACCTGTCCAGTCTCTAGTCATTGTGAGTGTGTGCGAGACATAAGACTTGAGTGCTCTCCCATTCACAAATTATTGTGCTGACAATACTTGTTTGTCAAGTAGTGAATGTACTAAGTGGAAGAAGTTTGTATTTACATATTTTGTGCGCGGAGCTGCTGGAATCGAAAAGAAAGAATGAACTAGTTCTATTATTTTTCTATGCATATCTGGGACCATATAGCAGACTTGTTTGCTTTTTTTTTTTTACGGATCAGTGATAGTCTGTGTTCTGAAAAAGCTCTAAATGAAACATACTTTCCTAAGGTTTAAGTTGGTGCTTTGTGAAGTGAGACTATCCAGTGGTTAAATATGGTTCAGTCCAGTGGCAACTAAGTTCTGTTTTTTTCCTTTCATGTTAACAGTTTGTGGACTTGCAGATTGTGTAGTCTAATGTACACAGTAAGGAAGATGGCTATTGTTAAAATTTTTGGTGATACTACGCACAACGATCTTGCACATTTTTTGTTACATGCTGCTGTCTACACTTGAAAGAATCTTGGGTATTTTGTAATGTTTTCAGATTATTAATGTAATTAAGTGCACTTGTTTTAATTGGCATTTAATTGCCTATCGAATATTGAACAGTGGTGTTGCATTTTGTAATAATGATTGCTGTATTTTCAAGATAAGAAATTTAACTTACATTTTTATCTAGTTTCACACTAGCTATGCCATAAGTGGTAGTTTTTGTTATAGTAGTTACTGTTAAAAAAAAATACTATTGTGCTCTGGGTATTCAATTTAGGAATTTTTCTTAAAAGTACTGTATTGCAGTTTAGGAATTTTTTTTGTTTACTTTTTGAAATGAAATTGTTAAATTGCGTTCAGCAACTATAATTTTAATTACATTCCCAACAGTGTAAATTAAGAAATGTTTTGTGCGATAATGCATTCTCTGAAAATTTATCAGAATTCATGCAAGTTAAAGGGTTATGGCCTAAAATTTGTATTGTGGAGGATTGCAGAACATTAGGCACCTGAGAGAACCAATTCTAAAATTTCTCAATTTAATATTAAATTTCCCAAATTGTGTTGAGGTAGCTGTATTAATTTTGCATCCTTTGAGGAACCAAGATAAGTGTGTGAAACTCTACTGATGTGCCCTGAGGTGATGTGTGTTGTGTAAATAAACGGTTTTGTAACCATGGAAGGATGTCTGCAAAGATGTGGCATTTTGATTTGCCAAATATTTTTTCCACTAGATACCAAAGAGGAGGATGCTTTCTTGTTGTAAAATACTGTGTATTTAAAGATGCAAGATTTATTTTTATTATATTGTAAAAATGCATGTTTCACTGAAATTTGTGTAATATAGAATAAATTATATTGTGTGTTATAATGCTTGTAATCCAAGAAATGAGTTTCTGTGAGAGTTCAACATGTGGTGTAACATTGTTATGAGTGAATTTGAAAACTTGTGTAAAAAAATGTATCACACATTTCATCAACCGCCGTTGTTACATGAACTTGCACAATTATTTGTCTTTCATTCGGTGGCTGAATATTGACAGCAGCATTTTAATTGGTGAACCAGCCCACAGAGCATTACATTTTAAGTAGTGGTGCATAAAAAAGACTGCCTTTTCACTCAACTCTCATTTTGTACATTTTTATCAGAATTCCTGTGTAAGTATTGTAAATAATGGCTTGTACATCATTGTTAGCATTTATTTTTTGTACATTTCCTTGTACATTTGTTTCTTGTGATTTGTTTTCTGTAATTGTAAGAACACATAAAATAATAATTTATTTAATAAAATATTTGTCTTTATTTTAGTTTATATAAATATGTTCAGATCCAAATACTGTAGTAGCAATGGAAAATATTTCCTTTACCAGTTTTTTATGAAAAAAGGAAGGAGATAGTGTATATTTGAGTGGAACGAATAACAATTACTGTGTGTTACATAAAAAAATTTTACATTTTGAATCTGAATTCTCAAATTTCAGAATGCATTTTCATTGACCTGTAATATCAGTATTGTAACAAAAAAATTTTTTTCTGTTTAGGGCTCTTGGAAGAGGCCCTCTGGGGCAAGGTAGCCTTACCAGAGCTTGGTGGGGTGTTCTTAGTGTGGTAGGTGAAGTATGTGGAGTCCTTGGTTCCGCTGGACGTGGTTGAAGTCAAGCTGCGGCGGTGGTTCCACTCTGTGCTGGCCCAGCTCCCGATGTGTGGGTTAGCCCTTCCGAGCATGGTGTCACTCCTGCTGACCAGGGCCTGGACCACCGGATGTATGTCGTAGCCAGTTCGCACTGGGTTGGTGTAGAATGCGTAGGTACCAACAGAAGATACCGGTCTCGCCGCGTTACGGGCGGCTTGGGCCTGCCCCCTAGGAGTCTACTCCTGGTGTAACTAGGTTTGCCACACATACCTGCTTGGCAGCTCTGAACTCTGCCTTCTTATTGCTCTTTGAGCTCCGTGCCTACTGTTGAATGGCATAGACTGATAGTCCCAGATTTCCTGTAGCTTACAAGCAATTAACAATCCCAGACTTGGAGTGCGCTCCTGGACTGCCTGGAGTCGCGGGTTGTAGACCACCTTCCTACCACTGCCGGGTGTGACAACAAACGTAGGGCCTCCAATCCCAAGCATCTATCTCTGCCAGCATCTTGGCTTAGGTGCTCTGGTCAGTGATACAACTTGAGTTGGCTGTCCTGCCTCTGTGGGGTGTGTCCTAGTGGTTGAGGCTCTACCATTCTGAACACCTGAACAGAATGGGTGGCTGTCTAGAGGGGCGTGTGCGTCCGACCGTCTGTCTGTTGATAGGCTATAGTACTATAGCAAAACTCTTGGATATGTTTAAGATTATTTATTAAAACCAATACTTTGGTGACTCATACGTGCTACCAGTAAGTCTGTGCTGCGGAAGTACTTAACCCCACGAATGTAACGGGTGAAGGTGACCCGCTCCTAAGCTACTTAGATGCAAGGGAATATTAACTTTACTGGTCGCAACTAGCACTAACTGGGTTTGCCCATAAGAGGCCCTAACCTTAAACAGGGGAGCCACTACCAGCAAGTAGTGGTGGCTGAAGACCCAAGAGGTGTCAACTAGTGTTAAGTCGTTTTTCATTGTCTTTGGCTGAAGAAGCTTCCAGCGACATCAATACCAAGAGGTGGTAGAAGCCTCTGGTAAGTTTTAGCTGAAGTTACTGGAGAAGTAGAAGTTCTTGGAGAGAACCGTGGGGGCCTAGTGGTCAGTAGAGCCCCAGCACGAAAGTGTTGAGGCAATCTACTGGAGATAATTCCAGACATCGGCCGCGCACTGCCTTATATAAGTGTCCTCTAGAGTGTGCTGTGAGCCTGGATTGGGATGTGTGACGTCTGCCTAGTGTGTGCAGGATGGGAGAACTACCCTCTCGCACTTGTGGTATAGCCTCAGGTGCTCGGCCATCTTTGGCGGTTTGGCGACACTGTCTGCCAGTGCGTCGGGGGCTGGCATGTTGCGCAGTCGCTTCAAATATCTTTAGTTTACCGTGAATCCAAAGTGCGTTTGAGTTGAACCCACTCTCCACTCAGTCGTAATATGTCGTGCTTGGTTTGCCTTCACGTCATTACACACATTTAGTAGATAGAGAAGGGTAGTTCAGGAACAGTTAGGGAAACCAAGTAACTTCCATGTATAAGCATGTAGGATGAGCTGTAGTCGTTTATAGTATGTTGGTGTAAGTGGCACAGTCAATTTACACCTTCCGGCAAGCTTCTATTTTTATGACTGGCGGCCGTAGGGCCAACCTGACAATATCAAATTTACCAAGTTAACACAATATACTACTGTGAAATCAAATTTGATTCATTTAAATTATTTATACCAGAATTGATAGGTGTTTGATATATGTTCATAGTTTACTTTGCAAAGAAACTGTTTTCTACTAAATAGTTTTAGCTGTACATCTTTCCAAAATAAGTCACTGAAACTTCAAACATATATAAATCAGTGGTCGGGAACATAGTTACACACTATGAATTGAGACTTCTCTCAAACTTTAATTCAGGTTTTTCTGTGAAACTATGAAACGTGCATCCAATGTGCTGATCTACAAAAAAAACATACATTTCAGACAATGGCTGTAGAGTGCTTTCAAGAAGTCTTGCACATCAGAAAAATAATTTTTGAGTAGGTACTCCAAATTGTTAAAAATATTTTTTTTCAAAGTGTATCTCAAAATATACGTGTTAGATTCAGACAAAACTACTAGAAGGCGCTTCATTGAACCTGATTTTCCACCAGTAAAATCTGGTCACCCCTAAAGTCCCATACGTACATGCAGTGCGATGAGAACACTGCATGTCATTTCAGTCTCTTGCACTTAGTGGCGATGGTGCGTTTGGTATCGCTCTGCTCCTATGCCTCTTGGCCTCTAATGCAGAAACCGTTCCGGATAAGGGGGGCGTTAAGGAACAATTTTCCAAATAAGAGATGTGATTTTGGTACTCTTAATTCACTTGGCTTCTGCCTCGTATGTCTATTGCACTGCTATATTTAATTTTGTTCATTTGATTGAAGATGTTGTTATTGCTTAAATTGTGTTGTTTTTAAACCTATTTCACAAATTGTTTCCAAAAATCTCAAATTTAAAAATATTAAAGGGCAAAATTAATTTTCCCATAATTTTGTTACTCATAGCCCACGTTTTCTTTGTAAGCAGGCAGTTCTGAAATTAGTTCAGTTTTGTGCATGATAACTGCATACACATTCACCAGAAATGACTTTGTCTAATCAGGAGCATTTGCAATATGGAAATTTGTCAAATTTGCATAAGTATTCTGGCCTAAGGCTACTCAAGTTACAATTATAATTTAGCTAAGGTGTGGGTAGGTATAATAAAACATTTTGAAAGATTGTGGTTTTCAAACCTGTGCAAGTTTTAAAATTGGTTCTCTAGCAGTTTAGGGTGACATTTATCTCCATTATAAAAAATTAAAGGTTTGATGAAACATCTTCAACCATAGTGGTACAGGTAAAACTACATTTTCTTTGAGTCTGATGTTGCTACAGATTTCACAATGGGGTTCCAAGAACATTTCAAAATATTAACTGGTAATGGAGGATACAATGCTTTGTTGGATTTGTATGTATATTTGTGTACACGCGCACATGCCCTCGCACGTCTTGTCAAATTGATCCCGCATGCAAGAGCCAAAATGGTTTACTAATAGCTGATAGGCTGTGAAGTTTTATATCAATTTTTGTTGCAGAATGAAATTTGTTATGCAGAAGCACAAGAGTTGTGTTATGAAGGTTGTGGGTTCAACTGTGGCAGGTTGCTTTAGTGTTAGTTGGGGAAAACTGTTTTTTCACATATTTTCCAGGTAAATGCAGGTGTAATTTAATCTTTTATTATCGTTTACTCGTTACGAAAAGATCCTGATTATTCACGAAGGTGCTATGATGAATGTAAATTCAGATACAGGTAGTAAATCACAAACGTGTTGCTACATGAGAATAACTATAGTCGGAAGTAAGCTGAACCTATAATTTTCTAGGCCTAACTCTCTTGAAGTGGTGCACTCTTTATGATTCACAGAAACACACATATTTTTCCTAAGCAGTGCATTTAGACCACATTTTACTGTTGAGAAATGACTAGTCTAACAGCTTTGCAGCAAGTTGGAATTACGAGAGTTTAAAACTAATTTATCTGTAATATATTGTAAATATGTTGGTTATAAATCAAATTTCTAATGACTAGAGAAGTAGAAATTTCTGTACACTGAAAATTATTGTGGAGAACTGCTACATAGCAAAAGATAAAAATAATGAAAAGGACAGAATTAAAGTATTTTCAGACTTGTCCACAGGGACATACAAAGGAAGACATTATTTTTCACATGTTTGCACAATCTCAACATTTTGCTGGGTAGGTTAGTTTAATCAGGCGGAGTGTTGCAAAGCCTAATTTTGCCACTTCATTATGTAGCAAAAGTAACACAACCTCTGAAAGAAAAGCTATCAAATATCTTCCAAACAACCCAGGCATGATACTGCTGCCCAACAAATGCACAATCCCAGCGATTGACAACAAAACAGACTACATGTAAGAATCAGAAAGTCAACTCTGGACACAGCTACTTATAAATGTCTAAGAGAAGACCCAACCACCAAATTTGGCAACCATATCAATTCTGTGTGAGAGCCCCCTCAAAGACCAATCCGAGGCCTCAAACTGCTCACCCCAAATAAACCCACCACACCACTTCATGTGTTTCCGAATATACGTGACAACTCGCCACCTGATTAAGCTAGCCTAGCCAGCAAAACTTCTCAATCCCAAAACTGAATAATTTGACGCATGATGTCTTTCATAAATACTAAGATTGCTACTAGTCAATGCAGCTACATCTCTGGCAGTTGTCTAGAGAGTTGTTACAGCTGCCGCCACCTACAAGATTGTTGTACCTACTGGGCTGGGACAGATGCCTTAGTAATTAAATACAATTTTGCCCAATGAGCCACCTGGACCATGCAAGAGGTCCGGGACTAGTACAGCAGGGTGCCGCGGGATGCCGTTACACGTAAGGTGCCTAGATCCCACCACTCTTCACTATGCTGATCTTACCCGACATTTTGAGTATCACTTAGACCTCCTTCCTCTTATCAAAGCTGATGGAGCCAGCGGGAGACCTGGTTTACTTGTACCAAACGTACACGTACAACACACCAGAGCATCCCTGAAAGTCCACCCATTCTCTATCCCGTGCAGTGAACGGTAGAGCCACAACACTAGGATACTATCCCCTGGAAATTAGGTTGCTGGTTTGAAGTCTCCCCCACTTCAACGCTCAGTGGTGCAGAGGAGGGGGACTTCATAGCCTAGGGAGACCAGTGACACTGGACACTATTCTCGCCAATATTGGAAGGCTACCCATTCCTTACACCCAGGTGGGAGGAACAGTAGAGCCACGACACTAGGTACGCTCCTGGTTGGATCAGCTTGCTGGCTAGGGTGAACTTTTCTCGCCACTCCCTTCGTGGTGCAGAGAGGGTTTTACATTCTGATGCAAGGGAGACCAACCCCATTGGGACAATACCGTACGGTTCCTACAACCAACACTTTGCAGTTAATCTCCCCACCTCTGGTGGGGAAGTGAAGTGGTGCAGTGTTGGCGGTAGCAATTAGCACACACACTTAGTTGACGTGTGTCCATCTCCTGCAGACCCAATCTTAGGTTATCGCCAAATGCCTTATACCTGTAGGGGTGGTGTTAAGAGGAAGATTACGAAGGCGAGGGCTATCTGTAAGAATTTACAGGGGCTTTGCATCCTTTGCAGCGAGTTTGGGCTACTGAGTGTGCGTGAACAGACTGCTTTGCTAAGATGGCTCACCATACCATTACCTCAGTCACGCCTATCAACTTGTTTGAGCCACCAACCCATGTTGCGGAAGGATACCACTAGATAGTGCAGGAAGTACTGTGTAGCAAAGGGTCCACCAGCACGCCAGTTATTAGTATCTCCAAGCCAGAAAAATTCCAAGCACCTCACGGTGTAAACCCCACCCTCCAGTAGTGTGTCGGCAGAGCTATGGGAACAAGAGCAGTAAAACTACCTGCAGGACCCACTGTACCACCATCTAAGCCTGCGCCATGTAGGGTGAAACTATCTGAGCTAGACTTTGTGCCAAGCAGATGGCCTACTAAGCCGGTACTGTACTCCAGTCGAGCACCAGTGCCCCGAGACTAGTAACCACCCAGAGATGCGACTCGCCTAGCATCAAGCTAGTAACTGAGAGACGAGGGCAGCCAATCGGCCTGGTCTGTCACGCTTCAACTTTACCAAAAATATCCAAAAGGACAAGAATTAATGTAGTGGCCTACTTGTAACCATAGCAGAAGATAAAATTTTTGTGCTTGCATATATGGCATTTTTATGATTAAGCAGAATGTACGCATAATAAATTTATTGGTTTGGTGGGGGTAGAAGGGGAGGATGCTGCATTGCTGGTATTAAACACTTGGTTTATAGCTTGAAGTTCTGTGGTTTGTGCTGTTATAGGCTGTTCACATAAAGCCCTGCACAAGATCTACTTGTATGTACATGATGCATTATTTGGCCACATGTAACACAAACATTGCCATGGGTCTGATCGCTTTAGTAATGTGTTGAAGTGAAACTTACGTATTAGCATATCTGAAAAATATTAGTTTTCTGATTCTTGCATACGTATGCGCGTAAAGAATAACCAAAAGCATAATATTTCAGTAATCACAAAAGTGTATGTAACACTTACTCATCAATTGTTTGACATGGAACTAAGTTCTCTGTCGTATCGACTTTTACTGGGTGTACCCCAGTCAGTGTGCATTTTAAAATACAGTAAAATTATATTGAGATATTTCTGAAGGGGCTTGATAACTACCCTGGTTAATTAGCATAAATTTTCCTGATGGTTAAATTATGTTGGTATTAAAATTAGTTGCAAATACATTGTTTTACAGCATATGCAGGTAGTGGCAGTGACATATTTCAAAGGTTGATTTCATAATTGGTCAGTTGGCCGAATCTGGGCGAGACACCTGTATTTATATTTTATTTGAAATCATCGAGAACATTACAAAATGATCTTCACTCCGTCGATATCTGAAGTCCTGGAAGGGCATCCTTGTGGTGCGTGACTGGCTGGCGTCACCTGGTTAAGGTGACGTACGAGGGAGGGGAAGGCAGTCATAGATGTGAGCGGCAGCGGCCCAGCGGCGCCCATACTTGCAGACCAACAGGCCCGCCCAGCGGACATGAGGCGTGGAGCTCGTCAAACACATCCCCATCCCCAACATTTTCTCAACTTCATATGGCACCATCGGTTTTGACGTTCGTTCGATGTGCAGGGATAGCCGTCACAGTACATCTTGCTCCACTACACTCAACTGATTTACATGTTCCTCGTGTAGGAGATTCGTAGCGTCAGGAGGCAGGACATCGTCCCACTCTGCGTCGTCCATCACGACCATGCTGTTCCGGGTGTCTCGTGACAGTTGGTCTGTTAGCTGGTTTTCTTTGCCGGGGACGTGCTGCACCACGAAGTCGTAGGATTGGAGGAGCAGCACCCTACGGATAAGTTTACTTCTTGCTTCTTTTGTGCTATGAAGCCAGATGAGACACCGGTTATTTGTGCATAACACAAACTGCCTACACTCCAAGTAGGCATGGTAATTCTTGACCGCCCAAACTAATGCTAGGCACTCACGTCCATTTACGTCTTGCTTCCTTTCTGATGCTCCCAGCTTTGCATTTGCGAAATCGATTACTTGCCACATGTCATCTGCACACTGGTAAAGCAGAGCCCCCAGCCCCTCCTGATTGGCGTCCGTCTGCTGGTGTAATTGCCAGCTCACATACAGTGCTAACGTGGGACATGTGCGGAAACGGTTCTTGATTTCCTGGAATGCTTTATCTTCCTTTGCTCCCCAAACAAATCTGCACTGTGGTGAAAGGAAATCCGTTAGCGGTGCAGTTACTATGGCGAATCCCTCGATAAACTCTCGCAAACAATTTACTAGCCCAAAGAACTTGCGTAATTGTTTGCGGGTTTTTAGTACAAGATAGCTCTCAATCACTTGTAGTTGCTCGTTAGGCTTGTCTCGGTTTTCCTGCACGATGTGCCCTAGGAATTCGAGACTGCTCTTTCCCAGGTGGCATTTGTTTACCGCACAGGCGAGTCCATTCCTGGCGAGGCGTTCTAGTGCCATGGACAGGTGGTACACGTGGTCTTCCCAGCTGTTGGACCAGACCACGACATCGTCCACATAGGGCAGTGTGCACTCGCCAATCAGCCCATCAATTACTCGAACCATCATGGACTGAAATTAGGCAAATGCACATTTCAGCCCAAATGGCATCGCTCAAAACTGGTACCGCTTTCCTTCTGTGTGGTTTAAAGCATTCTCCTCCCGGTCCTCCTGCTTGACAAGTACTTCCCAGTACCTACTGCGCAGGTCAAACGGCATCATGAATTTTGCATTTTCCAACTAACTCGACACACACACACACACACACACACACACACACACACACACACACACACACACACACACACACACACACACACACACACACACACACACACACACACACACACACACACACACACACACACACACACACACACACACACACACACACACACACACACACACACACACACACACACACACACACACACACACACACACACACACACACACACACACACACACACACACACACACACACACACACACACACACACACACACACACACACACACACACACACACACACACACACACACACACACACACACACACACACACACACACACACACACACACACACACACACACACACACACACACACACACACACACACACACACACACACACACACACACACACGCGCGGTGGTAAAGCGCTGTGGGTCACCTGATTAATGGGGCGGAAGTCCACACGGAACCTCCAGCTGCTATCTTTCTTGGGTGCAAGCATGCCGTGGATTTGTAGCGACTTCTGGTTGGTTCAATGATGCTGTTCGCCAGCATTTCCTTCATCTGCTCTCATATTATATTTGCTTGGTGTGGTAAGTAACTTCAGGGTGCAGCATAGATTGGTTCCTATTGTGTTATTTGGATCTCGTGTTCCGATACTATTGTTCGCCTAAGCATGTCGTGCTCTGCGAATACCTTGCAACACTCGTCCAGCAGCCACTGGAATGCCACCTGGTGTTGTGGCAGTATATCGTGATCGAAGTCGCTTAGCGGGACCTGTGGCAAATGTTCCAGGTCCTTCTGATCTATGTTGTATAACGTCCGTCACTATTTAGCACCAAAATGGATCCTCCTCGTGGTCGGCTGTACTACAGTTTTACTCCTGCATCCATGGCACACCCAATATTGCATCCTCCCGGATTTTGTCTTTTACTATCGCTGTTGTTATGGTCTCAAAATCCCGTACATGCACTACCACCGTGGTTTGCCCTTCCATACTGCTACTATGCTGTCCTGTTGCTAGTCGTATTACACAATTGGTTGGTGTGACATATGCATTCACAAATCGCCTTTTGACAAAATTATAGGAAGCAGCCATGTCAATGAGTGCATGGCATGGCCGCCCATTCAGGTGGACGAGGATGCGTATGAATTGCTCCATGTTGCAGCTGACTTGCTGGATTAGTGTTTGCTACTGTCTCTTCTCCGGGTGTTCCGCCCCTACTGGGGCATTGGCGGTGTTCAGTCTCCTTACCCCTGCGGGCCATTTCCCTGGTTGCTCAGTGCTGGGCCTCGATAACCATCCAGATGAGAGTTATTTGGACAGTAGCTGTGCCAGTGGTAGACTTAAGGTGGCTTGGAGTGTCGGCAGGGTGTTTGGGGCTGGTAGCCCCCTTCCTCTCTGCAGTAAGCTCTTCCCTCACCAGGTCTTGCATTATTTCCCCGACTACTAGGGTTATCGTTGCGGTGTGCATTTCTCTATTATTGTAAGTTCCTATCACTCTCACCTGTCGTGGTTCCACACTTGATTTTACTTGCCATGCGTACAGTTCTCGTGGTTTCATGCGATCGTTGTTCGCGAAGTCGTGTCGCTCTTGTGCAGCACTGGACACGCAGCACAGTTGGCGCGTGTTCCATTCCAAGATTAATGCGACCTTCAATACCTCCTCTACACTGCTATTCAGGAACAGTAATAGCACTCGGTATTCGGGGAGTACTGTTTCAGTCACAATCTCCAATATCTCTTGTTCCAGCAGTTGTGGTTGGAATTTGCATATGTGCTGCACTTTCTGTGTAATAAAGGTAGGCAGTTGCTGGTCTGGTTGCGCTTTCTGCCACAACAGTTTGGTTTTTGCTTGTAATGATGTAAACATGCTGGCATACTGGCACTGGAACGCACGTACAAATTTGCTCCACCCTAGGCCATAGGGATTTATGGCCGTGTACCACTTGCCAGTTCCGCCTGTCAGCTGATTCCCGGCGCAGCTCGCCCACTCGTCCTCGAAAACACAGTATCTCCTCAGCCTTGTGGTGCATTCCTCATCAAATGCTAACAGGTCTTCACTTGCTGTTCCTGAAAAGGTGGGTAGCGCCTGGAACTTTGTTGACATGCGGATGTGTCGATTTGGCTGGGCTTGTTCCTGCTTAATTATTGTGTCGGGTTTTATTTCTGTTTTTTGCATCAAATTCGGATTTCTTGTCTGTTCACTGCTGTGCATTGCAAAGGTCATGGGGGTTGCTGTTGGAAAAGGGGCGGGTAATATAGCGGACATTGCTGGTGGAAAAAATTGTTGTGGGTAGTAGATGGGTAATGAGGGTAAATCCGACATGAAAGGTTGTAGTGATAGGGGAACTGTGGTCGGGGTTGGTACTGGCAGAGTGGACTGCACACTCATTGTGCTGTTGGCGGCCACATGCATTTTTGTGATGTGTGATGCACTGCTGCTAACTCCCTCCATGCCATCGCTGCCTTCGTACTCCTGCCTTCCCTGGGTTGCCACATCTCCATTGTGTGCTGAATGCCTTTCCCGTGCTTCCATGCTACTGATGTTTCTGTTACCATTCTCTTCATTTGCGTTCCCATGTGGCTGATTTAGTACACTGAATTTAAATTCTGTTGGAAAACCATCCCAATCGCATGCGGTCGGTCTAGGTCCGAAATTTTGGTTGCAACTATTGCAGACAAAATGCTTCCCGGACATGGAGCTTGCTTTCATCTCACTTAAAAATTCGCTGTGAAAACTGGTATGACACTGTTCGAATTCCAGCAATATAGTTCGCTGTACCATGCACAATAAATTCGGACATCAATTGGCCTGTTCATAATTTGGAGTTTTGCTTGCAGTTGTTTTGTCCAAAAGTTCACAAGACATTTCCTCGTGTTGCACCACCTCGCGGTTGCTAGCGACACGGTTTCATGTTACTCGGTTGCATATGGACAGCTGGTCTTGCAGTCGCACTGACAGTACTGTGTACCCCTCTCGCACTTGTCTACTAAGTTGCTTGGTTGTAGCAGTTGCTTGCACATTAGTACCGGCGTGCTCGTGGATGCATGTCCAGTCATGTTTACAAACATCGCCACGTGCGCAGCGTGGAAGGCCCAGGTATTGCAGTGCGGTGCGGATGATGGTGTGGCATGGCTATCCCTGCCTGGCATGGTTTGGCACAAGGGGTCAACCAATGGTGGACGCTCAGCTGACTGCCGGCATGCAGTCAGCGGGTAGCATGGGAAGGAGGAATTCGTTAGTTTCCTTCTCCTTGTTCACTCTTCCTCTTCCTTCTTCACACATGGCAGTGGGTGGGTGGTGATGTCGGGCGGGGGGGGATAGCACGGGTACGCTTCCCTGGTCGTTTGTTGCGTTGCTCGGCGATGGGGTGTAGCGCTGGTGATGTCATGCCTGCCACCGCAAGATGGCCACCTTCTGCCCTTCTCCTCCCTTGCTGAAGCAATGGCGACTGCCCTGTTGTTTTTGGCATGCTTTCCCTTCCGGTGACCACTCGATGCTGCTGTTGGCATCCCCCAAGGTATCGTGGCGCTGCTATTGCTGTGTTGCTCCTCCCTCATTGCAGGTATTCACAAGGAGAGTTGTTGGCAGGGAAAATTTAGTGAATGATGGAAAATTTCAATTTAGAAATTTGGCAAGAATCCAGTATTAGGCAACAAAGTTGGGCACAATTTGGATATTGTGCTATGGTGGCTCAGTGGATAGAGGCAGAATTTGAGGAGCGGTTAAAAATTTGAAAGGTTGAAAAGGTTAAATTAGGATGGTTTCTACCCAGGACACCAGACATTGCTAGACAATGCCGTGTGTTGTTGGTAGGGCAGACTCTTACATGATCGTTCGGCCGACGACCAGAGCTTAATCCTGGACTGCAACTCCTCGTAGGATATTCTGTAGAAGTTATTCCATTTGCATACTGTGATGTGGCCTGTTTGAATCAGCTCACACACCATTTTATAACTTGTGTTGGAAACAAAATCTCGCCAAATAATTTCTGTTGTGAATTGCACCAAGACTTATCCAGGTTAGTCACACACTACAGTACATGCACATAACCCTTATTAAATAAAGACATATTAATAAACACTTGGAAATAGGGCGGGTTTTATGAGGACCCGTGTTCTGAAGAGCCCGAAGGTCACAAAATAAATCGCATACGAAATGTTATCAATGTGGTATTTACTCGTGTTTTATAATGGCTCTCTCACCAACACTTTACATGAACACTTTCGGGCATAACCTGCCGGTAAGGCGATAGTCAAAAATTGGCGCAATGCCTATAAGATGGGTTAATGTGGAATTTAAACTTCCCTGGGCGATGCAATCACTGGTGAAGAGGGAAGTGGTGTCTCGGGCGGATAGTAAAACAACGGTTCTGGTATTAATTAAGCTATTGCTATGAAAATGATTGAAGACAAAAGTTGAATGCCACCCGAGCGCACGAAACCCGAGCCGCGGTAGCGCACAACCACACTCCCAAGATGCTCGATGCTGACTGACTGCACAACGTGGTGCATGGGCCGGTGTTGGCAGGCTGGCAGACCACATGGAACTACGTGCTACAAACAAAACAACTCTATATTGCTTACCTTGCATTGTAACATGCATATAAACATTCCACCTTTAACACTCAATAACCTTACTGTGCTACAATTATGTGACTGAGGTGATGATGGCACACGTGATGAAAGGTACATTAACAAGAACACCACAAAAACACTTTATTGATACACTGCTGACATGCTGGATTATTTCCTTGCCTGTACTTACCATGCACGGAGTTGCTTGTGATAACAAACATGTAAAACCCTTTAGAATAAATTAGCGGGTTTATCTGCATATTCATGCATTGCACTATAGTGCTTGGCACTCAGACGTCGCACTACACAGTTGGCACTTTGCACTGCATCGCTCCAGTTTACTTTTCTTATCACGATACTGCACTGCACTTGCTTGTAGATAGTGTGTGTGTGTGCTGCACCATTGTGTTCCGGTCCGGCTATCAAATGGACTTGGGACACTTGGACGTGGCACACATCAATATAAAGTTATGAATTATTTGCATTTAAATGGAAGTGTTAGATATTGTGTTTTAGTTTATTTGCTTCCCATTCCCTATATATTTGCCTTGAAAATATCCCACAAATTAATGTTCTGACGACTATGGGAGCTTTTAAAAGTTATGATAAAACTTTGACCATACTAAAATCGAATATAATACCCTGTTGAAGTCGTCTTCATTGCGATACAAGTTAAGCAGCCATACTGGAGAGAGACAACTTTTGTTTACATTGAAATTGAATAGCCTTGTGAGTGTTATATGAATTCACTAGTTATTCTGAAAATTCTCTAAATTTGTGTTTTTCTTGCATTTGTAAAATGCGAATTTCGCATGTAAACAAACCTTAAAACTATAATCTATGTTTGATTTATTCATCGACGAACGAAAACTAATATTAATGAATGAAAACACGTACGATCCGATTCATTCGAGGTCAGTGCGTACCCCCAAAAGTATCAGTGTTTAGTGTATTTGTACATACCGTGAAGGTATACATGAAATATAGCGCAAAATTATATTGTGTATAGTGATATGTTATCTGCGAAGGTTGTAAATTAATAATCCAGTGTGTTGTTTAATTTTTGCAAGTATGTTTAACATTACTAACCTGCTGTGCATTTAAGGTCTAGCCTGTAAGTTGCGGACTCGTTAGAGGTATAGGCACTTTTATAAAAGTGCAGTTACGTATTTTTAAAATGCCGATTTGCTATTTCAGTTGACATGGCGTACCAATCGACCATAAGGGGAATGAAGGTTATGTGGATAGGAAGTGATAGATGTGGGATTTTTCCGGTGGCCGCCAGTGCTCCATAGTGGGTAGAGCACGATGTTGATGTTTCTGTAGACTCTCACGTCCTGATGGCCGACGATCGTTGGCCCTCCCCCATGTCCGACATCTTGATGAATGTAGTATTGATGATATCGCCACCAATCATACAAAATAATAGATTGCCTCACCTAGTGAGGGTTGTCGGCCACCCTCATATGCCATTTCACTCCCGATGGGTTATTTTGGCTACCCAACGCCATGATTCGACACGCAAAATTAAATAAAGTGAAAAAGTTTGAGTGACCGATAGGTAGTTATTAGGTGGTTATGCGTAACAAAAATGAAGGCACTTCTTCGCTACGTGTTTTATTACACTTCCTTCCCCTATGGGTCACATACATATATACTACCGCCATTCAAGCCAGGCGGGCTCTTGAACAGTAAGACATATCCATGGGGCCGATGGGGCCGACAAGGTTAAGTTGTACATTACGCCTCGGCCATGTAAAGTATGGACTGAGGTGTGAGCGATCGAGTTTTCTGGGCTAAAACGAGAAAAAGGTTGTGGTTTAATACATTAAATATACAGAATTTCATGTTGATTGGAAGAACGAAGTTCAGGTGCCTGGAGCACCGCGACATGATCAGCTCACGAGGTCTACGATGCTACTGCTCTCCTCATTGGCGCAGAGGCCGCTCACTGGCTGACGTTCCCGCTCAAGTCATCACGTGACATAATTAACAATAAATGAATGAAATTTAATGAGATGATATGAATCCTACAATGCCAATGGGATGATCATTTTAAACAAACTATTATTATCAAAGAACAATTATACATAACAAAAATATAATAATAAATATTCTGGTTCAACCACGCTGCAATGCCTTTGCAACCTAACCATACTTACTTTACTGATAAACACGTACCACTATCTTTATCGGGCCTTTCCCTAATAAAGTTTATTGTGGCTACACATATTCTATCGCTTTTAAAGTCCTTGAGTTCATCTTTGGTTGACCTAAACAAAGTTAAAATAGATTTGTATTAATTAGCGGCATTTTGGCCACACATCTATGCGCTCCGGCCCACCTCACTGCATGGTTGCAGAACGTAACAGGCAAGGTCAGTATTCCAATACTGATATTACTGTCTTTACGGGATAACACAATTTTATTTATATATATATATATATATATGAACTCTTAATATTCAATAATACTGACTTGATTAATTATAAATAATAGTACTAAACATAACACTCGCCACAGCTGCCTTGTATGTGGCCATTTCAAGTACTACACAAGATGGCGTCTCAAGCTCACCATCTTTTGACCTCACAGGGGAACCAACATGAATTACCCTATAGGCTATTCACGATAAAGTGAGCACTTTTGAAAGCCCTCTCATTTGGGGTAATAGTCAATAAATATATTTCATTTTAGCCTTAGACGTTTACATCCGAGTGCGGAGGAGTATACAAATTGTTTTTATTACTTACGTGACAGTATCTATTTTAAAAAATTGGTTAAATGATGAAAAATGACCAAAAGGAAAAAATTATTACGGCCTCAAAAGTGCTCCCTTTACCTTGATTAGCCTATACCACTGCAGCCACCACAGCCCTCCCCCCCCCCCCCGGCCAACTTTCTAAGGAAGGCAAATTAGCAAGGGAGAAGAGGAACCTCATTCCTTCAATGAATAAAGTCAATTACAAAATTGAATTTTAAAAAAATGATTGTAACAATTTATATAATTATCCACCAGCTTATCATAGATCTGATTTATGAATGGGAGGGACAGTGTTTTGCATATCTGGATTTTATTTTTTTATAATTATACTTACTTGTTTCCTTCTTAGGCAGTAGTGCATACTGGAAGTTGTCAAATATAATAATTATGTTGCAATGTACCAACACACGTATATACATACAGTATTAAGAGATGGTACTTACAGACCCAATCACACAAAAGAAAATTAAATTAAAGAAAATAATAGAGAAATCGTGTATTCCTGGAAGTGGCATTTGAAAACTTTTGCAGTAGAATTACGTGATTTCAAAACATTGGTAAGTATTTTGACATGCTCATTCTAATGTTTAAAATAGTGACATAATCATCACCCACAGTTTCGAATATATGCAAGGTCTGCAGTAGTGACATATGAAACAAATAATAAATTGTTTTGGATATACACTGTTGTAGCAGAGTTTATGGTGCAGTAAACTATAATTGCAGACACAAACACAAAAAACCAAACAGGAAAAGTTGTCAACAGGTGTATGACCACACAGAACTCTCCAGAAGGAATCGTTTATTTGCAAGAAGACCACTGCATTTGTTTTTCTTGTGTCCATCATTAGTTTTTTGTTTTGTTAATTTGCTGTCTACCAACTGAATTCTTTCTACATAGTTCTCTCTTTGTGCTTCGCGTAGACCTACCTATTGGCAACTACTCTGGGTTGGTTTTCTGTTTCTGTATGTTTGTATATATAATTCTAGTTTCCTGCGACATGTGCTCTGCTGCAAAGGCAAATATCCAACAATTTTTTTCATTTAATATATAATATTCATATAGGTTTACGTGAATTATAAAGCTTGGGGAATTTTAGCTCAAGGGAAATCTGTTTACAGGAATTGTAGGTTCAGCTGAATAAACTGCTGCTAGTGACAATGCTTTTTCTTAGAGGGGTATTTGTTTTTTCAAGTTTCTGCAGCGTGGTTCTGAGATATTGAAACTGAATTTTTTTTATGTATCCAGAGGAGAATTTCAGACTAAAAATAATAATTGCACTAGTTGGTTGGTAACAACAAAAATTTTTTTGTCACAAGTGTGTCTGTGGACCACTTTGACAGTGGTTAGTACACGTGCGCTTGTTATCAGTATCATTTTGGTGCATGCGTATTTCACCCATTGTAGTTCAACAATGTATCCTAATATAATTAAACTACCCAAAGTAACATACAGGGCTGGTGAATAAGTTTTCATATACTTTAACCTAACCATTGTGTCGTTACTTTATTATCCCTAAAATTGTGTTTGTAGAAATAATATCCTATTGTAGTTTTCCCTCCCAATGTGAACATATTTAGCATGTTGGGTTGAATTAAAATTGTGGCTACTGACTGACTAAACCCTTGGTACTAAATTGCACTTTTGGAGAAAGATGAAACACAATTTTGTTAGATATAGGGTATAAAGTAATCCAGAAATGTCTCCTGTCCCTCCCCCTTTTTTTTCCGCAAAGTATCTAATTTACTTAATTGTCCAGCACAGACAATGCAGTAAAAAATTTAATTTATATGTTTTTACTATGTAGCAAGTGTAACTTAACCCTGACCAATATTGTAGATGCAATTACCAAAACTGTAACATACAATAGCTGATAAATAAATATAAAATTGTATGATAACGAAGAACTAATGTAATGTAAAGAGAGGGAATAATTAAATTCGGATTTGAATGTATCTACCAGTAACCATTTACTATATTGACATTAAATATGTATAAAGGAGATGAAGTCATATTGGAAACAAAACTCTCGAGTCATTTTCAGTGTTAGGAATTTATATATTGATGGCGCCATGTTTCTGGACAGGGCATGAACTGAATGATATGAACAGGAAAGGTGTTGTTCGATGAGTTACCTTGGTAGGGCGCCGGCTCGCGGTGTGAGCACGAGGATGCTGTTTATATAAATGCTCTCAGGGATGTGTCGCCGACGGCTGTTGGCTATATTTCTTCCCATCCAATATCTCTGACAATTGATGACAGCTGCTTCCCCCAAGCCCGGATGCCTGCCGTGGCCGGCGGCCGCTGTGGGGAGTTGCACTCTACCAGGTGCTTGTATGCACCAATCAGGAAGTGCCCAACATTGGTTGCACGGAATTTGCTACTCCACAATTGCAGTGAATAGTGGTCACCTAAGCTCTCGTGACGATGCCGAAATGTGCAGAGCAGAGTAGGAAAGGAGGAGTGCAGACACGTGCGCCTGTGCGCACATGTTCTGAAAAGTAGAACCAGTGAAATCAGGTATGTGTAATGACACTTGTGAAATGGTGGAAATGATGGAAATAGGTTTTTAGGGGCAGTGAAAGTGAGGTCTGGATGGCGGTTACCCGGATGGCGCCAGATGCCGTAAGGTGACGTCATAGTTGATGCTGCTCCTCTTAACTTCGGGATTGCGGGCCGTCCACCTGGACCAAATCTCCTGCCGATGGTGATGATCGATGGTTGTTGACCTCTGCCACGTTGAGAATTACTCCAGAGGAGTGGTGCTCATTAAGCGATAGCCGGTAGGCCGACTATACACAATTGTTGATGCAGAAATGCCTAACTCTTAACACACACATGTGTGGATTGTTAGAGCCAAACCACATGCCCATACAGATCGGAACAAAACTGATTACACTGAGATTAGAACATGTGTATTGGTTGAACGAGTATTATCAGGGCCTGTACCCTTAAATACATGATGCGATCATAAATAAATAGCTGACTTGAAAACATGCTATTTATAATGTTTATGATTATAAATCTTCTCTGAGGGAACTTGACACTAAACACTCTCGGCTATTAGGACCAGCCGTGCGGTGAAACAGAAAAGCGTCTTTCGACAATTAAAACATTACGTGATGACTTAAGCTCCCTGGAGTGATGCTAATACACCAGGGAGTGGAGGTGGCTTACCGGGCGACTATATAAGGAAAAAAAGGTTCCAGTTGAGTTAAATCTATTGTAATTACATGTCCAGTTGCAAAATGATGATGGTCGCCCAGCATGCATGGGAAAACGCCGGAACCTACTGCATGCACTCCACCTCCCTGACCTGCTGCATGCTGACTGACTCCCTGCTCAGCGACGCGGGGTCGCCTCGGCTTACCCATACATCGAGAAGGGACTACTTTATGGCATTACTTACAAAACTAAACTAATGACTTGTTAACAAATAAATAGACCTCTTAAAAATTATACAAAACCATGGTGAAATGATATGGACAAAGCACTTGGTGGAAAAATGAAATAAATAAATACACACTACCTTGAATACGAACGACAGAACAATAAACACTAAACAATTATAAATGCTTAAATTACAAAAACACAACATCTTGAATTAGGCCTTAAAACATCCCAATTCAATATAACTGGTCTAATTGTGTCTTCCTCTGTGGCATCTTGCGTTTCTATGGCAACTACCGGCTGCACTGCGCCAACGTGCCCTTGCATCTGTTCTGCGCCTGGTCGCTCCGGCGACCGGGCGCACACTCCAGACCCCAGTAGAGTGCACAACCCTGCTGCGGGAATTACGGTCTATGGCCGGACAAATGGTCTTAGGGCTGGGATAAGTGGCACATGTCAATAATTATCACGTAATTACAAGATGCTCAAGGACAGATGTCCACGCAATGAGTCTGCATGGAGCTCTAGTATAATTTAAGCATCCTATGGGCCTAAGTGTATGTGTTTTCATTTTCCATTTTAACGTGTTTCACCCCTTATTCAGTTCACACAGTGTCTTATACTTATTTAAGGGTTATCATGCCTAGAGTAATTAATTATGCAAGAGTTATATGTTCATAAGAAACGTGTGTATCTTTCTGCAGGATTTGTGTGTGTAGGAAAGTAGTTCGCACGGATCGCTGGCCTACCCAAACTGACCAGCATGCCACGGCGAATAAGCTAGTCATACTATGGTGTCTCGAGAAGCTGGACATGCTGAACGATGGGGTCGTGTTCGTGCGCTTGTGCGGCACCACAAATTTTGAACTAATCACTTAACTCGCAATAGACTTTAGCTTACTGGAACCTCGTGTACTTTTACCGCCCGAGATTCTCAACTCCTCCCTTCCCCCGGAATAGCATTGCTGGGGAAGGTTTTTGTTTGCATATAATTATTAGTGGCCACGTACCTTTTTGTAACAGAGTTACCCTGCCGGTGGGTTAAGCTGGACACGTGTGTAGTTTGTTTCCTAGAGGAACAGTTCAATAAAACCCATTGAAACTATGTGTCGACTATGTGTATTCATTCATGTTGCCTACGAGCTATAGGGGCACGGGCCCACACAGCTATCACATTTTAATGAGTGTACTATGCAGGTTTTTCTTATGTATTTCAGAGTGTTTTATATTCGTGTGACTAAACATGGGTGTGTGAGTTGCCCTGAGACCTCACTGCGTAAAACACAGAGTAAAGGTGAAGTATTTTCTCTTATTACGACGGACGGAGCACCGGGAGGACACCGTCCATTGGCCATAGGCACACGACCTGGAGGAAAGGAGTCTGCTCTACAACTTGAATTTGGTATTGCGTCCTGCAATGTCTGGCGTCCACAAACTGTCAGCAGAAGTTTTGGTGAGAAACTACGTTACATTACCTACCCAACTCCCAACCTTAAAAGTTAACCATTTTGCTCCACCAGCCAACCATCAAATGTTGCCCAACTTAGGGGCGATGTCCTTCCACTAAAATTCGTACTTCAAAACCCAGCTAAATTATTTCCCAAAAATTTTCCTCAAATTTTTTGCAATTTTGCAAATTCGATTTGTGTTATTTCCCACTTATCCTGACCCACACGACACTGGAGGTGCATGAAGAATAACTACAAAATACAACCGGAGTTGTGGGACGCTGTCATGATGCCCCAGGATGCCGGAAAGTCAATGCACGTGGTCAGTACAGAAAAGCGTGTGGTAATTGGGAAAGTGCCGCCATCACAGCAACCACGAGGAAGCAGCGCAAGGGTAGCAGACAGTGGCCATTTTGGAGTGCTGCTGTCATTTAAGCCATGTGCCCACTAGGCACTCAGCAAGACAAAGGGTTGCAACATCTCCCTTCCTCCATCAGCGTCGTGTGTGCCCGAGGAGGACGAAGAGGAAAAGAATGGTGGGAAGGAGTAAAAGAAACTTCTCCTCCTGCTCGCGCTACCAGCATCCTGCGCCAGCGATCAGCTGTGAGCCACATCGATCATTGACTCCTGTCATGCTGTGACATCGCCAGCATTGTGCCACGCTCCCGCGACATGCTGCCACACACCGGGCACCCACGTAGGCTCTTTCGTGACACGTGGACTTGTTGTCAAACATCATGGCTGGCCGGGCCGACGACAACCAAACGACTGTTCTGTTGTGTCCGAAATGCCTACATCTATGATCTCAGGACTGGATCGCGAGGTACGAGCGAGGCATGGAGAACTGTCATTGCGAGTATAAGACCAGTCCAACACACATCTGCATCGTGTAATTAAGGACTAGCTGGCAACTTAGAATAACTCCTTAAGAGTATAAACAGCTGCTTTTAAATATATTAATACCAAATACTAAAACCAAATAACTATAAACTATCTTCGCAATTTGAAATAATTTAAATACCTATATATTC
Source organism: Dryococelus australis (assembly GCA_029891345.1). Classification (NCBI taxonomy): domain Eukaryota; kingdom Metazoa; phylum Arthropoda; class Insecta; order Phasmatodea; family Phasmatidae; genus Dryococelus; species Dryococelus australis. Next base: position 305,366,989 of record CM056993.1, on the reverse strand, counting down.
TTCTAATCACATATTGTAAGGAAGAATGCAGAGAGTATTTAATATTCGTCCTTCAAATTCTGATACTAATCCAAAGTGAGCAGCATCTTAATTTCTCTTTATTTCGTTAATTCATGTTTTATCTCCTTAAATTTTCATTAAATTAATATAATTACTTTGTTCTTTTACGTAGTAGTCGTAAAATATTAATTAGGGTCTATTAAAGTAAAGAGTTGATGTTTTGTGGAATAATCTGGTTGGAAGTGTTGATTTTTGTATATTTAGAGTCATATGTCTTCTTATTATATATCTACTCTTGGCGCCCATATGTCCTATAGATATAATTTTGTTTGTTATATTTTCTATAATAATTCCTAACATAAAACTCTTCACAGATTGTCATTCGTACGAGGAACCACATATGTACAAGTAAGGATCTGGGACGACGTTCGTCGTATGTTTATTCTCAAACCTAAATAATAAAAATAAAAAACCCAATACTTTTCAAAATGGTGACAGCGTATCAGTTGCAGAAAACAAGTGGGCACTTTTTCTCTTTTGCTCCGCATTCTGTTGACCCTGGTTGTATTGATTCCTGTGTTTATCTGAAGAATGCTCGGGTATGAAGCATTGGAATGTGCGGCTGGCAGACTGGACTATTGGACTAGATGCGAGAGTGAAAAACATTATAAAGTATGGCAACAGATAGACTGAATACGTGTTGATAATGAGTACAAGTTAATTGACTGTAGCAAAACAGAGACTGTTAAGAAGCGTGTTAATTAGAGTTGAAATGTACATCAAATATTGTGCTCACTGTTAAACAGAAGGAGTAAAAGTGGAGACAGATAATTGAATGCCGTAAATAAAAATAATAGTTGTATGAATAAAGTAGAAAATAAATTTAGCTCTTATACTTTTATTTTTAAGACCTCCGTCGTTCACGAAATCAGATAAGCCATGCAGGCGTCCCATGTAACAATGTTTTTAGGAAGTGCAATATTTTACACAAGAAAACTGCATTTTTCAGGCTGATTGTGATTCGGGGGCTGACTAACAGTGTGGAAGGGCAGTTATGGACAAGCCATGAGCCTCACTTGATAAACGTGGATAGTCTGTTGCCACTCCATCATCTATTACCTCCATGGTTGTAACAGATGGCGTGGCAGGGCGTGTTGTGAGCCGAGCGTATTCCTCAACTTGGGCCTGCCTCTTATTTCCATCTTCGTAAAAGTTCACATTTCTCCTATTACTGGCTCAAAACGACAAGAGTTTGAAATATATTTCGTCAAATTATTTGAATATATAATTGAACAATACCTTCCGATATTCCTGTAGGCTTTTGGAATTAATATCAAGCATGTATGGAATGTGTGGAAAGTGGGGGTACGAGTTAAAAAGAAGTTTCAATGTTTGAAGTTGCATTTCATTTGAATACGGACCGTTTTAATGTGCATTTCATGTTAAATATCTATATACAGGCCTATCAAGAGGTGGAAGGATTAAAAAAAGGGGGCGACAAGGGCATGCAATTCTGTGGGGCACAGTTACCCGAGGGGTTAGGGGGGGAGGGCCTTGGTCAGACCCGACTCGTAAATGTTTATTTATAAAACTGAGTATTACGTAAAAATATAATTTCAACACTCTAAACTGATCAACTGTTTTGTATGAATGACTATGTATGTTGTAAATAGTCGATTTCGGGTAAGGAGAGGATAGGAGGGCCCACAGCCCGCATTGCTCAGGGGCCCAGAATTACTTTTGGTGGGCCTGCTGATGAATCGTCGTTCTCCAACTCAGGCAAAGTGAATACGAGGAACATTCAATATTGGGCCGTCGATAACCCACGATGGCTTCGACAGGTGTACCATCAGCGACAATGGAGTGTTAATGTCTGGTGTGGGATGGCTGGCAATAAAGTTATAGGGACATATTCTGTGAATGGTAACTGAAACGACAGAGAGTATGCCACCTACATACAAACAATCCTTCTTGGTATTCTGTGGGAGATACCTCTAAGGAGCAGAATGATATGGTACCAGCATAATCGATGCCCAGCACATAATGCAGTGTATGCAAGTCATGTTTTGGACCAAAAATATCCTGGTAGGTGGATTTTTCGTGGAGGACCAGTCAGTGGCCTGCTCGGTGTCATGACCTTAACTCCCTGGACTTTGTTTTTGGGGGTTACTTCAAAGTCGCTCTCTATCGAGATATTCTAGTAACCCCAGAGGACAAGCAGGAACGTATTGTACGTGCTTGTAATGCTCTTCAGTAGGCAACACTGGAGGAATCAGTGTTGCCATTCATCCAGCGACTTGACTTGTGTGTCGCTGCAATTGGTTACTACTTTGAACATCTAAAGTGAATGTTTCTACCTCTCGCAGCACCCATATGGATAGTACTACAAACGGGCAGTAGAGATCGCACTTTCTGTGTCATATTTAATGTTCATGTTATGAAAGTTTATATTCTGCTACATGTTTAAATGGGCCTTGAAGAGTTTCATTTAACATTAAACAATAGATATGTGGTGTCATTTAAAAACCTGATGTTAGTGCTCATATCTCACTAATAAATAATGCTATAATGACTACTCCCAGGCAGTATTATTTTCCCCTTCCAGTTATACAATTTTTGTATGAACACTTTTTTCATTTGGAGCCCTGGTACGGAGTTAATGTGGGTGATCAAGATAAATGGAACAGCCTGAATGTATTTGCCTGGTGTCAGTCTGTATGGCAGATGTATGCCTGAGTAATATTGAATTGGTATGGTTGGTTTGCATTTTTGGCAAGTGTCGATCGGTAATGGTGTGACATGATAAGGCCGGAAGGTATGTTTTTCTGTATGGGTGGTGTGGGCTGTAGGGCTGAGTTATATCTTGGTTATCGTAGATGCTATAGATTATTAATATGATAAATATTTTTCTTGTGTTATAGTTCATAGTAAAATTGGTCGGTAATTTTGGATTATATGGTGTCTAGTATTTGATCTTGTTTTTTGGTTGATTTAGACTTTATTGTTAAGTCATGCTTGAGTTACAGTGTATGTTTTAGCTGGTTGGTACATTTGTCTTGTGTAGGTTGGTAGAGTAAATGGTATGGACAGCTGATGCTTGGGTCGTGTTGTTCTGCGTGGTTGATGTGGATTAAGGTTGAGGTTGGTATGGCTTGTTGGTATCATGAATGGTTTTTGTATGATTGGTTAGTAATAGGTGGTATGGTGACTAGTATATTTTTTCAGTGTTGGTTAGTACGACAGATAACATGGTCAGGTGCACTCGTACTGCTCTTGTTCTTCAGGGATTGAATGTCTTGGGTTATCATGTGTAGAATGTTCTAGTCATTGCCCTAGTCTCCCACAGCGCGACCCGGGGTACGAAGAATCTTCTGGACCAGGCCAGCTGATCGATATAAGCCACGGTGTGCCTTCGAGTCCAGAGTTTAGAGATTTGTGTGTACCATGAGCGCCAGGTGCGTGTCACTAGCAGAATAACGAGCGACGACACAGTGACCAGCGAAAGGATCTGCAATCATTAGTAGCAGGGATGTGCCAGTTCTGAAACAAAGGTATGCCGCTTTTTTGATTGGCCTAATTAATTTGATATCAAATTACTTGATGGGTTAATTAAATTGATTGAAAGGGTTAATCAAAAAGGGGCTAATCAAATTGAAAGGGTTAAATTTATTGAAAGGGTTGCATTTATTGAAAGGGTTAAATGTATTGCAAGAGTTCTTTTTTACGGGTTTGGTGCAAGAGTGTACTAAGGGTAAATTTTTTATTATTTTCTTTATTTTTTTGTTGTGGGAAGCAGGAGCTCTGGTACGTCCTCATCCCGTGAGCTCTGGCACACGATGAGGTGCGGTGTGTTGGGGACGGGTGTGTATATATATATATATATGGGGTTAGTTTTGCTCAAAAGTGGCATAAATGTAAATTTGTTTGGTTTGGTAGTGATCTTGCTCTTCGACGGTGTTGGTAGATAGGCGACTTTGAAAGATAGTATTATTCGGAATGCAATTAAACGTTAGATAATTTTAGAGTGTTCTATATATGAATAACTTACATACCTCGAATCGCAAATTTCAAACAACCACAAGTACGTGTGTAATAAGTGGAATTACGTGACTCTGCAGTATGAAATTAAACATAAAGAGATGAATTAGTCTACCCTGAGCTGTATGCTAGCAATAAAATTTACACAAGAGAGAAGTATAACGAACGAACACAATTATGTGAGTGTGGAGTATGGAATTAACGATCTACAACAAAATGTCCCTACAAATTAAACGAACACAATAGCAAGATATATGACACAACTCGATGCCTCTCGCATATACAATACACATCCGTCTGCCTGTAAGCCTGGTGAGGAGGAACTTTAGAAACATAATCCACATGTAAAAAGGAATTAATTTATTAACATGTGTAATGAAATCGCACATCTTTCAAAACACGTCTGTCCCACAGCTAGCTCAGTGAAGCACTGTTTGATTATAGACTGAGGTGAAAACCTCTGAAATTTTAAACAAAAAGAATGTTTCCAAATAAATAAAAAAAATCACGTAGTTAAATGGTACCAGAAGCTCCCCGAAAACACATCCGTCAACCCCGGAGGTCAGTCGATGAATGAGTGGATCGTATGATGTGCGTTTTCTTATTAGCTGTTATGTGCAGCGAGTAGGTTTTTAAATTTACGACTGACAGAACCTATTTCCTTACCAAGCTATTATTAACGACTTGATTCGTCCTATAAGTAAGTGAATATATAATGGTGAATTGTTTAAAAATAACAGACATACTACAAATTTTTTCTGTCAAGTGTCTGAAATTCACAGCATTTGGTAATAAAAAAATGCGAGTTGATAATGCTACGAAGTTTCATCGACCAAACACAGAAACTGGGTTTACAAGATAAAAGCACTATCACACGATAAATTAAAGACTTGAAAAATATATATTTCACACTATAATTTACAAAGACTGTGAATGAGATCTGAACCCCAGAGTGTATAATATAGCTCAATGAGAATCGCAGCTATCACTCTTCGAAGCCCGGTGTATATGAAGGAGCTAGTGAGGTATACATCCATCTAGTCCATGCTTCTATGTGCAGCTGAAGATGGCAGCCACTGGATATAGGTGTGCAGATGCTCCTAAACTCCCCCGTCCCTCGCCAGAGCACCCTACTCTGTCCTTGAGGTAACTCATCCCTGTGTCCTCGATTGTCATTTTTTTCGGCAATGTAATGCGATAGCGATGAGTGGCTAGATACGGCCACATCGCTCCCGACCTGTTTGCACCTCCACCTCCTACTACCGCCCCTCGCGAGAGTGATGTGCCCTGAGGTCAAGAACCCAGACAATCCCTCCCACCCTTTCAATACAGAGTTCACTTTCGCCTGAAAAGTCAGCCACTTATCCAAGGCCAACAACTCCCAGCCCCTCAATAACTGTGTCTATCACCTCCCCTCCTCCCCTCCAACACAGAGTTCGTTTTTTGAAGGGTGCTCTGTCCAAGGTCACACAGCTCACTATCGATCCGACAATGCTGTCTGCAATACCTCTACAAGGCCAATCATCCCGACCCCCTCCCACACACCGCCCAAGAATGTGTCTTTTGTCCGACAACAACTTCAGGGACTCTTCAACTGCCAGACACCCCTCAAGACACCAAGTTGGACTCTTACAAAACTTGTATATGTTTGCAAAACTAGGCTTTACCCATGAATTGTGGACTCTCCCATTATGTGACTTCTTCCCCCGTCAGCACCTTCCCCCGACTCGCCATACCGAGAGCTGCTCAAGAGTCTTCAAAGATTTGTGTCAAGCAATGTTTGAGAAAATTCCCACTTTTCGGGTCTTAGATGTCTGATCCTTTATTTCCATTGAATGAATATTTATCTTCTTTTGCTGAAAAAATCATTATCTTTATATTAATAATTATACTGAAAATACCAGCAGAAGTATATAACTGTATTTACGTTAATGCAATTTTTTGTTTCAGAATCATTTTTCTATCGAAACCTACCAACTCCCGCATGGTGAAGTGAAAACTTTTTATGAATCTTTGATGAAAATTTTTCGAAAAGCAATTTCTTCCATTGATATTATTATTAACGAATGTAATACTATGAATAAAAAGAAAATTATAACATGTATAACACCGGAAACCAAGATTATATGTAGGGTGTCTAAACCCATTCCGGGTGTTTAAGAGAAATTCGATTAAAGTAATGTTAGGAAGACACAATAAACATCAAACTAGGTTTAGCCCTATCTATCTCGCTCTTCTATCCTCTCTCTTTACAGCCTTGAATCCAAATGTTAATGCAGGATTAATATCCCCTTCCTTTGTAATTAGCAACGCTTATGGAAAACTTAACAGTTCCCTGTAAAGCCTTTTTTTTTTTGTTATTTAAGTTAAGAAAGAAATAAGTTAGGAATATTTTAAAGAAATGTATCATTAGAATGTTTAAAAACACTTGATTATTGCTCCAATGTTAATCCAATTAAATAGTAATCCAATCAACAAGGGATTGATTGCAGAATAAATATTAAATTCATCATCTGTCTACATCTTTATTAATAAATAAAAACATATATATAATGTTAAATCATTTATTTAGTATCAGAAATTTTTACAAACATTGTATTACAATATTTTTTAAGATCTTCATTCTTAACTCAGGAGACGTGTGCTTTTGAGAATCCTCTCTATCGAACCAAGGATATATCTTTATTCCTTCTAATAATACTATCAACCAAATATTCATTTGGAGAACTGACTTTTTGTAGTTCATGCTCGTAAAATCCGCCTTGTATTGGGTCTCCGTCATAGGCTTCTAGGTAATAGATTCTGGGTATGTTTGTCTTGTATCCCTTATTGTATTTTGAAAGCAATGCCATTTCACACAAATCGGCTTGAAAAATATCAAATCAACCATGAGTTATAACTATTCTTTTAGGATATCTTATCCTTGCAGGGGTGTGAAGCTCCTGAGCAATCTTACTAAATTTCATTTGTAATATAACAGTCTTCTTTCAACTTTTCAATAATAGAAACAATTTCGTTTGTATGTGAATTATTCCCGGACTCTCTCGAAGCGATGAGAAGTTTTAATCTATTGACCAATTGATTAGGATTGTTCAAATATACAGGAGAAAAACGATCACCAACTTCATCTATATATATATATTCCGTTTCCAATAATATCATATATTAAATGTATTTTAGGATGGTATTCATCTCCCGAATGAATGTTAGCATTCGTTCGACGAATAAGTTCTTTATATTTCTGCAAATCATATCGAATATCCATTTGGGAAGTTTTTAAACAATAATTCAAACAATCCTTTACTCACATCAGTTACGTAGGCACAAATTTTAATTTTATTGTCAGACAGAAACGTTATTAGCGAATCTCCCAGGAACCAGATGTTGTCATAACGATAAACACCAAAGGTCGTATCGTGTGTAGACGAAGATTGTTTTAAAGCTAAATAATGCTGTGTTAAATGAGAAAGGGGTTGCTTTTTTTTCTTCTTTGTTAAAGTCCTTCAGTTTCAATTTCCAAAACTGTTTCTTTAGGCTTATTCAACATAGAATGCAATGCATACAATTACTTGTAACATGTTAAACTATTTCTTTGTTAAAAATATCCTGTTCCATACGAGCTCATTTGGTTTGTAAATATTTCTCTTCCGCAGCAGATACGACTTTATGGAATTCTGAAGCAGAGGCAGATATGTTTGATTATATTATATTAAATTCAATCTATTTAAATATGAATTAAGTCGCTACTTTTATAGCTGATATAGTAGGTCGAACTTAAAACAACATATAATTTTGTTGTAGGTTTAGCTTTCAAATCATTAATAAAATAATTTATTTGTGTTTCAAATCATTATTTCGTTTTCTCAAATCTATTTGCATCACTAAAACAAGATTTTTGTTAATGAATGCATTTCTTATATATTGCATTATTTCTTCCATTCGTGTTCCAATTTTTTTGTAATAGTATCTTTTACCACTTCATTAATAACAACTCTTAAATTTTCTTGCATTTCTGTAAGTTGTGTTGTAAAATCTATGTTTGTCATATTGTTAAAATCCTTACTAAATCCATTTAAACGTTCTTCTATTCTAAATTCATTAATATGCAAATCAGTACTAATACTGCTTAAAATGTTTGCAATTACACTCGTGTTTTTATAAATATAATTCAAATCAACTAACTTGATTAATTTCTCTTGAATATCGTTTCATTGCAATTTAAATATGTTAAGCATAATAGTATTTAAGTCTTCCATGTAATGTTTATTTTCTGCATCGCTATCTTTCACAGTCATACCCATATTACATAATATATGTCCCTGCAAATCAAAATTCCCATCGCGATTTTTGGTTAAACAGCTATTGTAATAATTGTGTTTTATACTACTATGTCCAAACATCGAAATACTTATTGTTATTCGCCTGGAAGTAAAATACTGCCAACACCAGACCTATATATGCCTTTATATAGGGGAAGTGTTGGTATAATCACCAGAAAAAAACCCTATTTTTCTTTTCAACAGTAAAAACACATCTTTACAGTTTGTAAATGACATATCGCCTAAAACATGATCTTTGTAAATATGTTGCAGATTCGTATTATCCATTTTAAACACAATTATAATATTACCATTATCATGTAAATTATGTGTCGGTATACGTGCGTAACTTTGCGATAGATAAAACAATCAACATTGAATTTCGACAAAAAAACTGAAATATTGATGTATTTCACCCTGCTGTTCACACCAAACATTTGGAAGCAGTATATCTTCTTTATTTGTAAAAGGGAAATATCTTATTCCTTCAATTAATGATGAAAAGCTCGCTAGTCGTTTTTCTTTCTCTTCTTGTATTGTTTTAGAAAACACATATATGTTTTCAAATTTTTGTTCATTCAGATGCTCCAACAGCGACATAATAACACAATTTTTTCCACATAATGAAGGACCACTTATTATACAACGTATATTTGATGGTAAAAGAATGTCATGTTTCTGTTCAATCACATTTTCTTTCATATTAACAAATATCAGCAAAAGTACATTATATTTTATAACCTTCATTTCTACACTATTACACAGTATAACGTGAAGTACTAGCATGAAACTATAAATGTAGGTCTATACATAGGTTTGCGTTCAGTTGAAAACAATGGCTCATACTAAACATATCAAAAAAGGACATGGTCTATTGAATACATTGATTAATAAATTACCATTTTAATTGCATTTACAAAAAAACAATTATTGTGGACCAAGTACTGAACTTGCAAAGTGTTTGGCATTGAAAGATCAAGGAATAAACTCTTTGAATAACGCATGTAAAGAACACGATATAGCATACAATCGAACAAATGATTGGAAAGAAAGACATATAGCAGATACAATTCTAGCCAATAAAGCAGCAAATATAAGAAAGAATCCATCTACATCTACACGTGAAAAGCTTGGAGCTTGGGTTATTGATAAAATTATGCATGTTAAGGTGAAGAGAGTCATGGGCATAAAACATGAAACTAAAAGAAAAACAAAGATAGGAAGAATCATTCTGTTCCTATTTACAGGATTAGCAGCTCTTGGATCAATCCTTGGAGGGGTTTCGGCAATTAGTAGAGCAGCTAAATTAAAAGGTAAATGAATGTATTTGAAACCCTATAAAGTAGGACAAGGATGAAAAAACTCCAAATGAGGAAAAAATACAGAATGTCCAAACTTGTCTTCCAATACTTGCATTAACAAACAAAGATATTAATGTATTTGTAAAGAAACTGGATATTCCCTATTTCTGAGGTGTGTATATGAGAGACGATTTACCAAAGAAACCAAATCTTCGTGAATGTGTGATTATTAATTAAGATTCGAAACAAAATTAAGGAAGTATTGGGTTTCATTCATTAAAAATGCAAATCAATCATTGTATTACAACAGTTTTGGTGGTTAATGTCCTCCAATTGAAAAATGTAATTCTTTAAAAAATATGCAATTAAGGTACAACAAAATGGAACTATTACCAAATACAATCAATTGCGGACATTTATGTTTACGTTTTTGTCTATAAATAGGGTAAATAAGTAAGTGTAATTGTAAAACATATTAGTAATATGTCAATTATGTTGATATTAAGTGGAAATTCGCCACAATTGCATGCTGTATAGTTCATAGTTTTGGAGTTAGATAGAGAATGGCAAATAAGTCTAATCGAATTCGTTACTTACAACAGCATAGCAAACATTGATATGCTTAACCAATCAGTTAAAGCTTATATTGGTGATAAAAGCTACAAGATTGTGATATCGGTAGGATATTGTGAGTTGGATGACATTGAAACATTCATTAAAGGGACCTTACCTGAAGATGTGAATTTCCAACTACAAAGAAATCCAAATACTTTAAATAGTGTGATGTATAGTAACATCGATATCAATCTATTGGAAGGCAATTCAATTGTAAATATGTTAGGTTATGAACAGAGAATGCTAATGCTAATGAATTGCACGAATTTTCAAAACAGGTTAATATATTGTCGGAAAATATGTCGTATAAATGTTAATATTGTAGGTGGTTCATATATGAATGGAAAACCGACAAATACAATACATGAATTCACATATGCTGTAGCTCCAGAATATAAAATAATTGAAAAACCTAATACATTGATATCTTCCAGTAATCGTGAATCGTGTTGATGAAATAGTTGTTACAGTTGTAGATCAAGACAGTAAACTTATTTATTTTAGAAACAAAGATATTACCATTAGTTTACATTTAAAAAAATGTGATATAAACAGTTGCATTCCATTTAGGATTACAATAGAAATGGGTATTGTGAATAACACCCAATACGAATGTAAAGTGGGCAGTTTTTATAAGAAGTATCTCACTAAGGAACATATTTCGAAGAACGAAAGTAGAAAAAGACATAAACATCAAAATAAAATGCTCACTTCAAATAAGTTACCCCTGAAGTTAACACAAGCCAACAAATTGTATTTAACAGAATTAGGATATACCGTTAATTGAAATGGAAGACATACTTAATGCTGAAGAACTGACCCACTATGAAAATGCAAACACCAATTAGGAAATAAATGTGTAAGAACCAATCCGAGCAGGTCTGTATACATTTCTTTCAGAAATAAGGATTTCGATACAAAAGCACAATAGTTATGTATTACAGTCGAAATCAAGTTTAACATTTAGAGGAACAATTAAAAAGACAGCTGAAGCAAGTAATCCAGCAACTACAAAAGTAGTAAGAAATTGAATACTTCATTTAATTTTATATCTGCTAAATGGAGTGGAAATCGATCAAACACAGTATGATGGAATTACTTCCACGATAAAGAACTATATCTCAGGAACTGTGAATGATATTAATACAGGGCTTAGGGCTGGGTGGATCAATGCTAGTGATTACTCACTACAAATAAACCCACATGGAAAATACAAAGTTGTTATACCGTTAAGTATGGTTTTTTGATTTGCTGAAGACTACAAACATGTCATACTAAATGCTAAACAAAAAATAGTTTTTTCTATTTGGCAATACACATTAAAATGCTATACACAATTCAGCTATTAACAAAGGAGGTGTAACATTTGAATAAAGCAGAGTGGGATGGTTGATGCCACATATTGAAATTAACACTCGTGAACATGTAACATTTTAAAAATATATCGAAAAAGGGACAGATTGTGGATTTAGAAATTGTTCAAACTCTATCACTATCTCAAAAAATACTGTGGAGTGTGAAATCAAGTTTTTCATCGAAAAAACCAAGATATGTTGTCATTTGTTTTCAATCAAATCGACAAAACAATTTAAATGCTGATAGATCAGTATTCGATAATTTTGATATGAAATATATTTAACTGTATCCAAACAGTCAAGCTTACCCCTATGTGGATTTAAATATGAACTTTGAAAATGGGGAATTCCTTATTTTCTACAATATGTACTCAAGGTTTCAGGAAACATATTATAATGAAATGAGTTCATCGATCCTAGAACCCAAAACATTTAAAACCAGAGGAATGTAATTTGTGTTTGATGTAAGCAAATAGGACGACAGAATTACCAATGGCGTAATTGATTCATGAATTGAAATTATTGCAAATACACCAATTCCAGCCAATACACAAGCTTACACTCTTATAATTCACTAGAGATTAGCGAGTTACAATGTTGTAGATATGCTGGTGAAAATAATGAATTGAGTCAGTAGAGGACAAATCATGGCTACGACGAGATGTTTAGTAAAGTGCAAGGATTTCAGTCTGCAGAAAAAAAAGTATCATAGAAGAATTAGCTATCACTGATATGTAAGAACGTACAACTGTATTCAGCTTCAAATCACTGTTTAACTGGAAATATATAGCTCCCAAATAAAATAAAATTAATAGGTGTGTTACTAACTATCACCACATTTAAAATGGGAAAGTGTATGTATAGAGTATGAGAAAATTGAAGATATTTGCAAAGATTACCTAAATAATTGTGAAATATGTGTAGGTGGAGTTGAGCAAAAATGCATTTTCGAAAGTGTGTATAATGGGAAAGAAAGATATATTAAAAAAGACTACAATTGCCAGTCGTTCAAACAATCACGTAAAACATTTGGATCTAATTCGACATTCTTCTCTGCAGAGGAAAACTCGAAATTAAATCTAACTTGGGCAATGATGTCTTACTGGGGTGAAACATAGTATGATGATTCTCCTCCCGAATTACATGTGGATGTTATTCGAGTCATATAGCATTATTTAGGATTAGTGAAGTTTGATTTAAAAGTATTTGATTGTATGTAATCCACTACTTTGTAAAGATGGATCAACAAGACAAGAACAAAGTTAAATGCTCATGCATACAGAAATTCAAATGTGAATCGAATATTAGCAAGTTATTAGCATGTTGGAGCAAACCATTTCGACTTTGTTTTGGAAAGAAATATTTTTAGTATCTTTGTGATACTCCTACTGTAAACATGTCTTTCTTCCATCCAACTGGTATTTATATCTGTCACCTCTGGAAACTTAAGTTTGAATTACTCTTGTTTGTTTAACGGAATAATACGTCATTTTCGAGGGATATGTGAAGGGCTGTTTCATTTCTAAAATATCCAATGTCCTTTATAGGGTGAAAAATGTAATGATTTAATAGTTGTCCAGATCTGAAAAGATGTCCTGTATACCACATGTGTCCGAATACAAGTCTACCAGCTAGCATCGAAGAAGCATATTCGCATTTTTATGAAACTTTTCCTTATTTACCAGAATGTATAATATTACATGTACCCGAATACATGAAAAATTATAACATACAAACAGATGAAAATACTATATATATATATATATATATATATATATATATATATATATATATATATATATATATATATATATAGCCAAGGAGAGAATGGAAAATATATGGTGCAAAAATGTTTTTGTAAACACAAAGTTATGAGAAAATGTATTCTGTAAGCAAATGTATCGAAATAAATGGTTTGAAACAATTTTTTTTCTGTTTTACTGATTTTACAAATACGTGAATATTAAATTCCCTTATTTTGACAATCAAACATTATGTTAATTTTGTTTGTGTGTATTTATCATTCAAATCTAAATGTGTTTGCACATAAAGGTTTGTGTGTGGGATAATGATTAAATAAACTTTTAGTCATTTAAAAGTGATTTAATACAAAAAATTATTGTAATGTACATTCCAGGATTCAAACATCTTGTTTAAAATGCATGTTTAACACCTTCTACAATTCAGACACATTGTGTTTAAAACAAATAATGTAATCGAATTGTTTCTGGGATTTGCCTATAAATCCCTATAAAAGGTGTGTGTCTTTCAGTTTCATTCTAATCTTTGAATAGTTTGGACTCAATGATGTCTTTGCAGTGTTGCTTCTGTGGTAAAGATTTTACTGATTATGTAACTTATGATGCCACGAAAGAATGACCTGCAAGATTAACAGTTCGACTGTGAGTTTTGATGTAAATTCTGTCAGAAGCAATTGTCTCGGAGAGATGGTTTGAAGAGACACTATAAAAGATGCAGCAGTGGTTCTCCACTCCCACATCCACCTCCACATCCACATCAATCTCCACCTCCACATCCACATCCCCATCCACCTCCAACTCCACCTCCACAATCTGGTACACAATCTGCTCCATAATCTGCTCCTCAGTTAGCTCCTCAGACAGCTCCATATAGTCCACACACAGCAAAACACTTAACATTCCCAGCTTCACCCACTGAATTACCTCCACGAATTCGATATGTTAATTCAGGGATGAAAAGTCTCCAGCTTCAGTGAAAAGTTTATCATCCAATCTCAGATACGAGATACTGGCTAGCATGTTCGCCGGCAGGTTAACTGATGTGGAGATAGTTAACAGCAGGTTTGACAGTGACATTGTTTTTTCTAGTTTTTTCCAGAGGTGCAGAATTCCTTTGATAGATTTAACTAAAACATCACCCAGGCCTATTAGAATTAGTATAACAGTAACGTGTAAGTACTTGAATCCCTCACGGCAGAGAAAAATGTTATGCAAACCTTTTATTTTCAAAGTAATTCCCTCCCTGTCCTACATTCATCTGATGTTGATGAATTTTGGCAGGTGGACTTTACAACGTATATCAGAAATGGATCTCCCAATACAGGCCATTCACCACTGGTGGTATATAATCCAAGGTTATTAGCAATAAGAAAGCTGGTAACTCGATGCTGCTTCATTACTTGCCTCGCTCACCCTCATTGGTTCTCAAAACTCCTGTTTCGAGAGTCATTAAAATCTCTTCACATGCTCCGATGCACAGATAAAAAATTTTTACTGCAAGGTTTTAATACAATTAGATATCTGAAATTTTTCCTGTTCCATGAAATCCAGAATATGTGTAGAGCCTCTGAACTGTGAGCCTTGCCTTATGTCAATACGATGTGTATGTTAAATGTCCTCTGCAAACTTAACACTTTTTGAATTGCAGCGCTTCATTCAGTTGGCTGGTGTATCCCCGTGTGATATCATAGAATTCATGTCTACATTGTCTCCGCAATACCACACTGAATACCATAATAAATTCAGCTCTGCTATATGCAATACAGCCAATGGGATATTTAAATTACATAGTAGCATCTACAAGTCAATTAAACTGCCAGCTGTATCAAGAGTGAACCAATCAACTGACAGATAGTGTCTTAAAATACCTAATCTGAAATTCTAACAACCAACACCTAATCTAGAATCTGCTGTGATTAATAACTTCACACAGATTTGAGAGCAATGAGTTCGTCTTCCTGCAACATTCACCAAATGTTACCAACTTTGTTCCCAGTAAAGAAGATTGAGTGTTTTTTCTGTATATAAAAAAATATTTTTAAGAAGATTGTGTTTTTGCATAAATGTAAATAAAATTTTAAGAACAATGTGGTTTTTTGTATATTTAAATAAATATTGTGTTTGTTGGAAAAATTAGATATATTACAAGTGTATTTCAAAGTGAATGTGTGTTTCATTTATCTCCAAACTGTATATCTTGAATTTTATAAAACACATATCTTAGAGAAATGAGTGAGTGAGTTAATGTTTTCGCAAAAATTAAATATAGTGTTCTACTTTATCCTCTAGGGGTCGTAGCTTTGCAGTTTTTTGTGTGAAGAACATTGATTTATTCGTGGGTGTTACCTTTATATATATATATATATCTTGAAAATGGTATTTCAACATAACAAAACCAAAATTACCTGGTTAATTGATATGTTTTAATTGAGCAGAAATATTTGGATGTGAATTGAATACGTACTTTTTCCTTCGGTCGGTTTAACGAGTGTGTTCGCAACAGTTGGCGAATCACTTTATTGGAGGCACCATCTATAACAGCAAACAATACTGTCTCACTGTGAAATCAGTTTGCATGAATATCACCTAAAAATGACAAAATTGTTAATATTTAACATAGTAAAGACTATGGAGATTCGCAATAAGTAAACAATTTTCCATCTTAACAGAAAACAAGATGAAATAAATAATTTACTTATAGTATACTAGTTTTAAATACAAATGTAAAATGCAGTTAATAGGTTTTAACAAACACTGACTGTTTCCACAGGATATTTAAAACACCTAAAAAAGTTATTTACTCAATATCTGCCTTTACAGTATGAATCACTTAATTTAATATTTATTCAGAAAGCAAATGTGTATGACACTTAACGTGAAGCTTGTAAGATTCCTATAGCTGGGACACGTTCAGGAGATCTATAAAACTAAAGCATTGCTACCAGTCCTTGTCCTGAGCGAGAGTTCTGCTGGTAGTTTGAAGACAGTTCGCTAGGGTGTTGCATTCCCCATTGACAAGGGAAGGAAATCTTCCCTCATCGGCTAGCGCTCTGTTACATGATAGAAAAAAGACGGACAAAGTTGTGTCGGCCTATAGCAGTGACCCATCCTGTTTACATACTGGCACTGACCCTGTGTGTCGCTTGACTGCAATGACAACTCGCAACACTTGCTAGGTGATATCATCATTTATCTGCTCGGGGTTCACACCTCGTTCACAGTCTTCATAGCAGTATTTTTCGAAATATTTCAGTTTTTCGCGTATTTAACCTTCATAATATAAAATACGATAGGAGTTAGAATATTTTTATGTGTGTTAATAAACATATTTTTTAATAATCGTTGATTAATGTTTTAATTCAGCTTGTCTACTAGTGTTAATTATGGGAGTCCCTAACATTATATTTCGATAACTTATAGTGTAGAAATCTTTTCCATTATTTTAAGGTTTAGCCTGCCTATTATTTGTTAAAATAATATGTGGGTATTCTGCTAGGATTCGTAAATGTGAATTTGCGAAGTTAGTCTACGTGTGTTCACTATGAGAATTTCTTTTTAAAACTTTCTCTGAGATACATTTTCAACTAATTAATTTCTATTATTTCGGATCGATAAACTGAATTTGTGTTAAGTAACTTAGTATTGATGTTATCGTTTTTATTCCATGAAGTTGTAGGGATTAGAATCTTTCCTAGATTTATTCATTTGTGACAAATTTATATGGGTTATTTATATGAGTTATTCGCCTTGATCGTGATTAGCTAGTATTTGCACATTTTCTCACAAATTATGTGCAATAATTAAATAGTGAGAGTTGTTAAAATTTATTCGATGGAATTAAACGTTCAAATACTCGAGAGTGTAAATGCAAGCATTTTTCAACATCTCCTGCGCACAAAGGTTTGAAGGTTGTTGACCAGCTCCAGGTATGGCGACTTAGGGGAAGAGGCTGTTGGGGGAATAAGTCGTAGAATGGGACAGGACAGATTTTCAGGAGAGTCCACAATTCATGGGTAAAGCATAAATTTGCAAACAGGTCACAACTTTGGAAGTGTCCAACTTGGTGTCTTGAGGGGTGTCTGGCAGTTGGAAACTCCCTGAAGTTGTTGTCGGACAAAAGACATTTTCTGGGCTGACGGTGAAGAGAGGGAGGTTGAGGGTAAGTGTCCTTGGATCGACAGCGAGGGCTGGCTGTGTGGACAGACCACCTCTCGAGATATTCGAAAAAACACTCGCTCTGGGCTGGGGATGTGTGGCCTTGGAGAAGTACTGGCTTTTCAAGCAAAGACAGCTTCTGGAGTAGGGGAGGGAGGGATGGTCTGGGTTCTTGACCTCAGGGCATGTCCATCTGGACAAGGGGTGTAGGGTAGGGGATGTCTACAGGCGAGTGGGGGCGATGTGAAGCTCTCTTGCCAGTTATCGCCATCTTGCCTCAGTTGCGAAAAATTGACAATTGGGTAAGAAAGGTGAATGATCCCAGGTCACAAAGCTCTGGTGAGGGGTGGAGATGAGAGGTGGGCATGGGGATGCAGGGAGGTAGGAAGCCATCTACACCCATATATCCAGTCACCGCCATCTTGCCTCAGTGGTGAAAAGATCACAATCAAGGGCAGAGGGGCTGTGGGGAGGTCTGGAGCAGTTGGCCTTGGGCAGAGCGACACGGAGGTTTCTCGGGGACTTCCGCCATCTTAGTACTGTGCTAATCCTCACACTGCATAGATGCAACACTGGATCTCTCGACTTCACCAGGCTTCGGAGTGTGGTAGCCACGATTAACGTTTTATAATATATGCATTTTAATATAAAACTATTTTATCGGGAAAAAATATAAATTTTTGTGTGATAGTGTTTTTTGTCGTGTAAACTCCATTTCTGTGTTTGGTAGACGAAACTTGGTATGATTTTCAACTCGTGTTTGTGTTAACAAGAGAGCTCTATTTACCAGACTTTATGGAAAAGAATTTGTAGTGCATACGTTATTTTTTAAATAATTCACTTTTATACATTCACGTACTGTTAGGACGAATCAAATTGTTAATAGTAGCTTGGTAGATTTTCTGTTAGTCGTCAATTTCTACTCAGTTGCCTTTAAGATGCTGTCCGCACTACATGTATATATGCAGGCTCACCTCATACGATACACTTATCGATCGAGTGACCTCTGAGGTGGACAGACATATTGTCGGGGAGCTCCTGATGCCATTTCATTACATGTTTTTTTTTTCTATTATGTGTGTTTAAAATTCAACTAGTCTAATTTATATATTAGTATGTGCACCGTAAACATATTTTTTGTCCATTTGTCATATAAATCGTATTCACATCTATTTCCGAGTAGCTATAACCTTAGTTGCTAGTCAACCTCCGAATACACTCCATGTATATACTGTCAGGCTCCCGATGTAAGATCGACTCAGTGCTTCACTGAGCTTTGCAGCCGGACAAACGTGTTTTGGGAGAGGTACGATTTTATTATGCATGTTAATAAATAAATAAATTTTTATGTTTGGATTACGTTCCTCCTCGACAGTCTCACAGGCAGACTGGCGTGTATGGTATGTGCGAGAGGCGTCATATGTATCTTGTTCATTTAATTTATAGGGGCATTTTGTTGTAGATTGTTAATTTCATACTCACGTAATTGTTTTATACATCTCTCTCATGTAATTATATTTCTAAGCTCGGGGTGGTAAAATCATGTTATGTTTAATTCTATACTGGAGTAATTGCACTTATTATTCATGTAGTCGTTTGAAATTGGCGATTTTATGCGTGTAATTTATTCATAAGTACAACACTCTTAAATTCTCTAATGTTAAATGCATTCGGAAACAGTCGTCAATCGTTTGTCGTTACTAACACGTAAATCACAGCTTTCAAAGTCGCCTATTTCCCACCATCGTCTATGAGCAATATCCCCTCAAAGACATAAAATTTGCACTTAGGCCACTCTTAGAAATTGTTTAAACACTCTTAAATTCTCTTGTGTCTTAAATATATTCGTAAAAATCGACTATCTATCACCAATACCCCTACAAACACATCAAAATGAGAAAAAATAAGAAAAAATTACCTTTAGTACACTCTTGTACTCAACACATTGACACCCACCACTTTGGTCAGTCGCCTCTAAGTCACCACAGCGTCAACATCATACAGAGCTCCTGCTACCCCCTCCCAAAAAGAAAGAAAGAAGTAAGGATTCAAGAAAAAAATTAAACGTTTCAATATATTTAGCCCTTTCAATAAATTTAACCCTTTCATTAAATTTAATCCGTTTAATTCATTTAACCCTTTCAATTTTTCATCGGATTAAGATCGTATTAAGGATTAATCCTTTCGATTAAATCGACAATCCATCAACTAATCCCAATTAATCCATGGTGGCCTAGGACCGGCCCGCCCCTGCTACTCATGCCCCTGAATTGCAAACTGCTTATAGAAAAAATACACTATCATTAGGTTTGCCTAGAACATGGACAGGTTTTCGAGGATGAAGTTTACACTGTTTGGCATAGTTGTTACCTGACTCATAACATCGTTTTCTTTGACGGTTATGTATTTCAATCGTGCGGCGTGTGAAACACATTTTACTTCATAACACGTGAACTTATGATTACACTTGGGAAAGCCAAGAGTCAAATAAGGTCATTCTGTCTTCGTGCATTTACTACTCTTCTCGTGTCTACACACATTGCTACTTTTACTGTACGTCTCACCACAGTAGCGACACTATATAGCCGATATTGGCAGCGAATTATCCATACCTTTCACATGCACATCTCCACTTACCGATGGTAGCGTCGTCATTGCATCATCACTTACTTTACAAGGTAGCAATGATATTTTTACATCATCGTTGCACACAGCAGTTCTTGTAAATCTATCACAGGTTTGTGGCGATGACAATACATATTTTTGTTTTGCTGGCGGAGGAACAAATTCTTTACATATTTTCGAATGTTGGTCTAGATTGTCAGTACGAGCAAACAGACTTATAAGCCATAAGTAAGGAGTTGGTTTCGTCTTATATTGATGTTTTTCGTGTCGTCTAACATTGCTGCTATTCGCAAAGGCTTTATCACAGTACATGCATCGAAGTCTTGACACTATTGGCTTGGACCGCGATGTCGATGGAGCTGGTGTAGGTGGCCTACTCGAAGAGGGAGATGGCGCTGTCGACGTCACACTTGCAGTCGTCGATGGCTGCACTGCTGTAGGTGACCCACTCGAAGAGGTCGATGGAACTGCTGGTAACATTCCCAAAGAAGGCGATGGCAATGCCATAGCTACCAATAACTCTGGAGTACCCAAAGTCATCGCATATGTAGAATAAGACATAGATGCGAAGATGCGGAAGTTAGCCGAATCGATCCACTGCTGTCAAACTAACACTCTCAGCTGACATCCCTACTGATTATGTAATATACAAGTAAGTAAACCCTATGACGTCATATCGACATTGAACCAATCGTATTGCACTATTAATCCAGTGTGCGAACACAGACCAGTCAATCACCGACCAGCCGATCACCAAATTGTCACGTGATTTCTAGGGACATTTAGTCGATTTTGAGAGGAGAAAAGGGGAAATTCCAATATGGCGGCCGGCTGACTTGATAACGTACATAATCCTCCTACTTATATTTAAAATTAATTTTGTAAAATTGTGCTGTCAAAGTGTGCTTTGTTTTGTTTGCATTGTGCGAAATGTGGTAGCTTGTGTGTTATAAGTAGTTTGAAAAAAAAAATGAAATAGAGAATAATAAATTTAAAAAAAAGGGGGGGAACTGTGTCGCCGGGCGGCAACCTCCAAGTGGTGCCCCTCGGGCAGGGCGCTTTTGTGGAGTTAGGCCCCTCCCCCCTGTTCTTTGCGGAAGGAAAGGCCAAATGAGCAAGCTGAATGGGCCGAATTGGAATGTCCGATACTGTCTCTGAAAGCTGGACGGGTAGCGGGGGATAGGGAGGATTAATTTATTTTCTAAAGTAATGGCCGCTCCCAGTTCTTAGATTCTTTCCAAGGACACGGGAAAGGGCCGCCCAAAGGGGTTGAACTGGAAACCAGTATCGCTGGTCATCCAGTCTGAGGGTGAAAGGAGAGACTCTGGAGGACAGAACCGATAGCAGATTGGTCTCGAAATCTGTGCGTTCTCCCTGCGAAGACGGGCGTGGATATCCGCCTTCGGAGCGGGGGTCACATGGGAGCTTGAGGGGTCCGAGACGACTTGCCAGATTTGGATCGATTTCAAATTTATTTTTTATGCAAAAATAAAGGCGTCCAAACGAATGTCGTCTTCTCGATCTGGGACCCCACAGTATTCCTGGGTACATATAGTATTATTCCAAAAAATATTGTTAGACCTACCTTCTTTATCCGATAATTCTTGTCTCATGTACTTAATGTTCGCAAGGCAGTCACTTCTTTATTTTAGTCGTTATATTTTATGTTAATTTTTAGAATCATACGTCATAATTG
This sequence comes from Dryococelus australis, assembly GCA_029891345.1. Classification (NCBI taxonomy): domain Eukaryota; kingdom Metazoa; phylum Arthropoda; class Insecta; order Phasmatodea; family Phasmatidae; genus Dryococelus; species Dryococelus australis. The sequence continues at coordinate 305,345,125 of CM056993.1, read as the reverse complement.
TTGTAAATAGAAGGTAGATTAATAACAACTGATATTAATTTAAAAAACGGAGATGTAATCTAGCAGCTTCACGAAATAATGATCATACCATACAATTAAAATTCCATAAATGGCATAATACAAAATAAAATATAAAATTATAATAAATAATAACATAACAGCCACAGTAACTATATAAGTAACAATATCAACAAGAAAAAATTACAACAATACAGTAACAATAACAATAGTAGTAACATTACAACAAGAATAACAACAAAACTGGACACCTCAAGGAGTAATGCTCCATTCCTCAATCTCCTATTAACGAAGACAATGAGAATGAATGAGGCTGTCCAAGGGAAGGAGACTAAGAAATGATATTGCAACATAACAATTTAGTTTTTAAAATGAACAAATTAATTTTATACAATATCATAATAAATAATATTAACGATTTATAAATTAGCATTTTTTACATTTTATAAATTAACATTATTTTAATTTGTAACTTCATAATTTTATATTTCGACATATACATATATATATAATTTTATTAAAATAACTACAATTTCAATTATTAAAAGCCTTCAGTCGAGGACTGATTTCATATTGTGTTTTGCAGAACCTTGAGCCTCACCCAGAACATGCATTTTCCTACTACTCTCTTGCTTTCTCTTCAGAAACATTGGAACTCCTGTAAAGCTAAATTTCAGAGGCAAAAATATGGGCCTTTTTTTTAGGACATTCATTTTTAAAATCTTACGTACTTAAAATCTTAATGGATATTTATTTTGGACGTAGAAAATGTTTATGGAGAACATTGTTTTTGGGAAAGAAAAAACTGTACAGGCAGATGAAATCAGTGTAAACCTATTAAGCCAAAACGTAAGTTCACAATTTAAGAAAAACATACGCAAAGTGCAGTTTTTGTGATAAATTTCATCAGATTAATTTTTTTTTAAATATCGTTGTAAGGCAGAAAATAGCAACAAAAGAAATATCGCAGCATGACAATACAAGTGTAGTAAAAAATAGGCTTTTACAAAAATGTTCTGAATAGTTGCATATAGCGCAGTTTGATAAGTTCACTATCGGTTTGTAACAATGTAAGCACGCATGACGTATTGTAAACGGCAAATGAATGGAAACATTTTTATAACGTCAGTAATTTATCATTTAGACTAAATCTTACTTATGAATGCTCAAAATAAAATACCTCCCAAACAGCGACGATTCAACACCAAAAATAAAATATTTAGAGAAACGAGTCAGTGCTGGTTTAACGGTATCGAATGCCATGCAGTTATAAAACTATTTCACCTTGCATATTATTTTTTAAAAAAATACGTGGGATCCACCCTCTAGTTTGTGTAGACAGAGACCCTGCAATAAAAGTTAATTCCGTGCCGTGATCTGGACTGTAATACAGATCAGATGCACCCCGATGAAAAACTATAGTTAGGCAAAAAGCATGTTTGTCTTGAAAACAATATTTTCAGTGATTTAATGTCCGGATTCAAGGGTTACGTCCTCGTTCAAGTTGCTGGCATTTAATATGTGCACTTCCTTTTCGTCTTGCGGTTAGTGGGTAACCTAGTTTCAAATAAGTAATTTTTTTTTTCGTTTAAAAAAATTTACAGGCAGCAGGAATTTATTTGGTTAGTTGCAAAATAAAAACTTCATATTGTCACATGCCGTCACCCTGCATAGATTCCTTTACCCCCCTCTCGCTCTAGCGCGCGAAACAGTGTGCCAAGTGACATCACTGGTTATCCAAAAACAGCGCACAGTGACAAAGTAGCTGCTGTGTCGCTCGAAGCATACCGTAACAAGTATATCGGTTCTCGTGCCACTTCTGTCCTTGAGGGATCGAATTACTTGGGTGTATCGTTTAAGAATGTTCTGGTCATCGTCACCCTCCCCCAGCGTGACTCATGGTTCGGGGAATCTTCTGGGCCGGGACAGGGTGTCTAAGTGTGGCAGGCCTCCGAGTTAGCAGTTCGGAGCCTCTGGGGCATCGTGCAGCATTAAGTGAAGTGAGGAGCGGTAGTGACGACAGTGACAAGCGAGAGTAAATTCAGCGGACTGCGAGCTTCGGTACAGTGAAGGGTGAGACTGGATGCGTAAGTAACGGGCATTTGTAATTATGGCAATAGGCAGTTCGTTTGAATATGTGTAAATAATAAATGTGAATTAAGGCCATGTTTCACGATAATTTTTATTTCTTTATCTGAAAACGATCAAATCTTAAAATAAGCTATTTCGTAAGTAATCTTATTTCATATTTTCATTCATGTTTTGAAAGCATTTACCAAAAGTTTTGCTTGAATAATGTGTGTTTTTAATTGTAGCTTTTACTTCAGTTCTTAAATCCATCACATTTGTTTTAGATCGATATAAATTGACTCTTCCTGTTGTTTTATAAGTTTTTCTAAGTAATTAAATTTTTCTTTTATGTCTACTCATTTATTTCACATTTCTTCCATACAATATATTTCATATTTAATTTAGTTAATTTTTACATCAAATATTGGTTTATAGTTTTTGCTTCATTCTATTTTTCTACTTTAACTCTTAATTGGGTACATTTTTACAATTCCTTCATATACATAATATTCCTATATTTTCCTTAGAATATATTTTAGTTATTTAATACGATTATTTGCATACCTTTTTACATTACTTATTATGATGCAGTCCATGGTATACGGCTGACTTTTAGAATAATAACCTCGCATAAATTTTGCTTTAAAAATTTTATATTTCACATTACTTTGTCTTACTTTTGTGTAATGTTCAAAATTATTTTTAACATTTTTTTTTTTTTTAACCAAGCATTCATCAGCTTTTCAGTTGGCTGTTCTTAATTTTTTCTTTGCCTGTGTTATATATTTTTTTCAAACTTAGATTTGATGTCTTCATTTGATGAGAAAAAAAATTGAAAGGATTTTATAATTTTTCATTTACATGCTTTAATGTAATTTTCAGCTTTTAAATTAATTATTTTTCATTTACAACTGGCATTTTATTTTTATGTTTAAAAAAATCCAATAAACTTTAGTTATAAAAAAATTTGGCAGTGATTTAATAATTTTTTCTAACTTCAATTTAATTTAAAATTATTGTATTCGAAAAATTAAACAATTTGCTCAAAAATTTTTCGAAAATAATAATACTATTCTTATAAAATTTTCGCAATAATATTTTTAAAATTCTATATTCAGGAATATTTATTATATCGTGTTTAGAATTGGTTAGGTAACAGTTTGATTTCTGATTTCTTAATTAATATTAGCCACCTTTTTAAGATAATATTGAGAAAATGTGATGATTTTAGACGAGAAAATAATCTACTTAGTTTGCCAAAAATAAGAGATTTGTTTTTATGCTCTTGTAGCTTACTTATTTCATTGCTTTCTTATAACTTGTCGCGCCAACAAAGGGCTCTATGACTGTAGTTCGATAACTAATGGAAGTGGGTACGTGAATTGTAACGAATTAATGTTACTGCGCTTCAGTAAGGTGGGTCGGGGAGAAAATGCCGACTCATCCTCTTGAGATTCCGTAATTCCTGTAACGGGATCAACGCAATACGTTCAGTTAGTCATACCCTCTCTCCCCCTTTCCCTTTACCATCATACACTGGATGTGCGTCTTGTAGTTTCTGATGGCTAGTGCACCTCGTTTTGCGTCCTGTATAGGGCCGCGTTGCTTGTTAACGGTATAAACCGACGAATAAAGCCAGACAGATGATACATCCTCTCTAACCAGGGCGAAAAAATAAAAGGTAAAATCCTTGTATTTTTAACTATCTTATTCATTCATTCTGCACGTGCTTAGCTTAGCAGAAAGCAAAAGATATATCATATTCTCCCGGGTGAGAGTTATATTTTCCCGGAGGCGGGGGAAGGGGCAATTTTTTTTTGAGTAAACTCTAGATTTTTTAGATTCGCGTTCCAGCAAAGAGGCCGATATTTGGTGGCAGAAATATGTACTCGCTAATAGGTTATAAAGAAATTGCAGTGTTATGTGTCTCCACTTTGTGCTTGGTGTTAAATTAAGTAGGCCTACGACAAGGACGAAACGAAGTTTTGGACTGTGCACCGATAACCTGGGTTTTGAAAATCGGTATACGTTAGTCGTCTGGGGGCTTGTGTGTTTAACAGCTAGAATAGTTTGCAAATTAAGTATAGGCAACAAGCTCCGTTGTTATAATTTGTGCGTGAAAAAGATTAGTCTCATAAGTCATTATGCATTATTATTCTTAAAGTAAAAAATGCATTTCCCCTGGCAGGGGATGATTTTTCCTGCTTGAGCCATGAAAAAAAAAAATTAGGAGAGGGGGATTTTCCGCGATATCTCCCCCAACCACCCAAATTGACTCGCACACTGATATTCTCACGAAGTTAAAATTTACTTCGCATAATTTTCTAAAATGCTAGTTTATTATTCGCACTGCTAAACAAGAATCGTTTAAAGCTGCCACTTGCCTTATCTAAACTTCTCTGCTCCAACAGTGATCTATGATAATTTACATAGACGTTACTATGCATCGGATGCTGGTTCCCTGTGCATTGCACTGCATATTTTCAATCGGCTGTAGCTTATTGAATACATTTATAACGAACGTTACCTCACTAACTGAAATCACCAATTCAGCTTTTGAGCAAGTTTGCGAGACAGATCTTGATACACCGGTTTAAACATAGTCACCACCAAGGAAACATCATGTAAAGACAATGTCATAACAGGAAAGTCAGGGTCATTGCTGAAAATGTTTCGTTATAGAAGCGGGAATGAATTAATATATGAAGTTTTATATTAAGTAAATTTTCATAAGTATGGATTAGTCGCTCATATATTGTCTGTAATCGTCGGCAAGGTAATTAGCTAAGCTTTTATTGTCAGATCTTCCAATAAATCCTTCAAAATTTGAACCAGTTATGGCGGGTGATACGGGCTCTAAAGGGACCCGTCTAGCTGGCGCATGAACTGTAATGCACATTTCAAATACACGTTTTCCCGCGAAGCTGTTAAATGTGCGTCCATTGTGCTGATCCATGAACGGAGTACACACTTCTGACGAGTCATGTTGCGTGCTTTTAAGACGTCACGCATGTTAGAAACACTAGATATTTCCGAGCACCCTAAATTGGCTTTTGCAAAGCGCTGTATCACAACAGTGCTCGTAATTTTAGGAAACAATATTAAATTAATCAAATAATTACAGTTTTCAAACATTCAGAGGACAGTTTCATGTTACTGTGAGGTTTTATTTTTCGGGGTGAAGGGGTTATATCGCCATGAACGACATGTTTGGTTGTTCACTAAATATGTCACTATCACATGTGTTTTATACTTCTGTTAACATAAAAGCATCTAGTTTTTATTAAATTTAACTTTTACTTATATTTAATTTATATATTGTAATGTTTCATTTTTAACTAATGTCAATAAAACAGGGAGAAAATGCGTGTGTTGGTAATTCCTAGTAGGAAATAGTTCCCATGAATGTTATATTACTGAGTTCGCACGAGTAATCTTGTAGCTTTGTTTGCATGAGGCGGATAGGTATCCTGGAAGTAGAACTTTGGCAGGGCTTCAGAAAGGTTAGATGCAACCGCGAATGAACTCCAGATCCGCTCCAGGCTGTAGTGGAGGATGGAAATAATTCCCGACATCTGAGGTGGGGTTGGGTCGACCCTAACTGACCGCTTGTTGCATGCAGTTTATCTGGAGAGGAACTTAGGGACCTGGCGTAACGCGGCGTGTCTTATCTCGTCTGCGATGAACATACGCAGCGTGGCGTTGTGAATAATGTCCGTAGTAAGATCCGAGCGAGCCAGTTCTGCTTTGTGGGGGCGTCAGTAGGGCCGGGGAACGAGATAAGGCGAAGGCCCTCAAAGGACTCGTGGGCTAGATATTGTCGACCAGATAAAGCCAGTCTCTTTTTGCGCCTCTGAGGTCTCCCCCAGCCAGCTGGGCGCAGGTCCACGGCATTTAACAGCCGGTTGATCATATCACTGCGAAGGAAACGGAGGGCAGCAAGAATGTTCTTGAGAATATGAGCATTTGCGCAAGGATTTGTTACTATCTTGCTCACTAATGCCCACCGTTAAGGAGCCTCGCCAAACACTAAATCTGAATCAGTGAGAATTTCGCTGCTTAGATAAGTTCACACAGCACCTTACTCAATCAGCAGTCACTTCAGTCAATTTATCTGATGAATTAGTGGGGAAACGCCAGTTTTTCTTCACTTACTGATTCAGCGACATTTCCCACTGATTTATCAACCTTTTCATTCGCTGTTTTTCAGTGTTTCGTTTTTTGACTGATGGATTAGTTCAACAACGCGAATGAAATGAAATAAAAATAAATTAACTAATAAAACCGATAAAAATTTATTTTTTTATGTGAGTTAAGTTTTCCACAATTCAGCTTTACGAGACAACATGAACATTCAGTCTTTCTTGTATATATTCGGCTAAATTCAGTGTATAATTCGCCGAACGTAGTAGAGTGTCACTTATTCGATATGTGGAAGTGTGTCACTGAAACAACCAGTAGTTTTCGACCGATTCTAAGTGGAGACATTTTTACTGAATCGAGTAGCGAAAATTTCACTGCCAATCAGTGATTTTCCAGTGATTCTAACTTACAGTGTAGTTGTCATAAGTGTTTCATTGTAAGCACTCGTGTCAACTCTAATTTTTACAAATTTATGGAATATTTCTACGTAAATTAATTTTTTTCAGGGCAGAAATAAAAGTCGATTTTTCTTGCCCAGTCATAAATTTGGTTACCGATACACAAATACGGTCGTTGAGAAGTGCCGAAGTTAGCAAAAATCTCTATAAGTAAAATAGCTCTCTGCTTACAATATTTATTCGTCTGTAATAAAACAGTGTTTTCAAATGAAGCGACAATGCGGTATCTTTTATTAACTGATTGCTGTATTAAAACCCTACAGTCATTGCCTGAAATTCCGAGGAAACAAGGCGAAGATTTTTTACGCTATTTTTTATATAGTCGGTTCGCGGTTTTTTCGCACTTTTTAATCAAACCTTTGAAAAATTACCCCATGCATGACGTGTTTAGTTAGTTCCTAAATACGCTATGTATCACAACCATTTTGTACCTCTATTAACATAACGTTACCTTATTTTTTGTTAAAGTGAAATTTTAGGATATATTTTTTTATACTTTAATATATCATTTGTAATAAATACGAACTAAAACAGTAATAAAACATGTGTGTTGGTAGCACCTAGTAAGAAATAGTTCTCACGCAAAATATCATTATAGCCATGTGCGCACGAATTCGGTGCGTTGTTCTTTGGTGTAATTCTCTAGACTTAGTTGGCTTAGTTTGCACGAGGCGGAGGAATGTCCTGGAAGTAGAACTTAGCAGGGCTTCAGAAAAGTGTGAAGTAACCGTGAAGGAATTATAGTCGTCGTAATTCTTGCTTATGGCCGGATGTGACCTTGAGACGTGGTATTGTTTACTAAGGATTATCATCGAGGCGGCCACCCTTCTGGTACTTTAACTGCGTTGCAGTATGTTTGAAATACGGTTTTTTTTTTTTTTTTACTTAACTATTAAACGTGTCTCCAGTTGTTTACATAAGGGTAAAAAACATACACAGACGAATATGGAATGATTCTTTAAAAATATCACGCTTACTACAAATATTATCTTCGAGCCATCCAACATCGTTAAAAATAGACTTTTGAAGGCTGCCGTATCTTAAATCATACTACACGGACAGAAGTGAAACTACTGTCACGCGCTCGCTACTTCGCATCCCGCGCGAGCGAGTGGATGTGAAGGACAGCAGTTACACAACAGCGGCGGCAGCAAGTCAAAATTTTGTTTAGGATGAACTGACGAGCGATAGGCCGGTCGGTGGCCGCGCATCTGTTACAAAAAGCGAGCCGGCACGATTATACCTTTTCCGGCGCACACTGCTGATCCTGGTCGAATTGATTTCTGCGTTTATCTGGAGGATGCTCTGGATTACTGACCTCGTTCTCTCGGCGTAACTCGGGGTGCGTTGAACCTTCTAGATGGTCAGGGCAAACGACACAAAAGTGTGACAGGCCTCCGAGTCGAGGAGTTCATGAGTGAATGAGTGACTGAGTTCCGAGCGATAGAAGACGAGCAGCGAGAGAAATGACCAGCGGAAGGGAAATCTACGACTGCGAGTATCAAGCAGTAAAGGGTGAGGCTGACAGTCTGGACTATTGGACTAGATACGTGAGTGAAAAACATTACAAATGGTGGCAACAGATAGACTGAACATGTGTTAATAATTAGTATGAGTTAATTGACTGTAACCAAACAAAGACAATTAGGAAGGTCGTTATTTAGAGTTGAAATAAACATTAAATATTGCACTCACTGTAAATAAAAAAGAGTAATAGTGGCGTCAGATAAATTAATGCCGTATATAATAGCTGTGTGAATAATTTAGAAATCAAATTTAGCTGTTTTATTTTCATTAAGACCTCCATCCCTCACGAACTCAGATACGCCTCTCAAGCGTCCACGTAACACTACGATAGGGGCCTTTATTGAAGTTTGCTACAGACTTTCACCGCTTAAATTTAAATAGGCACAACGAAACACGACGAGAACACGTACGACAATTCAGAGCCCTGCGCGTAGTGGCGATGGGCCATTTGATGCGCGTGGCAATCTCGCCTTGATTGCCCCCGTGTTTTGGAACCGGAGTGCAAGAAGTAGCTCAATGTAACGTATAGGATGCTACTGACGGACACAAATGCACGGTCGCTTCAAATAACTAAGAAAAAATTCATCTTGTAATACACTCCTCAGTTTAAAAATGTATACAAGAATTCATGGAAAACGATGCGTTTTAAGGCAATCAAAAATTATTGAACCATTCCAGTTAATTCTGACGTGCTGTGTAATGATCCGTCGGTTGTTAATAGCCCGTCATTTTAGAAACGATATTTTTTCGCATTACGAAATTTAATGTAAAAATGATAGCGATCACGATTTTCTATTGCCATTTACACATTATCTAGAACATAAGTGTTCTGTGGATAATATTTTCTGTATTTTATTCAATAAATTAGTGACTCAGTGCCACGTTCAAAGGCGCGCATCGCCCTGAGGAATCAATTTAGGACCATAGGAAGTGCATGTGTTTTCATTCCTTCTTATATTTTAGTGTGAACTCGACTGCAGCAGTTTGTCGGATTAAAAAACTGTACAATATTTATACACGATAAGAAGTAATGCCTTACTCTTGAAACTGTAAAATAAGTTAAAATTTTAGATCCTACAGTAAAGACGTAGTCATCCTTCAAATACATGGAAAGATTTACTCAGAAATAAAGTTATATCTATGAATTATGTTCTGCGGTTGATGAAAATGTGCACAGTGTAAAACGTGTTTTATTTATAAATCTTATTGTATTTAAGAAACGTATTTCCGTTTCATGGAACTCATTTTCTGTGTACAATTATGTTGTATACAATTAAATGAAACATCTTCATCAGAAAATTACATCCCCGACACACTAATAAGGGGAAAGCATCCAGGTTCGAATTACACGAGCGGGCCTGCAGATTTACGACTTGGAACTCTGACCTTAACGCTAGCCTTGCTGAGGTCCAGATGCGCTGCGTTAAATTTCTTCCGGTGTCGTTTTGTGGAGCATTCGTCCGTGGGAACCAAACGCGGCTATTTTCTCTTTCTCTTGGCTTCGCTAATGAGCAGCGTGGGCACCGCAATGTTTGCCTTACGTCTTAGCTATGCAGTTCACGGTTAACGAGATCCTAGTTTCTGCTGGAAATTAACTGATAAAGCTTATCGCCGTTTCAAGGTTAACGGAGAACGTCTAAGTACCCAAACTATTATTTTTTCCTTAAAGAGAGCGTATCCTTCACACTACTGTAGAAAAAAAATTTTGCATGGGCTTGATGACAATTGTCTTGACGTCAATCAAACCTTGTAAAATTGTAAACTATTTTAGAAAATTAAAATTTATATGTAGAAATATAAGTTAAAAAAGAAATAAAAAGAGAAGAAAATAGACTATTCAAAACTTTAAATTGGAATATTTTATAAGTTGAAAAAAAATATTAAAGATAAAAACAAAAAAAAAATAGAAATGTAAATTAAAAATACAGATTACGAAATATTATAATTACCCAAAGAAAGTGTTACAAAATAAAATATGTTAGAAATGTTCTGCTTTTACGTCGATTATTACCTAAAATATATATGAAACAAAAATCAATGAGTCACATTTGTCACTTATTTGAACAGCACTATGCAATATGGCGATAAGACATGAAATTAATTTTTCATGATTAGCTGCCAGCTATTCTGTAGGCACGTTAGTCAGTTCTTACGTTAAAACACAAGTTGCGTAGAGTTAACAAAGTTTCCGAAGACTGATTTCAAAAACGCTTATTTAACCGCTAGCCAATTACACCTCGAATTTGTCACGTTTTTGTAACTTTAAATAATAATTGATACATTACGTACATGTTTTTAACATCTATGTATGTACATACGTAAATCCTAAAAATAATTCACTCGCTTATCGCGCCATGTATACAGTCCACCGCAGTCGTTTTCTTGCTAGTTAATCACATTGCTCCAAATCGATGGAATTATTTTTCTTTCTGCGGTTCAACTATATTTTTTACTGCGCAAAGACCTATAGAAAACATTACCCACTGAAAAACCAAAAAGTTGTGCGGTGCTTCTGCAACACGCGGTAATTTTTATTTTTATTTTTAAATATTTCATGCACTTCGTGTATTCTTAAAATAACAACATTATTTTGACGTGATTACTTGGCGCGAATTAGCTCTTTAGACAAATAGGAACCTGGAAGTGAAATAATATACTGTGAATAATTAAAATCAGTATACAAACGTAGTTGTTCCGCTGAGTTTAATCGGCGAGTTAAGTTAGCTACATAAAGTTTTTTTACACCAGATGTAGGCATAGTTTCAAGTAATAGTAGATCAAATTATTACGCAGTATTTATAATTGATACGTGATAAAGGCATTGTCATGGAATTTCGATCATTTCCGGAATCTTAAGAAATTTCTAACTCTGAGGCAAATTTAAACATTGGTAACTGATGCATCTATACGTTTTTTTATTGTTACAGTAATTACACCTTTTTTTAAAATATGAATTGTGCAAATTTCGGACGAATATGTAAAAGCCATCATTGGGGACTTTAACAGGGAACCTCCCGGCTGATGTAGCACACTGACACCTAAATTGCCGGAGACCTGTTTGAACACATTTATGTAGTTAAGTACGTACATATTGCTATATCATTGCCAAAGGGGAATGGGGGAAGGTATATTTTCAAATAGATAGTTTGAAGTCAACCACAGGTTCCAAATTCTTGATTTTTTTTTTTTTTTAGGGGGGCGGGGGAGTCACCAATTTTCTGCGACAGTATCCATATTTTCATTTAAATATTATCTCTCCCCCTTCCCCTCCCTTCCCCCCAAACACGGTTACTTATTTCTCTGCTGTCATATTGTATGTCGTATGTTTGTGCATGAACATGTAACACTTTTGTGAGCCAATGTTTTAAATACTGAATAAAATAATTTCTACTGAACTACTGCTGTTTTCAGTTAAGTAAAGACTTATAAACAAGACATATTTTGAAAATATTGAGGCAAGCAGTCTACAATAAGCAGAGACCTGCAAAATTCGCGTTATTATTTGGGGACACGATCAACTTCAAGCACATGCACCTTTGCAATAATTTTTTCATCGGACCGTACTTTACCTGACACGCCTTGGGTTACTCTGCTCCAGTAAATGAACACTTCACAATTGTGTAGTCCAATCACGTGCAGTTCAGTCAAGAGAGGAATGACTTCACTTAGAGATGTGCAGCCAGTGGAAAACCGGCGCCGGCTCGAGTATACACAGTACTGTGAAGTTTAGCCTGACGACAAATAATAACGCGAATTTTGCAGGTCTCTAACAATAAGTTACAAATACGCACAAAATACTGAAGTTGTGACCGACTACTGAATCAATCCAGGTGTTCGGTGCCCCTGTTGGCTGAAAGGTGGAGGGGTGACCATCCTCAACCCTACCCCCCACCCCAAAAACAATTCGACGTTTATGAAAGCGACTATAGACTGTTCATGGTACACTGAGCACTTTAGAAAGCCCTCTCATTTGAAATGCAGTGGAATATACACCCTTTGTTTATTAATTGCATGGAAATATCTATTTTAAAAGGAGGTTGAAGGATTTAAAAAAATTGTATAAAGGGAAAAGTAATTAGGGCCTCAAAAGTGCTCACTTTACCACGAACAGATTATAGTAAGAAATAGTTCTCATGCAAATTAGTATTATAATTGATTCACGGTATGTTCGGCCTTTTCTGAAGCCCTGCTAAAGTTCTACTTCCAGGATATTCCTCCGCCTCGTGCAAACTAACCTTAGCTAAGTCTGTAAGATTACACCAGAGGGACAACGCACCGGATTCGTGCGCACACTGTGGTAACAGTATTTTGTATATGAACTATTTCTTACTAGGCGCTACCAAGACCCATGTTTTCTCACTGTTTTTATTCTAATTATTTATCAATGAAGCAATAGAGTTAATAGATAAAATATTAATAACATTTCAATTTAACAGAATATAGTAACTTTTATGTTAACACAAGTATAAAACACTTGTGATACATGCAGGCGTATGTTGGAAACGACCAAGCACGTCATACATGGGGAGATTTTTCAAAGGTTTGATTCAAAAAGGCCGAAGAAACCGTGAATAAACTATACACTGAGTGGGTACGAATGTGGCACGCTGTCCCTTCGGTGAAATTTTCTAGATCGGTCAAGCTTTGTTTGCACGGGGCGGAGAACTTCAGCAGGGCTTCGAAACATTTGGAAGCATCCGTGAATGGCTATACATATGTACTTCGCGATCGCTATCATTGCTCTGTCCACGTTTCACATCCTGATCGCACCCGGCCGGTGCAGGGCCGTGCACGACCGCGGCACGCATACTCGCGAGGTCTCCACGCGCTGGAATTTTCCCTCGCGCCTCCTCTGAGAGCTATATGCCCAGTGGCTCCAGACGGGCTGTCGCGTCACAGGCACGCCGACACGGTAACCAACTATTTTCTTTTTTTTTTTCTTCATGTTATGAAGCGACAAATGATTGCCTTCGCTGGCTGCCTGCCGCTCGATGACTCTCGCGGCGTCCACTATCCACACCTCTCGGAGCCGCGGTGTTCCACATGCTGACAATGGCTTCTCTGATTGAGCTCTTGAGCGGAGATGACTCCGTGGAGAGAGGGTGAGCAGCCGTGTGGAGTCGACTAAAAAAAAACAACTCGATGTACCGCTAACCTTCCCAAGCTTCCCTGAGCACTGTAATTGCTCAGAAGAAAGGAAGCAATTATTTCCGCACCTCTCCTACATAAACCTACGGAGACCTTCCAGAAACAATTCTAACATCCCGCAGCGACGAAAAAGCTACGTATGTTTTGCTTTGTGTATTCCATATGTCATTCAGGATATTGAGTTTTCTGGCTCTTTCTCCGTTTTTCGGAGACAATTCAGTGATTGGATGGAGACCTGGGATATGTATTATCACATGTTGGGTGCAAATAATGATACAAGGGGTCACAATACACAACAAAAGCGTCTCTTGGTGCAACAGCCTACCTCGTATACTATTCCAGATAATCAGACTTATTTCTGCAGGCAAAGCTTAATAGTGAGTGTTAATTACATTCCGGTACATTCCACTACATGCTATTACAATACATTCCATTATACGTCATTTCATTAGATTACGTTTCATTGTATGCCACTACATTAGATCACATAAAACATACAACACATTTTATTGCATGCAACAGGGTGGCAAACCATATTCAACATCCATACCTTCCTGATGACCACAGTTTAACATATTAGTGTACAAAATACCATTGATTTATTGCAAGGTGTTATCATAAGGTATTAAATAAAGTGCATCTTTCCATCCACATTTAACGCCTTCTACTATCCATACTTTTGGAGGTTGTCCTTAGTTTGTTACATCATTCGTTTTCTTTTACCTCTGGAAATACCCTGCCGAAGTTCTGTCACTTTAGTCTTAATTATTGTTATGTGTAACTTGGCCGAAATAAAAAAAAGAGAATGTAGTCAGAAAAAAATATAAGTAACTTCTGACCGTGCTACGTCCTAAGCCAAAGGCGTGGCAAAGCCGGATTTGCACAGAGACCTAGCAAAATCCACAGAACACCAAATGGCAAAACGCCAAGTAAAGAACCATATATTATTTATGTGCAATGTAAGGCTGAGATTTCTGTTAAGTTTTCTTTCAATTCTTTTCATTTGGTTTCAATATTACATCAGGGAAAGTTAACATAAATTCCTTACCCCTAGATATATCTCAATTTAATTAACACATATATTTGAAGTTATATATATACATATATAACTCCATACATATCTATTAATTAAATTGATGTGTGTATAATATATATATATATATATATATATATATATATATATATATATATATATATATATATATATATATATATATATATATAACTCCATTGTTACCAAAAAAATTGAGTAAAATACAAAATAGTTTACAGGTACATAAATTTGCTGTCGCCCAGCTATTACTTGAATTTTGCACACTAAAAAATATGGGCTATGTTTACGCAAATTACTGGCCATTTGGCAAATACAAAAGGCCATCACAATATACACTGAGCAAGTAAACCCAACACACAATCATCACAAAATGGCGGACGAAATTCTATCGTACCAACATTCTACTCTGGACTTTAAAGAATTATTTTTATGCCTACACCAGAAAAAACCAATATGGTAATACATATATGAACTTTCTGGTCATCAATAAATGAATATTGTAACCTCAAAAATTTGACACAGTATTTTCCATTCATCTGCTCGCGATCCCATGTGGATAAGAGCAACTGCTGAACAATCCCCAGCCTTAACTCCCGCAAGCAAATGCTAGTATTTAAACTTCCAAACTTCGTAGAGTTTTTCATTTATTTACAACTATTTAAAAACCACAAGGTCCCTGGTATCGACTGCCATAGCCGCACCTAACGTGAATTGGTTACAAATATTATCGCCTCAGTAAGGCTTGAATTGGTTTCAAAAGTTAAGACCAACTTGGTCATAAATGTTTACAACCACAAACTTCATGTTTGTTGTGAGTAGGTCACTGACTTTCTGAGGGTTACAAACTGGTTACAGAAGGTAACATTATTTTCCACCCGTTATCGAAGTTCGGATAAGATGCCTATATTTCGCTATCCTTTTAGAAATAATTTTAAATTCCTGGCCACCATGGCCCTCGCCTAACGTCAAAGTGACGTGAAGGTCATATTTGCTTGAGGAGCCTACATTTTGTGTATCAGATCAAGAAAACATTACTTATCTGGTAGAAGTATGCCCACTAGAGGTCTCTGACAGACCCCGGATGAAGCATTCACAGGCATTATATATACAGATCCGCCAATTAGCGCTACCAGTGAAAGTAATTATCCAGATTTTCCTCAAAAAATTAACAAGATTCCAAGAATTACATGGTGTTTCAATTGTTCCTATCGGGGTCGTGATATTCACGACCAATGGCGGTTGATGTTACCTAATAAGGTGAACCGGAGCAGCGGACAGCTATTTCCCTTAGGGGGGTTTACATAATTGAAAAATAAACCACCAATAGTATTGAGATACGCCATCGCATTTCCGGCATGTTGACCAAGTTGCCGGAACTGGCGTAACCAAACGTCACATTTCCGTACTGCGCGCGCACAGGTGCCAACAGTCCTCAGCGCCTGCAGCCGAAGGTGTCGCTCTGCATCGGCGAACCACCGAAACCGCTGCCCGCTACACAATTGTCTGCCATGGCTGGTCGCTGCTGCACGTTGAGAAAATGCACGTACTTTAATACACGTTTTCCCAGCTACCACAGGACATCCAGTGACTTTTAAAGGTAACGTGAATACGGCGAGAACAATACAGGTTAGTATTATAATAATTGTAAGCCATATGAGAGGGGTTTAACACCAACACCAGCGTTTTTAAATGTGCGTTCCTGTCGGCATTGTGCCGCACAAAATGTCAGGTATCCATAGACTGTTTTTATTCGAATGGGCATGTGGCGACGTGGTACCGCCAGCTGATTAATTGATTTATTATTAGTTGTTATTAATAATTATTCGAGGGCATGAGGCGACGTGGTCCCGCCCGTCACAAACTCAAAGTGTCAGTAGCAGTAGAACATGTGTCCACACAGTAACTGTTAAGTGATAACCAAGCATAGATTTTAAGGGAAAAAAACTCAGAGGGTTAATCAACTACTGGCTCCGATAAAATGCACTAGGATGATATATAACTGTACGTAATGACCTAATTTTTTTTGCATTGGGAGATGTACAATGCAGCATCTCGAACTAAACAAGCTTCAAATATTTCTAAAGGAGACACGTCCGAACCGCCATTCCAGTGGTTGTTCTTGGCGGATCTACAACCCCTTCTCCTGGTTCTAGGAACAGAATGTGGACTGATCGTTAGCCCAACCTCTGAAATTCTCTCGGGGCTTTACCTGAACTGCAAGGCGTGGATATGCGCACACTTGTAGGCCTACAGTGCGTGTGTAGCTGCAGCGTACAGGTATAATACACGTTGCATCATGCCAAACTGCACAAAATGGTTGATGTAAATTTTTATGAATAACAAGACAAAATTAACAATCGAATTCTAATCTAAAATTGTAGCTGAAATATGTAAACACGCTTAAATTAAGAGCTCTGGAAATTCACTCAGTTGAGAAAATCATAAACTATATCATGTTAAACAACGAATCCCAGTAAAGTGTTTTGTTGACATACGTGACTAAATGTGTACACAATTGGTTGGGAACATCATCTTCACGCTTTTAGTAAGATAGCGGTTGCCATACTGGTAATGTTACATAGTGTGCGGCCGTGGGCTTTAATCGATTAGTTGACGGGTGATTAATATCGATGTTCAAATTAACAAGAAAGGTGGCCACGTTGCAACACTCTCGGGCCAATGGTTCGTTATTAAATTCCACGGCTGTGTAATATTAAACCCTGTCATTATATCACCCCTGTTTTACTAATGACAGGGGGATGATGTAAGCAACCCAATGGTAATACATTTAAGGACGCCGTTCAACGAAACGCTGTGCTGTGATTTGATATTTAACCTTACGTATACTTTTTAAACTGAAAGTATTTCCAAACCTCCTCCATAATCACTTAGGCTATAATTCATATTACATTGAATATTCCTTTTGCCTAAAGATTGCCTCATGCATTTTGTCCTTCCAGGGAAACACTTATGAAATCAACCTTTAAAAAAATTCCGGCATATGTATTTGTGGATAAATATACCGACATGCTCAAGGTTAAGCATTGTAAGCATTTCGGTAAATTTATCCGTAAATACTTATACACTACACAACCCGCAATAGTACCATTTACTTCGAGGCTAAATTTCTTATTGTTCTAGCAATAAATTAATTAAAGTTGGTTATTACAGTTAAGTTCAGGGGCACTAAGCAACCCGGAACAACCCAGTTTAATTCAAGGATGTTTTAACAACCAAAGTGCTAATTTATTAGATGTTGTCTGTTATTTTATTATAAGTGCAGTCCCATCAGTTTGAAATGCGTTCTCCAATATCAGCCAGAGTTGATGATTTCATAAGAAAAGTGAGCAATAATGGCAGTTACAAAGATAATTATTTCTGAGTACGTATTTCAAGCAACAGTGACTGCATTCTTAATAAAATGCAAAGATAATTTATAACTTTTAATTTATTTTATTGTTGGGACCATAAGGAATTCAGCATTGAAGTAAATGGTTCCATCGGGGTTTGCTTAGTGCATCTGGAACGATGGAATTGCCTCAAGAGGCAGCGAAGTATGCAAAGTAGGTCGATGTACTAACACCGAATTAAAAGGGTAACGTTTAAATATGTGGACGTGGAAATTATTTCATTAATTTTGTTTGTTTTAAGCACACATGATATATAAATGGCATGTTAGTCGGTGCTATACCTACTCTCGTGAAAATTCTAGTTTCTCTAGATCGACGCACGGATAAAAGTGATCGGATCCGTAACTAAAAAGTTCCGTAGAAGAAGAAATATGGGGAAGATTTTGCACGCCATCGGGTCAGGTAACATCTCTGTGTCGCAGACGTGACCGATAGTTTTTTTCCATTAGAACTGTCAAAACCTAGTGGCTTACACTCATGTCAGCACAGTGTTTCAAGATGTTAGCACACATCATTTTCACCGAGTTGTAAAGCAACTATGACTTAATCAAGTTACGTTTAGAATCTCTTTTGTAAAAGTGCGAGCTTTTGTGAAGACAAATCTAAGCACTGGTTGACCATGCAATTTTACGGTTGTTATATACATTTACGAGCCAGTTTTGAGGACATTCACATGAGACGAAAATCAGTCAATCTCATTTTCGGCCAAAGGTTAATTTAATAAATGGCGGGGGCATACAAAATTATCAAGAAAAAGAGATCGTAAGCAGTATTTTCAAAGGTACTCAACTAACCGCGAAAAGACTAATAGCTGATATGCTAAGGACGTGTGTGTCATATTTAGATGAATAGTCAAGGCCATCATTTAGCTTACACTGGTATAAAAGAAGAGGTTCACAATAAGTCCAATCAAACTAATTTATGTATAGTATTGTATATGTACGCGTTGTCTCAAATGAATTGCACTATTACATAGTATCAGAAATATTTCCTCCCCCATGTCCCTGCGGTGATGAAATTTGATCTGCGATACCGCAAGTATAAATAAATGGCACACATGGTGCGATTTAAATAATGGCATACATGATCGTTTCAGAATAAGTATTAAATATTAACAGCTAAATACAATATTAAATACTCGTCAAAATTGTGATTCGGAGAGTATAAAGGGCGCAGAAAATTTCTCTCTTTCACCTTACTACACTTGGGACTCCAGTCCACGAACTTATTGACTATGGTGGTATTTAACAAAATAAATCAAGATGCAATTGTATTACAATCATTTTTTTAACTATCAAAAGTGCACCTTTATTCTATTTGCACTATAATCTACCATTTTTGTCGATATATAGGAAGGGGCGGGATTCAACGGACAAACTTTGCAAGGTGATTCCTTATACAAAATCAAGTTAAAAATTTATGACACTCTCCACCTAAACTGAATATTAAGGAAAATATGAGCCTTTGGAAATTAAGATTTTAAACAATATTTTTACAAAATATTGGAAACGAAGTGCAGTTAAATTAAAGTGCTCGTAACATTGTTTAACGTTATTGGGACCTTCCAGCTAAGGGCAAAACATCATTACTATCTTCCCCAGTAATGAAAATAACAGAGGTTACCACCATCTTATAGCAGACAACTTTTTTACCGTCACGAATTATGAACGTTTGATGCTGGTTTATTGAGCTGTTTGGCGTAATTAACAAAAACGTTCTTCTTGTTGCAGCCGTTTTCGTGTATAACACACACAAAGCTTCGGCTACAGCGATACAGCACCTAGCATGTCGGCAATACTACCTACATGAGTGTGTGATATGCTGCTGTGCTGTGTCCACTGCACGGGTGTGATGGCGAAGAACATTTTTTAACGCATATAAACAGCATGTACCACAGATTAATAAGCTTACAGTACGACAGCTGCCTGTTCGTTGCTGGTGACAGTCAGTATGTGATTCCATGCAGAAAGTGTTAATATAGTCTATTCACGGTTTCTTCGCCCTTTTTGAATCAAACCTTTGAAAAATCTCCCCATGTATGACGTGTCTAGTTATTTCCAACATATGCTATTAATCACAAGCTTTTTATAGTTGTGTTCATAAAAGTTACTTTTTTTTTTTTTTTTTTTTTTTTTTGTAAAATTGAATCGTTATTAATATTTTATCTATAAATTATAATGTTTCATTTACAAATAATTTGAATAAAAATCAGTGAGAAAACACGTGAGTTGGTAGCGCCTAGTAAGAAATAGTTCTTATACCAAATATCGTTACACTGAGTGCGCACGAATTCTGTGCGTTGTCTTTTGGTGTAATTTTCCAGACTTAGTTAGGGTCTAAGCTTAATTTGGCCAAGGCAGAGGAATATCCTGGAAGTAGAACTTTAGCAGGGCTTCAGAAAAGTCTGAAGTAACCGTGAATGGATTATGTTGCCTAGGCGCCTGAAACTGCATCACTGACACCGAAATTTTCTGCGAGTTTAACAAGGAAACGGCGAGTCCTTGGCAGCTGCAACAAGAGGACCAATTTTGTTTGTTAAATCATACTGCTCTATAAACCAGCATAACAGGTTTATTATTCCTGATAGTGAGAAAGTTGTCTGCAATAAGAGGGTGGCCACCCCTGTTATTTTCATTATGCTGGGGTGTATTTATGAAATGGTGCTCTTATGTGGTAGATCCCGATAACGTAACGCAATGTTCGGAGAATTGTAATTTGACTTCACTTTGTTTTCGATATTTTTGCAAAGATACAATTTAAACTCTCGATTTTCAAGTGCTTATAAATTCCTAATATTCAATTTAGGTAGAAATGGTTATATTTATTTTTCATTTAAATTTGCATAAGGAATTGCCTCACGAAGATTTTCGGCCATTTTGCACCACCTGTATGTGAATGTGAACAATTTGTTCACATAAACGTTAGTTCGTTATCACTTAAAATGCATTTATAGAACATCTCTGGTTGAACACGACTAGACTATATTGCATATATTCACATACGTAGATTAAATTAACTGAAATAGTCATAACCGTACATGATTTTGTCAGTTCATTTCCTTTGTGAAATAAATATATGGAAAATTGGTTAGCGGAAACTATTTAGAACTTTTTCGTAAGTGTAAACATATGTAACGTCATATTACATAATAAATAAATGTGATTTGCTTAGTTTTAAATCATGCTTAAAAAAAATCGGCCCAATTTTATTTCTAAAATTAAAGTGCTTGTGCCTAATCTCTTATATAATAATTTTTGGTCGTATTGTGAATATCGGACATATTGTAATAACTCTTTTTAAACATGTTAATAGCAGCAATTTACAACCTCATACACTGGTTTTTGAATGTCAGTGCTGAGGTAAGAACAAACTATTACATGTATCACGCCAAAATCACCACCGCCATCTCCCCCCCCCCCCCCCCCCCCGACGACCGACCTCCTTTAGTAGTTGTTTCATCGTTGTATCGCCCTTCAGACTAGCTACTATCAACTGAATAACACCTGCATTCAAATGACCGGCTTGATCGCAAAAACGAAAAAAACGGTAACACAATTTTCCACTAAAAAGTTTTTGTGGTAACCGCAAAAAAAAATATGTACTCACGAGTAGTTTGCGGTTAGCGCGTATGCGTGATGGCTGCCGCTGCCCCGGAGGAAATTACGTCAAAACGTGCCCACTCGGAAAGTGAGTTGGGAACTGGTTTGTTATCGTGTGCGCCCAGACAGAAGTAGAGATGAAGTATGAGTATATTTAACCCGATTTGCAGCAAGCATTGATTCATTTCGAGTGGACGGAGCTGGAGCATTTCCTGACAGTTTTCTGAAAAATTTACCCCAGCCATAAAAAAATACTGCATATAGAGTATCATTTTCCTCCTGCTACGTGGACGTTACTGTTTATAATAACTACACACGTCAGTGAAATATTCCATTAGTATTAAGTATTTACTATTAGACTTAAAACAAAACAGTTTGCTTGATTCCCCTAGAGGGCTAGTAATATTTCATTGAGTGAGTGAGTGAAGAGAATGGAATGGTTCTGAACATTGAGGTCTTGAGAGCCGATGAGAGTGGTTGATATGAGTATGGAGCAGTGCCGGAATGAGAGGATGAGGTAAACGGGATATTACCGAGAAAACCCGCCGACCAACGGCATCGTCCGGCACGATTCCCACATGTAAAGATCCGGCGTGACCCAGCCGGGGATTGAACCCGGTTCGCCTTGGTTGGAGGCTAGCAGGCTAACCGCGCGGCCACCGTGGCCCCAATATTTCATTGAGTTGTGTATAAATGTTACTATTAGTTTCGCACAACATTAATTCGCTGCATTAAAGAAAGTTGACACAGATTTACTTAGCGTTCTTTATGTATAACTCAAGAACTATTGTTTCTATTGCCTTTTTTTTTGTTACATTTTATTAATGTGCCCACTAAAGAGTCTAGGAAACTCTCAAGAAGATAGTTTTTGTATGAACGCAACACCGTGAACATGTTAGTGGCACGTTTGTCTTCGAAAGCCCAAGGAAATTGAGAGGAATCTGTCATTCTCCATCGAGTCGTTAATTAATATCGATATAATGTTGTTACTAGGAACTACGATGTTTTCTTCACGAGGTTAAAATATTCCTCATAACTGAACAACGCCCAGACGGCACATACACAATATGCGGAGAACTGTGCTGAGACAGTCCTTATACATTCTGTTGGAAAGGTGGTTTTAATTGTCATTTACACGTGTCTCGCTTAAATAGACACTGACGTGTGAGTGGACCAGGTCGGAGGGAGTATCGTCTGTGTATTAGACAATGAAACGAAATTTGCGTTACAGTTTTAAACGGATAAATTTAATGTTTTGGAGGTTAAAAATCTGGGCGAAAGTTTCACGGCCATCTCTGTAATATAGAGTACGTAATATATACAAAACCAGTTAATATCATTTACGATTTCTTAGTTAAATGTGCTTTATTCTACGGTGACCCAAGCATTCAGCACCTAACTTAAATTCATTTTACATTTTACAGCGGTGCTAGCCTCGAAAACCAGTGGCTATACGACTGTACAATTCAGTATGGGATTTTCAATCTCTGAGCAGCACAACAGATGTTGCTAAAGTTGAATCAGTAATTTTGATCGGCAAGACTGCGAATCAGTAGAATGCTCTGGGAAAATGGGCTCCGAGCACAGCGGACAGTAAATCAGTATAAACACCTGATACAACCAGCAGGATTAAAATAATTTCTATAGAAGTAATTTGGCGTAAAAAGTCTTGAAAAAGGGGGGGGGGGGGTGCGATTTAACCTGTTTCAAGTGTAGGGTACAGTGTAATGCCATGAAGGTTTTCTTTCCGTTTTCTTCAATTTCTTTTTTGCTTGTTATTACCATCCTGTCTAATCACGTTGACTTCACTTTCTGGGTGTTACGACAGTCGGCGACATTTCGAAGTAAACTTAGTGTACAACTTTCTGAGCAGCTAAACTGCTCAAGTTACAGACGTGTGATACTATATATATATATATATATATATATGTATATATATATATATATATATATATATATATATATATATATAAAAGCAAGGCTTTACGTCGCACAGTTTCGAAGAAAAGCTAAAGAAGACGGGCACCGCTGATCGCAGCAGTCTCCCGATCACCTGGATGCCTACTCGGCACTCGCGAATTTTTTTTCTATAATTCCGGTTTTTTTTTCCTACTGGAACCATGAGCTGTGTCGCCTCCGCAGCACGTCACACGTCAGCGTGGAGCATTACCGGTCGCCGAGGACACTCCAGAGTTTACTCAACATTATCAACATCTGTGTTGTAGGTATGAACCTAAGAACTCGCGATTTCAGCGACCTATTCACTATACTTCACAGTCTTACGTACTGCTCATAGTTTGCACTGGGCACAAATAAAGAAAATAGCACCAAGCATCGTCACGTGTTCTCCTCCATGGAAGTCTAGTGCCCGGTTGCACCAACATTTACCCCGATCCGAGATCTAATGATCTTAGTTCCGAACCAAGATTCAGTTTGATCTTGGTTCCATTATAAAAGTGTTGCGCCAACGAAATTGCACGATTCTGGATCTACTATTCGTCGACCTTGGTACCAAAGTGAGAGATCGAATTTAAGTATGAGACAAATGTTATTTGTTCGTAATATATGACGTCATGATGAATGTGGGTGTAGCATGCGCACACATTTTCTCGTTATTTTTAATGCCAATGTTATTGAAGAAGATAGTGTTCATAGAACAAGGTGTGCGATGTTTTATATGTTTTAAGTGAATTATTGCTGTACGAATTTTACTGAATAATATTCAAAGTGCGTATAATGATGTTTTAATTTACCATGAAAATAATTGTAATTAGTTTTATCTGTTTGCGTATTTTCAAACTACATTTGTCGCTGTTCTTTCGTGATCAAAAATTCGATGTGATAGCTTGTGCGGAAAATTAGTACGCTCTATGATATTCTGAATGGCTTTTCCAGTTTTAGATTGTGTTTGTTCGGAGGGATCAGCCTGAATTTAGTTCTCTCTTTACAAGGCATTAATACATATCGAATTAAATAAACGCCTTTGAACTTAAAACTTTGTAAAATGTCTTAATTTGCATTTTACAACAGTAAACAACAACGGAGTCCATTTTTAAACGATTTAAATATTACTAAGTTTAATTTCTAGTAAGTAAATACATATAACAGTGCTTTTAAATTCACCTAACCTATGTTCAACAGACTTGTATTCTTTTCTGATCTCGGATCGAGATTTCGAACCGCCAAATTCGGCGGATCTAAATGAAGTCCATCTCGATCTTCAGTCAAGCTCTGAACTCGAATTGTGCAACAGTTTTCTGTGACCATCTTAGATCCGATCTCGGATCGAGTTTAGAACCTCGATGGTGCAACTGGGCATAAGAGTTAGTAGCCCGGACATATTTTCTGTACATTTGTCGCTTGCGCGTTTACGCGTATCTCAGCAAATAAATGTCCTGGGAATACGACTTTTTGCCAGAAAATATGAAAGGCTATTTTATAAGCCCATATAGGTCTGTTTTTATTATACTAAATTTCTATAAGAGAAAAACCGTGAAAATGGTTAAAAATCGCAATTTTTGAGCTTGCTTGCACAGTTTACTTAATAGGTGGGAGAAAAATAAAACTGTATAGCCGTAGCTTAATACATGGGATTTCATCGCGTGTAATAAAATCCCACTGTTAAAGATCACATTTGCGCAGGAAAGGCGTAACAGCGGAAGCACCGCGCGCAGTTCGGTGCATTGCGCGTAAGAGCGACGGGGCGCTGGTCGCGCGTGTTATTGTCGCCCGTATCGCTGTGTGCCTCAAAAGCGAAAAAAGAAAAAAAATGCTTGGGGCCATGTAGTCTTAAGTAAAAGGCGAAATACTGATGTCTTTGAAGGGAAACCGGAGCGTGACTAAGACCGCTATCACACGAGTGCTATATATAGTTCATTCACGGTGACTTACCAAGTTTCTGAAGTCCTGCTGAAGTTACAAGATATTCGTCCTCCGCATGCAAACAAAGCCTAATCAAGTCTGTGGGATGTACGCGGTAAAGTGAGCACTTTTGAAACAAACCTTTGAAAAATGTCACTGACCATATATATATATATATATATATATATATATATATATATATATATATATATATATATATATTAACGTGCACACTGACTGGCATGAGCCCAGCAAAGTCGGCAATAACGGAGGGAAAGTAGTTCCATGTTTTAACGTCGAATTAGAAGCGTTAGGTAAATATTTATGAACACTAAATTATTTATTCGACCTTCTTTTTTAATGCATGTACGTAAATGTAAGAATAAGCAAATTTGTAAAAGATTAAATTTTCTAATGCTTTTACAGTTTTCCTCGACGGACGCAGGAATAAATTGATGAGGCCCATGGCAATGTTAATTTTACATGGTGCAAGAATACACGATGTGCCTAGAAGTAGATCTGAAGCAGGGCTTTCAAAAGTGTTCAGTTTACCGTGAACAGCCTTTAGTAAATTACACCAAACGGACAACGCACCGCATTCGTACGCATTTAGTGTAATAATATTTTGCATAAGAACTATTTCTTATTAAGCGCAACCAACACACTTATTTTCCCTCTGTTTTTATTCATATTAACTATGAACGAAATTTTATCAATTCCAAATCAAATATAAGCAAAAGTTTAAATTATCCAAAAATAAGATACTTTGATGTTAACAGAGATATAAAACGCTTGTGATACATGGCGTATTTAGGAAAGAACCGAACACGTCATATATGTGGTGATTCTTCGAAAGTTTGACTCAAAAAGCGTGAAGAAACAACGAATTGAATATAAACGTGTTTACAGTAAATTCGTTTCGCAGCCATGTTTGAACATGTTTGCAAACTGACCTAGAATTAGTGGTTACACTTCAATAACTAGATGCAAACAAGGAAATCCAAACCTCGAAATCACTCTCCCATATTTACTTATAATCGCTTCAATAATTCACTGAGGTTGAGTATTTTATTAATTTCTTTACGGTCTGCCTTATTTTTATTATAACAGTATAGCGAACCCTGCTTTTTGACCTGGCTTATTATTTATTTAAACGAATGCAGAAATTCCTGCCAATTTCAGCTATTTTATTCATACTGTCTATATATTACGTAACAGCCAATGAGAGTGTGAAACTGAAGGAAGGTCGTTCCGATGTACTTACTTGCATAACCTGTTTACTTTGAACAAGAAATAATTGCAGTGGCGAGACACTGCATTTCACTGAATTCCGTAGGTAAATGCTGTTCACGATAAGATAAGTACTTTTGAAATCAACCTTAGAAAAAAAATCACTTTCTCTGTGTGCATATATTTTAACGGGCTCACTGAGTGGCATGCGCCCAGTAAAGTTGATAACGATGGATAGAAAGTAGTTCCATATCTTAATGTCGAATAAAAAGTGTCAGGTAACCAATTATTAAAAACTAAATTTATTCTTTCGCTTTCTGTTTTTTTTTTATTGCATCGGAGTGTAAAAACGAGAGCAGATTTGTAAAATATTTACTTTTATAATAATTTCACCGTTTCACTTGGCCGACTCATGAGTAAAGTGATGAGGCCCATGGCAATGTTAATTTTACACAACGTGTATACAAGTAGATCTTAACCAAGGCGTTCAAAAGTGCTCATCTTACCGTGAACAGCCTGTAAGTATGCATTGGGCTAGATTTTACAGTGTTTTAGAATATTTCTAGGTGCACGGCGCATGAGCCTGTATTTTGGCGCATGTTTACTATCGGCCGGCTGATGGTTCTCCAGAAAGTTTCAAATTACGCGTGGTTCAATAACAGAACAACAGTTTTCTTTTCCATTTATATACTGTCCCAAATGAGTTCGCGAATTATGCGGGTATATAATTATAGGTTTATAAGTTATTGCCGTCCTTTGGACGAGTAATGGGATTATGAAACCGCCGCTTATTGCCATCATTTGTGGACATTTTTTAGTCGTTGGTGTTCATAAAATATTTTGAAAAACAAAGGATAACATACGCAAGATCCGCAACTAAAGTAGGAGTTATGGCCCGTCTGTCTTAACATGTCTACACTAGGGCATTGACTACGCAGAGATGGATTGTGCTCCAACTTGGCCGAGTTTATAAAACTGTTAATTCAGCACCAAGTATAATCAGTGGTTTAATAGTCTTACAAGAAGTTTACCAACCATTACGCTACTGGGATGTCCTGTGACCTTTCGAAAAATTAATTAAAATTATTCGTTTAGTTACGGGTATTTATGGGAGAGTTTTCGTTTCGCTGATGAATGTATTATCAGTTTTACACCACAGGGATTACTACGATCCATCTCTGGTTGAAACCATATTAAACAGTATGAATAGGACTCAAAATAAATAAATTTATACGAAAAATATCAACTTCTTAAGAAAGTCCTCACCCATTAAATTCAAAATGTACAAATACCTGTATACTTAACACTTGCTATTTATATCCGAATCAAATAACTCATACTTGTGCTATGCGCATTACTATCCACCAACAAATGTAGAAATCATGTAGAACAGCTAATAGATATCAGGCGAAAACTTTGAATGAGTGAAGATATTTGGGCGGCTCTCAACATCAAAGTCTTGAGATCCGAGAAGAGGAAGGAAAGCTAAACGTTTCCCTACTGCTTTCTTAGCTCTCCCAGTTTTCGTGTCTTTCCTGGAAAACACATTTTCCTCCAGATGTAATGACCACAGGAAAATAAATCATCAATTTGCTAGCAATTATCCTTTCCAAGAGGTAAATACTGTAAATCTTGAGTTTTTTAAATCAATAACGCATTTTTAAAAATCGTAAAATGTGTTTGTGCGTGCGTGTGTGTGTGCGCGCGCGCGCGATAGGAAACGAATAATCGAAATTATTAAAGTGTGTGTGTGTGTGATAAGGAAAATATCGAAATTGTTATCTATTTTAAATTTATTTGCTCAAATTCAAATTCGTTTCACTTACGTAAAAGATGTTGAAGTGCTAATGTATGCCTATGCCTATATCGCAACACAAACCTGGTAAAATTGAACACCCCGGTAGCTGGTTACCCATCGCTCTTATTAGCGACAGTAGAGTCCATATGATTTCCATATGTGTATATATATATGTATATATAAGTATACATATATATTATGTGTAGGATGACATATCTTCGTATGAAAATACTAATTTGATTTTATGAACTTAAGTAACATTATTTTCATTCATTTAATAATACAGTTCTGTAGAACCTGCGGAAATCCAGAGAGAGTTAGACTCTGTGACGCATCGTATGGTAAAAACCGTATCGTATAATCTATTCACGGTTTCTTCGACCTTTTTGAATCAAACCTTTGAAAAATCTCCCCATTTATGACGTGTTTGGTTGTTTCCAACATATGCCATGTATCACATGCGTTGTATACTTATGTTAACATAAAAGTTACTTTATTTTCTGTTAAATTGAAATGTTATTCAAATTTTATGTACAAATTATATTGCTTCATTAAAAAAATAATTTGAATAAAAACAGTGAAAAAACATGTGTGTTGGTAGCGCCTAGTAATAAATAGTTCTTATGTAAAATACTGTTACAACAGAGTGCGCACGAACCCGGTGCGTCGTCCGTCTTGTGTAATCATCCATACTTAAGTTAAACTTAGTTTGCACGAGGCGGAGGAATATCCTGGAAGTACAACTTTAGCAGGGCTTCAGAAAAGGCCGAATATACCGTGAATCAACTATATATGGCATATCGCTTGCATAAAATACAGATGGTATAATTATATAACACCTGTGTGCCGGAAGCTGGCGTGAGTATCCCCGACTGAGTACGATCGAGTTAGAAAAGACGCTAGCTGACAGTCTATTATTTCGGTGCACTTTTCATGGAAGGTCACGCTTCGCTTCCGTGCGTATCCGGGATCGATTACATTGAAGTTGAACTGACAGTAACTTATAGGAGGCTACCACAATGCTAACATACTATGAGCAGTTCTGTCTATCCTATTAAGATGTATAAACCCATTAAATGAGTAGTAAAAATGTGGATTTAAAGGAAATTGTAATGATCCTATAAAAATCGGCGCTACAGGGTTATCCTCAGTACCTGAACGCGAACCTTCTTTCGATCGTTGTGACTGTGAATAGATAAAAACATGTTATAAAAGGTAATACTTAACTAAGTGAAACCAATTAAAATAATTTATTTATTCATTGTACTTCCTTTTAGAAGTAATAGTTACCTTCAAAATGCGAAGGTACATTGAGGAAGGGGAAAAAAAAGATGACAGGTCTAAAATGGTTGGTTAAATACACGTAAAATATTGTACAGTTGATATTAACCAGTATGTTGTTGACCAAACAAAATTGTTTGGGAATCGACATTGAGATTGTTTTGCCAACGTAAACACAAAGTTATAAAGTGCTTTGATCATTTCGTTGAGATAGCAACATGTGTTTTCAATGAAATCACTTGATTTAAATAAATGTTTACAGCTGGTTGACATTTTCCCAAACAACTATTTAGTTAGGTAAAACAAATCAGAATCTTTGTGAAAAATATTATTTTTACGTGAAACAAATTTTAGGTGCAACTAAACTGTACAGCTAGCATTATTTCCTAATTATATTTGGTTGACTGCTGCGTTTATGAAAATTTGTGGGAAACACTGGAAAACTATACTTATCGGCATGCTGAGAAAATAAAAATACATTTGTAAACTTCCTGCATCACTTTAATTATGTGCAGTAACGTACGAGTTTGGCCAGATGGAATTCTGAACTGTACAGGAACACTGAGTCACCGAACCACGCATCAGTGTTATGATCTGTTATAAACATATGCTCCAAACAATAAAAAAAAAGCACTAAACCTCATCGTACTTCACTGGCGATGTAAATAGTCACGCCCATATCCGTATCTCAACGTCAATTACGTCATATTCACACTTGCGGGGTTTCAATCTTATATAGTTGAAATGCCCGTACCTGAAATTTCAGTGACTTATACAAGAGTGCAGAATATCAAGATGTATGTTCTTTTGTTGGTGTTTTTTTTCTTCATTCGTTTAGAAACGCTGATATTAAAGTGATATATGGAATCGTATTATATTTTCCGTATAACTGATGAGATTCTACATTTATAGATCGAATAATTTTATATAATACGCAATTTTGGCATTTGTTCAGTGCCTTATAATTTATAATTCTCTCGATAATTCATTCGGTAAGATTAGGCCTACTTGTTAAATAATAGGGCATATTATTTAAATCTGAACCCTTATAACTTTCAGCTTTTCAATTCCCTTCGAATAAAGATAGCACTGCCTTCCTTTGTTCCCGTTGATTATGCTACCGGTTTAGATACAATTTTGTAGTTCCTTTTTATCGAGTGTGGTAATAACAGCGTCTATGCCGATTCATCACCGTCTACCCACAGTACCTTAGGGTAGCTGGTTATTAATTATGGAAGCTAACCATTGCTCAAGTTGCGACCATGTTAGCCCAAATTCAGTAATGATGCGAAGCTCGCGCCTTGTATTTATAACGTCCTGAAACGTTAAAGCGTATGAGGCTCAGCTCTTAGACGCACAGGTCCCGCCATTATCTTGGACCTCCGACTTCTTCCTTTGTAGTTCACGGTAGATTAGGAAAATGCCTCTCTTGTACTGAATCTAAATATGTTTTTTTGATCTTGTTAGTGTTTTACAATGTTTGCGTTCTAAGTTTTCGGTGTTCATGAGCGAAAATGTGTACAAAAGACGCAAGTTTTCTCGTTTTGGGGCGCCTCTTGTCTCAAGACAGCGAATGTTTGGATATCAGTAAATCGGAGGAATCATTATATAGTCAAATTTAAAGTCAAATTAGAACTATCAGAATGTAATAAAAAATCAGGCCACTGTATTGAAGGTTCTAACCAAAACTACATATTTAGGTCAAGCATTCCATTATTTAATTCATCATCAACTTCAACAGGTTTGCATTAATAATTCCACTATAAAAATCATTATTAAAAAAATCCAAACCAGATGTTACAACCTTCGTCGATGGGCAATTGGTCGCGTGCACCATCAACATTCGTATGTCTTAGCGCACAGGTAGGGATAGCTATATTACCGACAGCGCCCTTGGACGAGGGGCGAGTCTATATTCGTGTAGAGACTACTCAAGAAAGCTGCCCACCCTCCTGCAGCATTAAGCGTGTATGACTAATATTGGCCATTCGTCCCCTTCCATTTCCAATCTCCGGATGCCCTGAGGGTGTCCGGGGGAAGGAGAATTCAGCGCGGGGGTGCAAGGCGGTATTAACTATTTAGGTATCGGTCGTTTCATTTCCCCGACAATCTGGACGGTCTTGTTTATTATTTATTGGGCGTGCGTCACCCGCCCTGTACGTGTCCGGGGTGTTTAGGGGTCTGCCGCTCCGCTCCCTGGTCATTAGAGGGTGGTTGCTGGCGCGGGAGGGAGGGAAATCAAATCTCACACCACCCCGGGCGTCAACGCGTAGGTAAACTGGCTGCGAGCCTCCCCCCCCCCTAACCTCGAGGGGGAGTGAGGTAGGTCAGCAAATCACATTTCACAGCCTCCCGAGTGGTCCTCTGCTACGTGCGCTGTCTCGGGCTGCCGCCTTCGCGCAAACACGAGGCGATTGTGTTACACGTGACTCATGCTGGACATGTATCTTGCTACAGGCTGTTCACGGTAAAATTAGCACTTTTGAAAGCCCTTCTTAGGATCTTCTTGTATATACGTTGTGAATTCTTCCGCCTTACGTAAAATTAACATTGCCATGGGCCTCATCACTTTATTCATGTGTCGGTCAAAGTAAACCGCGAAATTATTTGGAAAGTAAATACTTTAAAAATCTGCTAATTTTTACACCTCGGTGCATTAAAAAAACCATAATAGGAAAGATATAATTTTAGTTATCACAAATGGTTACCAAACACTTTTTATCCAACGTTAAGATATGAAACTACTTTCTCTCCATCGTTACCAACTTCACTGGGCGATTGTCACTCGGCGTGCCCGTTAAAATATACGCAGGCAGAAGCAGTGACTTTTTTCAAAGGTTCGTTTCAAGAGTGCTCACTTATCGTGAACATCCTGTTATCTGTGTCTACATTGTGATGTTTCGACGGGGCTAAGAATGGGATAGACCCGCTCGTCTAAGGCGTTTGTCTGCACTCTTACAAATCACTTTATATCAAAGTGTAGGCCTAGGCCTATGTTAACCAACTTATTTTTTCGTGTCGAATCTGTAATCACAGTTGGTGGTTGTTAGCGTTACGTCCAGTCTTACAAAAAAAAAGTACTTGTTAACGTCTCCTGATATTCTATCTCAGTTTTGTGTGATATAAGCGTCGACTAAGCGGCAATACTTGCAGTCTTCTGATATATCTACGAACAAGTGTATCATTGCCGAATGTAGCTACAGAGGTAAATTTCAGCTACTAATTTCCGTACTTTATGGCTTTCTGTTTTTTCATAGTACATATTGTTTACTATTTTGTCCCAGTAACTGATGGCATATAAAATGTATTTTCGAAGTGAAAATAGGTCATTGACATCTGAGTCAGCAATTTGCAGCATCGTCAGGAAGTAGTGCGTTTTGAAAGGGAACGTTTGATGCAGTTTGTACGTTAGTTTCTGGACTATGTTACTTTTAAGTCGTTGCTGAAGCTGGTTTTGGAAGTCAGTGCCACTATTCTGAACTTCGCTCTTGTTACCGTTCACAAGATAAATGCACACATAAATTTACATAAAATCTGCGATGTTTGAATGATGTGAGGTGAAGTGAAGGGAACGAAATGTTATTTCAGACATACACCTCCGAGTAGCATCAGCATATCTACGATATCGTTTGGCAGCGATTTACGAAAAGTAGTGCCACATCTTAAATCTTTAGGGTATATCAAAATCTATATGCAAAAAAAAAAAAAGTAGATTTATTTTTGTTTTATACATATTTTAAGTAGGGGCTGACGTAACAACAATGTATTTATGTGACTAAAAATATATCATTATCAACATGGTCACATAAATGTTAGATATCAGGCCCATGAAAATATTGATATAGTCTATTCACGATAAAATGAGCACTATTGAAAGGCCTGCTTACGATCTACTTGTATGAACGTTGTGTATTCTTCCACCTTATGTAAAATTAACATTGTCATGGGCCTCAATGCTTTATTCATACGTTTGTCAAGTGAAACTGTGAAATTATTATAAAAATAAATATTTTACAAATCTGCTCATTTTTACACTCCGATGCATTAAAAAAGCAGAGAGCGAGAAAAATAATTTAAGTCGTCACAAATGGTTACCTAACACTTTTATATTCGACGTTAAGATATGGAACTGCTTTCCCTCCATCGTTACCAACTTTACTGGGTGCATGTCACTCAGTGCGCCTGTTAGAATATATGTAGGCAGAGGCAGTGGCTTTTTTTCTGAGGTTTATTTCGAAAGTGCTCACTTTATCGTGAACAACGTTCATTTGAAAGTGGCGGAAGGATACACGAGTTGCAGACAGAATATACGAAGCAGGGCGTTCATTAAGTGCTCACTTGACCGTAGCGCGTTCTACACACACGTGTCACAGCGGCGCAGCGACGCGAGTAAACAGCAGTAATGCGAACACGAACAGCAGAAACTCGGATGTCAAACTGTCACATATGCTCAGCGGATCAGAACCACCGAGTGTTTTCGAAAGTACTGACTGCACGGGCAAGCCCGTGCCGCAGCTTCAAGGTGAAGACCAGCCACCTGCGACAAGAGCGAGCGCAACTTGCCCGGCCGTGGAAACCTGCACGTTTACTACGTAGGCCAGTGCGTCGACGGCAGGAAGTCGTGGATCCGGCCGGAAGTGAGATGCAAGAAAAGTGAGGCGCCGATTTCGGTGGCGTCGAACAACGACATTTTACTCGCCGTTTTCTAAACTATGCTGAAAGATTATCCGAGTAAATTATAGCAACGCCAACTGCAAGATGTGTCTTGGTCTTTCGTATTGCGTTTTTAAAATACCGAACTGGAAGAGTAATATACCCTCGTGGAATATTTATCAAATTTTAAATCCTAAAATTATTTTCATAAAGCTAATTTTTATTGCGTACTAATTTTACTAATATCTAATTATCTTGTGTAAGGCTAAGAAATTTTGATAATATATTCTCCAGGCAAGAAGACGGATTTAACTGGACATTTCTTGTTTCCCAAATTCTAGGCATCTACCCGATATTTTTGTGACGCGGCGACCTTTTGTCAATCCATTCGTAACTCTTTTGCTAGTAGTGGATTATGTTCTCTTGAGTATTTTTTTCGATATGTGTTAACGTACTATAGCTACAGTCTTACCCCTTCCATACGATGGAACGTCTAAGAGGCTTAACCGCACTCTTAAGCAGTACCTGTCGAGCTTTGGGACACACAACCAAAGGGACTGGGAGTCACAGGTGCCGCCGTTTCTCCTTGCTTACTGTTCGGTAGTTCACAAGTCTATAGGCCATTCACAGTAAAGTGGGCACTTTTGGAAGCCCTCTCATTTGGAATAATAGTCAATAAATATATTTAATTTTTGCCTTAGAC
This sequence comes from Dryococelus australis, assembly GCA_029891345.1. Classification (NCBI taxonomy): domain Eukaryota; kingdom Metazoa; phylum Arthropoda; class Insecta; order Phasmatodea; family Phasmatidae; genus Dryococelus; species Dryococelus australis. Next base: position 305,310,172 of record CM056993.1, on the reverse strand, counting down.
GTAAACTTCCGAGTGCTGTGGAATGTACACACTGTGTTTATTACTTACATGGCAATGTTTATTTTATAAAATAATTAGACGATAAAAAATCCTTGAAATAAAAAGTAACTAGGGCGTAAAAAGTGCTCACTTTACCGTGAACAGCCTATACAAGGATAACACCATCAAATATGCTGTTTGGAAGCAAGCTATTCCTCCCTAGTGGCCTGCTGTTTGCTCAACCGACATAAGAAGAAACTGTTGTCCCATATTATGTCAGCGATTTAAGTCATAGGATGGTTGGCATTCAGTGGCATTTATTCCATAGGCGCAAGGTAAGCAATGCTTACCCTATACATATTGGAATGGTTTGACCATTTATAGTTTTCGCCTTAACTTTAAATTTAAATACATTTAATTCTGATGTTCCCGTTTACGATTCGAGAAACCGGAATTTTCGTAACTCCCGTACTGTACAAGCGTAGTGCTGCTATCTAGTATTTATTTCCTCAAACGGGAGCGACTAGCGATGAATCGAACTCGCAAGCGAGTTACCCCGCCGCGTTCCTTCGGCAGGGTAAGCAGTCGTTCTGTTTGTATCCTCCAGTCCTACATTTTTCCTTGAAAAGTGGATGAAAGTGTTCGGGAGAACGGGAGTTTTATTATAATTTGTAATATGTTCTCTAAATAATATTCAGTTTAACTATTATTACATTAATTTCGTTTCCGTTTTCATAACTAATGTTAGGTATTACAGTTTCTACCAAAAGTTTAAGACCGCCATCTCTTTTCACACAATGAGTCTTTGACCGTAAAATTTTGATGCAAATAACATGGGCTATTATTTTTGGTTTAACGTATAAAATGACACATTTTAATTTTTAAAAATATAAAAATATTCCAACTCTTCATTAAGTTAGGACTTTGTAAATAAAATAAAATAAGGGAAAAACAATACTTTTTCATTTTATATAAAACTCTACAATAAATTATACTTATTGTATATCATTAAAGATTGTACACAACACGTATTACACTACAAGGATATTATTACTTAAGTTGTAGCAATGAGCTAACCGCGAAAGATAATTTTTTTTGGCCGATATACAATTAAATATTATTGTAGAAAAAATAAATACATTCCTACCAAAAGTTTAAGACCACCCAGTCACAAACATTAACATTTATTGCTATAACCGGAGTAAATAGTTTTTTTAGACAACCGAGCCAATGAGGTCGTTCGTGAAGCGCGACATAGTACACAATTTTCGCACTAGGTAGCACTGTTGTACCATTTCCTGGCAGCTTTGTGGTTACAGACGTCAATGCAGTGGAACTCTTTATGTTCGTGTTTACCGTTTGTCGCGAAACTTTCTAGTGAAATGGGCAAATAAAGTGTCTCAAATATAATAAAGTGCAAGTAATTGGCATGTGTAAATGTCAGAGAGAAATAGCTAGTGTGCTGGATGTCAGTAAAACGTGTGTAGCACAAACAATAGCCAAATACCGGAAGAGCGGTGAGGTGTACGATCGACATCGTAGTGGTGGACCGAAGGCAACGTCAACCTAGGGACGACCGTGTTCTTGCAAGACTCGCCAAACCGAATCGGAATGCATGTGTGCCAGTACTGAGGACACGACTTCAAGAGATGTGCGGTAAGAAGGTATCAGCAATGATGTTATCTCGTTGATTGTGAACGCAAGGACTGCATCCATACCTGGCAGTAAGAAAACCGCTGCAAACAGCTGTGTCCAGGAAAAACAGACGGATCGGGTGCCACCAGAAGAGAAATTGGGGGATCGAGAGATGAGTAAAGGCGCTGTTCAGCGACGAGTGCCGCTTCGAACTCTATTCACGCCTCCGTATTCGTGTTTGCCGTACACCCACCGAGAAGTTTCTTCCTGAGTGCCTCTCTCCTGCTGTGCAACAAGGAGGTGGTTCAGTCATGGCGTGGGGCTGCATGTCCATGCAAGGGACAGGCTTCATTCGGTTTACTGACGGATCTATGGTATGGTATAAAAATGCCGATTCGGGCACAACCGCAAAAAAAAGTGGCTCAAGAAGTTGCGTTTGGGAGCAGTTGCAAAAGAAGTGGCTCAAAAAGTTGCGTTTGAGCACAACCGCAAAAAAGTGACTCAAAAAGTTGCGTTTGGTCAGATCGTAGTCTTTAGAAAAACATTTGCGTTAAACTTTGCGTTTGAGTGCATCTGTAAAAATACACGTAAAAAGTTACGTTTGGGAGCAGTTGCAAAAAAAAAAGTGGCTTAAAAAAATTTGAAAACGAAAAAAATAAAATATTGTGTATAATAAAGATTGATCAGTTGCTAAATGTATTAAACGGAACCAAACAATTTAAGAAACTTTCCGAACTTACAATTGGGCAGTCCTATCCCATAAACCATGCTGAAATAAATGATACATGGTATGGATACAAAGTGATAATTACTTCTGGATATTTTAAAGTAACCCTACCAGACAGATATGTTCATATTTTCAGTGAAAAAGTTTTAAATGATGTTAATGGTGGAGGTATAAGTTTTGCATATGATGGAATGGTGGATTATGGTGTTAAACAAATTCATTCTATTGGCTTTTTTAAAGAGAAAATGATCGTCGTCGTATAATTAGACATCAGTTGATTTTTATTTGTGTTCATATCTCTATAAAGTTTAAATGGTTATCCAATCATTAAAACACTATTATCACTCTGACTTCGGCAATGTGCTACAAAATAGTCTTATTAAAAATTTAGGTACACATCTCCAAATTCGAGATATTAAAGTAGCTGAAACATTGAATTCTTTTTCTAAGTCTTTCATTGCACTTTCTATAGAAATATTATTCATCTTTATCACACAAAACTTTAATAGTTTTTAAAATATTAAAGTTATTTTATATAGAATATGACTACTTCTAACCCAAAAAATATCTACGGCTTCATCTTTAATACCACTGTTCTTTCGGACAAATCAAAGTAATTTAACTTACCTTTTTCATCCCTAATTTCAACTTTTATTTCATTAACTTGATTTGTTTCCACTGGGAAAAATAATGGATAAGCTGGTTCGTAATAGATCGTGTCGCCAAATCCAAATATTGTTCTTGGTTTAAAAGTGGCAAATATGCTAGTTTCTCTATGGTTATTTTCATCATGTTTTAATATCATACCATTTACTATATTACAGTGTATATTTATTGTTTCAAATGGAGTAAATTTTGGAATTGTATCGCCATAATGGTCCACATTTGCTTTCAGAGTTTTATTTTCCACGAAACCCAAAAGTTTTCTTATTGAACCCCGTTTTCTAAGCTGTAATTTAAGCGTACATTTTACTTTCACTCTGTTTGTTATTTTATCCAGCTCGAAAGATATACCATTTTCTTTCCCGTCCATTGAATCTACACTAAATGAAAAAATCATTTTTATAGTTTTTTCAAGATCTTTAAGCTATATTGGCCAACTGGAATTTCAACTGCTGATTCTATATCATTCTGGCCAACAAAATGTATCTTATATTTCCCAGAGATAATGTTATGCGTTAGATAAGTAGTATAGAACCTAACTAAAGCCAACGAGTGCCCCTCTATCTCTAAAGGGTAATGTAGTCTTTTCTTCAACACTGATTTGTTATCTGTTAGTTTGAATACTTTACTCATTTATTATATTATTAAAAAATCTATTAATAAATGAGAAAGAAAAACATGAAATATGTAGACTGGGATATTAAAATAAGAATACCAGACAAGACTGTATCGACAAAACGTCATGGAGAATTATTACCTAATAATATTAGATGTTTGATAGTGGGTCCTAGTAACTGTTGAAAAACTACACTTATGATAGATAATTTTATATATGCTCAGGGATGGTTGGACTTTGGTACTCTCTAGTATGTTCAAAAAATCCGGACCAACCAAAATATATCAATTTAAAGAAAGATATAGATGTAGCATCAAAATTATTTAATGAACCAATAGCATACTTCTTTCCATCAAAATGAATAAATGGTTGACCTAAATGAATGTCATAAAGAGTCTGTAGTTGTTTTCGATGATATCATACTTGAAAATCAAAATATGGTAAGGGATTACTTTACTTGCGGTAGACATAAAGATATTGATTGCTTCTATTTAGCTCAGACATAATCAAAAGTACCTAAGGATCTTATAAGAGACAATGCTAATTTTCTTTGCATATTCAGACAAGACGATACAAATCTCAAACATATATTAATATTGATATTGTTGGTGGTGATATGTCATTTGAGAAATTTAGGGGGACGTGTTCAAAATGTTGGAATAGTGAACATGGTTTTGTTACAATAGATATGACTCGTAAGTTCAATCATGGCAAGTATTGTAATAAAATTAGTGACTTTTTAAATTCTTAGATTGTAAGTTTTGTTTTTAATGGAAGTGTTTCCATTAAAAACTAACATAATCTTATCTTTTTTAATGTATTCATATACCATAACTATTTCAATAAACACAATTGTACCTTCGGGTACATTGTGAGCTTTTGGTATTTTAAAATATATCATATCATCAGGGTATAATTCAAAAGTTTTATGCATGTCAATTTTTTTCCGTTCATGATAACAGTTGATAACATTTTTATATTTTTCTGATTTTATTATTATTTCAACTATAGTTCCATCTCGCAAAAAAAAAATTCTATTCGGTTATCAAAGTAAAATGCTTTTTCTTTTGAATTGTATTTCCCAACTAAACGAATAATGTTAATTCTGTTTTTCTGATAGTACTCTAAATTGATTGCGTCCATCGGTGCAATGGGATTTCCCACGTGTCTTAGTCTTTTTTGTTCAAAATCTATATTATTATCTACTTCCAAGTAAGTAAGATAGGCTTTATCCAAAGATCTTTTATTTCTTGTCAGTGTGGTTATAAAGTTGTTGACCTGTGTGTTGGAAACAAAATCATTAGGACTGATCTTCTCATCATTGTTCATGCGTTCTTTAATTTGATCTTCAATCCAAGAGCTCATTATTGCATTTCCGCATATATCCATTGTTTAATAATAGTGAAATGATTTTTGGAAATTTAAAATGATGTGAAAAATCATTTAGCACAATTACACACAAATGACCACAAGTCACTTGATTAAAATTTTGAATTCTATCATCGTTATAAAAAATATTACTTCCGAAATATGCTATTAATTGTCGGGGTGGATTTCCACCAAATTAATAAAAATAATATTTGTTGTTTGCTTTTTTCCAACAGCATATCCAGTGTGTACCAGAGTTTGTTGAAACATCTAGATTAACAATCCCACATTCATTATCGAGTGACGTGTTAAGTAGCTCATCGATCATAAATACACCTCGAAAATTTTTAATGTTTAATTTTTTAAACATTTGATCAATATCAAAGTTACTGAGTGGAGTTACTTTTTTTTTAAACATTCTCACCCTACTTAACTTTCTTCAATCCTTTGCCGTATTCTTCCATAGCTAAATTATGTCTGCGTTGTTCTTCTTTATTTTTCTACGATGATAAACAACTGTAAATCGGCCGAAAAAATTAGCGTTCGCGGTTAGCTCATTGCTACAACTTAAGTAATAATATCCGTGTAGTGTAACACGTGTTGTGTAAAATCATTAATGATATGCAATAAGTAGAATTTGTTGTAGAGTATTATATTAAATGAAAATGTACTGTTTTCCCCTCATTTTCTTTTCTTTACAAAATCGTAACTTAATGAAGAGTTGGAATATTAATGTTTTTTTTTAAATTAAAATGTGTCATTTTATACGTTAAACAAAAAATAATAGCCCATGTTATTTGCATCAAAATTTTGAGGCCAGAGACTCATTGTGTGAAAAGAGATGGTGGTCTTAAACTTTTGGTAGAAACTGTATAAAACATTAAATACATGTGGAGGATATGCAAAGTCGGAAGGTGCGTATGTTAGTAGAAATTGAAAATGGAACCACAGCCTGGAACTAGCAAATGTTATCTAAAACTTTCAAATACGTGGGGCTTTTATATTGCTTACCCTGTTTAAAAAAAAAAACTCACTACACGCCACGGTTGGCACGCGTGATTTTGCTCGACAGCGCCTCAGAATAAATAGTGACAGGATGAAGATAGCATGAATGGAAAATGTCGAGCGAGGAATTTCAAGAAGGACAACTAGTGTGACTGAAGAACCCCTAGAGGCGGTTAACTATAGAGCCAATTTATTTTTACTGCCAACAATTGTCGTCAATCAAGGGAAGCAATAATACAAACACAACTGGCAAGCTGGAAGGAACATGTTTTTAAGTCGTGCATATTCGTGAACTTCCAAAATCCCTCGCTGCTCGTACAATGCCTTTCGTAGGATTGTGATGATACTCAGATACAGGCCTAACTGCGTGCAGTTTTACTAATGCGGCCTAATCAGCTGAAATCTGCTACCCAGTGAAATTCGAGATGGCTGGTCGGTGGCGTGGTGCAGTTAACAGGACGAGACTGAGACAGAGAGTTCCATGTTTTAAACGACCTCCCAGCAAAAATTGTCCGTGTACGGTCTAATAATCGGCATTATTCTGTTCTTAAATGTACACATTATTTTATATGTGGGGTTTGCATCGTCATATAAAAATGACGGTAATTTACCTAAGAGAAAAACTTTCTAAATCTAGAGGCTTATATCCGGTTGCACCATCGTGGTTTGAAATTCGATCCGTGATCGGATCTAAAATCGACACAGACATTTTTGCACCATTCGAGTTCAGAGCTGGACTGGAGATCGAGATGAAGTTCATTTCGAAACGCTGAAATTGGCCGTTCGAAATCTTGATCCGATATCAGCAGCTATCGTCGACAAATGTAGTTTGAAAATACGCCTACGTTCGATTGTTTTCTTGGGAAATTAAAACAACGTTATACGCACTTGAATATTATTCAGTAAAATTCGTACACAAATAATTCACTTAAAACACATAAAACATCGCACATCTAGTTCTATCTATAGTGAAAAATACGCCTACTTCCATGACGTCAAATATTACGAGCCAATATAAAAATTTGACTGATACTTAATCTCGGTCTCTCACTTTGTAACCAAGATCGACGAATCGGAGATCCGGAATCATGCAATTTCGTTGGTGCAACACTTTTACGTTGGAACCAAGATCAAACTGGATCCTGGTTCGGAACGAGGATCATTTTATCTCGGATCGGGGGAGATGTTGATGAAACCGGGTATCAGGAGGGCCTCTCAGCATCAAGGGCCTGGGGTCTGCCTCCCCCTTCCCCAGTGTGCATCAGCTCGGGTATCCACGGATTATGCATTTCGATAAGGGGCCGTACCGGCTGACATATTTCCGTAATGTGATGAGGTGTGTTCAGCTGGCATGAATCAAATTAGAACCCTTCGTAAGTCTACAAAAGTCTGCGACTGGCAGAAGTTGAATGCACATCCTGTTGAACGCGTTACACCCTCATTCGTGTTATACTCATCCTGAGGAGTTTTTCCTTTTCTGACGAGGACAATGCATCGCCATACACGTTCTAATTCACCAAAGTATATCCGAGTTTTGGGTTATGCCAAGGCTTCTTCGTTAATCTGACGTGAACGCTACCATTAATATTTGGGATGACCTACAATGTGCCGTTGAAAGCTGAGATCCACCACCTCGAAATAGTACAGAACGGTAGACCATTCCTGAAGAGGCATTATGTTCTCTGTCTATTTACTTCCTCAGATAGTTCGTGGCGTCCATACTCCGTCGTGTTTATGCAGGTCTACGGTTCAGATGCGATATTAGACGGGCATCACCGTTTATCTGGCTAATTAGTGTAATCATATCATGGAATTTTGTTATCGTTTAACGTCTTCCATCTTAGATTTATCGTGCATAAGTTACAGCGATAGACCGGATTTCTTTCATATATATTCAGATGTCTCTATTGACCCAGTCCTGAGGTAACGCTGTAAAATATTTGTAACTAATCACTGCTTCAAAAGACTCACCGTACCTTATAAAGTAAGGTAAGAAATATTCCGAAATATGCAGTTTCTTTTAGGTTTTATTAATTCCTTTCCAAAGAAAGTATAATTCAGTCTCCAACATCTAGGATATTTTTCGATTTGTTTGCGACGGCCAACACGACATTGAAATTGTAGGTTTTGTACCAGATGGAGAAAGTTAGAAGATAAATAAAAGGATGAGAGATTAATGTTCAAGGAAGCGCAATAAATATTCGAGGCTATGATATTGGAACTATTTATTAACCACGCACGCACACAAACATGAAATCTCGTTTTGGAATCATGAGTTCTGATGTATACTCTGCTTTTGGTCATATTTATCTTTGTTTTACAGCCCGAACGTCCATATCTCTCCCTCTGGGTGCCCACGCATTTTCATATAGGCTTAGGAGCCGCTTGATCGAGTACGTGTGTCGTCTTTCACAAACTATGTATAAAGGTCTTAAATAGTCATATATGAAGCGACATGAAAATATGAACAGGAGGGAAATCACTGCTGATGGACTAGTACGATGCATCTGATACAGTTGGATTATTGTGTGATGCAAGAATAAAGTACCTATATAATACAATTAATCATATTTTGCCTACTATCACAGAGAAGATATGTTTTTCGCATCACCCTCGTATCTATGTGTGTGTCCATGTGTGTGTGAGATTGAACGCTCGCATATAAACCTTCCCATCCCCCTTCCCACTCCTAATATAACAATTTTTCGCAAAAAAAAAAAACAGACTTTTATACTTATATTTCAACCAAACTTGGTAACTGACCACTTATTGCGAGGAATATATGCGCTAATTCCTTACCTCTTGTCCGACTTGAAAAAAAATAAATATTTCGTCATATCTTGGAAGCCATTCTATCGATTCCCGCCAAATTACCACACACAAGTAAACATTCAGTTAACCACCCAAAACATACATGACTTTAGTATATAAGATATAACTTGCAAAATGGGAGATATGTAAATAATTCAGGTTAGAAGCCATATACATCGAATCACTTGACTCATGTTAGACAAACTTGGTATGCTGGGACTATATATTGCGAGTATATAATGCATTTACGTAGGCCTCTTGTCTGCCATCTTGAAAGATGGCCGAAGCTGAAAAAAAACTCTTACATCATATCTTAGGGACCACTGAATAGATTCATGCCATATTTTTTATACAAGCAGTGAAGAAGTGAAGATATTTGGGCATCTCTTAACAGTAAAGTCTTGAAAGTCGATGAGGGTGATTGAGGTGAGTATGGAGCAGTGCCGGAATGAAAGGGCGGAGGAAACAGGAGATCCCCAAGAAAACCCACCAACCAGCGTCATCGTCCGGCACGATTCCCGTATGCGAAAATCCGGGAGTGACCCAGCCGGGTATAGAACCCGGTTATGCCTTGGTATACAAGCAGTGCTACAATATACCTGTATGGTTTAAGTATATCAGACACCTATGTTCAACATGGTGGGCATATAAATATTTTATGATAGAATGTCTTATGTACAAAACTATTGAACTAACTGAAACTACACTGAGTATACTTGTAGTATCTTGGTGTACATATAATTAACATGTTCGTTGAATTTTGTCTGCCATTTCGTAAACCAGTGCTAACATATTTCAGAAACAATTGAAACTAATCGAAACATAAAAACATACTACAGTAATGTCACAAACCCCATGACTTAAGTAGTTTCAAACGAATTAGTTAATTATTTTATAAACCGCAACATCATTACAGCTTGTTTTATGTTTTACCTACGAAACAGTTAAAGATACTTGAATGCAACCTGTCCTGCTGCTAGTTCTTCTTTGAGATGACATATGTTGTTATATTTAGTTACCTGCAGTGTAGACAATGTGTGAGCAGTAATATTAAGGGGGAGAGTTAGAAATAATTGTGGTGTTACCAGTTTTTTGAGCTATAAAATATATTTAACATTCGTTATTGGAATTTGTTATTTTACAAACCCAAGCATATTTATAATGTTTTTGTATATGTAGAGGAATTCTTTAAACTTAAACTACAAATATCAATTGCATCTTCGTCAATACATTGCTTTTGAGATAAGAATTGATGTTCGCTTTGTCATTTGTATAAACAGCGTACATAGCGCCACCTAAACATGTCTTAAATTATACCTGGCGTGACTTAGAATATGAGGTATTAAACTGTATTAATTCCACTTTTTGGATATTTTATTAAGATTTCTGGAATACCTAGGCGTGAATACGGAAAGTGGAATAACAGACGATATGGCACAAGTCGTAGCAGAATGCGAAAAGGTAAAGCTATACACACACACACACACATACATATATATATATGTATATGTGTGTGTGTATATGTGTGTATATATATATATATATACATATATTAATTAATTAAAATGCAACAAAATTTTGAAGAAAGGGGTGAAGCGAAGATTGTTGTAGGTCTATGCGATCGTACCCAACCATTAAACGTCATTAAACTTCGCGAAACTGGTCGCCCGCTTGATGTTGATAAAGCATTGGAACAGCACATTATTAATTTATAAGAACGTATATTTGTTCTAAGTATCACTGATGTTAGGAAAATTGCTTTGTGCTTTCAAATAGCAAAAAAACTCAATTCATTTAAGAAGTTTGCATGGCTCTGAATAGTGGGATCTTGAGAGTCGATGAGGGTGAAGCGAGCTTAGTGCTGAGCAGCGCCGGAATGCAAGGGCGGGGAAACGAGAGATCCCTAAGAAAACCAGGCAACCAGACGATGCATTTTATAGTTTTTGCCAGTCCCAACTATCCGTTGCGGTATCACATTTAGGTTTAAAAACACTACTCAATATGTTGGCACAAATATGAAATGAGCATCGTTCTGCTAGCTCGCCGGAATGAATGGGTGGGAATGAAAAATATAGAATATTTGCTGTTAAACAAAAATAAATATTTAACTTTCGTGTAACGATTCACAAATAACCAGGGGACAATGAATAAAGTTAGAACACTTTTTATTGTAAATAAATACCATTTTCTGAACGACTAGTAATATTAAAAAAGACACGTAATTTTCACAGCCGTAAATGAATATTGATAACAATAAATAACCATTTAATAATCAAGGATATGAATATAACAAAGCCCGTATCTAGCTTGGAGCACGAGAGGAAAAACATTTACTGTACATAAAATACATCTTTGCTCCATTTCAACATGAAGTTAAATTACAATTATCCAAAACTTTACTTTACCAAAACAGCTTTAAAAAAGTGCATTCTTTCTCGAATCCACAGTATTGCTCAGCACCCGTTTTATTATTAAAAAACCACAAAAAAAGAGAGCAGCAAAGGTTTGCCATCGTAGCCTTCGTTTAGAAAAACTATTTAAAACAATTACCCCGGGATGCGGTATTGTTGGACCCGTCAAAGCTCCGACCGATAAAAATGTATTACAATAAACAAGATGACATACAATTGAAAATAATTACGCCCTAAAACGATGCAGTCGTGGAAATAGTGAGAACAACAAACATATAAATGAACTTGGGCGGCGAAGAAAAGGACGGTCACGACACGTAAAAAAAAAAGACACACAGCAACGCGAAGCCATAGTTAAGCCGAAACAGAATTCGGAAGGGCACCCAAAACCACAATTTAGAAACGGAACGCTGCTACTGCACATCCAAGGTACGTACTACACAATCATGTCACACCAATAAAAAAAAAATTCAAACTTTAACGTTTTCCACTACTCATCGATTTATGTGTCCCATCGCTCTCAGCGGGTGACTAGTAGAACTGTCAGCTCAGTAACATCATCGCGGTGTTGACCTCAGCTGGAAGAGGAAAATGCTACTATGCCATGCAGTACAGAACGGAGATTATATATATATATATATATATATATATATATATATATATATATATATATATATATATATATATATATATATATATATAATCTCTTACGCCTGCTACCTTATGCCGCCTGGCTCCTATAGACTGTTCACGGTAAAGTGAGCATTTTTTAAGGCCCTCCCAAAAGGCATTAACCCCTAATAAATATATTTTATTGCAGTCTCGGAAGGCTCTTACGTTGAAGGTCCCGATAACATACAATGACGTTCCGAAATTTGTCATTGTATTTTACTTCGTTACCAATATTTTGCACAAATGTGGTTTAATACCTTTTTTTTAAGGGCTCATACCTCCCTTAATATTCTGTTTACGTATAAAGTGTCATATGTTTTCCTTTTACTTTTTCAAGAAGAATCACCTCCCGAAGTTTGACGGCCTATTTGCGAATCATCCTGTATATTTTTTGCCACCTATAGCTACGAAAATGTTGACCACACATTAATTTAATCCTATGTAACTTTATGGCGGGTGAACAAAGGTTTTGAAGTACGTCATACACAATCTTTCTAAATGGCATTTTTATAAGTCATCGATTGTTAGCTGCGGACGTATAGAAGCGGTAGCCCACGCTGGCAGTAATTAAGTCTGCAGTTGATGCTTGCAAATAGAAATAAAAAGAATGCCGCACGCTTGATGAACAAGCCACTCAGAACCCCAAGGCCCCTTCTCCTCCATTCCGAAAAAGGAAGCCATTCTTCCACTGCCGTCGAGAGTCCTCGCTTGCTCTCTCCGATATTACTTTCCGCGACATTTGCTCCAATAACAGTCCCCTCTCACAAGACGAGGGTATCGGAGGCAGGTAAATTATGATTTCAGTTCCTTTACTCCTCTGAGATTTACTCTGTGAGGTTGCTTAGCTGACAGAGGGGGAGTGTCCGGACGGCAAGGCGAGGCCATCATCGATAGAGGGCTGACGAGGAGTTTGCTTGGTAGGTGGAAAAGGGAGGAAGGGGGTTGGAAAGAGGGGCGCGCCCTGTTTATATACTGGCAGCCCCTTCAGACTCGACAGAATTGAAGTTTTAAGAAGAAGAATATTTTCGGAAGGTGAGGAACGTCTTGTTCGCACATTTTGTAACGTGCTTGAATACTGTCGGAAAATTCAACAAAAATATTGAACTCTTGCTTGAAGAAAACTAACCATTAATTTTTCTTTGGCCTTGTAGACAGAAAAACATTTGTTCGAATATCACTTAGGCCTCAGCTGACTCATACTCTAGCTGTTTAAACTGCATGAGAGCATCACATTTATAAAGGTTGTTCGCCATAAAGTGAGCACTTTTGAAATGAACCTTAGGAAAAAATCGCTTCCCCTGCCTGCATATATTTTAATGGGCGCACTGAGTGACATTCGTCCAGTAATGATTGTAACGATGGATGGAATGTTGTTTCGTTTGTTTACATCAAATAAAAAGGTGTTAGGTAACCATTTTTAATAACTTAAAATTATTTCTTTGACTGTCTGTTTTTTTAATGCATCGAAGTGTAAAATTGAGAGGATTTTTAAAATATTTATTTTCATAATAATTTCACAGTTTCACTCAACCGAAGCACGAATAAAGTGATGAAAACCCATGGCAATGATAATTCTACATAAGGCGGAAGAATACTAAACGCTCATACAAGTAGATATTAATCAAGACTTTTGAAATAGTCCTGCTTAGTATCGGCTTTTATCCTGATTTAGCATCCTTCCACCATATGTAAAATCGCATCACCATGGGCCAACTGACTTTATTCATGCGTCATTCATGTGAAAGCGCGAAATCATTACCAGGAACTTTAATGCACTCTAAATCAGAATCAGTGATAGCTTCACTATTTCAACTTGCCACGGCACCAACGACTGGAACTATGGTCGTTCTTGAGGCTCTCCGCTATTAAATCGGCGAATCCTTGCTGAAATACTTCACCAACTAAGCAAATGGTTTTCTTTCACTGAAAGTGCACAACTTATTATGAGTGACTCAGGTAGACGCTGATAGATTGGTGAACTCCGAAGACGGTCACTGAAAATTGTAGGGCAATCCTGCCTTGGTGTAAATGCATGTACTATCGCGTTTCCGCAAGGCGCAAGATCCGGCACCAACACGTTGTGAATGGTTATGGTTACAAAGAAAAGAAAAATTGGCTGCTGCGTCTTTTGGTAAATGTTTACATGGGGTAAGTTAATTTACTATTTTCCTTTTGTGTTCTATTGGTGTTGTTGGACTTGCTGTTTTTGGACTTGCATTAAATGTTCAGTGGTTGTAATATCGCATGTGTCACATTTACAGCATCTATTTAACAGTGTATATTTTCTGAATTAAAATCAAAGTATTTATATATAGCGTTCAGTAAATGCTTATGTTCGTGTTTAACTTTAATTACTATTAAGGCTGTCTGAAATTTATTCCTTTACTGTTTCGATGCCGTCGATCGTCGACACCCGTAGTCAGTGGGTTGCGCGTTCGTCTATGGCGGGAGGGGCTCTGGGTCTGAATCCCGGCTAGAACACAAGTGTTTTGTTTTGGTTTCTTGTTTTTGTAGCGAGTTATGTGCCAAATTTTTTCATAGCGCTTTTTGCACGTTACACTAAGTATTTGACAATTATTAACAAATTTTCTTCACAAAATGGTCAAGTAATCCGATTTTGTCTGCAAAATCGATTATCGGTACGTATTTTTGTAATTTTGCATTTTTCACTTTCTGATTCTAATACAAAATGACATACTTTCCCATAAAACAAACAGTGACATACATACATACATACATACATACAAAACCAGAACACACAGTAACCACAATGTACCCGAACATGCCACCAGTTAGTATTCTAAAAACTGCCACTACATAAACATCTGCCTCTACAATAGATTGCCACGGCAGATTAAATACCTAAACAAATTAAAATATGCTGAGGCTGTCAGGTATATTGCTGAAAATGATCTTTATTATTCTCTCAATGATATAAATTGTTAAAAGGAAGCAAAAATTTAAACAAAATATTTAGTTTACACAGCGGACGATTATTCAAATATCCATGAGCTGCATATGTATGTATAATTATATTGTATTAATGCAATGTTTTTGTCTTTCCTCTTTATTGTTTAAACTATTTTTATGTATATACTATGTAAACATTTCAAAATTGTTTACATAACTACATATAATTGTTAACTACTTGATACGCTTTTCACTGTAAGATATTTCATATAATACCTACCGTTTGTTTGTATCATGTACTATTAATAATTAATTGTACATTAATCATTATTGACGTGTCTTACAGCCCAGAAATGAGGCTCATCATGATACAAAATAAATAATAAATACTAATTTAAAGCCAACACCCCATGTTACAGTAAAATTAATCCACTAACCTGTGTAGGGAAATATTATATTATTGAGATGGTGAGAAATTCATGCAAAGGAAAGCATATTACATACTACATATTACATCTACCCCTCATATATTTGTCATACTGTACATCAGAACTGCCACAGTCACACATATATATGTGTGTGTGTGTGTATGTATGTGTGTGTTGTGTGTGCGTGCGTGTGTGCATTATATATATATATATATATATATATATATATATATATATATATATATATAGAGAGAGAGAGAGAGAGAGAGAGAGAGAGAGAGACATTGCAACATTTCACAACATTAAAGTTTTAAAATAAACTGTCTCACAATATCAAACTTTCAAACTTTCCTCGAATAACTTATCACACCGTTTTATTTAAAGACAAAAATGGAAAAAAATTACAAATGTACACTAAAACTTTCGCATGCCATATTACTGGTCTTTATTTGGTTTTTATTTGTTCAAGGCGAGATATTTCACTATTGAATTTTAACATTATACTGTGCTATAAAAGAAACTTGCTGGGACATTATCATATGAAGGTCACAACTTCTAAACTAGTTAGAAGTGCGTGTTTTTCGTAAGCAAACAAAACAATGCTATGGACAAGAACTAATTCAACATAGTAACATAAACATACTACTTTCATGCCACAATTCCATCCATTTATAAAAACTGCTACTTTTCATTATTACCTTGAGGCAAATTTATAGGGGGCAGAGACTATACGTGGTTGTGATTAAAATTATTTGTAGCTTGGAGTATATTTACGAGTTATATTACATGTACACGTAAGTAGTAAATTGTTATATTTTATATATTTATTTATAGTATCAGAAAATGGAGAAGTCAGGAACAAGGTGATAGAGGATCGGAGCTTGGACCTGTTCATGCTCTGTCATTCCGATCGGCTGGCGGCCATATTGGAAGCAGGAACCTCTGACCTTTGACCATTAACCAATGACCCCAAAAAGCCAAAAATTCCAAAAAATTCAAGAAATTTATCATTCAAAAATTATTAAAAAGTTATTTAAAAATTTAAAACCTCCATATTGGGTGCAGGTGAGCTTAACCTTGACCCCGTGACCTTAGATGATATTGGAAACAAAAACTCGAGAAGAAATTGAATAAATTCTTAGAATTCAACGAACATATTATGTTACTGACGACTACGACCATATTGAATCCAGGTAACCTTGACCCCATGACCATGAATGACATGGAACCCAAAAATTGAATAAATTCATTAAATTCAGCAAGCATATTACATTACTACTACCATCTTGAATCCCTTGAACTTGACGCCGTGACCTTATATGACCTTGAAAACCAAAAATAGAGAAAAAAATCGAACAAATTCATCAAAATTAACTAGCATATTGTGTCACTGAATACTACCACCTTATCGGGTGTAAATGAACTTGCCTTGACTCTGTGACCTTAGATGACCTTGAAAACAAAAGCTGTAGAAAAAATTGAGTAGATTCATAAAAGTCAACGAGCATATTACATTACTGACTACTACCACCATCTTGGATCCAGGTGTCCCATTACCTTTACCTTATAACCATGACCTTAGCTGACCTTGAAAACAAAAACTCGAGAAAAAAATTGTAAAAAATGAATAAATTCATAAATGTCAGCTAGCATATCACGTTACTGACTACTAGCACCACCATCTTGCATGTCGGTGACGTTTGACCTTTACCTGTAACCTTAAACCCAAAACAAATCCAAAAAATCCAAAAGTATTAACAAATTAAAAAATTAATGAAATTCTTTATTTTTAAATCAATATTTCGATCAATCTCGCAATATTTCCACCAATCATCACCGCATTTGGTACCGTAATTAGCACCGCAATCATTACCACAATCAGCACTGCAATCAGCACCACAATCGCAATCAGCACGACATGCAGCTCCACAATCGCAATTTGCTCCACTATCCATGCATTTTTTGTAATGAAATCTTTATTATCATTCTATATGCCGATATTTACATTAATAGGCGAGTGCTCACAGCACCACTTTAAAGTTATGAGAGATAAAATGATACGACATACAAAAAATTAAGAAAAAACTATTATTTTTAAAATAATAATTTATTATTATTTTGTAATTAGAGTTTCAGAAGAAAGCAGTTTATCACATCCTTCGATGAAGCCTCCTTCCTTCAGTTTACTAATGATTGAATAAATCTCAACAAGCGCGAGAAATCCCCGCGTTTTCGAAGCTCAATAAAATATCTAAGTCTATCAACCAGTTCATTCGGGTCTTCGGGAAATAGGCAATCGGTCTTCTCGACGTCTTCTACCTTCTTCGTGTCGCTCATTGCAGTAAATTCGTTGGAGGGGTGTGTCAGTGCATCGAGAAAATCACCATCATCATCTTCAACATTGTCACTGTCTTCATGTTCATTTTCATCTATGCTGTCTTCGTGATCTCTTCACTTCCAATTTCTTCCTCAATATTAAATTTGCTTTTCTTTGTCGCAGGAGTTGTATGTTCATCAGTATTTAGGGCCGATGACCGTTTATTTTGAATTTCGTCGACTTCATGTGAACGTCTTGTTGTGTACATTCTGCGCAAATCGAATCTACTGCAACTATTCCATTTTTAGCATTAACTGTCTCATCATAATCACCTCTCGAATCTGCACCCATCGATGCAGCAAGAGGTATTGCTGGCAACACTTGCTGACTCCCAGTAGACGAATCCTTGCAGATTTCAGTATGTTATTTTTATGTATCGCCTTGCACAAATTGCATGGGACCAATGTCGTATTGCTTCATCGCAAGAAAAGAAATTTACGTACAGGCCATTCTCTCTTGCCCACTAGCATTTTGACCATAGGTGAAAACTCGATCACAGAATCGACACTGACGACAACCAGGTAACGATGATGCAGGCCGCAGCTCCATGTTAGTTAAGGTCAAAGGAAGACCTTCGTTTTCTCAATTCATCTTCGTTGTATGACAAGAGAGTGCTTCCAAATCGATGTTCACCTCGCTGTGTGAGAATGTCAACTGTCATTTCTCTAAACAAATGCGGTTATTTTGCCAGTAAAGAGTCTAGTTTGGGCACACAAAAGGCCTCCCAACATAAAATTTATTTGTAAAAAAAAAATATGGGAGCACTCTAAGAAAACCAACACATTTGTTCGCCCCAGAAGAAAACCTGCAGATAATTTTGTATACATAAATATATACATATAAAATTATTTTTAAATTTATTTATAAATAAGTATGTAAAATTATATAAATATGTAAATATAAAATTATTTCAAATTAATTTTATAAATAATTATGTAAGTATATATAAATATGTAATTATAGAATAATTTTTATTATTTTTAAAAATAATTATGAAAAAGTTATTTAAATATGTACATACAAATATTGTAAATTAATTCTATACCATTTATATATACATATATAAGTATGCAAATACAAAAATGGTTTTAAATTAATTTTACACGTATATATGTACATATAAATTTGGAAATATTTAATTATTTTGAATTAGTTCTATATATAAATATGAGAACATAAAACAGTTATAAATTAATTCTATGTATAATTGTATGTATAATTTGAGGAATATAATTATTTTTAATTAATTAAGTTATACGTATGTATAAATTGTAAAATAAAATTATTTTTAATTTAATTTATTCATCATTATTTATAGTCATATAAATACAGGAATATTGTTTAAATTTATATATGTGTTTAAATATGTGAATATAAAATTACTCTGTATTTCCATATTTTGATATAGATAATTATGTATAGAATTAATATAGAACAATTTTATATTTACATATATATGTATAAAACAATTTGGAAATCTTTATAGTTCCATGTTTATATATACATAAATATATATAATTAATTTAAAACAATACTCCCATATTTACATACCTATTCATAATTATGTATAAAAATTAATTAAATTGTGTTTTATTTTCCCATATTTATATATACATAATTATGAATAAACATGATTGAGAAAATGTTATATTCCCATTTTATCTATAATTAATTATCTATATAATGAATTCATAATTATTATATATTCTTATATTTATATAAAATTAATTTTAATAATTTTATATTCCCTTATTTATATATACCCAATTAGGTATAGAATTAAACTAAAAGAATTTTATATTTACTTATTTATATATATACATAAGCATGTACGAAATTAATTAATTATTATTATATATTTACATTTTATGTCTATATATAGTTAGGTATAGAATTTATTAAAAATAACTTTATATTTACATATTTATGTACTAATACATAATTATTAATATAATTAATTAAAAATTATTTTATATTCACATATTTATATACTGATACATAACTGCATATAAAATTAATTTAAATAATTTTATATTTGCATATTTATACTTAAATATTTGTAAACTTATACATAATTATTTATCAAATAAATTAAAAGTAATTTGATATTTATCTATGTATGTATACATAATTATCTGCAGGTTTTCTCTGGGGCGAACGAGTATGTGGGATTTCTCAGAGTGCTCCCATATCTTTTACATATAAATATTATGGTGGAAGGTCTTTGGTCTTTGGTGAGCACAAGCTAGACTCTTTATTGGTAAAATAACCGCATTTATATAGAGAAACGACAGTTGCTTTCTGACACCGCGAGGTGAATATTGATTTGGAAGCTTGTTATACAACGAAGATGAATTGAGAAAACGAAGGTCTGCCTTTGATCTCAACTAACATGGAGCCGTGACCTGCATAATTGTACTTGGTTGACGTCAATGTCGATTCTGCGATCGCGTTTTCACCTATGGCCAAAATGCTCGCCAGTATGAGAGAATGGCCTGTACGAAAAGTCCTTTTCTCGCCATGAAGAAATACGACATTGGTCCCATGCAGTTTGTGCGAGGCGAGACTTTGAAAGAAAATACCGAGATCTGCAAGGATTCGTCTGTCTACTGGGAGTTAAGAAGTGTTGACGGCAATGCGTCTTGTTGCACCAGTGGGTACCGATTCGATAGGTGATTATGACGAGACAGTTAATTCTAAAAATGGAATAAGTGCGGTAGAATCGGTTTGCGTAGAATGTACACATGGTATTAGCAAGAAGTTGACGAACTTCAAAATAAACAGTCGTCGACCTTAAATACATATGATAAATAAAAGTAAGTGTAATACTGAGGAAGAAACAGAAAGTGAAGAGATCATGAAGACAGCATAGATGAAAATGAAAATGAAGAGAGTGATAATGATGACGACGATGATGGTGATTTTCTCGATGCACTAACACACCCCTCCAACATATTTACTGTAATGAGCGACACGAAGATGGCAGAAGACGTCGAGAATGTATTGAATCGTTAGTAACCTGAAAGAAGGAGGCTACTTCGAATGATGTGATTAACTGCTTTATTCTAAAACTGTAATTACAAAATAATAACAAATTATTAGTATATATAATTGTGGTGCTAATTAGTTGAAGGATTACGAGATTGATCGAAAGATTGCTAAATAAAAACAAGTCTTTCATTTATTTATTTATTTATTTTGAAATATTTTTTTGGATTTTTTTAAAACTTTTTTGGGTTTAAGGTCGCAGGTCAAGGTCAAAAGTCACCGACTTCCAAAATGGCAGTGGTAGTAGTCAGTAACGTAATATGCTCGCTGACTATCGGGAATGTATTTAATTTTTATAAATTTTCTCGAGTTTTTGTGTCCAAGGTAATCTAATGTCATGGGGTCAAGGTCAAAGCTCACCTACACCAACTATGGTGGTTAAGATGACTGACATAACCAAGATGATGGAATGGGTATAGACGAGGGTGGAGGGGGACCTCCGTAAATTTAAGTTCTTTTTAAACAAATTTTAAAAAAAAATTCATATTTTTTAGTATATTTGAATAACTTTTTAATATATTTAATACATTTTTGATATATTTTATTAATTTTTGGGGTTTTTTAATTTTTTGGGATTTTTGGGGCCAAAGGTTAAAGGAAAATGGTTACTGGCACACAAGATGGCAGCCGGCCGGTCAGACTGACAGCATGAACAGCTCCGATCTCCGATCCCCGATTCCCTTGTTCCCGACTTCTCCATTTTCTACTACTAATTTATTTATTTTAAAGGCTCCTGAGTACATCCATTCCTTTGGATAGGAGTTGTCAAGTATATATTTTCAGAAAATATAAGTATGCAGTAACACATAAAGATGGAAGACACCAAAAAATAAAGTATATAATCCCAAAACCACACACAGTGAGAGATATATACATAATTGCACTCACAATGGATAATGTTCATGTGTGTGTATGTACACATATGCGCGCACGTATACAACATTTAATAAATAAACATATACAAAGACATACTATATGAGAATGTAAAATTAAAGTTTGAATTTGAAAGTTCAGTTTGTGTTATCAAAGAATTCTTCAACATAATAGAAAGTACCCGTGAGGAAATAAGTTTAAAGATGAGATTTGAACTTCTAATAGTTGTTAATTGATTTGATAGTAATTGGAAGTTTGTTTATTAATTTCACACCCGGGTAGTAAGTATTTGAAGTATATTATTTTTGTTCTGTGTGAAAAAGTGTATTTTGTCTACATTTTTGGTTAAATATTTCCTTTTTTCACTATTCTTTTATTTTTGTAATATTTTTATATGAAACAGCGTACTATGTACACATACTCGTACAAGTCTGTTTTGCATTCTCCAAGGAGCGGTTTTCAGTGACTATACTCCTTTCCACTAATTATTTGTACTATTTCATTTTATAATATATATATTTTTTTTCACTTTGAGGAGTTTACCCAAAAAGTTTACCAAAAATATAATGCCATAACTAATGACACATTGAATGTTGGGATAGTAAAATATTATTGGAGAATATCTTCTTTAATGAATAAACTGTAACATACATAGAACTCAGTTTTTTTTTTTTACATATATTGTTGACATATTGATTCTAAGACACATGGCTATCTATAGTAAGACAGAGAGATTTAGTGATATTTATATATTGATAAGTGTAATTTCCTACCTTTAGCCTACATGTTTCCAATACTACTTTGCCCTTTTGTAATGAAGACTGTGAGCTTTAAGGACAAGTTTATTTGTAGAGAACTTAGCTGGACATGTCAATAAGAGTTTTCCTAATTTTATGTTCCATTACAGACTTATTTGTGTCTGTACTTAACATACTTGTATAATCTGCAAATAAAATAGGAAAACTGGTTTTATACCAGTAGGGAAATAATTTATGTTAACGATAAATAAAACAGGTCCTAATATGAACCCTTCACTGAAAATGCTTTCTTGAATTTTTCATTCCACAGGTCGTTCTTTCATGTCGTAGTAAGTTCTGCAGGACTGTAAATTCTTTACCGCAAAAGCGACAAAGCAAAGACATAATGGCTTCCGTACTATTCCAATCCTAGAATGTTACTAAATGTTACGAAAATGTATACAAAGTAGTTTAATTCGAATGTCTGATCAAATGATGAGCATAGATATCTACACAGGTATGAAGACAATTGACAAAAGAACCTGAAGTTCCGCACCTTTTATAGTCAACGATATGTAATTTTAGGAATTGCAAACACGAGCAATAGGTAAATTGTACGAATTGTAAATTTTAAACAAAATATGCCTGAATCCAGTATTTTCACTATCGAATCTTATTGTGTGTAACTGATTGTGTTTTTCCACAACAGTACAATTAGTGTCATAATATATGTAAATAGAGATTTTGTTCTGAAAACAGAGAAAAAGAAGCCCACTTTACTCACTTACCACGATGTACCTGAAATAAATGTTTTATTAGCAACATCTTAAACAAAAGGACAACATTCTTTATTATAAATAAAATTTTATGAGAGAGGTAAATTCTTTGTTTGGGAAAGGCAGTCGGCTACAGTGAGAGCGACATGTTTACGAAGTATGCGGGAGACAAGGCAGATAGCGAGCAGCTGAGGGCTGAGGGCGTAGGGAGCGGGCGAATCTCAGGTAACAAGAGCTGAAAATGTGCAGAATGGAGGGAGCAGATAAGAGTTTGGCTCTTGTGCAGGGCGGGAGATGTGTACGACGTGGGCGAGACGAGAGAATGAAACAAGTTTGAGAAAAGCGCCGCTAGCACCAGCGCGTCCCACTATCTAGACCCAATACCCATCCCCTGCCTGCTCCCAACCGCCCGATGTCTCCCTTTCCCCACTACTGGTCATCACGTAGGTGCTGCAGTCGCCTGCATGCATGCACAGCCAGCGGGAGAAGATCACCGATTCCCCCTCCCCCCCCCCCCCCGAAAACGACTTCTGTCCGGGACATGCATTGCCCTGACTGTCACGTAGCCCTACCAACTGTACAATTCACCACACTTCCTGACCTGGCTCGCCTACTTTCTCTTTCCCAGCAACACGTTTGGAGCAAGCAGACTGCATTTACAACATTGAAATGAAGTTTAAACTAAACTCACGCTATTGCATTGAATTTTAAGCTTAGTTTTTTTGTATGCGATATGTATAAGAGAAAAATTTTACATCTTAAATTCGCTTTTTAAAAATAATCTAAATTACTCGACACCTTCAAAAATAAAACAAATTTACATAATCAAAATTAAAAGTAGTATTGTACACCATCAAAAATATTAGTAGTAGAGTACACTGTCAAAACTTTTTTTATAAATTTATTAACAATTTTCTTATATAAAAATATATTAGCAATGGAAATAATGTTTTACACTCTATATTAATAATACTAACCAAACAAACACTCTTAAAATAAACTATCAAGACATTCTACCACTAAAATTTACTTAATACTAACAAAATTATTAAAATTTTCCATAAAATTGACTGAAATCTTAAAAATAACTTAAAACTAGTCAAATTTCTATCTACTTGATTAAAACTCGCAGAGTTAGGAAAACAACCATGCTGGAATGACTTGCAACAACTTTCCCCACACTGTCATATTTGCAGTTACCCGACAACTTTGAATGATTGTAAAACTACTTAAAAATAAATTATATGACCAAACCACCCCATCACACATCAAAAAACATTTCATTCGTAGCTAGAAGCACTCAAGGTCCATTCATGTATCATTTCAGACATCCTTCACCAGAAAACCACATTCTGAGCAGAGAATAGGGCAGGGCTGAGTGCCCTCCAAACATGCTGTACATTGATTGGCATAGTTCCTGTCATTATTTCTTCATAATTCATACTCACAATCATAGCCAAAACCCACCATTGAATATCTTAGAAACTACTTGAAAATTAATTGTAAGCCCTAACCACCCCATCGCACACATCATCAAAACAATTACATTCAATAGAGTTACTCAAGGTCCAATCACCCATCAAATCATACATCCTGCTCCATACAACCATATTCTGAGCACAGAATAGAGCAGGGCTGTATGCCCTCCAAACATTCTGTGCATTGTTTGGCATAGTTCCTCTCTTTATTTCAATTGATCCATTATTCATACTCACAATCATACCCAAAACCCACCCTTGAT
Source organism: Dryococelus australis (assembly GCA_029891345.1). Classification (NCBI taxonomy): domain Eukaryota; kingdom Metazoa; phylum Arthropoda; class Insecta; order Phasmatodea; family Phasmatidae; genus Dryococelus; species Dryococelus australis. Next base: position 305,285,395 of record CM056993.1, on the reverse strand, counting down.
TATCTTAAAAATACATAAAACTACTTTAAAAGTATCTAATTAAACTGATATTTTAAACGTGAAATGAAGTAAATAAAATTCCATTCTAATTGTAAAAAATTGTTTAAAAAGTTTAATTGAAATTGTATAAACTTGAAACTAAGTTAATAAAATTTCATTCTAATTCTTAAGACTTGTCATGAAATTAAGCAAATTAAATTCAAATTGTAAAGATTTTTAAGGATTTTATAAAAATCATGGTATAAATTTTTAATTAACGAAATAGAATCTTAAAAAAGCTCTAAATATTTAAAAATTATTCACCTACATAAAGTCTAGCAGAACAGGTCGATGATGTTCAACGAATCCTGAACCCAGGTCAGGCAGGCTGAGTGATACCCCGCTCAGGCAGGCGAGAGTCCAGGGTGCCTGCTCCACCATGAGGTTGTAATCCCAAGCGAGTTCTGGGGTGCGTTCTCCAAAAGGCTAGCAAGTGGCCAGGCATGCTGTAAGCACGGGTACCTTTTACCGCTGTAGCAGAAGCGATGAGCAACAGGTCCCTTCACCCCCGATGCGGAAAATGCTGGCAGTGCTTAGGAACCGGCGACCGGATTACATAACACGAGCGATTCATGCCCTTATCGATGTCGCGAACACCCGAGAGCTGGGCCAGAGGGCGATCGGTGTGAGCAGAAACCGGTTCACGAGAACGTGCAGGAGTGTGGATGATAGACTCGCACTCTGCAGTAAGGGGAAGACCGACTCCCCTAGCAATAGATCAGCAAATGGAGAGTGCCGGCTAGGAGCCTCTATTTATACTCCCACCACTCTCCTGTTCGCCTCAAACCTACATCAAATGAAAGAAACGGCGTATTTGAAACTTAATGTAAATTTTAAACAAAATTAAAACAAATTGAAAGGAATTAACGCATTTTCTGAAATTTAGCATGTATATGTTGGAATTTAATTTGAAATAGGTGTATTTATTCGTTTTTAAGCAATCTGATTTGAATTACGTTCTTATTTAATGATTTCATTCTTTCACAACACAAGCTATTTCCAATACAAGGTTTTTAACCCAGAATGTTATACATATAAACTACCTTTTTGACATACAAGAACGAACAAACGAATTAGTGTTTTTAATAACATTTGATTATGTATTTTGATTGCATGATTTGTTGATTAATCCTTTTATGTACTATGGTTACTGTCTTACTATCATACATGTCTTAGCAAGGACTCGAACCCAAAAACTAGATTACAATCATACATCACCTAGCAGATTTGAACCCAGAAACTCTAAATTAACTAATATTAACCATGCTTTAACTGGGATTTGAACTCAGAGCCTCCAACTAATGCGTAAACTGGCTATGCCATGAAGGCTTGGGAAAAATTAACTCTTTTTTGTGTATTTATGGTGTGTTGTAAAATAATAATACGGTTTTTCAGCAAACATCTTTGCCAGGAGACAGTTTTAACTATTTTTAGTTGAATAGAAGATTGGCTAACGAATATGTTTGTTTGTTATCTGATTTATTTTTTCCTCTGGCTTTTTCATTGGGGCTACAACACTCGTTTGATAGAAACCAGACAACTTTTAACTTTTTTTTAAGATCTCGCTCTCTCTCTCTCTCTCTCTCTCTCTCTGTTGAGACTTTTTAAAATCAATATATAATTTCTTTATTAGGAAAACTAGTTCACTTTTAAAAAGGGACAGGTTAAATAAACATACCAATGAATTCATTTTAGGACATAAATTTATTGACAAAAATATATACAAAAGCAAGCTGTTTAAAAAATTAGCAAATCATTTTAACAAAACTAAGTATAGGATGTTTCAAATCATACACAAGTAAGAACAGGATGTTACAAAATATATGCATACCATTAAACAACTAAGTATAAGAGGTTACAAAAATCATAGCATGAGCATGTATAGGGCGATTCACAAACATAGACACCAAAATATTTCAATACTGGTTATACATTATTCCTCAAAATCATTCCTCAAAAACATTCTACAAAATATACTTTATTCCTCAAATAAGCTTGTTTATTCCTCAAAAACCTAATTTATTCCTCAACTAACACTCCAAACAAATTCAAACGACTTAATTGGTTTGAGGAAGACATAACACTTCAAATTGAAACATATTCCTACTACGCAATGTTTACTTAAAATAATTACCTTTTTCAGTCATGAAGTAGGGTTAACTAAAATTTATTATCATACTTCTCGGGTGTTTGCAGCTAATACTTCATTCGATGTATCCTTGTTCCTTAAGATCAAAACCATCTCTTTTATTCCGGAATATTCCCCGTGTTTTTAAAACTTCAGCAAAAATCTAAGTGTGCCTATCAGCTCGTTGGAGTCTTCGGGGAAATATGTAGTCATTATTGACAGCATTTGTTGAAGGGATGTTATCAACACTATCACTGACATCGACACTGCTGTCTTCACCTGATGTTTCTTCATAAATATTGAGTTTACTTTACTTAGAAAGAGGAGGTGTATTGTTACTGGCACTGGTCTCTGCAGCTAGTTTAGTACTTTATGTCGAAGATTGTTATGTTCACATGTTATTGTATATTTCATATGATCCGATTCTATTTCATTACTTGTATTCAAGTTAATTCCCTCTCCTTCTGTGTTATTATGTAGTGTAGACATAACATTTTGTTTCAAAGGAGGAAAATTATTTTTACAGATCTTGACATGATGATTCAAATTATCTGTTCGTGCAAATTGTCTATCACAATTTTTGCAGTTAAAAATCGTACGAGATGCATTATTCAAACATTCGCTCCTCTCATGCCTACGAACATTGTAGGCGACTATGTATATTTCCCAGCAGAATTTGCAGTGTTAGAAAGTCGACTAACTTGTTTCTATATAAATGTATGTTTTAAATAGTAGCAGGTTTAATTAATAACGATACAAATATCTTCTGCTCTAATGTTTGTATGGTAATTGTGTAACTATGGGCAGTAATTCACCATGTGTTTAAATCTATGCATGTTAGATGGTATACATTTTTATTGTTATTCGATTAAAATGAATAAAGATTAACTGAATTTTAGAAATGTAGAAGGGAGAGATAGGTTTGGAAGTATTTTGTAGCGAATGTTTAACGACTTTGTTTACTGAAACGATTGTGTTAGTCGGAGGCTAGTCTGTTGAGTAATCCATTTTGAGCTGTGATGGTCTTAACAATGTTTTAAACGTGTGCATGTAATACAAATTTCGTTTTTCCCATTACTTTTTGTCTGATAATTCGTTATGTCGATTCCACAAGTTGTATGGAATATAATAATTGGTTTTGGGTATCTCTTTACGATGTAAATAATTTGTATATAGTCGGAATTTATAATCCTAAATGATGGGGTGTACAATTACAAAATTGCCACAATTTTCCTTTAAATTTGATTAAATTTATTGAAAATATTGTGGAATTTGACATATTCCAGATTCGATAAAACTCATTTGAGGCTGGATTGTGCTATTTTATTAATATTAAGTCGAAATTTATTTTCTAGGGAAATATATTTTTTAATGGGTTTATATTTGTTCAAACATTCACATGTGCTACATAGTGTAGTCTAAAATATCGGCTTGGAAGCTTTTGAATTGAAAATTTTGGTTATAAGTAAATTTTAGTGTTGTAGAGAAGTCTACACGTAAAATATGTATTTTGTCTGCTATGCACATCTATTCAAAACAGATTGAACATTTAAATATATATACACATGCTGTAATAGTTGAAACTTAGGTGAATGGAATGATAATTGTTTGACAAACTGTGTTCTTTAACTCTTCTGATACTTAGCGAGTGAAAATATCTCTTGTACAAAAATATACTCAGTTTCTTGTATTTCTGTCTGATTTTAAAATTTATTATAAGTTTATTGGAAATAATTCAATAAGTTCTCTGGAAACAGGATAAACTTTAAGTTTCTTGTAATTATTTTTGGATTATAATTAATTTCTTTGAATTTTGTGATTAATAAAAATTCAGACTTAAATTATTATCATTGTGACGAGGAAATACTTTTTTCAGAGTGATTGCCTATACATTTCTTTGTCAAATTATATTGGCTGGAAGCAAACTGTTTGGCATATGGGTCAACCCCTTTGGGTGAGTTCAAACTTGGTTTCTTGAGGGGGAGTCAGGCAAATAGACATGGGTCCGAGGTGGACAAAGATGCACTCTGGAGTAGGGTTCGATGGAGGGTCAGGGGGTGCCTAGCGGGTGCAGGCAGCCCTCGAGATAGCTGAAGACACATTCAAGTCTACGGGTTGAGTCGGGGGAAGGTGTGTATAGTGGTGGACAGGAGCTTTCAACCATCCTGGATAACCTGCACCATATTTAGTTTGCGATTGAATGTCGCCCTGGATACATCGCTCTCCGCATACACATCACTGAGTATCGCTCTTTGCTCTACCAACCTCACCGCTCAGGACGACCCTTGGTGGGGAGTCATGGCACGATCGAGGCTTAAGTTATCTGTGTAACCGGGGTTTCTATCCAGCCTACATCATGCTTCTCCTCTCGCTTTCTTCGAATAGTATATGCTCCAGAGTCCAGATCTCATTCACAGTCTTCGTAAACTACAGTGTAAAATATTTTAGTAAATTTTCATTTAATAATTTATTGGGAAAATTTATTCATTTGTTAAGCCAATACAGCGTGTCTGTTAGTTTATAAGATTTTATCATGTCAAGTACATTTCTGAGCTCGGTCTACAAAAGTTCATAGGATTTTAACTACCATTTCGTTAATTAATTTAGCGAATTTCCCAGATTTAATGGAATTTGTGTTAACATTACTTAACTCGATGCAGTACGTCTATATTATTTTTTAAGATGATGTAGTATCGATCTCATTGTTTTTTCTTCGGCGAATTTTCTGGACTCAAATCGTTCCTAGATTAATTTACTTTTTAAATAAGCTTTGCGGGATTAAGCCCTTCTTCACGTGACCCAAGTCTCCCTATGCTTCGATGGAAATTTTGTTAAAAATTGATTATACTTAAAGTAGTGAAATTTATTTTCCCAGGGAAGTGAAACTTGTGTTAAAAATCTGGGTAAGTATTTCTCAGTACTAGTTTTCCTTTGTTTAATAAATGCGATTCCATCCACACATGATTTCATGAGGGCAGTAAACAAGTTTTCATTTTGTAGGGAAATAGGTTCTGTAATTCATTTAGTGCGTTAACACTTAATTTATTCATGAGACTATTAAGTAGTTCATTCTGCTGTTTGAAGTATATATTTATTCATTTTCTGGTCCGTTCCTTATACTTTTGTCGTATTAAAATTTTTTTTAAATATTTCTCATGGATAACGTTGCCTATTTGGAAACAGTTGTTTTGTAATTAAACGTAAATCGTATTCACCTCTCTTTCCCATAATTTAAGCTCAGTTGCCTGCCAGCTGCCGACCGCGGCCACGTCTATAGTCATGCTCCCGACACACACAGCTTATAAGACATTCATTCAGCAATATCCCGACCAACGGACGTTTTTTCCCTGCTTGTACAATTTCATTACGTGTTTTTTAATTAAAGTAACGTAATTTATATATTGCTACCGATATTTTATTTAATTTGTCACGTAGTTGTGTATTCAACTCTCTTTCCGAGTAGCTATAACCTCGTTGTCTAGTAGTCGCGCTCCATGTCTCTATTCATGCGTATAAGTCTCCGCAAATTTTATACTGATGTAATTTCTTCAGCAACCTCGCATCCGACCAGGTGTGTATCTACTGCTTGTACGATTTTATTACATGTTTTTTTAATTCAAGTAGTGTAATTTATACATTGCTACCGAAACGTTATTTATTTTATCATGTAAATCATATTTAACTCTCTTTTCGTTCAGTTCCGAGTTTTTTGAGTAATTTCATGGCATTGCTTCACTAACCTCACATATATGTTTTGGGAGAGATACTTTTACAGTTTTCTATGCATTTTCAAATCCGTTTTTATTGTGATGTTTATTTAGAGTAATGCAATTTATATATTGCTAGGGATATTTTGCCGTCGTTGTAGGTAGAACTCGTTACTTAATTTCATTCAGGAGACTCACGTAGATGTGATCGTTTAGTCTGTCGTAAAGTATATTGATAGTATACAGGATGGGTTAGTAAAATCACGCCAGAGCTCTGAGGGCAACATTTACCAAAGCCACTCTCCAAAATTTATGTTACATAATACCCCTTCCCCAACACCTCAGTACAACGCCAGAGCTCAGAGCGTCAACATCTATCAGAGCTTCTCCCCACCCCCAAAAATAAATAAATAAAGTCCCTAAGCACACCTTTGCACAAAACTATACACTTATAAATTAATACAAAATTAAAAGATAGATTGGATTAAGGTAAACGACAAATTTTTCATCGCATTAAAATAGGATTAATTTTTTTAAATCCGGTTAAGAACCGATTAATCCTTAATGCAATCAATTTGATATCAAATCGATAATCCGATTAATCAAAGTGGTATCTCTTTATATCTGAAACCTCGTCGCCCCTACTACTGATATGGCATATAATATAATTTAACGATATTTTATCCTTGTACTATTGTCGCTTCTGCTGTCATTCTCCGGATGCAATCAATAATTAATTCATATTTATTCAACGAGGTAAACAAATAAATGTACTGCACTGAAATTGCTATTGTCCAGTCATCTGAAGGCTATATTGTGCTTCTTAGAAGAAGAACTTTCAATAGTAAAGCTAAATACAATTTATGGCGGAAAAACTGGTGAAACCAAAATGATTTTTATTTCTCCCCCTTACGCTTAAGAAATTTCCTTACCGATAAGTTAGCGCGCACAGCGCAAGCTGTGTGGTGAAGGGAAACAGAGCGAGGGTGAGAGAGAGTTGGGTCGTGGTTGCAAGAACGTGGGAACCAGCACGTGCACCGCCTTAACGTTTTCTTCTTGTACAGCTCACTCTTCCTCCGCCTTCTCTTTGGGCTCGGATCTCCGCTTCCCGCCCTCCATAATTCTTCCCACCGACCTAGGATCTCCGCCCCCCTTGCTGCCGGAGGGCGCAACTCTCTTCTTGCTGCTCCCCTGAACACAACCTCCTCAGCTCCCCCCCCCCCCCCCCCAATATTCCAGTATCCCCTAGTTCGGACGCGGCGCAAGAACAAACACTGCAGTCCGTGTTTGTCCACGACACAATCACACCAATCATGCGAGCGCAGGGCGCGCACAGTACAGAATGTGCTTGCTTAATATCTCTCCCCCCTCCCCCACCCCTACAAACACACACATCATTACCCAACCATACATCTCGGACACCCCACCCCCTCGGCACAACTTACACGATCACCACGACGTTGGCTGTATTTATAGCCTCATATCCTCGCCCCTTCAGACAGGCCTGATGCCCCTCGGCACCTTCTTCCTCGCGTGCTTCCCCAATCTCGGGTCAAAACACATCGCCGCAATTCGTTTCCGGCGGAGTCGAATGTCGCACGCAGTCCTGAATCAGGTTTGCCATATCCGGCGAAAGAACAGCCCTTCTCCTTAAGTAACAATGTTTTATGTGATGTGTTCCGCCGAAGTTTTCGAATAAATAAATAATTGTTCAGCTATCCATCTTCCGCAGATAATATGACCTCCCCCGTGACGTAATTAGTAGCAATATAACCTTTCGCCGGACAGATCCAGGTTCGATACCGTGCAGCGAAACATGAATTTCTTTAAGTGGGTGGCGTTTCTGGCTGCCCAGGCTCGCCATGAGTAGGTACAGGAAAAATTCGCGAGTTCAATGACCGGTAGGCTAGACTCCGCAGTCATGTGTACACTCGAGCCTCAGATGTTTGTTCGTTGGCTGCTGCTCCATAGAGCAGCCAGTGTTACTTCACACCTGGCAGTCGCTACTTGTTTCCTTGCAAGTCTGCTGTTGGCTTAAGAGTCGTCCAGGGCGTGTCTCATAAACTGCGATCCAATTACAAGCTCAACTTCAGCGTACACGTGTTTGACGTCTATCTTGTCCTGAAATGAACTTGCGAAATGCTCCTATCCCTAGCCTTGAGTAGGGTAACCATCTTACCAGCTAGTGCCCTTGAACGCCTTGCGGTTGCCACCACCTTTGTAATACACGCGACTTCAGCCAGCTTTTCGTGTCGTCATCCTCGTCACCGCCACTAACGTCACAGATAACAAAATTCAAGTTACCGCTCAATTCGCATTACTTTTGTGTGCAGTAATTGATAACACAAGAAGCTTAAGAGGGCACGGGACATAAGTTAATGCTATTTAGATTTATCGTGTTTTACAAATTTTCTGGAAGTCGATAGAGAAAACAAAGAAAGGGCAACTATACAGAATAATTTTAACTAATTACGAGAGCAAGTATTTTACCTCAGTGACGTTATTCTGCCGAGATATTTCTGGCGCCGTCGATTTTCGTGTGTTTTCGTGGCGCAAGATATTATTTGAAATTGATACAGTAATACTGCAAAATACGTGGTCGTTAAGTTGGCAAAACGTATTATCTAGGATTGCCATTTTTACTTTTTTTTCTATGTTGGCTTTCAAAAACTGGTAAACATGAATTTACGTATTTGGTGTTAATTTATGTTCCACGCCCCCTTAAACCACGAAGTTGCGGATTATGAGACAGCAGCACGTCCCCGTCATTCTCATAACAAATAAGAGAGAAAGAGAGAACGGCTCTCCCTACCAAGCCAGCAGCCACGGAATTTAAAAGACGGATCAAAGTTAAAGAAACTTCTTTGCGATGAATTACATTTAAATATAACCGTTGAAAAAATTATAATTCGTGACATTTTTTAAGGATACTGGCACGTTAAGAAGTTTTGCAAAATTTATGCTATGCATTTTTTAATTAAAATTTTCATTTTACAAAAAAAAATTGAAAGAGTGTTTTTTTTTCTTGTTAATGTGGCACTATTTCCTGAGAAAGTTGCTTTAATAATGTTTTGTTTGAAACAGCTATCTTTAGGCATTGATACCCCACTTCAACTCCTTGACTGTAAACTTGGTAGACAGAGTCATTAATGGCGTTTCAAACGCCTAAGGAATATTTACAAATTGGACGGTAAATAGTTACTTTCGTAATAAAAATAGTCCAACGCTTAATATATAAATTTTGTACGTGGAAATTACAACATCAAACTAGAAATTAGGCGAGTTATTTTTTATAATTTTTCTTGGCTTTGGAAGTTATAATTCGGCTTTATAGAGACAATTTCACTCCAGATGCATGGTGCGTAAAATGGCGTACAATATGACGATTCTCTTTTGGTGAGTTAGATTAGCTTAAGGAAAAAATCCAACTCTGCATGTGTTCCAAGTCGATGGACTGATTCCGAGCATAAAAATACGTTAATGAAAATTGAGAGTATGTTTTCTCTAATCGAGAGGTGGTTTATTTACGTCACTAATCTAAAAATCATTTTTGCGTCATATGAAATTTGTTTTACTGTTCGTTTGCGTAGCAGTTGGTAAGAACACATCACATATTTTTAATTACAACATTTGGCAGTGACAATATATGCACTATAATATACTCCACGGAAAATAAGGGAGGGGATGGACGAGTAAAACCTTAAATAATCGAGTGAAAAAAAAAAAAATATATGTCTAATCATGTCACTAAAAATTGTGCAGCTTTATAAAAGTCAATTTTTATTGGAATTATTTTTCTGCGAGTTCTGGCTACAAATAGCATTTAACCAACGTTATGAGTATGTATAAAAATGACGGTTCCTCTATTGTTCTCCAAAGTTCATTATAATCTTATATTTCCAAATAAATATATAAGCTTACAATATCTCCTTCCTCTGTGTGTATATGTGTCCAGGTGTATATGTATGTACTTGTCAGTCTGAATCCATGCACCGTACTTAACCAAACTCGGTACTCTTCTTAGAGCACATAATAAGGACACCAAACTCTTTAAAATTCCGATCACCCAGATTCTTAATTTAAAAACAGCAGAAATAAAACAATTATTAAGTATTATTAAGTAACTATAAGTGGAAAGAAAATTAAACTACATGTGTATTAATGTCATGTGGCTTTATTGCAGTGAATACAATTGCATATCATACCAACAGTAGAGTTGCCCTTACGGGCATACTGCTGGTCCAATATCTGTAAGATACAGACACCTATTGGACCTGGATTTATGCACCGATTTAGCTCGGAAAGAAGACATGCTTTCATTGTAGCCTATCCTGACGCAAGTTTCCCCAAAGTTGTTGTTACTCGTTCTCGATATCCTGCAGATCGATATACAGTCGATGGTGTTCGATATGATCCAACACACGTTCTATCGGGCCACGAGAGTGTCTCTAACATGGCACAAGCATTCCACAGATGTATGCGCCGTGTATGGGTGAACACTGTGTTGTTGAAGTACTGCACAGAGTGCTGTCACACGAGGAGGACACGCGCGCAGGACATCGATAAAGCCATGACCTAAAATATTTATATCGCTGCCATTTTCAATAAGGAAACTGATTACTAAAATAGTATACTATTAGAGCGTCTTTCTGTAGAACTGCTTGTATTCAAAACTTGACGACAACTGGTGGAATATTTTCGGAAATCAGATGTAAAAAGTTAGTAATTTTAGGTGGCGCCGTCTAAAAAAAATGAGGAGAAAAGATGCTATGAATGTGCAAATTTCAATCAGGCATCAGGTAAAGGCAACGGACCGAGTTTGAACAAAAAAATAACTGTAAAAAAATTTAAACCAAGCTTTTATTTATAAATGTACTAAAAAGAGAAAAACAATTATTGCAGTTACACAATTTGTAGAGCTTGTAAGATCTGGTCGAACAGCCGTAATAAACTTTACTATAAATTAATATTTTTGTATTAATTTATATTTAGTATACAAAAGCTTGGCACAATATAGAACGTACACCTCAATTGCGTAAGCGTAGTAAGCCCATATCTTGCGTAAGGCTACAGGTTATTTGCGCCAAGCTTTTATATACTAAATATAAATTGATACAAACATATTAATTTGTAGTAAAGTTTATTACGGCTGTTCGACCACATCTTACAAGTTCTACAAATTGTGTAACTACTATAATTATTTTTCTCTTTTTAGTGCATGTATAAATAAAAGCTTGGTTTTAAAAGTTTTTTTTACAGTTATTTTATTTGTCACTTTTTAGTTTCACCAATTTTTATTTATAATACATGACTCCTAATGTCTTGTATATTGCTTAAGTTACATAAATGCTTGTAAATTCCGGCTCCATCATCAGATCTGCTCAGTGGTACCTTCACGTTGTATTGTCACCGGAACTACACATGTATGCATAATTTCAACTCGATTGGATAACGGTAAATGGTTTAGTTAGAATCGACATGCAAATATTTTATCTAAACACACCTACACACATACATACAATTGGAGTAAAAAAAACCGTAGCAAAAAACACCAAATTATAGTGGCGATTTTCAATTCGCCACACTATTAACCGTTGAGGAGTTCCCTCGTGAGGAGATGATCCTGACTGCGGCACCAGGTCGCTGTCGCCATATTATTGCATTATAATCGGGCTTCTATACGTATACAAAGTTTCAGATCGATTGAATACCTAGAAGTGGGTCAAAATTTACTTGCAAGATTTCACCCGAACGTACAAACAAACTAACTAACAAGGCAAGCTAAATCAAAGCTTGCAATAAGTATAATGGTTAGGTAGATATAGCATGGCAACCTTATGTATTTATATGGTCACTATTTAAAAATAAAAGTGGTTTACCTTTAGATTGATTATTAATAAAACTAGGCCTTGTATGGCAAACTGGGCACCAATTCCCGTAGTATGATAGATTTTCTATTTTGTCATATTGAACTACAGTGACCAATAAAAATGTGGAGCACCCAGAAATAACGGTACATTTGGATGTAATTTGGTACACGTGTACATTATCAACTGGTTTTTAAATGATAACAGTTGCAATAATCTGTAAAGTCTAGAACGGCTATCATAATGGATTGGTGGTTCTACCATGACTATAACGCCAGTGTTATAGGGCGTGTGCGGAACTTCAATTATACAACACCGTGAGGAAATGTCACAGAACATGAATGGCTCGCATGAGTATTAGACAACATTACCAGCACTTTGCAGATTTTGATGGGGGCCGCATTACGGTCTGTATGATGCCGGGTGGACCTATCATGCAACCGCCAGGCATGTTGAGCATTCCGACATCCCAATCGCCCGATGTTAGAACAAATGGGCACGTGAGGGCTTCCACACATATGACCGCCCCGTGCGACGAGACCACACCAAAGTATAGGGTCGTCACACTGTACACCACGCAATACGCAACTATGAAATCAACAAAGGAAAATTTTAAGGAAGAGAGGGCAATTTTTAAAGGGAAAAAGGGATTTTTTTTGGAAAAATAGCCGCCGGGTACACCACAATCTTAAAATAATTTTTAATACATTTTTTGTAATTTTTTTGGGTTTTTGTGGATTATTTGGATTTTTGGGATCAAAGGTCAAAGGTCAAAGGTCAAAGTTTACTAGCTTCCAAGATGGCCGCCGGATAGCCTGAATCACAGAGTATAAACAGCTCCGAGCTCCAATCCCCTATCGCTTTGGTGCCAACTTCCCATAATCCTGCTACTTACATAACATCGACGCCTGTCATCCGGGCACAATTACTGGACACACTACAAAACCGGTGTCATCCCATTCTATATCTAGGTGACTGGCATCAGTCGGAATACTGTTTCGCCTACCATCCAACGCATAGGATGCAGTTAAACCTAGAGCAGAGACGGCGACATTTGGAATAGTGTTGCGATTGAGACGTCGAGTGGTTATAAGCGGTGTCGCATCATGTTCAGCGATCAATCTCGTATGGCCATAATGTGGCAAATCTGGAGACACTGCAAGGAGAGGCACATCGAAATTACTCCCAGCATCGTGGTGTGGAAAACCAAACGCTATTGCCTATTACTTAATGTCACCTCTTGTAATGATTCGGAGGAACCTTATGGCAGAGCATACAGTACATCAGTGACATCCTGCACGTTTTTACATCTCACAAGACGGCGCCATATGCATTTATTCAACAGTACACACACGAGACACGAGTGGCTAGTAAGATCTCCGGATTCGTCCCTGATAGTAAATTTGTGGGATCAGTTCGTACGTCGACTTCGACCCGGTGCCGAGCTGCAGGATGTCGAGGTCTGCAGTTACAACAGATGAGGACGGACTTGACACAGGATAGGATAAAAAGACTGCCTCATTCCTTTCCGAGCTGAATCGGAACATGTATCCAGGCCCGCCCGAAGGAGTGCTACATCTTACTGACATGGGACCAGCAGTATGTCTACTCTATCAACTCTGTTGTCCGTGTGAATTGTAGTCATTGCAATGGAGTCACTCGGCCTTCCAACACGTGCAGTTTAACCTATTCCGACCCAGCGTGCACATTTTGGAACATTACGCACGTGTACGTAATTTTTGGCCTGTACTACACACGTCGAAGCTCAATAACCAATTATCTTACCTGTCGCTGAATGATTCGCAAACCATCTAACAGTTCTGGGTCATAATTGGTTCATATAACTGTAGCCAAACATGTAGCCTTCAGCTCATTGGCTATAGCAACGGAATAAGTGTTGGGTTAACTTAAGTACAGCATGCATCATAAAAATGTTTGTTTGCAACACCTAACACTATAAATTAAAGCAGGCCTGAAAGGGTTAAATTATTTCCGCCAGTTACTCTAGGTTCTTGTTGTTTTACATATGTGTGTTAGAGTACTCGATGGTAAACCTCCTAGGCGAACATGTACGACAGGCAGCAATGGTTGGATTCTTGTGTTATCTCAAGGTGAAAACAGCACGGGGATCTTTCGGAAAATTCGTGCTCTCAGTGGAGGCAGATAACGGTTTTTCTATTACGGGCAGTGCGTTTTATTCGCAGTCGCGCCAGGGCGACCATTGGGGCTAGAACAGTGGGAGTAGTAGGTAGCTGCTCAGCGTGCCGATTCTCCTGGTTGTTGCTCGCTCTGGTAAACCCGGCAACCCGGATCACGCACGCTCTCTGGGGCCTGCGACGGCCAGCGAACCGACGTTCGTACCGCCCCCACTACTCTCTTGTACGGCTCGCGGGCACTCGCGCCCTACTCGCTCCCGTCATCAACCTGCGGCTCACTTCGGCCGCTGCACGCGATGGTCATGCCTGTGTCTGTCATGATAGCGTGCCTTTACGTGCAAGCCACTGAACTGATGTGCCGTGCGGCTCTAAACATTGAGGTCTTGAGAGCCGCTGAGGGTGAAACGAGGTAGGTATGGAGCAGCGCTGGAATGTAAGGACGGAGCAAACGGGAGATCCCCGAGAATATCCGCTTACCAGCGGCAGCGATCCAAGGTAGAAGTACGGAATGTCCGAAAAGTCGTTCCCTGATTACAAACTTTATTTATATCCTCTTTATGTAAGATATATATGTGAAACTGGTGCTGCACTGTTGGCAAACTAACCAAGTTTTTTTGTAGCAACAGGACAACACATCAGTAACTTTACACGTGAGCAACTTTGGTAGCACGTAGCACGTGTAGTTGATATTCTAATTTATGTCCATATATTAGCCAACATCATAGGAGCATGGAGGCTAAGCTGTCGGGCCATCACGACCGATCCATCGTACAGGAAAAATCGTATCGAGATACGCACGAACCTCCAAACCCCAACGAGGTGGTGCACCATCTTTTTGAAAAATGGCATCTAGGTGATACTCAAGCAGCTGAGAAATGGCAATAATAGCAACATGTCCAGATACACTGGCGATATGATGGCGCTCTCAGCGAAAAAGAATGGTCCGATGATTTTGACATGCAAGTGCGCGTATCAAACATATACCTCTGGGCTGCCTATGGTACACTCTTGACATTTCACTAGGGGGCTCTGAACCCTAAATACGCACGGTATGCTGGTTCACTACACCACTGGCAGAAAAGGTACGCGTCGTCAGATAAAACAACATGTTTGAGATAACATTTCAACTGCAAAGTCATACCGACGCATGATTTCATTGGGCATCAGAGCCTGGACAGTTTGCACTTTGTATGCACGAAACACTAGACGTTAGTGTAAGATATCACGAAGATAAATGTTTTGTACGTATAATTTACGTGAGGTTCTACGCACTAATTTCTTGGCACTTCCACCACAAAAGACTGTCTCACTGCTTCCACCCTTTCAGCTGAGATTGATGGCCGTCCAGTTCTCGGTAAGTCAGCAACAGATCCTGGGTACTTGAACTTGTTATACCACGACTTAATGCTCTTGACATTAGGCGGCATCTTTCCATGCGTTGTCTGTAAATTCCTCTGCACTGTTATTGATGACCAGGTTTCGTGAAGTGAAGTGAAGAGATTTGGACTGCTCTTAACATCGAGGTCTTGAGATCCGATGAGGGTGATTGAGGTGAGTATGGAGCAGCGCCGGAATCAAAGGGCAATGGAAACGGGAGATTCCCGAGAAACCCCGTCGACCAATGCCATCGTCCGGCACGATTCCCACGTGCGAATATCCGGAGTGACCCGGCCGGGGATTGAACCCGGATCGCCTTGGTGGGAGGCGAGCAGGCTAACCAGGTCTCATGATACCAGAGGACACACTAAGCTTTATCCTGATTTGTGAATACGTCCGGTTTCCTGTAAACTGCAACTGCTACACTACAGCTACGTTACTGAAACCTGCAATAAATACCTTGGTTCTTATGCCAATATTATGGCATCAGTTTCACATATCTATCTTACATATAACGGATATAAATAAAGTTTGTAATCGGGGAAAGACTTTTTGGACATATTGTAGAATGGCTTCCAATGGACCACTGCACCCAACTGTACAATATGCAGGACTCATTCAAACGTTTTGCACACACTACACAAATTGTCAGAAAAATAAGATTTAAGTTTCAATACGAAAGATAAAAGTGTATGGTTGGTAACAATAAAATATAATTTACTAGAAATTATTTAGTTAATTTTCTAAGAACTAGAATAATATAGAGTTCATATTTAATCAATATTTAAGCGTATTTCTATTCTAGATGATTCAAAAAGCAATAAAAATCAAGCAAGACTGTTTTAGTAGTTACTCTGGTTATATTTATGATAAAATATTAGTAATAATATATATAAACATTAAAAATATTAATTCTATGCACATCTGTTTCAGTTACAAAAATGATTGTTTTATTGGCTGAAATGGTTTAATTATTATAAATATTTTTTAATATTATTTATAATTTTTATTAAATACAATGAGTTATTATTATGGTCTTGCTTGATGAAGGGGTTTTTATCCCAAAATTTGCTTTTTGAAGGGTCCAGAATAGAAATGCGCTAAATTTTTAAAATTAAAAGTATACAATTATCAATTCATTACTTTAAACACTTAAATGAGTACATTCTGGCGAAGCTATTATCCAGTGTTATCAAATATATGCTTTGTTCTTTCATAAGCTACTTTAACTGTACTTTTCTGACAATCTTGGTAGTGTCTTTACTACTTCTAATTGAACCCTGTATGTTGTACTGTCGGGCGCAGTGCGGCGATAGAACCGATCCCCCGTACGAGGGCTGATTCAGAAGTCATGGCAACTATTGTTTATCTCCCGAAAATGATCCAACATAGGAAATGTACTATGTACAGTTGAAAGTGTACAAGTACGCAGGTGTTACCACATGGGGTACGGATGCAGGGATGTCCGGCAAGGAACAAAGACAGACATGGCTGCTTGAAATCACCGTTTAACTGATATATTCTCGTACAAACTGTATACACTCATGTGAACGGGTACGTATCGTACGTGTACGAGCTGTTTAACATCCTTCAAAGTGGCCTCCGAGGTTGTCCACGGTGCGTTGCTAGCGATGAGGCAGAGATCGTCAGAGCATTTCGACGAGAGTTGGCTCACATTGGCGGGTCTCATGCAACCGATGGTATCTCCCGTCCATGTCTGTGTGTTTGTGTGTTTGAATGCGTCAACCGAATTTCACCAACCTAGGTTCACGTATATACTTAGTAAGGACATCCGACTTTTATAGTCTTTGAAAGCACCGGGTGTTTTTTCAAAATGGCGGCTATTTAAAAATCTTGGGTGCTATATCATAAATCGGGAACCTTGAACCGATTTAAACAAAATTATTTAGGTTGACAGAGCATATTGTAAGTTTTGAATTTAGGGATGGATATACTGTTGATCCGCCATTCTGAAAGATAGCGACATATGAAAAAATGTTTTATAGTCTATCTCGGAAGCTACTTAACCAATCTTCGCCAACAGTGACACGTAAGTAATACTATGGTAGGTCCTAAAACATGCAATTTAAATTTATTAGTCATTAATTTTCAAAATGGTGGCCATACAAACATTATAGTACTAGGGATTAGCCCGTGGCCTTATTTTTTGTATTGTCACGGGGCTAGAACAGTTACCATATTAAAAAATTGGTTATCATACAAAGACTGAAAGAAAAATATTGCATAGATATATGTAGGTAATAATGAAACAATGTGAAATTAAATCAACATTGATGCCACTGCGTTCCCATTTGATATTTCTCTATCCACTTTGCCACTGCGGCCCAACTTAACATAGTTCTAGCCACTGAGCCACCAAGGCCCCACTTGGAATTGCTCTATCCACTGAGCTACTAAGGCCCCATTTTATATATATATATATATAATATATATATATATATATATATATATATATATATATCCACTTGGCCACTTCGGCCCCACTTGATATAGTTCTATCAACTAAGCCACTGCGGCCCCACTTAACATAGTTATAGCCACTGAGCCACTAAGGCCCCACTTGGAATCTTTGTATCTACTGAGCTACTAAGGCCCCATTTGATATATATCTATCCACTTGGCCACTGTGGCCCCACTTGATATAGTTCTATCCACTAAGCCACTGCGGCCCCACTTAACATAGTTCTATCCACTGAGCCACTAAGGCCCCACTCGGAATCGCTCTATCCACTGAGCCACTGTGGCCCCACTTAGTTAACTCAACATTGAAGCGAGATATTAAAAATAATAAAAATGATATTCCATTACTTTCATTTCTCTATGCAATATGCTCTATGCATTAATACAAAACTTTCATAAGAAAAAGTAATTAAAAAACCAGTTTTTTGGGTAAAAGTTAATGATTGCGTAAACTGATCTTGCTGAAATTTGAACTTGGACTGCATTTTACCCTGAGAATTTGTCCTGCAAAATTTGAAGAACTTCTGTTGAGTTTCAAGGTACTTAGAGGTATTGAAGGCGGACAGACAGACAGGCAGAGATCGTCTGCGTGTATAGTAGGATTATTTCGTATCTCTGTTATAACGCTCCACTAATTTCGACATAATTTTGACTGCTGAAAGTATTTATTACAAACATAATATATGTCAACATACAACCACTTTTATCCGCCATTTTACAAGATAGAGCCACATGAAATAGTGAAGATTTTATGTCATAACTCGGGAAACAATTGACCGGTTCCCACGAAATTTGGCAAAAAAGTAGTACTGCGGCAGATTATGTAAATTAATATGTTTTAGATAGGTCATACAAAATGGTGGCCATATAACCACTTTAGCTTAGTACGCTATATCGTCGAAACCATGTGATCAATCCCAACTTAACTTTGATGACAATATATATTTGAACTATCAAATCTGTCTTCACGGAGCATCTTTTGTCCGCAATTTCTATGATGGAATTAATGAAAAAATAAGAATTTTTACATTATATCTCGGAAAATACTCAGCCAATTTATAGCAAATTTGACACTTAAGTAATAGCAGGCCCGATAAAACAAGACAATTTTAATTTAATAGGCACTAATTCTCAAAATAGCGCACATGCAAATATTTTAGGTTTATTTGGTATATCTATTATACCGTTTCGAAAATTTCAACTAAATTTATATGTTGGAAGCATTTATTACTAGCGAAATATATACCAAGAAATAATTACTTTTGTCTCCCATTTTGTAAGATAGCGCCACATGAAGAGATTATCATATCTCGGGACATAATCGTCTGATTGTGACCAAATTTGGCAAAAAAACAGTACTGCGGCAGTTGAGGCAAACTGGCATGTTTCAAAAGTGTCAGGCACTTGTTTTAAAATGGCGGTCAAGTATACATTTTAGCTTGGTATGCTTATATTGTCGAAACCATGTAATCAATTCCAACTTTACTTTCCTGGCATGATGCAGGATGTATCTGAAGTATTGTAGTACATTTCAGGAGGTGATTCATGGGATCATAACAAGCAAGCCAAAATGGTCCAAAATATGTCCTACAGAGCTTTGTTATTGAGTTACAGGCGTTTCACATTGTGGTAACATGTATCACTACCGCCACCTACTGTGTTGTTACGTTGGATCAAGCATCGTGGTCCAGTGCATCGTGGTGTACGCCACGTCGGTTCACAACATCAACGACTTGGAACAGCGTATTAATAACGTCTGTGCAGCTGTTAGACATGACCGAGATATCTTCCAGCGGCTTCGCCAGTCCATGATGAGGCTTTGCCACACATGCATTGCTTCCCATGGCAGGCACTTCGAGCATTGCGTGTGATGTGGCCAATTGTACGTCCTGTAAATCAATAATGTGTTGTAGGACTATGTTCATAGGAACATTTTTGCTTGTTTTGATTCCAGGGACCACATACCAAAGTCTGATAACAATAGTTTAATACAAACTGTATTTTACTACTATTAAATGTGTCTAAACAAAGTCTCTTTTATCCGTCATTTTGCAGGACAGTACCGCATAAAAAATTAGCTATTTCTTATCATCGGAAAATAACAAAACAGATCCTACCGTATTTGGCTATAGTATACCATGGTAGGCATATTAATTTATATATTTTATGTGAACCAGACAGTTATTTTCAGAATGGCAGATGTATAAACATTTTATCTTATCATGCTATATCTACAAATGTATAAATGTATGTATCCGATTAAACTTTGTATACTGACAGTATCAACGACAATCATTGAATGTACTAATACATATCGTTTTTATCCTTAATTTATGAACATCGTTTTACAAAAAAAAAATTGGCGTTTAATGCCATAACTCGGGGATCAATCAGCCAATTTCCACCCAATTTTACCCACACATAGAGCTATAGAAGGGCGTGTAAACTTACATGTTTTAGGCGTGGTACACCTTTAAAGAAATGGCTTTCATATAAATAATTTCCATTCGTATGTTATATCTATTAAACAATACAACAAAAATTCAACTCTATTTTGTCAGCTAACTGCATGAATTAGAATCATCAATCATACGTGCAGAGATACTATTTTTCCCACTCTTAGGTAAAATATTGCCAGGTGAGAAAATTGAATATTTTGTGATATTCCCGCAACCATTCAATTAATTTCCACCGCAGTATTTATATAGAAGGCCATGTAATTTCACATAATTTAATGGGGGTTAGACACTGTTTCAAAATGGCGGCTGTTTAAATAATTTATATAAGTTTGTCATATCTATTAAACAATTGTAACAAAATTAGTCCTAATTTGTATTTTCAAAACATTTATTAGAAGCCTCGTATACAGAACCTTTTTTTAAGGCAATTTTACGAGATAGCATCAAATAAAGAAATAAAGTTTTCATGCCAAATCTCCGGAACCAATCAATCGACTTCCCCAAATTATTCACACAAATAGCGCTACGGTAGCCCATGTAAACCTACGTGTTTTAAGTGGCTCAGGCATTTATTTTCAAAATGAAGGCCCTGTGAATATTATTCAAATCATTAGACTGATTGCATCCGAATTCCATGTTCCGAATCCTACCTCCGTTCTACAGTTGATTGCGCGCTAGCATATGGTACGAGATTTTCTTGGTTCGAGTCCCGGATAAGGCACCTCTGTGTTTTTAACTGTCTCACTATTGTTGCATATATTTATGGTTTTATATTGCTGTCAACGAGACGTCAATTACTACCTACTTTCTAAGCTTCTAAGAACTTCTTTTAAAATAACTATTTACACCCATATACATGAATGCCAGCTCAATAATTATATTAGTAACGTCTTGCTTGTATTGTCTTCCATAAAATTGTAAAATACCATACCTCTTTATAGTGTTAATTTACGTCCCACGAACTGTTAGTGAGGACAGGGATCAACCCTACTTTTGAAATATTTGGCGAACTCTCTATGCGTGAAAAAATGCGAGGATCGCCATTCATCACGAGTCAAACTGAGAATCCACGTCTGACAATGTACCCAGCACACACGCGAGGTGGCGGTGGAGAAGGAAATATAATTCGAGATATGAGGAAGACAACTGACTGCGCACACGCAACGGCCTTCATGCAGGGTGGACGTGTATGATGCTGATAGAAGGCTGCTATCCTATCCGGCCAACCCGAAGAATGGGTGTGGTGACAGCGGCGATGAGGCGGAACAGCGGCGGATTGATGATGGGAGAGGAAACATTTTTACACGCTGTCTGTTTTGCTGGGAGCCGCAGTTCCCGTGTCGAAGACACCTCACAACACCACCTGACCTCTAGGAGTATACTCAGCGTGAAGAGCCTGGCACTAAGAGCAGGCACATCCAGTTGACCAGACAGAAATTCCAAGACTAGCTCAGTTGTGTGCCTTTAGTGTCATCCCACAGTATCACTAAGAACCTTACACTCAACACTACCACTGATTCGGCCGAGGTACTACCCTCACATCTATAGTCTATCCAGGATTGTACGGGTCATCGGACAGTCTCCGCTCACTGTGATGACCCATCGGTGGGCGGGGAATCCTCGAGGTCTTATCCAGCATGCGGAGTTTCAACCACCGCCAGCACGATTGTCGCCTCAATGGATCGGTCCCCAGAAAACTTACCAAACGTCCCGTTCTCTTACTTGAGTTTCCATGGCACTTGTTGGTTTTACACCGAAGCGACTTTCGTGAAGTGAATAGATTTGGACGGCTCTTAACATCGGTATATTCAGAGATGTTCTTCTTCATAGCCAAAGAATTTCTCAGTGAAATTCAGATTTCGGGCCTGACACGGCCTGAGCACTCTATAGTCCAGCACTCCGCCTAGTGGTCGGACCTTCGTGACATCTAGCGGCCCAATCCAACAAGGCCAGTAACGAAGATACCAAATGGCACGAAGCAGCCCTCGGTATATCTCTCATTTGCTTAAGCCCAAGAAGTGGTGAGTGCTGAAGTACCACTCGTGGAGCCTGGGAGTTGCCTTGCTGGAGATAAGTCATATACGACATTTCGTACAACCTTTGTGCTCTCGTGCACAGGTTACCATGTTCCGATAGTAGGGCATTGCACTGCCCCGAAACATGAAGCTTTCAGACTCCTCTCCCCCAAATTGAGAGAGTCCTTGACTGGGGGAGGGCTGCCACACCAGGTCCACATATTGAATTAGTAACCACAACAATGGGAGCTCAGTTACTACACATGAGTCTATACTGTTACAATGTTATTTAATTATTTTTAGCTCTTTTACTTAAATAAAAATGGCGCCTTCGTACAATTAACAACTCGGTATTTTAGGACAACAGTGTTAACTCAAAATAGACTGTCTTTCAAAAGTAACGGCGTTGTATAAACAAAATTTCCTTTACACCAGCACATTGTCATGCTAAAACATCTCAAGCAAAAGCATAATCATATGCATTGAGTTGTTACAAGTAACGGAAATTTCTATACTGCATTTTGTAAGGTAAGTAATAAAAAATATGATTTTTCGATTGCGATGCTATTGTACTGAGTCATTCAATTCTTGTTCTCAGGTATTTTAACAGCGTGCATCCAAAATTACCTCTAAAATATTCTAGACATGTCTCTAATGAAATCCGTGTAGTACTTCACACTTGAATAAATGCCGTCATGTAAAAAATTCCGCCACAATCAACGTATCCTCTTCCAAATGAATTTCCACGGCATAGGTTAGCCATGCGTAAAAACAGAAAAATATTTCTGCTTGCTGTATGCAATAAATAAATATATGAGACGCAATACCTTCAAGCCGACGGAAGAATACGTCTACATCATCAAAGGAACGCTACTTCATGTACACCCCGTCCTCGTTTTGGCCGAATTTAAAATGGAGAAGTACACAAATATTTTTCCTATTTGCCTTTTCTCAAAGAAACGGAGGTAAGAATTTAAAAGAGGACTAGTAGCATTCGAAAACTTTCATCAAACATTTTAAACATGTAACTTAATTCACCTGAACGTAATGTGTAGACCATCCTAACATCACACTTTGTCCTTAAGGCTCGGTCTTACACGTCATGTTGAATTATTGGTACTAGCTTATTTCAGTTGTATACCGACACTTATTACGAAACTGCTACTATACAATCACGACAATATACGTTACGCTGAAGAATAAACATAAATTCTGAAAATTCGTTAAGTAGTCATGCCGTATTTTTTTGAGAATTATGAACAAATTTTTTGAGAATTATTTTACAATCACCATATCACATGCGGATGAAATTTGACGACTAAATTTGAAGGGGATTGTCAATTGTGATAATGCTATAGTAACAAATATTTGGTTATTTCACTGAAAAGGAAGTTATGACATATAAATGGAAAATTCAACATGGTGGGTGAGGCCGAATCAATGAGTGATTCTAACTCATAAAGTTGTTATATTTGGCACTAGAACTACATATGAGTTTTAAAAAATTGGAGAGATTAATTTCACTGAAAACGATTAAATTCTAAAATGTTAGCGATATCGCTATCGCAATGTCAAGAAAAACTATCGTAATGTCAAGAAAAATTTTGCAACACCTGGATTTACCTGAGTTGCGAGGTTTTTCACGTCCCAAGAGAAAGCATGAGATCAAATGTACACTGTCTATAGGCTGTTCGCGGTAAAATGAGCAAAAATCCTGCTTAAGATCTACTTGTATACCCGTTCTGTATTCCCCGCCTTATGTAAAATTAACATTGTCAAATGAAACTGTGAGATTATTAAGAAAGTAAATACTTAACAAATCTGCTCATTTTTACACTTATATGCGTAAAAAAAAAAATGAAAGAATTAATTTTAAGTTATAAAAAATGGTTACCTAAAACTTTTTATTCGACGTTAAGATATAGAACTACTTTCCACCCATCGTTACCAACTTTACTGGGCGAATGTCACTGAGTGCATCGATTAAAATATATGCATGCAGGGCCAGTGACTTTTTTCTAAGGTTCATTTCTAAAGTGCTCACTTTATCATGAAGAGCCTTTATACAGAACGCCACGCCAGACTTGCCGAATGTATTTTTTTTAATGCGCCAATTGTCCCAGCGAACCTCCTTCAAGGGCAACCAAATTCAGGTAGTGCAACACTTTTTTTAGTACTGTATATTTTCAAATTAAAAGGAGACACCGAAATAATTTTAATTTTTTACTTAAGTGGTAGAATTGAGTCAAGTCTGAGATTAAAACTGTGCTCTTGAATTGTATTTTAAATCCTTCTCGTTGGACCAATTTCCGCCCTTGCTCATAACCTATTATTCCAATTCGACGGCAGCTGCGTAAAAATTAATCGTTCATATTATAACATTATTATTGGGCAATGTACGACCAGTATTGCATTGACACCTTCTTTGGCTGTGACTTTTACTTTTAACTGAAATTTAACACCCCTCTAACACACAACACCATTTTCTCTTTAAAGAATAACCTACAAGAAACGAACCAAACATACTCAAACCGTATTGGATGTCCTTTTTAGAACCCTAAAATAATTCTACAAAAATGTTTAATGAAATTATGACATTTAAACTAAAAAAAAAAAATTGACCTTTCTTAATGAAAATGTAAGATCTTCAGCGCTCATCCAACCTCAAGGACAGTATGAAATAAACATAATTAAATCTGCATAATACAGTTGCATTAAAATAAAAGTCTTAAAAGTTATTTACTTGAGCAGAAAATGTAATAGTTGTGTATCAATCCTTGCAGGGCTTTTCAGGATTTGTGTAGCCTATCGACGTGGAAACGAAAATTTTATAACATGAGTAAATAATTCGGTGGCTTCGCTGACTTTCCTCCATTGCATCTATCAGCTGGAGCATGAAGCTGGCTTATAAAACTATGTGCCAGGATACAGGACCTGCTAGCTCCAGTGTCAACGCCACGAGGAAAGTTAATAAGCATCTTCTGTAACTGGCAGCACACTACAACTTATTTATAACATGTAATCAACTCTGGTATCAAGACTGTAATTTAGTGGGTTTACTTTCTATTGCAGTATGATTTATGATATAGGCTGTTCACGGTAAAGTGAGAACTTTTTAAGGCCCTGCTAAATTTCTACTTGCAGACGATTTCTATCTTTCCGGCACTTTTTCACATAAACATTGCCTTGTGACTAATAAACATAATGTGTACATTTTACCTCTATGAAAAATAAACGCCTGAGGTTGCAATAAAATACATTTATTAGTGATTAATGTCTGTTGAGAGGGCCTTAAAAAGTGCTCACTTTACTGTGAACAGCCTATAGTGCTAGATTGATGGTTATAAGCTTAATAAATCTTTGGGTAATCGAAACTCATTTGAGGAGTCCACTAAATACAATTCTTGGCTGTAGCAGGCCTGGTCTCACCACTGTCCTTGTAGAATCGAATCATTAATGTATTCTAGGAGCACTACTTTCGTTTTATTCACCAAGCAACACTGGAACTCACAGCCAAGAACTGTCACTGTTTTTTTCGCGAAACATTATTATGTATGAGCCAGCCCAACAGACTAACTCCTCCAAAGGGGGCCACAGTGGATGAGGGGTTAGCTTGCTCGCCTCCCACCAAGGCTATCCGGATTCATTCCCCGGCCGGGTCACACCGGATTTTTGCATATGAGAATTGGTCAGCGGGTTTTCTAGGGGATCTCCCGTTTCCTCCGCCCTTTAATTCCGGCGCTGCTCCATACTCA
Source organism: Dryococelus australis (assembly GCA_029891345.1). Lineage (NCBI taxonomy): Eukaryota > Metazoa > Arthropoda > Insecta > Phasmatodea > Phasmatidae > Dryococelus > Dryococelus australis. The sequence continues at coordinate 305,259,411 of CM056993.1, read as the reverse complement.
CCTCAATCACCCTCGTCGGCTCTGCTCTGAAGACCTCGCTTAAGAGCCGTCCAATTCTCTCCACTCCACTACGTCCTCAAAAGGAAGTTCCAGGTATGCACCAACAATCGTTTCGCCACCGGCATTGGAATGTTTCTTTCAAACTAAGGTTCTCATCGATCTCCAACAAAACCATTCCATGTCGTAATCGCCACATTCAACCTCCACATAATACTTTTGGCACCAGCCCCTTTTAGTTCACGGCCAGGAATATTTTGCCTAAGTAAACCGATGTGGTCATAATAGGGTATGTGTCATGCAACCCGAACATCTAAGAACAATTATTTTCGCTCTTGAAAAAAAAATAACTCTTGCAATGATTTGTAAAGTTTTGCGAAAATTTTGCGACGTTTTTGTGCGAAGAGGTTGGCAATGAGATTATTGTTAGAATACCTTTCTCGAGATTGTCCGTCATCGTCTGTTTAGGTGGGTGGTACGGCTTGTTGGTCTTATTGATTGGTCTAGCCAGTTTTGTAGGAACTGCTCTGGGCAGGAACCAGACTTGTGCTCAGCCTGTAATAAATAAATAAAGTAGGAATTAATTTAGATTCGAAAAATAAATAAAACAAAATCAATCTATTACTACAAAAAAATCAGAAACAATAAAAGTACAAAATAAATAAATATATTAGAATAATAATCATAACGCAAAAAAAAAATTATTAAAAACAAATAATATCGACAGGAACCCGTCTTGGGTGGAGTTAGTCTTGGGTGGTGTCAGTCTTGGGTGGAGTTAGTCTTGGGTGGTGTCATGTGTGCACATCTGTGGACTCTGTAGCTGATGTATAAGGGTATGAGCTGTGCACGGACATATATGAATTTTTTTTAGTTCTTTTGTAGTAATATATATTAATGTATTAAAAAGATATTCAATATTTATTTTTTTAATTTAACCCTATACCGTAACCATCCTTTTATAAACTGATTTTGTTGGAAAAATGCTGTAATGCAAATATGTTAGTTAATTTGTCTAATTATTATGTATATAAATGGTTTATCCAAGCATTAATACATTCCTGGAGCTAGAAATTATTCTTGTAAACTGAATTTCATGATCCTACCTATATGCCTGTAAATATTTGCTTGCTTATGACCACCGACTTGCGAATATGTGGTTTGCTGCATAATTATTAAAAACTAACAAAAAAAAGTAAATGCTGGCATAGGCACAAAATCTGATTTAATTTTCAAACCTAACTAAAAAATAAAATAGTTCTGAAATACAATGGAAAATACTATGAATTTAAATAAAAACAGCTCCCTAATATGTGGGGTCATCAGCCATAAACAGATTAATTAAAAATAATTATCAAATTAATATAACAAAATGTTTAATACTTTAATAATTAATGTTGTACTAGGAAATTCGGCCAGTTCGTTTGGATGCTTAATATACAACATTCAAGCATTTACCTTTTTCTGAACTGGGTGGTACAGTGATCAGAGTACCAACTTGCTGTTCGAGGTGATGTGGGTTCGAATCCCCATACCTCCTCAAGAAATTTCTCGTTTAGTTACATGTTGCTGGCTGCCATGGTAAAGTGGAAATTTTACATAATTTAAAATTTATAAACCGATTTTGCATTAAAAATAAAATATATATTCGATACATTAAACTGTATTTTGAACGAATTGGGAACTTTTTAAATATCAGATAAAATAAACTTCAATTAATTTTAATTATTTATAAATGCATCTATTCCTAAATGTCTGATAGTCCCATGATTGTTTTTAAATTCCAGTCAGCCGCCTGACTCGTGAGTGTAGTGTAAGTATGTGGTTTGGCAAGGGTAATGGGGTGGTCGATTCTTTTCGGGCCGGTTAGGAGTGGAGTGGGGCAGGTCATGGTCGTCAAATGAGAGTACTGCATGTCGGGGAGGGGGTCATAGTCGTGGGATGAGTGGAAGCCTGAGGGAAAAGGGGGTGGGGGCGTAACTTTGTGTGATGGATAGAAAGGGGGGAGGGCATATGTACTGATCCTTCAATATGATTTCCGATGATGCTTTGGACCTTGTTATAAATATCTTTAATTTTTCGATTTATTTACTAAAGAAAAAAATTGGGCATAAGAAGGTTCGGTGAGATGGCGTGGGGTGGTGTGTTGGGGCGAGGGGGGGGGGGGGAGGATATTAGGTGGGTTGACGAAATTGGATGGGTGTTGATGTTTAGGTGAGGGGTGTTGGCAAAGTGGGATGACAGGACTGGGTTATCGTTGTTGGAAGGCAATAGGAGCATACCTATGAAATACAATATGCCGATCCTTTCAATGGGTTACATAATCGTTGTGACATCAAGATCATATTGGCTTTGAAAATACGAGCCCGGTGATATATAATAATCCATACTTATGACATTAAATATTTTAACTAAAATAATATATTTAAATTTAAATAAAAAAATATTATTTTTAAATAAATTTACTATTTTAACTATTTAGCGTGGATTGTCGGTGTTGGAGGGGATCAATATACCCCAATGATGTTGTACAACATAAACAGCGTTGCAATAAAACTAGCTTTCAATAAAAAAAAAAAAGAGAAATTATAAAAACCAAAACATAAATCGAAAAAAAGTTACAATCTGTGGCGACAAAACTGTCATCATTTATTTTTATACACACGGGCAATAATTATTAGAGATCGAAGGGAGCGGGCCAATATTTTCAGTTTTTAAAAAAATATTTTTTTGTTAAAATAATGTGAATTTTTACTAGTATAATTTTTAGGTTTATAAGTGGTTGGCAGTGGCCGGCCGTGGGACGGTTTGCATCGAGGGGGGAAATGAACATCCAACAAGGCCGCTGAGCGCGACCTTCCCCTGTGACGTCATGGTGGTGGCAAATCGTCTTCCACTCTACCCCAGGACCCTGTGTCCCCGGACATACATTCCTACACTACTGTTATAGATTGGTTCTCTAGTTTGCCTCTGTATCTTTTTTGGCAGTTATTTTATTTCCTAGCGTTAAGGAATAATTTATTTGCCGATAACATGGAATAAATATCGTTGGTGGAGGGGGGAGAGAGGGGAGAATGTTGGTGCTTATGACAGCATAAACAAAGCTCAATAGAAAATATAATTTTATTTTCTATAGGAACGAAAGAGAGGAAGAAAGGAAGGAAGAAGAGAAGGAAAATAGTGTAGATAAAGGAATGGGAAACACAGAGGGAACATATTAACAAATATAGACAATTTGTTAAGGGGTATGTTAATAGCTTATCATTTTGATGCGTGAAGTTGTATTTGGTACCAGCACTCAAATAAACAGGCCTTGTAATTGTATTTAGAGAATTCGTAGCTCTTAAAATGACATTCGCTATTAAGAAGGCTTTTAAAAATAAAATTTGTTTCATACGCAAATATTAAAGCAATTCTATTGAGGGGGCAAGCAAATGTAGATTTGCATGTAGCACAACCAATTCGAAATCAATAGCATATACAGAATTGAATTCAAAATGGGGTAACAAATCTTCATGTCGATATTCTTATGAGAAAGTAATTCCTTTTTTAAAACGAAAACAATCGTGAACCCATAACGAGGAAAACAGACACTAAAAAAAAATGTTACTCTAGTGATATTTTTACTTATTGATCATCTGATTATGAAAATCATATATTATCCTAAATAAATAAAATGATTAATTCATATATTCATTGGAGTTATGATGTCCATAACATCAGAAATGCATGAATTAAAAATGAACTCTAAGCGAACTATTTTGTTAACACTGCTACCACAAGCTAACTAGAAAAACAAAGGTTCCACCCGTACATAAAACAGGAAAACAATAGGCAATCTGGTCAAGCAGTCAAGTATAAGGTATAAGGAGATAAGGAAGGACAAATATTCCTGTTTGCACTGGCTTGCCGAGCATAATCTGTCGATAGCCTTCGACAAGAAAAGTCATGCAGTTACGTGGTACTTAAGCACCTGTTTATATTGCAACATAACATATTTCATATAAATACATAAGTGAAGAATATTCATTCATGAATGCAGGTAACTATCCAGCATGGAGAGCGACGATGCTCAACAACCATCAAATTGTAATGAATGTGACGCCCCGAATTTTTCCTAAATCTCTATCATGGTACAAAAATTAAATTTATTTAATATAAATCCAAGTATATAATTCACGCTGCGTATCATGTGCTATCTAGATCCAATGAGTAGTTAAATCATAATGACTGCGTTGTCTGTCATTTTTTAATTAATTAATCACGTAGGGACACCCGAATTTTGCGAAAATATTTCACGACCAGTTGTGCTTCACAGAAATTTAGCTCAGACCCACTTTCGTGATTGTATGGTTTCCTTGTTACACGTCTTAAGTGTCTGAGCGCGAATCACATACGTACAGTATTGAAGTTAGCTAATATTGATTGGCCAGACGAGAACGAAAATGTTTTCTCGCAAAGGCAAGCCTCCAAAAAGGAGAAGAAACCCGCTGGTACGGCCGTAGGGTATTGAAATATAGCATGTGCGGAAATCTTTTCGCGAAATTCGGGCGTTCCTATTAATCACGCGACTTCCAATTCGTTTGGCGTACCACAACAAGCGTTCCAACGCAGACGCCGTGGTGCCGACGCAGGAACCGGAAACAACACAGCAGTAAACGAAGCCCAGAACCGGAAGACCACACACAGAATTGTTTTAAACAGACACGCGTTGTCACTGTCACCGGACTGGCACGTTGCCACTACTTGGTCATCGCTGGTTTTCCATCGGAAGCAGCGTGAAGAGGAGTTCTGTGTGCTTCCTGTCGTCGAAGATTTCCAAACGAGGACGAATTCCCACAAGGGAAGTTGCATTACCCGATAGTGAACGAAAGGAAGTGAAGGGAAGTTTTAACCTACTGTTGTTCCAACTGAGAGAGCGGTCTTAACATTGAGACCGCAGTTGGACTTCGGCTGACTGGATTGAGGATTGTTATCCCAAATGATTTTCCATCCTCATTCGTCGCGAATGTAATACAACTCTTTATATGTACCTTCCAACCCATTACACTTTAGATTTAGATACTGGGTAGCCTTGGTGCATACATTTATATATAGGCTGTTCACTGTAAAATGAGCATTTTTGAAAGCCCTTCTTGAGATCTACTTGTATACACGTTGTGTATTCCTTCGTTTTATGTAAAATTATCATTACCATGGGCATTATCACTTTATTCATGCGTCGGAAAATTGAAACTGGGAACTAATTAAGAAAGTAAATACTTTACAAATATGTTCATTTTTACGCTTCGATGAACTAAATAAATAAAAAATATAAAAGAAACCAGAAAGTGAAAGAAATAATTTCAAATTATCGCAAATGGTTAACTAACACTTTTTATTCGACGTTAAGATATGGAAATACTTTACACCCATCGTTACCAACTTTACTGGACAAATGTCACTTAGTGCGCCCATTAAAATATATACATGCAGGGACAATAGCATTTTTCTAAGGTTCATTTCTAAAGTGATCACTTTATCGTGAACAGCCTTCAGAGGTAAATATATTTCGGTACTATAATACGTTCGTTAAATTACGTTGAAGTCAATTGTGCTGTAATTTAGGAGAGTATTTATGCATAACAGTGATGCATAACTGTCCACGAACAGGAAGATAATGAGTCTATTTATAACTTGTTGCTTAGCTCTTGCAGATGTTTAAACCTCTCAAGCTACCATTTGGCATCCAGGCATTCAGATTCCTCTGCTACAATGGTCTGTACTTCTCTTAAAGGATGACGATATACGACATTATTTCCGCAGTTTGACACTATCATAAACACAAACACTTTAATCTTAACTGGAAGTTCTTTACGTGAGTTGGAGATGGTCGTCTGAGTTTCATAAATTCTTGTATCTAGTTTACTCCATAGTGCTTGGTACAGTATTTACAAATGCATGAACACGCAACTCAAAGTACTGAGGGATGTTTATTAATAAATGTTATAAACGTCAAGATGAGATTTCTAGGTCCGTTGTAATATAATAATTCAATGAGCGCGCCTGTCCGGAATACTTTGTTTGCCCGCTTAGGTCACTCAAGCTTTACTCTGGAATGGAGTGAGGTTTTTTAGGGCTGGGGGAGGGGGTAATAAATCTGATTCCTTCCCAAATTTTTATGTGAGGCTAGCACACTACAAATAATAATATAATGAACCTATTGTTTCGAATATGCGTCCCTTCGTGTTTATTTCTTTAACGATCTCTGCTAAAATTTCTACGTGCATTGAGTGACATTTATGAGTTTTCTAATCCATTCACGGTTACTTCACACTTTTCTGAAGCCCTGCTAAAGTTCTGCTTCCAGAATACTCCTCCGCCTCGTACAAAATAAGCTTAACTAAGTCTGGAAAATTACACCAGAGGGCCAACGCACCGAATTCGTGCACACTCAGTGTAACAGTATTTTGTATAAGAACTATTTATAACTAGGTGGCGGTACTACCACACATGTTTTCTCACTGTGTTTTATTCAAATTGTTTATACATGAAGCAATATAATTTATAAATAAAATATGAATAACATTTCAATTTAACAGAAAAAAAAATAACTTTTATGAACACAAGTATAAAACGCTTGTGATATATGGCATATGTTGGAAATAACTAAACACGTCATACATGGGGAGATTTTACAAAGTTTTGATTCAAAAGGGGTGAATAAACCTCGAATATACTATACCTACCTTCACCCTTGAGTCTGGTAACACTTTCTTTTTACTTGTCTCCACTGCTATAGACAATTAACGGTAAAGTGAGCACTTTTTAAGGACCTTCAGATAGGCACTAACCACTATAGGCTGTTCACAGTAAAGTGAGCACTTTTGAAACCCTAGTTACTTTCTCCTTTCAGTCATTTATTATCCTGTAGCCACATTTTAAAGTAAATATTGTCATGTAAGTAATAAACACAGTGTATATAATCCACCACACCCTGAAGCTTACGTCTAGGACTAAAATATAATGTATTGATTGACTATTATTCCAAAGCGGGGGGCTTTCAAAAGTGCTCACTTTAACATGAATAGTCTTTAGTAAAATATTGTATGGTAGCTTCAGACGTTAACTTTTGGGAGTGGCGAAATGTATACACTATGTTTATCGGTCACATGGCAATGATTATATTCGAAAATGACGGTAAGATAGAAATTGGCTAAAAGGGAAAATTTAGCAGGGCCTTAAAAAAGTTCTCACTTTACCGTGAACAGCCTTCACATTAAAACATTATTTAATAAATCATCGTGCTCGTTATCTCTTGCTTTTTGTATTAGTGGTGATGACAAGGTTTCGTCACAGAATAAATAAGTACACGAAGGTGAAATGTAGTGGCGGTTTCTCTCAATGACTGGCTGCTGGAGGGGCCTCGGTGACTGAGCGGTTAGACTGCTCGCCTTCCAAAAAAGGCGAACCAGCAGCGTCACTCCCGAATTTTCGCATCTGAGAATCATGCCGGACGATGCCGCTGGTCAGCGGGTTTTCTTGGGAATCTCACGTTTCCCCCGCCCTTGCATTCTAGCGCTGCTCCATTCTCACCTCATTTCACACTCATCGGCTCTCAATATCTCGTTGTTAAGAGCCGCCCAAATATTTCGGCTCAGCTCAACTCAACTGGCTGCACGAGGGTCTGGAAGCGGATCTGTTTTCTGATTGGCTATCGCATGCTGTGAAATCTTCCCTATTGGCAGGGCTGCCACCTGGCAAGTAAATGACCAGAAGCTGATTGGCGATCTCTGACTTGCACAATATTGCAGGTTAGTGGCGTCATTTTTGCTGGCATGTGCGAGTGGAGTTCAGAGTAGAAGGAACTGTTTCGCTATATACTTAAGTGTCCCATACAGAAGTCGTACACAGAAAGGTCGAAGACTATGAACTTTAGCAGGCCTTCAGAAAAGTGTGAAATAACAGTGAATGGATTATATAATCTGGATGTTCCGTATTCTTGAAGTATCCTATGCCGCAGTGGCGCAATGGCCTCTCCAAGGCCTCCCACAAAGGCGAACCTGGTTCGGTTCCCGGCAGGGTCACCCGGATTCTTGCATGTGGGAAACGTGGTGGGTATTGCCGCTGGCCGGCGGGTTTTCTCGTGGTACTACCACTTCCCCCGCACTCGTATTCCGTTGCTGATCCATCCTCACCGGCGCTTAAGATCCTATACCTGCCCGCAGCTACTCGTTGAACCCTGAGACCGAATATTTATTTATTTGGATAGCCTCCGTATTTTCTAGTGCATCCAAGAAGGGAGATGACAATGTTTACAAAGCAATGCATACAGAACAACAATCCAGAGTATCATACTTAAGGTTAATTAACACATAAATTAAAATAACATACAAAACAAAGATAGGCAATAAAGTGCATCAATGGCTAACAGAAGGCATACAGTCCATTAATCGGTTAAAAAGTAACGAATAATACAGGATTGGATAAGCAAGTCGTAAATAATAGATAATTGATAATATACAAACTTAGTGCAGGAGTAGCAGATTAAATACCATAGGAACACTATACTAGTCTATTTTATTACTAAAGAATTCATCAATGGAGTAAAAGGTATTTTATATTAGATAACTCTTTAGTCCATTTTTTATTTTTTAATATCGTTTATTTCTTTAATAGTCTTGGGTAGATTGTTTAATAGTTTTACACCACTACAGAACGGGCTTTGTGCAAATGTACTAGTTCGGTTTGCTATAACATGTATATTGTTATGACCTCTGGTACAATGATCATGTATGTTTTTTGTTTTCTTAATAATTAATATTTAGCTTTACGAAGAGTATAGTATGGTAGATTTCAATGCATGGAAGTGTCGTGACTTTAAGTTCCTTGGACAAAGGTTTGCAGTGGCTCATGCGGTTTTTTTTTTCCTTTTAATTCTTCGTATTGTAACATAAACTTTTGCAATTTCTGCATTCATTATTATAAGCTATGTATATTTTTACTCATTATACACTGTCAATGTGAAACACTGAATTGCATACGTTTTTCACATATGTTTCATTTTAATTTAATTATATTAAATGTCGTATGTTTAGGATTTTGAATAATTAGATGTTAGAATGGCAATAGTTTATGTTTAAATTAATAGATAGCTAGTTTTTATTTTTGTTTGTATTTTAATTAATAATTGAATATTTTAATTTATTTTCTTGGTCTCATACCACTGTAATTGTTTCAGGGAATTTATTGTGTTATTTTTATTACCTTCTACGAGACCCGTAACTCTTTGAAATAGGGAATTAGGCCGTCATGAGTGTGTCATATTAGTTGTTTGAATAGGAAGCCTTCCGGTTGGCTGGCAGGTTTGAATCCTGTGCAGGGCTCAGCGGGTAATTTCAGTTAGGAGATCGTTCTCTCTGCCGCCATTTTTCAACGGGTTAAGACCTAAGTCAGGATGCACGTCCAGAAGTTGGACTTAGCATAGGTTTTTTTAAGTAGTATCTTAGGGTGTTTTGGTTTCTACAGCGTGCTTAATTAAAATGGTTTTGTTTTTATGTAGAAAAGTGTGCTGTAAGCCCCTCCGTATTGTAAGTAGCTGTTTAGGAGCTTAGGTCAGTTAGATGGACGCTATAACGTTCCGTGAGCTGTAAGCCACGTTAAGAAACACCTTAATTCTACGAAGTTTGAATACTACTCTACATTTTCCTGAGATTCCGTCCTGCTTTCTAATATAAATGGTATCATCCCACAAGTAAACTACTTTTCTACGCTTCTAGTTTTTCTACGAGTTTAGTCGACACGTCATATAGGCCTAAGAGAGCGGCCATTTGTAATAGAACATTCTACACAGCGCCATGTTGGCAAGGCGTTGTTATCAGCTAAGAACCAGTATATTTCTAACCATAATTGAACCTGAGAGACAGAGTTGTTATTGTTCTGCCACTAAGCTCAGCCAAGTTTAATTTAATTTCAGAAGTTTTCATTCAGTGATTTTTTTTTAAAGTGACAAAATGACACGTCAGGCTAATTTAGGGTTTTGAATAAGGGTATTGTTAACGACCGTTATGTCTGACCACTTCTTATTGGCAGTGCTAGTTTGAATATTTCTCATAAACCCTTTGCTATTGCCATTCAGTATTCTTAATTAGTTTCATTTACAGTCAGAATACATATCAATTAAATTAAAGAAACTGAATTCGAAATAAAAATAATTTGGCTGGAAATTTTATGTAGTCTGACGTCTTTTCCTATTTGCATGAATAATTGTTTTCACTTCCTCGCCTTCACTGATAACCCAGTTCTGCATAATTTCTGCATGTCCTTATGGAAAGTAAGTTGCATAATTTTCAGTGTGTGACAAATGGTCACTGGTCACAAGTAAGTGTGGTAAACTAAGGTAAGTGTTCTTCGCATCGAACGTCTGGTTCTCGAGCCTGCAAGGGGCAGGCAGACGTTTTCCTCAGGGGAGAAATATTCTACTATCACACTGCTTAGTCGTAATAAATTTTGCCAACAATATACCTTACCTAAAACACGATATCAACACATGCTTTTATTTCACACAGTTTTATAAGCCTAGGTTATGCAAACAACTCAATAGTACACTGCCGTTATTTCACAAGTTGTCACGTATTTTCTATTCTGTGCTACATGGTAATATCCTGTCTGCTCATATTTTATGTTAATACTACTTGGAACAGGCCTACAGCACGAGCAGCAGATACATATGGCAGGGCACTTGGTATTGTGTGACACATGTATTGCAGGCAAGCTACGCTACGTTTTTCAGTAGGCTGGTGTGCATAAACTATAGTAATATTCTGGCTATATTGACACAGGGAAATAAGACGGCTTCGTGCTAATTTATTATGTGATTGTATGTTTACACGTCAGTATTAATTTTTTCTTCTGAATTTTAAACACTTTCATTCGGATTGGAGAATTGCTCCAAAATATAATTCCATGTGTTATCCACTCACCACACCCCGTCGCCTCAATATGCTAGTAGCTCAACCGGCGTGAAGACTTTCCGTCGACGAATCACCGCAACGTGATTTTAAGATGTTTATCTATAGTCCATTCACGGTTACTTCACAGTTTTCTGAAGCCCTGATAAAGTTCTACTTCCACGATATTCCTCCGCCTCGTGTAAACTAAGCTTAACTAAGTCTAGAAAATTACAACAAAGGACAACACACCGAGTTCGTGCGCACTCAGTTGTAATGATATTTTGCAAGAGAACTATTTCTCACTAGGTGCTATCAACACACGCGTTTTTTCACTGCTTTATTCGTATATATTATGAATGAAATGTTATAACTTATAAGCAAAATACAGATAAAACTTCAATTTAACGAAAAATAAGATACTTTCATGTTGACAGAGGTATAAAACGCTCGTGATATACGGTATGTTTAGGAAATAGCTAAACACGTAATACATGCGGTGTTTTTTCAAAGGTTTGACTCAAAAAGTGTGAAGAAACCGCGAATAGACTATATAAACCTTACAAAGCAGTACAGACACAACGACTGAACTAAGAATTTGTACTTACTTCGCAATAGCGATTATGCCAAATTTTGGGAGAATCGATACTGCGACGTAGGTAATAATTACGTATTCATAATTACGCCCTAATAGCTGGTCGGGTATAGTGTTACTTTAGGAATTTTCTTATTAAAATCTTAAACAAGCTACAAAAAAAAAACATCTCAACTCCTGTGCCTAAGGCAAGATTTACAATAGCATGTCGTGTCTGTCCGTCATCCGCCCGTCCGTCATACATTCGTCCGTCTCTCAGCCGAGTAAATTACAACAAACTTCGTACGTCCGTCGTAAGTTCATTGCTGCAAACTAATAAAAACAAAATTTTTACAAACATGAAAAAATTGTTCATAAAAAGTGAACTTTTTTGACGGTATTGTGTTTTTAAGTACCCAAAACGCACATACCCGTAAGTAACGGAAATTAATCGATGTAAATAAATGTTAAATAGCACGTAAAGCATGATTTTATTTATTTTACTATTGTCCAAAGGGAGCTCGTGTTTCCAAAAGTAATTATCAATTAATCTTCACGAAAAATGGAACTTAATTTCTTTTTACAGTCACATAACCAAAAATAAATAAACACTGCACACGCTACACAGCCTTGTAAATAACTCGGGATGAACGAGATGAACGAGTTTGAGGCCCTAGTTACTTTTCCTTTTCAGGCATTTTTTATCCTTTAACCATCTTTTTTATGTAAATATTTCCATACAAGTAATAAACACAGTGTATATATTCCACCGCACTCGGAAGTTAACGTCTAAGGCTAAAACTAAATATATTTATTTAATATTATCCCGAATGAGAGGGCTTTCAAAAGTGCTCACTTTACCGTGAATAGCTCATAACAAAAGTGCAAGTTTAGAAGGCTGTAATTTCATCCGTTCGTCCGTCAATAGTTAAAAGCTTGCCAAAGTCTGACGAACGGACGGACGGATAGAATTAATGGTCACGCTGTTGGTCACGTGGTTTACGGACGGACGCGACGGGTTGCTGTGTGTGGTGCGGGCCGATGCAACGATGCTCGCCGGGGGTGGGGGGGGGGACACCGCCACCTTGACAGAGAGCCAGCTATGCCCGCCCTGGAATGTCGCCCCGCTGCGTAATTAGCACGGCGTGTCGACTGGAGAGCTCATCAACAAGTCCCGGCCGCTCCTCGCTCCAGGACACAATCCGTGCGATCGTTTGTATAGGGCCGAGTTCACCGTCACCCCACCCTTACTGCCCACACTCCCCTTCTCCTCTGACCATGAAACTGATCCGCCAACATTTGCATACGTGGGTACGTGAGAGAAGACGTTCATTGGAGTCCCCCCCCCCCTTTCCCCCGCGCAAACACTAGCCACACTCGTCATGGGTGATTTGATCTCGTCTGGCTGCCTGGATGGTTATGTCTCGATTTGACAAGCCATACGCCATGTTGAATTACTGGTTTCGCGTTGTTACGAAGCGACATTTCTGTCACTCTGTACGTATATGATAGAGCATTACTAAAAATGAGGGGGTTTATTTTGACATGAGGAGCGTACAATAACATAGAACGGTAATATTAATCACTCGGGGGAGTATATGTGAAAAGATACTAACCTAATTTACATTATTATTACTATTTATATCTCACGCCACTATTATGGTAGTCTTACTGGAATGTTTCCACCTTAATCATGGATCCCGGAGGCTGTTGTGGTAGGCGGCTATCGGCGATCCGACACGCCCATTCTGCGATCTTCCCTTGATGACGGCCGGATGAGGAAAGACGACGCCCCGCCTTGTGCTGGCATATATCGGCGCGTAGTTTTTGTATAGTTGTCGTCGTTTGTTGGGGATTCCTGCTGCTGTCCTTCTCGCAATAAGATGTTGCAATTCCTGTCGTCCTGGTTTCGTGTCTAAAACGATATTCACAATAGAGTGTTGGGACACTACGCGACGCGGCGCTTCGAGCATCAGCCAATCAGAGCCTCGACGCCAGCGACGAGCGTCGAAAACTTTGTACGAGCGACCGACACTGGAATTGACGCTCGTCGCCGGAAACGTGGAATAAGAAGAAAAACATTTGTGCATTTTATAATAAATAAACTGGCAAAAAGCTGAGGTAAAGAATAAATGAAAATGTACATAATAAATGGTTTCCAGAGATATTAATCTGAGTCCAAATTTATATAGATTTTTATTACCTTTTAGGAACACTAAAGGATAATTTTTCCAGATGCCTGAAGAATCGTTCATGTTCTAAAAAATAATTTCGAATTTTAATATATTTTTTATTAAAGAAAATGCATCATCGATCTATTGTGAAGACGCAAATAACGCTCGTTGCTGGTAACGAGCATCGGAAGCGACGCGCCGCAACGCATCCATCTATTGTGAACACCGCTGAAATGTGTGATCAGGCAGGGATGTCTTCTTAAGGCCTGATCACAACGTAACAGCGATATTTCAGTTGTTTAGATGCACTTATTTCTAAACTACTACTGTCAACTATAGCTCTCTGGCGATATACGATACCCTGTAGAACATACATAAATGTTGAAATTTTGTCAAGTAATTACGACGTAATTAGTGCATCATTATTTTACAATTATCGCTGGATTATTGCAGTTTCACAGTTACAAGATAACGTGTGGATAAAATTTAGCGACTTCATTGGAGCGTATTTATGAAATGTAAATGCGCTGTAATAACAAATGATCCATTTCACTAAAAATAAAGTGATGGTACATAAATGGAAAATTCAACGTGGCGGGTACGACCAAAATTATTAAGATCAGAAACAGTATTTTCATATGTGTTTTGAATTATTTTCTCCAGATTGTCCTCTAGGAAATTGTCTTTGGTATATTCAGGAAATTGTTTTAACACCCAAAATGCAAACTTCTCAAGGCGAAAAGGAAGGATTAGTTCTAAAGTGTTTGACTTCGACGAAACAGGCATAATTTCCTCATTTGGAAAATACAATCTAGAATTTTTTAAGTCTCATTCAGCAAAGATTTGCATCATATCAAAGTTTACCATTATTTTATATGAAGCCATAAAAAATACGTGTGTTAAGACGACCATGAAAAATTGTTGTTCTGAAGTTGACAAAAGTAGTAGGGGTGGGTCGGTCACACTTCAGTTTTGATTAATCGGATTAACCCTTTGATATAAAATTGAAGGAAAAAGGGTTAATACTTAATCCTATTTTAATTCCCTGACAGAAAGGTTTGAAAACTGTTGAACAGCTCCAGGTATGGAGAGTCAAGGGAATGGGTGGGCGGAGGGATCTACTACTCCTCTCGCAGAAGCAGACAGGGCAGAGTTTCGGACGAGTCCAAAATTCATAGGTAGAGCATAGTTTTGCAAACAGCTCACCGCTTCGGGCGAGTTCAAAATTCTCTGTCCAAGGTAAGGTAGGTAGACAAGCAGCTAGCCCTTGATCTGGACAAAGATGCCTACTGGGCTGGTGGTGAAGGAAGGGGAGAAGGCACATAATGGCTGAAGGCACTCCTCGTCGCGGAAAACACACCCTCTGAGCTGATGTTTGGAAGGGTGGGGAAACTTTGTGCTAGGCAGGTTTTGCGAATTGTGGTGTTGGATCGATAGCGGGGGTGTGTAGCGCCATCCATGGACAGGGCAGTCCTCCAGTTAACCGAAAACACCTTTTTGGTTGAACGGGGGGAGGGGATGCATCGCCGAGACAGAGTCCTCAAGCAAACCAAAGATGCTGTCTGATGAAGGGGAGGGGGAGGGTGAAAGGGGACTGCAGGCAGAAGCGATGAGGACAGTTCTAGCTGGCCGGCACCATGTTAGTTCTTCGTTAACACTTGTCCATTATTGACACAGCATTGAACATCACCGGGCGCGGCGCTCTGGAAAGGACCCATCCGACGATCGAGGGGTAGGCGAGCCATGGTCAGTGGGCTTCAGAGATTGTAGGCATATCATATGCCTGACTGTTAGTCGCATTTTTTATAACTTTTAATTTTTCGGGAAGTTTTTTCTGGTTTATTAAGCCAATATAGTGTGTTTATCGTGTAAACCCTGTTTCTGAGCTCGGTCGTGGAAAGTTTATATGATTTTCAACTATCGTTTCGTTAACTAGTGCCATGAATTTCACAGACTTGAAAATTTCAAGTATGTCCATTATTTTAAATAATTTATCTTAGAGGAAGTTTGTGATATTTAAAAAGTTCCCAAATCTTTCAAAATACAGTTTAATGTATCGAATATATATTTTATTTTTAATGCAAAACCTGTTTATAAATTTTAATTTACGTAAAATTTCCACTTTACCACGTTTCTATAAAGTGTTGCGGAATTAAGTCTCCTTATGTTCGATGGAAATTGTGTTAAAACCGAATTCTTCTTCTTACATTAGTGAGATTTAATTTTCCCAGGGAAGTGAAACACGTTAAAAATCTGGGTAAGTTTTTTAAAGAAATTCATATGAAACATTCAGGAATACATGATCTAATTGTTCGTCGTTAATACTAGCTTGGTAGGGAAATAGATTCTGTAATTCGTAAACAGGATATTTTTATTGATTTGTGACATAATATCAACTCAGTTGCCGGCCAGACATCTCATTCATTGACTGACCTCCTAGTCGGACAGGCGTCGGCCGCGCTTAAAAGTCTCCGCACGTCATACACTTCAGTCATTGCTTCACTGAGCTCGCAGCCGGACAGACGTGTTTTGGTAGATGTGCTTGTGAGATTTCATTAATATAAAAAAGAATAGCTGGGTTCCATAATTCGTTTAGTGATAGTCACGTTATTGTGTTTGTTATCTGTTTAATTTATATATTCATAGGGACATTTTTGCTTCCTTGTAGTTCGTTAATTCATTATATACAGAATACTCACATAGTTGTGGTTGTTTAGTGAGTTAGCACTTGTCGACACCAGGTTATTCACATAGCTGTGATCGTTTAGTGAGTTAGCACTTGTCGACACCAGGTTATTCACATAGTTGTGTTCGTTTGAAATTTGTATTTCCATTAATTTCTTTCGTATTTAACATCACTGCTTTAATTGCATTCATCGTCTATTTAATTGTTTGTCATTACTAACATACAGGACGTAAATCGTATCTTTCAAAGTCGCCTATCTCCCAACACTGTCTATGAGCAATATCCCAATCCCAACCCAAATTTCTTTGATCGGATTAAGAATTAATCCTATCGCATCAAAAAATTCATTGGATTAAAATGGGATCAAGGATTAACCATTTCAATCAATTTGATATCAACGAGTTAGTACGATTAATCAAAATTGAATTAGGACTGGCTCGTCCCTACTACTAGCAAGCCTAGGAAAGATTCATTTTGTTTAAATTCTACGTAAAAAAATTATTTCATACCTGTAATCACGTCCAGACTTTCAACGAGATGCTTTATAATTTAAGCTTACCTTAAAGATATAAAGAAGAAAGATCACTTGCGAGATTGTCATTTTATATCATTTAGCCTTGAAATCTTTGTCGGTGGCTATGCGATAATTTTCCTAGGTCTTATTTTTCCATGGATAAGGCCTCTTCAGCCTGTTCCGGCGCCCATTTCGCTCGTGGTCTTCTTACATCTCGTTTACCTCTCGGTTGGTATCCCATTGCTAAAGCTGGTAGTCTGCTTTCTGGCATTCTTCGTAGATGTTCACACCACTTGTTGTTTTGCTTCAGCTTGTCGAGTAACAGTTCTTCTTCAAGTTCTTTCCGTAAATCAGTACTGTTTCTTATCTAATAGGGTGACTCCTAATGTTGATATAATTAATTTCATTTCTGCTGCCTGAATTTTTATTTATATTTTACAGTTATTAAGTTATTAATCTATAGCTTCAATTCCATAAGTTAGAAGTGCCACTGCAAAAGTATTAAAAAATTTTACTCTTGTGAATTTCTTGTATTATATTCTTAATGTCTATGAATCGTCACGCAGATATTTCGGAAGGTATTTAAATCTTTGTCTAAATTTAGTTTTTCATGATAAGAAACATAATATGCTAAATATTTAAAATCCAGAACCTGTTCTATTATTTATCCATTTAATAGGCTTACAATTTTCTCCTCACTGGTTGCTTGCCTTTAAATGCCATGGTTTTGGTTTCATCCGTTGATATTTTAAAACTACAGTGGAACCCTCTTATAACATCCCCGCTTATAACGTTTCCCTGCTTAATAAGCTACCTTCCCTTGATCCACAAAGACTTCTTTCAATACAGAATTACCCGCATATAATGTTTCCTCTTATATAAGGCTGACATTTTTGGTTCCCTTGAGAAATGTTATAGCATGACCTTACTGTATATTCTTCTACTATTTCACTTAAAATATTAACGGATTTTACAACTTATCTTCGCTGTAATGAATGATAACTTTATCAACTGCAGATAAAAGGGAATTTATGTTAATGTTATCTTTAAAGTAAATTCCTGGGTCAACTAAAGATTTCCATGTTCTGAACATGCCGTCGATGTAGATGTTAACAATTGTCGGTGGCATACTACAACCCTATCTCACGCCTTTATTTGTGGGAATTTCTTTTGTCAGTTCTCTTCCAACATACAGTTTTAGACCCGTTCTACAATGCACGGATATGTAAGAAAACGGACTCGGAAACGCAAACGGAACAAGTCGACTACTTTGGATGAATTTTAATCATTCTACGATACAAAGAAACGTTCAGTCTTGCAACTTACGAAGTAAAAATACTCAGCTGTGTAAAATTACTGATATAGGTTTCATAACAAACATATCACATTTTGCATTTTTTTAAATTTTTTATTTACGGTTTTTAAAATTGCGGAAATGCTATTTCCGAACCATGTGCACATATTTAATAAAATAAAAATTATAATTGCCACGCCAAACCGAAGCACTTGTTACCGTGTATACCACAATGGCATCAAAATAATATAAACCAACCGAATATTCGATTCATATTGGCTGCACGGATTCTCGGACATAAAAGAGTTGGGAGACGCCCAGTTTTCTTACGTGTGTATCCGTGTTCGCATGCATCTCATTGTGAATTGAACACGGAGTGTGTTACGTATCCACTCCCGTGATCCGTAGCCGCATGCGTCTCATTGTAGATTGAACATGGAATGTGTTACCTATCCACTTCTGTGGTCCTTATGCGCATGCGTCTCATTGTAGATAGAACAGGGAGTGTGTTACGTATCCACTTCGGTGATCCGTAGCCGCATGCGTCTCATTGTAAAATGAACAGGGAGTGTGTTACGTATCCTCTTCCGTAATCTCAATCCTCATGCGTATAATTGTGAGATTGAACACGGAGTGTGTTACGTATCCACTACCGTGATCCGTATCCGCAAGAATCTGATTGTAGATTAAACAGGAAGTATGTTATGTATCCACTTCCGTGATCCGTATCCGCATGCGTCCCATTGTAGATTGAACACGATGTGTGTTACGTATCCACTTCTGTGGTCCTTATCCGCATGCGTCTCATTGTAGATTGAACACGGAGTGTGTTACGTATCCACTTCCGTTATCCGTATCCGCAAGCATCTGATTGTAGATTAAACAGGAAGTATGTTATGTATCCCCTTCCGTAATCAGTATCCGCAGGCGTCTCATTGAAGATTGAACAGGGAGTCTGTTACGTATCCCCTTCCGTGATCCGTATCCGCAGGCGTCTCATGGTAGAATGAACAGGGAGTGTGTAACGTATCCCCTTCCGTAATCCGTATCTGCATGCGTCTCGTTGTAGATTAAACAGGGAGTGTGTTACGTATCTACTTATGTGGTCCTTATTCGTATGCATTTCATTATAGATTGAACACGGAGTGGGTTATGTATCCACTTCCGTGATCCGTATTCGCGATTAGTCTCATTGTAGTCTGAACACGGATTGTTATGTATCCACTTCCGTGATCTGCATCAGCATACGTCTCATTGTATATTGAACACAGAATGTGTTACGTATCCGCTTCCGTGATCCGTATCCGCATGCATCTCGTTGTAGATTGAACAGGGAGTGTGTTACGTATCCACTTCCGTGATCCGTATCCGCATGCGTCTCATTGTAGGTTGAACACGGAGTGTGTTACGTATCCACTTCTATGGTCCTTATCCGCATGCGTCTCATTGTAGATTGAAATCGGATTCTGTTACGATTCCACTTCTGTGGTCCTTATCCGCATGCATCCCATTTTATATTGAACACGTAGTGTGTAATGCATTCACATCCGTGATCCGTATCCGTATGCGTCCCACTGTAAATTGAACACGAGGTGTGTTATGTATCCTGTTCCGTAATCCGTATCCTCATGCGTCTCATTGTAAGATCGAACACGGAATGTGTTACGTATCCACTTCCGTGATCCGTATCCGCATGCATCTCATTGTAGAATGAACAGGGAATGTGTTACGTATCCACTTTTGTGGTCCTTATCCGCATACAATCCATTGTAGATTGAACAGGGAGTGTGTTACGGTTCCCCGTCCATGATCTGTATTCTCATTTGTGTCATTGTAGAACGCGCCTTACTGAGGTTTTTCCATTTAAATTTTAATATCCTCCACGAGATATTTTGTAAACCTTTTTATTTTGAAGATATTCAGTAGTAAATTTATATTTACGTTAACAAATGTATTTTGTATATCGATGGTTAAATTTATACACTGTGTATATTGGTCACATTGCAATGTTTATATAAAAAAGCAGCAGGAAGATGGAAATTGGATGAAAGGAAAAATTTAGAAGGGTCTTAAAAAGTGCTTACTTTACCTTGAACAGCCTATATGCCCAAATATTTCTAAGTATGTTGGTTTATTGTTTTCCTCGTCCATTGGGGCCTATAATGAAAAATAACAACACAATGTTTACAAAATGTATGTTGTTTATGTAAATTCCTGATTTCTGACAAATTCGCCAAAGAAGCGCTTTTCTAATATGAATATGGAGCAAATATGTTCGTTACTCTTGACGCTTAGTAATGGATATATTCCATCACGTGTCTTACGGAAATGATTCTAATTTCTTAACGACAAACTCTATTTTAGAGGTCGATGAGACATTAAAAAGTTACGTGCTTGGGTTTTAATTACCAATAAGTAATGCTTCATGCGCTCTTTTTAACAGTCAAATTAGGCTTAGCCGTAAGGTATTAAAACTTTGGCTACTATCGAAGTCATATCACGTAGCCTGATTTCAACCGATTTTTATGGAGTTTGCCATAACACTACAACGTCCCGCAGTTTGTAAACAAATTGAAGACGTGTAATATTGCGTTGCCAACCGTTTTGGTGAAGTTTGCTGCAACGAAATTTTTCGTCGACAGAACTCGAAGTGTGCAATTACTAGAGACCTGAAAAATTCCCTATTTCAATGACCTTCAGGCTAGGCTCTACAGTCTTATATGCCAAAATGCCGATATTAATTGCACATTGGTTGTCCGCTGTCACAGTGGAAGGGACAATTGGACACCGTTCTCCAGGAGGTGTCAAACTACTTGTGGACCAGTGGCTAAAGTTATATAAACGCACGGTTTTGAATTCTAGCTTGTCCCAAAATGAATCCGCGAATTCTTCATGTCTCTAGCAGTTACTCAAATGAACGGAATGGATTGAATTTTATGTTAACCTACGAAGGTGCATTTCATTGGCTCACGCTCAACTCTGTATTATGTTGACTGACAACTGGCCAATAATGAACTCTGTAGACTACCGTAGAGTTGTAGGTAGGACTACAGAGTCCAAAAGAACTTGTATTCTCTGAAGTGGTGGATATAAGTAACTTCTAACTTATCTAGAGCTTTTCTAAATGTGTCGCACTGGAAGTGTTAATTGCATTGAAAACTATAATAAACTGAAAATGAACTCATAAAATTGCTCGAGCTTGATGGTCGAAACAGTTACACTGTAGGGTTGTCTTAACATTCAACAAATATGTACAGTATGTCGTCAGGAGCGGCCCAGGGTAAATTTTCCCCCGGGTGAGCTTGTGCGGATTGCGTTTTTATGCTCTCCAAACTTCTTACCCTTCACACCTCTCCACTCACTGTTCCCCACCATGCCCACATTGCTAACCACGGGGATATCATCGATACACACACACACACTATATATAACCATTAAGAGCGAGTGAGGATTACTTAACTGGAATTATAGTTTCCCACTTGTAAGTTTTGTGTTTTAGATTTTGAAGAGACAGTGATTTTAATTATATACTAGGAAACAATGTTATACTTGGTGACTGCAGTCCAAATCGGGTAGGGGATGATGCGTTGGGCGAGTCCATAGTAATAATGGCGCGGTGGAGTTGAGTTCAATAGAAATAAGGTGACTCATATATGTAGAATAAAATTTTCGCGACACAGTATGCTATCCAACTGTGTATCCAACATTTCCGAATTAAAAAAAAAAAACACTTAAAGTACATTAAAAATAACTTTGAAAATTTTAACCGCTATCTGATGGCTCTTGAGCCGTTCCTGTATGTCTTAAAATTTATACACTTGGTTCTGAAGTCTATCACCGCCTATTCTCTCACTTAGGTGCAGATATGAATGCATTAAAAAAATCGACTGATTTATTTTCAAGCATGCGGAGTTGAGTTGGATTTTTCTTGAAATGGGGATGATGAACCACTTGAGGACAACCATTAGAGTGAAGCAAGGCGACATCGAATCTCGAATTCTCAGAATACTATTCCGACACGCTAGCTTTCCTATTCTTAATTTCGGAGAAGTACGTGGATGGTGGAATTACCGAATCTGTATGGTAGCTGTAGAGGGAATATGGCGGAAGAGTGCGTATACCATCTCCATGTTCCAAAATTGAATTGCTTTTCTTTCTATAAGCTGTTCACGGTAAAGTGAGCACTTTTTAAGGCCCTGTTAAAATTTTCCTTTCAACTAATTTCTAACTTTCCGCCACTTTTTTTTATATATATATAAACATTGCAATATGACTAATAAACAGAGTGTATACATTTCACCACTTTCAAAAGTTAACGTCTGAGGCTGCAATAAAGGCTGCAATAAAATATATTTGATAGGGGTTAATGCATTTTTAAAGGGCCTTAAAAAGTGCTCACTTTACCGTGAACGGCCTACACACATCTGTAAAAACCACATGGCTTCGACTTAGGCTAAAACATTGTTTACTAAAATAAGTACTTTGATGTGCTAGTGCACTTTTTTTTTACTAACTTGTAAAGCAAATAATGTCATCGTTTCACGTAAAAGCGCGGGTTTGAGGTAAAAAAATAAAATAAACAAACGTCACATGATTGTTTAAATACGTAAGTTTGTCAGTTGTTTTGGCAAATCTGTATTCAGCGTTGAGCAGATCCGCAGAAGACGAAAATCGATCGAACAGCACTCAAGATCGATACACTGCACTCGCAGATCGACATACAGATTATTGCATGTGGTTGACGTCGCGGACGATGCCGTTGTTGGCCGGTGGGTATTCTTGAGGAGGTGTTCTAGTTTCTTTTGTCCTGTCCAGAAATCAGTTCCAATTTTTAGAATGAAAAATTACCGCGACGGCAACAAAGGCCTTCTCCAGTCTGACGCATGAACATTAATTAACCTGTCAATGACGGTGCTAATTTTTACGTGTAGCGGAACGCTATAAATTGGACGGGGAAAATGATCTAAGCAGGGCTTTTAAAATTTCTCACCCGTGAAGAGACTACAGATAATATTTTTAAACATTTTTTTACATACGACATTTAATACCTGAAAGCTGTATAACGGGAAGAATTCCGAAATCACAATTACATCACGTTGCAAGAATTTGTGAAGATGTACGAGAGGCAGGCAGGTCTATTTGAAAAACGAGCTGCTTGGATCGAGAAGGCAGTTGGTCGAACAAGTGAAAGAAACATTTTCTCCTCCCCCGCAAACTGTACAAGTTCGTGACGTGACTCTTAAGGGGAGAAATATTTACAGTTCCAGCAACAATAGCTGTGGGGGTCCCTCCAACACTGGAGAAATTTTACGAGGTGGTGGCCAGTAAAACGAAACAAAAAGTCCAGCGCCTGTCGCCGGACAAAGAATGTCACAGACTGTGTGGCGTAGCGATGCGGGCGAAGGGACCTGTCTTTCACCTTTGCTTTTTGTCTGGCAGCATCGAAACGCCACCTGTAGTAAATTATTGCGTTTTCGGAAACAAAACTATTGTGCTCATAAAAATATTTTAAAAACCGAATGAGGTAATAGAAAATCATATTGAGGTGGCTGCTTGGTTTAGGCCTGCAAACGGTGTGCAGCGCTCCAGCAGAAAACATTTTATTAAAAAAACCGTCCAACGTACCTGAGTGAGGTCTGCTTACGAACAGCATTTTAGAAACTTTGCTCGTCTGTACACGGTTTAGAGTTCCTCAGTTCTCTCTAAAATATGGTTTTGTGATAGCGAAAATGGCTCAAACGTATGTTTTCACGGTCACTTTTAGGTATGAATATTCCAGAGCAAAACATTAAAAAAGGAATAGAGATGTGTATCAAACCTTTATTTTCATTACTAGCAGCCCGCCATCGCTTCGCTCAGGATTTATGGAGTTACTGAAATATATACCTATAATGCGACTACCCGTGACTACCTGCGACTACCTGCGACTACCCGTGACTACTTGTGACTACCCATGACTACCTGCGTCTACCCATGACTACCTGAGACTACCCATGATTACCTGCTACTTACCGTGACTACCTGTGACTACCTGCGACTATCCGTCACTACCTGCGACTAATTGCGACAACCTGCAACTACCTGCGATGAATTGCGACTACCCGTGACTATCTGCGACTACCCGTGACTGCCTGCGACTACCCGTGACTACCTGCGACTGATTACGACAACCTGCGAATACCCGCTACTACCTGCGACAACTTGGAACTACCCGTGACTACCCGTGACTACTTGCGACTACTCGTTGCTATCTGCCACTGCCCGTGACTACGCGTGACTACCTGCGACTGCTTGCGACAACTTGCGACAACTTACGCGTACTGTTTTTTACTAAGATACAAAATTCCTTCTACCATTGTTTCAATTTTTCTTTAATTGTTTTGGTAGAGCATGCTTAGAAAACAGCCAAGTAGCTCATTTTTCTCCGACTTTGTTTACAAATTTTGAAATTTTTCAAGGATTTTTTAAAAATTAAACATAGCCTATGTCCATCTGGAATAATGTAGCTTTCTAGCAGTTGATTAATTATTAGAATCAGCCGTGTGTTTTCGAGATTAGCCGTTACATACAAAAAAACTCCCATTACCTCTTTATAATATTAGTATAGATTACGTTATAAAATGGTAGGGTCTCCTGTGAAAGTCTCATATATGCGCGTTACCTACGGCAGAACTGCATGCCAGTTCAGTGCTTTGTGCGCAGAGGCGATGAGAGAGTGTTGATGCACATGTCTCTGTCGCACCTATCCCAAAAGAAAAATACTAAGCCCAGCCCAGCTAAGCCCAGCCCAATAGACTTCAATAAACCTAGTAAACAGTAAGTAGCGATACATAGAAATATGAGCGGAATAAAAATGATCGTAGGCTTATTTGTGTGTATGTTCACCGCTATCTTTTAAAGTTTTTTTGACAAAAATGAGCAACACGAGTTGCGTGGTTGAATTTAATGTGCCTTTTTCACTGGTTGTTATTTCGTTTTATTATGTATTCCAACTGAGGCCGTCCTTTTAGAGAAATAACCCAACACATATCAATAACAAAAGGATAATTACATTAATACAGCCCCTTACCTCGCAGTTGTAACAGTGTTAAACACAGTCGCGGCAAAATACTAACGTGGATTACATGTGTCGAGCTACGTCTTGGAAAACAAATATGTTAATGTAAAATAACCGTAAGAATTGTCTTCAATTCAGGCATTTTTAAAACGTTAAAAAAACTGACCTAAATAATTTTAGAGGCCTAAACTGTGTATATTCGTACGGAATGGTTTTTGGAATATGACAGAATTCTTTGAAAAGCTGTAAACAGTAAACAACACATTTGACAGGTATAAAAGTTGAAGCCACATTTCAATGTTTATTTTTAGGCGTAGCGAAAGTATACGAACACATGTACACACACAATGGTATGTAAACATTGATTTTGACAGATGCTACATGGCAGTCACATAGCAATGTTTGTTTACATTTGGCGGAAGGATACGAAACGGGCCTGCAAGTAGATATTCAGCAGGGCTCCGAGAAAGTTGCTTCCAATGGGGAATGGGCTGTAGATTACTTTCGTGATGGAAAACACATCCAGGTCTTCTGGCAAGTATTGCATGAGCCATTCTGATAAACATAGCAGGCGTGTGAATAAAATTTCATTATTTTCAGGAAAACAGCAAACCAGGAACAATCCTGATTGGTTAAACGATGTTGTTCCTTAACATTTCTTCATAAATAAATGTATCTATTGTGTGTAAACAGGATGTTTTGCAACTGCATGGACAAACCTTGCCTGCGTATTCTTCTTGAACAAGGCGAGAACATGACATATTACCAATGGTTAAGGGCGGTACATGCCCTGAAGGCGAGATTAAGAGATGATATTATTGAATTTAAAAAAAAAAAAGTATTTACGACAGAACAATGAACTCCTGGATAATGTGTAAATGGGTGAAGATCCACTACTAGTGTAACTTATCTCTCTGCCAACAGGTTATTTCGTGGAAAAATTAGGGGTTGCGACCCAGAGTTTGAATAAGATTTCGGGAATGCAGAAGATCGATTGAATTTCAAATTATGGATTATTAATAAACACGTTCACATTAACAAACAAGATGTCTTGTGGGGTTGTCCTTGCACTGTTTCCGAGGAATTCATGCACACATTTCAAAATCAGCAAAGTCCTTGCACGGTTCTTGACATTTTTGAATTAATTCCTCGCAAACAACTGGGTTTAGAGCAATTACACACACACGACATTTCTGGACTGTAAGGGCTGTTTTGTAATCCGTGATCGTAAAATCAATAAAAATTCAGCATCTCAAAATTGCATGCAAAATCAAAATCGCAAACCTTATTTTGTCCACTAAATTATTTGATGACAGAGACATCGTTACACAGATAGTTGTGGATATAAACATCATTGAGGAGTTCACCGTTCCTTCGTACATACTTTCTGTAAAATGTTTACTAATTTCATCATCTTGCTCCAACTTCAAGGGTGTGTAGCTCTTCAGACGCATTTTCGACCATGGGTCGTTGATATGTTTTTATGAATCTTTTCAAGTTGAACAGGCAGGAGGGGTTTGTCCAAGCAGTCGCGAAACATCACTTACATACACACACATGCACATTCTCGTATATAGATGTGTCTAAATTCGAACGACAAACATCGGGTGGACGTTAATCACGAAAAAAAAGTTTAAAATGTATATACGACATATGGTCTAAAATTAATTCTACGGGAGGTACACATTTATGAAGCTGTAGTAGAAGAAAATGTTTTATACAGTACCACTGTGATGTACCTCTCTCTCTGGAATCTTCCTCTCTCTATAATAGCCACAAAAGTGTTTTATTGGGTATTGTGTATGACGCACCTTGCCAGGTATTGGTAAATATTATTTTGAAAGTTAAACACGTGTTATTCGAAAACGGCGAGGTTTAGGGTATTTACACAAGGTGGCATTTTTGTTAATTGAAAAATGAAGATTAATAATCCATCCATCTAATCCCGAATATCCTACCGCGACATGGATGTTAGTTCGAAATAGGGGTCGTAACCGTGATTATTCACATGAATTAATTTGATGACAGCAACAAGTGATGTGGTTTTTGAAGATCTTTCTTCAGTTAACCATTATCCAGGCAATGGGTGTTCCATCTTACATATCGTCTCTAATATTAGCAATAAATAAATGTTCCAGTCCCAACTTCAAAGATGTGTACCACCCTTAGTACTCACTTTAGACCATAGGTCGTATAAATGTTTTCAACTTATTTGTTCGTGATTAACCTGCAGCTGAAGTTTGTCGGTCGAATTTAGATACATCCTGTACAAGTGAAACTACATAACTTGCATTGCTCGTCGTCTTCTTCCTGCTCATGAATTTTGGCTGCAACTAAAGAATTCGTTTGGGCATTCTCTAGGTACCCACGCTGGACAGGCGCCAAAACATCGGGCAGTGAAACTGACCTTGTGAGTTCACGAGATGCCACGCATTTCAACTAGGACGGCGAGTTGACGAATTCCTGAACATACAACGCCTCGTGAACGACAAGTGATCGCCAGACTTGATGAAAACACAAATTGCAGAAGAGGTCAAATGAAATAATAGGACTTTTACTGTAAGTGCAGTCCATACGCAGTTAAAGACTGTTCACGATAAAATGAGCATTTTTGAAAGCTCTGCTTACTATCTACTTGCATGCACGTTGTGTATTCTTCCACCATATGTAAAATTAATATTTTCATGGGCCTCATCACGTTATCTATACGTCGGTAAAGTAAAACTGTGAAATTATTAGGAAAGTAAGTATCTTACAAATCAGCTAATTTTTACACCTCGATGCATTAAATTTCCCAGATGGTGAACGAAATAACTTAATACCACAAATGGTTACCTAACACTTTCTATCCGACATAAAGTTGTGGAACTACTTTCCTTCCATCGTTACCAACTTTACTGGTCAAATGTCACTCGGTGCGCCCGTTAAAATATATGCGGGCAGGGGCAGTGACATTTTTCCAAGATTCATTTTTAAAATGCTCATTTTATCGTGAACAGCCTTTACTCACAACTTTTCTGAAGTTCTACTTGCAGAATATTCCTCCGCCCCGTGCAAGCAAAGGTTACTCAAGTCGAGAAAATGACACCAAAAGGTCATCACGCCGCATTCGTGCGCACTCATCGTAATAACTTGTTACATTAAAACTATTTCTTACTAGGCATTACCAAGACACCTCTTTTTGTCACTGTTTTATCCATATTAATTATAAAAGAAATATTATTGTTTAAAGATAATATAGAGCTTAAAATTTTAATTTATCAAACATTAAGGTACTTTTATTTTAACGGTAGTATAGAACGCTTGTGATACATGGGATGTTTAGGAAACAACAAAGAATGTCATTCACGTTTTTTTTTTTTTTTTAGTTTAAAAAGTGTGAAGAAACCACGAATAGACTATACGTATGAGGATATTTCAAGAACTAATATCTGGGTCTCGGGGTAGAACAGACACGCGTTTCAGGAAGTCGTGTATTCCATCCTTGCGAACTGCACTGGGGAAGGTTTTTTTCTATTGTTTACAAACAATATAACAAACTAGCCGTAATTGTTTCACTTCTCCTCCTCTTGACGTGCCGAAGAGGCGTGTGCGTTTCGTCCTCTCAAGGAGAATCCCTAGTATAGTCTATTCGCGGTTTGTTCACACGTTTTGAATAAAACTCTTGAAAAAATTTCACCTTGTATAACGTGTTTTGTTATTTCTTGCATATGCTTTTTATACCTACATTAACATAAAATTATCTCTTTTTTTTGTGAAAATGAAGTTTTACATATTTTTATCTATAAATTATAATATATCATTAATAATAAATACGAATAAATACAGTGAGAAAACATGTGTGTTGGTAGCGCCTAGTAAGAAATAGTTCTCATGCAAAATATCATTACAACTGAGAGCGCACGAATCCGGTGCGTTGTCCCTCTGGTGTAATTTTCTAGACTTCGTTAAGCTTATAGTTTGCACGAGGCGGAGGAATGTCATGGAAGTAGAACTTTAGCAGGGCTTCAGAAAAATGTGAAGTAACCGTGAAAAAAAATTAAACAATATTAAACTAAAACACCTGAACGTCACGCCCGGTCGTAAGGAAGCATTGCGACGACGATGGAAGATGGCATAAACTAGCTTCGTGATGTGTTCCCGTTTCCTCGGAATTTAAACCGGTGGCTATGTGATTTTAATAAAGCAGTCTGTTCAGGAAAGATGCCGTATTGTCGCTACTGTTTGAAATACCGTCTTGCAGAATAAGAAATATCGTAAACAGAGAGCTACTTAACAGCGTTCTCGCTGATTTCGACACTTTTAAACGACCACATTTCTCTTTGAACAACTAGGTTTATGAACGGGTAAAAAATATCGACTTTAATTTCTGTCCTGGAAAAAAAATTTCATTGAAATATATTCCTGAGTTTTTTTTTAATTAAAAAAAAAACACGATTGCTTACAATGAGACCCATATGACAACTAGGGAGGTGCCTTTAGGTGTTGCAGATCGCGTCAAAAAAAACGCAGTGTGTTTCTCGCTGTCTCCAATATCTGCGTTACATAGCAGGGAAAACTTAAGCCGACTCTCAACTTCTTATGCGCGGATAACGCCAGTTTTACCCACCAGGGGAAGGGATATCAGGACAACCCTCCCCTCCGAAACGAAAATAAAATTCGAAAATAAAATGTAAAACCTTCATTTATTTATCTATTTTTAAATGTGAGAAAATATGTGATCCCCCTTGAACATGAAGGCTGTATTTTGTTTTTGTGGTGCCATATTTGCCCACTGAATGTAAATATAGTTTTTTTAAACTAATAATTAACTTTTATGTTTTTTCTTTTCGAAAATACAGATTTGAAATAATTTCCTCCCCCTCCCCCGGAAGTAAATTCCTAGCTACGCCCTCCTGACGGCACTTAAAAAGTGTGCCCTCTCCAAGTTGGAGACGATGTTTCATCAGTGTCGTGGCACAACAGGTTTTCGAACCTCGCAATGGGTCGAAGAAAGGAGGGTGAGAGGGAGGGAGGGGCGACAGTTCCACTTCCCGCGCATTTCTCCGCTGAATGACGCCGTTGAGAATGCTCTTCTTTCACGAAAAGAGGCGCGGCGCGCCACGCGAGACAAAAGGCGGTAGTGGCGTGTGTTGGAGGGGGGTGGAATCCCTAGGCGGTGACCAAGTATAAGGGAGGGGCGGAAAGGCGCCGAGCTTCGGGTTTCGTCCGCGGCGCAGCGCCACATGCCTCCGCCGACCGAGGAGGGCAAAACCCGACGACGCGAACGTCTCGTCGGAAGTCTGGCTGGCACGCGCTCGGCGTCGAGACTAGAGCGGAGCTGGGTTGCGCGTGGCTACGTGTGTGTGTACGTGCGTGTGCGTGTTCGTAGCGCCTGCGAGCAAGGCTCTCGACCGGAGATCCTTCCTTCCCCTCGGGAAGCAGTCCTACGAGTAAATAAAAAAAACGAACATTAAACACGCACTCGCCTTTCGTCGGGGTATTTGTTGACCGAACACTCCAAGACCCGGGGGAAAAAAATATCTTTTTTTTTTTTTTCAAACATTTCCCCGAGACGTGGGAAAAAAAATAAAGTAGAAACGTCTTTCCGGACTTTTTTTCCCTTACTCTGCACCCGCAGCCGCCGATCGGTACAGGAAGATTTCGAGAGCTTCTGAAAGAAGCTTTTATGCCCCGCAACGTGCAACATGCCGAACCGCCCTCTGTAAAGAACTTTCTTCGGCGGGTCTGTTTACTGTGACTTGTGAAGGCTCCGGCAAGAATGCGCGCGACTACGGACAGGTAAGAGACTCTTTCCTGACATTCTTTGACCTCGTTATAGTTGCTAATTTCCAAAGGAACAGCTTGTCTGCATTTTGTGCGAAGGTGCTCCATTTCCCCATTCAAGCCCACTTGAATATTGTGCTATTGTTCAAGACGTGTCCATTGTAAGGAAACTGACTGAAATATTAGCTGCCTTTGATATCCTCAATTTTATCGACAGCGAAGCAAATTTCATCTACCGAAATTTTTTTCCCCAGTCTCAGAATCCTACATCGTGAACTTCAAATACAACCCTTAAAAAACAATATGCCCTTTACAATGCACGTTTTATACACTTCTTCAATAAGAAAATCAGAGTTTCAAAAAACGCCAAAGAGCTCTATCGTTTACAGGCGGGTTGTTTAATTAAAAACATGCCCGTCTGTACATGGGCGAAGCTTAATTTTGCAATATTTGCCCTTCAGATGATGTCCAACGCCAGTTTGTTGCCTTGATAGTCTAACTGAAGGCAACCCTTTTATGCAAATGTTATTTGCATCACGGTAATAGAAAAATTCGAGGAGAGGCAAAACATAGAAGTTTTCTGGTGTTATCAACGGTCGTTAATGTAAAAATATTCATCATGTAACACGGAACATGAGATTACATCCCTGCATGAGCAGTATGCCGGAAGTTAGCTCTCTTAACAATGTTACAGGATCGATTCCAATTCAAGTAAGAAGATACGTTAATGAGGAGTTCGAAATATTCTTGCGATGTGGATGAATGATTCAAGTGGAGTATTTTGGACATACTCCATTTCTACACAATGTCGTTTGGTTTTCTGCGATGACATAATGTTGCAATTGAGTGTGTCCAAAATATTTATCTTAATCAATGTATACCTAGAGACCTGAAAAATTCGTGAGTTCGTTGACATGCAGGCTAGACTACAGTTTTATGTACAAATATGCTGATATTAACTGCACATTGGTTGTCGGCTGTCACAGTGGAAGGTGACGATTGGGCAAGCGTTCTCCAGGAGGTTTCATCAAACACCGTGGGGACCAATGGCTATAGTTATATAAACACAGGTGTTTTGAATTCTAGCTTGTCTCAAAATGAATCCGCGAATTGCTCAGGTCTCTATGTATAACACACCATGCGTCCCCGGCATGCTGTTTACAAAGCAAAACACCGGCTACTAGTCAACACGATTAAGTCGTAGGTTTTAAAGCTTTCTCTGTGTCAGCCGTTTTCTCGTTTGGAAAAAAATAACGTATAGTAAAAATGTTAACATCTTTGTAAAAGAGGACATTTCGTAGGACTAGCTGGTTTGTGCTTAAACTCAGGAGCTAACTTAATCCCCCGCCGATTCCCAATGTATTTAATGGTAGGATGGGGGGGGAGGAGTTGCGAAGCTTTGCACCCCGCCGATTCCCGGAATGTGTGATGTTTGGGGGGGGGGGGGGGAAGAAATTTGGGCGGCTCTTAACAGCGAGGTCTTGAGAGCCAATGAGGATGATTGAGGTATGGAGCAGCGCCGGAATGAAGGGGTGGGGGGGAACGGAAGATCTCCGAGAAAATCCGCCGACCAACGGCATCGTCCGGCACGATTCCCACATGCGAAAATCCGGGCGCAACCCCGCCGGAAATCGAGCCCGGTTCACCTAAGTGGGAGGCGAGTAGTCTAAATTCTATACCACCGCGGCCCCCCGGAAGGGGGTAATCCACCCTTGAAAGTATAGCTGAAGTAAACATTTATTACTTCAGGCTATTCATGATAAAGTGAACGCTTTTGAAAGCTCTCCCATTTTGAATAATAATCAATAAAATAATTTTATTTGAGCCTTAGACTTTAACTTCTGAGTGGAGTGGAATATACTCACTGTGTTTATTACTTACACGGCAATATTTATTATTAAGGGTGCTTTAAGGATAACAAATGGCGGAAAGGAAAAAGTGACTAGGCCTCAAAAGTGCTCACTTACCTATAGTAACACAAACAAAATGAAAGATAAATTTCAGAGTTGATGGAAAATGCATTAATGAACGACGAAGTATAAACCATAAAAAAAATTTCTGCAGATACCAGCCCCCTTTCATGAAGAGGGGTGTTAGAGGGCGCAGAGCACAGTACATGACCCACCAGGCTACCATGCGAAGCTTATCTGTATGTTTTCATTTTTGTGCCCCTCATCACCTCACATTTACTGCCGGCGAAATTAGCTGGCGATCCTAGATAGTAAAACCATCCGCTTTAAAATAAGGTACTGTGACTGAAATGGGTAACTTGGCGTACTGTGAAATATTTTTTAGTAATATTCGTGATTTCTTAAAGAAAATTATTGATTATCTCGGATCGTGTAGGTGCTTAGTTGTCATTTGTGCATGCATGTATTTTCCAATATTGCTCGTTCAGTTTATTCATTTCAGTTACATTTACTTAAAGAGAGACTATTTTAGTAAAATAAAAAAAAATTCTTTTGCTGACATTCGAATCGAATTAATGAATTTGTTCTTAAAAAAGAACATTAAGGTTTAGTGGATAGGGGCTTAAGAGTATGGTGGACCCCCGCCTCCAAGGTCAAGAAGCGAGGGAGCGATATGGGCGACACTAACACGCATGCTTAGTGCCTCATCGCTCCTACGCGCAAGGCGTGCAGTGTTTCCGTAGTGACGCTGTACTGTGCAAATAAGATCTGTAACAGTGGGGTTTTTAATACACACGATGAAAGCCCACAGATTAAACTACGCCCGTATCTTTGTACTTTTTTTGCCGCTTAAGGAAACTGCATAGGCAAGCTTTAAAAATAGGGTATTTGAACATTTTCACAAATTTTTTTCTCCAAGAATACGCTTAATATGACAAAAGTAAAAGAAAAATAGGGGCATAGAGAATTGCTTTTTATCTTTTCTGACCAAAATTCGTATTTGCGG
This sequence comes from Dryococelus australis, assembly GCA_029891345.1. Lineage (NCBI taxonomy): Eukaryota > Metazoa > Arthropoda > Insecta > Phasmatodea > Phasmatidae > Dryococelus > Dryococelus australis. The sequence goes on along the minus strand of CM056993.1, from coordinate 305,225,505 downwards.
AACATTTGTTTACCAAGATACGTGTAGTCGCGCAAACAACTATTTCACAAAAAACGCAGGAGTCCATCCCACTTTAAAATACATTTTTCTAGTTTGAAGAGGTGGGAGGGAGTTCTTAACTCAAAAGAAGTTCCACTAGTGGCTTAACAGATCGCTTTTGAGTTTAACATTCCAAAAACAGTACTCCAAACAGCTTGTGTTTTAAGGGCGTGTACCACAAAATATTGCTATTTTATATTTGCACCACATACTGTCTAACTTTTGGCCATAATCTTTAATAACATTTTCTTCGCAAAAAAATATTTTTGGAGAACATAGTTTTTGCATAAATACATATTAAAATAACAATGTGACTGTTTTAGGGAAGTACAAATAATGAAAACTAACTTATGTACAGAAACAAGATAATTTGCACTGAAAGCCAATGCCAAGAACTACTACGAGACATCTATAGAATCGTATAAGGAAATGCTTATGGAATTAAAAAAAAAAAAAGCCGAAAACAAGGAAATTGTCGCATCTTTTTGATTTGTGGCCACTCTTGAATTTCCGAAAAATAGCATTAGCTAATCAAACCCTAAAATGAATGAAGACAACAATCTTTAAGTTATCCTTGTTAAATTTTCTGCATATGGTTTGGTTCATTTTAATTGCAGATGACAAAAAAGTAAAATTTTGACGTTGACGTGTCATTTGCAAAAACCGCGTGATCTAAAAAAAAATTATGCGAGGAAAAAGTAGTCGCAGATAATGTCTACAAGTTAAACGTACGTGATGCAAAAATTAAATAACACAATTTTTCGCGACCACACACACCGTTACCCGTAAAAACTAACAGGCGTATCAGCTGTGATGCTGACAGCTAGATGTGGGAAGAATTTACATCACGTCAGTGTGTCATTACAAGTGCAATGTTTAAGTCTGAGGTCATTGAAGCTGGAATGTTTATTTTATACACATTATTATGTCAATTTATGGTTATAACGTATTTACGCCTCTAACAATATTTGATTATTTCGTGAATACCGTATGAATACTAGTTTCTACACCTGGTATAACAATACAACACCATCAGCAAAAAATAAGAAGAAACCAAGCAGGCTTTTTAATGGTTTTGTAAATTTTCCAGTTAACCGTAAATCAGCCGTACTTATGACGTGCCATGTGTGTGATCATGGTCGTTCCACCGCAGAGTAAATCGTCTCAAGTACATTCGAAAGGGTTTGGATTTCGGTTCCCTGTTGGGGCAGATTGCTCTGTAAGGTAGGTAGATCATTAGAGATGGTGCAAATTGCTCAGAGAAGCAAGTACGTGTGAAAATCGTCCATGGCCGGTAGTAATGAATAATCCCAGCATTAGCCTGGGGTGATTTAGGGAAACCATGGACAACCGAAATCTGGATGGCAGGACAGTGTCCTCCCGAATTTTGAGTCCAACCGCTACACCTCGCTTGGTGTAAGGATAGTTGGGGTAAGTTAGTTTGTAGGTGTGTCCGTAAGGTCTAGCCCACAATAGCTAGTCCGCGGAAACCTAACTGCTGATTGGTGCACTTGACACTCTGACGTCATAGCTTGCCGTCCCAATGTCCCAAGGTCCCATGTCCGAAGATCAATTTAACAACTTCAACTTTCGTCCACTGACGTGTTCCATATCGTTTGTTTTATTTACATTTTATCGCGCGCAAACGGTAAAAGTGTATGATGATGTATTGATAACGAAACGTGACGACTGAAAATATAAAACTCGCGATTTGTTCAAAGCAATAACCTTCAATCTCGTAAATGCGAAAACGAAACTTTAATAAGTAAAAATACAAATATGCATTGACTACAGAAAAAAAAAAATCCAAATTAAGTTAAATTAATGAATAAAATAAATGCAAAAAACTTATAAACCAACCTTTTATTTATAAATGTACTAAGAAGAGAAAAATAATTATAATAGTTACACAACTTGTAGATCTTGTAAAGATGTGGTCGAACAGCCGTAATAAACTTCACTACAAATTAATACGTTTGTATCAATTAATATTTAGTATATAAAAACTTGGCGCAATGTAGAACGTATATCTCATTTGTGTAAGCGTAGTAAGCACATATCTTGCGTAAGGATCTTAACTAATCACAATATAGAACGTATATCACATTAACGTATGCATAGGAAGAATATATTGTGCGTAAGGCTCTTGACTATTCGCGCCAAGCTTTTATATACTAAATATAAATGGATACAAACATATTAATTTGTAGTAAAGTTTATTACGGCTGTTCGACCACATCTTACAAGTTCTACAAATTGTGTAACTATTGTAATTATTTTTCTCTTTTTAGTGCATTTATAAATAAAAGGTAGGTTTTTAAAAGTTTTTTTTTTACATTTATTTAATTTTCCCTTTTTAGTCTCCAACCATATGTTTGTATCACGAATACGGCTTTCCCTTGCTAAGAAAGATCCCCATGATGTATCGTGATCGACCAGCAGTTCGCTTTCATTCCGATACGGGACATACTGTAGGGGCAAACTATAATAGTAGTTTTCAGAACCATTCGCCGCTACAAAAAAAAAAAAAGGTACACGCACAACAGCAGTGACACTTCAAATCTCCATTCTACTGTAATTCGATTCTGTAAAACAAACTCGATACGATGTTTACTGCATGTACTTGTAGAGTTCCTATGGCCACCTTCCGGCTCCATCATCAGATCAGCTCAGCGGTACCTTCACATTGTATTGTCATGGAAACTACACATGTATGCGAAATTTCAGCTCAATTGGATAAAGGGAAGTAGTTTTAAAATCGACTTGCAAGATTTCACCCGAACCTACAACAAAAAACTAACAAGGCAAGTTAAATAAAAGCTTGTAAAATATCAAAACGTACTCGTTCGCATACATAAAATTAGAAAATGAAATAAAATATGCGAGAAAGATCAGTATTTACGAGTAATCGCATACAATTTATTGACTCGCCGATTAGGGTGCACTATAGTTAGTGTCTGAAAGCTTAGCTTCGGACGGTGTCGAATTTGGTGCACTCTGGTGCCAGTGTCGGAAAGCCTAACTTCGGACGTTGTTATTGTAGACACGCACTTTGAGACATGCGTCTGCGGACGAAGTAGGTCCGCGGACCTTTCGACTGCGGACGAGCTATTGCGGACAAGGCCTAAATGAACTAGCAATTAAACGCTGTCTAGATCATACTCTGACATCAAGGAGCTCGCCGGCCTTGAGCTATTTTCAGCTTACGAGGCCGAGAAGCACGGGAGCAATAAGGGCTACACTGTTTGGCGCATCAAGCGCACCTATCGCCACTAAACGCAATGCTCTGAACTGGCGTGCAGTGTTTTCGTCGTGCCGCGTATAAACTGTGGCCCTTTTTATTTTATTAAGGTAAACTCTGTATCAGGGTTCAATGGGGCCCTTGTGTATCTGACGCGTATTTTGACATACGACGCTTTGGAAAAAGCTGTTTTTTAGCTTTGCTGAAATGGCCAGGCCTCGTCTGAAGTCTTTTTCTTTTCGTAGACCAGTAGACCAGCACATTGGACGGTGGACGCACGTTTAATAGTTTCGTTAAAAAAATAAAGTGTATTTCAAACATTTTTCAACGCAGTTCAAGTGTCAGGTAGACGGGTCCCTTAAGGTCGGTGTCATAATTAGTCTACATAAAAATTAATATCACAATTCCGGTCCATTTTGTTTGCAATTCTGTACACAATTTTTCAACAACTGTTGGACAACGACGAATCTGTTTAAAACGCGGAATTCTCTAGCGTGACTAAGCCGTGCGTATAGTTACAGTTCACGAGACTGCAATGAAGATTACATATTCGTATAGTTTTCGAGGGTGCTCTTTCCATTGAAATGTGTCGTCATTGTGGTGTTGGCAGTTTCTGAGTTTGGCATGTTATTTTGTGTTCATTTTGACAATTTTTTATTTCTCTTAAAACTTTATTAATTTTAATCCGTTTGGTTCTCATGTTGTAGGGAATTTTAAGAGTAATTCAACTATTGGTCGATCATTAAAATCGGTTCGCGAGAAAATATTTTTTTTTAGTGTTCGCCGCTATCACGAAGAAAAAAATTTCTAGCGAAGTAACGCCCGAAGCTTTCCAGGGAAGACTTGTGGTAAAAGAAACTTTGTTTCTACGTGTTTACTTCAGACAAACTACGGTCGGCAACCATGTTTGTTTATGTAGACGAGGAGACAAAATTATCTTCGCCTTTGCCGAGTACAGAAACTGTAACCAAAAAACAGGACGTGTTTAAAGCTGAAATACAGTACGAAAAGTTTGCAGCTTTCTTGATAGTTCCCATTCTCACAATTTTAGTAGGCATCTCTTGGGCATATTTAAAGGGAATAATTGTGTGGAAAATTGAGGCCCATGCGTAAAAGGCTCGAGAGAATGCGGTTAAAATAAAACTCGTATTGGCATCATCAAGGAAAGTGACATGTTCGTATCCCGGGCGTAGATGCGTCCATGAGAAGTCAGAGGGGAGCTTGCGGAAACTGGTAGCGTGGTACGCCTTGCCGAGCTGTCGGTGTTTTCTCGCGGTGCTGTTGTTTAGTCTCTGTTTTTTTTTTATTCCTGTTCACGATCGTACTGCCTTCTCTCGGACTCTTTAACAACCACCTTTTGTGAACTGTCCCTGTTTCAGTAAGATTCCAATACCATCCCGTTTAAGAGGGCACGGGACATAAATTAATGCTAGTGAGGTTTACCGCATTTTACAAATTTTCTGGATGTAGATAGAGAAAACAAAGAAAGGGCAATTATACAGAATAATTTTTACTAACTACGAGAACAAATATTTTACCTGGGTAACGTTATTCTGCCGAGATATTTCTGACGCCGTCAATTTCTGTGTGTTTTCGTGGCGCATGACATTATGCGAAATTGATCATTACTACTGCAAAATACGCGGTCGTTAAGTTAGCAAAACCTATTATCTAGGATTGTCATGTTTACTTTTTTCTATGTTGGCTTTCAAAAACCAGTAAACATCAATTCACGTATTTGTTGTTAATTTATGTCCCACGCCACCTTAAGTGTATGTCGTATCGTATGTAGTATCTGTAGCAGGTGCGTTACATTTTATTGTGGGCTGTTCACGGTAAACTGAGCGTTTTTGAAAGATGTACCTTATCATTTTGCTCATGCGTCGGTCAAGTGAAACTGAAACGATTAGAAATGAAAATAATTTTCTTATTCTTACTCCTTATTTAAATTTTTAAAAATAATTTCAGTATTTACACATGTTAATCTAACACTTTAAAATCAACGTCGAATATATGGAACTATTGTACGTCCCCTCCGTCGTTAAAGGCAGTTCACAATAAAATAAGCACTTTTGAAATCAACCTTAGAAAAAAATCCTTCCCCTGCCTGCATATATTTTAATGGACGCACTGAGTGGCATTCGCCCAGTAAAGTTGGTAACGATGGAGGGAAAGTAGTCCCATATCTTAATGGCGAATAAAAAGTGTTAGGTTACTATTTATAATTACTTAAATTATTTATTTTGCCTTCTGTTTTTTCAAATGCATCTAAGTGTAAAAATGAACAGATTTCTGAAATCTATATTTTGTAACAATTTTACAGTTTCACTTAACCGACGCATGAATAAAGTGACGAGACCCAAGGCAACATTACTTGTGCATAATATGGAAGAATACACAACGTGCATAAGCAGGGCTTTCAAAAGTGCTTATTTTACTGTGAACAGCCTAGAGCAACTTTACTGGGTACATACCAGTCAGCGTGCCTGTTAAAAATATGCAGGTGACATTTTTTAAAGCTGTATTTCAAAAGTGCGCGGATGACCTGGAACAGCAGCCTATGACTTCTAGGTTTCGAGTGGTATCGTGAAAATGTAGCCAGCGATGATTGCGTGGTAGTTCACGTCGACGAGCCTTCGGCACGATCACTTCACGAACACTGTGTGCTCACGTGGTTCGGAGTCCACTAGTCAGGAGTAGTAGTCTCGCGTGACGTTAATTCCAAACTTAAACATTAACATTTTTTTGCTAACATGATGGTCGCGGATCTCCGTGATTGGTTGAGATGCCAGCTTGCGTTCCAGTGGGCCGTGCAGGATGGATCCCAAAGAGTCGGAGGACCAAGGCAAAGATAGGAGGACCTAAATGCGTCTAAGGGATGAGCCCCATACACCTAGGCGTGCAGGAGGTATTTTAGCATGCAGGAGTATTCTAACTATAGACTGTTCACGGTAATGAGCACTTTTGAAATCCCTACTTAAGATCTACTTGTATACACGTTGAGTATTCTTCCGCCTTGTGTAAAATTAACATTGCCACGGGTCTCATCACTTTATCCATGCGTCTGTCAAATGAAACTGAGAAATTATTAAGAAAGTAAATACTTTACAAATTTCGATGCATTAAATAAACAGAAAGCGGAACATAAAATTTTAAGTTATCACAAATAGTTACCTAACACTTCTTATTCGACGTTAAGATATTGAACTGCTTTCCATTCTTCGTTATTAACTTTACTGGATGAATGTCACTCAGTGCGGCTATTAAAATATATGCATGCAGGGCAGCGTCTTTATTCTAAGGTTCATTTCTAAAGTGCTCACTTTATCGTGAACAGCCTTTAGTGATCACGCATTGCTGGGATTGGGCAAATGTTGCCGCAAGCGGGGACAAGGTTACTTCCCGTGCTTACTGGCTGACGTATGCTAAGAAGCGAAATAAAGGAGGGGGCCGGCGCATACACCGTAAAAACCCCTCGGCGGGAAATAATTGCAAAATTGCATGCAATTTATGAACTATAAAATAGGCTTATACTAGAATAGAGAATGAGAAAGGATGATATTTATCAAAAAGAAGTTTCAAATAATTATAACAAAAAAATAAGGGTTGGGCCAGAGGGGGGGGGGGGGAGAATCAGTAGGCTAGACTCTACAGTCCTATACATCCTCGTATCTAAGCTCTTTGTTTCATATGTTTAGAGTCTTAACCGATCCTAAAATTTTTTCGCGAAATTTTCTTGGCCCTAAGACACGTACTGTTTTAGGGTGACACGAAGTGAGGGTGATTTTTTTTTCTGACAATTATTAATACGCTGGCGTGTCGGCGACCAGTTCAATTAACGCACGTGGGCGCTGCATTTTATTTTAGAATGACCGCTAACTGCCGATTGTTAACTGGTTTAAACCGGTTAAACACCGATTCCAGACAACGAAGCTGTTTTGCTCTTGCCGACTGGAAATTAATGTCGAACCCGTTGGAAGTGCAGTGGGAGGTCTTGAGCGCCTGTGAAAGTGAAGGGAGTTGAAAATGGAGCAGCGGCGGAATGCAAGGATGGCGGGGCAAACAGGAATGCACCGAGAAAACCCACCGGCCGAAGGCAACGTCCGGTACGATTCCCACGTTTGAAAATCCGGGGATCGAACCCGGTTTGCCTTGGTGGGAGGCGAGTAATTTGACCACTGCACTTCACATTGGGAATCGATGTTTCGGAATAGTATAATAGCAGGGGCTAGGTCACGACGGGAGAATTAGGTAATTATGGTAATTACTGGATGTACAATAACTACTCAAGTTGCTCGCTCGCGCCTATTGGCTCTCGCTCGCAACTCTCGACCCGGTTTTATTGTTTCTCAAAATGTACCATAAAAGTAGAATTCGGAATAAATATTTCTTTGTGGTATTTATGGGTTGGTAAAAATATCTTCAAGGTGCTCGTTCTGCCTCGCCTATCGGCGCTCGCTCGCACCTGTCGACACTTGAAGCTGTGTTAATATTATGTTAAGAGTAAAATAATGGTATATTGTGGCACACCCGTGCCTTTGAACTTTAATAACTTTTTAACCGTCCGTCCGATGTCGACCCACAGAGGCTTTTCGCAATACTTGCATGAAACTTCGGAATGCTCGCAGGCAGTCGAGATAATTATGGTACGCATTTAAAAGTTGATGTAATAATATATCGCGTACCGAGGGACCTAGGACAATTTCAATGGGTTCTTTGGAATGCTTAGGCATGCAGATACAATTATGGTACGCTTTTTGAAATTATCGTACGATGTCCGAAAATTATGATGCACCATACCATAGTTTAGGTACCCAACAGATGTGTTTGTTGACTCGTGTACGATAATTATGGTACACATAAACCAATTTTTATGGTAAACACGAACCTTAACTGTCGGGCACCCCCCCCCCCCCCCGCCTCAGTAAGTGATGCTTTTGTTCTCGATTAGTAAGATAGGATTCATTTAATCAGCGTGACAGTTCAGAATCGCAGTTAACTAGAGTTACAGTTTTCGCTTTTGTAGTAATGTTCACTGCAAGGAAACGAAAAACACTATGGCTTCTTCTCATTGGTTTAACAAAGAATGTCTCATAGAATGGGCTACGGGTGAAGATTAAATGAAAAGTATATAAACTTTCATTATAGTAGTAACCTATGCAATTTTATGGTGTTAATTATAATAGTAACGTGCTATTATTACGCACCAATTATATTCATAGCTAGATGTAACTTGCATATAAATGGTCGTTTTTCCTTTCAGTTTTGATGACGGAGAAGACTCCTGTAATTATTCCGCGTATATGTGTGCATTAACTACTGTACTGAGAGGGTACCTTAATTAACTAAAAATAAACAAATCTCACTTCTATTGTCTGAACGTTGAATAAAATAAAAGACTCTTAGTCTGATGAACACTTAAACGTCTTCTTAAACGAACGTATTCGAGACGGCAGTTAAAACTCGGGGCGTTGGAACATAAACCGTCGAGTGGCGTGCTGACTCATTTAAATGTTGGAAAAGAAACTAAATGGTTTTGTAAAGTAACCAACCTGCCCCTACACGTATGTAACGAGAATTCTGCGCGGGTTTAAATAGAAATATTTTACAAGCGATGTAGCCCCTACACTTCGTTAACGTAAAGTAAGCACTAAACTACTTTTATTATATATGTAGTAATTCAATTTTATTACTTCCTCCGCCAAGTACTTTGATAGATAATGGAAGGCCACTTACGGAGCAACTGAACACTTTACGGCACCTCCACGCTGAACTTTTGTTCGTTGTTGGTTTTATCAACGGCCATCGTCCAGTTGAAGGCTACCAGTATAGAGTTCTTGTGGATGTTATAGACGTAGAAGCGCGCGCGCGATCGCTCAGGGCAACGCTTGCATGCGCGTCAGATGCCTCATCACCTCTGCACTCTACAAAATATTTCCGGTAAACTTCCTAAACTCAATTGGAACTCATATGCCACACATCTGGCTACAAATCAGGAATGTTTAGCATCGCTACTATACAAAGTTGGGATGTTACATTTGACCGCCTCCCACCGAGGCGATCAGGGCTCAATCCCCAGCCGGGTCACCGAGCTTACTTTCGCAAGTGGGAATCGTGCCGGACAATGCGGTTGGTCGGCGGGTTTTCTCAGGGATCTCCCGTTTCCCCCGCCCCTTTATTCCGGTGCCGCTCCATACTCACTTCAATTACACTCATCGGCTCTCAAGACCTCGCTGTTAAGAGCTGCCCAAATCTCTTCACTCACTCACTTACACATTTGACTGTTTCCTGAGCAAATGTGGGAAAACCAGCATGGATGTAAGGAAAATAACTGTACCATTCACACTTTCTCACTCTACGTATACGCTCATATAGCATACTTGCGAGTAATTTCTTAGAGTGTACGTACAAGACACAAATGGCTTGCAGTTTTTCCGCCGACAAAGCGCCTCAATAGGACTTCAAGTGGCGACTTTGCTATTATAATTGAAGAAAGTTTGTAATAACGTTCGGCGCCGTTGTTGATTTACGATTTCCATACATTGCATCGATATGTTTTCAGGCACAAGATTCTGTTAAGCTGTGCAGATTTGCTCCCAATGGAATTCTTGTGTTGCGCAAAATACTGAATGGACAGGACCTCAAGTCACATAACACTCAGTTTCACAACTACAACAGGCATTGCCATCTGCTTTATGTAAGAACATACACTGAGAATGTGTGTTCAAATTATCAGTATGAGCACCATAATTACACAATACAGAAAGGTTCTTTGTGGTGATGACATTCGCGGCCATCACATAGGTCTATCGGTGTGTCTTTTACTTCTTACCATAGCAGTATTTACCCCCATATACCCTGTTCCAAAAGACACCTTAAACGCCAGTTTTTAAGTGACATCGGTTTCTGATCACTGAGAAACAAAGATGTATCCAACAATATTTCCGCTTGTATACATCGTAAACGGATTATTTTTTTTAAAACTCTAATTTTAACCATACGAGCTAAGTTTCTACTGTGTGTCTGTGTAGTGGTTTATAATTATTACCGCATTTTTATATTGCTTAGACGTAGAGTTAGACACGTGCATATCACCCGTATTCAAGATTAAAGTTTACGCACATTCACATAGCATAAAACCGAACAGAGAATAACGTCTGGTATAAAGTTCCTATGGGCAGGGCACCTTACTGCTAAACTTGCCAGCGGGTCGCTTCTTTTTACTGTCGCGAGAGCTTTTTCTATAATAGTTCGACTTATTTTTGCCAATCGGTAGCGGAAAAATAGCTGGATTTTCAGGTATAGTATATTCGAGGATTCTTGACATTTTTTTAATCAAACCTTCGAAAAATTACCCTATGTATGACGTGCTTGATAGTTAATCGAAAATGTCATGTATCTCAAGCGTTTTACACACATGGATGTTTATCACCCATATTTACCATCTACCAGGCTACATACACATAAGTGCTGCTACAAAGAGCTGAGAACTCAGCACACATTAAACTCATTGGCGTGGTGCACAGAAGTCTCAAACCAGTCCACGTCATATTCACGAGTAGACCTCACCATGGCGTGGGGTGCACTTAATGCACTCAGATGCACTTAATAGGCATGTCTTAAGCCCCTATCACACAGTAAAATTTTCCGTCAAACTGCTTCCAGTAAGTTCAATCAAATAAAGTTCGACGGTTATGACGTCATCAAAACGTCATAAACGTCGCCATATTTGTCAGAGAAAGTTGGATGGGTTCAGTTTCCATCAAAATTTGAAGATTGGGCCGGTTCTAAAACTTCTTTAATGTTTGACGATCTCAGCCAATTAGAATCGTGCACAAAATAATTGGAGTCAAGACACTAAAATAACGGACAATTGCTAGTAATGAAGTAGGTTATGAATATAATTAATTTATGTAGAAGCTGTCTGGGGATAAACGCTATTTCAATCAAATATTGCACATAATATTACGAAATCAGATGCATTAAATTTCATTCTGCAAGAAACATCTCTGATAAATAAAATTTGAATTTAGTAAAGAAGTGAAAATTACAACATTTCCCTACATTTCTTCCTGCACATAAGTACTGCATCGAAAAACAAAAGTAATATCTGACTATGAAAAAAAAAAAATATATATATTTTTAATAATTCAAATTATACCTTCCCAGTACAAAAATTTGACATTGTGGGACATTTTCAAACACACCCAATAGTATTTGATAAAATTTGTCGCAAGGAAAAATTTGATGGCCTAATTTTGTATACAAATTTTAATGTCAAATATTATTGAAGGCGATAATATGGCAGTGAGAAAGGGGCTTTACGGCGGCATTACTGAAAACATCCTATTTACTGTATACCAACATGAACATTAATACCAAATGTTTTGATTTGCCGTATGAATTAAATTTCAGTGATAACTATCCGTCAAAATCATGTCAGTCTTAATCATTACACTAATTTTAACAAACGGTATCACATCTACTTTCTTGTTTTATTAACTATTTGCGATTATATTGTTGAGTTTTAGTTTAGTTTTGGGGAGATAATTGGTTACTATGGGTAAAATATAAGACAGAACAGAAATGTAACGTGCTGGGTGCCCATACTGTTGCAACTTGGGAAAAGGTACTGCGCTATAAAATAATAAACTAGATATTTACATTTTTCTGAAACCGAAACACTGTTGCAATAGCAAAAGAAGCGCTGCAGAAAAAAATTGACCGTTTTTTAATTCAAATGAGCAAAAAAAAAAGCTAAAAAGAAAGTAAAAGTTGTGCAGTATGGCAAACAAATTTAACGCTGGCCTACGAGGTCAGTTTTCAGGTACAAAAATTATGCATAATATTTAAATGAGGAAAGTGTTATTTTTAGGATTGTGCAAATGTGATTTTTTTCTCACGCAACGAAAACGAAAGATTTATTATGAACTTTCGTGAAAATGAAATGAAAATGAAAAATAATGTCATTGGAGCTCAGACTTTACGAAAGTTTAACAAACTTCATAACATCCTAGCAAGTTATTCATTATAACAAATTCGTTGCAAAATCAAGCCAAAAAAAAATGTAGTAAATATGTGTAGTATTTGCCAAAGGGCGTCTTGCCTAAATTAAAAATTTCATTTTATGTAGTTATTTCAGTTATAAAATAATGAAAACAAACCGGATGATATAGACGCATTTTTTTTGTTGGCGCACTAATAGAACATTTATTAAATACCCGAAAATTCATCGGAATCGAGAATTTTCGTTTCTGTACAACTCTCTAACCAAATTTCTTACCGAAACGAAAATTAAAGTTGTCATTTTTCGTTTCCGTTTTGGTATACCGAATATTTGCACACCCCTGGTTATTTTTGGATGGGGTGGTGTGATTGGTTCTAGGACCGTACGATATTTACCTGATCTTCTTCCCCCTCACGCCACGAGGCCGCGGTGTTGTAGTGGCTTGACTACTCGCACACCAGCTACGCGAACCTGGTTCGATTCCCGGCGGGGTCGCTTCGCGCGTGGGACGATGCGGCTGGTCGGTGGGTTTTCTCGGGGATCTCCCGTTTCCCCCGCCCCTACATTCCGGCGAAGCCCCATATTCACCTGAATCACCCTCATAGGCTCTTAAGACCTCGGTGTTGAGAGCCGCCCAAATCTCTTCACTTCACTTCACTTCACGTCTTCACTCGCTCACCCCCTACCACACGTCATCAACTTCCTGTGTGGACCTCGTGCTCCGCCGACGTCGACACCACCTCTTCTTGTGGTCGGTCGCCCGCGGCGGCCGGAGGTCAACCAACCCTGCCTGGTCAGTCCTGGCGGCGGTGTCCTTGACCTCGGCTGACGTGGCCTTCTGGCGACGTCTCGTCCAGGAAGACAACCAATCCTGTTGCACGTGCCTCTCACTCTCGTCGTACTCGCACCTCCTGGGCTTGTCCCCCCACCCCCCCCCCCTTCTCACCCCTCCTACGCTCTGTCTAACCACGTCTGAAGACCCTTACACAGTTGAAAACTTTAACATTTGACTTTACGTTTGCTTTCCGACATGTTATTTCTTATTGAGCTTGACACAATCGAACTGTCAAAAAGTCAAGCACTCTTCACTTTACGATTTCGAAAGAGTTGAAATTTAAAGTCAAAACCAAGCAGCCATTTTGCCGGGAATCTAACAGAGGTTATGTGGAAAGTGCGTTATTTTATTGAAGTGCGATTTTAATCTCGGTATATTGGTATATTAAACAAAGTTCGTCTTAAATTAAATCAATGGCAAACGAATATAATTTGAAGAGGAAATATATGAATTGACATATTTTAATATATTAAACAAATGAGTTTTTGTTTTGAAATAAAATTCTAATATACATTTTAAATATATTTAAAAAAAAAGTACATAAATTGCATTCCTGAATAATATCATAATTATTTTCATAACAAGATACACATTTTTATGAAGCTCGTAGAACCAATGTTCAATTGTCTGAACTCTGACTTTACAACTCTATTGTGTATTGGCGGTTTCGTCAGAGGAAAGGAAACCTAAAGTCAAATTGTAAAGTTTTCTATTGTGTAAGAAGTTGAGTGGTATCATCAAGCACCGGCCTCCATTAAAAAATTGGGTTTGGTTGGTTTGGGGACAAGACCATTTGTTTTGCGTAAATACGTCTACGTTGACGCGCTCGGACGTCTTGATGTTTTTATTTACGTTCCCGGCACCGATTCACTCGATCATATGGGGTTTTATGGGTATCACTGGATTGCTTTTGAGAAGCTCTTTCCAACCGTATACGATTTCTGTATTTCGACTTGGCTTTTTGACGAGTATAGGCCGAAATTGTGTTTAGATTTCTTAATTTTTTTTGCATTAAACTCATACAAATTTCACCAAAACCACGCCACATAAAGGTATTTTACACGTAATCGATTGATCTTGATGGGAGCTGTCGATTGAAACTTAAACGAGCGTCGTAGTTTCTCCTAGTCGAAAGTTATACCACACGGAAGTTAGACGCAGCGAAAGGAACTCAAAATTGCCCCCTCCCCTCCCCCCAACAGCCCGATGCTTCGCAGTCATCACTTAACGCAACATATTATTTGATCCTTTAGCAATCGAGTGGTGTAATTGAATTTTGAATGTGGGCGATATATTCGGAGCTGCAATGCCAAACTCTATCCCCCGATTTTATCATCGGATTTTCTGGATTGCCTCCCACTATAGTCGCGAATTTAAAGACGTATTCACGTCAAAATGTGTCGGCACCACTGCACGAACCTGCTGAGGTTACAGCGCTAATGGCGACGAGAGTTGGCGCAGATATTGTCATTGCCTTCCCGGTGCGAGCAAGAAGTTGTAGTCCGCCATCTAGCTGCCGCAGGCCCGACGTCTTGCAGTCATCCGCCTGCCGCAGGCCCGGAGTCTTGCCGTCATCCAGCTGCCGCAGATCCGGCGTCTTGCCGTCATCCACTCACCGCAGGCCCGTCGTCTTGTAACCATCCATCCATCGCAGGCCCAGCGTCTTGCCGCCATCCATCCGCCGCATGCCCGGCGTCTTGTCCCCATCCATCCGCCGTAGGCCCGGCATCTTGCCGCCATCCAGCAGCTGCAGATTCCGAAACTTTTCGGTTAGCTTTTACCGGCCCGATTTTGGCCCGTACTTCTCGTCTATGTTGGGCCAGAGTACATTATTTTTATCTAGCCATTAGCAGTACTGTGTATTTTTTTACACTGTCGGCAAACAGTTAGCCGACAGTCTATATTTCCATCGGGCTGCTTCCGGCATAAGACGGCGGGCCGGCATCATCTGGCCGGAGTTTGTCGGTTATCTTTTACCAGCCCGTTTCTGGCCCGTATTTTTCGTGTTTGTTTGGGAAATGTATCGTAGGTACCAACCACAAATGTTTTGTAACATTCAAGTACTTAACACATATCTAAACATGCATATCTTTATAAACCCGTTCGGTGTTAAGTCCTACAACTAAATAACTACACAGCCAGCGAAAAATTCAAATACATACTTCATTATATATTAAATTGTCAAAATAATAATAATAGTAAATTGTCTTCATTTGGCATAATTAAGACATATATGCCTTCTTTTTCACTCAATAATTTTTATAATTTACATTTTACTATTTAGAAGGAAAAAAATAATAATAGTAGGTTACAAATTAACAAACACTGCAGAAAATCAATAGACATAGATTGGACAGGGAATTAATACGAAATGTTAACATGCATGTCTAAGTACTGGAAACTGTTTAAATTTTAGTGGTGATTATTAAATTTAGACAAGTCCATAAAACACTGATGAACTGGCAGATATTAGGCTAAAATATTCACTATATACCTGCGTGTATAAAGTACATTTGGATGGATGCACAACATGCTCACATACATACACATGTAACAATAACCAGTAGGCATACGTAAAACAAATTATGTAATAGAACACAATTTAGCTACAAAAACAAAATTACTAGTACTAAGGCCCTTATAATTCAAATGCCTATGAAAAACTCTGACAGTTAAGCTGGAAAAGCGTTTAGACGTGTACATAAGAGTACCAAGCAAAATTAATTATAAAAAATTTTAAGAGTTAGGAGTTAAAACAAAATTCAGTCACACAATTTAATCAACCGTACATTAAAAATCCTCCACTTTACGGGTCATGGTGGTGTGATAGTAAGCACTGTACCAATTATTTTTTTTTAGTAAGTAATGGTAAGAACCCTTATCGGGTACGTTCTGGCCCAGGCATTCAAATTCCGAGCTACTGAAAAGATAAAGAAATTGTAAAAATAATTTGTTCGGTGGAACGAGATAAAACCATAAAAGTAAGTTACTTCTTCCTTTGCAAATATTTGTACATGGACACCTTACATGTACACTTCCAGCATTAATTTTTATGAGACTTATTTATTCATATGGCACAGTTTGATTATTAATAATTGTACTAATTCGCCAGTGAAAAGTTATAACCGATCCAAACTATTATTGAATTTATCGTTTTCCCATTATTTAATCAGTCATTAAGCAGAAAACTAAAGTTTCGTCAGTGAAAAACCTTACAATTGATTGAAACAAATTATATTCCATTGATTCTAATTTTGATTGGGAAGCTTCAGTTATAGTCCATTCTCTATTACTTCACACTTTTCTGAGGCCCTGTTAAATTTATACTTTTGGTTACGAATTACGTATCCTTCCGCTACACGTAAACATAAACACTGCCTTGTGATTTCTACGTTTTAACTGTATTTACAGCTATTAAAATAAGTCTGTCATATTTAGAAAACCATTACGTACAAATGTTCACAATTTAGGCCTATAACCATATTTAGGTCAGTTTTATGACTTTTTAACAATGTCTCTATTGACCATAGTTTTTACAATTATTATTTTACATTGTTAACATATTTGTTATATGCGATATAACACATTACATAATGAAAGTTAATATTTTTCCGCGATTGTGTTTAACCCTGTTACAACTGTGGGGAAAAGAGCTGTAGTATTTAAAGTCTTGTTATTGATGAGTGTTAGGGTATTTCGTTAAAAGAACGGCCATAGTTGGAAAAAATATTAAGACGAAAGAGCAACCAGTCCAACGAAAAAGACAGTAAATTCAAACACGCAACTCGTACCGCCATCACATATAAATATATTATAATAAGTATTCAAAATTAAAAACTCTTTTCAGATGTAAATTACAGATTCCAAAAGTATTATTTTTGCTGTAATAAGAATGCGATACGCTAAAATTGAAAACATGTATAATTTTCTGCTACTACTAGACGTGCGAAACTTCCCGAGAGAGAGAGAGAGAGAGAGAGAGAGAGAGAGAGAGAGAGAGAGAGAGAGAGAGAGAGAGAGAGAAAAGCTCTGCTCCGGCGACAGCCTCGGTCGAAAAAAAAAAACACCATGTCACTAGGGCATGCGCACCGCATTTTGCGCTGATATTTCTAACGTAACAATTAAATGTGTTTCCCTCAGGGCTATGTAAAAAATGTAATATGTCAATAGGAATTGTTTAATTTACAAATAGCATAGCAAAAACTTGGTTAAAACAATATTTTAACAGTGAACTATTTGTTACTAGCCGTTGCCAAAACATCGCTGCTCTCACTGTTTTCAATTCGTATTGAATACGAAATAAATACTACAAGTTACAGAGGATACTAAGTTAAAATTTCATTTATTCAAAAATATAATACTTTTAAAGTTAATCTGAGTTATATACTTGTTGTATACAAGTTGTCAAAAAACGGATTAATATATTACTCATAGGGTGGATTTTTACTGGTTAATTTCAAAGCATCGACGAAACCGTGAATGAACTATACTAGTTAACCGAAGGAAGACCCTAAAAGACCTCCACTAACTCGACCTCCCCGCTTCTCAGAACTACCTTCGTCCTTCCGTAGTACATATATCAGGATTTCGTAACTCACTTCGTGATCCGCGATAGGAAGAGGTAGAGTGAAAGATTACACTGCTCTCTCGAGAGGGGGGGGGGGGGGGGGAGAGAGAATTTATTGCCTGTCGGCGCTCAGCCCTTTTTCCGAAAGTGTGGGTGGTGCGGAAGAGTGTGTATGGGGAGTAGATACACGCATTTGCGAAACAGTCCACGACTAAGCTTGTTAGTCTCTTCTTCGACGTATCTTGGCGAACAAGCAGAGAGACCTCTTTACTACACCGAGTTATATTATATGACGACAGCTAATCGGTAAGGGAGGGGGTTACTAAAGTAAAGCCAATATTAAATCTGAAAACGGCACACTCGTCCATGACTAATTTGGCATTCAAAACTATAATCGCTACCGAAGACTGTCATTACGGACAACCATGCCGTTAAAGTAAAGGTTCTTTATGGTAAAGTGAGCACTTTTGAAATAAACAGTTGAAAAAAGTAACTGCCCATGCTTACATGTATTTTATAACGGGTACACTCTGACTGGAGTACGCCCAGTGAAGTTGGTAACGACAAAGGAAAAGTAGTTCAATAACTTAACGTTGAATTAAAAGTGTTAGGAAAATATACTGAAATTATTTGTTTTAGTTTCTACAATATTAACGCATTCGAATGTAGGAATTAGCACAGTTGTTAAATACTGAGCTAATTTCTAATAATTTCAGTCAATTTACTGTTTCTGGATAACTTTCGCTATCACAATAATGGTTTTTTTTTAACCCTATTCCACCACATTCCGCATAGCAAAGTGAAAACTTTTATAAATTTATGATGGAATTTTCGGAAAAGTAATTTAATTTCTTTCAATGTTATTATTACAGAATTTAATGCAATGAAGGAAATTAAATTATATACATTTATTTTCTAACAGCGAAACCAATGTTTTTATATATGGTTTTCTAAACCCATTCCAGATGTTTAAGAAAAACTAGATGAAAGCGATGTTACGAACACGCAATGAACATCGACTTCTACTAAGTCATATCTCACTCTTTCTTCTATCATTTCTGTACAACATTGTATCTGATCATTAACACAGTATTGATGTTCCCTTTCCTTTGTAATAAACATCAGTTAT
This sequence comes from Dryococelus australis, assembly GCA_029891345.1. Lineage (NCBI taxonomy): Eukaryota > Metazoa > Arthropoda > Insecta > Phasmatodea > Phasmatidae > Dryococelus > Dryococelus australis. Next base: position 305,206,687 of record CM056993.1, on the reverse strand, counting down.
GGAAAACTTTACAATCTGCTGGCATAGAATTCTTTTTAGAAAAAAATCTAAGTTAAGAAATAAGTTGGGCATATTTTAATCGATATTTTAACAAATGTATAATTAAAAGGATTTAAGCACACTGGATTATCTCTCAACGATAATCCAATCAACAAGTGGATTCATTGCACAATAAATTACTCACCCAAGCTCCATCTAGAGGTTTATTAAATAAAATAAAACATCAAATAAGATTCAAAATCTTTTATTTTTTATTATAACAATTTTACAAACACTATATTACAATCTGTATAGGGAGATTCGGATGACTTAATCCCGTAAAGCTTAATCCTTCAACACTTTATAGAAATGTACTATACATTATTTTAAGTTCACAAACTTGGTCGAAGAAAAATTATTTAAAATAACGGTCGTACTGCAAATTTCCGTTAAGTATGTGAAATTCACTGCACTAGTTAATGAAACAATAGTTGAAAATGCCATCAACTTTCGTCGACCGAGCTCAGAAACGTACTTGAAATGATAAATGCTTATAAAAATAATGAACGCACTATATCGACTTATCAAATGGGACTTTTTTCCCCTGATAAATTAAAGCTTATAAAAAATGTTTCTATTAAAATGTGTTTATAATTTCGCTTAACGGGAATCATGGCTAACACTTAGGTGTATAATATGCCTACAATCTCCAAAACCTGCTGACCGCCGTGACCGGTGAAAATATGCTTCAGCGGAGAGAGCGATGTATATGTGTATCCAGAGTGAGGGTAGGCGTCAAACTAACATGGGGCTGGCCAGCAAGAAGTGTCCACATTGGTCCTGCCTGCAGCCGCCCTCCCCTACCCCTAGACCAGACCGCGTCTTTGTGCGAAAAGAGAGTTTCTACTGAAGGCCACACACCCCTACACCCCAGCATGCGTTTTCGGCTACAAGGACCTCTGCCCTGTCCACGCACCCCGCTATCGATCCAACACCGCAAAAACCTGTCTAGCGCCATGCACCGAAGGAAAAGGAACAGACTAGTTTCTCGATAACACCTTGGCAGCCCACAGGTCAAGTTGAAGAACACTGGGGATATAATGAAACCAAGAGTCAAGTACCACAAATACCTTCTTCAGAGGCAGGTAGAAATTCCTCTTAGCGACACACAATGTTTCCAGCTGCCCTTTAACTCTACAGGAAGCAGTGGCAGAGTTCAGAAAAATTTAAATTTAAAATTTAAATTTAAAATTTTTTTCTTACAGCAACCAGATTACTACTACTACTACTACTAATACTGCTGTTGCTGAAGATTCAACACAATGATGCCTGCTGGTAAAATACGAACACAGGAAACATAATTGAAGGTTTTTTAAAAATTAAATTAAACTTGTGTTAAAACGGCTGCTGATTTCCTTTGAATTTGCTTAAATTTCGACATTTAGGAAACTAAGTCAAAATATTATGGAAATTGAAAGATTTCAGCTTCGATAGGAGTCATTTTAAGCTGGATTCATGGTATTTCAGTAATATCACATCGAAAAATAAGTATTCCAAAATAAAATACATTCAAATATACACATTTTATGGCAGATAGTACAGTAGAAAACATTGGCTGGGATACTTATGGACGAATCTATACATAAAAATTAGCACAAATATTTAAAACAGATTGCATATATATGTTTACTATTTCCCTTAATATAAAGATATATGGTTTTAACATATCTCTGTTTAACAAAAGTTTTCAATGGTTGAAAAAAGTTTAACTTGAGTATTGCTTAAATCTAATTATGTGTATTTTTCATTACTTCAAAAAATTTTTGAGGGTAAGAATATCTCTTGTATTTGTGTTGGTATGAAATTAATCATAGTTTGCTGGAAAACGTGATAAAATTTTCTGGAAAATAGGATAAAATTTATTGGCTTAAAATATAAAGTTTTTCTTGGAATGCTAAATCTGGGGATTACTATATCGGGTAAAACTTAGCTTCAGGTATATAAATTTCATCGGCGGAACTTGCAAATAAGACAGGCTCGGGCTTTGGGAGAAACAGTTTTCATGATGCTTCAGTCGCCAAGCAAAAGTAAAAGTTTGTAGAGAAGAGGGTGGATGGGAGTTAGCCAAGGTCAGTTCAAAATCCGCTGGCCCGAGAAGGCATTTGGGAGTTCTAGAGTTCACCATGTATTGCACAAAATACCTGCTTTCTGGGCTGGGGTCTGCATGCCCGAGGCAGTCAAGCAGCTCTTGGGATAGCCAAAAACACCCTCTGGGCTGGTGGTGCATGACCTTGAATCGACAGTGAGGGTGGTGTGCTTGGACCGGGCGGCTCTCAAGATATAAAAAACACGTTCTGGGCTGATAGAGGGGAAAGGGAGGAGGGGGAGGGTGTGATATATGTGTCATATTGTAGAGGTTTTGCAGACCTCTGTTTGGATCGATAGCGGGTGTGTGGGCTTTGGACAGGAACTCTAGTTTCGGACGGTAATGTGCACCTGGGTAGGTGGTGCAGGGGGAGGGGTTCAGCGGTGCATGGCGCTAAACAGGTTTTTGCGGTGTTGGATCGATAGCGGGTGCGTGGACAGGGCAGAGGTCCTTGTAGCCGAAAACGCATGCTGGGGTGTAGGGGTGTGTGGCCTTCAGTAGAAACTCTCTTTTCGCACAAAGATGCGGTCTGGTATAGGGGTGGGGGAGGGCGGCTGCAGGCAGGACCAATGTGTACACTTCTTGCTGGCCAACCCCATGTTAGTTTGACGGCTACCCTCACTCTGGATACACATATACATCGCTCTCTCCTCTGTTACATCTTTTCACCGGTCGCAGCGGTCAGCAGGTCTTGGAGATTGTAGGCATATTATACACCTAAGTGTTAGCCATGATTCCCATTAAGCGAAATTATAAACACATTTTAATAGAAACATTTTTATTACCTTTAATTTATCAGGGAAAAAATGTCCCGTTTGATAAGCCGATATAGTGCATTCATTATTTTTATAAGTATTTATCATTTCAAGTATGTTTCTGAGCTCGGTCGACGAAAGTTGATGGCATTTTCAACTATTGTTTCATTAACTGGTGCGGTGAATTTTACAGACTTAACTGAAAGTTGTAGTATATCCATTACTTTAAATAATTTTCCTTCGACCAAGTTCGTGTATTAAAAATAATATATAGTATGTTTCTATAAAGTGTTGCAGGAGAATATTTTACGGGATTAAGTCATTCGAATCTCCCTATGCATCGACGGAAATTTGTGTTAAAAGTGAATTATTCCTACAATAGTGAAACTTGTGTTAAACATCAGGGTAAGTTTTTTTTTTAATATTGTTTCATTGTCTGTTGTAGGATGTAGTGTAATCAAGTCGTTAATAGTAGCTTGGTAAGGAAATAGGTTCTGTAAATCGTTTAGTCAGTCATATTCAGAGTTTTTGCCATAATTTCAACTCGCCCACAAGCTCCACGTATCTAACAGCTTATAAGATGGCGCGCATCATACAGAGTAGTCATTCCTTGACTGATATCACAGCCAACCAGATGTGTTTTGGGAGAGTTGCTTGTGCGATTTCATTACGTGTTTCTCTATAATCAAACGTAGGCCAATGCACACCCAGGTTCTGTTTGCTCTCAACACCTCGTTCAGCTTATAACTCGATGTAAGTGGTATAGCCAAGTCAGTACTGCAGTGACCTCCCGAGCGAATGGACATTTATTAAAATCGCTGACTGCTAAACAATTTCTTTTTTTACACATATTAATTAATTAATTTTTTTTTAACATGTGGGTTTCATTTTAAAAGTTTCTTGCTGGTCTCACAGGCAGACAGATGTGTTTTTAAATCATATAAGTTATGTGTAATTTGTATGTGTTTTTAAATCCCTTGTTAATGTGTTTAGGAAGACTGCCGTTTAATTTATAGGGACAGTTTTTCTTCGTAAAATAATTTTTATTGTGGACTCATATAATTGTGATCGTTTAGCAATTGTCGACACCAGATTATTCACATAGTTGTGTTTGTTATACTTCACTCTTGTGTTATTTATTTATGTTGTTAGGTAGAACACTCCGAAATTTCTCCCGTGTGTTAACTATACATCATTTTCTCTTTATGTTTAATTACCAAAAATCACCAATCTCCCAACACCATCTACGAGCAATGTCACTACCAACCCAAAAAATTAACACTTATGCCATTCTTGCACAAAACTCAGCACACACACATATATATATATATATAGGGGTAGCTTTTATATATACCCTGCCCCCCCCCACCTCAGTCAAGTGCCAGAGCTCCAAGGGAAAAGACGTACCAGAGCTGCTCCCTACCCCCCACCCAAAAAGGAAGAAATAAAATTAAGAACCACACATTAAAAAAATTCCTTCAAAGAAATTTGATTTCACTTTTTCATCGAAAGATTTTGATCAAATTTGTTTGATCGGATTAAGATCGGATTAGGAAACAATCCAATCGGATTAAAACAATTTCATCGGATTAACCATTTCAATCAATTTTATATCAAAGTGTTAATCCAATTAATTAAAAGTGGGGTAGTACCGGCCCACCCCTAATACTATTGATCTTGCTTTATGAAAAGGCGAATTATCGTTCTTATGCAGGAAAGGGTCTACTCTGTATTGCGCAGTGTAGGAATCATATCATTGTCCAGATTGTCTATGTCAGTGTCCAAGATGAGAATTAAAACCAAAAGGAGCAGCTAACCTCAGAAAAAAATTATCAGTCCGGTATAATTACACTGCCGCCATCCATTTTCACTGTCGAGACAAAACACTCAGGTAAATTCCTTTCGCCAGGTATCCACAGTCCTGTGATGGCGTTGAATGCACCACTATATAAAAGAAGTTGGCCTTTGGTGCGTGTGAACTGTCTCTTCCTTGCAGTGGCATGACCATAGAAGTAAAGTACAGTCACTTCCTGTCGGAGAACATTGTCACTGGACTGTGTAACTGACGATGACGATTTGTTCGGGCAAATAGCTGTTTGCCGATCCCATCAGTTAGTTTCTTCGGCCTACAGAGGGATGCTTGGGGCCAGAGATTTCAAATTGACAACGACGTCAGTGTATCGAGACATGTTTAAGTGCAAAGAAATCTTTCATACGGAATGGCCGAAATTTTGTTCTTCGAAAATCATGCCACTATCGAACGCACACAAATCTCCTTCGAATCATTGTGACAGAAATCCCTTCGAATCATTGTGACAGAAATCCCATATATATATATATATATATATATATATATATATATATATATATATATATATATATATATATATATATATATATATATATATATACATATTGTTCAAGCGTTCGTGTCTTCGCTTACATAGAGTCCTGTTGAGCAATTTTACTGGGTTCAGAGGGGTAACTGGTAACGCTTGTCTTGTGTATGTGCGATAGCCGTTCAACATGTAATTTAGGTCCATTGAGGAATTACTGTGGCTATTATACATATGAAAAGTTTGAACACTTTTAAGACTGCGTTCCAGCACAGGTCGGGATACACTACTATAGTCAATTCGCGGTTTCTTCACACGTTTTTAATCACACCTTTGAGAAATCACTCCATGTTTGATGTTTTCGATTCTTTCGTAATTATGTGTGTGTCACAAGCACTTTCTACTTGTGTTAACATAGAAGTACCTTCTTTATAGTTAAATTGAAATTTCATTTGTATTTTATTTATAAATTGTAATATTGTATTTATAATTAATATGAATAAAAACAGTGAAAAAAAATAGTAGTTGACCATGTCTAGTGAGAAATAGTTCTCAATGCGAAATATTATTACCGTGAATGTGCACGATTGCGGTGCGTTATCATTTTGGTGTAGTTTTCTAGATTCGGTTGAGCTTAGTTTGCATGAGGCGTAGGAATATCCTGAAAGCATAACTTCAGCAGGGCTTCAGAAGAATTGTTAGTAATGGTGAATGGAATATATTAAAAATGTTCTCGTTCTTGAAGACAAAAACTCACGATTAAAGTTTCACTGTTTACTTACATTTATCATTATATTGCAACAGTCCGTAAAAATGGAAATTTTTGTAGTGAAAAATAATGATAATAATTTTATAATTAACCCTATCAGACCTGCTTTAGTTTATAGTGTTAGTTGTTGCAAACAAAATTTTTTATGATGCATTCTGTTCTTAAGTTAACCCAACACTTATTTCATCGTCATAGCCAATGAGCTGTAGTTTACATGTTTGGCTACAGTTATATGAACCAATTATGACCCAGACCCATAAGACGGTTTTCGAATCATTCAGCCTCAGGTAAGATCATTGGTTATTGAGCTTCAACGTGTGTAGTAGAGGCCGAAAATTACCTACACGTGCATAGTGTACACAAATGTGTACGCTGGGTCGGAATGTATTAATGCGATGAATTGTAATCTTGTCGCATACCAAGGCCGCAATGATCGAGACACCCTCATCTCGGCACTCCATGACTGTCTGCCGGGAAAACTTGACTGCACAGTGTTGTGTACGGTGTACTATGATCGAATAGAACGGTAGAGGCACCACGGGTAGTGGTTGGAAATAAAGAAACCAATATAATTCGCTGTATTGGCACGCGAATCTCCACTATCTTGCCTTGAATGGCCGTAAATATGTACCATCTTCAAAGTGTTTAACGCAATACAGTAACGATCGTCACTAGAGACACAAGGCCTATCTATTGTGACCCGTCTCGACACTTTTCTGACCAGTCATAAACGTTCAGCTATGAGAGATCCAGAATTCTTATTGTCCTGGAGAAACCGGAAGTAATTTCACATCGCTATACGCCGTCTTTAAAATCATTTTATATCGTTTTATGTACCTGGGTTTGTCAGGACCGTATTATGTACCTGGGTTTGTCAGGACCGTATTATGTACCTGGGTTTTTCAGGACCGTATTATGTACCTGGGTTTGTCAGGACCGTATTCAAATGGGCGAGGAATTGGTAAGGTTCGCAGTAAGTAATGATATGGCTATTAGATTGGTTTGGAGATAGAAAACCACTTGTTGGCCTGGATCGAACCCACGACTATCCTAATGCGATTCAGACGCGCTACTTGCATGCTTGATAAAATAAGAAGTAAAATTTCTGTCTATACTTTTGTACGCCATTTCAACCTTGCAGAAATATTGCTGATCCTTTGCACGTAAATTTTGTGATTTAATATTTGGTGCTGTACTTGCGAATATACATGAATCAATAGATAAATATCATGAACGAGGTGAAAATGTACATAAATTAAAGTATTATCATCGCAGGTAATTGGAAAATCATGGGGAAAGTAGTTTCCTTTTTGAAAATATCGCTGATAATTTCACGCTCATTTGCCCTTTATTTTATTTTTAAAAAATAAATAAAAAGCGAGACGTAGCGTTGCGTCCAAGCGTTTAAATCATTGAAGTAATAATTAAAATATGAATCTAACGCCCTCTCCGTATACAACAGGAAATACGACTGAGGTTTAAAATTTTTATTATGGCTGTGTTTCAGGTGTTCATTTGCCTCTTGTAGACCTTGTGGTAGTGGCGCAAAGTTTTCAGTGTCGTAATTTGTCCACTTGTTCTCTATTTCAAATTTCGCGTCATCGTCTTAGCTGCATTGTACATGAGTCAAGGACAAGAATTAACAACCTAGACATAGTACGCATCGTGGGAGGTATAAAAAAAGAAAAGGAGTGTGCTTGTATGGTGTTTTTGCGTGCGTGCGTGTGTGTTGGTGTGTGTGCGCGTGCCTGAAGGAAGGGAGGAGGAAGAAAATCCTTGGAATAAAAAAGAAACAAGTGCGTTACATTCCGCCTCATTTGCCGACGTGGTTGCGTAGATCCAGCGGCACCTTTGAGAAGGCCAGCAACGAGACAAAGGAACAGTGGGGTTTTTCTGTAGCATAGAAGGTCGCCCGGCAAGGACTTCTTTCCCCTCTCGCATCGAAGATCCCGCAATGATTCATCCACCAGCACAACTGTTCATGCAGCTTGCACTGCTGCGAGCGGAACTTGCGCCGCTTACGTAAGGGCGGTTGCCGTTAATGGATTATATCAGTAAGTTCTTGGTAAGTGGTCGGGTCACAACTGTTTATTATTTGACTCCTGTCGTGGCGAGAGCCTTTGATATTATTCAGCTTGGTTACACGTGCTAGGGCACAGTGCTTATTCCTGCTTATTACGCACTATAATCCATTCGCGGCTACTTCACACTGTTCTGAAGCCCTGCTAAAGTTCTACTTTCATGATATGCCTCTGTCTCGTGCAAGCTATGGTTAACTAATGTCTGGGAAATTTGCACCAAAAGGACAACGCACCGCATTCGTCGTGCGCACTCACTTTTAATAATATTTTGCATGATAACTATTTCTTACAAGGCGTTACCCACGCACGTGTTTCCTCACTGCTTTGATTCATATTACGTAATTTTTAACGAACCGATATAATTCATAGGTAAAATTAAAATAACTTTTTCAATTTAACCAAAATAAGTTACTTTTATGAACATAAGTATATAAAGCTTTGATACATGACTTATTTTGGAAATACTAAACACGTCGTTTAAGGGGTGATTTTTCAAATGCATGGTTCAAAAAAGTGTGAAGAAACCGCGATTAGACCATAAAGAATTGTCCAGGACATGTACCTCTACCAACGACTAGTACTTGAAAATTCGGATGCTAAAATATGGAATTATTTCTCTTAGGTCACTGCCAACATTACTGTAGATTTGCTAGTGCATATTTACGCTATAGACTTTCCACAGTAAAGTGGGCGCTTTTTAACGCCGTCCTTTAAAGTTCCTTACAGCCAACTGTTACTATAAAAGTTTGCACGTGATTGATAAACACAGTGTAAACATTTTATATATCTGAAAAGTTGTCAGAGGTTACAATTATATATATATATATATATATATATATATATATATATATATATATATATATATTGTTATTATGCCTGCTGGAAGACCTTAAAAAGTGCTTATTTATTTTATCGTGAATGACCTATAGAGGAAATAGTATATGTAGCCCTGGAAAGGTAGCTCCTCAGATGCTGATTTCAAAAGCGGTCAGTCAACCTAAATCCGGTCATTAAAATACTGGCCAGTTCGTTGGCGTCCTGCAGTCATCCACGGAATCTATAGCTTGCAACACACCACTCACTTTTAATGGCTGGAGATGGTCAGCGAGTTGTGGCCAGTCGTGAGGTCATCCGTGCGCTGTTATCTGTGGAGGAAGTGGTGTGATTTGTGTGGTTGGTCGGTCGACCCCGGCCTCGACATCGGAACACGCTCCGCGGGGGGGTACAAGGAACTTCCGTCAGTTAGCGTGACGTCACATAACATGTGTGACCTGGCGATGACGTGCGGCAGGTTTTCGTACGGTGACCTCCGGGATATCTCAGTGTGGTAAACTGCAAGGAGAAGAGAAATTCCGACTGCCTCCTTACTTCAGGGGCAACCCGAAGCTGCTATAGATACTCCGCGTATATGCCGTTAACGGTAAAATGAGCATTTTTGAAAGCCCTGCTTAAGATCTTATTGTATTCACGTTGTGTATTCTTCCGCCTTATGTAAGATTAACATTATCATGGGCCTCATCACTTTATTCATGCTTCGGTCAAGTGAAACTGTGAAATTATAAGAAAAGTAAATATTTTGAAAATCTGCTCATTTTTACACTTCGATGAATTAAAAAAAATTAGAAAGCGAAATAAATTATTTAGATTATCACAAATAGTTACCTGGCACGTTTTATTCGACGTTAATATACGTAACTACTCCCCACCCATTGTTACCACTTCACTGAGCATATGTCTCTCACGGCGCCTTTTGAAATATATGCGAGTAGGGGCAGTGACTTTTTCTAAGGTTGATTTTTAAAGTGTTCACTTTATCGTGAACATCCTTTGTACGAGTATCACTAGAGACCTGAAAAATTCGCGAGTTTAATCACCTGTAAGCTAGACTCTACATACCTATGTACAAATATGCCGATATCAACTGCATATTGGTTGTCTGCTATCACAGTGAAAGGTGACAATTGGACACCGTTCTCCAGGAGGTATCAAACACTGTGTAGACCGATGGTTAAAGTTATATAAACGCACGTGTTTTGAATTCTATCTTGTCCCAAAATTAATCTGGGAATTATTCAGGTCTCTAAGTATCACATATCCGAAATGCCTTTCGTATTTCGAAGCTATGCGGCCTGCACGTAATAAAGCGGACGTGCCGTAGGGCTATGTTTTCGGGTTAGAATCCCTGTCAAGTCACGAATTTGTGTTTGTCGATGTCAGATATAAGTTTAGGTTAGAGTAGTATGTAAACGCTCTTGATATGAATCAAAACGAATAGCACTCTTAAAGGAAACCGTGAAGTTTGTGAACTATTATGTGCAGAGCTAACTATTTAAGATTTGGCAATAGACCCTACGAGTCAAAACTGAATGGAATGTTTGTCACCCACAATTTCAAGCTAATTCTCAATCTTTGGACTTCATGTTGCTGATCAACAAAACCGCAAGGATAAGTTAGCCTGTATTCAAGTCGTCTTCCCCAATACTCAAAAACCAAGTAAGATTTAATTACATGAGATCTAGAAACTGATGTGTAACGGAAATGTGCATCTGTCGTCTATTCGCGGTATCTCCATTTTTTTTTTTCTTCAAAAACCTTTGAAAAATCACCTCACGTTGTTTCGGAATACGTCATGTATCACAAACGTTTTATACATCTGTTAAAATAAATAGTATTGTATCGTTTTGGGCTTTTTAACGTCCCCCGGTTGTATGCTTGCAAGCTTAGCAGGGGACGGCTTACAGACTGACTTATAACCTAACGTAATTTAACACCCATGCCTTACCCGGGATTCGGACCCAGAGCCTCCCGCACCCCAGATCTGTGGCGCACCAACCGACTGCGCCACGGTAGGTCGGCTGTTAAAATTAAGTATGTTATATTTATTAAATTTGAACTTTTACTAATATTTTTATTATAAATTGTGATATTTCACATTTATGACTAATATGATTGAAACAGTTAGAAAATATGCGTGTTGGTAATGCCTAGTATGAAATAGTTCTCGTGCAAAATATTATTAAACTGAGCTCGCACAAAAGCGGGGTGTTGTTCCTTCGGTGAAATTATATAGACTTAGTTAAGCTTTGTTTGCACGAGGCTGAGGAACAGTCTGAAAGTAGAACTTTAGCAGAGCTTCAGAAAAGTTGGAAGTAATCGTGAATGGACTATTCGCCTACGTAATGTTTCGGACGCAATCCTACATTTGCACTCGGCAGTACAAGGTCGAAGACTGAGGAATGGAAGCAGTACGTTATGGTTTCGTTCCTTACCGGCCGCACTAAAAGGATTAATTTTTCGTACTGGTGATCCGTCCCGGGGGGCAGACTAAAAATATTGCTAAAGGCTGTTCACGTTAAAGTGAGCACTTTAGAAATGAACCTCAGAAAAAAGTCACTGCCCCTGCATACAAATATTTCAATGGGCGCACTGAGTGACATTCGCCCAGTAAAGTTGGTAACGATGGATGGAAAGTAGTGCCATATCTCAAAGTCGAATTAAAAGTGTTAGGTATACACTTATGATAACTTAAAATTATTTCTTTCGCTTTCTGTTTTTTTAATGCATCGAAGTGTAAAAATTAGCAAATTTGTAAAGTATTTACTTTCGTAATTATTTCAGTGTTTCATTTGACTGACGCATGAATGAAGTGACGAGGCTCATGGCAATGTTAATTTTTACAAAAGGGAGGGGATAGGGGGGAACACACAAAGTACATACAGGTAGATGTTACGCAGAGCTTTCAAAAGTGCTCATTTTACTGCGAACAGCCTATAGCTAGTGGAGCGACACGAAAGTTGTTACTGCGTTGCATTGTAATGTCTGGGGTTCTCAGTTCCGCCGAGACGATTGAAGCACATGCACTGCAGTTTCGCTTGCTGCTCTGAGCCAATGCAAACTGCGAGTGGCCATGTTTAATCGGAGTCCGCTTCTAGGTGAACGTCAGAGCATATTAGTTACTATAAGCTATTCAAGGTAAAATTAGCACTCTTGAAAGCCCTGCTTAAGATCTACTTGCATTTACGTTGTGTATTCTTCCGTCTTATGTAAGATTAATATTTTCATGGGTGAGTGAGTGAAGAGGTTTGGGTGGCTCTTAACAGCGAGGTCTTGAGAGGCGATGATGGTGATTGAAGTGAATATGGAGCTGCGCCGGAATGAAGGGGTGGGGTAAACGGGAGCTCCCCGAGAAAATCCGCCGACCAATGGCATCGTCCGGCACGATTCTCACTTGCGAAAATCCGGAGACCCGGCCGGGGGGGGGGGGGGGATTGAGCCCTGGTTCGTCTCTGTGGGAGGCGAGCGTGCTAATCGTTCAGCCACCGTGGCTCCAAATTTTTCATCGGCCTCATAACTTTATTCATGCGTCTGTCAAGTGAAACCGTGGAATTATAAGAAAGTAAATATTTTATAAATCTGCTTATTTTTACTCTTCGATTAAAAAAAAAAAAAAAAAAAAAAACAGGAAACGAAAGAAATAATTTATCACAAGTGGTTATTTAACACTTTTTTTTTCGACTTTAAGTTACGGAACTACTTCCCATTTATTATTACTAACTTTACTGGGCGCATGTCACTCAGTGCGACAGTTAAAATATATGTAGGCAGGGGCAGTGATTTTTTTCTAAGGTTGATTTCAAAAGTGCTCACTTTATCGTGAACAGCCTTTATGCAAAAGTATATAAATATAGATAAACACAAAACAATTAAGGATTAAATGTAGTAAACATACAAAAATTATTTCTCAGGCCGTAAGCAGAATGTTCTACAGGTGATGAATTACAAAAGAAGCAGGGATTTAAGAAATGAATTGAAACTCGCCATTTTAATAGAAAACCCAGTTGAAATGTTTTCTTGTGAAGGACGGCTGAACAGTAGTATTGCACATGTATGTGCTTGCTCGAAAACGAAGGATATTTTAGAAGAATAATTTCAAGAACAGTGTACATAGTCGTTGTGACGTCAGAACGGACCATGAGTGCTTGTGAAATATCCAATGATGATTGGAAAAAGAACGTGCTCATATAAAAAGTCCTACCCGTACAAACACACACATAATTTCTTCACAGAAGCGGCATGCTTGCGTACAACTTCCTTCGAGACCACACAGTGAAGTATGCAGATCATTTCTGCGAATCACGCTCATATTTATAACTGGAGGTCGTCGTTGGTTAGCATGACGTGAACAGATTCCGTTAAAGAGGCACTAGACCAGAGCCTGGGGAACTATCGGCGTGAGAACAGCTCGCGTGCTGAAACAAATTTACACACGCGTGTAGGAATTCTTTTTTTCCCCCCTTAAACTTGTTCTGAGAAAACAGGGAAGTACAAACGTCCCACCGCAGGGATGGAAACTGTACTATAATTATAGTATTTGTACTACAATTTTGAGCTTCATACGATGTACTACAGCAAATCCATTATAGTACGCACAATACTATAATTTTAAAGGAACCGTACTATAGAATTTAACTATTTGTACTATACTCTTTAATTTGGTTTGTGCGAGAATTACACTGCACAAGATAAACACTAGAATGTGAGTTTTTTTTATTAGCAAATGCTCTCAGGTAACACTGCCATAGAAGTTTCGTGAACTCTTGCGATGAAATTTGCATGTAACTGCTGCATTTATATTTTTTAAAAAGACTCATTTCTCCTAGTTCATGTTATTTGAAGTTAAATGAGTAGTTGGTTGTTAACAAAGCTGGAATGATGGCTCAGTTTTAACTAGGGTAATTGCTTTGTTTTTCACCTAGATGAGTTGCAGTGTTCAAAATTTCGAAAAACAAGCAAACTTAATTTTGGCAGCATGTACCCCGAGGACAACCTTATGTAGGATATATTTTATGATTTAATTTTCTTTATTTAGAATTATGCTTGTTATGTATTCTTGTAAACAAACTCACCTTTAATTTACTTACGTGTCATATTAATTTCGTACATTAATTTTGATTATCACAAAATATGCTGGTAGTTAAATTGTGAATATTCTACTGCCGTTGTTTCTAAGTTTGCTTTGCAAATACAGTACTTGTTTACAATATTCGTGAGTGTACTATAATTTTGTACAAAATACTATAATTTTCATCTTCAGGTACTATATTTTTAACATCGACAGTTTCCATCCCTCCCACGTCTGACCAGGCTCGACAAGTTCATAACCGTCCGGTCGTTCTGGCAGCGCGGTTCTTACAGAACGACGTGTACATGTAACCAAAATGCCACAGTTGCAGATTCCTCGCAGACCCAAGTAGTTTAAGTAAAATCCCGCTGTGCGTGAAAATATGTTATCCTGATAAACTTTCATGCATTTTAACAGGAATAATTTCGGTTTTGTACGAAATAAAATTGTACTCTTTTATCACGACCTTTATCACATAATCGTACATTTCAGTGTCAATTTTCTTAATTTGAACAACGGCCTTAACCATTTATTTTGCAAACACCTTATCTCAGATCATTACTAGAGCATGAGACTTCTGGAATAGCAGGCAACCAGTTGAAAGTTGGCATACCTAATTATATTTATACGTTTATGTGTTCCATCATCTTTAACTATCGGCGAGGCCAGGAACTAGTACTGTTAAAAATGCCTCCTCAGATTTTAATGAGAGAATTGTTCACGAGGCCGTCAGCTGCCGTGATCAATAAACTACACTGTTGGCACACATCAGAGTACACAACAAGTACACAACGCAAAAATTCATGCAACGTTGAACTAACGCTTCTGTAAGTACTTTTGAAAGGTTTACTTAGGATATATTTTTCTGTCATTTTTTCAAAGCATTCCATCGTATGTAAGGTTATTATTACCGTGGACTAGATCACTTTATCAAATGAAACTGTCGAAGTGTTAGGAATGCGAAAATCTGACTGGTATGCCAGCACATATAAAAACCTAAAAGAGTTAAAATAAAACTATTTGAAATCCATAAACATAAATATAGTTCGAAAATAGCACTTCTACTATGACGTAAAGAAATGGAACAATTTTTCTGCACACTGCTGCCAACTTCACCGGGAGCAGGTCAGTCCACACTTCCGTTAAAATATATTTACTAATGGGAATGAACTTATCTCAGAGGTTGATTTCAGAAGTTCTTAATTAAGCGTGAACAGTCTATGAATTAAAGGACAGTGGTGATTGATCTTCTCTCTGTACTCTAATGTTGATGATTTCCAATAAGTGATGCGATTGGGGCAATTCTGAATGCAGTAGGTTTACAGGAATGTCTCCGTTCATGAATAGCTGATGTACCTTTATATCACCTGCATGTTGTAACGATGGGAAAATATGGGGTGGAGTGAGGAAGTTTCCCGTCACTTTTAAAGATGAAATCCCGAGTCCATGAGTTCATCCTAGGTACTAACTGCCATGTTGCTCAGGAAAGATGTCAGGTAGTAGCGTAGACGAAGTGTGGTAGATGTAATTCCATATATCTGCCCTCTTATGAAATTACGTATTATGAAAAACAAAAAAATTAATCGTATTGCTTAGCCCGAACTTGAGTTATTGGATAGTGATTTGATAATAACATTACTGTTATGACAGGAAATCACAGAACTGGGTGTCACACTAAGAAGCGATATATATTTTTTTTACGGTGGCTCCTGGTCCACCGATAACTCCTCTCCTGAAGGAGTTTTGGCTACTGGTAGGCATTCGGCTGTCCATTGTTTGTATCCTTTCGTAGTAGTTGTTCGCCCGAGCATTAATTATTGGAATTCCTTTGAAGTACGTGCTTCTAGCTATCAGAGCTAGTTACTGTAGCGTCCGAGGTTTAAGGAAATAAGAAGTAGGGAAATGTTCCTTGGCGGCCAAGGGCATCGGGCATAGGAGCGCAGGAGACGACCGGCCGCCATATTGTTACGTCACCCGCCCACAAACTTGGATACCATTGATCTTGACCTCGACATTTTACCCGTGACCTTGACCTTGACCCCGGTGACCTATGACCCCAAAAACCAAAAAAATCACAAATAAGTTCTAAAAAATTCTTTAAAATATTACAACGAAAATTTAAATAAAAATCGTTTAAAAATTAAAAAAATAGATTAAAAATTTTATTTAAAAAATTAATTAAAAATCGTAAAAAAAAATTAAATTTTTTAATTTCTTAACTAAAATGTCTTTAACCCCGGAAGCCATCTCCCCCCTTTTTACCCTTCGAAATTTCCATTTTTTTTTTTACCCCGGTGGCTATTTTTCCCTTTTCTCCCTCAAAATTTCCCTTTCTCTCGAAATTTCCCTTTTCCCTAAAAAAAAAAAAGATATCTTAAATTTTTTAATTAAAGATCGTTTAAAAAAATTTAATTAAACAACTTAAATTTTCGGGGTCCGCCCCCCCCCCCCCCCCCACAATTACTCACCTCTGTTCGAATCCAGCAGATGACTGGCTCCCTCGCCTCCACTCCCCTCATATACTCATTCCGCCATCTTGATTTTTTCATTCGTCATTTGTTTACATGCTACAACAGATTGGCTCTCCCCTTTGCTCGCATTATCCCACAAATCATGACCTTGCGACGACGGTAGTTGCGCCTGGCAGCCGCGTGCAGGTACGTTGCTCAGATCTTCGAGATGGTAGGTCCTCGAAGCGTAGTTACATATACGTCGTACACGAAACAGTTGGGGGCTCCAATTCGCTGTGAACCCTTTCTCCAAGACACCTTTCTGTTTAGAGATGTGCACCAGGTCATCGATCTTGGCTTTAGGCCTACGTGGGTCCTTCCTCCTCGGAATAGCATACACAGTCCGAACCAGGGAGTCGTCCTTGACATCTTCGGGCTTCATGCGAGTGGTCGAGTGCACTGTACAATTATACTCGCACACAAGTTTCGGCAGTAACTCAAGCCACTTGTAGCTACCATTAGCTGCGAAATGCTTCCATATCTTGCCCTTGAGAATCCTGTTGAACCTCTAGACAATTGAAGCTTTGAGATTACTGTATTTGGAGTAGTGATTTATGTTATGTTTCTTCATCAGGGCCTTGAACTTTGCATTGTAGAATTTCCTTGCCCTGGTCGGTTTGCAAATTGGCTGGGATGTGTCCTTCGCTCAACACATCTGCGATGGCCTCAATAACATCATGTGCATTCTTCGACTTGACCGGCCTGGCCCAGGCGAATTTGCTATAGGCGTCGATGACTGTCAACATGTATTTGTAGCCTTTGTTGACTTTAGCATATGGTATAATCTCGCCGAGGTCGGCTTGAAACAGATCATCCCACAAATCATGACCTTGCGACGACGGTAGTTGCGCCTGGCAGCCGCGTGCAGTTCATTGGCGTTACCCAATCGATTCATCATATGTAGCCCGCCTCCTTAAGTTCTTCTATGGTTGAAACTATCTCGTTGATGTGGGAGTAATTTCCAACACTTTGCGAAGCAAGCAGTAACTGCAGCCTATCGACCAGTTCATTTGGATCGTCCCAAAACACGTAACCAATGTTCTTGCCGTCGTCTATCTTCTTCAGACTTTCACCACTTTTCAGTGCTAGGTGGCTGAAGAAGTCTACGAGAATTTCGATTTTTTCGTGATCTTCATCTTTATATACACCGGTCTCGGGATCGTTGTCTTGGTAAAGTGCGTGCATGAGTTCGAGCAAAGTCTTGTATTCCATCAGGTCTGATTCTGTAAAATCCCGGGGCTGCTTACGAAATAAATATTCATATAGTCCGGGGGTTCTACGTACCGTGTAATTGCCAACTCGGAAGCTTTCACCTGGTAGAAACTCTTTTTCATGAGCACCGAGGTACCATGTATCATTATGCCTGTATACGTCGAACGTCGTATCAGTATTACGAGATGTGTACGATCGTAGGTACCGTAGAGCCAAAGCATTAGATTTCAGGACTCTCTTCCGTACTTTATTCTTGTGTGCCAAATCCGCATCCGATCCATCGTCCTGATCTGACTGTACTTCATCAAGCTTTCGCTTCTTCAAAGGCTTATCAGTATTGTCGATTTCGGACTTTACAGCTACGGGTGCCTCATAGCTCTCCCTGAGTACATCGAGACGATGAGTAATGGGCTTGAAAATTTCTTCATTTATATGGTCGCGCGAAATTTCGGCTCTTTTGGTAAGCAAATATTTTGAATGGACAGACTGAATCACCCGATGTAGTTCGCTCGCAATGTCCGCCATCATAATAAATAAAAATTCTCACTGTCGCTCTCTTTTATAGGTTTATTTGTGAGTCTCCTCCAACATACTTTCGATCTTGCTCAGACGTTCGCTGTAATTATAATCCTATGCCCGATGCCCTTGGCCATCGAGGAACATTTCCCTATTACTTAAATGAGTGGTTGAATCACAGTGACGAGTGCTCTGTAGTATAGTAGCTATGATGCATCCCATATACTTAATTTTCGCAAGGAATTTAATCGATTGGAGCATACAATACGCAGAATTACATAAAAGAATCGGATAATTCGTATTAAGACAATGTGGCATTCTTCAAATGTGATTACAGGCTGCATATGTACACTTTATATGTAACTAAATAGCTGATAATTCATATTTGTATCATATCATTGAAATAACACGTGTATCAGCAACACGATTACTTAATTGCCTGATGATATAATTCACTGATTCACTAACGTCGAATTTCTCATTAGTAACAGAACCTTATTAACTTTTCCTTTCTTTGTAGTGCAACTCTTAGAAGAGAGAGCATGCTTAATAATTCAACATGGTTTTCGAACAGAAGGCTTATCGAAACCTTCTTATTTATTTGTCGCCGCCAATGTTAACAGCCAAGGTTCGTTTTCTGCAAACCTCGAAACTGAGGGAAACTTTACACCCGATGGTCATATACAAAATTACATTCGCATACGTTATAGTCCTAGCAACATATTTTTTTCTTGTGTGTACATTGGTGTGTGTGTTTGTGTGTGTGTGTGTGACGCGTAGGATGTCACAAACAGGTATACATAGCGGTCGATTCTAGAAAGAAGATTTACACGTTTTCCGAGTTATAATATGGTGGCCGTTCGTTTGATTGGCAAGAATTTTCGACGACATCGAAGGTTCCTTGAAAATATTCCTCATTGTAGTTTCTCAAAGTTTTCCATGTGTCAAGAAAGGCTGCATTATGATGTTCTCTTAGACAGCACTTTTTTCGTCCAAACACAACTTCCAGATGTGCAGTCTACAAGAGAACGTCGAGATAAAAGAAACTGTCTGTCTCCGTTTCAAGTGAGGAACACTGCCAGGAATTGAAAACAGTGTATAAACTCTCTGGCGTCTTCTGGAGACCTAGAAGCAGGCTTCTGAGATGCAGACACATGGCAGGCGAACCAGTTTTTCTGCCACGAAATCCCAAATTGCCACCTGCCCCCGACACGGCAATTACCCACTGTATATAATAGCTCCCCACCGCCAGTAACGTCGTAGATGGGCGCTCCTGTGCTCGAGCTAGCCATCGGTAACACAGTGCGGAGATGGTTTCACATAACGGAGGCTGGGTTTCTTCCAACGGTAAACCTCGCATTGGACACACGGGCAGTTGCCACATCGAGTAGGCCGAATTATAACTGTAGCTAACGAACATGAGTCCGCCACGACTGACGAAATTTTTAAGAGTCTATGCCTCGCTGACATACTTGTTTACGTGTTGGAACCACTGTGTAAATATACTTCCATTTACACTCTAATTTGTGGGTTTTCGTAGCCATTGCCCGAGTGCACTCATTTCTGGTGTACTCATCTTTTGAACTCTACCTCATTGAAGTCGTTGAGCATAGTGAGCGCACGCGGCCATTTACTTGTCACTATTAGTGGTAGAATCAGTGGGGCAAGGTGCCTTCTAAGTACGAGTCATCTACGCTCTGTGAACTGCAGACAGTTGGTTAGCAAAGGAACTTGGTCCTTGGTCGACATACAGAGTAGCGCCAAGCCAGCAGTTAGTGGCATGGCCTTCCCCTCAGGTTAAACAGAGGATTAAGCCCGAATAGGTTATGGTCAACCTGATAGGTTGCCGGAAGAAAATCACATCCGTAGACATGCCGATGCATTCTTGGTGTTATACAGGAAGAAAAAGAAGTGTAGTGTTTAAAGGAACGCATTATTAATAATGGCAAAAAGAAAAAGATATATGTACAAAGAAGGATGGGGAGGGGTTCTCAATTCAGCTTCCTCTTTTATGTACCTCAAGCTTGCTGTTGCCGTGAAGGTGAAAATATACATTTTTCCAACTTGTGAAAAGGAGAGAGAGAGAGAGAGAGAGAGAGAGAGAGAGAGAGAGAGAGAGAGAGAGAGAGTGTGTGTGTGTGGAGTCGTCGTGTTGATTATAAATTTAAACTTTTACGAAGATATGAAGGTAAGCGGTTATTACAGTTATTTGGATATCACGTCGATTTTCGATTTCACAGCCAGTTACTAAAACGAATTATATTTAAGTGTTAATAGCATATATAACTTTAGAAGAATTCAAATTGAATAACCGAATATACTTTATACTGCTCAAATATGTCCCGCAATGCTTTGGGAAATGCAAAGAAAACTTTAAACTTAAAAAAAAGTTAAAGAAATCCTCCAGATTATGAACAATAACTTCCCACACTATAAAATACAAATCCATTTTTCTTTGTAATAAGTGTAATTTAGCTACTTTTAACAATCTTCTTTATCAGGCATTTATTAGTTCATCATGGTGTATAAAACTGCTTTAAAAGTATTTATTGAGCTTCTGACCTTGCCCAGGCAAACAGATTACCATAAAATCGCTATAAATGCAAACATATGTAGGTTCGTGTACCTGTTAATGTTGAATGGAACCAAATTTGCTTGACCCAACCAACTTAAATATTTGTCTAAGGACAATTTTGTTGTTGAAACGAATTTTATTTTATTATTTTTTGGTTCGTGCAACTTACGATTTGTACGGTTATAGTACATATTAGAGTTTCGGTTTGTTATAAAAAGATAGAAGTCAAAAACCGAGATCCTAACCCAGAACACTTGCGCCCGAATGCTATGCGCTAGCAATTTCGACAATACTGACTGTTAGCAAATAGAGATATAAATACTGTTTATACTGTATCTAATGTGTGAAATTTACATAAAACATTTAAAAGTTTCATACGTTTACTTGATATTTCTGTTAAAATTGTTTCACTTGGACTGTTTGTGCTATCAATAAGCACCTATAAATACGATAACAAACACTGTTATAATCCTAATTGCAAAATTCTATATAAAGAGACTTTCGAGCTGTAAATGTTAACGAATGTAATCAAGTTACCTGATGAACATACAGCCAATCAAATAAATGCCGGCACTGGGCCAATACGATTTTGTGTCCGCCACAAATTCTGTAATGCTAGACACATCAGATTGTCCAGACACATCAGATTGTCCCAGCTAACAAAATTCCTATTCAATCCAAACAAAATATTCATTTGATTCTGCCATGGTATTTATAATGTTTTGGGCAACCAAACCGATCAGTTGAAAGTATAAATGTATGTGTGTACTTAATACACGTAAAGGCTGTTCCCGATAAAGCGAGCACTTTTGAAATCAACGTTAAAAGAAAGTCACTGCCCCTGCCTGCGTATATTTTGACTGGCGCACTGAGTGACATACGCCCAGTAAAGTTGGTAACAATAGATGGAAAGTGTTCCGTATCTGAACGTCGAATAAAAAGTGTTAGGTAACCATTTGTGATAACTTAAATTATTTCTTTCCCGTTGTGTTTTTTTTTTTTTTTTTTATATAAATCAAAGAGTAAAATTAGCAGATTTGTCAAATATTTACTTTTCTAATAATTTCACGGTTTCACTTGACCGACGAATGAATAAAGTTATGAGGCCCATGACAATGTTAAGCTTGCTTAAAGTGGAATAGAACACAACGTACTTGCAAATATATCCTAAGCAGGACTTTCAAATGTGCTCATTTTACCTTGAATAACCTATAAAAGATGTCGAAACAACAAAAGAAATGTTAGGCTCAACAAATTATTCATAAATGCATGATTTGGTTCAATAGAACGAATTCAGGTGTTCGGAGCAAGGACAGATTAACTGAGCGAACGAAGTATTGTTCAGTGTAAACAAGTGCTCTTCAAATACATCCGTTTCGTATCTGAAACAAAATCCTTCAATGCATAGCGACAAAATTTCCACGGAATGTTACGTTAGCTTAGGTAAGTTGATTATCATTCCCCTTGCAGTTCTCCCACTCTCCGTCGTATTAGTTGTTTATGTGTACGGCAACGTTTAGAGGAGGGTAGGTACTATTATTAGCCACCCCACACTCTCTGACCCACGGTGCAAGAAAGGGGTGGGGATGCCCAGCACAATTCTGCGTCTACCTACTACTCTCAGGAGGACCAAACCAAATTGTAATTGTGACTCGAGTCCCACCCATATCCGGATCAGCTCCAGTATACGCTTCGCCTATACACGTCGCTTAATACTGATGTGCATCCCTATGCTTAATGTGTACTTATATGTATACAACGTGTTTCGGAAACATGTGAACAAACTGTACCAGGGGAACGCTGACCCGAAAAGAAATTTGAAATATGACACCCATGGTCCATATCGAATAATAAGGGCTGTGGAAGCCCTTAAAGGCAGAGTCCGAAAAGCATATTATGTGGGATATTATTAAAAGTACTTGCGTTAGAAGAACAAAATTTGTTATACGAATTATCTAAACCAAGATCTTGGATAAAATGGAGGTATGGTGCATCGTAATCGCCCCCCCCCCCCTCAAGTAAAAAATAGCAGTTTGCTAGTTGGTTACCTTGAGGTAAATATGATGTGCCATGCCATCGTATTAAGCAGTAAGTCTTAATTAGCTAAAAGGGCAATATTTTTGCAACTCTCTAGAACCCACCGTTTTCATGTAATACGGACACAAAGGTTTCAGTTGTAGCAATACTGTGGCCTGGTCACTATTTTCACAGCGCGCTTCTCTTCTCGCTATTCTTCTCTCGCTGAAACTCATCCATTCAACAAAAACCCTCGGCCCGGGGGACCCGATGCGCTTTTATATCAGACGATCTGACCATCTGGAAGTTTCAACGCACCCCGAGTAAAGCTGAAGGTCATAATCCAGAGCATTCATCAGATAAACGCAGAAATCCTATCCGCCGAAGGTCAGGAGCGACGAGACGACTAAGGGTTATCTCGGCAGAATGCTTTCATAACTCAAAACGCTGGTAGAATTATCGCTCGCTTGTCATTTAGAACATTCCATTGACTCGCCGCCCCGTTATCATCACTACTCTGTCCTTCTCTTCCTCCCGCCTGCGCGGGGCGCGCCAAGGTCAGCGGTGCAGACCAGCGTCACGTAACAGTATTCATAAACGTTCACCTATTACTAATTATTAAACACTACGAAATGAAACGACTTTCCCTTCGTCGACGTCTACTTTACTGGACATATGGTATAGTATATTCGCGGTTTCTTCACACTTTTTGAATCAAAGTTTCGAAAAATCACCCCATGTATGCCATGTTTAGTTATTTTCTAAATATGCCATGTACCACAAGCGTTTTATACTTCTATTAAAATAAAATAACCTGATTTTTCGTTACATTGAAGTTTGACCACTATTTTTTTCATAAGTTATGTTTCATTTTTAATAAATGGGTATAAAAACAGTGAGAAACATGTATGTTGGTAGCGCCTAGTAAGAAATAGTTCTCATACAAAATATTATTACAACTGAGAGCGCACGAATGCGGTGCATTGTACCTTTGGTGCAATTTTCTGGAGTATGAGGCGGAGAAATACATTGGAAGTGGAACTTTAGCAGGGTTTTAGAAAAGTTGAAAATAGCTGTGAATGGACTATACCGGTCTCTGTGGTGTGCAACAGTTGGTGATAGGCGGAGGGGGGAAAGGGGCTCGCTGCCATCACGTCGATGGCGTCCCAGTCCCAGATGTTCGCAGCCGCGGGATGACAAATGAGCAGCGTAGTTCCGGGGCTCTCCCACGGGGCCCAGCGGCAAACACACGAGGGTGTTGGGTTGGTCCAGCCCCGAGACATCCTTCCTCGGAGGATTCTCTCACGACGGCGATTGGCGAAGAATCGTCTTGAATGCTCGCCGCAGCTGCGACCTGCTGCTTCTGCTATAGAAGTCTCTCCCCCCCCCCCCCCCCGCTTCTCTTCCTCATCCCTTTACACCCCATAACCTGATCACTGCAAGTACAATTTACTGAAGCAAACATGCGAGGGCGAGACGCCCTGCCATTTATCATCGCCCTTGTGTTTATTCATTATGGAAATACACCCTCATTTATAGTAACGCGTGCTGTCAAGCGGATAATTTTCCCATTTGTCCGTCGAAGTTATTTTTTAACGTGAATACTGTACGTCTTTAAAATAAGACCCACACATGGGGTACCACGGCGAAAGAAAGGAGGGGATACATTTGGGCGGCTCTTTAACATCGAGATATTGAAAGCCGATGAGGGTGAGGTGAGGTGTACATGGAGCAGCGCTGGAATGCAAGGTCGGGGAAAAGGGATATCCCCGATAAAACCCACCGACCAGCGGCATCGTCCGGCACGATTTCCACGTGCGTAAATCTACGTCGGGTATCGAACCCGGTTCGCCTAGGTGGGAGGTAAGTAGTCTGGCCATTACACCACTGCGGCTCCACCATAAGTAAATGGCGGTGCAACTTTTGCAGGGTGATCGATTCCGACATTATTACGTCGTGACTATTAGCACGATCGAAATACATGTGGTCTCGTTCGATTGGGTATATAACTACGATCCCAGCATAATCTTGAGTTAGCGCCACGCATGGGCGCGGCGTTGTGGGGGCCCGCGTCGACTGGCGGCAATTCTGGACGTGAGTGGAAATTTGCAGTACCTATATCTCGCGAATCCGATGTACTAGTGCGTAAATTTTTGGTATTCAACGAAAGATATCATCTATATCTGTCGATGTAAGCGGTAAAAGCCACTTAATTTCGTTACAGGCTGTTCACGGTAAAATTAGCACTTTTGAAAGCCCTACTTAAGATTCACTTGTATGCACGTTATGTAGTCTTCCGCCTTATGTAAAATTAACATTGCAATCTGCCTCCTCACTTTATTCATGCGTCGGTCGAGTGAAACTGTGAAATTATTAGAAAAGTAAATACTACAAATCTGCTCATCTTACATTTCGAAGAAGAAAAAAAGCGAAATAAATAAATTAAGTTGTCACATAAACACGGTTTATCCAACGCTAAGATAAGGAACTACTTCCCATTCGTCGTTACCAACTTTACTGGGTGCATGTTAGCCAGTGCGCCCGTTAAAATATAGCAGTTAGGAGCAGTGACTTTTTTCTAAGGTGGATTTCAAAAGTGCTTACGTTATCATGAACAACTTTTACTATAATTTCATTCCCTTAGACCAAAGAAAACATTACCCGCTAACGCAGACACATTCACTCACGCAAAACCCACAGCCAGGTCCCCCACTCTGCCATGCTAATGCCCTATCTTTTTTGCCAGGCGGATAACCTGGGCGCGGCCTGCGAAATAAACGAACCTAAACTTAAGTTTAACAACGACGCATACCTACATTCATGACACGGGATTCGAATCCGGAACCCTAGTGGTCCGGAAGAAACTTCTTAGCGACGTCGGTTTATGGGAGTCGCCTTCTTACTAGGAAACTGGCTTGATTAAGGCTATTGCCTACATGTTTCAGACGGAGCAGCGCGGAGCGTTAAGTGCGTTAATGACCTGTTCATCAAGTACCTCGTCGCCTCTACGACCAAGACTTTGCTTGGCGTGCAGTGTTTTCGTCGCACTGCGTGCACCTATGAGATATTAAGCGCTGACCCTATAATTTTGTTGATGGAAAGTGTGCGCTGAAATTTATCACATGCTTCTACTTTATAGTTTTTCTTTTATCTGGGTAGTAATTATTAAATACAGCAGTCTCGAAAACGCAGTTTTTAGCGATGTTGGAGGGTTACAAAATATAATTTTTCTTTAAAGTACCATTATGTCCTCGTCTGGGGTGTGTTTCTATACGTAGGTGAACGTAATTACGACTCATTTAATATATTTTTGTCAAAAAAACCGTATATCAAACATGCTGCACTGCTAAAATGCATGGTAGGTTTTTCATTAGGTGTAACATGATATAGGCTGTTCATGGTAAAGTGAGCACTTTTGAAAGCCCTCTCATTTGGAATAATAGTCAATAAATATATTTCGTATTAGCCTTAGACGTGAAAATCCGAGTGCAGTGGAAAATACACACTGTGTTTATTACGTATATGGCAATATTTATTTGAAAAAGATGGTTAAAGGATTAAAAAATGACTGAAAGGAAAAAGTAATTAGGGCGTCAAAAGTGCTCACTTTACCGTGAACAGCTTATATGCTAAATTTTAAGCATTTGAGTCCCGCTAGGTCGGTGTAAAAATTTGGATAATATGATGACAAATGTTTACACTTTAATTTCGTTCTTAAGTAAAGCGGGGGCTGTTCGACATATTCTGCCACGCTATAGCGATAAAACCTAAAATTGTAGTTCATTATTTAATAATAAACGTCCTTACCTTAGTGTGTGAAATGCGATCGGACTTGGTGCAGTGGTAAGATCTGACTAGGAAAAACCTTGTCCCAGGCCCACTTCGAAGTGTCTGCCCGCGCGAAGAAACAAAACAAACCCGCGTCGCCTGGCTGGAGTACAAGCTCGCAAGCCCGTCCTAAACGCCGAATTTACAAGGTTATGCAAATTTTCATCTTGCACCGTAATAACTCTTTAATTGCGCTTAATATTGCACAGTTTGGAGAAAAGTTCTAAAACGTGCAACAAATGAAAGTGTTTTTTTTTATTATTATTCTGTGTACAGCACACAACGTGTTCTGATGAACCTATAGGCCTATCAGTTCCTTTGAAAGTGGAAATTCTTAAAGTAGGTTATTATATTACCATTTCAGTGGAAGTTACAAGAACACGGAGATATCTGTTAACTGAAAACAATTGTTTCAAATCAATGGGAAAATATTTTATGGTTTTCTTGGGAAAAGAAAATCAGTAATTATAGCATTACCGGGACAAACGAGAATTCCTAGAGACAGAGATCTTACGTGGGGTCCGCTCTGCAAAGCTACGCATTCATGTTCTTCGCAGGCTAGAATTCAGTAACCTACGTGCGGAGATTTTTAGAGAGATTTTTTTTATTCATAAGTGACAAGATGTATTTTTTCTTATGTGATAAATTTTTTGTTGAGGTGCCGTGGGCTCACACCCCACGTTGTGAATGTAAGTATAATTACGCAAAGAAACCAACTTCGAGAATTTAAACACAAATAAGCATTAACAACGATGCAAGTAACTCATGTTGCAATGAAGTTCCTATCAAATGTAGCATGCCTTCAGAACAGCAAGCTCTTATGTAATAAATTATTTCAGTTCTATAAGAACATGTTCTTTAAACCTCTTTCTACAATTAAATAATAATTAACAGGGATTCATATAATTCACTCTGCAATACCTATAGTTCCTATCAAAAGTAACATGGTTTGTGTTGTTAAGATGTACGCAGAATTTTCCAAGTTGAAGATATATTCGTTACCAAGAAAACAAGGATAAATTTTGCAGGTTAATGAGCTCTGAGGTTAGTATGTTGTATATATTATGAATATTTCCGTTAAAGCTTCTGCTGATGAATTTCAAGTGATGAATAATTCTCTGCTGTTTTCTTTTAGAGGAAACTTAATTTAAACACGGACTATCATGCAGGATTCATTATATGTTGATGATTTTCCTATCGTTGTGCCTTTTTCATGAGTTGAAGTCTTTAATTAAATGAATAATTATATGGTTCGTGTGTAGCAGTGGAAAATGTTCGCTTCGGTCCGGCGGCAGATCGCCGACAGCTCTTCTTTTCTCTGTGGATGTCGTGTAGCAGTTCAAGGTCGCCAACACAACAGTAGCTATTAGTCAGTCTCTTTATCGTATTCTTCGCTAGCTCTCATCACGCTTCATCATCATGTTTCGCTCTCGCAGCAAAGAGCCGTAACTTTAGTCCTCAAGCATAGGAGCTTTTCTCATGAATTTCAGTATCGGCAGCGGTGTATGAGGCAGGGGAAGGTTTTTTAATTACGAGTACACAATGCTTCTTGAAAAGAAAAAAAGTTATGTTGAATTAATATGGAAACATACTCGGGAAAATATATTTTAGAACCAAGTGAAAATACAAAAAATTCCAATTTATTTTCACGGCAATAGTTAATTGATATATTATTTTTTATTGAACACGTGTTAAAAAACGTTCGTGTATAAGATATTATGCACGTCATAGCATAGGTTTTGAGAGCCTGCAGTACAAAGGCCAGTATTCCAGTTTTATAATAAACGAAGACTCCAGTTCCGAGTACCATCATCATTGGCGAGAGCGAAGATCCACGCGACAAAAAGATTTAAATCAGCCTTATTCCAACCTGTGTCAATCAGGTTCAAATAATATCCGTGTTTCTCCTGCCTTAGATAAGTGCACTGGGGCTGTGACGTCACACTGTCGCTGTCTTAATTCGCGGCGAGGGCACAAGGTGTGCCCTAAAATGTCAGCTTCACTTTGACGTGAATAAGTCCTTAAATTTGCAACAATAGTGGGAGGCAGTCCAGAAAACCCGATGATGACAAAATCGGAGGATACATTTTGGCATTGCAGCTCCGAACCTATCGTCTAAATTCAACATTAAATTACACCACTCGATTGCCAAAGGACCAAGGGATATTATGTTACGTTGAGTGAGGACTGTAAAGCATCTCGCGCTGAGTGGGGAAAAAAAAGGGGGGGGGGGAAATTTGAGTGTGTTTCGCCTCGTCTCATAACTTCCGCGTAGTATAATTTTTGACTAGGAGAAGCTACGACGCTCGTTTGACTTTCAATCGACAACTCTCGTCAAGATCAATCGATTGCGTGTATAAAAACATATGTGTAGCGTGGTTATGGTGAAATTGTATGCGTTTAATGTAAAAAATTAAGACAACACAATTTCGGCCTATACTCGTCAAAAAGTCAAGTCGAAACACAGAAATCGTAAACAGTTCGAAAAGGCATATCAAAAGTAATCCAGCGATACACATAAAACCCTATATGGTTGAGTGAGGCGGTGCCGGGAACGCAAAATTAACAAGTCGTCCGAGCGCGTCAACGTAGACGTATTCACGCAAAATAAACGGCCGTGTCCCCAACACAGCCATTATCTATTTTACATTTATTTATAACAGTTATGCGCCTTATTCCTGCCATTTGCTGGACACAGTTGTTCTTACCCACAAACCAAGGCAGCTTAAGAAAATGCGTTTAATTAATTGATTTGTTATATGAAATTTGTAGAAACTACGAAACGAAAAGGTGTTCGAAATGATCCCCTCTTTGTCACGAAGGGCTCAAGGGAATGTGAAGAACTGCGGTTACTGAAGGGATCAAGGGCATGTGAAGGAAGGCGAGAGTCAACGAGAGCACAGCTACGGTTGAAGCACAGCTGCAAGGAAGCGATAACGGCGTAAACTGCCACACACATCAGGTATCTCATCGCGCCGTTTATGTGAAAACCACTGGAGCGACGTACAGTCTTTTCATTGCGCTGCATGTAAATATAGGACCAGAAGTGATCACCCCCCCCCCCCTCAATTTTACCAACGAGTAGATGAATTCCAATGCAGTTTCCCAGACAACTTTCGCAGTTGTTTGCCTGAAATGTTTTAACATAGAGCAGCTGGAAAATGCACATTTTGAAGAGCTTCACAGCCAAACATTAATTCAGAATTCTCGTCTAATAATTAAAACGCAATACGTGCAGCATTATTGTTCAATTATCAGTATATCTTGCAGTCTCAAATCTACAGGCCTACCAGATAACGCTTGGATAAAATTTGGCGACTACATTTGAAGGGACGTGTGAAATGTAAACACGCTATAATAAGAAATGTTTAGTCATTTCATCATGAAGAAAGTTATGGGACATAAATCGAAAATTAAGTATGACTGGTAGACCGAACCTTAAGACGCCCGTCTACCTGGGACGCGAACTGGGCTGTAGTGTGTTTGTAACACACTTTTTGAAGCAAATTATTTCACGTGTGCACAATCTATTTACACACGAAAAGAAGTAACAATTAAGACTAGGGTGGAACACAATTTTTTATTCAACAACAAATTAATGCGTATTGCAAACAATATTTTGAAACACTTTGACACGGTTAAAAACGACAGATTCCGGCTGCTATAGAACTTAAAATATTACTGCGAAACTACTGTCAAGGCCCTGCATTGAACTTTGCCACAGATGGCCATCAATAAAATTGTAGGATCACCGCTTGAAGACCCGTAGCTTTTCGAAGTACGACGAGAACACTGCTCTACCAGTTTAGAGCCATGCGCTTAGGGGCGATTGAGCACTCGACGTGCGTAGCAGTGTGGTCCGTATCACTCCCGCTATTCTTGGCCTCATACGTGGAAAACTATACGCTGTTCACGGTTACTTCCAACTTTCCTGAAGCCCTGCTGAAGTTCTACTTCCAGGATATTCCTCCGCCTCATGCAAACAAAGATTAGCGAAGTGTAGTAAATTTCACCAAAGGGGCAACGCGCCGGATTCGTGTACTCTCGATGTAATATTATTTTACATAAGAACGATTGCTTACTAGGCGTTACCAATACACCTATTTTCTCCCTTTTTTAAAATTAGTATTAATTATAAATGAAATATTTTAATTTAAATATATAATGTAAGTAAAAAGTCAGTTTAACTAAAAAAAAAAAAAGGTACTATTATGTTAAAATGAATAAAACGCTTGTGATACATGACATTTTTAGGAAACAGACAAACACGGTATACATGGGGTGATCTTTTAAAGGTTTAATTCGAAAAGTGTGAAGAAACCGCGAATAAACTACTAGCTCCTGGTAGGCCAACCCCTTAACGGCGAGAGTACAGGGTCTCCGCAGAGTGCTGACGTGGGCATGGGGCGCACATACGTGCGTGTGCGTGTCGCACGGTCGGGCGGTTCACAACAGCCCGTAGCATCGCCACGTGTCCTCCGGCAGAGGTGGCCAACGCAGTCGGGTCACGTCCGAGGTTTATAACCCCTGCCTTCTCCCTCCCCCCCCTCACTTTTCCCCGCCTGCCCGCGAGTAGGGTGGTTTACAAGGGACCAAGTGGTTGGGTTCCGAACAGGCGATGGAGGACTTACTATCCTGCGGGGAATCATAAAAAGGACTCACTTCGCAGTCCTCCCGCCGATATACCAATCGCAGTTTCATTTCGCGCACATCATTTTACTGCCTCTGTCGCGTCGTCCTTTTATGTACGCACTCACCCCCCCCCCCCCTCCTTGCCTTCGCGTAACGTCATGTAAGTTTTATTCGGTAGCTGGTTGGTTATCGTGTACCTGCTCTTGGGTGAACGGTCCTGAGTTCTGTAACCCTCGCGTACTCGTCATCCAACAATTTGCGTGCGCCTCGTAAAATTTTCGGATGATAACTTTAGTGCCTGGAATAAATTGGTGCCTGCGAAATAAATAGTTTTTGGTTGAATTTATAGATATTATTCCAGCATGATGATAGCAATTTTTATGCTAGTGAATACTGAATACCCAGAAAGAATAACGATATTAAGGGGAATGGAGTGCAGATTAAATTATGATTTCTGCAGAAACGAAGTTGACGTTATTTCCTTCCCAAGCAAATCAAATTTCGATTTTTTATTGGATATATAAATACATCAATTTTTTTTGCTTCGTGGTTGGTTAGGAGGTGGTAGCAGGGGAGAGGTATCGACATAAAAGCCATCCTAAACATAACAAACGGGTACAAGGGTGCGTGGCGTATCCAGGGTTCGAACCGAAGACCTTGCAGTTGGAAGCTAACGTCTTGGCGACTTTTTTTTTTAAACCTTCATTTGACGTTGTTGTGACATTTTTGACGTTGACGAAGCTCTAGTGAGACCGACTTGTTGACGAATTCCCAGTGCGACAATCGAACTGAGCATCTGCCACGTCGGAGGCACTGGGGCGCTAACCCGCGACCCTCCGACTACAAGTCGGCCACCCTACCCCTGAGCTATGAGGGCAGGGCACTTCGCCCGCTCTGGCGAATAAAAGAAACTCGCGTTTGAACCATAGACGGCTACATATGAGGTTGATCCGATTTTGCGTCTTGTACTGGTGTGGCGAACGTCGACCCGTCCATCTCCAGTACAACTGTCAGAAGTTACGAGGTCAACAGTAATGCGTGTATCTGTTTGGATTTTCAATACTCAAGATAAACTTCTGTTTTATACGAATAAATTAATTTGACTAAATTAATATTTATAAATATTTACATACATTAAAAGTGTGCTATACTCTATTCGCTGTTTCTTCCCCCATTTTGAATCAAACCTTTGAAACATCACATCCTGTATGACTTGCCTTGTTTCCCAAATATACAATTTATCACAAGCCTTTAATACTTGTGTTAACAGAAAATTTTCCTTATTTTTGGTAAAATTGAACTCATACCATCTATGAATGGCAATATTTAATTTTCTATAATTATACTTCTCACAAAAAGTTTAGCATATATCAGACTCCAGAATGTTCCATTGAATAAGTGTTTACACTTCATGATATACTCCCAATGGCACATAAAGTGAAAAAAGAAAATTGGGTTTGGCTGTGTTGGGGACACGGCCGTTTGTTTTGTGTAGGCCTATAGTCTACGTTGACGCGCTCGGACGCCTTGATGTTTATTTTACGTTCGCGGCACCACTTCGCTCGATCATATGGGGTTTTACGGGCATCATTGGATTGCTTTTGAGATGCTCTTTCCAACCGTATACAATTTCTGTATTTCGACTTGGCTTTTTGACGAGTAAAGACCGGAATTGTGTTAAGTTTTCTTCATCTTGTACATTAAACGCACACAACTTCACCATAACCACGCCACACAATTTTTTTTATACACGCGATCGATTTATCTTGATGAGAATTGTCGATTGAAACTGAAACGAGTATCGTAGCTTTTCCTACTCTAAAGTTATACTACGCAGAAGTTATGAGACGCTGCGAAACGAACTTAAAATTGCACCTCCTCTCCCCCCTCCCTATTTGCGCGATACTTCGCAGTCCTTATTCAACGTAACATATTCTTTGATCCTTTGGCAATCGAGCGGTGTAATTGAATTTCGAATGTAGACGATAGATTCGGAGCTGCAATGCCAAACTCTAACCCCCGATTTTGTTATCATCGGATTTTCTGGATTGCCTCCCACTATGGTTGAAAATTTAAAAACGTAGGGCCTATTCACCTCAAAACACAATACTCGTCGGCATCAGCCCAGTACGAAACAAACAAAAGGCATAAAGTTGAAAACAACGTAAACAACGGAATCTCATCAGTTTCAATATCAAGAAAACTGTCTTCTCAGATGTATTGACAAACGTCAACAACGTGTAGGACCTCCATAATTCCTGAGACACGCTTGTACCCGACGAGGCATGGCACAAACAAGATCATTAAGCATTTCCTGAGGCAAGTTGTCCCATTCCCAATTGCGGCTGTTTTTAGGGCCTGGATGGTCATTGGTGGTTGTACACGGTTTTGACATTGCTCGTTTGAGGACGGATCACACGTTCTCTATGCAGTCCATGTCAGCTGAATAATCTGGCCAGTTCATTCTTCGGTCCCCAGCGGGAAATATGCTAAACTTTTTGTGAGCCGTGTAATATGTATAAAGTGGGAGAAAGTGTGTGTATTGGTAATGCCTAGTAATAAATAGCTTTTATGCAAAATATAATGACATCGAGGGTGCCCAAACGCGATGCGATGTACTTCTTTTGGCGTAATTTCCTATACTCTGTTAAATCTTTGTTTGCATGAGGCGGAGGAATATTCTGGAAGCATAACTTTAGCAGGACTTCAGAAAAGTTGGAAGTAACCGCGGATGGATTATAACATCAAATCTTAACCATGTGGTTTTTGGTAGTCATGTTGGAACACGGAGAGTTGCCTGCTGCTCAGCTAACATGCGCACTCGAACCCCCATATCCTCCTCTAGGCTTTGAACACCACGCCACGGCTGGCCACAAGAGGTCGCTTGTGTCCCGGCGGCGGACATTATCTCGGGATATATCATAGACCGAAGATGAGGTAGGCCGATCTCGTTGGCTGCGCACAACCAATCTCCGTGTCCCAACACTAAACTGCTTTTCTGCCAACACGCCTAAAGGCTGTTCACGATAAAGTGAACTCTTTCGAAATCAACCTTAGAAAAGAATCACTGCCCTTACATGCATTTATTTTAAATGGCACAATAAGAGACATGCGCCCAGTAAAGTTGGTAACGATGGATGGGAAAGTAGTTCCGTATCTTAACTTCGAATAAAAAGTGTTAAGTAACCATTTCTGATAACTTAAATTATTTCTTTCGCTTTCCGGTCTTTTTAATGAATCTAAGAGTAAAAATTAGCACATTTGTAAAATATTTACTTTCCTGATAATTTCACGTTTTCACTTGATCGAGGCATGAATAAACTGATGAAGCCCACGGCAATTAAAATTTTCTATGAGGAGGAACAGTACACAACGTGAATGCAAGTAGATCAAAAGCAGGGCTTTCAAAATTTGCCATGAATAGTCTATAGCAAAAACGGCGTGAATTGGATTTGAGGTTAGAACACTGTTTAGTAAACATGTTCTTTTTAATCCTCCCTCTAACCAATCTGGAATGCCGTTAGACTAAATTCACATTGCTGAAAGTATTTTATTCATATAAAAGTACTGGTATTTTGAAAATTAAGATATAAAGAAACCCTTTCTTCACTGTTGACCACGTGACTGACAGTTGTGTAAGTCTGAGGAAGATCAATGTTGGGCAGATGCGCAGAAGACGAATAAGCGGTCTACCTCATCTTTATAATACGGGATATTATTCAGTGGGTGGTCGGAGGGAGCGAGTGGCTTGCAGAGACGTCGGTGGTACGGCGGGCCGCGATGTTGTCCACTGCCCAGATGTATTGATCTCGGGGGCCGTGAGTCATCGGGCGCGGACAGACGTCCTCTGACATGACCGGGATTACGCCAGGCAAGGCGGAGGAAGGGGCCTGCCGGCAACCATGGAGGCATCAATCTATGGAGTGGAAACCGAGACAAGAAAGTGAAGCCGATAATGAAAGACAAGGACAGGGCTAGTAGTGGCAAAAAGGTGCATGTTTTATATTGCTTACTATGTAACTTTTGCCACTCATAATATGGTGGCTGACGTAAACAATCGGTCTGCTCATGCGCAGTTGAAAGAAGTCAGACAAGGAATCGGATTCACTTGATAAACGTGGAGAAGTTAGGATGTTGCCACTCCATCATCTATTACCTCCATGCTGGCACAACAGCGTTGCCCGAGCCCAGGGTTACCACACATTCGGGATAAAAAAAAGACCGCATTCTCCCTGGAAAAGAAGGATATTTCGTTAAAAAGGAAGATAATTGGGTTAATTAGGGCCGCATTATTTATACTGAGAAACAACCTATTAAATTTTTCGACGTAGTTGAGTCTCAATTATGTTTAAAAAATAGTTTAATAAGATTATTAGTCTTTCAAGTAAATTATTTCCAGATGTTTGATTAACAACATGAAATGTTCCCAATTTCAGTTAACACAAAACGTGTAGGCTAAGTAACAGAAAAAATATATCTGTATGCTTACAGTAGTTTTACACAATAAATCATTTTAATACATACACTGCAGTATGGGAATCAATTCTAAACTAAATCAAATAAATCGTAAATCAAATTTGCATGGTTTCTCAAAGAACACGCAGATGTCTCTAAATAATCAATCAAGAGAGTGTTGCACAAATCCTAATAAAATCAACATAATTATTAAATAAATAGGGCCTATTGCCTTATATCAGGTCAAGAAAAACCGGGCATTTTTGCTCCTTTTGCCGGACGTCTGGTAACCCTACCAGAGCACCACAGTGCTCCAACAACCCCGCCGCGGGTGTGCACTACCTCCACACATAGATATCTCTATATCATGGTAACAGCGATATAGCGTTGATCTGGCAATCTGTCGTAGTAGATAGAAATAGGGCATCCACCCCGAAGGATGCGGGATGCGGATAGGACACACGGCCACCATCTTGGATGACGTAACGGCCAACATCACGGCCGCCATGACATTACGGCCGCCATCTTGGATGACGTCACGACAATGCGAATTTTCCAAAGCAAATGTGCCCATGCTAATGACATCAATGCTAATTGCGAATATGCAATTGAGGTCAATGTTAATCGCGAATATGCTAATATCTCACACGTCAATCACCCGCTGCTGCCGATTTCTCCCGACGCCCGCCAGGGGTGCCATAAGCTTCGTTTCTCCCGCTGAATACCAGAGCGCACCACAAGCTTCGTTTCCACCACCGCCCTCCAGAGTGCAGCACCATCGCCGTCGTTCCCCCACTGTCAGCTTGAGCGTGCCACTGGTGACCGCCATATTCGTATCCGAAGTCTGCCGCTAGGCGTATCGCTTAAGGTTGAGGTCCGACGCGCAGTAGGAGGGACCCTCCCCCTTACGCACACCCGTTTTGGCTCAAAAATGCCGGAGGAGGGCGGGATCGTTCCAGCACACCTTGGGTCGGTAGTCTAGCGTCTTGACCGCCAGACCACCGCGATGATAGGAAAGGAGGTTGTTAATTGTGGAATACATATATATTTATTACCATCCCGAATTTGTATATAAAAATCGGCATTGTGCGATGAGGAGAAGAAATACTGAATCAGCCGATGCATTCCCAAGATAAGAATAAACTTGTCATCGCGAGAAAAAAAAATGTTTAATCATGAATACGCATAGGAAAAAACGACAGGCACTGTGCGTGTCCGCACACACATTTTGTATTTGTAAAAGTTATATTGAAATATTTCCTTCGCGGACCAGAATGCAGGATGCGGACTAATTGCTAATAACTTACTTCTAAATCAAGCTATTAGAGCAAGAACAGAAATAATGTTCATATAAAAAAATTATCGTAAAAAATGGCAACCTACGGGGTGAAACAGTGTACACGCATTACCTCGCCGCAGCTACCGATCACTCGCCCTCACACTTTACCATCCGTATGATCATCCGGCCAAGCGCAGGGCTCCCGGACCTGGGACCGGGACTGTACACCACACCAGCAAACACCAATGGGATTATTCGTTATTTAAACATGTGTGCATTTCTGCATAACGAAAAACCTCATTGCCACCATAAGCATAGTGTGCAGGTGGCTTACGAGTCACCAGAAAGCAAATCTACTTCCCTAAAAAAATTCGAAGCGGACAAAGGAATGCACAAAAATATGATAGCCACATAGGAAGAGCACGATAGAAGTAGATGAAGAGGAAAGGGAGGGACAGTGCTGAAGAAAAGAGTAAATGCAATTACGATTCGGCCACAACCTCATCTAGGATAAGCATTGAGTCGCCTAGGTAATGGCTATAATCCCTAGGTCGGAAACCCAACATAGACCACAAATCCCGTGCACAAGTATGTGCATGAGTGATTGTGAAATGTGAAACAGTACAACTATCAAGACATACCGGTAACACACTTGACAATATAAGGATACTTTTTGCACGGGTTATAGCATGTCACCATTCAATAGTGCCACCATCCATCAACATTGACACTCTTGGCAAGATGAACATGGATCTCGCATTTGCTACAGTATGCTGCTGAAAAAAACACATTATTGGAACAGTGCACAAGTATGCACATGAGTGATTGCATGGTCCACAGTACCACCAGCCAACACCAACAACAACATACCTGACAAGATGAATATGACTCTTGCATGCTGCTGTACATAACACAAATGGAATAAATCATCACAGACGCACATACCATTCGTTGTGGGAGAGGGTAATGGAAGCGATTCAGCTTCGACAAGCCCGGTGCGAGGAACTGCCTCCTACTTTGCATACCAACTCCATTCGCTCTCCTGCGGACCGACACTTACATGATGATACATGCCTGCCCCAGGGGTGCATGTACAAAACATCATCATCATCCATGATACACCATAATGGATAGTATGAGTGCCATTATCCAGGATCTTGCTTTTGTTGTCCATCCATGTGAGTGCCAGTTTGTTGGAACTTGAGTATATACGTCGTGGTGGTGCGATCAAATATCATTCATTATTACTCTCATTATTAGTTCGTTCATCAGTACATTATTATAATCTTCAAATATCGTACGATTCTTAACCAAACATCTTGGTTTTCCTTGGCTCGTTTAACATCCTTGCCAGTGCACTGGTATGTGTAGAGCTTGGCCCTCAGCCGACAAACTCAATCATATCGTCCCCACCACACTCATCCTTATATTTACCAATCGCCTTTTCGTTTGCAGGCGAATAACACGGATGAGTGGGTGGGTATTCGTGTCGAACTCGGCATGAGTATCGGGCCGGAGGCAAGGTCCGTGTGGAAATAGTCGGACCCTATCTGTACAATGAACGAATCCGTGTCCATATAGATCAGCTCCATTTTATTACCATAGATAGGATGCATGACGTCGTAACGAAACCTGTACATGAGGGTATTTGACAGGTCGAGTACTGTAAATCCAGCATAAATAAGTTTATCAAATACGATATTTTCATGCTCCAATTTAACAAGAGATAGTGTTTCAGCGTATATTGTTCGACATTTAAATGAGGGCTTAGGAATAAATTTCTTGACACTACGAGCGTATAGTCCTCAGTGTGTTAATTTTGTATTGCGGATATACTCCATTCACTGTTACTTCCGACTTTCCTGAAGCCCTGATAAAGTTCCACTTCCAGGATATTCCTCCGCCTAATGCAAACAAAGCTTAATCAAGTCTAGAAAATGACAGAAAAGGGACAATGCTCCGCTTTCTTGCTCACTCAGTGTAATAATATTTTGCATAAGAACTATTTCTTGCCAGGCATTACCAACACACTTATTTTCTCCCTGTTTGTATTCATATTAATTATAAATAAAATATTATATTTTATAAATGTACATTTGTAAAATTTAAATTTACCCAACAATAAAATACTTTTATGTTAACATAAGTATAAAACGCTTATAATACGCGACATATTCAGGAAACAAACAAGCACGTTATACATAGGGAAATTTTTCAAATGTTAAATTGAAAAAGTGGTGTGAAAAACAATGAATAGACTATAGCTTTATTCTATGTGTTATTGCGTGCACATGCTGAGAGATAAAGGCTGTTCACGATAAAGTGAGCACTTTTGAAGTAACTTTAAAAAGAAAGTCACTGCTCCCGCCTACATATATTTTAACGGGCACAGTGAGTGACATGCGCCCAATAATGTTGGTAATGATAGACGTAAAGTAGTTCATTATCTTAACGGCGCATAAAAAGTGTTAGGTAACCATTTCTGATAACTTAAATTACTTCTTTCGCTTTCTGTATTTATTCATATATCGAAGTGTAAGAATGACCAGATTTGTAAAGTATTCTTATAATATTTTCACAGTTTCACTTGACCGACGCACGAATAAAGTGATGACGCCCATGGCAATGTTAAGTTTACATAAGGGGGAAGAATACACAACGTACATACAAGTAGATCTTAAGCAGGACTTTGAAAAGTGTTCATTTTACCGTGAACAGCCTGTATAAGATTGTATCGATATATCGCTGTTTCTTCTTTACGGTAGTGTTTAGTTTTCGTTGCAGCCGCGTTTGTTTCCTGTTTTGTGACGCCAGATGAAGACAGGGCACTAGTGCCCGATAAATGCTACGCTGTAATATCGAGTCAGCAGAAGTAATTTGAGAGTGGAAACGGACTATAATTTCTTATGTAAATGCGAAGACTTCAACTGGAAGCCGTACTTGTCCAGAGGCGAAAAGTCACGAACTCTACTTTTTTTTTGTCTGTACTCCTGCCCGGGATTCCACTCACACACCACACAACATGGAGAGAGAGAGAGAGAGAGAGAGAGAGAGTTTTTCTCTTTTTTCCAACTACGAGGCGCATCAGATTTATGGCAGGGGCTGTAAGATTTTAATGGATTGTGCCGACCTGCACCACAGCCAACTCGCGTCCTCATTGGCCGGATTAGTCGCAGGCCTGCAGGTTGCCGGCGTTCTTTGTCTTGGGTCCATCTTTCTGTGTACAGTCGCAAGCCTACCTCATCTTCAAGTCTATTAGTGGTTACTGCCGACATTTTGAAGCAGTGCTCAGTTTGTACTATCAGCCTACTTGCTACGTATCCTTACACTGCACGTATACAAAACGTAAACAAGCATGGAATAAGGAGAGACAAACGCAGCATGTATGAACGCTGATTAAACAAATAAAAGTAAGTACACAGACATGCTGAAAGTCACGAGATAACTGTATGTAAATGTAAGAGTCGGTGGTGCCACCATAACGCGATGTCTTGGGAAGTGCCCAGAAGTTATCCGGAATCGGTTCGAGGAGCATCCTGGAGGGTTTAAAAGATTTCTGTGGCCATCTCTTTCGCCCGACATGAACACCATCGAGTGGAGTGAAGTGGAGAGATTTGGGCGATTCTCAAATTTGGAGTAAAGCAACTGCCTATGGAGCACTGCACCCGACTGTACAATGTGAAGAACTCATAACAAAGTTGTACAGACACAATGGAAATTGTCAGAAATCTGTGATTAAGCTGTACATGAAAGAAGAATGTGTATATTTTGCAACAGTCAGGTGCAGTGGTCCATAGGCAGTTGCTTTACTTCAACTTTAACATCAGTTTCTTGAGAGCCGTTGAATGGGAAGCGGGGAGAGGGAGAAAAAGCGCCGGAATGCAAGAGCGGGGGAAACGGCAGATCCCCAAAGAAACCGCCGACCAGCGGCATCGCCCGACGCGATTCCCACGTGCGGAAACGCGGGAACGACTTCGTCGGGAATCGAACCCAGTTCGTCTCAGTAGGAGGCGAGTAGTCTAGCCCCTATTGATCCTTGGACCGATCCTATGGAACATTCTGTTAGATACACTTCTTCGATTGCAGCTGCCAGAAGACTGTGAGATCTTTGCATATGCAGACGATGCGTTGCTGTTAATTCCAGCCTGGAGTCGCGCTGAAATTGAGACCAAAGCTGATAAAATACGGAAAAAGATTGAGAGCTGGGGTAGATGTGTAAAGTTACAATTTTCAGTGGAGAAGACCATCTTAATGTTACTTAAAGGAAGCTTAAAGAGATCGCCTGTAGTTCGTTTCAAGGAAAGAACACTACGTCCACAGAGCAAAGTGAAGTACCTAGGTCAGGACCATGATGACACTGTACAATAGTGTATTCCTAGGAATAGCCCTTTATGGAGCTGGTGTGCGATATAGGAAAACAAGTTTGGTACATACTCAGAGATTATTGCTAAAGACACAAAGAGATGCATTACTAGCCATAACAAAGACTTACAAGACAACATCAACTGAAGCACTACAGGTAATCGCTGGAGCAATCCCACTGGATTTGCTTGTAGAAGAACGAGGACAGCTAAAGCGAGAAACTCAAGGAAGATTTGCAACGAAGATCATGAAAAAAGAAGCCAGAATAGTTACACTATCCCTCTGGCAGGAAAGGTGGGACAATTCGGAGAAGGGCAGAGTTACTTATAGAATATTTACAAACATAATGGAAAGATATAGCCAGCACTGGACTGTTACAGATCATTATCTCTCACACTTACTAACTGGACATGGAAACTATAATGCAAAATTACATGGCTTTAATTTAGTTGACTCTCCGTTCTGCCGAATCTGTCAGGTAGAAGATACTGC
This sequence comes from Dryococelus australis, assembly GCA_029891345.1. Classification (NCBI taxonomy): domain Eukaryota; kingdom Metazoa; phylum Arthropoda; class Insecta; order Phasmatodea; family Phasmatidae; genus Dryococelus; species Dryococelus australis. The sequence goes on along the minus strand of CM056993.1, from coordinate 305,164,842 downwards.
CGAACATGTACTTAGAGAATGTCCAAGAATAGAATATATAAGAATTGAACTTTGTAGGAAGCTTGAAATAGAAGAAAATGAAATAGATATTAGAAATATCATGGCAAATAGAATAACTGCCAAGGTAATGGGAGAGTTTGCAAGAAAGATAAGCAAACGTCTGGAAAAATTTGTAGAATGGATTCGAGAAAGTCCACACGAGTTCGTGAATGATCCTCTTCCATATATAGATAGAGGGGGGGGAGGGGCATCGAAAAGGAGTCCACAGGCCCCCCTCTCCGCTGGCAGTTCCAAAACTGAAGGCTGGAATTGAAATATATATAATCTAAGTAGTAGTAGTAGTTTAGTGCCACAATATAGGCATAATATAATCATTAATAGAATAGAATGTCAAGAAATTGACCTCCAAGCCGCTAGAGGAGTCAGGGTGGAATGCAGGAAAACCGCGCCACTCTCACCTTCCAGGTGGTGTAGATAGTTGTAATATTATATAAAATTGTAATTCAGAAAGGCTGTAATGAGAAAATAAAGTATCAAATAAAAGAAAATACAAATTAAAAAGGAGCATCCTATACGCCTGTATTACCCAAAAAGGGCACAGGTACGGGGGTGATATGAAAATTGTGTGACCCGCCTTGGCTGGCCACGAAAAAAAAAGTCTAGCCCCTACACCACCGCGGCCTCGAACTCCATCGAGCATTTACAGGACGTGGTGGGGAGATCCATTCGCACCCAAGACCCCATCACATACAAATATCAGGGAGCTGCGGGTAGCTATCCAGACGGCCTGGGCCAAGATCTCTCCACAGGTGTTTTGTCCACTTGTGGAATCGATGCCTACACGATACGAACTCCTAGCCCATGACTTTCGGGACATCATTATAAATATTTTATGCCTAACTAAAAATTTGTTTCTAGTATTTATTTCCTGAAAACCTAAACATAGCAATAAAAAGTGTACTTATTTTAATAACTTTAATTTTAAACAGTATTTTACGTAGAAACTATTCCATAATAGCTATTACCAAAATACCTCTATTCTCCCTTTTTTTAATCAATGCTGAATTTGAAAAAAGTATTGTGGATTTTAAACAAAATTTAAGTAAAGTTTAATTTAAACTAAAAGAAGGTACATTAATATTAACTTAAGTATAAAACGTTTGTGATATACAATTTATTTAGGAAAGATACGTACATTTCTTACGTTGGGGAATTTTTGTAAGATTTGATTCAGAAAGTGTAGTGTTACCGAGTACATACCATATGTTTGCTTTCCCAGGACTTCTTTCAGCAACGGCTATAATTACTGCGTGCCAGCGCTACAATTTACACCAAAAGAGGCAGGCGGTAATTTCCAACCTGTTGACGGGGGGGGCGGGGGGGGGGGGGGGGGGAGGAACAGAAGGAAACCTTAAGAAAACCTGCTGGGAAAAAGAGCTGTCTCACTCGCGGGATGTTGACGAAGACGATGACACGTTTCGATGCTACCTCACACTTTCTTTCTTCAGTATGTTTTGTGTAGCTCGCAACTGTCGTACACTGTAAAACATTTTTTTTAAATTTTTACCTAGGAATTGTTTGTAATTTTACAAATGCTTGTAACAGTACAAAAATTACTCTTGTAAAACTACTCGTTTTTAAAACTGCAAGGGCCGTGTTTCGTGAAATTACTTTTGTAAAACTACTCGTTTATAAAACTACAAGGACCGTGTTTCGTGTTTGTAATATACCTCAAGAAATGTTTTTTTTTTACTATACTGACAGGTATTTATGAGCTTCAGCAAAATGGCGGACACTTAACAACGTAAAACCGTAAATAACTGCTTGTGCAAAAACTATTGGTTATGTAAAGGTGTAGTTGCATGCAAAAAGAAATATATTGCAAGTTTGAACTACGCAAAACACAACTCAAATAATAATAATTATAAAACTACAATTTCAATAAAACTTGACCGTATTACTTATTAACTATTAATGTTTACTAGCTACACAGAACTCTAAAAATGAAATTAATGTATTCTTCTTTAATGAAATTACTTCGTTAATATTTTGTAGGTAGCACTTGCAGTTATATTTACTAGTAAAATAAGTATAACGTTCGTAAGTGGATTTGGGCCCTGCCCCCATAGCTCAGTGGTGTATTTCTTAAGAAATGTCTCGTATAATACTTTTCTGTTTGAAATGGCTATCTGCAGAATTGATGCATTGATCACCGAGAAAGAATTTCTTTAAGATTGATGCCCCATTTAATTCTGCGGCTATGATCTTGGTAGGCAGCGCCCTTTATTGTAGAATTTTTAGGGGAATTTTTAAGTGATATAATTTCAAGTGAAATAATGTTTTACTATCATTAAATAGTATTCTTGGAAAAGCTGCAGCTCGAAAATGTACTCGAAAAAAGTGATAATTTAATTAAAAAGGGGGAAAAAAACAATGATTAACGAATTTTTAATATTTTCTCTCACGTTATTTTTTTATGTCACACATTTGTACACAACAGGTGAATCTCCGCGTAGTTTAAGCTGTAGTCTGTTTGCGGCATTTTAACACTTTTTAAATCAAACACTTGAAAAATCATCCTACGTATGACGTGTTTGGTCGTGTCCTAAACATGTAATGTATCACGAGCGTTTTATACTTTGTTAACATTATTTTTTTGCTAAACTGAACTTTGGTTATGTCTTATTTATAAATCATGGTATTTAATTATAACTGATATAAATAAAAACGAGGGGGGGATAGGTGCGTAGTAATGCGTAATAAAAAATAGTTCACTTGAAAAATATTATTTAAGTGAGTGCGTATGAATGCGGTGCGTTGTCCTTTTGGTGTAGTTTTCTAGACTCGGTTAAGCTTTGTTTGCACAAGGTGGAGGAGCAGCTGGAAAGTAGAACTTTAGCATGGCTTAAGAAAAGTCAGAATTAATCATAAATTTATTATATCTGAAGGTTGACTTTTGGCATTAGTGAAGTGGCTCTTTAGAATTGCTGAGTGAAGGGATTTGGGCGGCTCTTAACATCGAGGTCTTAAAGAGCCGATGAGGGTGAAGCGAGGCTAGTATCGGGCAGTGCCGGAATGAAAGGGCGGGGGTTTCTCGGTATATCCCCGAGAAAACCTACTTACGAGCGGCATCGTCCGGTCCAGACGGGTTCCAAACCCAGTTCGTCTAGTTGTGAGACGAGTAGTCTAACCACTGTACCACCGCGGTCCCCTGTGATAAAGTAGTATGCCGCTCCACCAGCGGCGCCATAATATATTCGTCTTGACTCGCATCTTGTAGAAGAAGCTATTTCCTCTGCTGCGTTTCTTGGACGCCGCCACAGATAGGACTGCTTGGAGCTGCGTCAGTGCTCGGCATGAAGCTAGAAGCGCGTGGCCGTGTTGTTCCCAGAACCTCTGCGTTTCCATTCTGCCTCTGAAGCCTCGCCGGGTTCGAGAAGGATGACTTGAGTGGATTCTGGATATCTTGTCCCTTCCTCCTTCCAAGGACATCCTGCGGCGCCGGCAGCACGGCCAGCCTGGGAGTCCCAGGCCGAACCGCAGACAACCAGAACTCTGCAACACTCACTTATATCTATAGTCTAGTCACGGTTATTTTCAACTTTTCTGAAGCCCTGCTGAAGTTCTACTTCCAGGGTATTCCTCCGCCTAGTGTAAACAGAGATTACCTAGGTCTAGAACAGGGGTTCCCAAACTTTAGTTTACTATAGTTTATCACGCCTCCCTTCTGCAAATAAAAAAAAAAGAGCTAGGCCCCACTTCCCCCCTCCCCCCGTGCCAAAACTTAATTAGTGTAAGGGTAAATAAAAAGGAATAAAAGTCTCAAATATTTTATTTAATCATTAAATTTTAATGCTTATTGAACACAAATGGTGGTGAACAAATCAATCAATGAGACGGATGAGCTTGCATATTTTTAACAAGATTCCCAATTATTGGTTGAATAGAAGAAATTGCACAACGTAAATCACTGGCAATATCGAGTTTCCTTCTATACTTTGGCGCCCGTGCCCTCCTTAGCATGTCATCACGCTTCCCTTGGGGGACGGCCCTACCCCTCCCCCCCACTTTGAATATCAATGCTCTAGAAGATTAAACCAAAGAGAAAACGCACGGCATTCGAGCGCACTCAGTGTAATAATATGTTGCATAAGAACTATTTCTTACTAGGCGTTACCAACACACCTATTCTGTCAACTTTTTATTCATGTTAAATATAAGTGAAATATTATATATTATTGTATTTCTACGCGTCAACTGCCGCACGAGGCGTGGGTACTATGCGAGGACTCGGCTCTGCGGGCTGGGGGAGGAGGGGTTACCAAACTCGACCCTCTATTCTTCCTAGGCAGACCAGCTCGCGGTCCCTTCGTCGATCGGCCAGCAATGAATTGGCAGCTGACCTGACTGGTGTCACAGCCCCTCCTTCCCCCTGCTCGATAAGCCAATGACTTTAGAAGATGCGCAATAATAGTTTGGGAACTAGGATCCTCATCGCAACGCGGCATTTAGACAGACTTCTGGGCGATGGCTTGCGACCCTATAAATATCGTGGCGGTCCAAGAGTCGGGCGTCTTTCGGTAGAAGTATTTCGCTGAGTGCGGTAACTAAGCGAAGTCAAGTGCGGTGGAGGACATCGGTGAAGACGACGGACGTCGACGGGAGATTGCGAGACGACGGCGTACGAGGTGTTTGTGGCGTGAACGGACGAGAGGTCGTGAGAGACTGGTGGAATCTGGACTTAACTGTGTTGGGGCCCAATGAACATGTAATATGGACTTTATTGCCATAGCTATTCTCCGAGGGCAATATAATGAAAAACACAGCATGTTCTGCCAAATGAAACTGGAACATGTCTGCTAAATCCAATGCCGTGTTCAAATTCACTGCCACATACATGAACTTTTTCACTTGCCCTTGATCACCTCGTTACCCACAATTCCCTAAATTCATTTGACACCTTGGTGGCGAAGTGTGCTGTCTTGTATTCGAACATCAATTTTATCTAACACACTCGTTTATTTCCTGCTGTTATAATCGCAAATGCAGTATATGTGAGATGGGTTCTCAGAAACGGTACCTTAGGGTGAAAACCCATTCTCGGGGTTTGAGCTGTTTGTGTACACAATTCTACGAGGAATTCAATTAAACAAGTCGCACACTTGTAGCGTTTATACTCTCAGCATGTTCCGTTCATATCTCAAAAACGATAGTTGTGGCATTTTAAACCTTTTCGTGCCTCTTGAAAAACTTACGTTTTCACCCTAAGGTACCGTTTCTGAGAACGCAATACATTTACGAAAATATTACTTAAAACGCACTTTCCTTATGACAACATTGTTTGTTTACAAGCAACAGTGCTCAGCGAAAAAGCGATCCCTGTGATATAAAAGTGCCATAAACAGTTGAATAACGAAAATCTCAGTGAGTGTAGGGCAATTGAAGGCTTCGACGTACTTTTGCAGAGACTAAGGAAGCTAGTGGCGTTTGGCAGGTGAATTCAAACACAGGGTTGGTGTTTCTCCGACCCTTACATACACATTTGCGATCACAATTTGTGTTTTATTTAATGGTTACTTTGTTCGGAGTTGTTGAGAATTTTTTTTTCCCTGTGCTGGGAGTATAACTCATACAAAATTTCACTTCTCATTATACAATATCTGCAAACTGGCTGTCAATTATTGACAAATTGCGTTAGCCACATAACCAATTGAGATATTACACACTCCAGTGTACTGTTATTCGTAAAGTTCGTGTTAGTTTTTTTTTTTATTGAATCAAACGCAGACAGACATATGGACCGAAGACAATCAATTCCAGCACTTGATTGTATTCGGGCGCGAATCCCACGCATATGAATGTGATGGTAAAACGCCAGTTAAACTACATAAAAGAAGAATTAATCCGTTGTAAGATACCATAGTTCGCATTTACCATTAGAAACAAAACTCACTTGGAAATTTCATTAAAAGCCAGTTATAAAATAATACGACCCTATATCTTTTCAACCAATTCTTTCTTTCGTCTGACATATTTATTTAGAATCAAAATTAATGTTTTCCTTCGTGGGAAATGAAAATTTCTTACGTTATGGTTGTGCTGAAAAATGTACGTTTCGTAAGAAATCTTTGGTTGCAAATATTTAGAAAAGTAGTGGCTAGCAGAGTTATGGTTCGTTTATCCATCAAAATACGCCAATTCCCGTCAGTTTATGTATAGCCAACGTAACTAAGTTACTGATTTACATAACTTCGAGTAATTCTGGCAGAAATTAAAAAAAAATCATTTAGTTCACTACATCCTTTACTCAAGTACACTAAATTCTAATTGGCATTGATGGTGAAAAATAAGGAAAACATGTAAAGATGAAATTGTTGGTCAGAATGTTCTTCTTTTATCGGCTTCATTTCGTTGAAACAATAAAGCTAATCTGGACGGACGACATGACATGTAAGGCGCATGAGCTGACAGCTTCTCTGTAGCATACGATGTGCAATGTTATAAATCCATGTTCTTTGTCTACTCTCTCCACTAGCTTATTTGTGCAGAATGCGATATTGTTTTAATGTAGTCCATTCTATTACTTCAGATTTTATTTCTCAAACTTAGAAATCGCGCGCTTCCTTTGAAGCTGGCGGTTCAGTTGTTCTTCATAACCGACAAACACGCACGTGTTGTCATCGAACTAAAATTCATGATGGCGGTCCGGACTAGAGCGTACAGTAACCGGCTAACAATGCAGGGCGTTGAGTAATTATTTCAACCGGTATTCAAGCGTCGCGCAGCCTATAGTCTATTCCCAATTTCTTCACACTTTTTGAATTGAACCATTGAAAAATCACCTCATTTATGGCTTTTTTTTATTGTTTCCTAAACATGTCTTGTATTACCAGCATTTTATACTTCCCCAGACATAAAACTACTGTATTTATCGCTTAATTTGCATTTTAATTATATTTTATTTTTAAATTATAATATTTAATTTATAATTAAAACGAATAAAAACAGTGATGAAATTAATGTGATGGTAATCCCTATAAGCTGTTCACGATAAAATGAGCACTTTTGAAAGCCCTGCTTAAGATCTACTTGTATACACATTCTGTATTCTTCCTCCTTGTGTAAAATTGACTTTGCCATGGGCCTCGTCACTTTATTCATGCTCCGGTCAAGTGAAACTGTGAAATTATAAGAAAAATAAATATTTTACAAATCTACTCATTTTAACACTTCCATGCATGAAAAAAAAACACGAAACGAAAGAAATAATTTAATTTATCACAAATGGTTAGCTAACACTTTTTATTCGACGTTAAGATATGGAACTACTTTCCTTCCTTCCACCGTTACCAACTTTACTATGTGTATGTCACTTAGTGCCCCCATTAAAATATATGCAGGTTGGGACAGTGACTATTGTCTAAGGTTGATTTAAAAAGTGTTTACTTTATTGTGAACAGCCTTTAGTGAGAAATAGTACTTATGCAAAGTATTACTACACCGAGTGCGCAGGAATGCGGTGCGCAGTCTATTTTGTTGTAATTTCCTAGACTTGGCTGAACTTTGTTTGCACGAGAAGTATAACTGTAGCAGGGCTTCAGAAGAAATTGGAAGTAACTGTGAATGTACTAGACGTGTTTCTAAATTGGAAGTAACTGTGAATGTACTAGATGTGTTTCTAAATCGCTGTTGCTACTGTGTGGTTTGAGTGTTCATTTAAGCACGTGGTCATGGAACCGAGTTCGACTCTTGTTGGCTCTAACTGTTCATCAGTTAAAGATCATGCGAGTGTTAAATTCGTTTGCGTGATGCGAACTTTGAAGATAAATATTTCTGAATCGAGACGTTTTTGGAGTAATATCAATTCTAGAGGGTTATTAATTGAATCTGTATCCGTCAGGTATGTTCTTTATATTTCAACCTACTATGCCTTATGCCATGACATTAAGAATTTATTCACTTGAACCACCGTGCTATCTCTACACTCAGAAGCTATTTTGCGTACGACGTTATGCAGAAACCACATTAATTTTTGGTTGAACTATCAAAATAACTTTGATTTCCCACATTAAAGTGGAATATCTACACAATATTAATTTTGGCATGCCGTAGGGACATAATTTGGAAGAAAACTCTACAGGTGCTTAGTAAGTCAACAGTAATGTTTTTCAGCTTTTCTCTAATATTACGTCTGGGGCAACACGCCAGGTTTTCTTAATGTGACTTGCAGTTAAACCTGTTTGCACCAACCAGCACAGTTTCCTGTTCTCACAAACCACTGCAAGTTTCCTGTTTTCACAAACCACTGCAAGTACCGTACCCCCCCCCCCCCCTAAGAACGGGATTTTCATCACCTCAATGTGGTGACCATTTCAACGTGTCGATTATGACAGCACAGTGCGAGAAGTCGATATATCTAATTTTTGCTCGCGGGCCACAGGCTGTTTTGTTTGTAGTATTACGACAATTGTGCACCTGTATTACGTTGATTAGTCTGGAATTTTCCCCTTTCTCTGCTGCCTACGATACAGAACCAGGGTAACCAACTCGATCGAAGGATATATTTTAAAACCAGTTTAATCACGAAAATTTGAGTAAATGCTGACAATTCGGACGCACACTGCCTAGAATCAGTCTTTCCAACGCCACGGCGAAGCGTCTTGCCTTCCTGTGACACCAGGAGGGTCACTGAGCTCTGGTAGCAGGTGAAGTGTGTGATTCAGCCGGTGATCCAAAGAGGAATCTCGCGTCCTCAGCGCTAAAACGAAACAAGTCTCGCGTCTTACCTAAATGATGGACGAGGCACCTTTTCTCCTGGGTTCCGCCGCTTTCATGTACAAAATACTCCACCGACGTGAACGCTATAGCATCATACTCATTTGTAAAGAAGGCCTACTCGTTAAGATCTGCGACTCACTCTTGCATGGCATAGACTTCTTCTGCCGACTTCTTTTCCTGAGTTCACTAGACGTTACGTTAGAGGACCGCAAGGCTACGAGCTCTAATCCCGAGTAATGTGTGGGCCTTAATAGATGTAAAAGGCCGATACTGGCGCAGCACACTTTTTGGGGCTATTTATTCTAAAATTACAACAAAAAACGCAGTGCACTAAATAGGATTATTTCTCCTAAAATTACAGGGGAAAAAAATAAAAACTCAAAATCTGAAATTTGATTTAAAAATCAACGAAATATCGAGGGTTTTTGCTCCAAAATCATGGTTTTTGAGGGCTAAATTTATGCTCTAAAATCTTTTAAAATGGAGTTCTCAAAAACAAGCAATTTTAAGCTAAAAGTAAGCAATTTCAAGCAAAAAACAAGCAAATTTTAGCAGTTTTTCAAAAATGAGCGTGCAGGATTTGGTACAAGGGAAAAACAACCAAAATTATGCAAATATCAAGTAAATTTATCGTTTTCCTAGAAACGCTAATTTTGCAAGCGAGCAACCTAAAACAAGTAAATTTAAGCTAGAAGCAAGCAAATCAGATGAAATATTAAAAATGGCAATTGATAGATTAAAAATAATAGAATATTTACATTTTTATAAGAACTCAATATCATACACTGTCTTTCCATTTTTCATTTCTTTTAAACCTTTATGTGCGATATTAACGCGCCTTTCATTCATCATATTTGAGCTATTTTCATCAATTATCTTTACATAGCGATATGGTAGGGTGATTTTATACTTTCCATGTAGAATGCAATTAATTTTTTTACCAAACTTACATTCATAAATTTGAAATTCTGTAGCTTCATACCATCTATCAATTTCGAAGTCATTTAGTTTAGTCAATTCATATGAATTGGTCAACTTGTTGAGCAGAGCTTCCATTTTGTTTGTGTTATCTAAAAGGAAACAAGTTTAATAAAACTGCAAAAATTTTTGAATTAAAAATTTCATTAAAATTAAAATTATAAAAAAATATTTTTTTCTTTATAAATTTTTTTTCTTTATAAATAAAATGGAAAATAATAACACGTGCAAGCAATGTAAACAGTGTGGTGAAGTATTAAACATAGAGAGTTTAGCACCGCATACTCACAAAAGATACGCATTTTAACACTTGTAAAAAATGTTATAGTAAATATACTAGTAGTCGTTATGAGTTTTTTTAAAAAAAAGTGAAAGTAATGTGTGAATGTGGAAAATATGTTTATAATGCATCTCTCAAAAAGCACAAAAATAGTAAACCACACAATACAGCATTAGACAATTTAAACGAAATTCCCCACGATAATTATACAACAAAAACATTTTAAGTGTATAATGAGAATAAATCTTTAAAATTATTTTCTCCTAATAAACCTACTAAGGATAAACATGCAAATATATGTAAACAATGTCTTAGCGAATATCTTCTTATCATCTTAACAAGCAGTTAAATACGGTTTCCCAATCATTTATGCACTTTTCGAGCTTTCCATTTATCTTTATTTTACGCTTTCTGTATTTTTTTTCTTTTATTAATACAACTAGAAAAATGGAGGCTTATATAACATCTTAGTTGAACGATGCGGGAGTGAGGGAGCTGAGAGAGATATTGCTAGATATTTTAAAATAACACACACACACACACACACACGCACACACACACACACACACACACACATATATATATATATATATATATATATATATATATATATATATATATATATATATATATATATATATATATATATATATATATATATACAGACTAAGGAAAAACGATCTAATTATAATTCTTATACCATTTATTATGCAATGGCTTATAGACGAGCAGAGAAAGAGAAAGCAGATAAAAAGAACAAAGAATAATTTTACAAAATTACCTTTAGCTGATGTCGATATCAATGAAGTATATCCCACAGATAAAAAAGAATTAGAAGAAATATTTCCATTCTATAATAATTTATTTGTTAACAGAAGAAATAGAAGAAGAACCAATACAAATTATATAGTTAATAAAGCTTTTCAAGGTAGGATATCAACACATAATATTGACAATAACTTTAATTTAGTTCAGCCTAATCATTTTTAAGATCGGTAAAAAATAATGTTTTTTAAATAATACGCAATAATCTTAGAACATTTAGAGGGATGCAAACCAGTATTAAATTATATGCCTATTTTTGTAAGCAAGTAAATCAAGTAGAACGATTTACATTTCAATCGCCCAATTATACAATATTGAATGAAGGAGATAATAAAAGGATTTATAAATTCATAATATAAGAAATAATTACACAGTTATCTGAATTTCAAAGAAGAGGCTTAGAATGTACATTAGATAGAATTATGGGAATACAATTAGCTAAAAATAAGTATAATCCATTAAATGGGGCATCGTATATTGAACTACCGAAAGTGATTAAGAATAAAAAAGCATGTATTAACATAAAGAATAATGATCAAAAATGCTTTCTTTGGGCAATAAAATCAGCATTTTTTCCAGTAGAAAAAGATCCACTAAGAGTATCTAAATATAAAAACGCAGGGCTTAATATCAATAAAGTAAAGATAATAACGAATATCCTATTAAAATTGATGATATACCAAAAATAGAAAATCAAATTGATACATCTATAAACATATACTCTACAGAAGATGAGTCTACAGTATATCCACTAAAACTTTTAAAAATTAAACAGGATAAGCATATAAATTTACTACATTTCAAAGATGATAGAAATCCACATTACTGTCGTATTAAAGATTTATCAAAGTTAGTTTCAGCACAAAAAATAATAAGCAACATAAAACTTATATATGCTATATGTGTCTTCAATTCTGTACCTCCCAAGATAAATAAAATAAACACACAGAAGACTGCTCTAAAAATGAAGCAGTAAAAATTAAATTATCTTCGAAAGGAGAGCAAATAAAATTTAAAAATTACAAACACACAATGAAGGTTCCTTTCACAATATATGCAGATTTAGAATCAAATCTAAAGAAAATATCAACAGCAAAAACCAAACCCAAGATAATGAAGTGAATTTAACCTTATCAAAAAATATCCAATTTTAACCATATATGATATTGATAATGGTCTTTATAAGGAGATACTTAAAGAGATATCTAATTATTGAACAATTAAATGACATTTAATTAAAGCTAAATGACGAATCATATACTATGAAATATCAATTACATGAAGCATGTAGTTTTTTCTTTTATATTGTATCTAATTATGGTGATTATAAGTCTCCATTAGTATATCGAGGTCCAAATACACATAAGATGTTTATACAATCATTAAAAAAGGAAGTAGAAGAAATTGGAGAAATATATTCACAAATTGAACCAATGCATCCACTAACCAAAGAAGAAAAAATATTATATAGTAAATCAAACGAATGTACTGTATGCGAATGTGGATATACGGAGGAGAATAAAAAAAAACATCATCATGATCATATAAGTGAAGAATTAATTAATCCAGTGTGTAATAATTGTAATCTACAATTAATATTACCCAATTTTGCCCCCCTATATTTTCATAATTTAGCAGGCTATGGTGCACATTTATTAATTAAAGAGTTAGGATATGATGACAAAAAGATAGCTTTAATTGCAAATAATGAAGAAAAGTTTATTACTTTTGGGAATAACAGAAAATTTAAAAATGAATTTTATACACACATTAAATTTATGGCCAGTAATTTACATAAATTATCATCGAATTTAAGTAGAGATCAACTGAAACACACTCACAAACATTTCCCAAAAGATCAAGTGGATTAGTTATAAGAAAGGGTGTTTACTCATGTGAATATATGTATAGCTGGAAGAAATTTGAAGAAACAGAACTTCCGCCAAAGAGTGAATTTTACAATAAATTTAATGATTCTGACATAACTGACCATGAATATGAGCACACCAAACTTGTATGGAACCAATTTAATATTAAAAATCTTGGCGATTATCACGATTTATATTTAAAAAGTGATGTATTATTGTTAGCAGATATATTCGAAAATTTCATAAATACGTGTATAAATGCATATGAATTAGATCCTGCGTGGTATTTTACAGCACCAGGATTATCTTGGGATACAATGTTAAAAATGTCTAAACAACCATTAGATTTATTGCATAATTATTATATGATTTTAATATTAGAAAAGGGTATTAGCGGTGGTATATTAAAATGTTCTAAATGATATGTTAAAGAAAATAATAAATATTTAAATGATTTCATCTCTAATCAAGAATCAAATTATTTAGCATATCTCGATGCAAATAATCTTTATGGATGGGCGATGTCTCAATATTTACGATATGGTGGTTTCCTCTGGGTTTATTAAACATTATCCAATTTAGATTACTGCAGCAAAAAAAAATATTAGAGTTGGAGGATGATTCTGAGTATGGTTATATATTAGAAGTTGATTTAGAATGCCTATGAGAACTGCATAATTTACATAATGATCTACCATTTTGCCCAGAAAACTAGGTAGTTCCAGGAACAAATCAGTCCAAATTGTTAACAACTTTACATAAAAAAGAAATAAATAATGGATTAAAGTATACTAAAATACATAGAATGTTTACGTTTGATCAGACTGATTGGTTGACAAACTATATAGATTTTAATACATCAGTGTGAACTAAAGCGAAAAATTGCTCTGAAAAAGATCCTTAAAAGTTGATGAATTATTCTGTGTTTGGTAAAATGATGGAAAATATAAGAAACAGAGTAGATATCAAACTAATATCATATGCAGAAAAATGTGAAAAATTAGTAGCAAGACCAAATTTCAAAAGCAGTACTATATTTAATTAGTATCTTGCAGCTATACATATGAATAAAACAAATGTAAACTTTAATAAGCATATTTATGTTGCTATGTCAATCTTAGACACATCGAAAGAATTAATGTATGATTCTCATTATAAAATTATGAAACCAAAATATAGTGATAAAATTGAATTATGCTATCAAGATACTGATAGCTATATATATAACATAAAAACAGAATATTTTTACGAAGATATGAAAACAATGATAGAAAAATTTGGTGCAAGTGATTATACAAACGACAATAGCTATAACATGCCACAAATAAATGAGAAAGTTATAGGTAAGATGAAAGACGAATGTAATGGGTAAAATAATGAAAGAATTAATTGGTTTAAGAACAAAAATGTATGCACGTACAGTTGATAATAAAGATCAAAAGGTGTAAAGAAGTGTGTTGTTAACAAGAGAATTACATTTGAGGACTATAAGAATTGTTTGTTTATATATAAAATAGAATAGAGAACAATGAATTTAATAAGGCGTGAAAAGCATGAAACATATACAGTAGAAATTAATAAAATTTCATTCAGCCCTTGCGATAACAAAAGAACTGTACTAGAAAATAAAATCGATACATTGCCATATGGATATCAAAACATATAATTTTAATTAATTTTTATTATAAAATAGTATATTATCTCAACTTCTTTAATCTCCAAAACAATGGCAATACCAGAACCATCAAAATCAATCAGTTTACCATTTTCATCCCTAATATCTTAAACAATGTGATTAAAGCATTCATTATTGATTCTATAAAAAATTTGATATGTGGGATCATAACTAATATAATCTCTAAAGCCAAACATAGTTTTTGGTGGAAAACTAGCAATTATATCTGTTTCTAAATTATTAGATTCGTCATTCTTTATGAACATACCATAGGGAAAATTACTGTGAATATTTTTTGTTTTAAGCAGATTAAAATTAGGTAACTTAGTACCTACAACATTTTGTCTTTTTCAGTAAGTATATTTCTCTCAAAACCAAGAATATTGGATATTCGATCACCAAGTTTAATATCAAACTTAGATTTAATAGATATTCTATTTTTCATATTGTCTGCTGTCAATTCAATAAGATTTGTTAACAATGGAAGATTCATTATTGTATTGTCCTTTAGGAATAGTGATAACTTCAATTTTAAAAACGACAGCACTCATTTTTTCTATCGTTGTTATAGAATTATTGGTTATATTTGGAGTCAAAAATTTTGTATGAAAACTACTAATGCAATCGATTTTTCACTATGGACGATGTCATAACGAAGCTTCTTCTTCAGTACAGAAGTATTATTTATTAACTTGAATACTTTATCACCCATTTAATACTAAAAATTATTGTTAATAAATGAAAAAAGCAGCAGCCAAAGCAGCCTGTGCTGCACAAAGTTAATTGGGGTGTCGGTGTTTTGATTTATGAAGAAAACTCTAAGAATAAAAAGAATGGTCAACTATTGCCTGATGATATTAGAGGGATAATTGTAGGCCCGAGCAATCGTGGGAAAACCAATTTAATGATAAATTTTATTTATAAGCTGGGATGGTTAAATTTTAATAAACAGTATGTTTGCTCAAAAAAGTTTGAACCAAGCCAAATATATTATGATGAGGTATTTAAAGAATTAAAAGTTAAAGATAAATGGCATTCTTTTTTAATAATACTGAGGAAATGATGCCATTAGTTTAATATGAAGATGAATCTCTAATTGTGTTTGATGATGTTATTTTAGACAATCAAGACATAGTTCGAGAGTACTTTATTATGAGAAGGCATAAAAACATTGATGTATTTTATTTAGCACAAACATATTCGAAGATACCAAAACAACTTGTGAGAGACAACACGAATTTTCTATGTATATTTAGACAACCCGGCACGAACCTAAGACATATTTATAATGATTTTGTCGATGGCGATATGTCTTATGAAAAATCTAAAGAGATCTGTGCAAAATGTTGTGATGAAGACTGTGGTTTTATCACAATAGATATGAGTAGAAAATAGAAAATGGTAATTATCGAAATCAAATAACAGATTTTATATTTTAACTCTCTCTCTCTCTCTCTCTCTCTCTCTCTCTCTCTCTCTCTCTCTCTCTCCCCCTCTCTCTCTCTCTCTCTCTCTCTCTCTCTCTCTCTCCCTCTCCTTGTGAATCATATACAAGAATATATATAACTAGCAGACCCAACAGATGTTGTCCTGTACATATGTCTTAAATCTCTCTCCCCCTCTTTCTCCCCCTCTCTATCCCCCTCTCTCTACCCCTCTCTATCCCCCTCTCTCTCCCACTCTCCCCCCTTTCTCTCCCCCTCTCTCTCCTCCTCTCTCTCCCCCTCTCTCTCCCATTCTCTCCCCCCTCTCTCTCCCCCTCTCTTTACCGAATTGTGAATCTAAACCATTCTCGAATCCACTTGAACACACACAAAAAATTTCATCACAATCGGTCCAGCCGTTTAGGAGGAGTTCAGTGACATACACACGCACAGAAGAATTATATATATAAAGATTATTATTAAATTGAGTTAACTATGTCTCAGCAGCTTCAGATGCCTAATACTTGGTGTTTGAAGTGTAAGGTCAATAAAAATAATACAATTTATAATATAAAAAACTTAAAAATACTAAAATCGATTATTCGAAATAGTGAATATGCCAATGTGTGTAATAAAAATCAATTTATAAAAAAAATTGATCATTGTAAGAGAAGGCATAATTAATGAATTATATAAACCTACACGAAAATCTTTCCCCAGAAGAAAAGTAATTTCAAAGTATTGATGATTTATGGCAAATCTATCTTGTTGAAACGGATACTGGGAAAATTAAAGCATATCACATATAAAACAATGGTTACAAGTATATTATGACAATTAATCAATGTTTTTCAAAATATGCATTTGCTATACCAATCAGATAAAACAGTCAAGATGTGGCAAATGCTTTAGAATCTATATTAGTTAAAAAAAACCATGATATTCGAAGCAATGCTGGCTTACATTTATAATATAATATTAGTGAACTTATGCAAAAATATAACATTAATCATTATTCTCATTCAGTGAACTAAAAGCCATTGTGTGGAACAATACAATCATACTAGAAGAATAAAATGTGAAGGAATTTGCTTTGGATAGCAATTACAAATGGGTAAATATATTAGATATAAGTGAAAGAATACAACAAGACAAAGCATACACTATTGAAACCAGTTGAAGTTGATAAAATAATTAAAAAGCAACCGCTGAATCACTATGCTGCGCAAAATTTAAGACAGATTTTTGCGAATGTGTTTACTAAACCGAAATACAAAGTTGTGAATCGTACCAGTGATAAGAGTAAACAAACCTTTGAAAAGGGTTACACACTAATTGGACAAGAAATTATTACCATTATTGAGGTTTATGATAATAATTACTTACTTACATTCTGAAAAATGCCAATAGTGAAGAAATAAAAGCAGTTTTTATGAATCCGAAATTATGAAAACCGATTATCGAAATGAATTTTTAGTTGAAAAAGTCTTTAAAAATAGCCGATAAAATTTATGTACAATTGTTATGTTTGATAGATTGCATAACTCTTGATTAATAAAACATATGTTTTGGAAATAAAATATTTTTATGTAATTTATTTTCAAACACAATGTAAAAACACATTTAATATTCATTTAACGTTTATAACATGTGTTCAACCTTCGTCGTCAACTGTTCAGTGCACATTTCTATGGTGAGTTTTTATTAAAAAAATTCCAAAAAGATTTATGTGCAGTTAATGCCAATGACAGGGACCTTATGTTTTGAGTATCGAGCAGTAATGGCAATACCAGTGACCATTTTTTTTTTAAATTTTTCCAGCCTTAATTATCACTAACAAAACTATGTGAAGAAACCCCTTACTTCACCACCGGCTGGCCTATTTTTTTCTAGTGGAGAAGTGAGGGGTTTGTTTGATTATTTTTTATTTTTTTTATTTCTTGTACTCCCATCTCATTTTCTGTGGTGCCTTCGACATATGAGAAACCCTGCTTATGCATCTGTCATATTACTTTTGTAATGTGGATATCATCTTTTGCTGGGGCTTGAGGAGTACAATTTATTTTGCATCACTACTCATATATAGAATATATGAGCAAGAGCAATGAAATAGTTTTTTGGCTCAAATTCAGAATGTCTTGGTGATAATTTAACAATGCAAATATGGGTGCCACATATTCAAATTGTTAAATTATCCTCTCTGACCAAGATTTCGAACCCACGACCTTTGAGTTACAAACAAACACACTACTACTGAGCCACAGTGGTCGAGTGAGTGGCGAGGCGATAAAAATACTGCATGCTGTGAGCTGAAGCCTGCTATCAATAGTCACACAAGAGTGTTCCCTGCACTGTGAGGAGATAGCTGGAAAGCCTCTTGTGATGTGCCTCGCGGTATGTTCTCAGCAGTGCGAGTAGAGATAGTGATGCAGTTATGTGATAACATGGGTCCTGTTGCAGCAAGAGTTTGCTGTCATCGCCGACATTGAAAACTGTGCAGATATGCTTTTTCCTGTCATGGGCAGAGCTCACAGCCGTCAAAGTAGATAAAGGAATAGTTAATCTTTATATTTCATGAATATGCCTATTGTAGTTTTCACCCCATCTTTATAATTAGATATTTTCTATTTTCTTATTTTAAAAGATAGTGTCGCTTCTGTAAACATCAAAAGGCCTACCGTAATCTATTTTTGTTGTTCCCTTAATAACAGTCACAGCATCAGAAAAAATAAGATTAGCAGTAGTTATTTTATAAACAATAAAATCCATCACAAAAGTAAATAAAATTGGATTATTATCTAAGTGAAAATTATTATTGCTTTTACCCCACCTTAGAGGTAAATAAAATATATATTATTTTTCTTCAGCTTTCGAGTTAATTAATGCTGTACAATTTTTCACAGTTTCTCTGGTTAATTTCGCAATTTATCAGCTATTTCTTTATCAAAATATATTTTACTGACCACATCTTTACCATCTACAGGATCATCTATATTAACAATTCTATGCCCTAAAAAGAAACATAAGATTTTGTATAATCAAAACAGGTGCTTAGTTAACTTTGTAAAGCAGAAACACGTGAATTTCATTGTGAATCTACATATGTTTTTTAAAGCATAAGGATTAGTGTAACAAATTTTATTCAAAGATTTTATTAATGGTTTCCCAAATATATCTGTCATTTAATAACATAGAAATTATATCGTTAAACTTAAATCCTCTCGAAAAATCTGTAAAACAACATTAAACATAGATGTCTACATATAACAGAATTAAATTCTGAATTCGATCATCACTGTAAAAAAACATTGCTATTTTTCAAATAATTAATTAAATTACTAGAAATGTTACCTCCAAATGAACCAAAATAGTAAACATCATCGTTTTCTTTAAAATAGTAAACCCAATGACTACCAGGTTCAGCTGAAATGTCAAAATTTACTACAGTACATTCATTTTTGTGCATACTTTTCGGTAATTCGTCAATCAATTAAACACTTCTGAAATGCTTAATATTTAATAGTTGTACGTATTTTCAAAATCGATATTAGATAGTTTGTATATATTCAAATTTTTTTTGGTCTGTCTCTTTTTGCAACTAATCCTTTTCCAGCCTTATTTTTCCATTGCTAAATCATATATTTTTCGTTCTAATTCTTTTCTATTTTTTGCTAGTTTATTCAACAAAATTATAAATTATACTAGCTCCTCCAGCTAAATCACCAAGTGCACCTAAAGCATCAAATATAATTGGTATTATTCCTCCACGATGTGAACCACTGCCAGTTTTTTTCTTTGGCCATCTTTTTAACTGTTGGCAATGATAAAGTTAATTTGAATCTTTTGCCTTCTTTCAATTTTTTATTTTTTCTCTCAATTTGATTATTTGTTAAAAATAGATCTATACCTAAATATTTTAATTCCTAAATGGAATATCGAAAGTTATGTTTGTTATCTTCATTTATAAGTAAAAAAATATATACATAAAATAAAACATTTTAATTCCCCATCCTAATTTTCTTTTTGTAAACATAGTTCTCCAATTGGAGTATTTTTTATCTAACATTATTTCTTTAACTTCTTTTTGTAAAATTTTATCAGCATCATGTGTAGATTCTAAACCTCTATGATCTCTGTAAGCAATATCGTGATATTTGCATGCTTCGTCTAATTTATTTATTCCTGTATCACCTCTTTCTAGTCTTGCATTTAATTTTGTAAATGGTCCACAGTAATTGTAGCCTGGAAAATGCATTTCGTGTAAATTTAAATTGGATAATGCCCAATTCAGAATGCCTTAGCCATGGTGTTCAGAAATCCAAAATGAGTGTGGAATTATGTTTAATACTCTTTGCTTGTTTTTGAGAGCTCCTTTTTAAAAGCTTTTAGAGCTTAAATGTAGCCGTCAAAATCCATGCTTTAGGAGCAAAAACCTTCGATATGTTGATTTTTCATCAAATTTAAGATTTTGGGTTTTTAATTTTTCCCTGCAATTTTAGATGATATAGCCCTATTTAGTGCACTGCGTTTTTTGTTGTAATTTTAGAAGAAATAGCCCCAAAAAGTGTGCTGCGCCAGTATCGACCTTTCACATCTACTGACACTTTTAAAATGCAAGTTGGGGTAATGAGTGGTCCCTCTCCGCCCAGAAACTCTTTCTCCTTAAACGTGTCCCATGGCGTGGTGGGGGGGGGGGGGGGGGTTATAAGTTCAAATAAAGTAAAAAAAATATTAATGTCGTAAATTATTACCGTTCGCTTTGCTGGTTGTTTCTGATTTTTTTACATGTTAGCGACATGAGTATTGTTATTTCAATTATATTCCTGCATGTTAGGAGGTGACAGCTAATTGTAAGTGTTTAGCAACTCCTGTGTGAAAGCTGTCTGTAACAATTCTCAGTCGAGTGTATTCGCGTACGCAGTTTGTTGACCCAGCCGCGGTACAGTGTGTGCACAGAATTCCCGCTGGGCCTCGAGTAGTGTTAATTAGCCAGAAACGCTTAGGCGTCACTGTGTGAAGTTTCTACGTTCATATATTTTTTAAAGGTTAATTAGCGGCAAGGGACCGCACCATCATAACTACAAAACAGTTTTTGTTTCTAAATATCTGTTAACAAAATTTTTATTTGACAGTTTCAAAATATGGTATTCACTTCAAGATACATTTTTTTCATTATCAGATTAGTATATGTATTTATGCTGATAGTATTATTTTACATATTTTAATGTGACTTTAACTATCCTGCTTTACATCGGTAGACTATTTGGAGCGCGGCTTACAAGATAAAATTTATGTTAATGTTCACCTGAAAACGGCCTACATATCCTCACTATTGGAATAAGAACTCATAATACATCGCAGCGTAAGCTAGTTTTCCAGCCTGTTATAACACACATATTGGCAATTTTTTGCTATTTATATCAGGTAAGCGCTTTAACAATATATGGAAATAAAAAATAATTTGTAGCTTTATTACATATGAAAATTATGAATACTGAATTAAATAGCAATCTAGCATACTATGCCAAGGAACACAGATTATTTTATAAGATGTGTGTTTAAAAAACGAGTATAACACAGTGCAGTTTAGTTCATAAAAAATCATCTTCGGTGGATATCTTCTTCCTTTATTAACTACGTTAGGGTCAGACTCTACTTAATTTCGTGATGCAAATATTATTTGCGGACTTTTATGGACTTGGAATAGGGCTACGCTTTTAAATATATATTTAAAAAATTCAAACTTAATTTTGAAAATATTTTGACATTTTTTCTTATCGAAATAAACGTTTCTTTAACAGTCAGTGGGAAAATTCCTTATATTAAAAGCTGACGATTTTTCGCATTTACCGGAAAAACTATTATTTTAAGTCGTACATTTTTGAGGAGTAGGTTTACACAAGTATATTCGCTGCAGGTTTCCTTGATGGAAATAGTCGGGATCCTCGTTGGACGAGCCAACTAAAAGATCGCTGCTGCCGTGTGGCGAGAAAACTGTCTCAGTTATCGTTTGGGTTCCACCTCCGACAAGATTCAAAATTTTCGAACACCGAGATGATAAAGTTGTTCGGAGTCCACCAGGATGAGGATAGCCATTTGCTTTTAGCCTTTCTGTGCAGGACGACGCAATGCTGATTCCAAACTTTGACATTGTTTTTTAACAGTAATGTCATTAATATAGTTTTAATAATCGCATTAGAAGAAAACTGTATACCATTCAAATTCTTATTTATTCCATAGAAGAGATACTAAAAAGGTTCAACAAACGGAAATAAATATTTTTTAGTCGCCTTCATTTTATTCTTCGTCATTCCTTTTCAATTTAGGCACTACGATTTAGTCGCATATGCTCCACCCACCAGCTTACATTGAATACAAGATGGCAGACTCAGCTATCAAACGGATTGATTGGTGAAAACAAGGTGGCGGCGTTGATGCCACCTAAAGTTTAAGATCGAGCACAAACAAGGTAGTCAGCACAAAATGGTGGACCCTGTGGCATAATACAAATGGCGGACAGCAACACAGCCAGCTGTTGTTGACCCCGGATCGGCATTTCATAGCTACTGCGAGTTGACAGAACCTTGTTGCAGCAGTCTATCTAAGTGTTCGGAATTTAACATTTGAATTAGTCACACTGACATAGGCTATATTTGTTGATTACAGCACTGAATACAGAGAATACCACAAACAGATTGAAACGACAGGATATAGCTCCAGAGTTTCTGAATATAGTTTTCTGACCTGATGTGTAGCAACTTAGTGAGCTTTACTATTGCCCGTGACGTCGTCGTACTGAGCCAAAAAAATTTAACGCTATTCATCATCCCTTGTCTTTCTAAGAGGGTTTAACACATGCTCCAGAAATGATGTGCCAGAGTGGAAGTGGAAAGATAAGGAACAGTGAGGTAGCGAAGTTATTTGGTCACCGCATGGTGGTGCCACGAACAAAACCTCGTGTCGGGCCACGAATATAGTTCCAAAAACTCAAATAATTCCTGTTACAGCACAAAATGTATTCCTTTATTGTCGTCCGTTGTCCTCTAAGCGTAAAAAAAATACCCCCTTCACTGAAATACACATAGCAAAGGACAGAATACACAGTAAAATAATAGGTGGCCTTATTGATGTGGTAGCTATAACGCCAAATGACAGTACAAGGGCCTATGGATTCCAACCCTCGTTAAGGGGTGGATGGGATGTGTGTGCTGTTTTTGAGTCACAATTTTCTTTCATCCCCTAAACTCTCCTCGTCTCCAAATATTCGATTTCAACCGTACTCGTCTTCTTTATATATATAGGCCTAATAAAGATGATATAAGTATGTCACAGTTTATTATTTAAAAGTGTCGTATAATGTGTAGGTGAACTAAACACCGGTTTCAACCATCCCGAGAAGACATGTGACGATCTTGCACACGCAGCAGAAGGGGGCTCACCTCACGCGCTGCTTAACATCACATACATTTCCACTTAAAGAGGTCGGTAGGGTGAGGATGATTCTGCGGCACATTCTCGCGGCTCAAACACCTGCCTAGAAATTCCTTAAGTCCGTGTTCCGTGTTCCGAGGGTTTTGATAAACGTAACCTGCAACGCGATCCTCAGCTAAGTTACCACCAGTCATTCCCTTTCCAAATTTATCTCTAAAGAAGATTCACAAATAAAAGTTACTTTTCCTAGAAAGAGTAGGAAAAAATTACAGTGTAATACAAGGATTAGAAAATTGGGGATACGGCTGCGTGTTTTACTTGAATATGCCTGCGATAGTAGGTAGTATGTTCTTTGCGATATGGGAATGAAATGAAAGTAACGAAATGTGTGTATCTCGTGTGGCTGAAATCGACAGATCTAGGCGAGATCTTTCGTTTGGCACCAAAATCAGCGCACTAGCACGCCCGAGTCCCGTGATATGCCAGAAACCTTTCGCTCACGCTTACGAGTTGACGTCAGTCGCCGCGGGCCCCCAACTACGCCTCAAGTCATGCTCGCACCGTAGTCGTGAGGGGGAAGTTACGGCGTAGTGGTCAGGGCACTCGCCTCGCATCCGCGGCGATCCGGATTCCATCACCCGGCGGGTTCACACCCTAATCTTCGCATGAGGGTTTTCTCGGGGTTGTCCCGCTTCCCCCGCCTGCACTTGCGTTACAGCGCCGCTCCATCCTAGGGTCTCATTTCATGTTATATCCGGGATGACGGCCACCTACGGGTCAAACTTGAAAGCCCGTCGTTAGGAGGATGGCGCCTCGCCCCTGGTGCACTCCCCACGCGATATTTATTTATTTATTTATTTACGGTAGTCGTATATCCGATCGAACGATACCGCATTTATATCGATCGTGTTAATAGTCACGACGTCGTAGAGTCGGGAATGGATCGCCCTGCAAATTTCGTATCGATGTTTAGGTCCTGGTACCCCACGAGACAGCCTGATTTTAAAGATGTATTCAAGTCAAAAAGTCACTGTTTTTTTATCTCTAACATATTGAAACCACATTACAATAGACAACTTAGGCCTGTTCCAGAACAGAAAAAAAACATCCTCATTCTCCAGCTTTCGTCATTATTGGATAGCGATCCTTTTTTGTTGCGTTATCATTGTATGTATTGTTTTATTGCCTGTGTGCGGTTGCAACAGTGTAATCCCATATCTACAATCTCCTGGCTGCTTTCTTCTTGCTCTTAGTCCAGTTTCGCAGTTATCGTGTTATTGGCTTTGTTACGCTCAGCGTTATGCCAATTATGGCATATACTGCCTGTCGCGATTTTCAACTCTCTGCCAGCACGAGTCCCTCACAGTATGAACAGGGATCCCCAAGGGGCCCATGCACCTCCTTCCTGTTCGTTGGGGCCGCGGTGGCACAGCGACTAGAGCAGCCGTCTCCCACCATGGCGAATCGTATTCGATTCCCTGCGGGGTCGCTCCCGGATTTTCGCATCTGGGAATCCAGTTTCCCCCGCCTTTGCATTCCGATGCTGCTCCATATTCACCTCGCTTCATCCTTATCGGTTCTCAAGACCCCGAGGTTAAGGACCGCCGAAATCTCTCTACTGCACTCCTAAAGGCTGCTCACAGTAAAATTAACACTTTTGAAAGCCCTGCTTAAGATCTACTTGTATACACGTTGTATATTCTTCCTGCTTATGTAAAATTATCATTGCCATGGGACTCATCACTTTATTGATTCGACGGTCAAATTAAACTGTGAATTTATTAGGAGAGTAAATTCTTTACATATTTGTCCATTTTACACTTCGATTCATTAAGAAAACAGAGAGCGAAAGAAATAATTTTAAGTTATCACAAATGGTTACCTTACACTTTTTATTCGACGTTAAGATATGGAACTACCTTCCATCCATCGTTACCAACTTTATTGGACGAATGTCCCTCAGTGCGCCCATTGAAATATATGCATGCAGGGGCAATTGTTTCTTTCTAAGGTTCATTTCTAAAGTTCTCACTTCATTGTGAACATCCTTTACTCAAATGACACCTGCGGGTTGCCCGGCATTAAATGTGCTACTCGGACCCACGTTTATAGAGCATATTACCGTGCTGTTGAATTTCTTCACTGTGGAATTCCTGCTCGGGCCCCGTAGTAATATTGCCTATCCGAGGCCTAGAAGACCCTAGGTACGTGCATCGAGTGTCCGGTCGCCTTTCCGTGCAAAGCACCCAACTGTCGTGCAGTGTCTCTCTCTCTCTCTCTCTCTCTCTCTCTCTCTCTCTCTCTCTCTCTCTCTCTCTCTCTCGTGGAAACGATATTCGTTTTATTATTGTACGGTGTTACAATAAATACAAAGATGCGCTGCATGTCCCTGTGATATGATAACTAGCCTGTAGCGAAAGTTCAATTCGTATTAGCACTTTCTCTCTTTTAAAAAAATGCACATTGAGAAGGTATTATATCAAACAGAAAATTAATATTGGGACGTGAGAAATTCCTTAACGCGGCTGCCTATAGTGTACGATATTCCGAGGGAGAGAACACTTTCTAACAAAAATGTCTTTGTCAATCTTTCTCCCGAACCACATTTTTGCAATAAATTATTTTTCAAAATGTTTTATGCCCTTATACTCCTACTTGCTCTCTTGTAGCTATGTTCTTCTTTTCAAAGGACAACACGTAAAAAACTATCCTTCCGCTAGGCGTATATATTACTAGGCAAAGTGCTTAAATTTCTATTCGTAAGCATAGACACCGCTCAGAAATACTGAAACGGTTCTCAAAATACAATTATTGGAATGTACGTATCTCTGCGCTCTGTTCTGGAGCCCTGCCGAGGTAAGAGATGTTTTTAATTCTTTTCTCGTAGAAGAATTTTGAACGTATCGTTTAATGTGAATCAAACATCGTTGAGATATTCAGAAGTATTGATCTAACATCGGGATGACGCAACTGGCAGTGGCAGTGAACGGTGGCGCCGAGTGTAGGTAGCGGCATTGTAGTGTTAAAGGCTGTTCGCGATAAAGTGAGCACTATTGAAATGAACCTTAGAAAAATGTCACTGCCCCTGCTTGCATGCATTATAATTGGCGCACTGAGTGACATGCGCCCAGTAAAGTTCGTAACGATGGAGAGGAAGAAGTTCCATATCTTAACGTCGAATAAAAAGTGTTAGGTAATCGTTTGTGCTAACTTAAAATTATTTCTTTAGCTTTCTGTTTTTTTAATGCATAGAAGTGTAAAAATTAGAATATTTTTAAAATATTTACTTTCCTAATAATTTCACAGTTTCACTTGACCGACACATGAAATAAAGTGATGAGGTCCATGGAAATGATAATTTTACCCAAGGCGGAAGAAAACACAACGTGCATACAAGTAGATAATAAGCAGGGCTTTCAAAAGTACTAATTTTACCGTGAGCAGCCTATAGGATAATGAACTTCTTGATAGCATGACAGTCATCAGGCAACGCCTAGTTATCACTCGCTCTAAGAGCCATAGGAATACTTTTATGTAGTACGGTCAGTTGAGATTGTACTGTGCCTTAAATACTAACAATTTTAAGGATTTTGAAAGCAAAATATTTTGTCTGTTGTCAGCTGTCAGTGTGGTTTTCAAAAATATAATAGTTTAAGTGAGAGATGGTCGTAAGCCTGGTACAGACGGACATCTTTTGTGGTCAACAAGGTGACCACCAAACGGTGAACAAGAAAGTCAAAACATTCTTATATTCAAGTCCCGTGTACATGTTGTGCACACAGTGGTAGTACTTGAATGTTGCAGCATGCCAGTCACTCATTTCCACCACAACACACGACGATTTTACAAACCTAACAAATCACAAATACAGAAGTAAAATCTGTTTCATATTTTCAAATTAACAAATTTTGACATAAATAAATATACGGTGACTACATAGACGTATAAAACGCAAATGTAAACAAACTACTTGCACGAGAAGGTGAACGAAAAAATAGCACGTAAGCCCTTGCATGCAAGCCACTTGTAAACTAGTTAGCCAGTCACACGATGCAAGTGGACTTGAACAAAAAAAAAAAAAAAAGGTGTACAGCTTCTTGTGCGAGAAAGCGAACTGTGTGTAGCAGGCTTTAAACTCGAATATACAAAAGCTATGCACGTGACGCTACGTCCGGAATGCAGATATCAAACTAAAAAATCGAGTGGCGATTGACCATCACTGCTAGAGTCTGGAGCTACTAAGGTCCGTAGGTTCCTGCGAACTCCAGAATACATATCGTTTCCGTAACAATAACTGGTGGACCTCAAGTGAGAGAGAAAAAAAAGTGACTTCATCGGCAAGTTACGACCAGGCTTCGGCAGCAACGCAGATATGAACAGCGCTAAGGAGCCTTAATTACCAACCTCGTAAATTATCAGAAGCCATTTATAATCCTTTCTGAGGTACGGCGGCATCTTTTACCCGCTTAAAAAAAGCGAGGGCATTTTTTAAAATACACCTCGCCCACTCCAAACAATTTAGTTCCCCTTCTTCAAAGTTGGTCGAAGTAAGGGTCTGGGATAGCACAAGAGACAAAAAAAGTTAAACGTTATAGATTAACGAGATATTGCCATATGTTCAATAGGCTGTGGACGCTTTTTTTAAAAGCTTGCTCCTTATATGGAACATTACGTCGATACATAAGATACTAACAATAATCGTTAACAAGATTCCGTGTAAATTAGATAAGAGATTGAACATTTTGATGAACTGATAAAAAAAGGGTTGATCGATGTGACAGCTAAAATATATCAAGACAGTAATAAAGAATACATCGTAAATATTATTTGACGCTTTCAACGCTCTTTGTAACTGTGAATTACGTGCCAGAAATTATTAGTTTCTATGGGGTTTCAATGGATGGATTCAGTAATGCTTGTTTAATATAAAAATAAGTTAAATCGATGAGGCCAGAATTTTTTTCCTTTTTAAGGGAAAAGTAAGGGGTTTATGTCAAGAATTCTACGATTTTTCACTCACGAGGCTTATAAGCAAATTTCTTGAAATTCGACACTGTTAATATCAAAAAGACTGCAGATGAGAATTACTGTACACAAGGTTTCCACAGTTGTCCAGTCAACCTTAGATAACTGTAAACAGTGGGGTTGCAGGAAGATAGATTGTCTTCAGTGCCCTTAGGCATCGTACTTGTAAAATATATACTCAAAACCTGACTAACCTACGCAATGGCACAGCATATGCATCGGCGACAGTCAAGTTCGTATACTACGTATGCTAGATGTACGTTTGCAGGGACAATGTCTGAATATGTATCAAAGCAGAGTAAATTTATCAAGTTTAAAGCTCGCGTATTGTATAATGTTTTTAATTGAAATGTACTTATTTTTAGGCGGTTTATAAGAAAGCGCACTATAGCGCTTTAATTTTTATACGTCTTTATACGTATTTCAAAATAGCGTTTATGCACCTAGTTTTAAAATGTAGTCTAAACTTCCAGTATTTATTTGGTTTCCAGTATATAATAGTTACATTCAAAATAACACCGCAGATTACAAAAATTATTACATATTATTGTCTTATGGTGTTGATTTTAATAACGATTTTTTCACGTTAAAAGTTTATTTCAGGCACCGAAATACTTTATTTTGACCATGCGGACACAAACGAATGATAATGTAGCTGCTCGTGCAAAATATTTTGTTGTTTGAGCAAGATCTGCAGTGCAAAAAAGAAATCTCGTTTTGGTTTTCTGCGCATTATTTTCTCAATCGTATTTCACTTCAGTTATCTACGCCTTGACCGGGGGGGGGGGGATACAGTTCAACATAGCCACCAACCACAGTTTCTCAAACTCCTCGCAAAATCAAAGACAACTATGCGCGATTATTTTATTGTGAAATACATATTTGTAATCATATACGATTGTCTACGTGTCTGAGAGTAAAGTTTTTTCCAACAGATTTGTGCAATTTTAAAATGAGTAATTGTAGTAATATTTTGTTGGTACGTTGTCGACCATGCGCGGAACAAACGCCCGTCTCTAGCTTGGAGTGGGGAAGTCGGTAAGCCGAAGATGCCCGATTGCGCACCCGTGCTAAACGACTGATAACTCAGGACACCGTTTTGGATCCGGCGAATATTTTGGTCGGCTGCGAGACAGTAGGTTCATGACTGTGTCAGCAGTTACCGACGAAAATTGGAGTAGGCACCCAGGAATTGCCGCGAAGCAGCGCCGAAGAACGCGCGGATGACGCAAGCGTCGTATTCTCGGGTTGTTTACTAGCCAACCCGGTCGCGGGAGGCAATGGTATCTGGCGTGCAATCGGAAGTTCAAGAATTTTTTTCTAAACTACCTTATTCTAAGTGCTATGTGAAGTTAAGGCCCAAAGGTAGGGCGAGATTTTATTGCGTCTTAGGGCTAACCCCCTACGCCTACTAGGGAAAATCATGCAAGGAGGCATGCATCGCGGCAATGCCTGCACTTCGGGGCCATGACTACCTCCCTAAGTGTACTTAGAGCTAGTATTAACTATGAAGAGCAAGGGAAAAACCGTAAAGAGAGACTTAAAAACCCTTGCGACAGAGAAGTCAAAAATTCAAAAATGATTGCATACATTAAATTAAATTAAATAGAATGCTTCAGGAGACAGAGTGTATGGAAAAACATGCTCTTAGTTAATAGGGCTGGAAATACTAGTATAGAGGGGGCGGGAGCTTGGTTTATTTTGAACTTGATGCCGGCAGAAACCGGAGAGGTGTTTGGGCTCCTCTCTGGTTGGAGAAGTGACACTATTGGGCCTCTCCCCCCCAGAAGTTGCAGAGTCGCCCGACCTGTTACCAGTCTCCAGCGCCAGATGTGCCGTTGGTCGGCAGGTTTGTTCCCGTCAGGGTTCCGCGACCGGAGTGTTTTTATGCCTGGAGGAGGGGGGAGGAAGACCGACCTGATCGTCGCGTATTTGAGACGATTCTCGTTCATCGGAACCGGTCGAACGCGCTCGCTGTTAATTTCCTCGTAATCGCTTACTGCAGTGGACAAGGCCGCATACTGGAGGACATCTGCTCCGAACCCCTCCGCAGCCAAACATTTCAAGTTAGCACTAAACGTCATTGAATTTTCACATTTGATTTAATAATTGGGTTTATAATAAACACCCTTGGGGGGAGGGGGGTTAACTTTTTTAATCGTTGAAATGATTTTAACGATTTTAACGAAAATTCCTTCTGCACAACAGGGATTGATACCTACCATATTTGATTTAGAGGTTTCCGCCTCAACCTGAATATCAGACACTGTTTTACGTTTTACGGATAGGCAGGGCATAACGTACACTACTACGCACTAATTATTGCATTTTCTGAAGTTGGTATTGTAAGTTCGCTCTTCCTGTTGCTGTTATCACATCTGAACTTACCTGCACAGTATAATCACTTATTCCTGCGCGGATAGGGATAACGGTGGTGTAGTGGTCAGACTACTTACCTCTCCCATCCAGGCGCACCGGGCTCGATTCCCGGCGGGGTCGCTCACAGATTTTCACATGTGGGAATTGCTCTGGACTATGCCACGGGTTTTCTCCACCCTTGCACTTCGGCACTGCTCCATACTTACCTCGCCTCATCCTCATCTGCTCTCAAGACCTTGACATTAAGAGCTGCCCAAACGTCTCCTATTCGGACGTTACGAGTTATAAAATAATGACAGTGGAGCTGTAATAATAAGAAAGCACGGAGGATATTATTAATGCTGGGTCGAGCAAAATTTTTTAAATATAATTTCGATAATAAAGAACGCGATAAAAAAACCTACAGAAGATTACTTTGGAATTAAAATTGAAATAACGTCTCAATTAACATTTACTGATTAACATATATATTAACATTTATATATATATATAGTAAATTATATATATATAGTAAATTATATATACATATATATATATATATATATATATATATATATATATATATATATAGTAAATTTTCCGTATTAAAAAAATAACTAAATGTATTGAAGTGTTTTCATAAGCTTATAAAACGAACGAAATATTCGCGAGGGTCTTTTTTAAATTCGAGACAGGATGCGAAATGTTTATCATTGTAATCGTCTTGATCAGGTAGTCTGTTATGAATAAGGCCTTCAGTCAGGAAACACTAAAGTAATCGTAAACCCTCTACCGAGCGAGGTGGCGGAGTGGTAACTCGCCGGACTCGCATTCGGGAGGGTACGGGTTCGATTCCCGGTTCGGCTATCCTGATTTCGGCTTTCCATGTCCTAAATCACTCCAGGCGAATGCTGGGTTGGGTCCCTGACAAAGGCCATGGCCGATTCCTTCCCCAATCCCTCTTCCCAGCACAACTTGCATTCGTCTTTAATGACCTCGCTGTCGACGAGACGTTAAGCCCAACTACCTACCGTTAAACCCTCTATATCTTATACCGATCTTACGTATGTTGCAACAACCAGAAAGTTCGATCTCCATGGCTTCAATTTTACGTACACAGGAGAATATTTCTGAGCGATTCCGACTTGTAGTGCCGCGTCTGACTCGAGATCGTGGGTTCGGTTTTTACGCAAGTTAATTTTCATCTCCTTTCCGGGAGAATTATGGTGCAACTTCAACTCCGTAATGAACATTCCTAATTCTTCACACATAATGTCAAGATACTGTTTGGACTATGTTCAGAAAATGCTTTATTCCTTTCAATTTGAGGCTCATCAAAGCTCCCGCTTCATTGCGAAGGATATTTTCTTAGCTCTCTCTTAGCGGACAGCAGTGGGGTGGCATACAGAATAAGTTCAAAGTAAAATTACCTATAGAAGACTTTACAGGTACATGGGATTTTTTCCGAGACGTCCCGATAAGAAGCCGGTGTAAAAAAACTCACCAACGAGGGTCGTTTGCATAAGGTGAAATACGACTGAGTGTGTGTGTATATATATATATAGTGACTCGTATTTCACATTATATATACATACATATGAGTTTATATTCATACAGTTATTGCCGATCGCGTCCACGGAATCGAGTCTTCTCTCAATACGATTCACAATTCAGGTAATGTGTCTTAAGACCAGCCTTCTTTCTGGTGTATTGATGATTATATATAACCTAACATTATTTTACTCAATTATCATCAGTAAAATCACAAACGTAAATGTTCTGGCGGAGAATCTTGTTACTGGGTATTACGTTTATCAATAAGTCATAGTAGTAGTTACACCCAATGCGATTTTAATATTTTGAATGTTCTCTTTGCTATAAATATCACCTTCCCTGCAACGACGTTTATCGCCATGCCCTGATTGGTCATTTCCACCAAAACCTTTAAGAGTCGACGCACACGAGCATCACACGAACTTCTGTGAACTACGTCACAAAAATACACAGAAACAGTTGTCAAATACATGCCATACTGACTTGTTTGGGCTGTTCGCGGTAAAATGAGCACGTGTGAAAATCCCTGCTCAAGATCCACTTGTATCAATGTTGTGTATTCATCGGCCATATGTAAAATTAACGTTGCCATGGGTCCGATTAGTTTATTCATGCTTCAGTTTAAGGAAAACTGTACAGTTATTAGAAGATTATATATTTGACAAATTTGCTAACTCTTGCACTTATAAACAAAACAATGTATTTCGGTATTCACAAATGCATACCAAGCGCTTTTAAATAAAGGTCAAGACATGAAACTTCTTATCCTCTGTCGTTACAAACTTTACCGGGTGCACCTATTAAAAATTCATGCAGGTAGGGGTAGTAAAGTTTTCCAAAAGTCGATTTCAAAAGTGCTCAACCGTGAGAAGCCTATGAAACCAGATTTAAGATGATTATCATTTGTTGGTAATCGATAGATAAGAATCGATATATCTTGGCGGTGCTCGATGGACGTATCGATAGTACGTAGTAGTCTGCAGAGGTGGGCGGGGGAGACGTCACACGTTGCGAGATGTGGCGCCGTGTGGGGTCGCGGCCGGCAACTCCCTCCCTGGTGGTCCGAGGAGAGCCCCTGCTGCGCGCTGTCAGGAGGCGCTGTCAAGAAACAACCGACCCCCTCCCCCATGCTCTAATAGCTCATCTAAACGTCCAGCATCACGCAGAGGGCTGAGATCTCGCGTGGACCACACCGCAATAATAGGAAGGGCGCCTTGCCTTGCCCTCTTTGTTCCTCGCTCAGCTCTCAATCAAACCCACTAATTCGAGGGTGCGGCATTTAAGGAGAATGGTGCACGAAAGCAGTGTATGTAACCTGATTTTTGTCATAAATTGTTTTTAAGAGGGTTTCACCAAAATTTTAGCTCAACAAAACGTAAATATATGCTATTCACTGTAAAGGGAACACTTTTAAAAGACCTTTATTTGGAATAATAGTCAATAAATATATTTCATTGCAGCCTTGGGCGTTAACTTCCGAGTGCGGTGGAATATATACACTGTGTTTATTACTCGCATGGCTAAATTTATTTTAAAAAGATGGCTAATGGATAAAAAATTGCCGAAAGGAAAAGGTAACTGGGGATTCGAAAGTGTTCACTTTAGAGTGAAGAGCCTATAACACCTTTGAATACCTCTTAATTTTCCATCAGTATTTCGAGAATAATAAAGGCAGGGAATATATATATATATATATAATTTTGACATGCATATTCCTTAAAAACAAGTTATGACGAAAATCTGTAACAGCAGTTCTATATTTTCAAGACACCTAAACACTTTCCACTCACAGTTTCTATTTTTAAGCATCGCAACGCACAATTTTTTTTGGAAGTGAACTAGTATCAGTACAATGCTGTATCACATCACTGGGCCAATTAAACGTGTATGTGCATGCTGTTGTTGGCATTAGCTGTTATAGTCCATTTGCTGTCGCTTCCAACTTTTCTGAAGCCCTGCTAAACTTCTACTTCCAGAATATTCCTCCGCCTCATGCAAGCTAAGCTGAACTGTGTCTGGGAAATTTCACCAAAGGGACAACGCACAGCATTTGTCAGCACTCAGTTTAATAATATTTCGCGTGAGAATTATTTCTTAAAGGCCGTTCACGATAAAGTGAGCTCTTTAGAAATCAACCTTAGAAAAAAATCACTGCTCCGACCGGCATCAACTCCTCTCTCTAGAAATTAAGTGGGCTATACCAAGTTCGTTGAGGGATGAAGGTCTTAATCAAACAAAATATTTAATTATAATTTTCTTATTTTATTTACAGTAACTACAGCAAAATTCCCTGAACTCAAAATCTCACAATAAATTAATATCACTTACTGTCCACAACTAATGACTCCGATTTAATACAATTTAAAACTACCACAAATAGATCAAGTAAATTTAATAATTAAAGATCACTCCCAATAGACAGTGCATAACCTAGTCAATTATTCTATAAAGTATGAGTCCAAATTGACAGTTTGAATATTTTGCAATAAAAATCCGTATTACACTTCCATTCAGTCCCATCTCAGTTCAGTCCATGTCCCGCCAGTCGCAATGTTCTAGAGTCATCCAAGCGACCTCACGCACCGTAGGCTTCACTTGTCGGTTTCATACCCTCTCGTCCATTGACGCCACGAACACCTCGCCCGCCGTCGTCCCGCAATCTCCTGTCGTCGTCCACAATTCACTTCGCTCGCGCACGCTCGGCGAGGTGGCCTCCGTCAAAGACTGCCGGCCGCTGGGCCGCGGTAGAGTATATATCGTCTAGGCCGTCACCCAGAATCCCCCAACTCGCGAGTTGCGCCGAGGAAGGCCAGGACGCCAGCAAGTCTCACCAGAACATTCTTGCGTCGTCTCTAAACGTATCGGAGTCTCTAGCAGGTGACAGGACGTCTGTGACGCCAGCAAGTCGGGCCGCCGCCGCCATTTTACATCACTGGGACGCTACTCCCTCAGCGCGGGGGTAGATCGGTCCCTTGTGAGGGACCTTGGCCACCCAGTTAGTTGTCAGTTAGCTTGCGGAGGCGAGGAGAAGCTAACCCCCTCCCCCCTCCGCATCCTACAAACTTACTTTATGCTGCAAAGCTAGCATTCTTTTACAGGATTCCCAGGGTAGCGCCTGGGAGCTGTTTCCATAGCTGAGTTTTACTCTCTTTTTTCCCTGCCTGTACGGGATAAAAGAGAGTGGTGAAGTTAATTGAATTTATCAGCGCGGAATTTTAAAGTTCAGGACTTGTGAAGTACTGTCACGAGCTCCCTGTGAGAGAGCTAGCGACAGTTTGGTATAAAAAGCGGAGGTTAATAGCCAAATAAAGTTAAATTTTCGATATAAGTAGCTTTCCCATGACTTGAGTGGCAAGGGTTTATATAATTAAATTAATTATGTGTATATTGTGGTGGTGAATTTAAGTTGCGCGAAAATTTAAATCAGTGTAGTTGTTTCAGTAATTACTTCATATCTTATGAGTTATTGTTAAAAACCATTAAATTATCTGATTGGTGTGTAAGTCGGGCCGCTATCGGTATTCACGGGATTCTAAGAAGGTGAGAAACCTGCTGCGAGCCGCATTGTTCCATGAAGAGGGGAGGGCGGGGTGGGTCTCCTACCACAGCGCCGGACAGCCAAGCCTGCGCTAGCTGCAGCAAGTAACAATATTTTAATTGACGCACTAGTGTCATGCGCCCAGTGGACTTGGAAACGATCACAGTGGGCTGGATCCAACCATCATAGTGCCATAAATCGAAAAATCGAACATGTTTATTTTGGACTGAAATAATTACATATTCTACAGGATGTATACTAGCTATGAGAGAAATATTTTAATTTTGGTGAACTAGTAAGCTCACGGTGTTTACGAAAAGTTACTAATTTGTAGAGAGTTATGTCCACTACGATTTATCGACAATCTTCGTTTCTTTCACATGAGAATTTAGCTTTTTGTGGAAGTTGTGGTAAATTTATCTTTAGCATTTTCGAAAACTATATTGAATTCAGCACCGCATTTTAAAATTTAGTGATTTATTAATAACAAAATAGGAACAAATTATTTTATAGAACTATCTTTTTTCCTTACATTTCGATGTAAATCAAGATGTTCAATTCCAGGATTACCGAGGCTCACGGAGTTTCTCAGTTTATACTGTAGATAAAATATCAGAGAATCAAGGGATGTAACGTTTGGTTGCGGCTTTGGGGTACAGATTAAAGTTAAGTAGGATGCTACGGCAGGCTCGTGAGCCAAGGCGACAACGAGAACTCCCACGTATTGAGCAGTAGGACTACACTTTAGTAAACACCTTTGTATCTATTGGACGTGGCTGCAGACGGAGAGACATTTCCGGCGAGTCTTGGCCTATTACATGTAAGGCTACGAGAGCTGTCGCATCCAGGTTGAAACCTTAGCTCTATCAGTATTAGGCAGTCAGTGTCTACATCGCAAGGGAAGAGCAACAACAATCTGTCGA
Organism: Dryococelus australis; assembly: GCA_029891345.1. Classification (NCBI taxonomy): domain Eukaryota; kingdom Metazoa; phylum Arthropoda; class Insecta; order Phasmatodea; family Phasmatidae; genus Dryococelus; species Dryococelus australis. The sequence goes on along the minus strand of CM056993.1, from coordinate 305,128,185 downwards.
GTGCATTCGCTCTTTTGCTGTACTTGTGGATGTATCATTTCAGGTGATTAGCCATCTTTTTATTTTTTTTTGTCACTCACATTTATCGTAGCTAGAGTTAATAATTTCGTTATTAGTAATATGGTAACCCCTGAAAAACTCATATAGAAACGTTGTGCTATAACTTCAAGAATTTTAATAATATTTACGTAACTCCACAATTAAAACGTTCACTAAATTACATGTGTACGATGTACCCAGATTACTAGATTTGGTACCTAGTTTTCATTTTACAGGTATCAAAATGGTAACTAGAAGACAATTAGGAGACATTATAATTAATTCAAGTGACTTTGATGAATTCTGTGCTCGCGCTTTGGAAAATTATGGTTTACATGAGCACTAAGACTCACTGAAGTCAAAGTTGAAAAAGTCTACAAAAATGTTATATTAAGGTGGAAAAAAATCTTGTCGCAATCGGAAAACATTATAACGGAAGTATTCTGAATGGCTTGATAACATTGTAGATTTTCCTATACACACGGTTTCAATCCCTGGACAGAGTGAAGCAAAAAAAAAGAAACATCCAAAAAACGTAGTCGGCCACAAAAATCGTATAGTGAAGCGAGCGAGCGGACCAAAAAAAAAAAAGTATCATAAACCGTGCATCCGACGCTGTTACTACTCCTGAAGAAGTCAGAATTATCTCTTCTCGCCTAAGAGGTAAAGGCAACAGGGCTGGAGTGTCTGCAGTAAAACTTGAGGCTGGCAGTACACCAACATCTTCAAAAAATTTACTTCGGAAATTAGCGACAGCAACACATGAAAAAGCATGCGTTCCTTATTCTCCCGAAGAAGCGTTGTCTCTACTAATTGACGCCAGATTGTCGAAACAATCATACAATTTAATCAGACTGTCATCAAAGATGCGAAATGCGGATATTTACCCCACCTCCATTGCAAAATGTACTTGATCATACACTGATAGGAATATTACAGACATTGGACAACCAACTTGAAGGTGAATTTACATTGCTTTGTAAATTGGGTTTCGATGGTTCATCTGGGCAATCTCCATACAAGCAGGCTTGGGAAACGAATACGGAGACTAGTGATGAAAGTGTTTTTCTTAGTTCTTTAGTGCCACTTGTTTTGAAAGGGAAAGATGGCGATGTGTGGAATAATCCTCGACCGAGCTCCACGCGTTTTTGTCGGCCCATGCGGCTCCAGTTCATTACAGAGAAAAAAATGGTTATTATAGAAGAAGAGGATTACATCCAAAATCAAATTAACAATGTATGTAATTTCAAGAGAGAAGGATTACAAATAAAATATCGTATGCTATTGACAATGATTGATGGCAAAGTTCTCTGTGCCTTGACTGACACCTCTACATTGCAGTGTCCGATTTGTAAGCAGACTGCGAAAGGCTCTTCCTCGTGGACAGTTTAAAAGTCCATAAATGAAGACGCCCTTAAATATGGGATATAACCGCTGTATGCCTACATCATATTTTTGGAATTCATTTAGGCGATTTCCTACAGATTAGGTAAGTATTCAAATAGTGTTATAAGGGATTATGACTTTTTTGGGTGCAATATTCCGACTTGACATTTTTTGCAGGTTCTGAATCAAAAAGGCGTGGCGACAAAAATGATCCCGAAGTCCGTCAGCGCAAGGAGGTTGTTTTACAGGAGTTGAAGCTATTAATGCACATTAATCCCGATCGCCCAAGACAAGGATTTGGCTCCACGACTGATCCAGCTATAGCATCCAAAGCAACAGGGGTTGACCAGGAATTGATAAAAATGTTTTCTGTCATATTATTGGTTCTGGCTAGTGGGCATGAGGTCAGTATTGACAAATTTGATTCTTATTGTAAAATAACTTTGTTGTACTTAAATAACTGTACAGTTGGTATGAGCTAACACCGACTTTGCATAAAGTATTAGAGCAGAGTGTAGTTATCATGAAACATTGTCTTTTGCCAATGGGTCAGTTGTCTAAAGAGGCTCAGGAAGCAAGAAATAAAGATGTCAAAAATTATCGCGAGTTCTTCTGCCGGAAATCAAGTAGAAGTTTGACTGTCAGTGATTTGTTTTGTCGGCTTTTATTATCACCAGATCCCTTAATTTTATCTGTGCCCAAATTACCGAGAAAGATTGTTCGGGAACTTCACCCTGAAATCAGAAGCGACTTGGAATATTTACTCATTTTCGATGAATCCGTAGTTGACAGTGAATATGTCGACAAAATGACTTGGAAGACAGTGGTAGGGACTCATTGTCTGGTACAATTTTTTAACTAGGGTGTATATATTTTTCTCTTTTTATAGGCCTATTACTTTAATGTTTGTATCATAATTATAACTTCACACAGTGGAACATGCATAAATGTCAATACATGTTCATAAGCAGTTGAATACAAAGTTTAAAATATTTGCTTGTGCCTTATGCAAATACGGATTTAGATCTAAATTATTAATGTAAAAATAATGAATATGTGTATCATATATCAAAACATATATAAGTTGTTAAATAGAATATTTAAATTATAGCTCGTTTGTTTAATATACACATAAAAATTAATAAATTGTAAAATAATATATTAAATAATAAATACAGAAAGTAAATTATAATGACGAAAAAAGGGGACCCTATTGATGAATTCTTGCGGTGCACATCATGTAACCCGTGACTTTGAAGAGTTTTCTGGAGATTCTGTATTATTTTTTAATCGGTTACTGGATGATAAGATTAATTTTTTATGTCCTTCCATGAAGGTGTGATGAATTGCACGAAAATCACCTATGTTATTTTCAAATCCCACCCCCTTCCCCACAAATTCCAACCCTTTTAGAATTGACTCAAAATTGTGAATTCAGTTGGTTTTTATTCGCATGATGCATAAGTGTGTCAAATATAAAGTAGGTATTGCAATTAGGAGAGTTAGGAAGGATTTTTGGCACTATGAAGAGTGAATCCAGCCCACTGTGCGATGGATGGAAAGTAGTTCCATATTTAACGTCGAATTAAAATTGTTAGGTAATTATTTGCGATAGCTGAAGTGATTCATTTCATACTCTGTTTTTTTTTTTAATGCATCAAAGTGTAAGAATTAGCAGATTTGTAAAACACTTACTTTTCTAATAATTCCATAGTTTCACTTGACCGACGCATGTATAAAGTGATTTTATATAAAGCGGAATAATATACAACGTGCGTACAAGTAGATCTTAAACAGGCCTTTCAAAAGTGCTCAGTTTACCATGAACAGCCTTAGGAATTTCCATCAAACCTATTATTTTTTTCCCCCTTCATATTATTTATAAATGAAATATTGTAATCTATAGATCAAGTATGATTAAAGGTTCAGTTTAACAAAAAAATGAGCTCCTTTATGTTAACATAAATATAAAACGCTTATGATACATGGTATTGTTAGGAAACAACCAACACGCCATACATTATGTAATTTTTCAAAGGTTTCATCAAAAACGTGTGAAGATATACTATGAATGGACTATAATTTGAGGTCCGTGAATTTCACATATTATTTTGGTGACAGGTTTAAAAATATATATTTTTACGCGGTGACGCTCGCACTAGACGCGAACTCCATGCGCGGTCCGGCTCTGTGGGGGATGACCCACCTCTACTCTCCTCCCCCCCCCAGGTAGACGTGTTCTCTGCCTCGCCGCCCTCTCCCGGGGCAACCGGGAATGATTGACAGCGGCGAGACCTGGCTGGCGTCACAGCCCCTCCTCCCCCTGCAGGAGAAGCCAATAAATGTAGTAGGCGCAAGAATATTCTGGGAATTAGGACCCTCGGCGCAACGCAGGATTGGGCGAAATTTCTGGGTGTTCGCCTATGACCCTATAAATGCAAGTCACAGCTGGACTTCCAGAAGTCTTTGTCGGAAACCGTCTAGCTGAGTGCGGGAGCGAAGTCTAGTGCGGGAGCGAAGTCTAGTGCCGTGAGGGACGGACGACGATGGGAGATTGCGAGACGACTGCGGACGAGGTCTTCGTGGTGTGAAAGGACGAGAGGGCGTGATATTCGACGGGTGAAGGCTACTGCACGTAAGTGCACTCGGAGAACTTAGAACATTGCGGACTAGTGGGACCTGGATTAAACTGTGGTGGGGCTGAATAACATATGTTACGGAGTTTATTGTAAATATTGGAACTGTAAATATGGACATATAATTTGTAAAATAATTTAATGTGTTTTGGTACATTGTCTATCGGGACTGATTTATAATTATTTAAATGCGTTAATTTCTTTGAGATAATTTGTAAATTGTATTGACTGAAGTCATTAATTGTAAACAGCAAGTAATATTAATTTATTATGAGACGTTGACTCGAGAGAATTTTGTTAGTAGCTATTATAAATCAAATTATGAAATTATAATTTAATGTTTTATTTAATTAATACCTCCATCCCTTAACGAATTTGGTTTAGCCGACTAACTCTTACGAAATCCGTAACAATATATTAATTAAATAGGACGTTACTGGGGAAACTTTTGGCGATGACTGTAATAAAGTTATCTGGGAATTTACTTAATTTGCAAAGGGCATATGTTCAAAATTCGGTCCAGAACCTCATTGTCGTCGACCTTCTGCTCTAGACTGGTGCGTTACCACACTTTTCCCTGCGGTATCATATCAGATGAATACTATTTTTTTTTTCCGAAACACGCGTGTAATCTGCTTAGAGGGAAATCTCTTCAAAAGGGCTGGCAGGAAACCAGATTATAAGCCCCCGCATATGAAGTAAAAGCGGACTAGACGGCGCGGACGAGCAAAGAGGAAGTGGCGTGCTCGGCTTAAACGCTTCATCCATCACTGCCCTGGAGATGAAAGACCCCTGCATTTTTTTTTCCGCCCTGCAGCAGGTTGGTCGGACAACCAGCCTGGACAAGTGCTGCCGGTCTCTGTGAGGACGAATTAATAACTGTACTGGAGAAGTATTTCATCCTGACAGTACAACTCCCTGTGAACGAAAAATATGGACATGCTGCCGTAAGTATACTTCTATACATAGTATTATACAAAGATGCTCGCCACGTGTGTCTGTGTATTCGGCTAACGCTTTTAAACTACATGATGAATTTTGATGCGGTTTTCACCATCATTTAGAGAATTTCTTGAAAAAGGGTTTAGGTATATAATACATTACTATTTAATATAACGATAGTAAAGAAATGTCGACTTTTATAACGAAGTCGGAAAAGCAGCTTTTCGGGCGCTTACATGGCTTACGCTGACTAAACCATAAGATAGACATCAAATTAATATACTACAGAATTGTAGATCTCAAACAGGTCTACAGAAAAGTCCGCGAGAGCATATGTTTATATTTTAAGGATGGCCCACAGTAACCTACTTTGTCCTTTAAAATTTGATTAAAAATGGGGGTTCACTTACAAAGACTTTGTGAACAACAGAGTATTAATCCTATGTTAGTTGCCTTAAGCATTTAGTGTATATACTTGCTGTAAACTTAAACAACGCCATATTTGTAAATCGCACTGGAGCGAGGCTGGGGCGGTTCGTTAGTGTAAAATATATGCTCTACTACCTTTGACCGGTGACTTTTTCCGTGTGGAATTCGTGTTTTTGTTACAATATTATTTTTAATTAGTAAGTGTATCTTTACAATAGAACACATATTTTAAAATAGAAAGTAATGAAATTAAAGTGAAAAATAAAGGAACTGTGGCTGTTAAGTCTGAAGTTATTTGTAATCGGCAGTGTCAACATGTAATTTAGGATTTTTACAATACTCCTTGGTAAACAATGTTCTTTGCCATTCTAAAGGGTGGCACCAAAAAAAGAGACCAGGTTGAGGGGGTGAGCTTACACGCGAGCACGCCACTTAAAACTGACCGTGGGATAAACAGCCCTGCAAATTTGAGAGTTTGCCCTTGCGACTTATTTACCGCCATTGGGTAGTACACTTTGAAGGGAAACTGCAGTCTCTTGAAATGAGAAGGGGGGTAACTGGGAATCAGCGGAACACGCGTCATAAACTCTGTTTCTCCTTGAGCCCCGATCGAGTTAAAATAGTAGTCTCGACTTTGGCATTCCCATGTTATTCCGTCCACGACTTCCTTCCCCTTTTCGAGATGCCCGGAGCATTCGCCCGTCGATAGGATCGTCTGGAGCCAGCCTCTCTTTTATTGGGCCCCGCCCCACACCGCGGGCGACACACGCATTACAACTCCGCCGCTTGTAATTAGAGTCGCGGCACGATCGTCGTCTGTTATGCGCGGCCTGTGTTTACACTGTTCCCTCTTTAGACCTGGGGCGGGGTTCCTCGCCGAGGTCGCGGGTCCAGTTTGCGCCGACCGCGGCCCCGCGCGACGGCTAGATCACCCCCCCCCCCCACCCTTCCCCTTCTAAATCCATGGCGAACCGGGCTCGATTCCCAGCGGGGGGCCGCTCCTCTGGATAATCGCACGCGGGAATCACTGTAGGACGATGCCGCTGGTCGCCGGGTTTACATAACACATAATCACACGGATTGAAAAACATTTCCACGTGACCAATAATATGCATGTCGCCAGTAGTACCAACGAATTTCCGATACAACCAACTCTGATCACCAAGTACCATCTTCATCTTCTTACGTGAATGCATAGACGTTGCTCCATACGTCGCTTCATCCTCATCGGCGTACAACACCACGGTGTTGAATTAGTCCTATGCAGGCTAGCTGGAGCTGTTTAGGCGATTCGGAGCACAGAAGCCAGGGACTGATAAGAGCGACCGGCGTACCTATCGCCCCTGAGCCTCTACTCGCAAGATTTTGAAATTGAGCCCAGTGTCCCCGTTCTACCGCTGGAACTACGGGATTTCAAGCTGTGACACTGTCATTTTACTAGTGCAAAGTCTGTGGCAAAGTTCGGCACATTTCCCTTTACAAGATTTGAGTGTTTTCTGGTTAGTACATTTTGCGATAACGAAATATGGAAAGGCAGTTTTTGCTACTATGTTGGAAATACTGTTTGTAATGTGCTTGGTGTCTTGAATGTAGTCCCCGTAAAGGCTGTTCGAGATAAAGTGAGAACTTTTGCAATCAGCCTTAGAAAAAAGTCTCTGCCCCCTGCCTGCATATATTTTAACGGGCGCGATGAGTGACCTGTGTCCAGTAAAGTTGGTATCGATGGAGGGGAAAGTAGTTCCATATATAGACGTAAAAAGAAAAGTGTTAGGTAACAATTTGTGATAACTTAAAATTATCTCTCTCTCGCTTTTTATATTTTTTAATACATCGAACTGTAAAAATGAGCAGATTTGTGCAATATTTACTTTTCTAATAATTTAACAGTTTCACGTGGCCAACGCATGAATGAAGTGATGAGGCCCGTTCCAATGTTAATTTTACATAAGACGGAAGAATACTCAACGTGCATACAAGTAGATCTTAAGCAGGGCTTTCAAAAGTGCCACCACTCACCCCCGATCTCCACTCAGGAGCCAGTTGTCCTGGGTCGATCGTTTTCTAACTACTTCCAATATTTTGGAGACAAACCTTCACACTTAAAACAATGAAGTAGCTACGTAGTAAGTAAACTAAACAGTCCCTACTTTTGTTCCCCTCCCCCCCCACCCCCTCAAACAATTGTGTTTATTCCAATGTATATTGGTTGATGTAATATCAGTACTTTTATGCATAAGTGTACTCCGGAGCAAAGTAATTATCAACAAAAGGTAGGGTAGTCCGTCCACCTGCTGCAATTTGTAACCGTCAGACTCGTAAGTACGTCCAAACTGCGAGAAAAGACATTATAGTGGAAAATCGGAGCTGTTCGTTGATTGCCAAAGCCAGAAAAATGAAAAGTTCTCTTTCTTATTAGTTTTTTCCCTTAATAACCACTCGCGTAATTACGCAGTGCATAAAAGCAGAGCAGTATAATATAAAGCATCAACTACAGGAAACGGTAAAGTGTAGTTTTAACAACAAGAAAAACTACCCAATTAAAGGCTGCCTATTTGCAGGGAAGCTGTGCACCGCTTTCGAATCCTTTTGTGAAAGAATTGAGCGCTTCGAAACGAGGGTCACTCAACTCATATTTTCTGCCACCCTAACTTACCTTAAAATAAAGCCCGAGTCCTTAACTGTGAGTTGAAGTTCAAATTTTATGGCCCGTACTCGAGTCGTAATATAACTCAATTGTAAGTCAAGTTATATAGTATGCAATTACTTTGATCCACGCATGTTCAAAGAATTGATGAGTAAACTTTACGAAACGAGATATTAAAAAAACTTACAACGGCATTCAGCTTTGTTGTAGTGAATTACAAGGAAAGGTAGAACAAATTGCCAAGTATAATTTGTAACATCAATTTTTTTAGGCACTTAAAAAATATCTGGCTTGCTCTCAGCCTTAGTTTCAGTTGTTCTCAAATGCGGAGAAACTTTACAGACAGAGTAGCACATGCTTAGGGTGCGCCTTGTTGTTTTAGAATATACTGAAGAATATGTTAAACACGGTTTTAACTATCGGTTTGACTGACCTGATAGCTAGACAGCGTTTTAGGTGATCAGTGTCGTTTTGCGGTCGGATTTAACCCAGCCTAATGATGGGATGGAGAGGAGTTTGATATAATTCCACAAACCGGTTCCGACCCTTATAAGACCTTTGAAACGCACGAGACTGAATACTAGTTACCTTGTAGGCTCAAAGTATGGGCAGATGGTGTTGGTCGCTTTGTGGACTCAGCTCGGATTGTGTCTAGGGGTTGCTTGGAGGAGGGGGAAGGGGTGAATCTGACCCTGCTAGGCGTGTACAAACATGTGCCCGGGTGGTCCGTCCATCCAACGTCCATCCGATCCGACAACCGGTCGCCCTATCAGATCTCGAGCCGTGTACGTGGGCGTCAGCGATGAAGGGTCGACGTGAACTTGAGTGAAAACCTCGTACTTCAAAGGTGTCTTGTGCAATTCGTCATGCGTACGAAAAGTCATCAGTTAACCAGGTTAGAGTAAAACGTTTACGATAAGTGACCCGATTGAAGTTTACTCGAGTTCGCAAAGTCTGCCGAGTTAAACTCGATCGTTAAATCCGATAAACCCCAAGCTTACCCTTCTCGAAAACAGGGTAAGTTGACTTTAGCAGAAGGCTTAAGTTAAATGGTGCGAAAAAAATTGTATACAAAACGAACAGAGAAGACATTCGCAAAAGCGGCGTTGAGTTTTATTGGAAAGGGCTTGTAAACGTCCCCTGGTATTATGCCCGGAGGCTTATCAGGGGACGGCTTACAAAATAACTTATAACTTAACTTAAACTAACACCCATGTCTTACCTAGTTACCGAGGGTTCGAACCCAGAACCTCCCGCACAGCAGGCCGGTGGCGCAACAGACTACGACCACGGTAGGTCGGCGGGGCGTTGAGATGAACACGAAAGCAAATATGGTATTTTGTTAGAACAGGCGGGGCGTGTTTATAAAGTAGCTATAGCGGAAGACTAGTTTATACTTACCTGCCGCGGAATACAAAGGTACAGTATTTGTGTAATATTGCTTAATATAACGTCTTCTTTTTCATCTGCGTGTTCACTTTGCACATAAAATAATTAAACAAAAACTCTTCTTTGTCCTTATCGTCATAATTGCATAAGTCTTGTGTAAATTGCATTGTATACACGTAATCGTAATCATATAACACGAGAACTTAATAAATAAACAATTTATATTAACTATTTAGAATTTCCGCCATCTCAAAACCCTGAATTACTTTTGAGCGTTCGCGGGCCACGGTGGCTGAGTGGTTAGACTGCTTGCTTCCCACCAAGGCGAACCGGGTTCAATCCCCGTCCGGTTCACTCCGGATGTTCGCAAGTGGGAATCGTGCCGGATGATACCGCTGGTTGGCGGGTTTTCTCGGGGATCTCCCGTTTCCCCCTCCCTTTCATTCCGGCGCTGATTCACTCTCACCTCACTTCACCCTCATAGGTTCTCAAGACCTCACTGTTAAGAGCCGCCCAAATCTTTTCAGTCACTCTTTCAATTGTAGGGGCTTTGTTGTGAAGAGGGCGTTCACATGTTCATTTTCTCGGAAATAAATAATGATATTACGGGAATGAGACCTGGCATTACCACAAAAATTGGCTGAATACGTATGCTCGGAAACTTAAGACTGTATCTTAGATAGATGGCCCCCTTTCCATTTAAAAATAATTTATTCCCAAGAAATGGGATGCATTGTGTTCTGATCGGAAATTCGTTACGAAATAATCGAAAACAGCTTAGAGATAATGACTATTGGCTGTTCACGTTAAAGTGAGCACTTTCGAAATCAACCTCCGAAAAAAAAATCACTGCTTCTGCCTGCATATATTTTAACGGTCGCACTGAGTGACATGCGCCCAGTAAAGTTGGTAACGATGGAAGGAAAGTAGTTCAGTATCGTAACGTCGAATAAAAAGTGTTAGGTAACTATCTGTGATATCTTAATATTTTCTGGCTTCCTGTTTTGTTTAATGCATTGATGTGTAGCATATTTGTAAAATATTTACTTTTCTAATAATTTTACAGTTTTACTTGATCGACGCGTGAATAAAGCGGCGAGGCCCATGGAAATGTTAATTATACATAAGGCGGAAAAAATACACAACGTGCATACAAGTAGATCTTAAGCAGGGCTTCAAAAGTGTTCATTTCACCGTGAACAGGCGTTAGCAACAAATTTGCGAATGCTCTGTGGGGAAACGGGATACAAATATATCTTACTCGCTCGTATCTGTGGGAGGAACACCGAGCTATGTCGATGACTGTAATGGACGACGGCGAACCCATACCTTACCGATTCGTTTAAGAAATATTTTTCTTTTTGTTGCAGAAACAGTGTCGCTAGACGATATGCTGCTGTTTATGGCGATAATGGCGGGTTCACAATAAAAACATATAGGCGCAGAGCGTAGGACGTAACAGCAGAACATTGCACACGAGCAGAATCCTTGCGCGAGTTTGCTTTACGAGTCAATATAGGATGTTCACGGTAAAGTGATCACATTTGAGGCCCTAGTTACATTATCTTTTAAGCCATTTTTTATCCTTTAACCATATTTGCCAAGTAAGTAATAAACACAGTGTGTATATTCCCACCGCACTTGAGAGTTAACGTCTAAGGCTAAAATAAAATATATCTGTTGACTTTTATAACAAATGCGAGGGCTTTCAAAAGTGCTCATCTTACCGTGAATAGCATATAGTACAGTGTCATCTGTTTTTCCTCTAAATTTATAGACCTATCTTGCTACATTTCTTGATTTCTACACACGTAAGACTGCTTCTCCATTTTGAACAAACAACTTCGACAAAAATTTTATACTCTGCTCTGATTAGAAGGTGCCCCATGAGTCTTTCAAGAAATGATTTGTAACCATTCCCTTCACACACTATGTCATGTACACGACCTCTCATGCACGGTTGTGGATCAGTAGGATGCGAAAACATGTCGGTCAATTCTCTGTTCACATGACCTACGTTCTGTGGTTACTGTTGCGTTTTCAAACTGTGAACCCTTCTTAACCGTCGCAGCAGCTTCATCATCATGAAATGTGGTTTGGTCCGCCGTGGATAAAATGCGCGCGTCACGACGTCATGCCACGGTTTTGAAATTTTACGGTAGAAGAAGTTAACTGCAGGAACGTGCGAGGTTTCACTTGCCCGCCGACTGGAATTGCCTGCCCTCTGGGTCCCGCCGACTGCGTGACCGATTTGTGATCAGCTCCAGTACCTCACTCAAGGGGAATCATTCGCCACCATCTTGGATTTAACCCCCCCCCCCCTCCCCTTCTCCCTCCCCTAAATTATATTTCTAAAAAATTTTGCGTGTGCCTTTGGCATTGCCTTAATTAAATTTTATCTAGTGACTGCCGGCAAGAAATTAGGTAAATTTTCTTACTGGCGTTGATCCTCGTTAAGGGTACTGAAACGTTTTCCGTGAAATCGTTTTCTCGTAAGAGCGTATCTCGGTAAATAAAAGTTCTGGAAATGCGAAGATTTGCCAGAAAGGATAAAAAAAAGAAAAAATAAATAAAAATTACCTACACCCCTATTTTTTGTATTACTTTTGTCATATTAAGTGTATTTTTGGAGAAAAAAAATCGTGAAATTGGTCAAATATCGCGTTTTTAAAGTTTGCCTATGCAGTTTCCTTAAGCAGCAAGAGAAAAGTACAAAAATACCAGCGTAGTTTAATCTGTGGTCTTTCGTCGCGTACAGATCTAATTTGCACAGTAAAGCGTTACGACGGAAATGCTGCACGCCTTGCGCGTTGGAGCGATGAGGCACTAGGCGTGCGTGTTAGTGTCTCCCGTATCGCACCCTCGCTCCTTGAATTTATACGGGCAACACAGTCCTCTTAGGGGAATGGTTCGTGAAAACAGTGTATTAACCCGATTTTCGATCTAAGTCGTTTTCCAAAGGGTCTGTCGAAATTTTTCGCTCGACAAGACGCAAATGATAATTTCCACCTTTTTACGTAATTAGATATTTACTGCCGTCATTATTCTCGAAGCGCTGATGGAAGAAAAGAAAGAATTTTGGTTTTATTATCTTCAGTCAGTGCTCCGAGAATAACGAACCCAGTGAATTTGTAACAATTTAAGAAGGTGCTCGAAATTTATACTTACGTCTTGTCGAGTCAACATTTTTGAAAAATGCTCTGTAAAACAAGTTATGAGAAAAATTATATAAATATACGGTTTGCGTGCACCATTCGCCTTAAAAGCACATGGTACATTAAATTAACGCTGTGGACGTTCGGTGAAGAAGTCAAGTATACAGAAAAGTAGAGAAACTAAGAGCCGCGGTACAATATTACACTTTTTGTTACAAACGTCGTTAGTGCTGTTTACGGTAAAGTAAACTCTTTTGAAATCAACCTTTGGAAAAAAAAAATCCCTGCCTATTACGACGTCATACTACAGTACGCAATGCTATGCAGTCTCCGAATCAAGTTAGCAATGGATAAATAGAAAGTAGTTCCAGGACTTGACGTTTGTATTACGAGTGGAATGTTAAAATTTGTGGCCACTTAAGTTAGTGTCTTAGTTTTATGCGCCTTAATGAACGTATTTGCATATTAATAACACGTTTACATTCCTAACATTACCACGGTTCCACTTGGGCAGTGCATGGATAAAGTGATCAGGCTCGCGACAATGTTAATTTCACGTGCGGTGGAAGGATACAGAATGAGAAGAAAAGTAGATCTTAGCAGGTGTTTCATAAGTGCTGAATGAACTGCGAACAGCCTAACAGTAATATTTTTTCTATTTTTCTGGGGATTTACAACTTATTATAAAAAATTTGTTTTCTTAAGTGCGCTTCAAGACATTGTAAAGGAATGTGTATGGGGAAAGACTAGTTTTCAAAGAAGTGTATTTATATGTTTTTATGTCTCTTTTCTCTCACTGAACATGTTTAGTCATGTGCTAACATATCTGATTCGCATTCGATGGTCGCGAGTTTGATTCTCGCCCACTGCAGTAGGTGTGATAATTGAGTTTACTTACTCCGGAATGATAACAAAATTTGCCGAAAGTAAATTCTAAACATGTCTTTAAGAAGTGACGTGGCATGTTCGGCTTCTGAAATGCACGGACAGCATAGTGTTTCTGTTTCTAGATCATTAAAAATGTAATTATTTTCCGGAAACGAGACACTTATCAGCTAAGAAGTGGCCCAACCTGCCTTCGTCGGCTCACGTTGCCCTAACGCGGAATTAAAACATGTCTCTTGAAATACATTAAATAAGTGGTGTTTCACTCTCAGTTTCATTTAAAACCGACCCCGCCTCACATACACACGAATTAATTACCTGTGATATTTACTTACACTCACAATTACTTTTTTTTATTATTATTAAAACTTTTGATGTTTTGCGTGGGTTTTTGTCACGACAAATCTCAATTCCTAATGCCAAGATAGCGACGAAAATTCAGATTAAACATTCACGGCCGTGAAAAATTATCGCCTCAATGTTCGCTTCTCTCTTTGTCAAAGGGAGAAGTGTGGGCAATTTTTAGCATTTTTTTTAGGTACATATGTCATCCAAGGTGGACTTTTTATTCCAGCTAAAGCAGGGAATGGTTTCACCATCACCTCTCCCATAACCGAACCCCGTGGAATATCCTGGTAGTATTGCTTTATTTCATATAACAGTTATTAATTTATTGGGGTCCTGCAGATTTTTTTGACCTGAGGCTTCCTGAGAAAAATTTTCAGCTCAGAGCCATCCGATTCTCACAACCCTCTTTCTTCTTCTGTCATGAGGAAGTCGCTTCTAATGCTTGCATATAGTACGTCTCTCAATGTTTCTATCGCTCTGGGGTTCTCCCATCAACCCCACAGTCACACCATGCTACAGCTATTGTCGCATCCAGTATCCGTGTTACTCTTCTGGTACAAGTTTCTTTTGTCTCTTTTAAATATGCTCTCTGTCAGTTCAGGTGATATCATAATAAGGATATTATTTACGTTCCCATCAGATTGGATACACTTACGTCATTAAACCAACAAATGTACGCAGTGCTGCACAAGATAAAATACACTTCTTCCTGGACCTATTTATGACAAGCATCTTAGATGAGCCTTCTAAATTTTTAGTATATAGTTTAGAGACTGTACGGTGGAGCCAATGAAGAAATGGATAATTGTAATGAAGATCAGGCAAACTTACGTTACGAAGATCCTCGCGATTCTCCTTTATTAGGCTACGTATTTCAGTAATTAATTTCATCGTGCGAACCAGCCGTGATATTCCGCATTCACTTGTCAGGCACAAACCAGTCAGTCCAGCAGAGGGAAAAAGATATTCAGTAACCGTGCGTGTTTTATTTTGACCCTCGACCCAGTTCACGGACACTTTTTGCGTGACATACGTACAATTTCACTCTCGTCGGCCAAGGTAGGACACCTTACGTAACTTAACTGTAAAACACTTTCCTAATATTTCATCACGATGCTATTATTGAGAATGTGGCCTTCAAGGCCGAGGTCTGGTTTGTAATCTCAGATAAGCCATAAGTCAATGTCATACGACCCAACATTAACCTCTCGGCCTAGAAAACAACGATAAAAAAACGTATACTTGGAGCAGACCTAAGGTTCGACACTGACGAGTATCGACTATCGATTTATCGTTTGGGCAGCCAGACGCTGGGGACGCGATTGAAGTACTACATCCTATGTGTTTCGGTTTGGGCGATTGTTTGTGGGAAAAGTTAGGGAGGGGGGAGTGTCCGCAGGCGGCCCGGCGGCCTCCTGCAGATAACCATCAGCAGGCAATACAATAAACAATGCACAATGGGGCCCTCGCGGCACGCCCACACATTCCCTTCCCCTGCGGTGGATCTCGTGAACCCGGCTTCTTGAGCGGCATGCCGCCCAGGGCGGGACCCGCCTACAAGAGACCGGAGCACACGGTCCTACGTATGCACGCGTGCGTCTGCTTCCACCAATTCACAGGCCCGCTCAGGGTATTTTGGCGCCTGGGGAAAAGCTATTATTGTAGCCCCCTTTTCAACGCGACACTACGTAACTTGAAATATTACTTAGGCTCTATTCTGCATTGCCAGTAGTTAAAAACATATTACTTTTTTATAGTAATTTATGCTCTCCTGGTTACGTTTTCAAATTAAGGATCTCATCGAAATTATAATATAAAAATTTTATACGAACTAAGTTTTTATTGGAAGAAGGGATAAAGTTTCGAGTGCGACTTGCTCTAAAAGTGGTTGCTGCGGTGCTAGCTCAGCAAAATAATATTTCTCTCAGGACCTCTGGTACAAACTTGTCGGGGACGCAGTATCGAAAAAGTATTATACACGCTGTCCGCAAATACTAATTTAAAACTGCGTCTCTCACGAACGCGTTGCAAACGGGCTCTCGGATTCACTATTCAAAAATGTCCAGCGAAAAATTGAAACTTCTGTCGCGCCAAACGGGTTCGACGCTTGCGAGTCTCGGACAAAACTCTTCTCTACCCGGGAACTTCCAAACAGGAAATAGTCGCGGATAACACGTGGACACGCCACAGCTGTGTGGACGTCATTCTCCTAAGGAAAATAACACTGAGAAAAAAAAATCATAGCTAAGTACAAAAATATATGTTCTTAAGGCGATGACCGCTAAACGGCAATAGCTTAAGAGTGAGATGGAGCTGCGCTTCCAAGGCCAAGAAGCGAGGGAGCGATACGGACGACAGTTACACGCACAAGTGTCTTTATCTATCCTACGCGCAAGGCGCGCAGTGTTTCCGCCGTGACGCTGTACTGTGCAAATTAATTCTGTAACAGTGGGGTTTTATTACACGCAATGAAAGACCACACATTAAACTACGCCGTATCTTGTACTTTTCTCTTGGCGATTACGAAAACTGCATACACAAGCTTTAGAAAATGTGATATATGACCATTTTCACGAATTTTTTCTCCAAGAATACACTTAATATGACGAAAGTAAAAAATTAGGGGCATAGCTAATTGTTTTTTCTCTTTCCTGTCAAAGAGTCGTATATGCAGAACATTTATATACCGAAGTACGCGTATTCGCGCAAACAACTATTTCACGGAAAAAATGTTTCAATACATCCTATTCTTAAGAATGAAGAAGACCCTAGTGCACAATGTTCTGAACGATCAGTTCATATGAGAGTAAAAATGTTCGTATTACAGCTTGGAATGACGTTTACCGTCATGTGTGTATTGTATTATATTGGGCTTTTTAACATCCTCCGGGTTTACGCTTCAAAGCTTAGCAGGGGACGGCTTACAGACTAAAACCTAACTTAAATTAGCACCCATGCCTTACCCGGGCTTCGAACTCATAGCCTCCCGCACCCCAGATCGGTGGCGCACCATCCGACTGCGCCACGAAAGGTCGGCTGCTGTTATGTTAGTAAATATAAATAAATAGTATCGCGACGCGATGAACTACATACATTCAATGCCAATAAATCGTTAATAAATTACGATTCTGTATATAAAAATTGAAACATCCACGAAAACAAAGTAAATGTAAATGTCACAATAGCTGATTGCTTGGCGACTGTTGGAAATGTCTTTGGTCGAGGTCAGCGATAAGAAGAATATGACCTGGGGAGCTTGAATGTACATGTTTTCAAAGCATGCATGTTACGTTAATTTACCCCTATCATCTATCGCCTCTGTCGACCTCCCGTGGCGCCGTCTGTGTGGTGCGCCGCCGGTCTGGTCCGGGGGTGCGGGAGGTTCTACGTTCGAATTCCAGGTAAGGCATGGGTGTTAGTTTAAGTTAGGTTATAATTTAATTTGTTAGACGTCCCCTGATAAACCTACAGGTATAATACCGGGGGACGTTAATAAGCCGTTTACAATAACATATATCGCCTATGCCTTATGAGTGGGTTTGCATCGTCTTATGACAATAACAGCAAAAGAAAAAACAGATTTGGACTAGCCTTTTCGGGCATCTGGGACCAATTACACCATTTGAAACCCCGCATCATTTTTTTTTGTGGGCGGCAATGTCGATGTTTCCATCAGTGCATGAGTGGTAAACGTGCCGGTGTACACTAGTTTGCGAATTTCCGAACACCGGGTTTACCCGTTTATGGCGCTCGAGGTTATGAACTCATTGTAGCTGCGGGAACCTGTCTTGTAAACGGCAAGCAAGCTATTACAATTTCACATCATTTATCGAGTAGTTGGGGCAGAAGTTATTTATACGTATTCAAGCGGGGGGAAAGAAAAAAAAAACGAAAAAGACAAGACGATAAAAAAAACATTATTAGAACTCGTTGTGGTAGCAGAAACATTTTAAACCCCCATACACAATTCCTATTATATCATGCCAAGTTTTGTTAATTATTTACAGCTGTTTTTTACGTCTGCGAATTCCTCAAATTATTACTCGCAGCGGTCGGTTCTAGGCCACTTGAACACGTTCCTTATTTGTTTACTTGTTTTTACGAGAAATTAACCGACTGATGCACCGGGACACGTCCACCAGAGCGACCCAAGTTTCAAGCCGGTGCAACTGGCGGGCACATAAATTCGACCGAACTCAACGAAACTGTAACTTCCGAACGTCCGATGTATACCGATAGACGCATCGATGAATTTCCAAAATCGATGCTTACAGCCTGGCGAACTTCATCTGCGCTTCCTGTCTGGAGTTCCTCCGACATTTCTTCCCACGATAGATGTAGAAGATACAGCAAGTTAGCTAGCAGTTACCGGAGTATCTTGTCTCCACCAGTTTGAAATTGTGTATTGTTCACCACACCCTAAGAGTACGTACTTGATATTTAGATTATCAGGGCAGAGGACACTACTTAGTACCATTTCTGAAGTTGTTATTGTTTGATTGCGTTTGCTATTATCCTTAGGCTGTTCACGGTAAAGTGGCCACTTTTGGGGCCCTTGTTATTTTTTTCCTATTGGTATGAATTGCTGATTGCGGTGCTGATTGTGGTGCTAATTGATGGAACGATTGCGAGATTGGTTGAAATGTTGATGAAAAAACAAGTCTTTAAATAATTTGTTTAATTTTTTAAATATAATTTTCGTGCGTTTTTTGGTCTTTATAAAAGTTTTTAGAATGTATTTTTTGGGTTCAAGGTTATCCAAGGTAATGAGCATGGGTTTAAGGTCACAGATGTGAGGTCAAGATGGGCATCCGGATCTAACATGTTGGTCGGATGCCATCAGTGCCACCTAGGTGTTGAAAATGTAAACAAATGACAAACGGCAAAATCAATATTGCGGGTGGAGTGCATTCGACAGAATCAGCAATGGCGGGGGGAGGGGGGTAAAGGCCTTCCGACTAATTAACCAATGAGAAACAATGGTAAGGGAGGGGAATGTTAATACAATGTGATTGATTAGAGGGATGTCAGTCGTCTGCTGGACATGGTGCTGTGGGGGACCTCCGGAAATGTAAGTTTTTAAAAATAATATTTAAAAATAACTTCTAATAATATTTTGATTAATCTTTTATAAATTATTAGGAAATCTTTGGGGTTTTTGAAGAGTTTTTTGGGTTCAAGGTCAAGGTCACCGGATTAAGGTCAAATGTCAAGGTCACCTGGATTTAAGATGGTGGTAATATGGTCACTGACTTTTATGAATTTATTCAATTTTTACAATTTTTTCTCGAGTTTTTGTTATCAAGGTAATCTAAGGTCATGGTTATAGGGTCAAGATCAGGGTCAGCTTTGTCCAACATGGTGGTTGGGCGATGTCATAAAACAGCGAGTGGTAGTTTCCAGTCACTTGTCCCCTCTAAGCCAAAACATTCGAAACTTTAATTATTGTTTTTAAATAGATTTTTATTTAAAACTTTTATATTTTTAAAATAATTTTTAGCAGTTTTTATAACTTTTTGGGAATTTTTATGTTTAAGGCCATCCAAGGTCATGATTATGGGGTCCATGTCAAAGGTCAAGTTCATGGTAACCGACATCCAACATGACAGTCGGGTGACGTCACAACATGGCAGCCGGCCGGCTCCGGCTCCAATTACAGATCTCGTGTATCGATTTGGCATACCCTATGCCTATAAAACCAATATGGCCGCCTCTGCTCTGCCCTCGAGAAGCGAGCCTTCCAAACCCTTCCGATGGATCGAAAAGTACCTTTTTGCGACTCGTTATTGCAACTGGAAGGATCGGTGCTTTATGAGGGAAAATAGGAAATTTTGAGGGTAATTTAGTCGATTTTGGAGGAAATAGACGATTTGGAGGGAAAATGAAAATTTCGAGAGAAAAATGGCCGTCGGGGGACCGGAATGACTGAACATGAACAGCTCCGTTCTCCGACGCCAGACGATGTCCCAAAACATACATAATCATTCTACTGTCGGAGTCTCCCGGATGACGTGAGTATGAAAGGGTGCAGACGTTGCCATTCCGGTGTTTTCTTGTTGTCGTCCAGTGCCTCCTATCTTTGTATTCAGTCGCCGTTCCATCTCCACATCAAGCTCCTCCCTCTATCAACTGGTTCAATCCCCGGCCAGTTCACTCCGAATTTTTGCAAGTGGGAATCGTACCGGCCGATGCCGCTGGTCGGCAGGTTTTCTCGGAGATCTCCCGTTTGCTCCATACTTTCATTCCGGTGCTGCTCCATACATGCCTCATTTAGCCCTCATTGACTTCCGAGACCTCGATGTTAAGAGCCGACCAAGTCTCTTCACTCACTCACTCACTCATTCACGTAGCGTACATAATTATAGGCCATTCACGGTAAAATGAGCACTTTTGCGAGACCTGCTTATGATGTATTTCTATGCACGTTGTGTATTTCTCCACCTTATGTAAAATTAACACTGTTATGGGCCTCATAACTTTATTCGTGCATCGGTAAAGTGAAACTGCAAAATTATTAGAAAAGGAAATATTTTAAAATTCAGCTAATTTTGTACACTTCTGTGCATTAAAAAACCGAAAGCGAAATAAATAATTTTAAGTAACCACAAATGGTTACCTGACACTTTTTATTCAACGTTAAGATACAGAACTACTTTCCACCCATCATTACCAACTTTACTAGGCGAATGTCACTCAGTACAGCGATTAAAATATATACATGCAAGGGCAGTGACTTTTTTGTAAGGTTCATTTCAAAAGTGCTTACTTTATCGTGAACAGTCTTTAACTGAGACTGAGAACACGACGGCTGTGCCTGGAATTCCATACGGGGACTATTCATTTTTTGTATAACTCACCATAAGTTACTGATTTTGTTCGCACGTTCACCATAAAAAATTTTTCTCGGGTATATCCTGCCATCACTCTTACTCTCTGTGCGCCGTGTGGTCAGTCATTTCTGCATCCGCCGCCATCTGCTGCATGTACCTACGTCGTTCTCTTGTTTCGCGATGCTGCGCCAAAGAGCCACGCGTTTAACGACGGCAGTCTGTAGCTACTCTTGACGACGCTCATGGACAAGTTTTACGGGTTGGAAGGTCGGCCGTAACTTCCAACTTCTCCCATCGTACCTGTACTCGATCAGGCATATGCCGTATATGGCAGCCTATCTCCTTTCTCCTGTTCTCTTTTACGGCTTTCTGTTCATGCTTCCACCTAAAACTTGCGAGCGTTTGGTCGCTTTTTTTTTTTTTTTTTTTTTTTTTACCCATTCGTATGGGCTTTGCTCGTAAAGGAATTTGTTTATTAACTGCTCCATTTAGGGTTTTCCTGTGATCTATATGTTTGCTTTGAGTTTTGTAGGTGAGTAATTTTGCCTATCGTCTATTCGCGGTTTGTTCACGCGTTTTGAATTAAACATTTGAAAAATCACCTCATGTGTCACGTATATTCTCAATATGACGTGTATCACAAGTATTTTATACCTCTGTTGTCATAAAATTATTTTACCTGTCTTTATTTAAAAATAATAATATTTAATTTATATTAAAAAATATGAATAAAAAAGCGAGAAAACATGTGTGTTGGTAGCGCCTAGTAAGAAATAATTTTCATTACAACTGAGTGTTAAAGAATTCGGTGCGTCGTCGTTTGGTGTAATTTTCTAGACTTAGTTAAGCTTAGTTTGCACGAGGCGGAGGAATATCCTGGAAGTATAACTTTGGCAGGGCTTCAGAGAAGTGTGAAGTAATCGCGAGTGGATCATAGGTAGAGTTTTTTTGCCGAACGCCAAAGAAACTTGCAGATAGTGCGTAACACAATCTACTTTCTCCTAGAGAAGAGTGGCTAGTGACTGCTTTTGAAGTTCTTCGAGAATCGTTGAATTAGAGATCTTCTCAATCCTGAGACACGCGTAGATCCTTCCTTCACCTGTCGGGCGTAAATGTGTGCCGAGATTATGGGTGGCAAGGCGCATTTGGTTGAGCGGCCGTCAACTTTTGACGATGCGAAACATGAAGAATAATGTACTTAATGACGTCGGAATAAAACGCACGAGGAACGGGATTACCGAAAGAGAAAACATAGCTCGGTGGCCACACGTTGTTACAAAGTACGCCTTCGGGCCGTTATTTTAATTAATGGCTAGGGGGGATTATGGTTGAGATACATGATGGGAGGCTGTAACCAGAGGTAGGACTAAGGGGTAGATTGACGAAAGACTATCTGGAATAAAGCCTAGTTATTATTGTATCAACAGAACATTACAATGACAAGAAGCTATGTATTATAGGCGGAGCACTTTGTATATATTTCTGACAACCTAATGAGAACCTGAAAGTAACTGGGTTTGTCCCACCTTGTGTTGAGTTCCGAGGCTGTTGTACATGATGCGGGGTTATGGCGAACGGCACAGCGAGCTCCTGGGGTCCTCCATTCTGGTTGGCGTAGCGACGGAGAGACGGCGCTGGCCACTCAGTAAAGCCAGATATTCGCGTCACATGTTGCAATACGTCCTGCTTCCTGGTTGGTAGTGGCGATTCTCACTTACCAGTGTTTGGCGATGCACGCCCCGTTTGCAGCAACCTCCTTCCTAGTCTGTAATTAAGTGATAGGGCGGGCTCAGGCGACGATGTAATTGAAGGCGAGTTCACGCCAACATAACAACACGAAAATTCAAAGGTCGTTTCTGACCTGAGATTGAAAACTTATCGTAACCGAGGAGGGAGAAATCGGTGCGACTTATCGTCCCACGTGATACTAGCAATGAAAATGAAAATCCACATAGGGTTCCCGCCTGAGTCAGGGATCACGTATGGATGCACTGATCGGAGCCGGCTGCCCCACCCGACGGGAAGAACTATCAATCCGGCCAGCCTGAGGTGATACGATATGGGTTGCAGACGCATAAGAGTGAATACGGGGGAAGAAACGGGAGAACTCCGAGAAAAACCCCAACCCCACGGCAACGGGCCAGGATCGAGGCCACGATCTCCCAAGCATGAGGCAGCCACATAATCTCACGACCAGATATCATGCAATGCAGGTATTTTCTATATCCGCGGCCTAGAGGCGTGGGAGCGCCAAGGGCGACCCAGGCATGCACATCAAATGTCTCGTCGCCTTTAAGCACAAGGCGTTGAACTGACTTGCAGTGTTCCTCTTGTCGAATCGCTTCGTAGGACTTACAATGGTGGCCCTATCATTTTATGGTGTAATAATGAAGATAAAGAAGAGCTGCATATCCCCATTCTATATTACGTAGCCTGTACGTAAGATGAGAGTGTAGAGATTTGGATGGCTCTTAACATCGATATCCAATGAGGGTGAAGTGAGTATGGAGCAGCACCAGAATGCACGGGCGGGTGAAACGAGAGATCCCCGAGAAAACCCATCGGAGTGACCCGGCCGGGGATTGAACCAGAATCGCCTTGGTGGGAGACGAAGCTAACCTCTCAGCCACTGTGGTCCCTTTGGGCTATTAGGGATCATGCTTTGTATATTTGAGAACGTGTTCGGTCCATAAGTGTTTGAATCCTTCAAATGAATTGTGCCCGACGCGGTACTCTTAGAAATTGCCTCTGGAGGCAAACATCTTAAGTGAACGTGGGTTAATTCCGAAGGCGAGTTTCATGTTGCTGAATTGCACATAACTCCTCCTCGCAGCGTTACATGTGCAACACGAGAGCTAATTTCAAGAGAATCAATCACACGCAGAAAATTTCTACTTGTGTTCGGGGCGGACTGCAAATGGCTCTGATTCATCTGCAGATGTCACGAATATTGACAGCTATACTACATACAGTAGCTGTAAGTTTCTGTTTTCTCCACTACTTTTCTGTCTTGCACCGTGTCCCTCTGAATTTTACACACCTTTATATAATCACTTCTGTACATACACTTCTGTATATAATAACTATTCTAAAAAAATTTCAACAATGACAATGGGAATAAGGCGAGAAAGATTGTTTTTAAGAGTGGGATGGACCCCCGCGTCCAAGGTCAAGAAGCGAGGGAGCGATACGGGCGACACTAACATGCACGCCTAGTGCTTCATCGCTCCTGCGCGCAAGGCGTGCAGTGTTTCCGTCGTGACGCTGTACTGTGCAAAACTGTGGGGTTTCATTACACGCGACAAAAGAGCACATACTTAACTACGCCCGTATCTTTGTACTTTTCTCTTGCCGCGGAAAACGAGGAGGCAAGCTTTAAAAATGCGATAATTGACCATTTTCACGATTTTTTCCCCCCAATAATACCCTTAATATGACAAAAGTAAAAAAATTGGGGCACAGATAGTTGTTTATATATATATATTTTTTTTTTTCTGACAAAAAGTCGTATTTGCAGAACATTTATTTATCGAGATACGCGTATTCGCGCAAATAACTATTTCACGAAAAACGCGGGGGTTTATCCCACTATTAAGACTATAACAACTTTGCTAATAAACCAAAGTAAAAAGATACCAGGTAGGGAGTTGTGGAGAAAAACTGCCGATTATACGCGAGAAGAACAGTTGTTTCGATTACAGATGAAAATCATCTAAGCATAAAAAACGCACGATTCTTTTGATTAATATAGTTTATTGATTTTCAGTTGATAGGATTAGGAGGTTTTCCTGCGTGAAATATGGCACCTCTTATTGCGTAATTTACAAGTGTCTACAATATGTACAATTTTGGCAGCTGTGATGAATCTCCTTAAGATTCTGACGAATCTGTCATGCATTGTTATTTCCATCGTGTTAAGTGTTTCGGCCTTCTGCCCAAAATTTTCTTCCCAAAGTCACCTTTGAAAAAGGAGCACACGAAATACGACGGAAATGACAGCGCTCGAAGACCAAACTCCTGAGATGTTGCACAATATTCAAATTATTTTCGTTAGGGTCTATCACCGACGTTAATTTGTTTATTTCATTGAAATCAATTTTAATTAATGACTTCACATGTTATACTGCAAACATATTGTATTAAGTTACACTATTTTGGTAAATCGTGGTTTCTAAAACTGTGATTACGCTGATTTGAAATATGTTATCTTAAGAAGTTCGTCCTGGTAACAGTTCGAATACCTGCCAAACTTAGTTCTAAATGCTTCAATATGTACAACAATTTCGAAGTGAGCGACAAACGAAATTCTCGCACGGAAGCACTTTTATGTGGTTGCAGTTTTAAGTTAAAAATGTTTCAGTACTGAGATAGTATTTAATGTAGTAAGTTTTTAATGTTACTACATAAATAAACTACGCGAGTTTTAGGAATTCTATGGAAAATTCCAGTCGGAATCTAGTTTAACAGTTGTTTCAGTTAAATGTCTGTCTTGTAAGTAAATGTGCTCAGCCATGCGCAAAGGCGTACCTAAATGATTGCGCGATGATTTACCATTAAAATTCTAAGAATAATAGAGGAAAGCTACAGGCACCTTCTGTCATGACTGATCCCTGCTTTGGACAACCGTCAGTTGCCAAACTTATAATTGGATGCTAAACTCTCAGCTGAGTGTACAGTAATTAACAGTGTATAGCGACAGTAACAGATGTGAAACTTGAAATCAGACAAAGGCTTTCCAGCTGGATGGGTTTAATTCTGGCTTGGAGACAAAACGTACTGTCAAATTAGAAATCTGATGTACACTTCCCAGTCGAATGTAATGAAGGCAGCAGAAATATTACCTGGAAGTAGGGTTGCTACATGTTGTGTATTGTACAGGTCTTCCTGTTTCCTGGCACGGAAAGAATTACCCCGGATGTGCAATGACCGGGCGTTATATATTTCGTATCTTAAACTAATTAGAAAATAAACTTTATAAAGTGTCAGTAATTTACCACTATCGCGATTCCGGGAACGTGTACTATGATAATCAAACCCAATGGATACAGATAGTTACAACTGACGCCGACAGGTGGCGTTCACAAAAGTAGCGCTTGCCGAGATGTATACAATAGTATCTTTCCTTCAAGTATGTGTTGGTGTCGTCTGTTTTAAAGCCGTTCAAACCAGAAATTCGAATCACACTGGAATTACGATTTCGGTCGCAACTAATATTTTGTTGTATATGTTCAGAGAAAATGTTGATTGATGTGTGATATCGACTTCGTCACGTTACACATAGAATTTAAAACCGTTTTATCCTTGTGGAGCCACGGTGGCTGAGCGATTAGCACGCTCGCCTCCCACCAAGGAGAACCGGGCTCAATCCCCGACCGAGTCACCAGATTTTCGCAAGTGGGAATCGTGCCGAACGATGCCGTTGGTCGGCGGGCCTTCTCGGGGATCTCCCGCTTCCCCCGCCCCTTCATTCCGGCGCCGCTCTATATTCACCTCAATCACCCTCATCGACCTTTGTCCGTCGCTGTAACATATTCCCTTGATGCTTTCATTATAGGCTGTTCACGGTAAAGTGAGCACTTTTTAAGGCCCTTCCAACAGGCATTGCAGCATCAGGCTTTAAATTTCGAGGGTAGTGGAATGTATTCGCTGTGTTTATTGTTCACATTGCAATGTTTATATTAAAAAGCAGCAGGAAGAGGGAAATTGGATGAAAGGAAAAATTTAGAAGGGCCTTAAAAAGTGCTCACTTTACCATGAACAGCCTATAGTGTCAGATGTCCTGTGACGAGTAATCGGAAGTGTCCCTTATCGCAATTCGGAAAGAGGATGGTAACCCTACCTGGAAGCTCACCACGCTGGTGGTCTGAGCAAATTACCGTCAGCGTGCAGCCAGCTTGTGGTCAGACTGTACTGCGCGAACGCAGCCGAGACGAATCTCCGGGGGAATGGGGATGGTTGTCTTCCTGTCGAGGATTGTGTCTGCGGCACTGCTAACCCACCCCCTTCCCCCACATCCGGCGCCAATTAGGACCTGTTCATTCCTTACGTCTCTCACAGCAAGGGGGGAGGAGGGGGAGAACTCACAATCTACTGTGCGATGACGTGCAACTTTCTGATAGGCCTCCCCGGCTCCCGCAGCGCGCCGCCATCTAAATCCCACTGCTTCCAACTCCCCTGCTTCATTCATCTCGTTGAAGTTATCGGCACGAACTCGTGGCACGAATAAAAAGGAATTCTAAGCTCAACAAATATTTCATAATTCAACCAAAGGCAACCTGAACACACTTGCAACTGTATTCTCTGCGCTGGAAAAAGCGGCATGTGACTGATGATGGCACATAGAATCAGCTTAATATGCCCATTCCTAAACTAGACTCGTGAATGTAATGTTATTCTGTATTTTATTTTTTGCAACTCTACTTATAATGACGTATACGGAATAGAAACGTGCATTATTAAGCCTGGGAAAGGGGGTGAAAATTTCCGTATGAAAAACCACAAGCAACATAATGCTTGGTAGACATACTACTGGACGACCAAACACGTTTTGGATTGTCCGGTAGTTCAATCCATTGCCTTACATCGCTCGCAACATCATACAAATACAGATCTGATTTGCGACAAATTAAGTTTCTTAGGCATGGATACAACAGTCTCGGGGGGAACCCGTCCCAGTGCTTCCTTACGGTCAAACGTCACCTTGAGGCGTTTCACGATTTTCCCGAGGCTTGAAGCAAACTAGCGATCTTCCGCGTCCGGGTCGTCGGTGTTTACCATCGCAACACTGGAGTCGACTTCTTGAGCCTTTAGCTATCGTAACTTTACACCGCATTTTAAGGCATAAAACCTTTAATTATACCAAATTTCAACATAAAAAAAAAAAGAGTCTGTAAATTACAGTCTAGAGTTCCGGTGTTCAGGTCGAGACCGACAATGAGGAAGTTAGTATGTATATACACTGCTACCACGTATAATCAGGTGCCGCTGAAGTCGACGGTATATCTAGATCTTGCGCAAGGCCTAGCTGAAAGCAGGTGAGTTGGCTTGGCTCTTCCGTATCTTGTATGCGGACAACAAGGTATAGGCTGCTCACGATAAAATGAGCACTTTTCAAAGCCCTACTTAAGATCTACTTGCATGCACGTTGTGTATTTTACCGCCTTATGTAAAATTAACATTGCCGTGGGCCTCATCACTTTATTCACGCGTCGGTCAGGTGAAACTGTGAAATAATCGGAAAATAAAAAATTTTACAAATGTGGTCACTTTTATACTTCGATGCATAAAAAAAACAGAAAGCGAAACAAATAATTTAAGTTATCACAAATGGTTACGTAACACTTTTTATTCGACGTTAAGATATGGAACTACTTTCCATCAATAGTTACCAACTTTACTGGGGGCATGCCATTCAATGCGCCCGTTAAAATATATGACGTTAGTAGCAGTGACTTTTTTCTTAGGTTGATTTCAAAAGTGCTCACTTTATCGCGAGCAGCCTTTAGTCTTCCGTACCCTCTGGTCCCTTTCCGCCTTCAATCACTTGTTGAACCAGCAGCCGGCCAGTTAGGGGCTCCACGTTTGGACAAGACGACTTTGCCCGGGTGTCGCCGCCGGCGTTCAGGAAGCGCAACTCCTCACGTTCAGGGGTGCACAGCATTCGCCGTCGATTCAACGGGCGAACTGAGTGACATGCGCTCAGTAAAGTTGATAACGATGAATGGAAAGTAGTTCCATATCTTAGCTTCGAATAAAAAGTGTCAGGCCGAGGCTGTTCGCGGTAAAATGAACACTTCTGAAATCCCTGCTTAAGATCTACTTGCATGCACGTTGTGTATTCATCAGCCTTATGCAAAATTATCATTGCCGTGGACTTCATCATGTTATTCATGCGCAGTCAAGCGGAATTGTGAAATTATTAGAAAAGAAAATATTTTATAAATCTGCTCATTTTTGCACATCTGGTGCATTAAAAAAACAGATACCGAAATAAATAATTTAAACTATCACAAATGGTTACCTAACACTTTTTATTCGACGTTAAGATATGGAACTACCTTCCATCAATCGTTACCAACTGTAATGGGCGCATGTTAGTCAGGTGGCCCGTTGAAGTATAAGCAGACAGGGGCAGTGACTTTTTCTAAGGTTGTTTTCAAAAATGCTCACTATATCGTGAAGAGTCATTAACCATTTGTGATAACTTAAATTATTTCTTTCACTTTTTTTTTATCCATCGAAGTGTAAAAAATGAACATTTTTGCAAACATTTTCTTTTGTAATTATTTAACAGTTGCACTTGACCGACGCATGAATAAAGTGACGAGGCCCATGGCAATGTTAATTTTTCATAAGGCGGAAGAATATCTAATGTGCGTACAAGAAGATCTTAAGCAGAGCTTTCAAAAGTGCTCATTTTACCGTGAACAGCCTATATCAAATGTATTATATTCACGGTTTCTTCACACTTTTCAAATAAAACCTTTGAAAAATCTCCCCGTTTAATACATGTTTGGTTATTTCCTGAATATGCCACATGTCACACGCGTTCGATTCTTGTGTATCCAATTTGTTAAATTGAAATATTATTTATATTTTATCTGTAAATTATAATTGTTCTTGTATAGATAATATGACTAAAAACATTGAGAAAATATGTGCTGGTAACGCCCATACTGTAAAATTTGTTTGTAATTTTTACTGAGAAAGTGTTCGTAATTTTACAATTGCCTGTAACAGTACAGATATATATTTTGTTAAAATTCTCGTTTTTAAAACTACAAAGCCGTGTTTGATATAGAACTCAAGAAATTCGTGTACAATACTGAGCCGTATCGACGAGCTTCTGGAAAATGGTGGACACTCAACAGCGTAAAACCGTATGTAGCTGTTTGTCCAAAAACGATAGGTGATGTAAAGTGTAGTTGCGTGTAAAAAGAAACGTAGGCCCTATTGCAAGTTTGAATAACGTATAACACTTAAAACAGCTCGAATATTCATAATAATACTAAGTATTTCAGTAAAACATGACCATATTTCTCATTATCTGTTACCTAGCTACACATAACTCTTAAATCGGCTCTCAAGACCTCGTTGTTAAGAGCGGTTAAAATCTTTCAACTCAACAACAGAACTCTTAAAATGAAATAAGTATAATTTTCTTAACTCAAATAACTTCATATTATTTTCTAGGTATTTGTAACTACATTTTCTATAAAATTAAGTTTAAGGGTCGTAAGTCAAGTTAGTCTTGTGCTTAAGGGTGTGGGTTAGTAACACAAGTCCACACAATAACACTAGTCCATGTGCTGGCAGAGCGAATTTTTTTGTAGTAAATTATATTTTGAACTATATGTATGTTTTAAAATTCTTCCCGTTATTAATTCATAACATTTGTTTTCTAGAAGAAAAAAATAATTTTGTGTTTCACTTCTCAATAATGCAAATTGTAATACAAGGCTATCATTTGTGATATTAAAAATATATATTTTGCAGATTTTACAGAAAAAAGTTTGTGGTTTTAGAAAGGGTTTTCTTGAAAGCTGGGTTTCCAAGAATTTGTCTTGTTAAAGTACAAAAATTTCTTTATACTGCAGTAAGAAATAGTACTCATGCAAAATATTATCAGAACTTAGTGCGCACGAATTCGGTACGTTGTCGTTTGGTGTAATTTCCTAGACTTAGTTCAGCATAGTTCGCGCAAGGCGAAGGAATATCCTGGAAGTAGAACTTAAGCAGGGCTTCAGAAAAGTGCGAAGGGGCCGTGAATGGATTGTATAGAGGGCAGAGGCATGCATTCCTCTCCCTAAATATAAAAAAGGACGTCAGTGGGGTTGTGAAGTTTGGGCGGGCTCTTAATAGTACATGGGCCCTAGATTTTTTTTTGCATTCGAGACACGAGCGATAAGGGTGACAATAACACGCGCGTTCAGCGCCCCTTCGCTGATACTTACAAGACACTCAACCGACGTGCTATTACACGCAATGAAATACCACATCTTAAACTATGATTGTATCGTTTTACTTTACTCTTTATATTTTTTGAATAATTTGATGTCATATACAAAATTCTTCTGTTTCGTTTCAACCATAATAAATACTAAGTTGTACGTATGAAAAAAAATTATAAAAGTAAACGAATTATATGGCTACCACGTGATACATATGTAAATCACCAATTAACAAACCATGTATATGAAAAAAAAATATGCGAAAATCGCGTAATTATTTGGTGTCAGGCTAGACTTCACTGTACTGTATATACTCGCGCTACCGTAGCTTCTCCATTGGCTGCTGCTTAAATGTGAAGCCATTCCCTTTCTGACTGAACAGTACTTGATTGGGAGCACTCAATCGTGAAGTGTTAACTTATTGGCGCAGAGTTACCCAGGGCGTGACAAATATAGTACGGTCCAATGACAAACCTATTGGAGAGGTACGCGTGCCGAAATAATAACGCGAATTTTGCAGGTCCCTACATATATGTCAAGCAGTAGCCCACGGCAGTAGTTAACGTTGAAATTTTTTTCATCTGCGCAGCATTGTTAGTATTTTTTATCATGGGTGTAACAAAACAGTAGAATTTTGTATTTCACATTAAATTATTCAAAAAAACATAAAGTGTAAATTTTTTTCTTTTTAAAAAAAGATCTCAGATACAGTACGTACGAGTTGAACAGTGTGTGATACAATTATTAAATAATGAGTTTGTTGGGGTGGGGGGGGGGGGGAGCGGGAGGGAGTCGAACACTGTTAAGAATGTGGAAGCATGTGACGTAGCCAACGCCTTCCAGGCCCGCAAACAGGCGGAGTGATACAAAGCTGCCGCCCCGGTCGGGCAGAGAGTGTTTGTGCAGTTTCCTGCGAGTGTTGGCGCTGCCCCTGGTAATCCGGGGAGACGTTGTCAGCAGTGTGGCTTTTCGGTGTCAGTTTCCTCCTGGAGCCTCTGATGACCACCCGCTGGTTTCGCGGTCAGACATGGGAGATCTCCGGTGACGCCTGAAAAAATCCCTACCCGGTGTTTGTTCAGGCCGGACTGCCGCGAGCCATCTGGTTGTCTTCAGCTTTCTGCCGACATGACTGCGTGTCCAAGTCGCCCACTTACCCTTTCTCACCTCCACTCCCAAAATCACCCCATTTCTGAAAAGAAAATATTTACTAAAGGCTATTCCCGATAAAGTGAGCACTTTTGAAATCAACCTTAAAAAAATCACTGCCCCCCTATCTGCATCCATTTTAACGGGTGCACTTAGTGACATGCGTCCAGTAAAGTTGGTGACGATGGATGGAAAGTAGTTTCATATCTTAACGTCGAATAAAAAGGGCTAGGAAACCATTCGCGATAACTTAAAATGTCTCTTTGGTTTTTTAATAATACATCGAAAGTGTAAAAATGAGGAAATTTGTAAAATATTTACTTAGCAGAAGCGAATCTCGACGTTCTATTTTTAGTTTCTGGATAAGCCAAGCGTGCCAACGTAGCGTTTAAAGATATAGAGTTAGGTTACTTCAGCATGTAAGCCGCTCTAGGGACTCCAAAATAGAGCAGGGAAATATAAATCGAAATATTAACTAGTATTGAATGGAATGTACGGCTTATTCGTAAAGTTGAGTTATTCTCTCCCACATTTCACTGTCATTGGTGGTATTATTTTTTTGTGTTGTTTTTATCTTATTTTGAAGCTGATTCAATTTCGTTTTTATAGCGCTTAGTTTCTTTTTTCACTGGAAATAAATTAGGCATATTTAATTGAAACATTTGGCAAGGTTGATACATCGACGTGAATTAAATCATTCTTGTAAATGAAGTTTTTGTACCGCGTAATTTATTACTACTCCGTCGATGCTGCCGTATGTTTGAATTTTGAAAGACGTCTTCGTTAATCCGTAGGACTGACAGCATTCTTTTTGCGAATCAAGTAGTTTTTCACTCTCAGTTGTACGTAGATAAAAAAAAAAAAAGGTTGCAGCAGGAAACCGAAACAACTGATAAGTTTTGAAGCAATCTCTGTAAGATGCGTAGGTGATTGGACTCAATATTTGTGTATATTGCAAACTTATTTAGCACGTTTCAACGTACTTTTGTGTATTAGTATATTTAATTATGCACGTTTAGTAATAATTTAATGAATTATTACTAACATTCCCTTGTAATTAGTACCTATAGTGTTACAGATATTAATTTTTACTAAGACATATTTACAATGCCTTAGATTACTTGACAACTGTGGCTCCTGTCAAGATTTTCTTAAGATGTAGTTGTCCCATTGTTTGAATTTTTTTTTCGATAACTAACACCTACCTATGCTTGCGTACACAAAATCCCTCAGCAAAGAAAATTAAAAGTAATACTTCAATTTATAAAACATGTTGAGGTGGGTTCAGACAAGTATAGGCTGTTTACGGTAAAATGATCACTTTTGAAAGCCCTGCTTAAGATCTACTTTTATGCACGTTGTGTATTCTTCCGCCTTATGTAAAATTAACATTGTCATGGGCCTCATCACTTTATTCAAGCGTCGGTCAAGTGACACTGTGAAATTATTAGAAAAGTAAACATTTGATAAATCTGATAATTTTTACACACCGATGCATTAAAAAAAAACAGAAAGCGAAATTAATGATTTAAATTATCACAAATGGTCCGTAACACTTTTTATTCGACGTGAAGATATGGAATCACTCCCCATCTATCGTTACCAACTTTACCGGGCGCATTTCACTCAGTGCACCCGTTGAAGTATATGCAGGCAGGGCCAGCGACTTCTTTCTAACGCTGATTTCAAAAGTGCTCACTTTATCCGGAAAAGCATTTACATGAAATTTATCAATTACTGTTCATGGCGTCATTGGCGTGGACAGAAATTTCAGCTAGTCAAGGGAGAAAACCAATCTCTGAGGGAAATTTATTAATATAGGCGAATTTATTGCGACGAGGCCGTTGTTACTTCGCATATGTTTGTGGGTGGTCATCATTACTGAGCATGCGAAGTTTCACTCAAAATTTTTCAACACAATATCACAGACTGATACGACTTCTTACGTAAACAAGGTTAATTGAGCCCTTTCGAAAACAACATTTGAAAAATGTCGGTTGCATTTTCACCCAAGATTCGTTTATTTTAACGGGCACAATGAGTGACATGCATCTACAGTAAAGTTGGTACGGACGGAAACAAACTAGTTGAATTTAATTCGTTATGTAAGCATATGCCCGGATACTGAAATTATTTATTTTGCCTATATTTCTTTTTATATAAGCACAAGAATGTTCGAATTAGTAAGATATTTGCTTTTCTCATTA
The DNA here is from genome assembly GCA_029891345.1 of Dryococelus australis. NCBI lineage: Eukaryota > Metazoa > Arthropoda > Insecta > Phasmatodea > Phasmatidae > Dryococelus > Dryococelus australis. The sequence continues at coordinate 305,094,199 of CM056993.1, read as the reverse complement.
TATCTATCACGGTTTCATTTGACCGACGCACGAATAAAATGATTAAGCCTGTTGCAATGTTAATCTTGAATATGGCAGAATGACACAAAATATGCACAAAGAAGATCTCGATCGGAATTTTTAAGTTTACTACGAACAAGCTTGTTTTTTTGCCATAGACTGCGATGAGGTAGGCCGATCTTTCGTATTCTTCGCAGATGACCAACATTGACGTTCCTCACGCCAATGCACCTGTCAAAGTCACGTGGGCAGCAGCGATGAAAGTTGTTTGTTTATATCTTACTTTACAGAAGACAGGCGTGTACATTGAATACATTTCCACACAAGAAACGCTTATTTAAATGTATTTATTGTACACAGTATAAAACATTTAGTGCTATTTTTATTTATGATTTACAGCCACCCTGGCTACACTCATTCGTTACATTTGATAATTAGGGGGCAAGATTTTGTGGTGTTATTTTAAAGCCGATCTCGTTTTAAAAAATACCATGTTTCGGTGTTATTGTTTTCTATTATGAAAGACTTATCAATTGAAGTAACTAGAAGTGTGCATTATTGGAGCCAAAATTGTACTGTGTTGTTTTAACGCAAATTTTACTTTTAAAAATTATCAATTTACAATAATTTATCCTTATGTACATATTTGCATTACAATTTTATTTTTATGCAACTGCTTAAACAATAGAAAGTATCTTATTTGAACTGAGGTAACTCAGTGCATTGTCATAGGTTAAAAAATCACTTTGTATGGTTTTATTTATTTTTGTAACTTATGTCGATGTTCCTAGAGAGATTGAATTTTTTTTGACATAGGCAGCAACCTAAAATAATTTTTTTCTTACCATAATCTGAAAACTCAAATTATTCTTATCACTTAGTTTTGACATTTTTGGATACAAATCGTTGATCATGGTTTCACATTTTTGCTAAATTTCATTTTGTGTTTTAACTTAAATTATGTTTTTAGGTGGCGTGTTAACTTGCAGTTTGGTGTTTGGCGGTGTATTTACGCCCGCTATTCGCCTTATAATCTAGTCTCTATTGATAATGTTTCTGTACGCTAGATATCGCGAGTTTGATGAGTTGCTCTCTAGATCCTCCACAATTTCGCCCGGGAACGCAGCGAGCGAGTGGGGAGGATCTAGGAACTACTGCCTACCTCCTTGCTTCGCATGGTCGCCTGATCACGGAAACTCCTCTTGGAGTTGGCGCGTGCAACTCGGTGACCGGTGTCGATTGAAAAAATCGTAGAGAGAGGACGAAAGAGCTGCAAGCAAGTTCCATGGTAACCGTCCGTTAGCGAACCTCTCGTCACCGCATGTTCGCCTGGTAGCAAGCGGCGTCAACATGCCCTGCCACACGTGTCCGGCGGGCGCACCCACAGCGAGGAGGACCGGCGGGAAAACCAGACAGAAAGAACAGATCGTACACAAACAGCAGACGTCTGTAGCGTGCATGAGAGCCTGATACCGCAGTGGCAGTAGTGAGACGAGCAAGAGCGGCTGGAGTGGATGGAGGGAGGAATTAATTAATTGGTTATGAAATTTTAGTATTTTAGACTGCGAGTTAGTTAATCATAATGCACAAGATACAAAGTATAAAAAGGGTTAGTTATACTTAGAGCTGATTTATAATTTACATTTACTGTGACGCGCAGAGGGATATTAATTACGTTCTATTATAGTGCCGCATATTTATTTAGTAGAAAATATTGCCAGGCTGCAGACAGCTTTTCCGGGGGCGATATGTTTTTATTAACTGCCGAGAGCTTGTTTTGTTTTGTTCCCGTAGGCTCGTGTTGATGTGCCCTGGCGACTAACGTCGTGTTAGCATTCTTTTGCCGCCGGTGTTTGCAAATTGTCTTGAGTACTGCGGTGTCTACCCACGGTGAGTTCAGCGAGTATGGTGGTTTAAAGGCAGGTTCACCGCTAGTGCCAATCATAACAGTATACCAGATTAACTAACCCCTGTGGTCAAAGACTTCAGCATACATAATTTCTGTAACGTGATAGTTATCAATTAATTTAGATAAATAAACATTGACGGGGTAAACTTGGGGGGGGGGGGGATGAAAACGTTTTTTTTATATTTAGTTTTACTCAGTAACCAGGCACTTTCTAGTGAATGGAATAATAGTAATATTCTTGTTGTAACGTTGGTTAGTGTTGTTCGGATTGGAGGTATTTTGTGTCCCTGAGATAGCATGGGAGCGAGTTAAGGCCTTATTCACAATGCGTAGTCGGCAGTCGAAGCCAATTTAACATTGCGCAGTTTACAGCTTGTCAGGTAGCTATTTTGACGAATGTTTGTAGGCAATAATTATTTGCAATTAGGTTACGTATTTTACACTGTGTGTGTGGTACCGATTCTAAATTATAAATGTTATTAATAAAAAGCGATAAGATGTAAGAAACCATTTAATATGTACAGCTATAAATAAATACGTATCCAAAACTAAAAGCTATAATCGTTAAAAATGTTCGGGATGCTGACACAATGGCAACTTTAATTAAAGCCATCTTCGAATGACAACGTATTGTCGGGTATAATATTTATTTCCTTAATTAGAATTACCGTGTCACCTAAACTCACTTGTAGGCTGCATTGTCAAAACACATACCCTTGATTAGATTTATATTTTTATGTTGTATTGAAATAATAAAGTATCATATGTTTGATCAATGTCGCCATCTTGGAGTTAATACATTTTTCGGTGTAAGTTAATTTACAAAAAAGTTTAACGAAAAATTTTGCATGATAGACCATAGATAACAGTTTCTCAGCATTTTATCAAATTGTTACACCTGCCTTGAATATTAATTTTTTTTACTTGTAATGGGCGAGAAGGAATAAGTTATTACTTCTTGCGAGCGATTACAAAAATTAAACTAACAGCAGCATTTGAGCAATAACGGCTTTGACAAGTGTAAAATGAACTAGGTTTGTTCTGCCAAGTCGTAACACGTAAAGTAAAAAATGTGAACTGCAGGATGCAGCAAAAAATTCCATAAATCCAAGATGGCGAGGTCTCCTCAATCAACAGCGGTCAACACTGATGACAAAAGTTCGGTTCACGAAAAATTTCGTGTACGCAGAGGTCGCGGTGGTACAGTGGTCAGGGTTCGATACCCGGCCGAGTCGCTCCCGCCCTTGCATTCCGGCGCCGCCTCATACTCACCTCGCTTCACCTTCATCGGCTCTCAAGACCTCGATGTTAGGAGCCACCCAAATCCTTCCACTACACTCCACTCGTGTGCATAATTTGGCCTAACACCTGCCAGTTCATCATCAGTGTTTTATGGACTAGTTTAAACTTAATAATCACCACTTAAATTTATACATTTCTCAGTACTTAAATATGCACGTCTCTATTTAGTATGATTACCTGTTCCGTTAATGTCTAGTAACGACTTTTGATTTTCTGCACTGTTTGTTAATTTGTAAGAACTATTTTTTTTCTAAACTGTACTAAGCAAGAGTAAATTGTAAAATGATTCAATGTATGAGAAGCAGATATGCCTTAACTGCGCCAAATAAAGACGATTTATTATAATTATTATTACATAAGAGACGACTGAATGGAACTTTTATAGAAATGTATGGCTCGCCGTGAATGTACTGGCCTTATGTTCAACCTATTTATACTCGACTAGAAATTAAATTGATTTTAGTAAAGTAGTTGTTTATTAGCAAATTACATTTGTATCCTTATTCTATCAGTACTTACTGCACAGGATGTGTCAATCATATAACACAAGACATGGTGAATTAATGAAGTGAGGTGCCGGAATGAAGGGGCGGGGGAAACGGGAGATCCCCGAGAAAACCCGCCGACCAACGGCATCGTCCGGCACGATTACACAAGACATGATGATACAACAAAAAATTTAAATGCAATAAATTATTGTATAGAGAATAGGCTTATTTCTTTAATGAGTAAAAGAAAATAAAAAGGTAACTTTTCTTTTAAAAAATAGAATATTATATATTAAATATGAATAATAATTACTTCTTATGTTTTTCTTCTCTCCTTCAATTCTGTTGGCTGAAAGCTATGATGTACACGACACGAAATAAAATATCGCAATTCCTTACACGTCGAGGATTTTCCTTAAACATGTACGCAATGGCCATGAACCGTTTCGTAAAAATGCCTTCTTTCATTCTGATACGTAGGACGTTCTTCATTCACAAGTTTTTCGTCGCAAACCGACCTTAATTCGACATCAGGCACGAGGTCCCATGGTCGTCGATTTACACGGAACACACAATACTTCCCCCGGCAGGTTTTGCGACGTGTCAATTTGTCGCGACGAATTGGCCTCGGGGATCTTTTTTTCGCCCACTCCGCCCGGCTCGGGAGCGCTGCGAATCGACGGCGGAGTTGGAATCACGTCCTACGGAAACTATTCGTCACAATGCGACGACGATGTGTAGGTATAGGCTATTCGCAGTTTCTTCGCACTTTTCGAATCAAAATTTAGAAAAATCACACCATATATGTCGTGTTTTGTTATTTTCTAAATATACCATGTATCGCAAGCGTTGTATACTGGTGTTCGTGAAATTAAAGGCTATCCACGATAAAGTGAGCACTTTCTAAATCAACTTTATATAAAGTCACTGCTCATACCTGCATATCTATACAAACAAATAAAATAGAAGTGTCTGTCTGTGATTTTTCGAATTTTTCACTTTATAATTAATTTATCATACATTTTAATTAATTACTAAGCCATATATAATGCTATTTTGTTTCATGTCTGTCTGTCTGTCCGACCGGATTTAACTCAAAAACCAGTGAACGTATTGACATCAAATTTACAGTCTGTAGATAGTAACCCCAGGACCAACTTAGTCTTTGTTTCATGGAGATATCGCAAACGGTTCAGGAAAAAATTATGAGCGGGTATGTAAATAGGTACTGGATTAAACTTTTCTTAGGATTACTGCATACCAAAAAAATTGTTTAAAAAAGTTCCTTAATTCCTCCTTTTTTTTGTCTATGGCCTGTCCTTTCCTTCCCAAGAGCCGTAGTGGCCCAATAACTAGAGTTATTCCAAGTGGGACCGCAGTGGTTTAATGGATAGAACTATATCAAGTGGGGCCGTGGTGGTCCAGTGGATAGATATATATAAAATGGGGCAGCAGTGTTTAGAGCGATATGATGATCAGGGATGTAAATAGGTACTGGATTAAGCTTTTATTAGGGTTACTGCATAATAAAAAAAATTGTTAAATAAAAAGTTCCTTCATTTCTCTTTTTTTTTTGTCTGTCCTCCTTTTCTTCCCAAGATAGGTGGCTAGAGCGATTCAAAGTCCTAAATACCATGCGTACGAAGTAGCACTGGTCTGCTAGTATTTTATAAAGCGCACTTAATGATTTACGCCCAGTAAAGTTGGTAACGATGAAGGGAAAGTAGTTCCATGACTTCAAATCGAATTAAATGTGATAGGTAACCATTTGTGATAACTTAAATTATTTCTTTCATTTTCTGTTGTTTTAATGCATATAAGTGTAAAAAATGAGCAGATTTGTAAAGTATTTACTTTTCTAATAATTTCACAGTTTCATTTGACCGACGCATAAATAAAGTGATGAGGCCCATTGCAGTGTTAATTTTTCACAACGCAGAATAATACACAACATGCATACCAGTAGATATTCAGCAGGCCTTTCAAAAGTGCTCAGTTTACCGTGAACAGTATATAAATTTTTTTGGTTAAATTGAAATTTTATTTATATTTTATCTATAAATTATAATATTTCATTTATCATTGTAATGATTATTAGTAAACATGTGTGTTGATAACGCCTAGTAAGAAATAGTTCACTTGCAAAATAGTATTACAAATGGGTGCGCATGAGTTCAGTGCGTTGTCCTCCGGCGTAATTGTCCAGATTTAGGCCGTGTCTCAATCATAGAATACTCTCTCTCGAGAGAACTCTTTTGCACAACCTAGCGAGAGCACTGCTTCACACTCTCTCGTGCTCTCTCGCTCTGGAAACTGAGACAACCACTCTCTCCTTTCTCTCCGACGTCAAAGCAAGCAGCTGATGCCAAAAGGCGGGAAATAATGTTAACCTAAAATCGCGGTTCAAAATAATTCACAAATAATTTTAGCACTAGCAGAATAATCACTGGCGCATAAAATACAATTGTTTTTGTTTTATATTTTACTGTCATGTTGCAGCAAAGTGACAAACCAACGAGACTTAGTCAGCATTGCGTGTGCACACACACACACACACACACACACACACACACACACACACACACACTCACACACACATATATATATATATATATATATATATATATATATATATATATATATATATATATATATATATATATTGCGTATGTTCATTTTGCTGTTTAAAACAGTTGAAATTATTCACTTACAGTTAGAATGCAACGTGATTTTGGCCCAGAAAGTTGCTATAACCTTATTCATACACGGAAATAATTTAAACAAATATGGCGCCTGCGAGAGAGCACCAGCGAGTATACAACTTCGTACTCTCTCTCTCTGTGCTCTCGCTCTTTCGCGCTCTCTCCGACGAATTGAGGCGACCAGAGAGCATTCTCGCTGACGTCATAATGACGTCGTCGCGAGAGCGAGAGCACGAGAGAGCGCTCTCTGGGCGAATTGAGACACGGAGCTTTGATTTGCACTAGGCGGAGGGATTTCCTGGAAGTAGAACTTTATCAGGGATTCAGAAAAATGTGAAGTAACAGTGAATGAATTATACACCCTGCCCTCCGAACCCCTCTAGCTCGAGATCAGCCCCCGGCGAACGCAAGGTAGATCCTCGTCTTTCTGCGCGAGCCCATTGTGCCAAGAAAGGCGACATGTTACAATGATACTGCCTGCGAACTGAAAGGAAGAGTCCGTTGTGTACTTGGAGGATGGGATGGGGTGTGGAACGTTGGTTTTTGAGGGGGGGGGGGGTGTGTTTGTAGACACGTCGCGGAATGACATATTTCTGCAGGGCTTGCGGCTGAGATTTACGACCTAAGCCTCGGCCGTATAGATTCTTGCACCAGCCATAACAGGTTGTCCGTTGCTGGCTGCCTTCGTCGATATCCCCCACTTATCTCTTAACGGCCTCACTTCGCGACCCGTCGAACTGAACTTGCGGTTGGAAATCGGTGACTGTAAAGTGACGTTTTCGAGATCTACAGGATAATCCTGATGATTCGTTGGGGAAGTGTGGTTGAAAATATAATACACGCTGTGGCATATGCTACAAATGTAAACCTAACCCGAAACATACTATATAAATGAGTTTTTATTTTCGTAGGAACATTCTCGTCGTACTGCAACGTCAGTGTGTTATGCAGACGCCAACTTTACTCAACAGAGGGCAGATTGCAGTGACTACCAACAGAGCTCCAATTAAAATGCACTAAATTACTATTATTAAACCAGTAAATAATTAATTGCTCACATGGCGGAATTATAAAATACACGGGAATCGAAGTAGATCCTAAGCGTGGCTTTCACAGCCCATCGATGGCATAGGCTGTTCATGATTAACTGAGAATTTCTAATCAACCATTAAAAAATGTCACTGCTTCTATATGCATATATTGTAACGGACACACTGACAGCCATACGCTCAGTATAGTTGGCAATGACGGAGAAAGAGTAGTTCAAATACTTAACGTTAAATTCGAAGTGAATATTTGTGAATATTGAAATAGTTTATTTTGCTTTCTGTTTTTTAAATGTATATAAGTGTATGGATTAGCAAAATGGTAGAATATTAACTTTTTTAATATTTCAACATTTTCACTTGACCGGCGCATGAGTGTAGTGATCAGGTCCGTGGCAGTGTTAATTTTGACAATGGCAGAAGGACACACAATGTGCATATTTAAATTACGGGTGTTTGATACCAAAAAATTAATTATTTTATAATTTTACCAAATATTGTTCAGCTTGTACGAATCGTATGTGATGACTTGTCCTCGAATAAAAGAAACTTACACTTTATATTAATTGAATAGTTTGAGGCCAAATCCAATTGAACTAATTCCTTGGGTTACCGCGTAACATATGTGCAATTTCTTTTCATATTAAAATTTTGTCTCACATAACTGATATATTTTGTTGCATAGTGAATGCACTTGTGTCACGTGATAACCAACAGCATGAGTTTACTTTGCAATTTTTTTTTTGTCGCTGGTACAAGTTGGTATTATACATTCACGGTTAGTCCGCACTTTTCTGAAGCCCTGCTAAAATTCTACTTCCAGGATATTCCTCCGCCTAGTGCAAACTAAGCTTAACTAAGTCTGGAAAAATACTACCAGAGACAACTCACCGCATTCCTACGCACTCAGTTGTAATACTATTTTGCATGAGAACTATTTCTTACTAGCCGTTACCAACACATGTTTTCTCAGTGTTTAAAATTCATATTGATTATAAATGAAATATAATTTATGTAGAGAATATAAATAACATTTCAATTTAACCAAAATAAATATTACTTTTGTGAAAAAAAGTATAAAATGCTTGTGATAGATGGTATATTTAGAAAATAACTGAAAACGTCATACATGTGGTGATTTTTCAAAGATTTTATTAAAAAAGTGTGAAGAAACCGCGAATTTACTATATTTGTTACTGTGGCTGCAGAAAAAGAGGAACATTTTGGATTCGACATCAAATTATTAAAAAAATATAAAGTGTAAAATTTTTTTATTCGAGGAAAATGTCATCACATAAGTGCGTACAAGTTGAACGTTTGATACAAATAAAAAATTATTAATATTTTGGTATAGGCTGTTCACGGTAAAATGAGCACTTTTTGAAGCCTTGCTTAAGATCTACTTGTATGCATGGAGTGTATTCTTCCGTCTTATGTAAGATTAATGTTGCCATGGGCCTCATCACTTTATTCATGCGTCGTTCAAGTGAAACAGCGAAATTATTAGAAAAGTAAATATTTGAAAAATAAACTCATTTATACACTTCGATGGATTGAAAAAAAAAAACAATAAACGAAAGAAATAATTTAAGTTATCACACTTTTTATTCGACGTTAAGATACGGAACTACTTCCCATCCATTGCTACCAAATTTACTATGCGTGTGTCACTCAGGGCGCCCATTAAATATGTATAGAGGCCGGGCCAGTGACTTTTTTTTTTTACTGAGGCTGATTTCAAAAGTGCTCACTTTATCGTGGACAGCCTTTATCAGACGTGCTCCGTTTACCGTGAACAACGTATAGTTGTCGCTGTGGATGTACACGTGGCTGTGGTGTGTGATGCGGCCTGATAGAGCTGCATCCCGTGGCGAGCACGCACGAAGGTTTATCGACGGATCATAGCGGCCGTGTACGTGCCATCGCGTGTTTCGGAATGTTTGCGTATCTGGCGGGGGCGAGGCGATCCCACGGCCCAGGTAGGGGTGGTCGGGTCGGAACGTGTAAAAAAAAAAGTGTGTGTGTGTGTGGGGGGGGGGGGTGTGTTCTTCGACCAACCCCCTGTAGCGAACCATAGGCCAGAGGGGGGGAGGGGTTGCTCGCGTAAATAACGTTTTAAAAGCCTCCCTGCGTCGCCATTCCCCGTAAACGTGGTCCCGTGTGAAAGAACACCGCCATGGGTACAAAATTGTCCACAAAAAATATAAAAAGTGAAAAAATGAAAGGCGGCAGGGGACTGTCTTCCACCCCCTGCTTTTTTCGGTTAAAGGTGTTTCTGACGCAACAAATAAACGCTTAACACTTCTGAAACTACTACTTTGCGGATTAGTTAAACCCTTTAATTACCACATTAATTAATGTTTTCTGGTGACGTAAATAAGAAATGTTTTGATACGTCCTGTACTTAAACGGGAAAAGAACGTATTTCGTTGTCGCAACCAAAAAACTGTACGCTTTGTGTTTGGTGCTAAGTGATACGAGCCAGACATAACTAGGCCTATAGCAGCGACACAGCTCAGTTGACGAATCAGTTATCTATCCCCCCCCCCCCCCCAGGGATGATCAACTTTGCTGTGCAACATTTAGGCAGGATTTACAACAACCCGTCGCGTCCGTCCGTAAATCACGTGACAAGCAGCCAATCAGAGATGGCCATTAATTATATACTTCCGTCCGTAAAAACCTTGGCAAATTTTAACTTCGGACGGACGGACGGACGGATGAAATTACGGCCTTATAAACTTGAACGCTTTCTTACTTATTCACCCCGAGTTTTTTTTTACTGTGTGCAGTGTTTTGTTTTGGCTGTCTATTGTTTTCATATGTTTGTTTATACAACTATAAAAATAAATCAAGTCACATTTTTCCTGAAGATTAATTGATAATTACGTTTCGAAACACGAGCTCCTTTAGTGCAATAGTAAAAGTAATAAAATTATGCTTTACATGCTATCTAGTTTTTCTTACGTCTATTAATTTTCGTTACTTACGTGCATGTGCGTTTTGGATACTTAAAAACACAATACCGCCTATAATTTTCACCTTTTTATGGAGTTTTTTTCCTATTTATAAACATTTTTGTTTTTATTAGTTTGCAGCAATGAACTTACGACGAACGTACGAAGTTTGATTGTAAATAGCTCGGCTGGCAGACGGACGAGTGTATGATGGACGGGCTGTTGTAGGCTGTTTTCTACAATGGGCACGAAAATGTTAGTTTCCAAACTAACGAGAAAGCTTGAATTAAGTGCAAGCTTTTAAATCATAGCAGCTATGCTTCCTCGTAGCGCGCTGAGACATTACCTGGAAACGATCACCTTCACTTAGCTTATAAACTATGTTGTATGGTTAACATTTCTTAGCTATTTATTGTGGCGTGCTTACATTAACAATCCGTTGTCCGTCAATCCTTCTGTATGGCAAAATTTCAGTGCTACAATTTAACATCGTGTTCATTCTTTAGTTGGAGGTATATTTTGGTTGGAAAGACATTTTCAAGGGAGAAACATTCTGGGGAAATACTTTTTTCACGCGATAACGATTTATACTGAATTATTGTTTACGTTTTAAATTGCTGAATTTACCACCAAAGATAAATAATCACATATCCACCACTTTGCAGTTTGTTTCAAAGTGCTTATTTGCGTCTATGGAAATTGTCATCAGAAGGCGGTGGCCCATCCGTCCGTCCGGTTGAAAGTCAAAAATTTGAGAAATATTATTTGCCGGATTGACGGATAGAAAAATTAAGTTGCCATGCGATTTGTTGAAGATCACGTGACCGCTGGGCGGACGGGCGACTGACGGATGCGACGGGTGGTTGAGAGTCCACCTTAAGGCTCGGCCTCACACGCCATGTTAAATTATTGGTTCTAGCTTATTTCAGTTGTATACTGACACTTATTACGAAACTGCTACTATACAATCATGACAATATACGTTCCGCTGAAGTACAAACATAAATTCTGAAAATTCGTTTTTAGTAGTCGTGCCGTATTTTTTCGAGAATTATGAACAGATTAATGCCATTTTACAATAACCATGTCACACGTGGATAAAGTTTGATGGTTAAATTTGAAGGGAATTTTCAATTGTGATAATGCTATAGTAATTAATATTTGGTTATTTCACTGAATAGGAAGTTATGGTATATAAATGGAAAATTCAACATGGCGGGCGAGGCCAATCCTTAACTCATAAACTAAAGATGAGGTAGACCGCTTATTCGTCTTCTGCGCATGTATCAAACACTGACCTACCCCAGTGAAACACAACTGTCAAAGCCACATGCTCAACATTGACGAAAGTGTTTGTCTTAATTTTTAAATGACAAGCACTATTATATGAATAAGATACTTTTGCCAATTTGGATTTAATAAAACTGAATTACAAATGAATTAGAGGAAGTATAAATACATCTCAAAGCATTTGTTTACAAAACAGTGTTCTAACCTGAAATCCAAACCATGCCGTTTTCGCTAGACGTGTTGGCAGAAAAGCAGTTCAGTGTTGGGACATCAAGATTTGTCGTGCTCAGCCAGTGAAATTGGTCTACCTCATCTTACGGAGACTATGTAGCTACGCGTCCAAGGTCGAGAAGCGAGGGAGCGATACGGGCGACACTAACACGCACTTCTAGCGCCTCATTGCTCCTACGCGCAAGTTTTGCAGTGTGTCCGCCGTAACGCTGTACTGTGCAAATTAGATCTGTAACAGTGCGGTTTCATTACACGCCATGAAAGACCACAAATTAAGCTATGCCCATAGCTTTGTACTTTTCTCTTGCCGCTTAAGGTAACTGCATAGGCAAGCTTTAAAAATGCTATATTTGACCACTTCTGCGAATTTTTTTTCTCCATTAATACACTTAATATGATAAAAGTAAAAATATAGAGATATAGACAATAGTTTTTTAAATCCTTTCTGCCAAAAATTCGTATTTCCGGAACTTTTATTAACCGAGATATGCTTTTACGCGCAAACAACGATTTCACAGAAAACGTTTCAGTACATAGGCCTCTTTAACTATAGGCTGTTCAAGGTAAAATGAGCACTTTTTAAGGCCGTTCTAAAGGACATTAACCCATAATAATAATATTTTATATCAGTCTCATACGTTAACTTTTGAGAGTGATGAAAAGTATACACTGTGCATATTAGTCATATTACAATGTTTACATTAAGAAGTTGCGGAAAAGTAGAAATTGAAATATAGCAGGGCCTTAAAAAGTGCTCACTTTACCATGAATAGCCTTTATCCGATCCCAACCGGTATTGCTGGCAGGCAGGATACGCCCCTCCTGGACGTCGTACGAGCCTGGAGGGCGAGTCGCGTTGGCGATGTCCCAGGACTGAAGATCAACGTCCTCGCGAGACGCGCGCACCCTCCTGCCAGCACCAGCAGGCGCCACGTCGTTCCCGGCAGGGCGAGGTCCGGGGTTCGCCGACCTTTCGCCTCCCCGGGCTCCCACTGGCCCCCCGCCTCCCTCTGACGACCGGCATGCCGGTGCTGTAGGCTATTGCCGGCAGAGTGAGCACTTTTTAAGGCTCTGCTCAATTCATCCTTTCAGCCTATTTCTATCTTTCCGCCCCCCTGTAATGTAAACACTGCCACGTGACTAATGAACACAGTATATACACTATCTACCAAAAAGTAATTGGGCACCCGTGAAGATAAGTAATTCATACGTCAGTTGACTTGTGTTTCACGGCCTTCGGCGTAGGACCGCTGGTGTTTGTCCGTGGTAGCATGAACACAGAGGCCTATTGTAACATTCTGGATAATGAAATGCTCCCAACATTGTGGCATTTTTACGGAACGGACCCGTGTTACTTCCAGGATGACAATGCCAGAAGCCATGTATCAAGGGCTACTATGCAGTGGTACACCGACAACAATGTTCGCCGAGTGGACTGGCCCGCCCAGAGCCCCGACCTCAACCCTATAGGACATCTTTGGGACGAATTGGATCGCCGGGTGAGGTCTCGTCAGGCGCGGCCAAAATTCATTGCTCAACTCATGGAATGGTTGCAAGAGAAATGGCGATGAATCCCCGTGGATGTCCTGCAAGCACTCGTAGCCGCAAGAGGTGGCCCTACGAGATTATAAGGGGGTGACAACCACGAGCATACATTGTGGACAGGTGCCCAATTACTTTTTGGTAGAGAGTGTACTTTTCTCCACTCTTATAAGTTAACGTCTGGAGCTCCATACCTAGGGATAGGCAAATACCGTGAGTTCCATTTCAGGACAAGATAGACGTCAAACACGTATACACTGAAGTTTACTTTGAAATTGGATCGCAGTTTAGGAGACACGCCCTGGACGACTCTGAGGCAACAGCAGACTTGCAGGGAAACAAGTAGCGAGTGCCATACTGCCAGATGTGAAGTAACACTGGCTACTCTATAGGGCAGCAGCCAATGAACAAACATATGATGCTCGAGGATACACATGACTAAGGAGTCTAACCTACAGGTCGTTGAACTCGTGTGCATCCGGAAAACGTGTGAACCACACATGGTCCACCCGTTGTCTCTCTTCCCTTACTTAAGCTGCTTCCTCCTCCAGGATAAGTTAAAGTGCTTGCTGGCGGTGTCAGCTGTCGCAGTGAACCGTAAGTTGTGGCACAGCGTTGACTAATTCGCGTTGCCGTGTTGATGCCGTGAAATTTCCTTAAATTCTTGTCGATATACGTACACAATCCTGCAGGCAGCTAACGGTGTTGAATTCCCCATCCTCGCCGTCGAATGCAAAGACCTTTAGAAACCCTGGGCCCTTTCTTTTGGTGACGTTACATGTGTCATTCGAAATGTAAACAATATATTTAGAAAGGCAACCATAGTACCCGCACCAACTTCGTCTGTTTTCTCGACCGCCGTTCACCTAAGAGAGTTACGCCGAGACAATGTTTTGTGTACGTTAATGTACACGTGACTATGACGTCAGTAAAAGTGATAAACACCCGAGGGTTACACACATTTGTTGGATAGTAACATGGCACCCACTATTTTTTCAATTAATGGGGATGGTATCACCTAACAACCGTTCGCAGATTAAAGATCTTGGTTCGAGACAACAGTATTCCCGGAATCGTTCTTTCATATCAGGTGTGTTTTATTATTTTGAATTAAAACCATTTGAAATATCGATTTTTCAAGGGCGCCTTCCTACCTTTACGAATTGCTGTAGGACACAGGTCGTATACTCGTATAGTTTTTTTCCATCTCAAGAGAATCGCGTCGCATCGTTTGTACCTGTAGTTCGGGTGCATTTCCCGCCAGAAACATGTACATTTCAAACAACGTGTTCAGCATTAATTTATGTCACACGCCCTCTTATTCATTACACAGTGGGCAGAAAGAAGAAAGTGAAGAGAGTTTTCAAAATCGCTCACGTAAACCGCGAATCAACTATAGCTTAATCAATAATGTTAAATCGCATCAGCTCAGCAGCTGGCTGCCGACTCCGCTAGACGAATGAGCTGTCACCAGTGTTCCGAACCATTCTTTTTACCATGTCTTTACGGACAGGTAAAATTGTCCGTGCTTTGCGACAAAAATCCCTACAATCAATTAAAATGTATGTAAGGTAAATTTAAAAGTATAAAAATTCACACCGCATAACAATAAAACTCGATAACGTACTTCGGCACTCACTTAATTTGCATATAGTTTCTAAATAACATGAAAATGTACTACGATTTCATGTCTTAAGTTATATTGTTGTGGGGAGTAATAAATTGCTCGCCTATATCGTGTGGTTTGTAATCTTCTTCGCGTGCTATATAGGACGAGTGTAGACCCATCACTAAAACAGTTAACTTAGGAGTTCTAAGCCCATATTTTTTTAAAAACATGATTGAAATGCAGTGGTAACTCACTGGACTCGCATTCGGGAGGACCCAGGTTCTATTCCCTTTTCCGACATCCTGATCTCGGTTTTCCATGGTTTCGCGTAATCACTCCAGGCGACTGCTGTAGAGCGTCTCGCTCTTAGATTGCAGTGTGTGCGGTGTAATGGACATTCACTCTCTCTTTCCAATGCACGATTTCTGTCGTTAACGCTGTCCTTGCTCCTGCGGACACTGTTGCCAGATAATTTATTTATTTTTTGCTACTTCGAAAAAGAAAACTATCTACGTTGCTTGCGCGCCTTCCAATCACAACGATAGGTTTTCTCACATGCTTCAGTTTCAAAGGAGCCGCTTAGCTTCGCGTCGCAGGATTGGATTCCTTTACGAGTTGGCAGGGAGGTAAACAGATAAAAATTCTCTTAATCGGGCCGTTTCCTTCGCCGCTCATATTTGTTTCTCAGCTTGCCAGTTACGTCACAAAGCTGAAGCAATCTGGCAAAGGTGAGCGCCATAAGCCCTGTACTGCAATCTAAGCAATATTATGGGTCCTTCCTTAATAAAGGCCATGGCGCATTGCTTCCCGTTCCTTCCCCAATCCCTCTTCCACAGAAACTTGCTGCGTCCCTAATAACCTCGCTGTCGACGAGACGTTAAGCCCAACTATATATAGGCTGTTCACAATAAAGTGAGCACTCGTGAAGTCATAGTTATTTTTCCTTTAAGACATTTTTTTATCTTTTAACAACATTTATAAATAAACATTCCCATGTAAATAAACACAGTATGTATATATCACCCTGCACTCGGAAGTTGACATATAAGGTTAAAATAAAATATATTTATTGACTGTGATTCCAAATGCGAGGACTTTCAAAAATGCTCACTTTACCGTGAATAGACTATAACTACCTCAATTCCCCCTTAAAATTTTGATCCGTCCTTACCAGCGGCGTGTGGTGAATTGTTGAAAAGTAAACGTGTTGGCTGGGTTCTGTACCCTGTTGCTTGCTAGTTTACACTTCCGCCACTGAACCGTAGCTCGACAGCTGAGGCCACAGGACGCGTGTAATGGGTAGACCCCCCGAGAAATTCGCGAATTCAATTACCTGTAGGCTAGACTTCATAGCCTTATATACTCTCATACAGATATCAACTGTTTATTGGTTGACTGTTGTGGAAGTAACAGGCGGTGGTTGGGCGCACAATTTATTGCATGTTTGTTATTGGCTCATTTATCTCAAGAAGGTGTTAAACAAAACGTCGACGAATTACAAACGTAACATCATTGTACATGTGTGTGAATTCAAACTTGTCTCGAAATGAATCCGGATCCCTTGCTGCTCGCTCGTGAGTGGTCGGAATGTATTTAGTTTCCCTAGGCTATAGGCTGTTCACGGTAAAGTGAGCACTTTTGAGGCCGTAGTTACTTTTTCCTATCAAACTTTTTTTTTTTATGCGTCCACCAATTTGTAAAATAAATATTACCATGCAAGTAATAAACACAGTGTATATTTTACCAGATTCTGAAGTTAACATATAAGGTTACAATGAAACATTATTTGACTATTATTCTAAATGAGAGGGCTTCAAAAAGTGCTCACTTTACCGTCAGTAGCCTATACAAAGTGGTTACTGCTGCGTGTACTGAGAATGTACAGTATAGGCTATTCGCGGTAAAACTAGCACTTTTGAAATTCCTGGTTAAGCTCTATTTGTATGCAAGTTGTGTATTCTTCCGCCATATGTAAGATTAACATTTCCATGGTTCTCGTCACTTTATTCATGCTTCGGTCAAGTGAAACTGTGAAATTATTATGAAAGTTAATATTTTACAAAACTGGTTATTTGACAGTTAATGTACTATATAAAAACGGAAAGCGAAAGAAATAATTGAAGTTATTGCAAATGGTTACTTAACAATTTTTATTTGACGTAAAAATATAGAACTACTTTCCATCCATCGTTACCAACTTACTGGGCGCATGTCACCCAGTGCGCCCATTAAACCTTATGCAGGTCGGGTCAGTAAAATTTTTCTAAGGTTGATTTCGAAAATTCTCACTGTATCGTGAACAGCCTTTAGTGAGCATGCGCCAGATTACCTTGCAATAGTTCACCACACGTCATTGGTCCCTACGGCCCTACATCGAGTCCAAAATCGTCAAAAATCCCTGCAGATAGGGCCACGGCCCTACGGTTGGCAACACACGGCTATTGCTAAGGGACCCCAGGGATGTTAGATCGTCAGTGCTCTATCATGGTACGGAACATTCAAAATAATGGTACACTAGTACAAAATTATGGTACATTTCTAACAAATGCTTAAAATCACAATTTTATGTTTTATTTTCTTTCGTTACATAACAGTTGTTTGGACGTTGCACTACTGATATCCAATACAAATGAAATACAACCTCTAATTCGCAGATAAGTCATAGGCCTTCAGATTTTGACTTCAACCGAGCGCTACAAACTGATCATATTGTATTATACTTTAGTCATTAACTGCATGTTTTTACTTTAGTCAGATTATTGCACATTTGCGTACCGTAACGACTTCTACATGGTACATAGTGCACAAGGTCTGATTATGGAACAAGTACCATGCAAATGGTACGTCTTAACATCGCTGGGGGACCCCGGAAGAGACTCCGCGGCGGGCGGAGTCGTTGACTTGTCGCTGCTCGTCCGATCAGCGAGCGATTCACAGGGCCGGCAGTCGTGAGGTCACGCCGCGCGGAGGCAGGGGCAGGCATCCAGCCAGGTAGTGGTGGTGGGGGTGGGAAAGAGGGGGCACAGGTCACGTGAGAGCGTGTGTGACCCTGCCCGCGCCGACCGACACGCGCAGTATGCGTCGTTATTCGCGTGGAAGGCGGGGTCATCGCACGTTCATCCCGGCGGCAGGCCCGAATTCGGAACTCCAGTCGCGAAAATTACCTTTTCCAGTCGGTTATAGGTTGTTCGCGGTAAAGTGAGCGCTTCTGAAGCCCTAGCTACTCTTCCCTACAATAAAATATAGGCTATTTATTCGCGTTGTTATTTCGGGACACAAGCTTAAAGCACTCGTACCTCTCCAATAGGTTTGCCAATGGAACGCACAATATTTGAAACGCCCTGTGTAACTCTGCGCCAATAAGTTAACACTTCATGATTGAGTGCTCCCAATCAAGTACTGTTCAGTCAGAAAGGGAATGGCTTCACATTTAAGCAGCAGCCAATGGAGAAGCTACGGTAGCGCGAGTATATACAGTACAGTGAAGTCTAGCCTAACGCCAAATAATAACGCGGATTTCGCAGGTCCCTATTTATTGACTATTATTCAAAATGAAAGGACTTTCAAAAGTGCTCACTTTACCGTGAATAGCCTATACTTCAGGTATAGGCTATTCACGGCAATGTGAACACTTCTGAAAGCCCACTGATCTCGAATAATAGTCAATAAGTATATTTATTTTAGCCTTAGAAGTAAACTTCAGAGTGCAGTGGAATATAAACGCTGTGTTTATAACGTACCTGGCAATATTTATTTAAAAAGGTGGTTAACGACAAAAAATCCCAAAGAAAAAGTAATTAGGGCCTCAAAAGTATTCACTTTACCGTGAACAGCCTATACTCTACAGAATTGATGCCATTTTTTTTTTAAATCTAATTTTAGATTTTAAGCTTAAAACTGTTATTGCTGTTTAGGAAGTTCGCTGAATTTTTTTTTTTTTTTACAGTGCAGCTCAGTAAAGAGGAATTATATCGCATTTTAGGGTTATATTCTTAGGGTTATATTCCCTCTCTCCCCTCCCCAAAAACAAGGTCTTTGTAATCCAAAAACTGTACGGGTGACAACTCCTCGCCACTCTTTTCCTTCCCTAGCGAAGCGTTTGGCAACGAACTGGAATTTTAAACGAAAATTACTCAAAATGTATTAAATGTGCCTTAAAACCAGTAAAATGTACTCTGCGGGAATCTACAGTACGAAATATTACTGTTCGGTTTAGTTACAGGATTCACACCTTTTCAACGCAGATTTCTACGTCACTTCCCTGCTCGCTGTCAACGAGTGACCTGAAAAGATATACTGTCGTCGACATATTATTAACATAATTTGACTAGAAGTGCTCATTCAACTTTGGAGTGGAGGGCCGGTGCGATGAATCCGGGCGCTACTTGACGGTGGGGTGGTGGTGGTGGTGTAGTGGTTAGACTACTCGCCTCCCGCCTAGGCGAACCGGGCTCGATTCCCGGTGCGGTCACTCGCGGATTTTCGAATGTGGGAATCGTGCCGGACGATCCCTCTCGCAGGAATCTCTCGTTTCTCCCGCCCTTACATTCCGGCGCTGCTCCATACTCACATCGCTTTACCCTCATTTGCTCTCAAGACCTCGATGTTAAGGGTCCTATGTACTGAACCGTTTTTTGTGAAATCGTTATTTACGCCTAAACGCGTGTTTCGGTTAATAAATGTTCTGGAAGTACGAAGTTTTGCCAGAAAGGATTAAAAAAACTATTGTCTATAACGCTATCTTTTTTCTCAATGGAGAAAAAAAAATCGCGAGAGTTGTCGAATATCGCATTTTTAAAGCTTGCCTATGAAGTTTCTTTGAGTGGTAAGAGGAAAGTACAATTATACGCAGGTAGCTTGGTCTGTGTACTTTCATCGCGTGTAATAAAACCCCACTCTTACAGATGTAGTTTAGACAGTGCAGCGTTAGGACGGAAACACTGCACGTCTTGCACGTAGGAGCGTTGAGGCGCTAGGCGTGCGTGTTAGTGTCACCCGTATCGCTTCCTCGCTTCTTGACCTTGAACGCGCAGGTGCATAGGACCCGCAAGAGTGGGATGGAGCTGCTCGTCCAAGTTCAATAAGCGAGGGAGCGATACGGGCGACACTAACACGCACTTCTAACGCCTCATCGCTCCTACGTGCAAGGCGTGCAGTGATTCCGCCGTGACGCTGTACTGTGCAAATTAGATCTGCAACAGTGGAGTTTTATTACACGCGATGAAATACCACCGATTAAACTACCCCGTATCTTTGTACTAACTGTATAGGCAAGTTTTAAAAATGCGATATGTGACCTTTTTCACGATTTTGTTTCTTCAGAGAATACACTTTATATGACAAAAGAAAAAAATACGGGCATAGATAATTGTTTACCGAAAATACGCGTATTCGCACAAACAACTATTTCACAGACAAAGTTTCAGTCTACCAAGTCAGCAGCCAGGAACTTCAAATGGGGAATCAATGTTAAACGAAATTCCTTCTCATTGCGCCAATTTTAAAGATAACTATTTTAAACGAAAAGTATTCTACGTTAAATTTCTCAGGGAATAATGGCACTTGAAAATATTTTGCCAATTTTTTTGTTTAATATGTTTTTATAAAATTTAAATATTTAAATATATAAAAAGAAGACTAATAAACATTAAAAAAAATTAATGTAGCAATATTCTCTGAGAAAATCGCGTCAACTTTTTTTTTTGTTTGAAATAGTTATCTTTAAAATTGACGCAATGAGAAGGAATTTTGTTCAACATTGATTCCCCACTTGAAGTTCGCGACTGCCGGCTTGGCCTACTGGCGCCACTGGGCTCAAGTAGTCTGGAAATAAGCGCGCGAAAACTCCCAAGTGCCACACCTGTGACGGGCGAAGCTGTTTCCAAGCAGCTCGTTCGTTGATTCCAGGCTCGCGCTGCGATCTGCTGGAGCGTTCGCTGTCACTGTTATCGTGGCTGAAATGTCCCCCCCCCCCCCTTCCCACACACACACACACACGCGCACACAGACAGGCCGTCCTGTCGGCACGTTCACAACTATAGGCAATTACAGCCGGCCATTAATCTGTTCCGAGCCGTTGAAGACAAGACCATTGTGCGGGACGTACTATAAGAGGTATCCCCCCCCCCTCCCCTCACCCATCAAGCTTGTTCAGTCAGACTCAACCCCTAAATGGGCAACCGAAGGGGGAGTTAATCACTCTACCCTCCACGATTGATAGTACTGCGGAAACCTTTTCAACTGATACCCGGCAAACTCGCTTTCTTCAACAGCTCTACTTGTGCCGACATTTTTCCACGTTCAGTGACTAGCTTTTAAAGGAATCTTTGTCCCGCCGTATTGGATTATTGGTTTTTCTTGATTGTTTATGTTTTAAAAATTAAAATTCCGTGAGTGACCCTGTACTCCTCTAAGCGGCCGGCGTCACATAGAGAAAAGTCCCCTGCAGCCGCCCTGCATTGCCCTCATATCGGCGGCGTGGCAAAACACAACATGGCCTGATTCCCTGGCTGGTAGAGGGTATTCTTGCATTGGTAGAGGGTATTCCTGCATATAGGCTATTCACGCTCAAGTGAGCACTTTTGAAAGCCCTCTCATTTGGAAAAATAGCTGATAGATATATTTTATGTTAGCCTTACACGTCTCTGCATTCTTATCAATTTTACTGGGCTCACGTCACTCAAGAGTGCCCGTGATATCTTTTAAAGGTTGACTTCAAAATTGCTCACTTTGCCTAGAATAGCCCTTATGTATGTGTTGAAAGGCTGTTCCTGATAAAGTGAGCACTTTTGAAATCAACTTGAGAAAAATATCATTGCCCCCTTCCTGCATATATTTTAACGGGCACACTGAATGGCATTCGCCCAGTAAGATTGGTAACAATGGATCGAAAATTGTTCCATATCTTAAAAGTCGAACAAAAAGTGTTAGGTACAATTTGTGATAACTTAATTTTTTTTTATTTTGCTTTATGTTTTTTTTATGCAACTAAGTGTAAAAATGATCAAATTTTTAAAGTATTTTCTTTCTTCATACTTTCACAGTTTCATTTGACCGACGCATGAATAAAGTGATGAGGCCCATGGCAATGTTAATTTTACATAAGGCGAAATAATACACAACGCGTATACAAGTAGATCTTAAATAGGGCTTTTAAAAGTGCTCACTTTACCGTGAACAGCCTATAGGTGTGTTGCCGTGTGTTACCGTGTGTACAGGCTGTTCAGGGTAAAATGAGCACTTTTGAAAGACCTGCTTAAAATCTACTTGTATGCACATTGTGTATTCTTCCGCCTTATGTAAAATTAACGTTGACGCGGGCTTCATCACTTTATCCATGCGTCGGTAAGTGAAAGTGTGAAATTATTTGAAAAGGAACATTTCACAAATCTGCACATTTTCATACTTCGATATATTAGGAATAAAAAGAAAGCGAAAGAAATAACTGAAGTCATTATAAATGTTTACCTAACACCTTTTATTCGACGTTAAGATATGGAACTACTTCCCCTCCATCGTTATCATATTTACTGGGCCCATGCCAATCAGTGCGCCCGTTAGAATATATGCAGGCAGTGGGCGGCGACTTTTTTCTAAGGTTGATTTCAAAAGTGCTCAAGTTGATCGTGAACAGTCTTTAGGTGTGTCGCCGTGTCTGTGCGCACTCACGCGGAACGAACTAGACAAAGAAAGAAAGAACCGTGTTATGGGAAAGGGAGGGGTGGTCAAGGGTAAAAGAAGACCACAGCCTTGCACTGCAGCAAGCGCCTGCACCCAGCTATCAGATGCATTCAATGGTGCGCCATCTTGAGTCGACTCATGCACGTAATAACCGCCCGGAAGCACGGTACATCTCGGCGACCGGAAGCAGAACAATGAGCTCGGGCCGGAAACGAGGCTCTTGCCCACCGTCTCGTGAAGGTGGCTGAAAGTAATCTACAGCGAGCCGTTGTTTTCGTCGAACGCGTAGCGCGTTTCTCACTGCGATGTCACGCCTCTGCTGTGACCTCAAGCCGGACCCGTCCGTTCATCGTCGCACGAGTGAGTGAGCGAAGATGTCATCGAGGTCTTGAGAGCCGATGAGGGTGAAGCGAGGTGAGCATGGAGCATCACAGGAATGAAAGGGCGGGGGAAACGGGAAATCCCCGGCACGATTCCCACATCCGAAAATCTGGGAGCGACCCCTCTGGGAGTCGAACCCGGATTGCTTAGGTGGGTAGTCCAACTACTACATCACCGCGGCCCCGACCATCGCACAATAAAAATGTTCTGCTACAATAGTGCATTTGCATCTGTCCGAGCCGTTCGACCGTGCTGTCATTTCCGCACAGATTCACGATCCTTGACGACTCTTTCATGATACGATTGAGGTTGTGTGATTGAAGTAATTGGGTAATCGGGTCACCATTTTTGTGTACGTTTCTGTGTTACCATTTACCGTCTGTTTTGACATTTCTTCGACGTATATTACACTCCTTGTCATTGATTTGATATTAAATTGGCTTTGGATGCACTGAATCACTCAGCAAACCAACCATCACAATTTTGAAACAACTTAAAACAAGGATGTACTGAAACATTTTCTGTGGAATAGTTGTTTGCGGAAATACGCGTATCTCGGTAAATAAATACGACTTTTTGTCAGAAAAGATATAAAAAAAAAAACAATTATATGTCCCCTTATTATTTTTATTTTTGTCATATTAAGTGTACCTATTCTTGGAGAAAAAAATTCGTGAAAATGGTAAAATATCGCATCTTTAAAGCTAGTGTATGCAGTTTTCTTAAGCGGCAAGAGAAAAGTACAAAGATACGGGCGTCGTGTAATCTGTGGGCTTTCATCGCGTGTAATAAAATCTCACTGCTACAGATCTAATTCGCACAGTACAGTGTCACGACGGAAACACTGCACGCCTTGCGCGTAGGAGCGATGAGGCGCTAGAAATGATTATTAGTGTCGCCCGTATCGCGCCCACGCTTCTTGACCTTGGAAGCGCAGCTCCATCCCACTCTTAACGAGCCTGTTAGCTATTAAACAGGTTATGTGTCCATCGTACGTTTTCGCGCGTTCCTTTTTTTTTTTTTTTGTGCCAACAGAGCATCTCATTGATCTCGTCGTTGATGACTTCAGATGCTGATGGCCGGTCCATCCTGTTTGACCGTAGACTAAAGATGAGGTAGACCGATCTCGCTGGCTGCGCACAACCATTCCCCTTGTTCCAACAGTGAACTGTTTTTCTGCCATTACGACTAGCGACAACGGCATCGTTTGGCTTTTAGATTAAAAAACGTATTTGTAAACAAATATTTTCAGATGCATGTATACTTTCTCTAACCAATTTGTAATGCAGTTTGATTAAATTCATGTTGGTAGAAATATCTTATTCAATTAATAGTGCTTGTCATTTAAAAATGAAGACATAAACAAACACGTTCATCACTGTCGACCACGTGACTTTGACAGTTATGTTTCTGTGGTGTTGGCCAGTGTTGGGTACATGCGCAGAAGACTACTAAGCGGTCTACTTCATCTTTAGTCTATGGTCTGCACCATCCATCAGCATCTTACGTCACTGATTACATAAACCAATCAAGTGCTGTATCAGCAACAGCGCGATCAACTCGGAAATATCAGAGAGACTCATCTGCTCAATAGTGGGCAAGCCCTAAATTCTTCCTTCCGTTTCTTAGTTCACTGAACGGGTTTTGATTAAGCACCTAAGATTTTTGCAGAGAGATCGTACGTTCAGTTCACGCAAGTGAAATAAATGTAACTAAAATCTGACAATACTAATGCTAACATTTCCTGATATCTTGGTTAAATAAATTTTACTAATTGATGCAAATATTGTGTATCAGAAATGAGAATATAATCGTCTAGATCTTCAGTGTTTCATTACGACGTTTTTTTTTTTGGTGAATAATATAGTATATACACGTTTCTTATATGTTGGTACGGAGAAGCACTTGGCAGGCTAGACTAATGTATAATTCAATGGCATGGCAATATGCGGTAGTGCCTCTGGCAGGCTTCGTTTGTGCAGCATAGAATAAAGTACAACCACGGGACTTCAAGAAACGACGTAACCATTTTATCTGTGTGAAAATCTGTAGAAAAGGTCAGTGTATTTGTTTATCCTGTTTAACATATATTCAGTCAGCATATTATCCGATACGGCAGCAGAGTGTAAGTGCCGTTTATTTTTATTTTTTTTTAGCAAAGTTTTGAGGGCTTGGGAGTAATAACTTACTTCTGTAACATGCATAATGTCTTGGACGTACCATTCCTAGGTCCTGTTAAGGCGGATTCCTACCCGCCATTTTAGATGTATCGATTTTTCGCCAAAGCTTCTATTTCAGAAGGTGTATTGAAATTTCCCCCAAGAGAAATCCTAAATAACAGCTTCCCAAACTTTATCGAACTGCCACGGCTTCGCTACATTTATCAATTTTTAGCTCGTAACTATCGAGGCGAAACGCGAGATTATTTCTTGCGAACGATTACAAAGGCGACGATATAAACAGTAATCAAGAAATACTGAAATTTGACAATGCACTAGGCAATGCTAGGTACTCTGTCGTTCCAAAATAACATGATGCAAAACTGTATTTTCAAAGTATGGCAGAAATTCCATAAATCCAAGATGGCGGGTGGGAATTTGCCTTAAATGAGTTTCCTCGTAGCAGAAACATCAAGGAAAATTGTAGTAATTCAATATGAGGTTGGCAGGGATTAACGTATATTCAACAATGAGGTGATTTAGAGACGTAGTAAGGAGGGAGTAGGTCAATGTAGTAATGAAGGACCCCTCCATTCGTGTGGAGTGATTTCGGAAAATCACAGAAAACCGAGTTCAAGACAGCAGGGAATCGAACCCGAATCCTCCTGATCGCTCGTCTAGTGGTTCACCACTGCACCACCTCGTTACGTAATGAAAATTCATAGTTATAGTCCATTCACGGTTTCTTCGGCCATTTTGAATCAAACCTTTGAAAAATCTCCCCATATATGACGTGTTTAGTTATTTCCTAAATACGCTTTGTATCACAAGCGTTTTATACCGTGTTCATAAAAATTACTTTTTTTCCCCTGTTAAATTGAAATGTTATTAATATCTTATCTATAAATTATAATACTTCATTGATAAATAATTTGAATAAAAACAGGGAGGAAATAGGTATGTTGATAACGTCTAGTGAGAAACAGTTCTTATACAAAATATCATTACAACTGAGTGTGCACGAATGTGGTGAGTTGTCCCTCTGATGTAATTCTCCAGACTTGTTAAGCTTAGTTTGCACGAGGTGTAGGGATATCCTGGAAGTAGAACATTAGCAGGGCTTCATGAAAGGCTGAAGTAACCGTGAATGGATTATAAAACAAGCCGCGGTTGGAGCGCCTCTTGAGCCGAGCATCCCCGGCTTGAGATCGGGAGCTAGCCTGGAGTGTGGCTCCTGCGTGAGAGAGCTGTGCGTCGTCGTGGTTGATGATCTGCGGATGACCGCCGTCACGTCTTCGGCGGCGATAATCGAGTTTGGGGCGCGCCGACCGCAGCAGGACGTATCCGCCCCTCCCGACACCAACCTCCTCCTGTCTCCGGAAGCTACAGGGGCCGACCAAGTTACGCGCTGGCCACCGCTTCTCGGAAGCGAAGGGCCAACCGCCGTACTCCTCCTTCCCCATATCCTCTCTCTTCAGTGAGGGCTGCAGGCCGGAGGGATGATGGGGCGCGGTTATCTGACAGGGCGCGGTCATCTGTGACGGCAACTTCCTGGTGTCAGCCCTGCTGTTTATCGTCCAGGACAGCCGCCTGTCCGCGGAGGACTCTTGCTCAGATTTTGGAGCATCACCAGATTCTTACCCGAAGTGAACGACCCCGGACATTCGCTGCTTACACACGCAGCACTTTTGAAATCAACCCTTGAGAATTGTCACTGTCGCTACTTGCGTGTATTTTTGACGGACACGCATTAGTGACATGCGCCATAAAAGTTTGTAACCATGTCTCAGCGTTGAATTAAAAGTGTTCGGTAAACATTTGTCAGTATGTACTAAAGGTATTAATTTTATTTTCTGATTTTTTAATGCATATAATAGTAAAAATTATTAAATTAGTTACATATTTACTTTTATAATATTTTTACAGTTTCCCTTTACTGACGCATGAATAAAATGATCAGGCCCACACCCACAGTAATGTTGAATTTACAAATGGCGGAACGATACAGGCTGTTCACGGTAAATTGAGCACTTTTGACGCCCTAGTTCCTTTTTCCTTTCAGTCATTATGTATCCTTTAACCATATTTTTAAAAATAAATATTACTATGTAAGTAATAAACACAATGTGTATTTTCTACCGCATTTGAATGTTAACGTATGCTATAATATTATTCCAAAGAGAGGTATTTCAAAAGTGCTCAATTTACGTGAACAGCCTATACACATTGTGCTTAAAATTAGATCTTAAGCAGGATTTTCAAAAGTGCTTATTTTACCGTGTACAACCAATACAATTTTATACTGTTCAAAATGAACTAATGATATTTAAAAAACACCCGCGCGCTTTTAGGAAGCTAATGTTTAATTTGATTTTTGCCATTAAGTCACTTACTTTGTAAACTTTTAAAGTGAGTGACATTCGCACCTCCGTATATATAACTATGTATCAAAATTCAGTCGATTATTTTCAAGCACGAGGCAGCGTTTACACTATGCAATAAAGTGTACAAGTTACCACGCAATCAAAAGTATTGCGAGCGCGCGTGAAGCAACGTTCGGAACTCGTATGCTCTATGGCGATCCGAAAGCGTCCACTCGGCTCAGTTCTTGCATTCACGTGTCAGTCAGATGCTGCCATTCCTGGTGTCAATGTTTGTACCTTCTTCGTAGATTTAGTATCTTAATGAGGCAATTGTTAAGTGACGATTTGTGCCATAACTCTAAAAAGGAATAAAAAAAACGTTGGGTAAGAAAAGGAGACGGCATTCACAGTGAGACCATAACCTCGCAATCAGTTTATGCTGGGGGGGGGGGGGGGCTGCAAATGGAAGCTCCTTCTCGTGTCCCAGAGAACCGCCTCACATTCGTAACATTTCAACACATTTCATTATCGTATCGTCGTTTCACCATCCAGACGTTGTTTCATAAATCCCACAAGACATCACTCCCAAACAGCACGGGAATGCATCGTGTAAACGATGCCTAGCGGGCTTAACTTAACTGCAGATGCTCTTATCGTTTCAGCTAGTTTCGTAAACGTCGCAGGTACTGGCGAGATTAAAAGTATTCTTCATTTATCCCCAGATAAATTACTCAAGCGGGCGTGTAAAAGGGAACAAGTTGGCAAAACAATGGACTTTTATTCCCCCCCCTCCCCCTTTTATTTTCACAGTGATACTTCTGGAAGTTATTCACAGTGAACTTGGAGGAGCATCGTCTTGCTGGCACTTGGAAGATTAGAAGACACATATAATTCCAGATCGACAAGGAAACTGCGAACTGCCCGGCCATGTATTTATAGAAGTTATTGGTCTTACTATATTTAAACGAAGAAAATAATTTCCCCAAACCAAGTCCAAGATTGATTCAAAACAAACTTGGTCCACGTCCAATCACCACGTGAACTAATTTCCTCCAGTCCCCTGAGATCCGGGCTGTGTAAGCCCGTTCGCATGGCCAGAGATCAAGCGGGCTAGATGTCTAACTGGTATAGACTATTCACGGTAAAATGAGCACTTTTGAAAGCCGTACTTAAGATCTACTTGTATACACGCTGTGTATTCCTCCACCTTATGTAAAATTAACATTGCCTTGGGCCCCATTACTATATTCATGCGTCGGTCAAATGAAACTGTGAAATTATTAATAAAGTAAATACTTTACAAATCTGCTCATTTTTACACTTCGAGACATTAAAAAAGAAAACAGAAGATGAAAGAATAGATTTTAAGTTATCACAAATAGTTACGTAAAACTTTTTATTCGACATTAAGATATGGAACTACTTTCCATCCATCGTTACCAACTTTGCTGGACGAATGTCGCTGAGTGCGCACGTTGAAATATATGCATGCAGGGGGTTGTGACTTTTTTCTAAGGTTCATTTCTAAAGTGCTCGCTTTATCGCGAACAGCCTTTAGAAAGGTGCGCTCGACGAATCCGTCTTCCGTAGCCTTTCAGGGTGTACGCCGGCACACGGCGTGAGGGACTTTGTGTTCCACGTCTTACGTGTGGTGTGTGTGTGTGTGTGTTGTGAGTGTGTGTGTAAATGTGCATTCGTTCGCTTGGCCATGAAGGCGTGGCCAGTCTTGGGGAAACCGTCGACTGCCGTCGTAAAACAGCTTGCCTCAGTCAAAACATTAATGGGCGCCCAGTTGGTCACCAACCGGAGAGAGAGTTCAACATTCAGGACGTTACGCCGTATCTACATTTCGTCGATGCCCTCGCGACGTTGTAAGAAAACTATTTTTTTTTTTACTTTCATTTATATCTATTACACCTGACTCTTGGCTAAGATGGGCACTTCTGAAAGTTGTTCTGAGTTTCCTGTTAGTAACCTTCCACAAGTTGTAAAAGTCGAAGATGCCAAGGACATAAAAGGAATTTAATAGTTGCCCTTTCCAACAAGTTGTTAAGAAATGAAACCAATTTACCAAAATCCTGAAAACATTTGCAATACTCAAGTCACTGTTTACTGCTCACGTTTGTTAAAATGTGTGTAATTATTGGTAGTGATTGATATGTTTGAGGAATTGGTTTCATAACCTCTCTGCAAAGATGGGCTATTTTATGTGGAATCGTCGTTTGCTCTACACGCCTATCTCAGTAAATACATTTTCTGGGAATGTGACTTTTTGCCAGAAAAAATAAGAAACCAGTTATAAATCCACACACGGTTACTTCACACTTTCTGAAGCCCTGCTAAACATCTACTTCCAGGATATTCCTCCGCCTCGTGTAAACTAAGTTTAACTAAGTCTGAAAAATTACACCAACAGACAACGCACCGAATTCGTGCGCACTCAGTTGCAATGATGTAGGGCCTATTGCATGAGAACTATTTCTTACTAAGCGCTGCCAACTAACATATTTACTCTCTGTTTCTATTTATATTTATTATAAATGAAATATTATAATTTATAAATAAAACAGATAAAACTTTAACTTAATAAAAGATAAGATACTTTCATGTTAACTGAGATAAAACGCTTGTGACACATGGCATATTTAGGAAATAACTAAACACGTCTTACATGGGGTAATTTTTCAAATGTTTGATTCAAAAAGTGAGCTAGAAACCGCGAATGGACTGTAGCTAAGGCCGCATGGTTTTGCGTACTTATACCGTACTAAATGTATTCAAAAAGAGAAAAATAACGAAAATGGTTAAATAAATAAATAAATATATATAGAGCTTGCCTGCTCAGTTTACGTAAGGGACATCAGAAAAGTAAAACCATACAGAAGTAGTTGAATCCGTGGGCTTCCATGGTGTGTAGTAAAGACCAACTGTTACAGTTCTATTAGAGATTTAACTTGCATAGTACAGCCTAACGACGAAATAGCTGCAAGCCCTGCGCGAGAGAGCGAATGGGCTCTAGGCGCCTTTAGTGTAGTCCGTATTTCCCCCCTCGCTTCTGTGTCTTGTCATGTGGGTATGTATCGTTGGAAGAAGTTATGCGTGTTCTAATTAAAAAAAAAAACTATGAAATGTAGTCATGCAAATCTTTTTCAGGACAAGAATGTGAGTCGATACTTCGTTCCCAATATACAAATTTGGTTATTGACACATAAATGTTGTTGAAAAATGTCACTGTCAGTAAAAATCACTGTGAGTAGCCTCGTGTTTACGATATACAGGGTGTATCTAAATTCGACCGACTTCGGGTGTAGGTTAATCACGAAAAAAGATGTTGAAAACATATATATACGACATATGGTCTAAAATTAAATCTAAGGGAGATACACATTTTTGAAGTTGTAGTAGAAGTAAAGTCTATTACAGTACCACTGTAATGTGCCACTCTCTGGAATCGTCCTCTACCTTCAATGACCACAAAAGTGTGTTATGGGGTGTTGTGCGTGCCCCACCTGCCAGGTATTCGTAAATATTACTTTATAAGTAAAACACGAATTACTCGAAAATGGCGAGGTTTAGGGTACTTACACAGAGTGGCATTTTTTAAAACTCTGACAAGAGGATTATTAATACGTCTTTTAAATCACGAATATGCTACCGCGACATGGATGTTAGTTCGAAATAGGGAGTAACAGTGATTATTTACGTGAAATAATTTGATGACAGCGACAAGTGTTGTAGTGTTTGACGAACTTTGTTCAGTTAAACAATACCCAGGCAATCGGTGTTCCAGCTTAAATATTATCTCAAATATTTGTATTAAACAAAGGCCCGACTTCAAATATATGTACCACAATTAGTATTCACTTTAGACCGTAGGTACTGTATACGTTTTCAACTTATTTTTTCGTGATTAACCTACAGCCTAAGTTTGTCGGTCGAATTCAGATACATTCAGTATATTCTTCTGTAGAACAGTGTTTTAAACTACAGCGATAATGCTGTATCTTTTTTTAATCGATTGCTGTATGAAAAGTGAAAATCATGTAGTCACCGTCGCAATGGTTTCTTAGGATCGGACGTGGCATTGGGGGTGTTTCATATTGTCTAAAGCACTTTTGAAATCAAGCTTAGAAAAAAAATCACTGACCCTGCCTGCATATATTTCAACAGGCGCACCGAGGGACATACGCCCAGTAAAGTTGGTAATGATGGATGGAAAGTAGTTCCATATCTTAACGTCTAATAAAAAGTTCTCGGCAAACATTTGTTATGACGTCAGTTATTAGCTTCGCTTTCTGTTTCTTGTTAATGCATCAAAGTTTAGAAATTACAAAATTTGTAAATTATTTACTTTTATTTTAATTTCACAGTTTCACTTGAACGACACACGTATAAAGTGATGAGGCCCTTGGCAATGCTAATTCTATATAAGGCAGAAGAATACACAACGTGCGTACAAATAGATCTTAAGCAGGGCTTTCAAAAATGCTCATCTTACCGTGAACAGCCTTTATCAGATAGGCCCTTTAAATCGTGAAGCAATTATAAGAAGCTCTCTGACGCAGTCCATACACTGGTGCTTGAGCTCGGGGTTCTGTAGCCCAACCCCTAAACACTGGATAGGAGTAAACAAGATGCTTAATTTATTTACGATTCGATTTTGTTTAGTTTCCCAGTCCAATATCGACAATATAAAAACGGAGAATTATCTTATATAATGTAAATAAACTGCTTATAGTTTTATGAATATTTTTTAACGGAACTGAAAATAAAAATATAATAATATTGATTCAATTGTAGAGAATGAAGTATAATTATTTATATAAATCTACATTTCTCTGCACTATGTTGGTGGTGATCTGAGCATTACATTCTCACACGGCCGTGCATTCTCGTTGATGTGAGCTAGTTAGTGTTTTAACAACGATCTGGCGTTGTGTACCGACACTTTACAGCTCACAGTGGCCGTTTATTTTTGGATGTAATTCTACATATTTTAGATGTGAATATTGAACACATTTTTATTAAAATGGGTCAAATTAGACAATTGAAATGTTATGTTGAAACTGTTCATGTGCAGTAGGGCCAACCCGCGAATTTTTTTTTTTTTTGCTTTGATATCGGCACATTTACACTGGGGAAAAAAAAGCGTTCTGCTGTTTTGCCTTGAGTGATGTCTCTGGTATGTTCGGTGGCATTGCGTTTGCCCTAATTTATTTTGCCCTAAAGTTAGGCTAAACGAAATTAGGGTCAACGAAGTTAGGCCAAACGAAATTAGGATAAACGCAGTTAGGTTATTCGCAATTAGGCCAAACGCAGTTAGGACAATGGCAGTTAGGCGAAACGCAAGCTTCGGATTTTAGGATAAATGCAGTTAAGCTAATTGACGTTAGGAGAAACGAAATTAGACCAAACGCCGTTAAGACAAACGCAGTTTCTGTCAAGAATATTCAAAAATTGACATTTTAGGATAAAATAAGTTAGGTTAAACGCAGTTAGGACAAACGCAGCTAGGCTAAACGAAGTTAGGCCAAATGAAATTAGGTTAAACGAAGTTAGGATAAACGTAATTAGGATAAACGCAGTAGGACAAACGGCATTAGGCCATTCAATTTTAGGATAAACGAAGTGTACTCGTATGCGAGTAGTATGCTCGTTGCTGTTGCCCTGCTGGACCTCATCTGCGGCCAATGTCACCTTGTGACGTCCCCCTCGTGCTGACCTTGGAGGGGCCATACGTGTTCTCCCACCTGCGACCCCAACAGGTGGTCCTCCTTCGCGACAGTCATCCTCCGGGGTGATGTACGATCCGCCGGACGTGGATCTGCGCTCCCCCCAGCACGTGTCTCCCTCAGATTAATTCTCTCCCGCGCCCTCCATCCTCTTGCGTCGTGTTCACGGCGCGACCCCGCGGATTGCTCCGTTCCTTCCACTGGAAATCCCGACATGCTCCGCCAACCTGGAGACATTCCCCACGTCTGAAGCCCAGAAGCGCGGGAGCGATAAAGGTGGGTTTACGATTGACATAACAGAATAAGTTCGCCATGTGCTTAAGATATGATTCAATATATTCAAGGGTTTTAGTTTATGACAGTCGTGTGCGGGTGTTGACGGGTCGTGTTCGTTCTTGGCGTGACTTAAGAGATCGTTATATTTTATATCTTGAGTCCTATGT
This sequence comes from Dryococelus australis, assembly GCA_029891345.1. Classification (NCBI taxonomy): domain Eukaryota; kingdom Metazoa; phylum Arthropoda; class Insecta; order Phasmatodea; family Phasmatidae; genus Dryococelus; species Dryococelus australis. The sequence goes on along the minus strand of CM056993.1, from coordinate 305,060,365 downwards.
AATGAAACGTTTTCTGTGAAATCGTCGTTTACGCCCAAACGCGTATGTTGGTAAATCAGCTCTGGAATATGAGTTTTCGTCAGAAAAAAAAATTATATATGGCCCTATTGTTTTACTTTTATAATATTGAGTGTATTCTTGGAGAAAATAACTCGTGCAAATGGTCAAATATCACATTTTTAAAACTTGCCTATGCAGTTTCTTTAAGCGGCAAGAGAAAAATACACAAAGTTACGGACGTATATTTTAATCTGTGGGCTTTCATCGCGTGTAATAAAACTCATATGTTACAGATCAAATTTGCACAGTACAGCGTTACGACGGAAACACTGCACCTCCTTGCGCTTAGGAGTGATGAGGCGCTAGGCTTGCGTGTAACTGTCGTCCGTATCGCTCCCTCGCTTGTTGACCTTGGACGCGCAGCTATATAGTCCCCTTAAGTACAAGTAGCCAATCAGAGACCAGTGACATTTGTTGTTGGCGGGAAACTGTATTTTAATTTTGGATTTAGGTTATGTCGTATTGTGAAAACGTATGCAAATAATTATTTTCATAGAGAGAGAGAGAGAGAGAGAGAGAGAGAGAGAGAGAGAGAGAGAGAGAGAGAGAGAGAGAGAGAGAGAGAGAGAGAGAGAGAGAGAGAGAGAGAGAGAGAGAGAGAGAGAGAATCCTCTTAGTTTAAAGAGCACTTCATGGTCATGTTTTATTTTTGGAAGAGGTTATTGAATTCGCTTTAATTAACCTTTTCAGATGTATTGATCTAAATGCCCAATGTTGGCATCGGCTTCCCCTTCTATAAAATATCCCGAATTTTTAATAACGTTTAAACAAGCAGTAACCACAAATAATTAAATATATGTAAATTATCTTCACTTTTGTCAATATTTCCAGGTTATGCAGTTGCTTTCGTCTTCTACGGTTCTGATTGGCTAGACTTAGCAGTTGCTAATTCAATCATAAACTGTAAATCTTCTTACTGTTCATTTTCCGTGTGCTTATCGAGTCATTAAGTACAATTCTTGATTCTTCAGTCTTTGATCGTAAGCCCACCTTAAGGGCGATTACGCCGTTTCCACTAGGCGCGATGATCTTAACTGGCGTGCAGTGTTCTCGTCGCCATTTTATTGGTGGAAAGTCTGCAGTAAGGTTCAGGCTGTATCCGAACTCGCCTGAAGTACATACTTTTGTGTACCTAACCCCGGATATGACATAGTATGTGCTGTCCAAATTGTATTGTATTGTTTTTTTATTTTTTATTTTTATTTTTTTTATCCGTAAGATCTTCTTTCAATACTTAGATGTACAAAGATATTGGACAAGTTAAATTACAGTACACAAAGTTTATACACTGGACATAGTAAACACACACATATATATATATCAGATATCACGCAAATACATAATACCTTTCTTCGTAATGCGACTAATCCTCTTCCATCATGCTGTGGGGTGTCAACGTTTTACTGAAGAAAAAGGGAACGAAAAAAACTGGACAAGAAATGTGTACAATGAAGTACAGTAATTTCTTAATATTTGTAGTTTAGATATTCATCTACACTATAAAATACACATTCAATCAACAATTCTTTCAGGTGTTTTTTAAAGAGTTTTTTGTTAAAGAAGCAAATTTCTTGAAGGTGTTGTGTTAATTTATTGTAAGTGAAGTATGTAAGTATACAAGTCCACAAAGATGTATACTTCTCGCGTACTTGCGATATATGTGCCACCATTTTGAGAAGTAAATTGTCGTTTACAAATGATTTTGATATTGTCATTTTATTTCGGTATTAGTAGGGGAATATTATTACTTCGTAGCATAGCATTTTAAACTCGGTTAATAGTAATTGCCAGGACAACCTTGAAAAAAAGTCTAAACAATGAATTCTAATGTGGCCTATAGGTAGGGACACCCGAATTTCGCGAAAATATTTCACGACCAGTTGTACTTCACAGAACTTTAGCTCAGACCCACTTTCGTGATTGGATAGTTTCCGTGTTACATGTCTTAAGTGTGTGCGCGCGAATCACAGACGTGCAGTATCGAAGTTACCTAATATTGATTGGCCAGCCGAGAAGGAAAATGTTTTCTCGCAAAGACAAGCCTCCAATAAGGAAAAGAAACCCGCTGATACGGCCGTAGGGTATTGAAATATAGCATGTACGGAAATCTTTTAGCGAAATTCGGGTGTCCCTACCTATAGGGCCCATTTATAAACTACAAAGCAATCAAAATTTCTAACTCACTTGGAATCAGCTAGAAAATAAATGTTACGTAAATAAAATTGAAATATTATTTAATCCTTGATTCAACCCTTTTACTTTCGGCAATTTATTACCAAGCTCTTCTTAGGAATACATAGTCACTAAACGTGACTAGCTGGCTAACAGTTGTCGCTGAAGCCAACAAGACTGCCTGTCCGAATTCATCAAGTTTGGTGCCAAGGGCAATTGCAGTATGCAAGTACACCAGTATATACCTGAATTCGGACACGGCCGTAGTGCATGCCCCTCGAGTACTCTTTTAAGTAGCTGTCAAAAATATTTTGAGGTGCAGCGCTTTGAAAAAAAAAAAAACGTTTTTAGCTATGTTGGAGTGCCTCGAAATGGTGTTCTGAAATATGCGTCATGTCTTGAAAGTAACCGACAGGCAAAGTCTGAAGTGTGTTTTCTTTGGGGTTCGTTTAATAATATCGTAATGTAACCTGTAATGAGTGTCAAGCAACAGGCAGATAGGCCCGTAAGGGATCCACCTAGCTGTCGCAAGAAGTGTGTTGCACAAGTTCGGTAAGGGCTGTCCACGATAAAGTGAGCACTTTTGAAATCAACCTTAGAAAAAGGTCGCTGCCCCTACCTGCAGCAATTTTAACGGACGCCCCGAGTTACATGCGCTCAGTAACGTTGGTAACGATATACGGGAAGTAGTTCAGTATCTTAACGTAAAATAGAAAGAGTTAAGTAACCATTTCGGCTAACTTAGATTATTTATTTCGCTTTCTCATTTTTTTAATGAATCGAAGAGTAAAAATTAGCAGATTTGTAAAATATTTATTTTTCTAATAATTTCACGGTTTCACTCGACCGACGCGTGAATAAAGTTATGAGGCCCATGACAATGATAATCTTACATAAGGCGGAAGAATATACAACGTACATGCAAGTATATCTTAAGCAGGGCTTTCAAAAGTGCTCATTTCACCGTGAATAGCCTACACCAAAGACAGGCGTGCGTAGGATGGCTTCAGGGGTGACAGCTGCACCTCCATCGCATCGTGTCGTAGGGGAAATTAAAAAAATCATTTTGTCGATTTCGTAATTTCACTAGATAGTCTGCGTATTTGAAACTATCACTAAATTAAAAATCGTTTTATTGTAGAGTACGTTACTTGTGGCTTTTTAATATGTTTAAATATATTCTTTTTTTTTAATCTCGTAAAAGGGGACCTTCATGTTACTGTTTGCAACCACACATTACCAAACTACCAACACACATGTTTTCTCACTGTTTTTATTTATGCTTCAAATAAAATATAATTATGAAATTAAATATAGCTAAAACTTCACTTTAACAAAAATAAAGAAACTTTTATGTTAACAGAGGTTTGACATGATTGTGATACATGACATCTTTAGGAAATAACTAAACTCGTCATACACGGTGTAATTTCTCAAAGATTTTATTCTAAAACTGTGAAGTAACCACGAATACATTATATTCGTGCAGCAGAGCCGAAGTATATGAGGGGATGGGCGTGAAACTGCGAGGCGAGACGCCAGAGATGTAGGCCTACTGTCATTTCGGGAGTGAGCTGTGGAACTGAAATGTATGGCCAACGACACGTCATTTCGATGAGGACGGATTTACTGTAGTTCACTTGTTGGATACCTACGTTGACGATAAGTTTGTGTGTTTGTTTGAGGAAGGGGTGGGGGCGAAGGGGTATGCGGGTTGTTTAAGGAAGGTATAGAGAAGTCGTGGAGCAGAAGAACAGACATTACCATTAGGAGACGTTTAGGAACACAATTCTGCACTTGGGTTTGACAAAATGACTACGAGAGAGGAGTGGAGAGGTCTTGAGAGAGAAATGTCTAATAACATACATATGTATTGTTAGAACTGATTATCCCTGCGCCAAAGGATTTTGTAAGTGGAAAGACGGTTAGGTGGGGGAAGGGGGGTTTTATACTGCTTCCCTATAGCTTTGAGTCTTTGCTTTGCTGAAATATTGTATCGATGGCTGGTGAAGCGGAAGTAGCCAAATGCCACAGAATCAACTCAGCATACTGGATTATGCACCTCGCGTCCCTCCACTATTCGTTTCGAACTTTGATAATTAATATAAACACGTACATATACAGGATTATTCAGCCAAGATATTCACCCTAAATATCTTTAGAACCGCTGAAGGTATCGAAGTTTTGATTTCGAATACGCAAACAGCACTTTGGGCGCATAAGAAACCGCCTATGTCTGTTCTGAGATGTAGTTTAGTACTGAGATATCGATATCAACTTTTTTTTTTTTATGGGAATGTACCCATTTCTCCCAATAGCGCAACATGTTATTAAGCGGCGAGTTCAGTGAAGTGATTATTTTGAAAATGACGAGAATTTTTTGAGATATGAGGAAGTGTTCATAGGTGTATGCATTTGACTTTAGCTGGGGTGGAGTAGGTTGCATCATCCGCTCGGATGTCTAGCGGAGTGGTCCTACATAGGTGACGAACACGCTAATGATACACTTAACACAGGTATCGAACACATCCGAAATTTTTTTTTTGTTGGCATTGTTGTTTATGTTACAGACAAATAAAACTTACTGTATGTTTAATTTTTTTTTTTGCATAGCTGGATTACAATTAATTCACCAAGCAAATTATGTCTGCTTCACAATCCAACATCTTCCAGCGGATGACGTAACCTACCCCGCCACAGCAACAGTCAAACGCATACATATGTATTTGGCCACATGACAAATTTTAGGGGCCGCAGTGGCTGAGCGGTTAGACTACTCGCCTCCCACCAAGGCGAACCGAGTTCAATCCCCAGCCGGTCACTCCCGATTTTTCGCATGTGAGAATCGTGCCGGACGATGCCGTTGGTCGGCGGGTTTTCTCGGGGATCTCCCGTTTCCCCCGCCCTTCCATTCCAGCGCTGCTCCATACTCACCTCAATCACCCTCATCGGCTCTCAAGACCTCGTTGTTATCAGCCGTCCAAAACTCTTCACTCACTCATTCGCACAAATGGCACTAGTCCACGCAAAACAACACATCCCGATAATCTGATTAGCTAGTCCTCGCGAAAATTAAGTGTACTGACTATAGACTGTGTTCTTTACACGGATGTTCGTCTATGAATCTGACCACTCGGAAATTCTTCATGTATGAACTTTGGTTTTTCAAGTATAGACCCTCTGGAAGCACAACTATAGCGTTAAGGGGCTGCAATATGTCTTCAACGCACTGCTGTAAACTGAGGCACAGTGTTTAGCGTTCACCACAGAGTGGTCATATGTAAAAAAAAAAGTTGTGATTAGTCGACGAAGATAGTTAGTAGTTTTTTTTACCAGTCCGTGGGCATTCCACGTGGATGTCTTCTAATATCACTGCAAAAGAAGGCAACGGTCTTGAAGTGTTATTGACGGAAAACATGTAGACCGTCGTCATGCAGATTAGTCTGTTATAGTACAGAATGTTCACAGTAGATAGAACACTTTTAAAATCCCTGATTAAGGTCCACTTGTATGCACACTGTTTATTCTTCCACTCCGTTTACAATTATAACTGCCATGGGCCTGCTCATTTTATTCATGCGTCGGTCAAGTAAAACTGTACATTATTATAAAAGTAAGTATTTCGAAAATTTGCTCATTCTTACACATACATATATGCAAAAAACACAGAAAGCAAAATAAATAATTTCGGTATCATAAATATTCTTTTAACATTTTTACTTCAACATTAAGACATTGAACTACTTTCCCTCCATCGTTACCAATTTAACTGGGCGCTTATAGTGCATTGGGCCAGTTAAAATATATAGGTAATAAAGGCTGTGACATGTTCAGAGGTCAATTTCAAAAGTGCTTAATTAACAGTGAATAGTTTATAAAGGCTGTTCACGATAAAGTGAGCGCTTTAGAAATGAACCTTAGAAAAAAGTCACTGCCCCTGCATGCATATATTTTAATGGGCGCACTGAGTGATAATCGTCCATTAAAGTTGGCAACGATGGATGGGAAATAGTCCCATATCTTAACGTCGAATATAAAGTGTTACGTAACCATTTGTGATAACTTAAAATTATTTCTGTCGCTTTCTGTTTTTTTTTTATGCATAGAAGTGTAAAAATGAGCAGATTTGTAATGTAATTATTTCTTAATCATTTCACAGTTTCACTTCACCAACGCATAAGTAAAGTGATGAGATCCATGGCAATGTTAATTTTACATAAGGCGGAAGGATACACAACGTTTATACAAGTAGATTTTAAGCAGGGCTTTCAAAAGTGCTCATTTTGCCGTGAACACCCTATAGCATATTTAATTTGTTGCATTCGTAAGAAGGGTATGAATTCTCATGTGTCTAGTGTATTTTTGAGTGTTTCCTGTTTTAAATTAACAAGGGTATGGTTTTTTATTTGTCTTGTTTACTATACATTCCGCTGTCTAAAAGCTACCAACTTGGAAATTGGTAAACTTTCTTTCAATGTACTGTTTCTCTAAGGCATCCTACGCACGAGGTAGTTGTCAGATTCCAAGGAGAAAGACGCCCGCGTCTGGCAAATATTCTTACACACACACACTGCAATAGTTAATTCAATTTTCAGCTCCAAAATTAAATCACACATTAACGTACCTAAATATATTCCTATATATATATATATATATATATATATATATATATATATATATATATATATATATATATATATATATATATATGTATATATATGTATATATATATATATATATAAACAATCATTCAGGTATTCAACTATATAGGCACAATAATTTACTTTTGTAACTTTTCAGTCATGTAAAAACAATATAATTAATTCTTAATATTATTTATTATAACTAATCACGCTTATTAAGTAAATGATGATATACAGAAGGTTAAAGTTTCACGCAACGGTGTATGCACAAACGTGGTAGAAGGGCCCTGGCTCGCTCTACATGCGGCGTATCACACAGTTCTTAGAACAGCATAATACTATGTGACATGTACGTTACTTAATGAGCGTGATTAGTTATAATAAATAATATTGTTTTTCCGTAAGGTGGTATGGTGATAAGTTAACATTATGTAATGTTAACTGATTTTAGATATTGCTTAATAATATAGTTTCTTAGTAGTTACGAAATAGAAGATGTTTTACAGAAAGAGTGAATGTTGCTGAACAATGAACCTGTTTTAGAGTGCAAGATATATAAGAATTATATTGCAACGATTCGTGAGGAGAAACATACAATTTTCTTATATATTGCTTTAGTTTGTTTTGTAAACTTGAGTGTAAGCTATGGTATTAAGGGTTCTTCGTGTAAAAATATCATAAATGTATTTTTCGACTGGAACCATGGAAATTTGCTATTAAATAAAATATGTCAAGTAACCCTGATATATATTTATTTTGCTGAAATGTAACTGCAAAAATCCTCTTGTTAATATTTTACGAGCAGATAATGTGGTTAGTGTTTTGTGTAACACGATAATTTCACCTCTCGCTGTAGCTGATGCTAGTGCGGTATATTCCCATGTTACAGGTTGGCAGTCCTGGCGCTGCTGCTGCTGTCGCTGGCGGCGGTCGTGTCGGGAGGACCCAACTCGAAGAACCATGAGCTGCTGACGAGCCTCGGCTTGTCTCGCCGGCGGCTGGCGCCCAGCCACTACCGCAAGCGGCTGGCGAGCGAGTCCCGCGGCAGCCGGCGCAGCGACGACTCGCACATGGTGGTCATCAAGCTGCCACCGAACCCCTACTACTTCTCCCTGCAGAAGCCCCTCAAGATGGCCGGCGCGGCGGCCAACGCCGTCAGCAAGGTGCCAGTCAGCTTCCGCTCCAACGGCAAGCCCGCCAAGGTATACCACTGGAACCTGCCCGTGCTCGGAAAGATGGCGGCGTCGCGGCACACCACCTCGCGACTTTCCGCCCCTCCCGGCGGCGTCACGCACATGCAGATGATGTCACCGTGGACCAAGTCGATGGCCAACGAGGTGCACAACAAGGACAAGTCCCCCAAGTTGTCCGTCGAGCCTAAATTGGGCCGTAAAGATAAGACACCCATTTCGTACTACGGGCCCCGGAAGAAGGTCACATTCCAGAAGTACTTCCCCGGAAACGGCAAACCACATTCCTTCTACGTGATTGAAAAAAGCAGGAAGAAAGTACATCGACATAGGTTATTGCCATAAAGTTCGAAGAGTGACCAATCAACTTTCAAAGACAATTATATTGGAACTGCACAGTTTTATTTTTTTAATACTGCAATCACAAGGTGAAAATTATGTGAAAGACACTGCGTGCTCTATTAACTTGGTTTAATCGCCTTTACATATTTCATTAAGAAATCGGGACTTACAGGTGAGAATGGTATTCGTGTACTTAATAATGACTTTCGAGCGAGAGTTGTCTGAAATGGACTAGTATTGCTGTGTAAATAAATGTACTGTTTCAACAGACATACGTGAATCAAAACCTCAAGCGAGGATCATATAGTGACAAACATTATTTAAAAATTAAATATATACATAATATTGCTTTTAGTATGTTAGGAATTTTTTAATAGATAACCTATAACTATATCAGAATATTCTATTTTGATGTATATATCCGCAGCTGAGTATCTCACTAATTTATGTTTTATGCATAATGTAAAATAATATCTTGTGAATGTTCTACTACCATGAAAGTAACTTTTCAAGATTGTTATAATTTAGTTGATAAGAAACAGTTATATCTTATATACCACGTCGTTGACTGTTCCACGAATAAGAACCCCAGTAGTTGTTTTCCACCTCGCAGTTGAAGAAAATTATAATAACGGAGTATTTACTAGACATAGTTGCCGATGTAGTTTTAAACGTTTTTATAACAAAATGAGCTTTGAAATATTATTACTAATTTTGTACTGGAATCCAAAACCACACAATAAATGTGGGAATAAAATTTTGTCATTGAATTTATTACTGGCATTCTAAGATTTTATATTCGTTGTATTGGTATTGCTATGAATGTTTAAATTTAAACAATTTATTATTTCTGGAAGCAGACACGTTGAAATGCATACATTTATGGAATGTAAACAATTTTAATAAGAGCTCATGGGTAAGCAGTTTTACTGTGTAAACAATACCATGCACTAAGTAAATTATTGATAAGGGAATTAAATGAAAATCAGGAAGCCACTCTGCTATAACCTCTACGAAACTGCTCCGTATTTGGTAGAAATGGTTGTTTAGTCCATTCATTTTAAAAGGGAAAGTCAACTGAAGTGTTGTCAGAATGCATCATTCCACAAAAAAATTAGCCAAACAACTAAGAAACACTAATTTACAGTTCTGCGCCCCTTTACAGTATATTGAAAAAAACAAAGTAATTTTCACGGGGATATTTTTTAACCTTGCTTGCGCTGAAAAGAAACAAAGAAAAGTTATATCGTATTTCTGTTCTGTGGCCCAGTCGCCGCAGTTCCTGGGTCACAAAACTCCAACTACCCAACCTGCCTACCTACCTAAAGTCAAAGGAATCAGGCCAGGAAGGGTTAACTGAAACAAGTCAGCAAAATATGGTGTATTTGTTGATAATATAGCTGTCGACCTTGTTCACACACACCTTTTGTCCGCAGAGGAGGAAACTACTGCTACCATAAAATTTTTAAAATCCCTGTTAAATAACATTTATTTAAACTCCAGATATAATACAATGTTGTTCGCCACCTGTATTTGCCAATAACATACTTTCCCTTTACAAACACCTTTAAAACTCCTTAAAAATGCCCTTCCCATACCCTGGGCCTTGCTGTTAACAAAAGCTTTAGAAAATTCTACAAACTCATTAAAACACCAAAACTTTACTTAACATACTATCGACCTGCCCTACAATCGTAAGTTTCAAAACCACTACATACATATCTAAAAACATAAGCACCCTAAGTGTGCTGACACCAACATATATTTTACCATGCCGACACACTTGTAAACACTCCAAATCCATTTACTTTTACAGTAAACTTACTCTGGCAGGAGTTCTCTCAATATAACTTCATTAATTGTAACCACAACCACCATTTACTGGACCCTTTACAAATCTCTCTCTCCACCTTTACTAACATTTAAAAACAACTCTTTTAAAACATTTCCTTTCGGGCACTCCTACAACATCCACATGACTGCTACCCCGAGGGATACACTCAAAGTCCTTGCCTTTAAATAAATTCACTATTACAATCGCATACTTCACCACGCAGGGGGATTGCACAAACAAATGTAAATAAAACCAACTCCTTTAGAAATAGAATGGAAAAAGCCCCGCTGAGGTACTGGTCTCTTATTATTTACAATCGTTTCGCCCTTGAACATACTTAGGAACAAACCCATGAAATTTCCCACCAAATACTCCACAAAACTCTCCACAATATTATCTAAAAACGTTTCATCAGGCTAGGGACACTCTCTCCACCGTACACTTGCGTGGCGTCTTGTCCGTGAACCCACACCAACTCACTCACCACACAACCAAAGCAGGCTGAGGATTTTGTCCCCACCGACACTTTCGTGAAGGCTGCCAACTTCAGTACTAGCTACTCTCCACTCACACCACCAAAGTAGGATGGGGATATTCTCTCCACCAACACTTTCCTGAAGGCTGCCAACTGTAGTACTAACTACGCTCCACACACACACACACACACACACACACAATCTATCAGCCATTCACTCTCCCTCCCCAAAAGTTCCAGTTCTGTCATTTACAATTCCTCATTGCAAAAAATAATACTTCCAACCTTTCCAATTGTACTGCCCGAGTTCCTTCTTAAAAGGCTCGACGATAAACTATCACGAAGTGCAATGCTGGTCATGCAGCTAAACTTCAGCCCACGCATAACTTCGGGAGGCACACGGGGATACACGTATTAGTCTCTTCACAATACTGTTTACTCAATTTAATAGCCTTTTGCTAGGGCTAAAATCCAACATGGCCACTCCTCATACGTCCGACGCAGGGTATCCACAAAATAAACAAGTTCATATGCGAGCTCAAAATGTACTAAGATTTTACTAAGTCCGAATCATCGCTCTTCGAGAAAAAGTCTAGTCCCGATCTCGGCTGGCCAAAAACTATCACCCTTCGTAGTCTCCTCGCAGGAATATTAAGTTCCCACATTATTAATATTTTCTAAGTCCGAAGATTCCATTAGTACTTAGCTAGTAGTTCGCAGGCTCCTCAACTCGTATATACTCTGGGCGGACACCACTCACTACAGAGTACCAGCACACTGGCTGGGGAATTCTCCTAGACCGCCATTTTACATCACTGGGACGTTACTACCTCAGCGTGGGGGTGGATCGGTCCCTTGTGAGGGACCTTGGCCACCGAGATGGTTATCACTTAGATTGTGGAGGAAAGGAGAAGCTAACCCCCTCCCCCCTCCACACCCATAAAAAATATTTAATGCTACGGAGCAAACATTATTTTACAGGATTCCCAGGGTAGCGCCTGGGATCTGTTGCCAAGACTGATTTTTTAACCTGCCTTTCCCCTGCCTTTTGCGGGTAAAGGTAGGTGGTGAAGTTAAATTAAAAATGAATTTAATCGGCGCGAAATTTTGAAATTCGGGACTTTGAGGGCTGTCGCTAGCCTCCTGTAAGAGCGAGAATACACGGAATTTAAAGCGAAAAGAGTTTATACTAAACGGTTAAAAAGTTGTTTCCCATGACTGGAGTGGCAGCTCGTGCACCCCAATATATACGCCGAACGAAACCCCACGTTCGTGCTCCCTCTCCCCAGAGACTCATACCTCAGCGCACCCTGTACAGGAAACGCCATCTATTCCAAACAACGCCCTCTTTATTGCCAATATATTTTGAGTGGTGCGAAATTCGGACAGCCCAATGATTTCTCAGGGCACGCTTCCACAAGGAGAGCCTGTACGCTTGCAACTCGCTACACATAACAGTTGTGCAAGTCATCGCTCACTCCTCCGCAGGCGTTCACACTTATCTAAAAAGAGACTTTTCCGAGGACTTTTTCCACACTTAAAACACTTGTGACGGACATAAATTCACAATTCCTGGTAATCAGCTGATCGCGAATTCATAAAATCATGAGAAAATAAAACTAATAAATTATCCCCTGATTTGCAAATGTTCAACTTTAGGTCTTTCCTCACAATATGCCATAAAATGTTAGTTAAACTTTAAATGAAGGATTATATTATCCAGATATTTACTTTGGAAAATCAAGATACCTGTGGACGGATTATGTAACTCGTTACTCTACAAACGGGGCCACGGTGGTGTAGTGATTAGACTACTCGCCCCCCCCCCCCCCCAACAATGTTTACAGATTTTCGTATGTGGGAATCGTGCCGGACGATGCTGCTAGTCGGCGGGTTTTCTCGGGGATCTCCCGTTTCCCCTGCCCTTCCATCACGGCGTTGCTCGATACTCAACTAACTTCACCCTCATCGGCTCTCGATATCTTGATGTTAAGAACCGTCTAAATCTCTCCACAGTCCACACAAATAATTTCGTTATCTCCCTGGTAACGAAATTCAAAGGACGTATCGATTGCCGCGTACCGAAGATGCAATTCTGTAACAGCAATGTGAAACGACCAACAGTAGATTTTCTGATACCGATCGTTTCAGCTGATTGAATATTTAACACAGTAATTAACCGACCACTTATTGTTTACGATAGGTTAACAAGAGAGCACTGAAAAGAGATACAGCTAAAAATGGAGTTGTAAGGGAAATGTTACATTAACGAGCACATATTTCTGGAATTATTTACGAGTTTAAAAAAAAATTACGAGTGAACGTTTCTGTACTGTACAACTTTCTGCTGTTCGCCTGACATTTTTCTCAAGAACTATGGTGAATCCAAATGTTACCGTAATACACATATTTATTAAGGAAGTAAGAAAATAAGCAGTCCTACTCTTCTGTACACTAAAATTAATAGAAACCCTAATTTAAATCCATTAAACATTCCAGACTTTCCGAAATCAGTACAAAACAGTTGCTTAACATAACAAGATGTGCTAGTGTAGTTGGTCGAGCCATGGTGCCATATCTTCGTGTTGCGAACCTCGTTTTTCACTCTCAATGCCTGAGCGCGCCAAAATTATTCTTAAGTTATTAAAAATAATATTGTGATGAATATTAAAACATAAATCATGTGAAAATAATGCATTTGACTAATTCTCTAACTATGTATTAAAATATCGTAATTAAGTTCGTCACAAAACGACAGCTATTGTTGTGACGATACGGAATTTTCTTTGCGATGATTACAGTCCCTCAAATAGGACCTATAGTTTAAAACAAAACTACAAAAAGGAATGCATTCTGCATACAATTTTGTCAATGAAATAAACATAGCAGAAATTTTTTTACAAACTTAAGTATAATTATATTTGTTTATTCTGGCTGATCCATGTGCATACGTTTAGTAAAACAATTGTGATTTTATTATTTTCTATATATTATTTTTAAAAACCATTAATCAGAAATTTATGTTAAAATATTAATTAAATTGAGAAATTTCTAAAAAAACATCTTTGGAAAAGGTTAGAATCGAATCCCTTAACCAATAGTAAGATTTAATTACACGCACTCCAAGCGAACACACTAACCACCACCCTACCACAACACTAGAAATGAAATGTTAGTATATCGTCGCGTTGGGAAATAAATTAATATTTAACTGCTTCGCAAGGTTTGAAACAGCTATTATAGGACACAAATTGAGTATCTTTTGTGCTTTGAAATTCAATTCGAATGCTTTCATTTTACGAGGTTATGTAGCTTGCTACGTCCCCCTACTTTGTTACCTCTCCCAATTTGAACATTCATAATTTTAGGTTGACCTTGATTAGGACATTGGGCTTTAATATGACCTTGCTTACCACATACAAAACATGTCAAAGGAAATCTACTCTTTCACACTGAGCTACCCTGATACTTATCTGGTTGAAAGATACATACCTTACATTGGTAAGCTTTATGGCTAGGTTTAACACATTTTAAACAAACAATCTTTTCACTGGCTTAGGAGGAATTTTATCCTGCACATAGTACACGCACATCTACACGGTGAAACAACTGTCTCAGCCAGCTCAAAGTAGTAGGACAATCAGCTGAAAGTACATAAGGTTGGTACTGTGGCAACACATGATATATGATACACTGTACAAATTCGGATTCCCTATATGGCAAGCCCAAGATCTCTACCAAGCATTCTATTTTCCCTATATATGTCAGCAAAATATCTCCAGGTTGTTGGGTTTGATGGAAGAACAAACATTGCAAATTATCATTAATACGCTCACTATCAAAACATCTAAACACTTCCTTAACTACTGTGCCCCATGGTGCGCCAGATTCCCTAGCTCTAATAATAATCGGCTGTAGGTCACTAGGACCATAACCACTAATATACCTAAAATGTCTTGCAAGGGAAAAGCCTGAGTTTTAACTATTAAAGTAACTTGTCAAAACTCTACTACTTCGACTGCAGTGCAACTGTTAAGAACAGGAATATCTGCTAATATTCTCCCTACATGCTTACTAGCCATATGAGAAAGTGCACCAACACTGGAAGATACTGTAGAAGACTCACCACTAACTTTATTTCCATCACCGGTCTGCTCACATGACAAGACTCGTGCGTGCACTCTTAGTTCATCCAAAGTAGCCTCCTCTGGCACATCAGGGACAATGAGATGTTTAAGAAGCTGACTCAAAGTTTCCTTTGAGAGGTTCTGCAGCCAGGCGGATCTTTAAACCTTTTCAAAAAGAAAATTAGTTTTCAATCAATGACAAACATCCAACCAACTCAGAGAAGAACCAATAGGAAGCGTACAACTCTGCCAGTGGCACAGTTTTCTGTTACGTCCCTTAGGGGATAGTAGGAATAAAGGAAGGTAAAAAGGATGCATTACATAAGGTATCAACGTAAACACAAACATGCAAAGAATTCAAAAATCGAAGACGTATTCAAAATCATCCAAGAATTACAACCGAAAGCAGCATTCAACTAGAACACTGATTTTAAAAAACTGCAACAAACATAAAAGGGAGTGTTTTAAGGCATCTCAGCATGAAGGCAAGCAGAGTAAACACTTTCGAAATTCAATTAAGCAAATGGAATAGCTCCATAACCTAGCAAACTCCATCAAACTCGTAATACATTATAACATACTGTAAGCATGATGACCCATTACAAAGCAAGGTTATGAAAACACAAAAGCATCTTTTTCAAAATTAGCACGTAGTAGAATTCTCACTACACTTCATTTACAGAACACTCATTTACTAAGAAATATTAAAACCTCCTTAGGATTAAAAATCCTTAAAATCATTACAATGAATTTTGCTCAAGAAAAGTATTGCTAAGGCATAACAAAGAAATCCATCTCTTACAAAAATCCAAATAAAATACCATTTCAAAATCCTCACAGTATTTGCTGCGAAGAAACACTTCCCGAAATCTACATACACGACCACGATTAAAAAACACTACCAAAAGAAACACTATTAACTACATTGCAAAAATCCCTCAACATTAAAATACTTAACTTTTGTACACACTTTACAAGGCACCACGACCAGCATGCTGAAGCACATCACGCCGATCCTCAGTACAGCCATAGGTCTCGTAGTGTACAGACGTATTTTGCTCGGCTGGGAACAGGCAAGTCGAATAAAGAAGTCAATCCGGTATATTCTACGGCAGCAAAGTTTTGCCATTTTTACACAATACGCCCTCTTCAAATACTAACAGTTTATTAACACAGGCCGAAAAAATACAGGTGATTATAATCTTGCTAGGAAACAAACAAAGTGTCCTAACCACAGTAGTTATGTCGATACGGCAGGCAGCTATCAAATGAAATTCTTCAATTTGGTCTATATTGTGGCGACAATTTAGCTGAAGTAGAGTTCCACAAGCAGTCAGGTTAATTCAACTGGTGTACTACATCTATTAACAAATGACGCCCAATGAGTATAACCTTTCCATCATGCTTCCCATAATTCTAACCACCAAGAAGATATATTCAATGTTTATAGCACCAATTGCAGGGATGGCAAATAAAATTTTTGGGCAGGCAGGACAGTCTTTGGCAGTACACAGGAGTTCTCACATTAGTTTACTTTGAAATAGATGACTGTCATGCCTGTCACACTGGGGACGAGGGTACGATCTGACGACCATCTTGGATGATACCACACCGAAATCTCCTGCTCTATTATTCCTAGCTAGTGGTGGCCATTGAAGATTTCCCTTTTTCCCTCGGAATTTATTTTTTTCCTTCCTAATCTAACATTCCTTCCAATCTCTTCAAGCTCTTGCATTCCTCTTCTTTTTCCTCTCACTGTAACATTCCTTCTTGTTGCTCTATCTCTCTCTCTCTCTCTCCCCCATGCCCATCGGCCTTTCCCTGGTCAATTCTGTGCCTTGGGATTTTCTCATATTCCTTCTGGATTTGCCTATGCTAATGATAAAAATTGTGAATATGCTGGGGCTGGGGGCTGGGTACAAGCTGGCATACTCACAGATTTTCTCATATTACTTCTGGATTCGCTTATGATAATGACACCATTTGTAGATATCCTAATATCTCACATCAATCACCCACCACTATGCTAATGAATTCACCACCACCTGGCTGCTGGCTGGGGACGAGGGTACAAGCTGGTATACTTGTATTGGCCCTCGCACTCTCCTGATAAACTTGCCATCATGAAAAAAGAGGATATTTAATAATGAATACATTTAGGAAAAAACTGCAGGCACCATGCATGCACATTCACAGTGTAAAAGTTATACATAAAACTTAATAGCATGAAAATAATACCGTCAGTATATCTAGTGCCCTGGTCACAGTCCTGCACGTTCGTATATATGAGCATTAATAATATAAATAAATGATCATATTAAAAAAATTAGCATTAAAGATGCCAAGATATGGCGAAAAGGAGTATATGCACACAATACACCCTGTGTGCCAGCACAGGGAAAAACAGAGCGTACACTACCTCCTTCCAGAACCTATCACTCGCCCTCACACTTTACCATCCGCATGGCTATGGCAATGTGCATGGCTCTCGGACTTGAGACTGGGGCTATATACTACACCAGCAAACACCACTGGGATTATTCGTTACACAAACATGTATGCATGAATGCGTAAAGATAAACCTCAGTTCCATCAGAAGCATAGGCACAGTGGTTAACAAGACGCCGAAATGGAATTCTTTTCACCTAAAAAAATTTAAAGCCGACAAAGGAACACCCAAAAAGATAATAGCCACAGAGGAAGAGTGCAATAGTGGCAAATGAAGAGAAAAGGGGGAATAGTACTGAAAAAAAGAGTAAATACAAGTATGGTTCGACCACCAGTTACTACTACAGTGCTGGTGTGATACAAATACCGTTTCACACTCACAACCCTGCTAGAATAAGCATTGGGTCCCCTAGGAATTGGCTATAAACCCCAGGACAGAGACCCAACATAAACATCAAAAAGTATATCTCTTGCACAGGCTAGTGTGTGCCACCATTCAACAGTGCAGCCAGCCATCAATAGCAACACCCTTGCAAAAAATATACCTCTTGCATGTGCTACAGAATGTTGCTGGAAAAACACATAATCGGAACAGTACATACATAGGGTATAGCGGTAACATGTCTGACGAGATAGAGATACCTCTTGCATAGACTAAAGAATGCTACCATCCATCAACAACTACAATAGTATATCTGGCAAGATCACTATGTCTCTTTTCATGAGAGATAGTATTCTGCTGAAAAAAATACATAAATGGAATAAATCATTACACACATATCATTTGTTATGGGAGAGGGGAATGGAAATACTTCAGCTTCGACAATCCCGGGCGAGGAACTGCCTTCTACTATGGATCCCGACCCTATTCGCTCTCCTAGAGACAGACACATATATGATGATACATGCCTGCCACAGAAGTGTGTACAGATCATCCATGATAACCATAACGAACAATATTAATGCCATCATCCAGGATATTGTGTCTTTTGTCCATCCACAAGAGTGCCAGTTTATTGGAACATTGAGTATATACGTCATTTAGGTGCCACCGAATATTATTCACAATTACTCTCATTACTTCCTGGTTCATCAAGTACATTCTTAAAATCTTCAAATGTCGTATGATTCTTAACTACACATTTTTGTGTTCCCTTGGCTCGTTTAACATCCTTGATGGTGCACTTGTACAAGTAGAGCTTGGCCCTCAGCCCAAAAAACCCAATCATGTTGTCCTTGCCACACTCATCCTTAAATTTACCAATCTCCTTTTTATTTACAGGCGAATAGCATGGATGAGCAGGTGGGTAGCTGCTCATGTCGAACTCGGGCATGAATGCTGGGTCTGAGACAAGCTCCCTGTAGAAGTCATCTGTCCCTATCTGCACTACAAATAAACCTGTGTCCATATAGATCATCTCCATCTTACTACCATACCTAGGTTGCATGAGATCATAATGAAGCCTGTTCATGAGGATTTTTGACAGGTCGACTACTGCAAATTCTGTATAAATAGGTTTATCGAATTGGATATTTTCATGCTCCAGTTTAACAAGAAATTTTAATCAGGGCCTAGCAATAAGTTTCTTGGTATGTTGTTCCATGCACAAGAGTTTTATAGAGTGGTGCTTCCTCTTGTTTTTCATGAGTTTCTCATAAGTAGTGTTATTCATAAGTTTATAAAAGTCTTTTTCGAACTTGTTTGCAGCTGTTTTACACATCTCCATATTCAGTGCTATGTAGGACTGCAGCCATGCCTTCTCATTGAACTGCAGTACTCAATGATTTTTCATGAGCCATAATCCATAACTAATTGCCTGTTTTAAGGTAATGTAATGAACAAAATAATTGGATTTAGCTTCAAGAATGGTTATGAGTTTTACCTGTTTGGACCCAGGAGGGCACTGTTCATATCCAGGAATGGGAGATCATTGTGAGTCTCGTGTAGTTGGTCAGGGTACTCAACACCTACCTCCAGTATGTAGCCCATATTGTTAGTGTCTGACATGGACATGACATCGATATCCGTGCTGGGCCACTTGAAGGCAGAGTAAGGCAAATGCAGTGACAATCCAACAATACAAATTATTGGTGTCTACATACTAAAAGTACATAGATGGCTTGCAGGAATCATACATGACAGGCACGTCCTGATTGTTTGTCACACAATGTCTCTTTATGCATTGAGTGATCCCTCAATGGCTACCAGCCCCGATAAATATATGTATGTCATAATTGCTGAGAAGCTCAACTTCCACCTATGTAACCTTTGTCTTCTTCAGCATGGAGTCGAATGAGAATCCGGGGGCACTTGTGTACTGGTACGGTCAAGTCTGTATGCCGGCAGGCACAACCCCTGAAAATTCTCAAACACATAGCATAATATCAAGACATATGTCTTTAATATAGCATTGAATAATCTTTTAGCATGCTGCACGCAAACATCTCCGAGACCATTTGTTCATTCTGGTAATCGCAATTGGTGATGTTGCTGTTGGTAAGTCTGTTGTGAAAATCTCAATGGGCTGCAGATGTGACACAGCAAGTTTCCCCCAAGAGTAAACACAGTGTTAGGTGAACACTCCTTTCCTTGTTACAAGCTCTAATTCATCAGGTGTAAAGAAGGCTGCAGGGATATTAAAATCTGAATAAGGGAGATTCTGTGTAAGTGTTGTGAGGCTGGCAGACAAGAATCTAAATGTTTATCAATTGTATATCAAAATTGTCAAACAAACTTCTGCTAAAGGTGACTTGTTTCTCTTTAATGTGCACGATAACAAATATGCCCTGGCTATTATATCAACTTCTTAATTATACAGTTTTTGTTATAAATTAAATTGTGGAACAGCACAGGCAGCCTATTGGGACAATGGCGTAGTTTGTTGCAATTATCACATATCGCCCTGATAATGTTACCAGTAAGGTGGTCATGATCATGAACTTTGGCGTTCTTCATGGCGAATGGGCTGGAGAAGTGGCAGCAGGTGGTGGCCAGAGCGTAACCAGTCTGTTCATCATGAGTGAGGGGCTGCATTCTCTCAGACTGACTGTATATCTCCTTCAAGAGATTGCCAATCCTCACTATCTCCTCCATTAATTTCTCCGATGTGTCTTCCCTGGTGTACACTAGTACATCTGTGGGCAGGCCAGTTGTCTTAGAGGCAGTATGATGCTGTTATCCAACTTCACATATATCCATAGTTGTATGGTTCATGCTTCTGATTTTCGTAAATATAGGAAGTATCCAGGTTTGGCTGACATAATTGTACCGGGACTAGCTTTGCCTCAAAGTCAGCATATGCCACCAATGGTACCTTATTGCTATTATGATAATTCTAAAATTTGAGCATAGGAGTTTCGCTTTTCCTATCCTGCTGGGACATTTTCACATGACTGGTGAGTACTAATTGCAGTATCTTCTGTGCTCAGCTAGGGTCTGTTCGCCAGTGATACCTGTAACTCATGGAATATCTTGGTGCCATTTCAAACATCTCTCACATATATGAATGATAACATGATGTGTAGTTATCTGGGCACATACCTGGTAGGAGAAATCAGAAATATAGCAATAGTGCAAGTTCATCAGAAGTGTTAGGTCAAAGTGCTGGGCCAGTTCTTCCTTCGACATGCATATAGGAACCACCTTGTAATCTTTGTCAAGAGCACAGATGTTCAAGCTGACCCCAGAACTGTTCCTTTCGAATAGCAGCATGTGATTGATGGGGTGGGGAACTCTAGCCCATTGAAATCAAATCACTTTTCCACCCCAAAATAGTGCTGGTCAAGATGTTCACGATCCCAGCCCTCAACAAAATGTGTCAGGATCGCTCACTTGATCCACTGCTGGTCTTTGTTCTGCGAGTTAATAATTACCTTGTTGGCTTTAATGTGTGCAGGCTCCTCCTGACATATCTTGGCCATGCTGGCCAACCCAGCATCTTCAATGTTGCTAACATTGTAGAGGGGTACATTTTAAGGCTTGGAGGTATGCTGGCCCAAATCACCATCATGGGGTTTGGGCTTGCCATACAAGCATTCCATAAATATATTAAATTTAATTGAACCTACATCTTTGACTACATTCTCCAGCTGACCAATGATATTCTTTTTCATGCTCTCCAAGTAATTGCAAATACCTGTCGCCTTGCTCAATGTATTCTCGGACATGTATGTTACCATCATACCTTGAAAGGCAATTTATGTTTCCATGAAGCCATAGGCATTGGGATTGCCAGCACCAACAGCTATTCTATGATAAGACCTGCCCTCTGCTGCAATGAGGTGGGCAGGATTGGAAGGGCCAGCCTGTGAGGAGGCAGTATCAATATGCTAGTGCTTCGCTGGAGGGACAGTACAGCCATTGCATTTGACACTGTGTGCATGCAGATTGTAAGTGCATGTGAATTGCCTACAACACTTATCACTTTTCAAAGATGTGTGATCAGTGATAGTTACGCTCATGGTGCAAGCCATTCATCCAATCAGTAAATGCACAATCACAGAAACTGCACTGCAGTGCAGGTGGCCACATAATAGATGTGTTACACAATGAAGATGGCTGTGATGTGGACGACAGAGAAGGAATTGATGATGATTGTGAAGATGATGAAAATGATGATGCAAATAAGTGAAAGATGGAAAGGAGCAATAGTCTGAATTCATCTTGTATGTGGAAGCAATGGAGAAAACCCAACAACGACGAAGGACATCTCGACTGGTCGGTCTGGCGGAACACACAAAGGGCTACTCGACACTGGATGACCAGGAGGAAACCTGCAGAAATTGCATAACCCTAAGTTAGCCTGAAAACACAATGTTCCTGTGCCTCACAACTAGCCTATTGCACCCACAAGAAGTATCGATCGAGTACCCAGACAGCATAGGGAATGTAAAAATAAAAGTTCTCTCTGAGTGCTCCCAGTGTCTCCCCACACATCATTGCATCCCATCGAAGTGCCATCCCTACCCCACACACCAGGGAGCTGCATGTAGCTGCCAGATGTGTGTATGGTCAGTTCCAGCTGTATATTCTCGTGGGTTGGCACACACAAAAGCATGTCATATCGATAGATTACCCTCACATGCCGAAGGGGATGTAAATAAATCACCTAAAATTTATACTACTACATGCCCTCTGTAGCATGCTATGTGAAGGGTAGGCTATGTGTGAGAAACATCATCAGAATTCACACAGAGGCCTCCCACATCATTGTATCTGTCACAGCTCCATCCATACCTCATACTGCATAGTCTTGGAAACCATATGAATGCAGCATGCTGGCCAAGTACAGCCAGTGTGTGTGTGACTGTACATATACGCAGTCTGGGAGTACCTCAATGTTTATTTTGTCCCAGGTGAAACATATAACTTCTATCACCCCCGCCACTTGTACATTTCCCTAATATGAATAATGTTAGTAGCAGTCAGGCACATGCTGTACTGTGCCGCAGTAACAACATACATTAAAATCGCACTGTAAGTGGCGGCCCATGAGTGAGCATGTTTTTTTTGTAGTATCACACCTCCATGGACCTGCCTGCAAAGGGGGGCAGGACCAAACAGGTTGATATCCCCACCCTGGGAAGTGGCCTACCTGTATCGCGAATTTTGTCCTGAAGGGATGGTGCATTTTTGTTTATTTTCTGTAGGCTCTCATATCCATGACCCTGCCTACAAAGGGGGCATAACCAAACAGGCTTTCCCCCCTACCCGTGAAATGACCTGGAACAGGACCATCACCAGAGGAATTCATTGACTCCATTCATCTCCCACCTCAACAGAGGCCAGTGAATGGCGTGCCCACTCATAAGTGGAAGGTAGGTGGGCCATGGCCTCCCTCCCATGCACACATGCTCATGGCCTCCCCTCCTCTGCATGTGCACTCACCCATTGACTGTAGGGTTGTCCTGTCTGGCAATGGCCACAACTGGTGTGTACAGCAGGTAAAGAGCAGCATACAGACACACACATGTGATAATGCAGCAAGCCAACAAGTGATTATTACACTCATGAGCAAACAAAATTAAGTACACATGAGCAAACAAAATTAACTACATATAATAAGTTCGCCTGGGGAAACTAGCACAGAGATGCAAATGATGATATACTTACCACAGGCATTGGATGTAAAGCACAGGTAATGACGATGTGCATACATGAAGACAGCTTGTGGCAGCAAATGAACCAGACACACCCTAACGAGCTGGCTGATCATAAGTAACTGTGGATGGAATACAGGTCGGCAGGCAGTTTATCTATTTTACACTCGTGCAGGAGAGGCAGTGGTCGCATGCACATCGGAATAATTCTTAAGAAGCTTGTATGACTCGCCTCTCTCTTCCTACAGACACAGTGGTTGCGACCTCCAGCGTACATATATTAATACATGTTGTATGTTACCATTTAATGTGCGTGTATTCTTTTGTGTATAACACTATCTATGTATAATGTACCCTTTATTATACTGAAAACTTTACTTCTTTCTCTACAGTTAATATACATACAAAGTATGTATTAATGTTACCTAATATAATGATAATAGTGAATAAAAGCATGTATGTGTTGTATGTTTGTAGTACTTTTTCTATACAGCTTTTTGCATTTTGGGTATGTATGTTACATCACTCCAGGCACAGGCGGATAATGTTGACTAAAGAACACACATATTGGGCAAGGTTACAAATAGATACATTTATTTATGAACATATATATGGTTTTTACAATGAATTACCAGTACACACTTCTCTTTTTACATACATTCAATTATGATTTTTACAAAAACTGCTTTACAAGCACCTCTCTCTCTCTCTCTTTCTCTCTCTCTCTCTCTCTCTATATATATATATATATATATATATATAATATATCTCACACACACACATGTACTACATATCTATGTATACTGAAGTGACATCTTTTATATTTATTTTTCAAACCTAATGGTGCATGTATGTTATTACACATATGATCTTTACAGTTATAAATATGTATCGCACTACATATCTACTTATACTGCAATGACAACCTACACTTTATATTTACTGTCAAACCTAATGGAGCATGTGTGAATACTCATATACATGGAATAGAAAAAAAACCATTTCATAGCATACAGACAGCATATTTAGAGGGCATTGATCATGCTATCCATTAGTCGACACAGGTACTCTTTAATATCGGAGGCTGCACTGTAGCGAGGCTTGGAATTGTTGCAGCTGTTGCTACTGGCTGACATAGCTGTGCATGTAGTAGCAGTCAGCATGTAGGGAAAACAGTTTGCACATAATGGTTGCCATCACAATCAGGCACAGCTATGATCGCAGTAGCAGTGGTTCTGTGGCCTCGATGTCTGCAGGCGACTCGGAGATATCTCCACTGCACTGGCAGCGACACAGCCAATGTGGTGACATCTGGGTGTTCAGCAGCTGGGTAGCACCATGGTCGACAGGGGGCTCTGCTGCTGCTGTTGGTCGTGGTACCATATCCTAGGCTGGGGTGGGATTTGCTACAACTGCCACCCCATAGCCTGACAGGTGGAATGCCATTGTGAAATGCTGATATGCAGTAGCAAGGACCTTATCCTCGGTATAGGATAGTGGCTAATCCTCAAGTAAAACATGGCACACTTGTCCTAAGTCGTACACTGATCAGTTCCAGACCAGACTCGTGGGATGCAGACTCATGTGCCAACATACGATGCACTATGGTATCACAGCCCTCTGTGTATGTCTGCTGTGTGTCGCCAGTCTTGTACATATACATCACAATACTGTGACCTGTGGTTGAGTTGGTATAATAGGTACGTTCTAGGTGGAAAGTTGCCATACTTTCTGCCAGACTGCTACTGCTGCTGAAAGGCTGCATACAGAGCTCTTGTATAGTTCACCAATGTCTGTGGGGTAGGGGAGCAGGTGACATCACTGATATGTAAAATACTTAACCAATAGTCTCAGGATGCATGCAACAAGGGTACAGATAGCCTTCATATACTGGCTCTGGCTGCAACATGTTAGTTCTCCCTGGACCATCATGCTGTCCATTTCGATACTTCTGGCTTTGATGCCCATGATGTACTACCCATACATGTAAGTTAATTAATCTATTTCTTATATACATAGCAGATATTGGCTGCACATTTGCTTCCATAGTCTTCCAGCATAGTGATATGTAAGTGTCCCATACACTTCGGTCGACCAGCATATTGTCATATTGTTTATATCGCATAGGACGAAGTCTATTTCCTTGTACTCGTAATGCAGTTTTGTAATATCTTCAAATTATGCTTGCACTGTGAGAATGTGTCCACCTATGGGTAACTTACTGTTGGATCAAAGATTGGCGATGGCGTGCCTATAGTACTTATAGCATGGTAGAATCTGACTGTGGAAAATTATCCCATACATTATGATATCCCCACATGTGATTTTCACCATCACATACCTGTACTTGTCCGTGTCCCAACTCTGGTTTAAATAGCACCCTTCTATATCCGACAAAGTACTACTCATACAAGTTCACATTTTATGGCCAGAAATGTACACAGTCGCGTTTTTCAAATTCATTGTGACGGCATTTGTCTACTGAATGCTGCACTGCTGCTGATGTCTGGCGATATGTAATGTACAATGCATCTTATATGACTGTGATGGCATGTTCAAACTACTATAGCCAAGTAAACTTCACACTTTAGCAGAGAATACTTTGTCTTCCATGTAACTGCTCCATGGTCCATGATGGTCATGTGATGTTCACCTATACAGGTCTCAGTCCAACAGGTAGTTACACCGGTGTTGGGATGGTACAGCTAATATGTAATTGAATGCATAAACCACATCTGACATATTCTCTTCATTTGCACAAGTCAGCATATCCATGATAGTGCAAGGTAGCTTCATGTCCGGCTGCAGGTAATACACGGGTCATGCAACAACAGAGCATGGTATCGAGTATAAGGCCAGACATCCCTCTTTGCTCTTGATGTAGCACACATAGTGTTCGAGACCATTGCAGCTTTCCACTTGCTCAGGCAGTCCTGGAGGTTTCAAGTGAATATGGCAGTACTCAGTCGTAACATCGCTGTACTTGGTCGTCCAGACGGTAGAAAATGGTGTACATGTTTAACATGTCTCTGTGGAGAGCTAGAGTTCCACTGAGGTAAGAGAGAGATGCTATCTATTTTTTTTCCTGCGTATGCACACATTACAAGAATTCCATCTCATGCATTGTCTTGCTGTTATAGATAGACTTGATGCCACCATATGCTATGTGCACTGTAATCTCGTCAAGCGGATTCATGTTGGTCTCCAAGATCAGTTGAATGTACCATGTAGGTAAATGTACCCAAAAATCCACATTTAACATGTCATGCACTTGCTGTAAGATGTATCAGCCTGCTGTAAATCCGATGCAGTGTACCGCTTCCCAATCACCACTCCATCAATAACCTATAGAGTGCATTACCGTTCAACTTTGCTATAAGCCTATCCATTATGCTAGGTAGTACTCACATGTAACCTCAGCACAGGGTCGCTATATGTATTGTCTGCTAATAGAAGAAATGCAATTACTATTACCGCCCACCACCATGGTGGTATGTACCATCATGCACGGACATGTCGAGCCTAGCATGCACACATCAGTTGTGTTTGGTTTTTGTGTACTGAGCCTTCAAACCTCTTAATTAGATTTATGTTTATACCACAATAAATGCTCAGCCATCTCTTCTGTTCTGGGCCAGCCACAAAGACTAAACTGTCTGTCTCCACTGTTAACATACCAGTGAGTGCACCATTTATTTTAACATATTCTACATCTCTAGCATCCCAATTGAGACTGTGATAGTGTTTCTTTAGTCACATATTCGTCAGCTTACTTTTCCTATCGAATGCCCTCCATAGAAATAGGTAGAAATATAAATGTCGGTATGCTACCATCTACATCACTAAGCAGATGTGCTTAATAATAAACCCACATGGTGAAATGCAACCCTAAACATTTGCGAACATTGTGAGAGTTGGATGGTTAATGGTCTATAGGTGCAAATCACGTTAGCATTTTAACTACTCAGTCGCGCACATTGTATGTGACCAGTCTATCGTGGATTATTACATTTTAGGCCTGAGTGTAGTCTGGAAAATACTCTGATGAGTCATTTAAATCTTGCAGTCGACTACATCTGACACTATCTTATCATCCTGTTTGCTAACATCAAACAACAGAAAAGGGGGCAGTGTTGATGAATTCTCCGGGTTCTAGCATCTGTGACTGTATTTGTCTATAGTATGATCTCTAAAAGTCAGAGTACATTAGACATGGTACCATATACATTCAGTTTGTGAAATATATGTTTAAATCTCCATATGCACAATACTCAGAGTTGAGGAATACTTTAATGTTCTTTATATTTGCATGATATAATTTCAAGCAGTCTGCATTGACTCATTTTGTTTGCCCGTCTGAAATGTGACTATTATGTAGCAAGGTTTCTCACTTGCAAAACTTATTTTGACATTCTAATTTATGCTCAAGGAATGTGGTACAATCTGGTATGTTTCTAAACTCCGTGTGTATGAAATGAAATATCTACATTCGTGCATTTCCCTGCGTATTTCAAGAATTTAATGTGCTTGGACGTTTTTACCTAGACATGTGGAATCAACCATTCGATGGATCTATTGCAGTGATGTGACTTCTGTTGTGGCAGCAGCCAGGATTGCATACAATTGCCTGTTTGATAATAACTAGCTCCTGCTTGGAATTAATAATTATGTCTTTGGTGAACCCTAGTAACATGGTTAGCAGAATACATTCTTCGAATGTTCCATTACTGTAGACAAGAACCTTTAAGTCCTACTCAATCCCCCAGCCTACCATTTTAGCCCCTGGCAGTTGATTGTGTGTCATTGAGAGATAATTCTTTATGGTGACTCTAATTCCAACATCTCTTGTTGTATCTAATTCACATCCATTTAGCTCGTATGCAATTCTTATTATCATGTACAATATTCTGTTTTTGATTATTTTTATCATCGTGGGTACAGTGCCGCCTGCCTTTGCAATCTTTCCTCAGAACCTCAAATATGAATTACACAGCATGATGTAAATATCTTGGCTTTGTACTGGGATTTACACATTAGACAAGGGTACGTATAGGCTGGTAGATAGGGCATGTATGTGTGGATTTTCGCCTTGGTGACTGCATCTTCGAAGCCTGCTGACTCGGCTGTATTTAATAATTCCATGTCCATATTTGCTGACCATCAGCACCAATGTACATTTTCAGATCTTAGTGCGCTGGACGATCGCTTCGTACTGATTTCCAGTTTGTTACAGTAAGCTGCTTTTATTAACTTAGTACTCACTTGTTTAAATTTCTGATCCATCTTTGAGTAAATGTAGGTGTACTGATATTTCCTCACTTCTGAAACTAATCAAACGACTCTCTTGGTCTACTATAGAGATAACCACTTCCTGTACACTCTCAATCACAAATGGAGCGTAAATGTGCATCTTCAGTACATCCACCAGCTTAAATCCTGGAGGTACCATTGTGGAAAATTTATATAGTGTTTTGTTGGGCTTCCCGTTGAGGTACAATCCGGTAACCAAATTACAGATTATTATTTTAACATTAAAGGGGAAAAATATTTACTGGCAGGGTGGATTCATGCATTATCTTTGCTTGGTACTTAGTGTTCGCGAATCCGAGTATTGCAGCAAGTGTATCGCTTTCCATTAAGTATATCTGGACAGTACAATACATCTCACTGTGTAGTGTATTAGCGTTACCTCGCAGCACCAACGTCACTTCTGGCTCCAGTGTATTATTAAGGTAGTAGCATATATTCAATCTCTAACTTACATGTGGGTACATGCACCTCACCTCTCTTACCATATTCCTTGATGTAACAAAACATACAATTACGATAATCTATGTTCGGTACAGAGAAACAGATTGAAAATCTATGAGGGCAATGAAACATGCCCTGTCCAGGTTCAGCGGAGGAAAGTGCACGGAACTCAGTTCTGAGCTATTGCCCGACACAATTAGGGTTACGAACATGACTCATACTTACAAGTAGTGCATTCCTGTTAAGTATAGTTTTTAGTATATCGACCTTGAAAGGAAGTGCATGCATAAGTGACCACAGTTTCATGCTTGTGACAGTGACTCTGCTTTGTAGTTATAATGAAATTTCACATCTTTCAAATATGTTTTCTGTTCTGGCGATGGCCTTAAATTTCCGTAACTGTTCAAAGTATTCTGCCGTATTCCTACAGTTTTTATACACATTTCAATGACTCCCCACCTCGAAGCTGGTATCTAGGTTTACTATACCACACTCAACTTGTCGTGGACTGTGTGGTAGGCAGTTTCGCATGAGCATGCCTCGGAAATTGGCTGTTTTTAATTTACGGCCAAACTTTTGTATGTATATGTTTGTGAGTGGGCATCTGGGCAGTTAATTTAAACTGCCTCTTTCGTCTGTTCCTTTGGTTCTTCTTTCCCCCTCCACCACATACACAGTAGGGCCGACGAAACAAGCTGCTGCCATTTTTTACCCCTACAGAGTGCTTCTAATGGTCTATTGTGTCGAATCGCTTCGGTCAACAGATTTTTTCTGCCTTGGCTGTGTTCACCACAGTAGCAATACAACTTGCACCACCAATAAGACTGTCGAGGATGCCGAGTGCTGGTAGTATGAAGGGCAAAATGCCTCCTCACTTCTCTACTACTTCGCAAGGTTTCCTCCACGTCTTCCTGATTTTTATATTCCTTCCAAACTACAAACCCATTCCCGTCTTGACCTTTGTTTTAGAAATCTTGGACATGCCATAGACAGCTAGATGTATACTGAGTTTGAATTTGGGCAACCTAACTATCGACTTGGATTTTTGGCGATAACAGTGTCAGCTGCATGCCTATCTTCCAACTTGTTACTGGTTACATAGGCTATGTCATGTTTCTTGCATCCCTTGTCCAACGAATTGACAGTGACATCGGCATGCTCCAATGTTCGAACTAGTCGTATACCAGGCCCATAGTATTTGTTAACTCGAATGTGTGCCTCGGAAGAAAGGTTGTTGATCAGCATATTCCCCAGTCCATTTCCCCTCTTAGTCTTACTCCCGTGGCACATTATGGCGTTCTTACACAACTTGATCATTATGCTTAGTTTATATGACCTCAAACTTTGCCACCCACATTACCTGACCTCTGGGACGTCCGTATGAGGTAACTACCTTACCAGGTCTCAAATATCGCCCTGTCACCACTAGTACCAGAGATTTGCCTGTTCATGTATCAGTTCAATGGATACTGTGCTCCAGACCACCATGCTTCCTGTTCGCATCACCGTTGATGAAGAAACAATCTCCCACGAATCATGTCGTGGGAAGCTTCTACCAAAGACTGTGTGAGGTATCATAGCGGGACAAAGCAACTAAGGAAAGATATGTGCACTTCTCAGCCTTTTGGAGGAGCCCAATTATCTTTGGTTCGATCACATTTACTTGTACTCTAAATTGCTACAACAACAAAAGCACCTGCGGTTAGCACAAATACTTCAAGCTGTAGATGGCCTCCACCATTTTTCATGTAGCAACAATAAAGAAGTCGTGCCGCCAAGTGATGCTTTGCCAAACTCTGTGTTGGTTTTCGATGACATATCTTCTGAGAAGCAGTCGACCATGAAGGAGTATTTCAGCATGGGGCACCATATAGCAGTGGATTCGATTTACCTGTGCCAAACTTATTCATGTAGGCCTAAACAACTCCTGTGCGACAATGCTAATTTCCTTGTGCTATCTGCATGGATGACCTGAATTTATGACAAGTTTATGCTGATCATGTTAATACAGATATGCTTTTTGATGGGTTTTAATGAGTGTGTTCACATTACTGGCGAGAACCGCGTGGTTTTCTTGTGATAGATAAAAATTTCTGGCTCCATAAGGGGAGTTACTGTAGGAGATTCGATCAGTTCAATATCGCACATCAGTGTACAATGAGCTACACCATATCCTAGTTTGGTCATTTAGCGGCCTGAAGCATGCATCAGATAGCTGTATAACATCTACTGACAATGGTAACTGCAGTGTCGGAGGGAAACTGGCCAAGAATCTCAGAAGGCCGAAACATGACTGCGAAATGGCTATTGTGTCCTTTGTCTGCAGCATTACTTTAGATGTTTGGCAACCATTAGCAGCACTGAAGGGCCACATATGCTAACACTGGGGCACAACTTCGTGCACTGATGGCCGATATGATTCGGCTCACTTCTTTAGAGTCGAAACACAATGGTGTGGATGAGCAAATAGCCAGCAGGGTTCATACGGCCATGACTACTGAATTGCATGCATTTACTGAGGTTGTGCACAAAAATGTATATTTTAGGTGGGAAGCTCGCGACCATGGAAGATCGTCTCTTCTATATGAATACACTGACTACCAACATGGATGTGTGGCTTGGCACATTGATCGAGAGTGTGGCCCAATCATCTGCTTTTACTTCCGACGATATGTTCGAGGCTGTGGAAGGCTGGCTATTCGGCAACGTGAATGTGATGTCTGCTAAGATGGATTCTCAGATTCGTACATTGACTGATGATGTGCGCAATCTAACTGATTTAGGAGGCAAGCTCGCAGCTGTCGAAGGGAAGCTCAATGCTGTAGGAGAGCAAGTTGTCAACAGGGTTCTTTCTGACCTGACTACTAAACTAGATGAGCACCTAAATGTGATGACCGAGGGCATGGGCTTGCTGACCACTTTAAGTAAGAAGCTAGAGGCTGTGGGCAACATGTAATCGGAGCTCGGTGCTGTCGGGGAGCGAACAGTTAACAGGGCTTTTATCAGCATGTCTGCTAAACTAGATGCACAAGCCCGAGGTTTATGTGTGATGCTCGCGGACGTGGAAGACCTTATATGCAATGGGACTGTTCATGTCTTATCTGACTTGCATTCAAACAATGGACAATGGAGACATTGGTAGCATGTTTGAGATGCGGTCGTCCAGCGAATCTCCAAGACAATGCTTATTGTAGAGACATATCGAGTCACCCCTATATATATATATATATATATATATATATATATATATATATATATATATATATATATATATATATATATACAAGATTACCATTCTGCTTTCGCTTTTATTACAATGACTGCCTCTGTGGAGGATTTACATAGCATAATCGAAAGTGTGCGCGAATGGAGCGCGATGCAAAATTGGAAGTGGCATTCCGGCCGATAACTTCTCAACTAGATAATTTACAACAAACTTTCCCCTTGCTGTTGAAATGGAGACTAAACCAGACATCGAACCCAGGACTGGGAAGAGGCACAAGATTCCAAATCAACAAGGACAACACCAGTTCAAGAGATTTTTAGGAACACACCCATCAACACAGCGCGTGCACACACACACACACACAACAGAGGTAATATCATAAGCCTTCCTTTCCTTCGGAAAATAGTCTTAAAATAGTTCATAAGATGTTAATATTGTAAGCAAAGGTTTACTGGAGACATTAAATAAAAATAACAAGTGTCACTTTAAGAAACCCTTATCACGAAAATAGGCAGAGAGTTGCTTGTCGTTGCCAAATATTAGTACTAAAAATTCTAACATTAATCAAACTCTTTCTTTTGAAGATAGCTCTCGGAATCACTTAACTTTAAAGGCCACTAAAACACCTAACATGGCACAATAATGTAATAATCTGGCCTCCACATTCTTAAACGTTTAGAATACTGGTTTTACAAAGAGACGTGTGAATTGCGAGTAAATGAAGGGAGGCTCTTGGAACAGAGCTGACAAAATACTGTTACATGCCGATGGCTGGAGGGTATATATGTGTTCCTGAAGGGCGGAGGTCTTATTAAAAAATAAAAGAAACTAAACTTGATTTCTAATTGATTCACTCTGCTAATATTTATAGCATTAAATTATCTGTCTCCACTTTTACTCTTCTTATTTAACAGTGAGCACAATATTTAAAGTCTGTTTCAACTCTAATTAATATCTTTCTTGATTTTCTGTTGGTTACAGTCAATTTACTCATATTCATTATTAACATGTGTTCAGTCTATCTGCTGCCATCATTTATAATGTATTTCGCTCACACATCTAGTCCAATAGTCCAGCCTGCCAGCCGTATTTTTCACTGCTTCGTACTCCCAGTCACAGATTTTCCTTCCGCTGGTCACTTCTCTTGCCGCTCATGCTTCTATCACTAGGAACTCAGCAACGCATTCACTCATCAACTTCAACTCAACTCATGGCCCGGAGGCCTGTTGCTAAATTTATAGCATTTCCCTGACCATCTGGAAGGTTCAACGCACCCCGAGTCATGCTGAGAGAACAAGTTCAGTACTCCAGAGCATTCTTCAGATAAATGTGGTAATCAATACAACCAGGGTCAGCAGTAGCAAAAGAGATTATCGTGTCGGCTCGCTGTTTGTACCTTATATGCAGTTAGCTCACATGCCATTCAAAACATTCCATTGACATGCTGCCACATTATAACCACTACTCTGTCCCTCTCTTCCGTGTGCTCGTGCAGGGTAGGCCAATGTCACCAGCACAGACCAGCGACACATAACACTGCCCCCTCCTCAAGTACGTTCATCCCGAACAGACTCTGTAATGTACGGACCTTCGTAGAGTGCCAGTCGATCGATGCGGACAACCTTCGGCTTCGCCCAAGAGTCTTGACAACAAATCCGAATGACCACATCATTGAACTACTTCAGAATCCTGTAGAGACCATCCCAACATTTATGTAGCTTTGGGCAGTACCCTTTTCTCCTCTGTGGGTAGAACAGCCACACCAGTTGCATTTCTTGAAATACCTCTCCCGACATTCTCCTATTATATCGCATCTTCATCCTGTCACTATTTATTCTTAGGTGCCATCGAGCAAAAGCATGAATGCCAACAAGTCTGTTACGTAATTCGCTGGCATAATCAGGGGCTGCAGCTTTCTCTTCTGTCGGTCGGCCAAACAGCAGGTCACTGGGAGCCGTAGCTCTCGTCCAAACAGCATCCTTTATGGTGTTAACCTTGTCGACTCCTGAACTCCTGAATGGTAAGCAAGAAGAAACAATGACACCTTTGAATCCCAGTCCTTTTGGTTTGTCTGCCACAATGATTGACATGCACTGCTTAAGAGTGTGGTTAATCTTCTCGACCATTCCATGCAACTGAGAGTGTAAGACTGCAATCCTAGTCTTTTTCATCCACAGACTTTTCTTCACCTCCAGGAAGACTGCAGCATCAGTGTTTCTTCCCTGATCAGAATGGAGTTCTAGTGGCACTCCAAACCTCGAAAAGACATGTTCTCCTCAGCCACAGTACGTGATTCATGGTTCGGGAGGAAAATGGCCTCAGCCCACTTGGTAAAATAATCTTGAGCCACCAGCAGATACCGATTACCTCTCACTGTCACAGGTAAAGGGCCCAGAATGTCTACTGCCATCCATTCGAATGGAGCTCCAACATTGTATTTCTGGGGGTGACCTTGTTCGCTGGTTTGTGGGCCCTTCCTCGCAGTGCAGGTGTCACACAATCGGTACCACTTCTCAACATACTCCCGATAGTGAAACCAGTAGAATCTCAGCCTAGTTCTACCAAATGTCTTATTTACACCAAAGTGCCCAATGTATGACTCATAATGATGTCCTTTTAAGACTTCTAGAACCTGGTATTTTGGAAGGACCAACTGTAACCATGTGTGTTTTACATAATTACTTTCCCAGTTCCTGTAAATTACACCATTCTTCATTATGAGGGGATTCCATTGCACCCAGTATGCTTGACAACTGCATTCAAGCTAGATATCTCTTCCCATTTTGGCCGACAGCCAGCTTCTTTCCTCTTTAATAATGGCAACAAAGTGGGATCATTCATCTGGTATTTCCTAATATCCTCATCAGTTCAGGTAGATGTTCCATCACAAAATAGAGAACATTAAATTCTTGTAGTCCATAACTTCAGTGATTCACCACTCTTTACTTCCTGGTGTTCGTAGGGACGATAAAATGGCTCACATGTCCTCTTTGTAAGTGAATCTGCATTGCTGTGAAGGCATCCAGATCTGAGCTGTATTTCAAAGTCATATTACTGTAGATGCTGTATCCACTGGGCTATTTGACCTTCGGGGTTCTTAAAATTTAGTAGCCAGCATAATGAAGCATGGTCGGTTCTTATAATAAAATGTCTGCCATAAAGGTAGAGGCGGAAGTGTGAAATTGCCTTCACCATGGCCAGAAGCTCCCTGCATGTAACACAGTAATTTCTCTCAGGCTTATACAATACATTTCTGTAGTATTCTATTGGTTTTTCCTTCATATCTTGAACCTGAGATACCACAGCTCCAATGCTTACATCACTAGCATCAGTGACCAAAATTATTACACCCTTACTTTTCGGGACACCCAGGACTGGAGGAGATATCAGAATTTTTTTTAGTTTACCGAAAACATCTTCATACTTAGTGATCCAATAAAATCTTCTGGAATACAGAGTATAAACGAGATAGTTTCTCTTCAAATGTCCTTGTCACAACAATGTAATTTACATAAACTTGACAGATATCTAAATGCAAACCTTTTTCCATCGGGTGTTATAAGGTGGCAGCGGTATTACATAGCCCGAAAGACATAACTTTTAACTGCTAGGTTTCTTTACCTTGGACACAAAATGCAGTCTTCTCTTGGCCTTCTAGGACTACCTCGCACTGCCAGTATTCACTCTTCAAGTCCAGAGTAGAAAACCATTGTGAACCTTCTAGGCTGATTAATGTGTCACATATCCTTGGAAGTGGATCAGAGTCTTTCTTTGTCACATTACTAAGCTGGCGATACTCTACACAAAACCTCACAGATCTATCTATCTTCTTAACAAGGTCAATGGGTGACGACCATGGGTTAACTAATGGTTGTATCAAATCTAATTCTTTCATTTCCTTCAGAATACTCTCAACTGCCTCATGTGAAGTAAGTAGCAGTCGTCTTGGTGGCTGCTGTATGGGTCTGGTCTCTCCTGTATCAATGTGGTAGCAAGTCACTTTAATCCTTCCAAGTTCATTTGGTCCACACAAGAAGGCATCCCTATTCCTCTGCAGTAATTCAGAGACAGTATTCTCCTGTTACCAGTTATGATTTTATTTTGTTCTTGCTAGTAGTTTATCCAATACTTCTGGTAGAGGACATTCTATTTGTTCTACTCTAGAATCTTCTGAAATATTTGGAAGTACACGTGTGACCTGCTTCCACAAACCTATCATGGCTCCCTCCTCAAGAAGAATGGTACTATCGAACAAATTTATCATTCTAACTGGAAAACTTTCATAATTAGAAGAGGCCAAAGTCCTTGCTATAACGACTTTACCTGGTATGATGCCAATCCTCTCTGCTAGCTCAGTTAGACCCAAATTCCTGGCAAACTTTACTTGTCATCTGCCTGTAATGACAATTACACTAGAAGTGGGCAGCTTAATAGGTTGACCACATACTACTGGGCAGCTAATTATGGAGAACAAATCATGCCGTGCAGATTCCACTAATCTGTATTGCATACTCATAGACACAAAGTCGAGTATCGATACGGCACCCCAGCCTACATAGCACATCAAGCTCCAAAAGACAGTCATCCTCTATTTCTGGTATGCAAACTTCGTGCTCAATGCTAAGGTCAGCAAGCTTCAAAATCACTTTCCTCTTACCTTTGACTGGTGTGGTCTCACCTGTTACTGTAGTCAAATAGCATCGTTCCACGTTGTCGTCGGGTGTTCGCTGGAAGGAAGGCCCGAGGATGTCTGATCTCACTACTGTTATGGTCGTCTCAGTGTCGACGACCATCTTGCATCCCAGTCCTGTTTCACCGACCGTGCATGTAAGACTGTTGAGACCTTTCCTCCAGCAGTCACCGATCTTTGCCCCTTAAGATCTGTGTTTACAAGTTTTCCGAACGTGCAGTATTCTCACCTGCCTCTCGCTGCCTCTTTTATCTCTTCTGCTTCTGCTGCTGCTGTTATGGGCAGTAGGTTCTCAGGTGCCCCGTGGCTGTCCATATGACCAATACTCCGGCCGTTTTGGTGGGGGTGGCATAGCTATGTAGCACGGACCCTGGAAGCACTGTCCCTCATAGTCGCCTGTAACTACTTCAGCGTCTTCGTTATTTTGTCTTCGTCATCTCCGTTCAGTGCCACTGCCCATACCGGACATCGGGTGTTGCCTCCTGTCTTGCCGACTACACCTCCAGTGCTCAGGCCAGGGCGTCCTGCACGTTGTGGAGTGCAGCCAGACGTACTGCTTGTCGAACCTCTGTGTCGGCGATGGTATCGATGAAGAAGCCGGCTGCGATGATGTCGCGCTCCTTCTCGGGGCATCCTTCCAGAGATGGGTGTCTTGCAATAGCTTCTGCAGTGGCTCCCCTAGTCGCTGGGTGCGGCTTCGTAGCTGTGCATGGTGGGCATGTCGCAGGTACCGGTCACCGAAACGTAGCTCTAAGGCCAATACTAGAGTGGGATACTCCAGCCGATGTCGCTCTTGCAGAGATTGTAGTATGCTCAATTCAGGGCTTCTCAGAACAGCGGCGATGTAGTAAGCCCGCTGTTCTGTTGTCCAGCAACTTAGGATAGCGACTATTTCAAACTGGCGTTGGTACTACCGCCATGAAGTCTGGCCATGTAAGGGGTGGGCTTAATTGAGACCCTCTCCCCCACTCCTGGCTGCGCGATACCAATGCCAAAATATCGGGCGATACGAAACTCTCATAAAAGGGGAAAACTGAATGTCGAGGTAGCTAAACAAAATCATACAAATTAAATGGGATGCAACCCAAACCACTGACAAACACACACACTAAACTGGATTACACAAGTCCCGATAGGTGTCGCGTCAAGCAAAATAACGAGTAAAAATGACTCGCAATACAAACTAAGTTTACCAAAAGGCAAAATGCAAATAACTTAAAAGAAGTGCATACAAAACGATTTGGAAAGGCAAGGGGAACATTACACTTAAACTGAAACAACTAAATTGCTCAAACCAGCAGCGACAAGAAAATTAAGCTTCGGAAAATACAAAGTTCTTAGAAACAGATACTTGAATGCTCAGTAGAGCAAACGAACTGGGTGGTGACGCATTGAGGCGGCACAATTTACACTGTCCATTCTCGTATTCACTAAATAATTAATGCCTTCTATTTTCCTGTCTATATTTGTATTTACAGTGTCTAATTTCCTGTCCACATTCTCATTAAGAGAGTCAATTTTCTTGTCTACATTCTCTTTAACATTGTTAACAGTTCCAATTACAGAACTAATTTGGTTATTTACAGTCTCGTTCACACTACTAATTTGGGTATTTACAATGTCATGTACACTATCTTTCACATTACTAACTTGGTTATTTACAATTCCTTTCGAGTTATTTACACTTGCGCTCACACTAACCATCTGGCTACGTAGCCGCTCAGCTAATGCCCGCAGTGCTTCCAGTTCTGCAGTAATTTTTCTAGTCAACATTCGTTACTATGCTTGTATAACACAGTCTTAATTATTTTCACCTGCAGCTATTACATTAATTAATTAGACCTAATATCACTACTTACTAAGCAATTGCTTAACTTGATTTACAATTGATTAATTAATAATTGCCTCTATCCCACTACTGACAGCAGTGTTACATACCGACCCCTGAGGGGTGCGTATCTGAGTTCGTGAGGGATAGAGGTCTTACTAAAAAAATAAAATAAATTAAACTTGATTTCCAGTTTACTCACTCTGCTATTATTTACAGTATTAAATTATCTGTCTCCACTTTTAATCTTTTTGTTTAACAGTGAGTGCAATATTTAATGTATATTTCAATTCTAATTACCGCCCTTAATTTTCTCTGTAGGTTACAATCAATTAACTCATTCTAATTATTATCACGTGTTCAGTATATCTGCTGCCACCATTTATGATGTAATTCACTTACTTATCTAGTCCAATAGTCCAGCCTGCCGGCCGCATACTTCACTGCTTGATACTCGCAGTCGCAGACTTCACTTCTGCTGGTCACTGCTCTTGCCGCTCGTTCTTCAATCGCTCGGAACTCAGGCACTCATTCACTCATCAACTCCAACTCAACTCCTGGCCCGGAGGCCTGTCGCTATATTTATAGCACCACTGGAAGGTTCAACGCACCCCGAGTCACGCTGAGAGAACGAGGTAAGTAATCCAGAGCATTCTTCAGATAAACTCAGAAATCAATACAACCAGTATCAGCAGTAGCAAAAGAGATTATCGTGCGGTCTCGCTTTTTGTAACTGATATGCGGTTCGCTCACCTGCCATTCAAAACATTCCATCGGCGTGCTACCCCGTCATCACCACTACTCTGTCCCTCTCTTCCGCCCGCTCGCGCAGGGTGGGCCAAGGTCACCAGCGCAGACCAGCGAAATGTAACAAGAAGTAACGTCAAGAGATGCAGCAGTACTTTACCCGCTGAATGCGCCCAATGTTACCATTTACATTTGGCGGGGGAAGACTGCGGGGTAGATAAATGAATAAATTAAACAAATAGCAGAACTGAATATGTGTGTATGTGCGATTATGGCACAATAAAATAGCCACATACTTGCAAAATTAAAGATTCTCCGTTTTACGATCACTAGTGTTAAGATGGATTTTATTACCCATTAAATGTAGGAGAAAAATAATAAAATGAGAAAAATTAGGCAACATATTTTCATTAGCAAATGATTTATTTTCATTGTCAATACGTGTTTCAACAAATACGCTATCAGATATGATAATCATTCAAATAATATGAACACTAGAAGCAGCAGCTGTTTTTGTTCAAGTGTATGTATTTGCAATTTGAATATGGCCATGACATACCCGCTAACCCAAGAAAGTGACGCGGGAAGAATGTTGAATTGACCCCAACAAAAATCGCAGTGAACTTGATTTTATGTCGTAAAGTATGTAATATTATTCGTGTGAATAAAGGGCATCACTGAGCAAAATTTGGCAGAATCCAGCGTATTAAATGTGGGATTTGTGTATGTTGTTTAATAAGAAAAAATTGGGTTTGGCTGCGTTGGAGACACGGTCGTTTGTTTTGCGTGAATACGTCTACGTTGACGTGCTCGGACGCCTTGATGATTATTTTACGTTCCCGGCACCGCTTCACTCGATCGTATGGGGTTTTATGGGTAACACTGGATTTCTTTTGAGATGCTCTTTCCAACCGTATACGATTTCTGTATTTTGACTTGGCTTTTTGACGAGTATAGGCCAAAATTGTGTTACGTTTTTTTAAATTTTGTTCATTAAACGCATACAACTTCACCTTAACCACGCCACACAAATGTTGTTATACACGCAATCGATTGATCTTGACGAGAGCTGTCGATTGAAACCTAAACGAGTATCGTAGCTTCTCCTAATCAAAAGTTATACTACGTGGAATTTGTGAAACGCGGCGAAACTAACCCCCCCCCCCTCCCCGCAACGCGCTATGCTTGGCAGTCTTCACTGAACGTATCATATTTTTTTATCCATTGGTAATCGAGTGGTGCAATTGAATTTTGAATGAAGACGATAGATTCGGAGCTGCAATGCCAAACTGTACCCCCCGATTTTGTTATCGTGGGATTTTCTGGATTGCCTCCCACTATGGTTGCAAATTTAAAGGTGCATTCACGTCAAAATTAGTTCCAAAATGATTCATCTGGAAGACGCAGCCGACGTGCTCGCAGGAGCCCAGTTGCGTCAGCAACCAGCCCAGCATCTGGCCGAATAACGGGAAAGAATAATCGTGGACAACATCTTAGCGTCACGCCGAGTGTTTTGGCGAGATGCCAGGAGCTGGACTGGTGCTAGTTCCGCAATAAATGGTAACCCAGCTCGATGCATCGACGATCTTGCTCACTTATTTCACGAATTATTTGTCTACAAAACAATGGCGGTACCTGTTCTTACTTATGGCTGTGAAGACTGGGTTCCCACTCTCAAGGAGAGGTCTAAAATACAAGTCACTGGAATTAAAATTTTAAGGGGGGTTAAGGGATGTAGGCCTACAAGGTTGGATCGATTTAAAAGTGTGGTCATAAGGCAGGAATTGAATATATAGACACTTAATGATAAAACTGATTAGTATAGACAAGAATGGAAGGAACATATCACACGAATGGATGAGAGACATCTTACAAAGGAGATAACACGCGTAATATATTGTTTTATGAATGCTTGCGTCAGGATAACAGATACTTACCATACATACGTACAAAGTATCATTACGGTTTGTTCGGTTGGTTACAGAAATTACTACGCGGGGGAAATACACATAAGACTAATCCCTGGAAAGTAAAGTAAAAATCAATCGTCTACATTCGAGAAAACGTTATAAGGAAAGTTTACCTCTTCCCCCAAACAACACTCCCCCCCCCCCCCCTTACCCGAATGAAATTATATTTTTAGTATTTAATAGCACGCCATTCGCAAACACATCCACTTGTTATAAGTGAAATAATCATCACAAATGTAACGGTTTACAATTTTGACTTCATAACTAAAAATGGTTCCTTTTGAGTGCAAATTTTTTTTTATATAAATATGCTGATCTTCTAACGCAGTAAAGAAGATATCTTATAAATGTATTATTGTACCTTTATATATGCTTGTACAGTGTCTATACAGTGAAGAAAACGAGCTGCAGTGCTCTAGCTACCGGAATACCCGCATTTAAATTTAACCACGGCTAACCGGGTTATGAAATTCCTGGCGAGATCAGAAGCGGAGCGTCGCTTGTGGGAAACGCTGCCAATGACAGAGGGTTTTCTAGAAACAATCCCGGTCTATATCGGCACTGAATACGTAATTTGCTGTACTATATCCTCCCCTCCCAACACTTTTTTTCCTTTCGAAACGGGTCATAAATCTGATCATTGTCAAAGATAACCGTTAAAATCCACCAGTTGACCGTCTCGTCAGTGATCCACCCAAGGTTACGTTGTATCTGTGTAACCGTACCTTATTCTTCACACCAGGCGAATAAAGAGGGTTTCCCCAGCCTTTAATACGGAGGCAAAGCGAACGAGAAACTAAGGGGGCCCTTCCTTCTGGTGCATTTTCTTAATCACCGATCGGCCATTAAATCGAAGACCCCCCAATCCCCCCCCCCCAACCTCTAGCTCCTTTATTTCATTTCTTCCTTGCAAGGGAGAAGGGAGGAGGGTCCCATGCCACAACTATTGGTGTTGACAAGGGGGTTGTCGGTCTGAGGAGGGGCAGAGGGCCGGCACGTATTAATGGTCCCATTTCGTTCCCCCACAGTCCCCCCTACCTCCCCCTACCCATCAACAGGACAGGCGTATCGGCGTGATGAAATATTCACGGCGTGGCAGTCGTGCTCGCGTGAGTGCGTGTCTCCGAGGATCGAAATGAGCGCTGTTGTGTGTGGTCTGCCGGGAGGAAGGAAGACGGAGGGTATGCCGGGAGGTTTGTCTGACAGCATTAGCGCGCCCGGTGTAGAAGAAATAACACGCTCCCGTCCTGCCGCCGTGGTGCTATTACATACAGCTGGTTTGACTCCGAGGGGAGCGAGTTATGAAACACGAACAAGACGACGCAACCTTCTCCCTCACCCCTCCCCCAACAAATTCTTCCCCGGTTCAAGACTCCAGCAAACCAGCGAATAATTGACGAAAGGCTGCAGGCATCCTTTGTGGACTCCGTTCCCCTCCAGCGTAAACGAGCATTTTATAGACTCAATCATCTTTCATCATTATAATAGAATTACAGAGTCTAAGGTGTTGTTAAGAGGAATACCTGGAAAAATTCTTTGAAGATTTTTTTTTGTGAAAGCCTACACTCCAGATAATTTTACCAATTCCGGGCAGGCTTTAAAAATAAAAAATAAAAACACATAGAAAGGAAATTCGTTTGTTTTTAATGGGGAATGCGTTTCTTTTGTGTAATAAAAAATAACGATAGATAATCCTAACTCTGTGGAGAAGTCTGCTTTGAATCATTTAATACAGTAACGCTAGCAAACAAATTGAACACATAAACAAATATTCATGCCATAGCGAATGTTTGAAAACGGCCACGGGACATTTTTTTCCTTTAAGTCTTGGGCTCATTATAAACGTTTCATAAAATATAAATTGTATTTCAGTAAAAAAAAAAAAATTATGTTAATCATAATGCGCGTAAGCGGTGTATAATATTTTATTTATTGATGTGAACACAAAAAATAAAGTTGAGTGACATGCTGGTCGTAGTGTACTCATATATATATATATATATATATATATATATATATATATATATATATATATATATATATATATATATACACGAGCGTTTTCCAACTGTGGCTGATGCAGGTACATGGAACTTAATGAGAATGATGGCACAAAAGCCATATTGTTTTCTAAAGAATTTTTCATAAATTTTGGCGTGACAAGAGATAAATAATATTTTCGTACACGTTCTTGCGTTATTATATATTAACTTCCTTAATTATTCTCGGATCACTGATGCGGAAGATAAGAAATAATATCTTATTTCTTATCTCCCATCAGTGCTCCGAGAATACTAACGGTATAATCTATTCACGGTTATTTCACACTTTTCTGGAGCCCTGCTAAAGTTCTACTTCCATGATATTCCTCCGCCCCATAAGCAAACTAAGCTTAACTAAGTCTAGCAAATTGCACTAAAAGGACGACGCACCGAATTCGTGCACACTCAATAGTAATGATAGTTTGCTTGAGAACTATTTCTTACTAGGTGCTACCAACACACATGTTTTCTCATTGATTTCCTTCATAATAATTATAAATAAATTATTAAAATGCATAACTGAAATGCAGATAAATCTTCAATTCAACTAAAAATAAGATACGTTCATGTTATA
The DNA here is from genome assembly GCA_029891345.1 of Dryococelus australis. NCBI lineage: Eukaryota > Metazoa > Arthropoda > Insecta > Phasmatodea > Phasmatidae > Dryococelus > Dryococelus australis. The sequence continues at coordinate 305,016,147 of CM056993.1, read as the reverse complement.
GGCTGTTCACGGTAAAGTGAGCACTTTTGAAGCCCTAGTTAATTTTTCCTTTCAGCCATTTCTTATCCTTTGACCACCTATTTAAATAAATATACATATATAAGTAATAAACACAATGTTTATTTTTCCCCGACACTCTGAAGTGTATGTCTAAGGCTAAAATAAAACATATTTATGGAATATTATTCCAAATGTGGGGGATTTCAAAAGTGCTCATTTTACCGCGAATAGCCTGTAACAGAGGTATAAAACGATTGTGATGCATCACCTCTAACCAAGGCGAACCAGGCTCCATTCCCGGCGGGACAGCTCCCGGATCTTCGCATATGAGAATCGTGCCGAACGTTGCCGCCGGTCGGCGGGTTTTCTCGGTGATCTCCCGTTTCCCCATCCCTTGTATTCCGGCGTCGCTCCATACCTCGCTTAAAGCTCATCGGCTCTCAAGAACTCGACGTTAAGAACCGCCCAAAATATCTTCACTCACTCAACTTCATGTGCGCCCAGCCTTAAGGCTACCGCCTAGAGCTTTTTTCCGCGTTTGAGACTTAAAAGCACAGGAGCAATAATGACGACACTGCCACGTGTATCAAGTGCCCCATCGCCTCTAAACGCAAGGCTCTGAACTGGCGTGCAGTGTCCTCGTCGCACTTCGTGTACTTATGGAACTTTCAGGTGTGAACCTATTATTTTTTTGACGGAAAGTCCGTAGGAAGGTTCATTGCAATTCTCGAGTAGTTTTGCATGTATCTGATGCGTATATTTTGAGATACAGTGCTTCGTTTGTGTAGGCTGTTCACAGTAAAATGAGCACTTTTGAAAGCACTGCTTAAGATCTACTTGTACGCACGCTGTGTATTCTTCTGCCTTAAGTAAAATTAACGTTGCCATGGGTCTCATCACTTTATTCACGCGCCGGTCAAGTGAAACTGTGAAATTGTTGAAAAATAATTATTTTACTAATCTGCTCATTTTTACACTTCGATGAATTAAAAAAAAGAACAGAAAGTGAAACAAATAACTTAAGTTATTTAAAATGGCTACCTAACACTTTTAAATCAACGTTAAGATATGGAACTACTTTCCATCCATCATTACCAATTTTACTGGACGTATGTCACTCAGTGAGCCCATTAAAATATGTGCATTGCGGGGGCCGTGACTTTTTTTCCTAGGGTTCATTTCTAAAGTGCTCACTTTATCGCGAACACCACCGCGCGAACTCGCTCGATCGTTGACTGTGGGGGGTGGAAACAGAGTGCCGAAGAAACGAAAATACACACAGGGCAGCAGCAACGCCCGCCACGTTTCCTACGTGCGGAAATCTGTTTTATGTCGACCAGGAAACAAACCCGGTTTGCACGGAGAGGAAGGTGTGGCCTGACCACCCCTCCACTGCGGGATATACAATGCCCCGCTAAACGTTTTGAGACCTTTTGTAAATTTGTTAGCATTCTTCCCCACTCTAAAACATCTGGTGTAATCCACGTTATACAATTTTCTAACATAGCTGCTGTCAAAGCACATATTAGCATGATTATATAATATAAATCGGTCAAATAATTTGCAAGTAATGATTTTTTTTAAACTAATACATAAATCTGGACTTATCGCACACATTTTTACGTAAAAAGTTATGTAAAGGCTGATCATGATAAAGTGAGCACTTTAGAAATAAATCTTAGAAAAAATCACTGCTCCTACTTGCAAATATATTAACGGGCACATTGAGTGATATGCGCACAGTAAAGTTGGTAACGATGGAGGGAAAGTAGTTCCATATCTTAACGTTGAATAAAAAGTGTTATGTAACCATTTGTGATAAATAAAATTATTCCTTTCTCTTTCTGTTCATTTTAATGCGTCGAAGTGTGAAAATGAACATTTTTGAAAAATATTTACTTTCCTAATTATTTCACAGTTTCACTTGACCGACGCATGGATAAAGTGATGAGGTCAATGTCAATGTTAATTTTACATAAGGCGGAAGAATACACAACTTGCATACAAGTAGATCTTAAGCAGGGCTCTCAAAAGTGCTCATTTTACCGTGAACAGACTATAGACCCATTTATGTTACAGATATTTTAGTGTTATATTATTGTAAATTGCATTTATACACACACTTGAAAGAGAAACACATACAAGAACAATAATAAGTTTGCAAACAAGGTTTTTTTTGTCTTTATTTTTCCTGATTGAATTCACTTTGTATGTAAAAGTATTTATAAATTCGCTAAATTAAAAACTAAATATGTTTTTGTCACCAGTTGAGTTAGCAAGACGGGATCTTCAGCGTCCGTTCTCTTTCCACTCAAAAGATAACATCAGAGGTTTGTTACCGGAAAAATTATAAACTCGCCGATTATTGCCGTTCATGTAGAGACATACAGTTACAGTGGAAGTTTCGTGCCGTTGTTCTGTATAAAATGGGGATAAAAGTGTATTACCGAACAAGTGGCAAATTGTTGGAATGAGTAAATGCAACAAAACACGACGAGAAATTGCAGCCCAGTTGGGCATTTCTAATCCATGTGTACCAAACACAATAAAGTCAGGTGCATAATATTACTGTGAAAACAATCTATTAAAACACCGACGAATGTCCGGATGCTACCTAATATTCAGTAAAGTTTTTTTTTTTATGAAGTATCAAATGATCCACCAGTGTTTTCTTATTTCTGTTACTGTCCTACATCACGTAAAGTTGAAGTTTTCATTTACATCTTGCGTGGTCTTAAACTTTTGATGTGTACTGTACCTACCTAGCAGTTTCCGAACTATCAAGACATAGTTCCTATGTTGAAATCCTAACAATACTAGCTCCAGGGATTGTTTTATTGCCGTCTCACGAACGGTTACGTTGAGCTGTCGTCGATGTTGACATTTAATCCCTTCTCCCGGCAGTCTCGAAGGTATTACACACTGGACATCAACAGAGAGTATTATAACGAAATTCTATATCCTTAACACATATTGAAATCATCGGTGAGTACACTTCTACGACATATTTGAAAGTTAACGGATTGAGATCACTGCACTTAAAAATTATACAGAATGTGTGTATTTGGAAGCACGATACAATCATTCATTGCAAATATTTTACAAGTTAAGTGTCGTAATAAGTAAGTACCTAAGCTGTTTAAAGAAACGAGTGACGAGTGGAATTATAGCTAAGAGATTTGTGCTGCTCGTAACAGTGAGGTCTTGAGAGCCGATGAGGGTGAAATGAGGTTATAATGGAGCAGCGGTGGAATGCAAGGGAGATCCCCGAGAAAATCAGCCGACCAGCAGCATCGTCCGGCACGTTTCGCACTTCAAAAATGTAGGAGTGACCCGGTAGGGGATTAAACGCGGTTCGGCTTGGTTAATAGCGAACAGTCTAACAACTCAGCTACTTCGGCCCCTTTATCCACTCAGCACCGACATTAAGGCCTAAATGTAGGGTCAAACTTTAATGGTTAATGGCAAGTATGATTTTTGGACGTAATGCACAATGCCCCAGCTATAAAGAAGATACCTCCTTATTGGGTTTGTATATTTGTCACTGATTCCACTACACTGGCGTGTGCGGTTTTATCATGTTCACAATTATTATTTTGAAGTGATGCCTTACTCCTCGTCCATTTCTGTCGCACTGGCGCACAGTACTTTTCAACACAGACACCATGATTGTTCTAACATCAAAATCATTTCAAAACTGCCACTTTATTACATACTCATCATGATATGCCATATCATCACATTTAAATCCAACTTTGTAAACTGATAATACACAAAATAAAAGTGGTGTTATATATCTACTATTATTTTCACTCATCGTGTTGGAATACAGGATAGCCCGAACTTTATGTTTATTACTTTTATAGCTATTGTATCTTTCATTGTGAAAATTATACTCTGGTAGTGTAACGCATAAAAGACACATACATTGTGTTTTGTTAACAGAGCACACAGTTTCGTTCGTACCAAATAGAAGGTTTTTTGTATTACTTTAATTTTATTCCTTTATGTATGAGAGAATATAACTGATTTAAACATTTTTTAATATCTAGCCTGTGGCCCTGAACCAAGATTATTTACTAATACAAAAATTACATATCTCTATGAAAAAAAAATATATTTTGGGTGGTAACTACTGCCATATTGAATAACAACATTCAATATGGTATAACATTTGGAAGTTATTCAGTATAGTGAACTGTTGATTCTTGATCAGAATCGATTGACAATTATTTGTGCTTTTTCGTGCTTCCTTTAGACAACTAATAGGAAAGAAATAAATAGTTTTTACTTCCCTTGAAGATATATATTTACAAACTTGTATTTCCCCTTTTTTTAAAACAAAATTTTTTAAGATTTTAATAGTTTTAGACGCATGGCAATACCATGGGGTGAACATAAAAATAAAAACGGTATTTCACGACAATTATTTGCAACCTTGCAAATCAAATGATTACTATAGCCAGATGTATGGGTTTCCAACACATTTATAACCATGCCGAACAGTTGCCAATCTTTGTGTTTTATGTAGGGATTTCTGTTCATGCGAGGAAAAAGTAATTCGTGTTGGTCAGACATAAATTGGCACGAGGTCAGAATCATATTCTTTTTGGGGTAACATTTACGGCAGACCACCCGGACTCGAAGCGGTGGCGCGTCGAATTACAGAGGAGTGTCCGGAACCAATTCCGATGAGATGAATCTTACTGGATGCAACGCGGAGCCTGGAGTAGAGTCCGCTGTTCATCTTCACTTGACTCCGCTTTACGTTGCCGATGGTGACTTCCCGGCATCGATGGTAACCCATAGACTAAAGATGAGGTAGACCGATTAAGACGGTTATGTTTTGAGGCACGCGCCTCATAAAACTATGTTTATCCACTCCCATTATGCCTGCCCGCTTCGACACCGGCGCGACGAGGAAGATAATATGTGCAGCGCCGGACATACAGCCAGCATAAAATGAACTTTTTGCATGAAAAATATGTGTATTGCTATCTATCCACAATTATTAAAATAATATACTTAGTGACTTTACTTATTCAAATTATACACGCACATGATGGTCTGCGACGAAAAGCCTGCCCCAGTAGGCCTACATACGTGCGACAGCAAGGTGTCGCCCAGCAATCAGGCATAGCTTCCAGCTGCGGCGCGCACCCGAGGTAGACTGGCCCCCGAGTGTAGGGGATAGTTTGATCCGCACGCGCCAGACCGCGCTGCAGTCGCTGCGGTTGTGTGGCCGGATGGTTAACCCCGTGGCATGGAACTGTAGCACCGGAAGTGGCTGTTCACTAATAATTTGGAGTTGTATAGAAGATATCCGAGAGTTTCTTGGGCTCTGATTGGCCGGATTCTCGTTGCTCCCTCCTTAGGAGGGGTAAAAGTATTGTATATAACGCCAGGAGTTTGGTCGTGTAGGCAGAGACCAGCACTCCTGGACGTTCAGCTCACAGTTAAGTACAAAAATGATGTAACAGAAATAATATTTCTGGCCCGTCTGGCCATTGTCATAATGACGACTTTCGCATCATGGCAGGTAGAAAAAAACCAAGACAGAAAATTTCTATATGAACTATCGGCTGAGTAGAGTTATCATCCATATTTTTAAAGACAGCCAAAAATTCTTAAAGTGTAATAAAATGAGAAAATTAGAGTAATTTGTGTCTTTTTGGACTTCACTAAAATATTGACTCTATTGTGAATGTCAGTATTGTGAGTACAGTACTAAAGAGTACGCTTACATTAGGAGCCAGGAAAGACTCCAATTTTAGACTTTATATCCAGCCAGTATTAAATAAAAATGTTTAAGTACTAAAAAAATCGCTAAGAAAATGCTAAACATGAAAATATAGCCGCGTGGCTTTTAAAAGGAGTTTAAAGCATGTTTTTATATTTGTTCTGAAAGCGACATATCACCCAGGAATTTTTTTATCTTTAATATTTTATGATAATACCCGTAAACCTGGAGTAGGAGTACAGTAGTCACATCGATTTGTGTTAAGTGACACAAGAGGGACATAAGAGTTAACTTGGAATTGTTTCAAGCACAACTTGTATGTGGAATTCTAGCACAGTTGTTAATGGGCATTTGTATTTTTTTAAATTTGAAAATGGTAATGTTATATAAATTTCTGAGGCCATCTGATATTTAATCAGTGTCAAATAATTTTTAGGAAGACTTAAGAATATAGATAAATAATAAATTATGAATATTTTGCATAATCCTGTGTAAACGTTGAAACACTTATACAAATAAATCATTCATGTTATGCCAAGGAAGTCATGTGTCTGTCTATTTAACCAGAAATCCTTAAATAGATTTGATCTTATTCTTATCCTCTTGTGGATTGGTTCTTGAAGGGCTGTGTATACGTCCCGCTTGCCACGCCCTTAGGAAGGGCGTCGCAGTTTATTGGGCAGTGTCTTGGACGGTTACACAGCCTCGGTTAAATTTTGGCTGCACTTTTATGACTGGTAATGCTGTTCGTATGGATATTTTTATAGTCTGGCCAGCCATATGACATATTATTTTATGTATTTCAGCCATAGCAATTATTTTAATATTTATTCTTGGTGAATATTTATATTATATATTTGATTAGTATGTGTTTTATATTACGCCTTGTGTAGTTTCAATCTAGTTAAAAGCCAGCTGAGCGCGCGTGAAGCAAGCGCTGGCCACTAGCCTTGGTGGCGGCGCGAGGCAGGTATAGGGGAGTCGTCCAGCCTTTTTTCGGTCGTGAAACATGTGTGCGGCGGCGGGAGAATGCCGGCGAGCGATTGGCTTAGCAGAATGGGTTTCCGTTTATTCTCGAGTTGGGACGAGCTCGATGTATGCAACATTAAAGAGGAACGGGAAAGTTGCAAAATAAGTTGTCGCCGCCAGATAAAATTTAAACGAGTCTGTGTAACCGTCTCACGATCTGGAGGTTGGGGGGGGGGGGGGGCTGAATACCATCCATTCGGAATGGTTACCATTCCGGAAATTTTGCATCCATACTTCCGCAGAAAAATCCGGAATGGCAACCATTCCCATTTTATTAGCAAAGCATTGCGTTACTGAATCCTGAAAATTATCCATTGAAGGGATGGTTACAATTCCGGTATGTGTGTTTTTTAGTTGTCAGCAAAGCTTGGAGTTTCCTAACAAATGATTTTCAAGCGTAGCCCCCTCGCACTTAAAAATACTGTACAAGCGTAGCCAAACATTATGCACCGAGCCAGAGACCCAGCGCCAGCAGGGAAGTAAATCCTCAAATCAGTGATTCAAGGCGCGCCGGAATTTTATTTAGGTGGTGACGCGAAGCGTCACGCATCACCGAAGCTTGGAGTTTCCCCATAAATGATTGTCGTGTGTAGCCTATTTGCATTGAGAAATAATGTGTGTGTGTTTTGCACACATACAGGGATTGTAAACATTCCGACTGTGGGCACTTTTCAGGATATCTGGGATTTGAATATCGGTACAAAAATCCGGAATGGTAACAATTCCTACAATGGACACTTTTTAGGATTCAGTAACGCAGTGCTTTGCTAATAAAATCGGAACGGTTACCATTCAGGATTTTTCTGCGCAAGCATGGATGCAAAATTTCCGGAATGGTAACCATTCTGAATTGATACTTTTCAGTCGTCTCCACGATCTCGCTGGCTGCGCACAACCAATCTCCGTGTTCCAACATTGAACTGCTTTTCTGCCAAACACGTCTAGCGAAAACGGCATGGTTTGGATTTTAGGTTAGAAAACTGATTTGCAAACAAATACTTTGAGATGTATTTATACTTCCTCTGACCAATTTGAAATGCAGTTAGATTAAATTCAATTTGGTACAAGTATTATATTCATATAATAGTGTATGTCCTTTAAAAAATAAAGATATAAACGAACACTTTCAACACTGTTGGCCATGTGACTTTGGCAGTTGTGTATGATTGGGGTAGGTCAACGTTGGTTACATGCGCCGAAGACGAATAAGCGGGCTACCTCATCTTTAATTTATATGGTAGCCACGAGATGTCACTACTACAACTGTAGTCAATTCACTGTTACTTCCAACTTTTTCTGAAGCCCTGCTTAAGTTCTACTTCGAGGATATTCATCCGCCTCATGTAAGCAAAGTTCAACTAAGTTCAAAAAATTACACCAGAGAGACAACGCACCGCATTCGTGCGCTCTCAGTGTATTTAATATTTAGCATTACTTCTATTTATAACTAGGCATTGCCGACACAAGTACTTATTCCCTGTTTTTATTTATATTAATTATAAATTAAATATTACAATTAATTGATCAATTACAAGCAAAAGTTAAATTTAAATAAAAACAACGTACTTATATATTAAGAGGAGTGCAGAACGATCGTAGTAAACGCATATGAAGGCAACAATCAAACACATTATACGAAGGGGTGATTTTTCAAATGTTTGATTTAAAAAGTGTAATCAAACTGTGAATAGAGCATATACCTTAAAGTTATAATATTCTTATATTTTTCACTTGTCCAAAAATGTACTAGTTGTTCAAAGAAATCTCCGGTTAGAAACGCTTCTTTGGAACACACCCAATAGAGCCTTCAACACCCCTAGTTCACATGTTAAAGACAAGGTTGGGTCAATTTTGTGTGCACATTTTGGCTTATCAGGTGTTGTGCACAAATTTAAAATTAAAACGACTTATTTTTATATCATCCAACATTTATTTTTCAAGAAGATCCTGCTTTATTTCTATCCATATTTTCTTGTAAACAAGTCAGTTATACAAATTATGTTTTAACGAAATGGACTCTTTTCTTAAAGAAAAAAGTTTTCAAATAAAACATTTGGAACATGTCTACACGCGCTATCAGAGTTGTGTTCTCATATTTCACTTATATCTGTTAATTACTCGTGATTATATAACACCATATCGAAATAAATAATCCTGAATATATTTGTAAATAACTCAATACAATCATGACGAGAAAAAATAATTTGTCCTGGATAGTGACATTACTGATTTTGAGAATTTTATTACAGGAAATATTATAATACAGGAAATTATATAACTGAGATTGGCTGATAAGTCATAATACAACTTGTCACAATCATTTTTTTAATGCACTTCAAAACCAGAAATAAAATATTTTGAATGGTTCGAAAAATATTCGTTGACATGTGCTGCAAAGGAGTAAAAAGTGATATAATTTAATTCCGCAAATGTGGAAGTGTAACTTTCACTCCATTAACATGTTCAAAACATTATATCGAATTCAGATACCAGGGGGAAGTTATGAAAAACCTAGCAAGCTAAATGACTGGAATCAAATTGTCTCACTCGCAATGTTTCTGGACACATAATCGTAAGCGTTGTTTTCTCAGTAGCTGGATAGCCGAAGTAAACTTTCGAGCGAATGAAAGAAGATATTTGGGTGGCTCTTAACATCGAGGTCTTGAGAGCCGATGAGGGTGAAGCGAGGTGAGTATGGCGCAGCACCGGAATGCAAAGGGGGCGGGAACGGGATATCCCCGAGAAAACACGCTGGCCAGCGACATCGATCTGCAGGATTCCCATATGCGAAAATCCGAGGGCGGCCCCGCCAGGAATCGAAACCGGTTCCCCTTGGTGGGAGGCTAGTTGTCTAGCCACTAAACCACTGCGGCCTCCTAAACTATCGACATACGATCAGAAACAAAGAGTTAAGTTTCGTAAACCACAACACCATGGTTTCTGTTCTGTCAGTTGAGTCCACTTGGTTCCGAGTATGTGTTGGAAGCAGTTAATTTGTACGTGGAAAGCAATAAATTATATTTGTAATCTTTATTTATGAGTGGGTGAAGAGATTTGGGCGGCTCTTAACATCGAGGTCTTGAGAGTCGATGAGGGTGATTGAAGTGAATATGGAGCGGCGCCGGAATGAAGGGGCGGGGGAAACTGGAGATCCCCGAGAAAACCCGCCGACCAACGACATCGTCCGGCACGATTCCCACTTGCGAAAATCCGATGGGCCGGCCGGGGAATGAACCCGGTTCGCACTGATGGGAGGCGAGCGTGCTAATCTCTCAGCCACCGTGGCCCCTCTTTATTTATGATCTTTCCTCTTCGTATCGGAACATCTTATATCGAAGAGCAGTGCATCTGAACAAGTTTGCCCACGTAAGCAGTGTCCTACCGAACACAGCCTCCTTGTTATATGGTATTGGTTTCCTTGCACCAGTGCCAAGTCACCCCACGGCTACGAATGAAAAAAAAAAAACGCCTTAGGTCATAAATGTTTCACGACGGTAATCACGTAACTAGAGCTAGGCTTCTATCCCCTAGGCGCAGAGGAGGCTAAGGGCGAAGGGCGTGCCCCCGACCACATGATGTACTGCGCCGAGTTGCAGAGAATATAAACCCACCCCTTACACATCTTTTATTTCGGAAGAAGATGGGGCTCAGCCGATAAGCTGCTAGATAGGTGGGACGAACTGGACGCTAATATAAGGTTACAGAGCATACCATAGGGTTTGCATCAAACAGTATCCACTTAACCTGCACACAAAAATTAAATTTCCCGTCTCGGCTTCGGGGATGCACTTCAGTTATACTGGTCGTACAACATGTCACACAACTGGTTTGCTATGAACTAAAAAACTTCGAAGTCATCCGATTCCAACAAAAGTAAATATCTATTTATTTATTGTAGAATCGTACGTAGAGTACGAAGAAACTCGACGAAGTGCTCGCTTTCAATTATAAATATTTGACATTCAAAAACTACTGTTTGAAAAATTCCTTGTGTTTATTCATTATACAGAGGGTGAGTACGAAATAAAACACGCAGCCAATTAAAAAAATTAAACATGTCTGATAACGCTTGCTATTAACTAAGAATATGTATAAGTTATGGGACAAGTAATAACCAACATTCGCCGAAAGAACGCGGAATGTTACAATTAATAAAATTGTACGTACGGATATATAATTTTATAATAAGGAACGGAGCGAAATTATAAGCAACAAAACAAACAAACCTTTTTTGTATAACTACAAGTCTGATACAGTATTTTGGGCGAACTTGACCCTCGTGACTTTAGGTACGAGAATTTAAGCACACTTCAAAAAGTTGCAGAACTTAAAAATACATATACAAATGTATATATTCAAAAGAAAAAAAAAATAAATATTTGTGAAAAGTAAAGTACATATTTTAAATAAAATCCATTCTAATCTGCAAATAACGTCTTTACAAATAAAAATTACTTCTGATATAGCGTCTGAGACTTGCCTTTAATAATTTAGTTTACTCCCATTACCACTAGCGCAATGTCCTAGGTTCAACCGGCATTCAATTCTACGAAGAAAAAAAATTAAAGGGTTATATTTTGTCGAATCAATGAGCCATTAGCTACTGGTATATCATCACTATGGATTCCTCACCTCATTTGATACTGTTCTCTTCCTCCAACACATCCTTCTTTCCCCATTCCAGGCTGTGATGTCATTCGCTTGGTCGAAATATGGGTGTGGTGAAAGAAAAATTACTTACTGCGAACATGCAGATGCGCTAGCCACCATGGGAACCGCCATGCATAAACTCATTTTTGCGAGTCAGCTTATTTAATCGCTTCTCATTACCTATGAGGCTCTTCAACCGCCATATTGGATTCAGAAATTCCAACTTTAAATATCTGTCATTTTTAATCACGTTTAACTTCATTTTCCTTAACTTGACGAAAAGTTCTTACATAGAGTATGGTGGGTTTATAAAAGAATTTTTAAATTATATTTTCAAAATTATATATCACATTTGTTTCACACATATAATAAAAACAAAATGAAACACACGAAGAAATATCACGTGATTTGACGAGAGTTGTGAAGTGGTGACATGTTGCGTATTTACGAAGGAAAGAAAGGCTTATCATATCGCTTTCGTGCATGTGTGTGAATGTGTGTTAGATGCCTGTGCGTGTGTGTACTTGTGTGTAGCCGTTTCAAATTTTGAACGCGTAAACCGATTTTCGCCAAACTCCGTACACAGCAAGTATTTAGTAAGGACATCTTACTTTTATACATTTTGACCCCGCCGGACGCTTACTTTCAAAATGACACCCATTTTAAAATTTTGGGTAGTATGTCATATCTCGGGAGCCATTGAAATTATTCTAAGCAAATTGTGTATATTGTGTATATTGACAAGGTATCATGTAGTAATTAAATTTAAGGAACGATATTGTCGTCACTCAGCTATTTTGAAAGCTAGCACTACATTAAAAAAATATATATTTTTTGCTATATCTCGAGAACTACTGATACAATATTCGCCAAATCGGGCAAATAAGTGACGCTTTGAATTTATGCAATGTAAATTTACTAGGCATTTATTTTCAAAAAGGCAGCGGTACAAATATTTTAGGTTTATTTGGAATATCTATCACACCGCTTAACCAATTTCAACCAAATTTTAATTGCTGAAAATATATGTTAAAAGTATTGTATAATCCAACACATAGCTATTTCTGTTCTCCATTTTGTAAGATACCGCCAAATGGATTAATGAAGGTTTTCATGTCATATTTCGGGAAGCAATTGATATGTTCCTATCAAATTGGGCAAACAAGTAGTAGTGCAGCAGGTGATGTAAATTGATTTGTTTTAAGTATGCCAGAAACTTATTATAAAAATGGCGGCCATGTAGCTATTTTGTCTTAGTATACTGTATCTTCGATAATATGTTTCAACTTAACTTTGTATGCTGGCCGTATATATTACAATCATAAAACGTGTCTACACGGAGCCTCTTTTACCGCCATTTCGTAAGATAGCACCAAACGAATAAAAACATATAAAATAAACAAATTAATGCGTATGGCGGTGGGGGGGGGGGAACGGTGCTCGTCGTCCCTGAACATGACATGAAATGAGACCCTAGGATGGAGCAGCGCTGGAATGCAAGGGCGGGGGAAACACAGAGAAAACCTGCCGGCAAGCGGCATCGTCCAGCACAATTCCCACGTGCGAAAATCCGGGAGCGAACCAAATATATTTATGTAATATCGTATGAAACAATTGACAGATTCCTACCAAATTTGGCAAACGAGTAGTAAGTACTGCGGCAGGTGATGTAAATTGGTACATTTATTTCGTCCGTCATTTTGTATAATAGCATCACATAGTAATTTAAACTTTTATGTCATATCTTCGGAAAAACAACAGATTACCACAAAATATGGCAAGCAGATAGCACTACGGCCGGCCATGCAAAGGAATATATTTGAAAAGAGGGTCACACACTTATTTTCAAAATTGCTACCATATAAACACTTTACCTTAGTGTGTTATATCAACAAAACTACAAAAATATTTTATCTTATGTCTTACATTTGTATTCTGGCAATATATAACCATCAAATTTGTACACACAGAGCCTCATTTCTCAGCCATTTTGTAAGATATTCCCACATGAAAAAATAAAACTTTTTGTCGTATATTGCGAAACAATCAACCGATTCCTACCACATATGGAGAAGAAATTTTACTGTGATTGGTCATTTTAATTTATATGTTTTAAATCTGCCAGATGCTTATTATCAGAATGGCGGCTATGAGAAATGTTTTAGCCCAGTGTGCTATATTTACGAAACTAAGTAATCGATTTAAACTTAACTTAGTGTGCTGGCAGTATCTATGACAATCATCGAATGTGCTATTTCATAACTATTTTGTTATCCATTTATGAAGATCGCCTCATGAAAAAATGAAATATTTATATCATATCTCGAGGACCAACCAACCGGTTCCCACCAAAATTTACATGCAAGTAATGCTACAGTAGGGTATGTAAACTAACATATTTTAGGCGCAGCAGGACTTGTTATATTTAAATGGCATTGAAGTAAATTAGGTCAGTATGTTGTATCTATTAAACAATTAAAACTAATTTCGACAACATTATGTTATTAACAGTATTCGTTTGACTCATAAATGTTATTATGCATATAGAAGACTCTCTTTTGACAGCATTTTTGCAAAATAGTCACTTCACACTTTTCTGAAGCCATGCTAAAGTTCTATTTCCAGGATATTCTTCCGCCTCATGCAACCGAAGCTTAACCGAGTCTAGGAAATTACACCAAAAGACAACGCACTGAATTCGTGCGCACTCAATTGTAATAAGATTTTGTATGAGAACTATTCCTTACTAGGTGCTACCAACACAAATGTTTTCTCTAGGTTTTTATTCATGACTATTATAAATTAAATATTATGATTTATAAATAACATATATTATAAAAGTTCAATTTTACAAAAAATAATGTACCTTTATGTTAACAGAGGTATAAAACGATTGTGATGATGTATGGTATATTTAGGAAATAACTAAACACGTGATACATGAGGTGATTTTTCAAAGGTTCTATTAAAAAATAATGAAGAAACCGCGAACAGACTATTAAAATATTTGAGGTTAGTTTGCCATATGTGCCAAATAATTTCAACAGAACTTCGTATGTTGGCATTATCTATGAAAAATTGCGGATGTGCTAATACATGGCATTCGAAAGTATTTTATTAGAATGTCACATGAGAAAATTGAGATTATTTTGCGATATGTATAGGAGACCAATCAACCAATCGCGACCAAATGTTGCACACAAGTAATGCCAAAGTTGGCCATGTAAACTTACAAGTTTTAAGTGGGTATGGTATTTTCTTCAATCGTTGCAATATAATTAACTTAGGTTAGTATGTTATATCTATTAAAAAATCTACCAAAATTCAGCCAAATTTTCATGCTGGCTCAAACAGACCTATAAGAGCATAATTTACTTGCCTTTTGTAAGATAGTGCTAGGTGAGGAAAATGAACATTTATGAGCTCTTCTGGGAACGAATCGACTAATAACAGCAAAATTTTGCACAGAAATAGTATTATAGTAGGTTAATCTTATATGATAAGTGAATCTCGTACTTGTATTCGAAATGAAAACTCTGTAAATACCAAAACATTAAACTGATTACAACTGAAGACGAAGTTTATGCTTCTAACCATACCTACGTAATGCAATTGATTGCATACAAGTTTAGGATACGAAGGTTTTTTTTTTGGGTTCTAGTAACGTGTAAGGCATGTTTGTATTAATTGTAATTGTCTGACTAGTGTTGCATATGTTTCAGGTTCTATACATGATGATATCTCTGTCAAAAAAACTTTATGGCCTACCTACTATATAAGCTGCTAAGAACTTCACCAAATATATTTGTGTTCGTGTAAAAAAATAGGCTCATTAGTCTTTATATACATACAATTATTTGGAAATTAATTGGCAATGATTTTCCTGTAACTTTACAATTGAAATATTGTAACGTTAAAACACATGTTTTTTTTTTTATGAAACATAGTAAATTGCTTATCTAGCGCAGTGTTTATAACAAACTTGAAGTCTGGGGTGCACGCAGGGTTAGGCAATGAGAGGTGCAAACCGCAATACGAAGATCCACATTTACGAGTTTAAAAATATAAAGTGAGAATATGTTTAAGTGTGTACTATATTAAAGAGATATTTCATTTGCGTAGACCGTCTAGTGGAAATAAGGAATTAGCAAGTATTATTTTCCCCCCCTTATTAGCGTGAAGCAACTGGGATGCTGATGCACTCCCTGTAAGCCTTCTGCGCATGTCTATGCACTACTTGCTTATAAATAATACTGTATTAGATTAGGTTTACACAATTGGCCTACTCTGTCACACTTCGTGTAATTTACTCTAATTCGCCTGTAATGTTACAAATATAACCTTGGCAAATAGTTTCTAAATAATTATTTGTTAACGTACAGCACTTTTTACAGAATATCCATCAAAATATATTAAGAGTTAACACAAGAATTCAAGCAGAGAAACACGCAATGAGTACGCACTTTTTGATATTTCGTATTTTGAGATATATTGTAAACTTATATGGGGGCTTCATTTACATCCTAATGCCCCTCCTCCCCAATTAAATTAACCAAAAAATAGTTTTTTTTTTTTTTTTTTTTTTTCGTTTTAAGCACTAAGTTACAGATTCAATACAAATCGATAAATAGAGAAATATTCAATCAAAGCAGGTGAATTTAACTAGCGAATAACTTTTCAGTAGAATAAATACACTAATTCAATCAGATTCTCTATAAGAATCAGTTAAACCTCCCTTTTTATATTTTTCAAAACCATGAAAAAAAAAAACTACAAAACCTAAACAAGAAAAAAGAAACTCATTATGCATGCACATTACAGTAAACGCAGAAATCATGGAATTTAAAAGGAAGTTTAAAACCGTAGTTAGGGTTGTTTAAAAAATGGGCTACACAACATATGATTTTATGGATTTGCTGTGAGCTAACCTGTGGAATCCGTAGTGTCATTTATTTTAAGTGCTCAAAAAATATTTGAAATGTGGTAAGCCGGAATGTAAGATACGAGAATAAACTATTAATGCACTTAAAGTTGAAGGATAGCTTTAGCACAATATTATTGCTGACACATCAACTAGCATGAATTACTGATTCGCGACAAGATTTTATGCACTCGTCAGGCTGAAACACAGAAGTATACGAATATTTTACCATCCTTGTATGAACATAAGTGTTACATCTACCACATTATAATTGTTGGTTATGGCTGGTGTCAGTTTGACTCGGTATCTAGCTACTTATAATGTCTAGCGTAGGCCTATACCTTTCCAGCTCTTTTTGTAGTAACTTCAAGTGCCGAGGAAAAAGTATTTATACCGAACTACAGCGACTTAAAATAGACCTGCCCGGTCTCTTCCCACGCTTTAGCTTAACTTCCTGGTAACCGGAAGTTACACAAAATTCCCATTAGCAATTTGCAGTTTTCATGAGAAATGTCACTCCCTTGCATCCGAACCAAATTAATATTTCATTTGCTTTCTGGTCGGCGCTTTTTTTGCGCTGTTCTATTCTACGCTCTCTTTTTTTTTGTCTCTGCTTTAATTAGATATAGTTCGCACATTACTTTTTCTGGCTGCGTAAATATGAATTTTCAGGTACACGCGGAAGTTTCCTTCTGAATAATGTGAATTTATTTAGGTTAACATGATGAATTATAAAAAGCGCTGACTACTTTATTTAGATATGCTTAAATATACAACTGGAAATTTTCCACAAAAATGAGGAAATATCGTTACGAAACTAACGTAGAAAATCAGTAAACAATGTTGTGAAAATAATTGAATAATTGAAATGTTATGTGCAGGGGGTCAAATCCGGATAAGCCACTTAAAATTCTATGTTGTGTGTATGGCAACTATAGAACTGGGTAACTGCTATGTACTTACTTTCGTGCTTTAATATAGACACCTCTACCGTATGAAGTAGTTTATGTTCAAGTGATTGTCTGTTGTGAAATATATTTTTTTAAAGTCTTGGTTCAGCTGTTCAGCAAAGAGCACTTTACTAAGGTTCTAAGGTTAACTAAGGTTCCTGATAATCACTTGCCTGGAAATGTCCTGCTTAACAATAGGATCCTCAGCTACACCCGACCAGATTTTAAACCTTACAGCCAATCAGAATACTCCTTACTTTTTTGCTCACGTATTCTTTTAGATATTTAAATGCCTCAGGATGTTTTATCTCGGAGAAATTTCTCTTCACCTTCGAATTCACATTTTCTGATATTTCTACACGAAGCAAGGAGGCGGCGCAGTATTACATTTAACTCGCACTCGGTAGGACTCTGGTTCGATTCCCGATCAAAATCTGCTGATTTCAGTTATCCAAGATTTTCATAAATCACTCCAGGAAAACGTCGTGACTTCGTATATATCACGGCTGTTTCTTTCCCTGTTGTTAGCAGTCCGAGCACACTATCACGCCCCTATAGGATGTTCACAGTAAAATGAGCACTTTTGAAAGCCAAGCTTAAGATCTACTTGTGTGCATGTTGTGTCTCCTTCCGCCTTATGTAAAATTAACCTTGCCATGGGTCTCATCATTTTATTCATGCGTCGGTCAATTGAAACTGTAAAATTATTAGGAAAGTAAATATTTTAAAAATTTGCTTACTTTTTACACTTATATACTTTAAAATAGCAGAAAGGGAAAGAATTAATTTAACTTATTAAAAATTATTTGGTAACATATTTTATTCGACGTTTAGATATGGAACTACTTCCCATCCTTCGTTACCAACTTTACTGGGCGCATGTCACTCAGTGCGCCCGATAACCCACCATCGTCGCATCGACAATATTTCGACGAGAATGTGAGTGCTGTTTTATTAGTCAATGAACAAGCTTTAATATGGTACATGCAAGATAATAAAATACTTGCAATATATGGCCTGTAAAGTGGAAATCACGAAATTCGAATTTCATTTGTGCGAGAGTTAGTTTGATTTATTATTTTAACAGATATTATAAAAGTCATCACATAACGAAAAAATATTTGGACTTTTCCTACACCGTTTGAATTCATAAACTTGGCCTGTTACAAACTAGCGACGAATCGCATACAGGAAGCAAGACAATTTGAATTTTAAATACGGTACCTGGTTCTTTGAGTCTTTAAAATACGTAACATAAGAGACACGATGCTCTTCTGTGAGCGAATTTCAAGCGAACGAATTCACACTCAAATTCAGGAATTCATTAATCGATTATTGCTGGTCTTAGAGTAGATATCTTTCCACAAACAACAGTTTGTTAAGCGCTCTTATTGCTTCCTTTCTTTCTCCAGTTTTTTCCATTAAACCCCTGGATGGTGAAATCCTGAGGACTTTCGAGAGTTTAAAACATTTTTAGAAGGAAGATAATGCGCTGAGACGATTAGTTTCATTGGCGTTTACATTTGAAATATAAAAAAATACAAAAGAAACCTGCAAAGTACTATAGGAATTGGTATCACTTCGAGCAAAAAATAATAAAAATGATCACAACGGCGTTCAGAGGAAACTTGCAGACTGGAAATGGAAGAACCCAGAAAATATCACAACACTAAAAAATTTTTTTTTATGGTGAATGCGACCACTACGAGGAAACACACCCTTGCAAAAAGGGGAAACGGAATAAACCGATGAATCGTACAACAAAGTACTCTAAAGGTTTGATAAAAATGACTTCAAACGTCAAAAAACTGTTAATTGGCCTACAGCATGTATGACGTGATGTAATTCACGACATGCTTCTTGATACGTTTCAAGACTCGCTACTTGTTCCGCGACGAGTCGCGATGAGCTTGCGCGACAATATTTCGACTAACGCAACTTTCTGGCGGCGTGACTCGTGACATGTGAAGTGTTCCGAGATTCGCAACTTTCTTCGCCAATTGATTCGCGTTGTTCAATATGTGTCCAGAAAAAGTTTTTCCCCCTAGATTGTTTTGGCGACATGTTTTGATATAGTTGATTCGCGGTATCTTCAGCCTTTTCTGAAGCCCTGCTAAAGTTCTACTTCCAGGATATACCTCCGCCTCGTGCAAACTAAGCTTAACTAAATCTGGAAGATTACACCAGAGGGACAGCGCACCGGATTCGTACGCACTCTGTTGTAACAGTATTTTGAATAAGAACTATTTCTTACTAGGACCTACCAACACATATTTTCTGACTGTTTTTATTCAAATTATTTGTAAACTAAGCATTATAATTTATAGATAAAATATTAATAACATTTCAATTTAACAGAAAAAAAAAAGTAATTTTTATGAAGACAAGTATAAAACGCTTGTGATACATGCAGGCGTATTTCGGAAACAACCAAGCACGTCATATATGGGGAGATTTTTCAAAGGTATAATTCAAAAAGGCCGAAGAAACCGTGAATGGACTATAATCACGGAGCTTTGCACTGCGATTCGCGACATGGGATGCGTACCGAGACTCGGGACTTGCTGCGCAAGGAGCTTCTTGACGTTTACCTACTACGTCAGAATGACCAGAATTTCTTTTATTGCGAAGAACTAATTTTCTGTTTTGACTAGTTCGAAATCATACTCGTGATGGGGAAAGGTGCCATCGATGGACCTGGAAAGTATTTTGTGTTATAGCGTAATAAAAAAATACTACAAAGTGTACGCACATATAATATATCCCCACAATTTAGCGTCCTGAAAAGATATGCAAATCCCTTACGTTTACAGAAAAAACATTTTTAAAATAAAGTACTAGTGGTTCATTCAGAGTTATAGAGTTCTATGACTAGACCATGTAAGTTCCATCAATGGACCACTCTTAATATCTACTGTATTTATAATAAAATGTTCTTAAATGATGTCTCTATTATAATCTTACTTGGTAAAACAACGGCAGCTGCCTTTGGAAGTGAAAATATTTGTTTCTCTGACATAAAGGGAGACTATGAATTGGGCTTGGGGCTTGGCGAAGGAGCTCTTATTCCTGCATCTTCTCGCTGAATAGGAATCACTTGGTTTGTACTTGTACTTGTAATTTCGTATTTTTATCTGAGCTTATGACATAGGATTTGCCCCAGTGAGGGGAAGGGTGCGACGAAATAATCATGTAAAATAATAAAGGTTGGCACCCTTTGATTGCATGCAACATTTACACCGTGAGGTTAAAGTGATGGTGGATACCATTGTATGAAGCAGGACGTCATAATTAGCAAATAAGCCCCCCTAGTTGCAACTACCTAGGACCCACCGTTTCCGTGTAGAATGCAAACGAAGGGTACAGTGGTAGCAAGGCCGTGGTCTGGTGAGTAGGCCACACGTACTGCACCAGGCTTGAACACATGTTGGTGGCATGATGCACGATGTTACACGTCGAGCTGTAAGATGCGGCTGGTCGGCGGGTTTTCAAGGGGATCTCCCGTTTGCCCCGCCCTTTCATTCAGGAACTGCTCCATTCTCACCTCAATCACCCTCATCGGCTCTCAAGACCTCGCTGTTACGAGTCGCCAAAATCACTTCACTCATTCGGTGGGGAATCCCCTCTGAATTCCTCCGGGTGCATGAAGGGTTGCCTACTCACTAGGCCAAGCTATTACTACCACTGTACCAATCGTTTGCGATTTAACCGGAAACGGTGGGTCCTAGAGTCGCAACAAGGGGGACTTATTTGCTAATTACGACGTTCTGCTTCATACAATGGTATCCACAATCTCTTTAACCTCACGATGTAAATGTTGCATGCGACCAAAAGGTGCCAACCACTATTATTAACATGATGATGAGGGTGTGTATGGCTGACAATACCTTCCTTTTATCCAAGATATTGGTTTAATTAATCCGTATACCAATTTGTGTTTCTCTAACGCAAATACTTTGCGTAATATCCCACGTAATATGCTTGTCGCCCTACGCTTTAATGGCTTCTACAGCCCTTGTTATTTGAGATGAACCATTGGTGACCTATATCAATCTTCCTCTTTTCCGGTAACTAGTCACGCGCCCGAGTTCGTACACATGTTTCCTAAACACGCTGTAAATGTAACAGAAAGAAAATTCTATATGGTTCTACATAAGAATCAAACAAAAATGAAATAAATAAATAAATTAATACACTAGACGACTTTGAGGATTTATAAACATGCAATATATTTAACCCATACGCTGAACACAATTTTGTACATAATGCAGATTAAGTAGAAATTTGGTAGGTGCTTTACACTAAGATGCTTGGTGCTAGGTGATCTACGTCATGGGTAACTCATTTTTAACCCATGTTAGCCCTACTACTCCGCTTTGTTACGATTGGTTTATATCACTATCGCCAAACACAAAGCATTCAGCTTACTGGCTTCCACAATGATATAAGAAGTACGTCAGCTAGAAATTTCTAAATTGCAACTTTTAAAGCCATTAATTAAAGCGGTTCTGAAAAGGCCAATAATTGCTCTATACACTGCAGTTGAAAGAGGAAATTTTATTAGGCCCAACCTTACACTGCGTAAGATTTCACCATTACGAGTGGGATGGACCCCCGCGTTTTTTGTGAAATAGCTGTTTGCGCGAATGCACGCATCTCGGCAAATAAATGTTCTGCAAATACGACTTTTTGTCAGAAAATATAAAAAAACAATTTTCTATGGTCCAATTTTTTTATTTTTGTCATACTAAGTGTACCTATTCTCGGAGAAAAAAAAATCGTGAAAATGGTTCAATATCGCATTTTTAAAGCTTGTCTACAGTTTCCTTAAGCGGCAAGATAAAAGTACATAGACATGGGCGTTGTTTAGTCCGTGGTCTTTCATCGCGTGTAATAAAACCCCACTGGTACAGATCTATTTTACACAGTACAGAGTCACGACGGAAATACTGCACGCCTTGCGCGTAGGAGCGATAAGGCGCTAGAAGTGCGTGTTATTGTCGCCCGTATCGCTCCCTCGTTTCTTGACCTTGGGCGCGCAGCTGCATCCCGCTCTTAATTTAAAAAATTAATAAATAAAATCGAGCTACAACCATCTTTCAAAAAGAAAATATCGATCTAATAAATGAATTTAGCATAATTGGTAAAATATGTACATTGTGTGTGTTTTCCACCTAGATAAACCTGGATGAAAATATGTCTTCTTTTTTATAGGAAGAAAATTTTGCGTTTGGCATACACTCTATTTTTAAAACAAACATGGCAGTCAGCTTGCGGAAACTGTCGAACACGCTTGTAAGATTGGCTGACGTAACTATTCACCATCGTTGGCAACGTCTGGCATTCCCGAACCGAGTCTCTGTGTGCCTTTTAAAATACAATGGTCTCTGAAGATTTATTTCCTGTTATTAAGAGTATACGGGCCCGAGAATTTTTTGCTTCCAGGCACGGCGATACGGGTGAGAATGGCACGCGCACCCAGCACCCCATCGCTCGTACGCGCAAGGCGCTGAACCGACATGCACTGCTTCCGTCATCTCGCTTTCCTGTGTAAAGACTGTTCTCGATAAAGTGCACACTTTTGAAATCAACCTCGGGGAAAAAGTCACTGGACCTGCCTGCATATATTTTAACGGGCGCACTGAGTGACATGCGCCCAGTAAAGTTGGTAACGAAGGATGCGAAGTAGTTCCATATCTAAACGTCGAATAAAATATGTTACCAAATCATTTTTAATAAGTTAAATTAATTATTTTCCTTTCTGCTATTTTAAAGCATATAAGTGTAAAAAGTAAGCAAATTTTTAAAATATTTACTTTCCCAATCATTTTACAGTTTCAATTGACCAACGCATGAAATAAGTGCTGAGGCCCATGGAAAGGTTAATTTTATATAAGGCGGAAGGAGACACAACGTGCATACAAGTAGATCTTAAGCAGGGCTTTCAAAAGTGCTCATTTTACCGTGAACAGCCTATAAAAGTGGAACTTTATCACACGCTATGAAAACCCAAAAATGTAACAACAATTGTAAAGATTTACTTTTCTTTTTATCTCTTAAGGCAGATGCCTACCCGCCATCTTGGATTTACGGAATTGTTTGACCATACTCTGGAAAGACAGTTTTGTATCTTTTTTTTTTTTTGGAACGACAGAACACAGAGCATTGTCTAGTGCATTGTCTGAGGTCGGTAATTATTGATTACTGTTGATATCGCCGCCTTTGTAATCGTTCGCAAGAAATAATCTCGCGTTTCGCCTCGACAGTTACCAGATAAATATTTATAAATTTAGGGAATGTATGGCAGCTCGGCAAAGGTTGGGAAACTGTTATTTCAGATACACCGTGCGGTAAATTTCAATATACCTGAAATTGAAGCTTTGGCGAAAAATCGGTAAATCCAAGATGGCAGGCGGGAGTACGCCTTAAAGAAACAGCGTAGGCAAGCTCAAAAGATGCAGTTATTTTTTTTACCACTTTCAAGATTTTTTTAAAGTACACTCAATATGATAAACACTTATCCGTACAGGATTTCATGATTGGCTTTTATCTTTTCCGGCAAAAACTCGTATTCACAGGTTAATTATTTGCCGAGACACACGTAAATACGCAAACAACGGATGTACAGAATACACGTCAGTATTGCCAACTTTCAAACGTAAGAAAACTTCGGTCATCCTGTCCCAGCACTTTCGCCTTCGGCCACGTATTCTCGGAGAAACGCCCGTGACTTGTCGTTACCGCTCTCTCGAAAGACGGAAAAGAATATATAATTAACTGTCGTGGTGAAAACACTTCCTCACTGGGCAGTTTCGCGCTGGCGTTAACGCCTCTTACGACTACGGGACGGCACGGCTGCTGGGAGGTCAAGGACAGCCGTGCCTAGGGACGAGGAAGCGGCCCAAGTGCGTTGACACGAGAAATTGCGCGCGAGCCGCCACGCCCGCACGCCCGCACGCACGCAGCGACGTAGCGCACACGCTTATGCAGTGTTGCCAGATTGGGCTAACTCAAGGCTAAATCTGCGAAAATTGAGACTATCCCAAATTGGGCGATTTCGTAATGAATGTGCGATATTTGCGCTACTTGGAGTTATTTACTTAGTATTGGTACATTTTTTGATTGTGAACAAGTTAATTAATTCTCGTAAGTAAGATCAGTTTTTTTTTTATATTTAAACGACAACCACTGTGGATACAACTGAAGAGGGTCTCTTGTTCAGACTCCTGTTACTTGCTGCGGACAATGAATAGGTAGAGACCTGAATAATTTTGGGACAAGTTAGAATTCAAAACATGTGTGTTTATATAACATTAGCCATTGGTCTACACGGTGTTTGACACCACCTGGAGAACGCTGGCCCAATTGTCACCTTCCACTGTGACAGCAGACAACCAATGCACAGTTGACGTCGACAAATTTGTACATAAGACTGTAGAGTCTAGTCTGCTGGTCATTGTACTCGAGGATTTTTCAGTTCTCTATGAATAGGCGAATTGAATATCACGCGGTTGTTTATACGTTTGATATATTATTTTAATTTTGTGTAGGCCTACATAATTTTTAAATTTGAAAACAATTCGTGTTTCATCCATATAAAATATTAGATGAAAAATTTATAGTATACTTTAAAAATGCATAAAGTGTAATCAAATTGGGCAATATTTGGGCAACAATAGACCGGCCATTTAGGCGACTTCAACGAAAACTATCTGGCAACCCTGCGTTTATGCATGGTTCACATGTACGCCGATCACGCCGAACAGATAGAGCGGGAAACTAGAACAGCCAATCAGAAGACGTCCTCGTTGTCCGCGCGGGTCGCGCAGAAAAGTTGAACTCAACGCTGATATTTTCTGCTCGCGGAAAGAGCAGACAACGCCGATATTACCCAGAAGTCAGCTGGGGCACATATTTTATACTACTAATTGTCTTCAGTAATCGACGTGTATTGATGTAAATGTATACGATAGTTCAATGCACGTATTTTTAATGAAATGTGTTAATATAAACGTTAATTTTGTTCGACATTTGTATTAAATAAACGTAGCTTGAAAATGAACCGAGAGATAGCACCAAATTGTAAAATATTTTCGATTGTAAAAATAAAATTACAATCTCTTGAAAATAATTTAGTAAATAATCACACTATATCGGAATTAATAAACTAGAGTAAAAAGATTACAACATCTAGTTTGTTATCTATATATATATTTTTTAGAATCTTGCGTTAAAAAATCACGAATTCAACAAGCAAAATGGCTACGTAGAAAAATCTGCTTACATGAGAACAACCATCGGTTCTGCCTGCTCTGTTTATTTGGCGTGATAAGTGTACATGTGAACCAGGCATTATACTAACGAGGCGGGAAGAAGCTACCCGATGTTTGTGGGACTGTCACCGCAATAAGAAAAACTGGTTCATGTAGTCGCACCTTTTTTCCCCTCTTTAAATCTTGTCTCTATTACGGTTACCTAAGTAACGAATACCACTGGTTACTTGCGGTTAAATGAGCAGTCTTGATATCAGCCTTAAAAAAACTACTCCGGGGCTGTATATATGCAGGTTGTCAGATAATTCACGGATACGGGCTGAATCATAGGAATCTTTGATCAGAACTACGTAGAAAATACTCTTCGGTAAAAATGCGTAAGACCCTTTCTTTACGGAAAAAAAAAAACCATATGAAAGGTCCAGAAAACATCGTATAGGCTGTTCACGGTACAGTGAGCACTTTTGAGGCCCTAGTTACTTTTTCTTTCAGCCATATTTTATCCCTTAATCACATTTCTAAATAAATATTGCCTTGCAAGTAATAAACAGTGTGTGCATATTCCACTGCACTAAGAAGTTTACGTCTAAGGCTAAAATAAAACACACTTTTCGACCATTATTCCAAATGAGAGAGCTTTCAAAAGTGCTCACTTTACCGTGAACAGCCTACAGCAAACATGTGGTATTCTAATTGGATAAAGGTTAGGTGATGTGGCAATGCTTCAACTAATGAGTCAATCGTAAGACATACAGCAAGGGAACGAACCGAGCTCAGTAGTATCAAAGCGGCCATGGATTTCACATGCAGCGAGTAATGAGACATGGAAATGGTCATGGCTGCACCCGGCGGCCAAGCTCCGTGCATGCTGCGTGCATGCAATGTGCGGAAAAGTGCATTGCTATGGACATAGCAAAACTTCGACCACCTGTTATGACGTTTCAACATATTGTATGTTGTTGCTGTATGCTGTACTCAAAGTGAAATAAAGTCATTTTATATAATTAAATCTCGTTTCTCTCGTAAACTAAGGGCCTTGCGCCCTTTTTTTTACCAAATAATATTTTCGACTTAGTTTTGATCACAGGCTCGTGTGGTGCAGTCCGTATCCGTGAGTTACCTGACATCCTGTAATCGCGTAAATAGTAACGGGTATTCTACATCATGTCGATAAAGGCGATTGACGGTAAAGCGAGCATTCTTGAAATCAAACTATGAGAAAAAATATTGCCCCTTAACTTTGACATTGTGACTGTAGTCCATTCACGGTTAGTTCACACTTTTCTGAAGCCCTGCTAAAGTTCTATTTCCAGGATATTCCTCCGCCTCGTGCGAACAAAGATTAACTGAGTTACGCCACAGGGACAACGTACCACATTCGTGAGCGCTCAGTTGAATCATACTTTGCATAGGGACTGTTTATTACTAGGCGTTACCAAAACACTCATTCTCTCACTGTTTTTATTCATATTGTGGCAGCACATAGCGTTACAACTATAGTTCGGAGACACATAGGCGTGACTTACCCATGCGTCGGCGCCAATTAAAAATATATGTAACATCTAATGACCTACTAAATTTTTTTGAAAGTTAGTGTATGCAAAAATATCAAACGAGGTGTTTAAGATAGGTACACGTACGTATACCTTGGCTATGGGAATTAGAATTTCTGTTAAAAACTTCCAAAAGAGAGCCAACCAAACAATTACGAATCTATATGGAAAACACCTTCAAACTGTACAAGGCAATTCATATTAAGACAAATTATTAATAATCACAGGATTCGATTTCTATTATGTTAAATATATTCAGTAAAATTCAATATCCTTGAACAAAATAGCTACTATCCTCGTGAGAACCACATTACCAAATAATGCCCTACCAAGAAATTAACATTTTCAGATCTGAACACTAGAATTACTGGACCTATCCTAAAACTAATTTTTAAAGTTTAAACCAACGCTACACCAGTTAGGGAGACTGCCGCTGCATATCTGCCAAGTAAAAATCCTAAAATTAATACTGCATTATACGAAAACAAAAAGTGCAAGCACTTGTTAGTTGTTCTTGCAAGCTAAAACTTGCCTGTTGCCAAACTGTAGGGTAGTTCCGCCGTTCCACTGCGTGTGGTCCCACGGGGCGACATATGTCCTGGCGCCACTCTGCGAACCAGGACTCCCGACGTCGAAACCAATACAGTAGGAGGTAGATGTCCCGATGTCGTTCCGCAAAGCAGGACCCATGGCGTCGACCTCAGCATTGGAACACTGGACGTCGATGATGTATGCGGATGCTCCTCTGACCTCTCGGCAGCGTAGAACTCCGTTGATTTGGATGGAGAAGTCAGATGGTCCTTAAACTTGAAACCACCGTTCTCCTTTCGTCGTAATGTCGTCAAACGTAGTCGAATTCCACTGACGAGATCATCTTCTTCGGGCTCATAGTTTTCTAGATACTGTATTTCCTTGTAGGCGTAGGTTCATCAAATAGTACTTAGCTTTTCTTCTTTTAATACGTTACGGAATCAAATTAATTCAATTTGACAGATTTGCAGATATAAGATTCGACTAACTCTGGAGCCCTTCATGTTTTATGCCATTCTCACAAGAAATAAGCTTTTAGAATGTATTTGGAATGTTCTAATTTATTGAATGTTCCTAATGAAAACAAAATGTTGTTATTTCCAACTGGTGCAGCTTGATTAAACGAGAACATTATAACAACTATTCAACTAACAAGACACTTCCACTTGCATAGACAAAACTCATGAGCCAATATAACAATTTTACACACTACGAAACAATACAACTGTCAAAATAAACCCTCTTACATGCTAAACCTATGCAAAACAGCTCACACATCAAACATTTACGAAATTTAGGCCTACATTAAATCAAGGATATTCATAGCATTATCATAACATTGGTAAAATTGAGATGTTGCAATATTAATTATAATTAAATATTATGACCAATAGATAAAGTAAGGTGAGCACGTTTGACGCCCTATAGTTGTTTATTCCTTTCAGCCATATTTTATCCTTTAACTATATTTTTTAATGAATATTGCCATTTTAGTAATTAACACAGCGTGTATATTCCCCCGCACTCGGAAGTTAACGTCTAACGCTAAAACATAATTTTTTTATTGACTGTTATTTCAAACGAGAGGACTTTTAAAAGTACTCATTTTACTGTGAATAACATGTAGTAGAATGATATAGCCGACTTTGGCGCAAGGGGATAGGGAAAGAAGCGTAAGCGCCAGCCGGCAGCCAACGTCATCTTGGATCCAGGTGACCTTGACCTTTAACCTTGGCCCCGGTGACTTTTGACATTGAATGCCCCAAAAACCCAATAAATAAATAAATAAATTCCAATATATATATATATATATATATATATATATATAAAATCCAACAAATTATGATTTGTGCAGACCTTCGTAGAGCCCTTCTGCTTGCCACAGTTGGTGAATTGCTAAGCCTTTTACAAGAAACCCCAAAATGATCATTGAAGACCTGAGGATTAAAATAATATGTAATTTGAACTTTGTTCGAAGAAGAGTTATAAAATCATTGAATTACTTTGCTGATTATGTATATTTTATTATATGTACAGTAAATTTTGGGTAAAAAAAATATGTAGTGCCTTTTTACTTTAAAAAACTGCCCGCTTTATATAAAAATAATGTTTTAATAAACATTATTTTAATTAAAGATACTTGTATTTAGGAATAAAACAAAAAAATATTAAATATAACAGTTTACATACATCGCAGGAATCATCTATGTCGCCATTCGTTACAGGCCAATAGCAGGCAAGCGCCACCTGTGTGTTGAAAAAAGAATCCAATATGGAGGGCACCAACAATGTCACCTAAACTTTAAAAATCTTAAGCAAATATGACTGCCACCTGGTGGGTAAATTAACACACTAGCACCAACTAGGTGATGAAAACATATTAAATCCAAGATAATGACTTCCAGTAATTTATGACGTACGAAAAACCAAGATGGCGGCCTCCAGTAATGCATAAACAAAAAACAGATGAGACAACCAAGATGGCAGTCGAACGAATCTGAGAAACGAACTCCAATAATTTATAAACAAATGACAAATGCAAAAATCCAAGATGGCGGCTTCCAATAATATACAAGCAAATGACAAACGAAAAACCAAGGTGGGAGTCGAAAGAATGTGAGAAACGACCTCCAAAAATGTTTAAACAAATGATAAACGAAGAAATCCAAAATGGCATCCTCCAGCAACATATAAACAAATGACAAAAAAATTACAAGATGGCGGAATGAGTGTAGGCGAGGGGTGATGTTGTTTAGTGGGTCAGTCGTCTATTGGGGGTGGTGATGGGGGAACATCCGGAAATGTAAGTTTTTTAAAATAACTTCTTAAAAATAATTTTTTTTATAAATTTTTTGGGATTTTTTCAGGATTTTTTTTTAGAGAAAACAAGGAAGTTTTAAGGGAGATTTATTTGATTTTGAGGGGAAATGAGACATTTTTAAGGAAATTTAGTAGAATTTGAGGGGAAAAAAGAAAAAAATGGCTGTTGTGGGACCGGAATTTTTTGTCATTTTTAATCATTTTTAAAACATTATTTTTCAATTATAATTTTTGTGGATTTCTTCGGAATTCTTTTGATTTTTTAAAATGTTTTCTGTGTTTTCAAGGTCAAACATCACCGGGGTTAAGGTCAAGGGTCAATGCCACATGGATCCAAGATGGTGTTTGTGTAACAACACAACATGGCGGTCGGTTGGCGCCTATGCTCGTATACCACATACCCTTGCGCCAAAGTCGGCTATATAATTGTACTTAAGATGATTTTATGTTAACACAATTATGAAACGCTCGTAATACATGGCACGGTTAGGAAACAACCAAACACGTCATACAAGGGGTGATTTCTCGAAGGTTTGATTAGAAAAGAGTGAAGATACCGCGAATACTCTATACCAATTAAGTTGACAGCGAAATAATATAAATAGTTCTATCACAGAAAAAATAAATACACAGATACTAAATGGTGGGGCGTTTCCTTTGACGGGAGCGTTCCCATGCCTTGGTTGTGGGAGAGTCTGGGAACGGACCTTGCGTCTGATTGGCTACCGTACGCTGCAAACTGTAACCTGTTGGCTGGACTACTGGCTGGCAAGTAAGTTACCAGGCGCCGATTGGCGAACGGCGTTCCGGTATGTTGCTGGCTAGTGGCTAGTGACGCCATTTTTGTGGCGTGCGGGGCTGGAGATCGCTAAATAAGCTGCTGTTTCACCTCTGTATTCACAAGTACTCTGTGATCTCTGTGATATTGTTACAAGATGCCTGAGGGGCATATCTGAGTTTGTGAGGGATGGAGGTCTTAATAAACACAAAATAACTAAATTTGATTTCCAATTTATCCACACAGATATTATTAACAGCATTAAATCACCTATCTCCACTATTATAGGCTGTTCACGGTAAAATGAGCACTTTTGAAAGCCCTGCTTAAGATATACTTTCATGCACGTTGTATGTTCTTCCGCCGAATGTAAAATTATCATTACCATGGGCCTCAACGCTTTCTTCATGCGTCGGTCAAGTAAAACTGTAAAATTATTAGAAAAGTGAATATTTTAAAAAATCTGCTATGTTATACTTTAACGCATTAAAAAAAAGCGATTGATAATAAGTTATCACAAATGGTTACCTAATATTTTTTATTCGACGCTATCATATGGAACTACTTTCCCTTCCATCATTACCAACTTTACTGGTCGCTTGTCACTCAGTGCGCCCGTTAAAATATATGCAGGTAGGAGCAGTGAATTTCTCTAATGTTGATTTAAAAATCGATCACTTTATCGTGAAAAGCCTTTACTCTATTTATTTTCATAGTTTCGTTTCCAGCTACTAGGAATTTAAAATGAGTTAGAAGATTTCTGGCATTTGCTAGTAGACTTTCGAATAGTGCTGAGTTGACATATTTGGCCTACAAGAAGGAGTGCTCAACTTGTTTATTCGGTGTGGATAGGTTTTCGGATTACATAGATACGTCTACCTCTGATCTGTATACCAACAACCAGGCCTTAAATTGGCTGTTGAGGTCCAATAAGCCAGAAGGAGGTCTAGCTAGATGGTTGGTTAGATTGACTCGATTTAAGTTTAATGAGCAGTACGTGAAGGGGAATGAAAACGTAGCAGCGGATTTTTTTTTTGCCGAGGATGTTTTGTACCGATGAGGATGAACAAGAGGAAAATCAAGGAGTAAGTTTTGTAGAAAGTTGTGGGACAAAAGGGGTAGATAGCCAAGAGGAGAAAGAAGGGAGTGATGAGGAAGAAGAAAGTTTGGAGTGTGGTCTGGTAGGAAAAAAAGGTAGGGTAGGTAAGGAAGATACGTTTGATCAATGTATTGCAGCTTTTTCCCTAGTTCTTTAGGGATTTAACGGAATACCAGCAAAACGATCCTGAGTGTCAGGGCATCTTGCGTGAGATAAAGTTGGGAAACAGTGAATATAGCCTTTCCCGAGGTCTGTTGAATAAAAGAACTAGGCAAGGTAAATTTGAGGTTTTCGTCCCGTCCCTGTGGATTTGAGGAGGATGTTGTATTGTTACTATCATGAGTCCATGATAGGAGGACATGTGGTGCGAGATAGGACTATTGCTCGAATCCAAGAATTGTTCTTCTGGCCAGTGATGAGAAATGAAATAGAGGAATTGGTGCCGACGTTTAGGGAGTGTCAAATGGCAAAAGCTAGAAATGCCAAGGCAGTAGGTAAATATGCTGCAACAGTTGCAAGGTTTCCGTGGGAAAGGCTGTATATTGACGTAGTTGGGCCTCTGTCAAGGAGTGTATCAGGGTTTGTTTATATTTTGGTTGTATTAGATAGCTTTACCAAATTTGTTATCTTCTGCCCTATGAGATCTGTAAAGGCGGTTGAGATATGTAAAATCTTTAGCTTTGGGCTGTTTGCAGGTTTTGGATCACCAGCATATGTTGTTTGTGATAATGCTGCACATTTTGGTTCAGGGGTATGAAAGAGTTAATGTTTTCCTGGGGAGTCAAATTGGTTCTCACAGAACCAAATCATCTCCAGACAAATGCGGTTGAATAATATAAGTGTAATTTAAATGCTGGTTTGCGTGTGTTTTAGGATGGTTCCCAGAGAAAATGGGACAAGGTATTATGTCATATGGGTTTGTGTTTTAATAATGTTGTAAGGGGTGCTACCAAATACACTCCTGCAGAACTGTTCTGGTACTTTAACAGGAAGCTTCTGCCCCTCCCCCCTTTTTTTGAATACTTGGTCATTGGATGGGCCGGAATGGGAATCTGTGGATTATAAAATATGGAGAAGTTTGTGTGCTGATATAGTCTTAGAGGTTGACTGATTTTTAAGTGTTTTAAATGGAAGTTTTCAAAGAAAGTTAAATTTTTTGAAGTGCCGTTTGAGGTAAATTACTGTGTATGGAGGAATGTATTGAGGGTTGTCTCTTAGAAAGTGAAAAGAGACATTTTTGGTGTGTTGTGTGAGGTTTTGTTAACTTGACCATAAATAAACCTATAATATTGATAGTTTGCAGATAAAAATATTTTCAGTATTATTTTGGAAACCATCTTAAAGAATTTGTGAAATTTTATATTGTTTTTTTTAAGGTGTGTTCATTGAAAGGGTGTTTAAAGTAACTGTTAGTGGAATTGTAAAGTTAATGCTCAAGCATCTCATTAAATAGGAATTTTGATTTCAATGTAGCGATTGTGCCACTTCCCCAATTTTTGGATGGAGATAAATTCGCATAGTTTAAACAAACCTTACTCTGCTGCTCTTTTGAGGTATTTGATGTGTTTGATATTTCCGACATTTTTTCCCATCATTTCCTTAATCCTTTGGTGTGATAGGAATAGGAGGAGGGTTGGGATTCAACTGACAAACATTTTTGATTAAATTATGTATAACACTTCTTCAGTGGTGACCGTGTCAACTATGAATAACTAGGGCTTTGTAAAATTAATAACGCATTTCACATATTCCACTAGAAATATATTATAATAAACTTACCCTGCAGAATTAACAGATATTTATTTCTCAACGTTTCTTACTATTTGAGAACATATATGTTTGAAACGGAAAAGACCTAGTCAGTTATTTATCCTAAAAAATAACATCCAATTAATTTTGCAGTATCAGAATTTATTTGAGTGGCCCATATGCAAAACCCGCCAAATCCAAAAATAATCGAAAATGTTGTTATGGTATCTTTGGATTCCCCTTTTCATAGGCTTTCAATTGATGTGACGAATGAGTGGCAAACCCTTTCTTAACCCAGTCAAATATTAAAGAGAAAAGTGAGGACAGCTGCAAAACGTGTTATGTGTCTTTGGACAACAGACACAAAACTTGTTAAAAACACGACTGTTATTTTCAATGCCAATAGCCGCTAGATCCATGACCACCATGGCAGCCACAGAATGTTTCCATTTGCAATACCAGTTATAGCCGATTGTTGTGAAGGTGCTTTAAGTTTACATGCAAATTAAATTGCGTATGTAAATATCTTTCATGTCAGTGTGTTGGCTATCACTGTTATGTTGGTAATAAGTAAGAATATTCTATGAAACAGCTGTTCAACTGAACATTTAGAGCCAAAATATTAATGTAACCTGAGTAGGTGTGATGTGAGTAGCTATTTTACTAGTTTGTGTTTTGAGCACATGCTGCTAAATAGTAATAATGGATGGAGAATGATATCATGTAAATGATTCTCCTGCTAATACTGTAGCAGAGACTCCAGTAGAGAAATCCAGGAAACGAAAAAGGAGGCCTGAAACCTGGAAACGAAATGTTGCAAAGAAGGCAAGGTAAATAAGGAGATGATTTTATTACAGCTTAATATTCACTATCACAATATTTTGTCCGATAGTATATTGACAAATTTATTTTATGACAAATATAGACAATGCAAATTAATAATTACTGGTATTGTATATAATTCGGCAGAACAATGGGTTTGGTTTTGTTCCAGACATTGCCCAAAAGGATTTCCAGTTATGCCTTCCTGTGGACATGGAACTAAGGGCAGTTTTCAGTGTCATCAGCTGTCAATGCAGGATGTACGAAGAATTTATCAAAATTACTAAGCAAATGCAGACCTTAAATCAAAGGAAAATTACAGCCTCCAACATGTGGCAGTCTCATCTGCCAAAAGAAGTCGTTTACCACAAGGTAAATCAAGAAGACAAGTAAGTACATGTTATTCATTACCGAGGCAAAGACAAGGCATTAGTGAACATGTAAAAGTGTACAGAAAAGTAGTCTCAGGTGTTCTAAATTAGAGTTGTGATCGTGTCCAAAGACTTTGTCAAAAATACCTTCAACTTGGTGTCACTCCACCTGAAACTCGTGGAGGAGTCCGCCAAGTAGAAAAGTATGAATTGAAAAGGACAGCAGTAAAAGAACTCGTAAAAACATTTCAGCCTATACAGTCCCATTATTGCAGAAGGAAAAACACGGTGCGTCAGTAAGAAGCCAGTTAAATGCGAAGAAAATGTGGGAAATGTTCCTTGAGAAAAACATGGTAAAATATTTGCGAGTTGAATATGAGCTTTTTCAAACTGCTTTTAATGAAAACTTCAATATCAGCTTTGATGCCCCATGTACCGATAAAGGTCCCACTTGCATGAGTCTCGAGAACAAAATCAATGATGAAAGGGACAAGACAATAAAACACAATCTTCAAAATGAGTTATTGGCACTTAAAAAAAGGGCAGGTACTTTCTATCAAAAGCTCCGGGAGAAATCTGGCAGAGTTGGTCCTCACTTATGATTGTCAGAAGAATCTAATTCTGCCAAAACTTCCCATCCAAGCGGCATATTACAAAAGGTAAATGTATTTATTTAATTTCACAATCTCCGAAGGTATTTCATCCTCCTCTCAAAACAAGAACAATACATATTTTTATGCACAGATGCTTATTCTAAAGGCTCAAACCAAATAGCATCATCATAACATCACAGGCTTAACAAACTGAATCTTGATGAGGTCACTACAATCAGGCTCTTTTCTGATGGCTGTGGTGGCCAAAACAAAAATCAAACCATAAGCGGAATGCTCTCACATTGGATGCTTTTGGAAGCACCTCAACATTTGAAAGTCATAGTCCACCAGTTTCCAATTGTCGGTCATTCATATATACCCCCTGACAGGGTATTTGGAAATTTGGAACGATACTTCAGACATGAAAGTATCATTGGGAACCCTGAAAAGTATCTCCAGGTTTTAACAAGTTTGGTACTGTAACTAATCTTGGAAAATATTGTGCAGTTAGTGATTGGAAGTTATATTCACAGGAAATTTTAAAACCACTTGGAAAGTGGCACTTACAGTTTCAGAAAACGAAGAAGATTGTGCTGACTATGAGCAAATCTGGAAAAATCATTTTGGTTCAAGGAGAGCCCTTTTATGTCTTTGAAAGTTGTGAACCCAAAACTATTTCATTAAAGAGTAAAACATTTAAGAATTTCCAGATCCCAGACGTAGTGAGAGGGGTGAGAATGAAGGATGCTAAAATCAATGATATGCGTACATTGTTGACACTTCACTTTGGAGAGAAGTGGGAAGAAAACACCAAGGTCTCATTTTATACTCAAGTGTTTCAACAGTAGACTGCAACTAATGTTCCAGCCACAGCAAGAAATGATAATGATGATGATGATGAAGAGATGGGTGATTTTGAGTTGATGTACGATGAGGGTACAGAAATATGCTAAGTATGTATGGCAGGGGCAGAGTCTGGCAGTTAATTAATTGGAAACAAAACACTTTTCCGAGTGATGTTTTGTACTATATGATTGTAATATTAATTACAGTCTTATTATATTAACTGTATGGTAACACCGAATTTTAAGACTTGCATATTTTTATTATTACCTTGTATAGTTTAAACTATGTAAACGTCATGGTATTGAGAGTGTTATTTTATGTTATGTTTCTTATTAATTTTTAATCATAAAACTGATATATTATATTGCATTGTACTGTATTATATATATATATATATATATATATATATATATATATATATATATATATATATATATATATATATATATATATATATATATATATTGGTGGTACGTTGTATACTTTTATTAATTTGTTTTATTTCCAATGCATTGTGTGACTCAACAGAACCTTTCCATTCTTTGTTTATATACCTCACATTTGATACAACATATTTTGCAACTGTAAGTAAATTGCACATGGCTGACATCACATTTGTAAAAGCTGTTATTTTCGTGTTTCAGGTGCAAAACCTGTTATGTGTATAATTGATTTCTAAATAAAAACATATCAATGTATACTATATTATCGAGCTTTGGTAGGTCAGGAAACAATTTCTTTTTTCGATTTATTACAATTATATTTACAGTTCTGTGATATTTGCATCATTTCCTATTCATTTTTATCGATTTCCCAGAATTTAGTTGACATGGTGATAACGGCTTTTGCATATGGGTTACTCATTTCTAAAAGTTCTTGATTTCTGATGACCAGATTTTTAAGAAACTATGCAAACCTTATACTTCGCTTCTTTATTTAATTGAGGGTTATAAGAATGTTCCTTTAGAAAGAAAAAATGTATATTGGGTAAGGAATCTTCTAGAACAGACTTTTTATTCTAGCTTTTTAGAAATGACAGTTATTGTAGGTACTTGTCGGTATTAATACAAAATATAGTTTTTTTTTGGGCTAGTTTTGTGGTATATAATAAATACACTTTATAATTAAAAGTTTTTGAAATAATTTTTTTAAAGAATTTTTTTTTTGGTGGATTCTCCGACACATTTTCCGCTTGGTCGATTTTCCTTGTCCTTATGATGTAATATAATCTTCCTCCTTCAGTATGGGGCCGCAGTGGAGTAGTGGTCAAACTGATCGCTCTCCCATCTAGGTGAACCGGGTTCGACTCCCGGCGGGGTCACTTCCGGGCTTTTGCATGTGGGAATCGTGCCGGACTATGCCGCAGGTCGGCGGGGGTTTTCTTGGGGATCTCACGTTTTCCCCGACACTGCATTCCGGCGCTGCTCCATACTCACCTCACTTCATCCTCATCGGCTCACGCGACCTCGACGTCTAGAGCCACCCAAATATCTCCCCTCCCCTCCACTTCCTCCTTCGGTGTGTAAAAGGCCGTTCACGGTAAAGGAGCACTTCTGAAATGAATCTTTGAAAAATGTCAGTGCCCCTACCAGCGTGTATTTTAACAGGCACACTAAGTGGCATGCGCCCGGTGAAATTGGCAACGACGGAGAGAAAATAGTTCCGTTACTTAACGTCTAATTAAAAGTGTCACTTACTCATAAGTACATTCTGAAATAATTTCGTTTTCTTTCGTGTTCTCGCATGTATATAAATGCGAGAATCGCCAAATATATAAAATTTACTTTTCTAATAATTTCACTGTTTCACTTGAACGATGCATGAATAAAGTGTCCAGGCCCATTGCAATGTTAATTTTACATATGGCGGAGAAATACACAACGAGCATACAAGTAGATTTTTTTCAGGGGTTTCGAAAGTGCTCAGTTTACTTTGAACAGCCTTTACCATGACTCCAACTGCGGCCGTAGCACTAGACATCCTTGCTCAACTGAAAACAAGCGTGCCTTCTGAATAAATAATCGTGACATAAGGCATAGGTATACTATTTCCCCTGATGCGTGCCTCATAGTCCTACAAAACTTAGCAACTAATAAGCATGTGGCAAGGGCCACGCTGACCTGTTGAGATTTGGGAATTCAGTAGCTCAAAAATAAAAACAAAATTATTTGGGGCTAGAACCGACGGAAAGTTGTTGCTACTGGTGGATTTTCGCACCTATGTCTGAATGGAATAGCTATATGTTGGACTTATATTTTAATTTGTGTGTACACAATTTCCTTGACTATTTTGCCAGTTGTGGTTTGTATAATTCTCTGCTTGTTTGAAATAAGTGTAATTTGGTGAAATTTCGCCAAGAAGTCTTTCCCGTGAATGTCTTAACGACTTGTGGTCTGTGCGGCTGTCACATTGTAGGCCGTATGCCTGCCCTATAGGCCTACTTTAATTTAATTTTATTTTCCCGTTTAATTTTCTTCCTATGTTGGTACCCATCATGCGATCGTTTCGTTCTGGCCAAAGTCCGATTTGTTAAAGGATTGCCTGCCGCTGTCGCCTGTCCTACTCGGCCCATCTTCGTGGTTAGTTACAGTTTTCCATAGTAATAATTAAAGTGCTTATAGGCTGTCCATGGTAAAATGAGCACTTTTTAAAGACCCTCTCAACAGGCACTAAGCACTAATAAATATATCTTATTGCAGCCTCAGGCTTTAATTTTGAGGGTGGTGAAATGTATACACTGTGTTTATTGGTCACATTGCAATATTTATATTAAAAAGCAGCAGGAATATGG
The DNA here is from genome assembly GCA_029891345.1 of Dryococelus australis. NCBI lineage: Eukaryota > Metazoa > Arthropoda > Insecta > Phasmatodea > Phasmatidae > Dryococelus > Dryococelus australis. The sequence goes on along the minus strand of CM056993.1, from coordinate 304,977,132 downwards.
AAACTGTATGAAAGGAAAATTTTAGAAGGTCCTTAAAAAGTGCTCACTTTACCGTGAACAGTCTATAAGATATATGTTTTCCTCTTTATTTACGCTAAAAATTATCACTATCTTGTAGAATGAGAAGCAAATCTCAAATAAATTTTAATGGAGCATAATTTTTTTATGACAATCTGCTCGTAGTGTCAAAACTACAAATTCTTGAAAATAAAATAATATAGTTTGTTACATGATATACATTTTTTAATATTACACACTCAGGCCAATGAGCTACAATTACGGATAACTATCGTTAATTTTATTATAATAAAGTGCTCAGAATCTCTGCGTATATTTTGTAGCATTATTTGTAGATAACAATTACGTCTTGAAGCTTATATAATAAAGAATTTGTGTATGTTTAGTTTATCATAAATTGTGCTTTTCCATTATTGTTTCGTATAATTGAAAGAGATGTCAGGCACCTTAACTTTGGAATAACTCTGTAAAATATTTTAATTCCACTGTGTAGCGGATGGAAGCACAAATTTGTTACCAATATAATTTTAAAGTAGCTTATCACCAATATTGTGTATATTCAAGTGGAGTAATTTAGAAAACATTTAATATGTTTTTAAGATATGGAAGTATATAGTTTCACCCATACCAAAATAGTAATCTAAATATTTAATACAGTACTACAACAATTTAGAATGTTAACACATACATATCCTGAAATGTCACTCAAAAAACTATAATTAAATTGTGAAGAAAAACAAATATATTTTAAACAGACGAAAATGTCAAAATAATAAAGCGTCACTTGAAAACTCGTCAGTATTTGTCATACCTATGGAATTGTTTACTGCTGAGGCATATTAGACGATTCTTTTCCTTTACAAAAAAATTAATAATGTAAATTTACGATGTTTATCACGAATGATTGGTCCCCATACACATTTCAGTGCTAAATTTAATAATATTTATAATTATTTTTTGTTTTATAATTTAATTTTAAAATACGGGAGTTATAACCGAATGTATTCAATAAAGCAGGTAATCTACCACAAATAAATTTATGAATAGAGGTGGGAGTCCTACATATGGTAACACTACACTTTATTTTTTAGCATACTGGGGGAAAAAAATTAACGCTAAGTAGTAGGCAGCGATGTAAGCAAACATGGCATTCAAGCGAGAGTGAATGATTAACCGACACTAGCGCTACCTAACAACAAACACTGCAAGCAAACATGGCGATCTACTATAAGTCCCCTAGCAGATATTGCAGTCAAGTAAGAGCAGGTAACTGGCCAATAGCAATGTCCCTAGCAGCCACTTGTGGAAACAAATCTGGCGCCCGACTACAGGATCCCTAGCAGGCAATGATGTGAACAAACATGACATAATCTAAAATGTAAGCGTCGATGTCACACGCGTCCATCATGGACGCTGCTGGAATGACAGATCATAAACTATGCAAGTTCAAGATGACGTTCGTCGAAACAAAATGATGGAGCGTGAAGGAAGAACGCCCCCTCTTCACCTCTGGACTCGGGCATACTATTTATTTCTACTGAGAATCTTATTCTAAAGGGCGAAGAATTGAGCTGGCTGGAATTCAACAAAAGACATTGCATATGACTCAGACATACTACGTACTGAACACCTTTGTTCTCTAACACTTTGGATTTGTAGTTACAGAGGCATGAAAACTGCATAAATGCAGAACTTCGCTAAAATTTCCAGTGAATACACACGTTGACAATGTATTACTTCAGATGCTCGATTACATTTTTATCACACTTGATAAACCAATTATTTCCATTTCAAAGAAAGCAAAAAAAGTGGCACACCATCCTCTTCACTTCCTGTCTATTCTCAAGACTTACAAACACTAAAATTTTTATAAAAGTCGATCTTTAAATGTATTCTTACGAGGGATACAATGGAATATACCAGTCAATTGACACGGAAAAATTACGTTTTATAGAATTTTGTCGACCCATATAACAGCATGACACATCGGTAGTTTTTGTCTGACATATACCCTATCACGCTCTTATTTTTGGTGATTCGGAATTCACATCTTTCTTCCACACGCCGTTTACCATTTAAAGTCGGTTTTGTCACATAACTATGGGCAATGGCAATGCCTTTGGATTTTAGCTGTGCCAAGGAAATATAGCTTTTGTTTTATAGGTTTATTGCATACTAAAGTATTACGTTTAAAAATTTCTACTTCGAAAATTTTTGAAGTGAAGTGGAACTATGGCAATGTGATCGACACGTTCCCTCCGGCAAAACGTCAGGATCATAGACTAAAGATGAGGTAGACCGATCACGCTGGCTGCGCACAACCAATCTCCATGCGACAACATTGAACGTCCAGCGAAATCGCCATGGTTTGGATTTTAGGTTAGAAGACTCATTTGTAAGAATTTGATTTGAGATGTACAGTTCACTGTTAAAAAGTCCGTATTTTTTACGGAATGTTTTACGGAAATGTACAGTGTATATACCGAAAGGCATTCCGTAATGACAAAAAACGGAGTTAAGTCCGTAAATACAAAATATGAAAAGTCTCCGTATTCCCTTTGGCTTCGAGTTACGGGGATGAACAATGCCGATTCTACACGAAGCTTTCTTCTCCACTGTAACAAGAAAATTATCGTTTCTGCGGTAGTTAAGGTTATCCACGCGACTATGGCCTATTCTTTCAAACATTAAAAAATAGCATCAGGCGTCTGTAATATTTGGCAATACTAAAAATACACTAAAATTAATAGAAACTGAATTTTTACTTTTGCCTTTCGAATATGAATATAGAAGTTATACCATAACTTGCAAGTGATAGCTGTAGGTGAGTGGTTAGAGCCGTGGACTTGATAACTTTCTGACTCGGATTCAAACCTCGCGTAAGTAAAAAATATTTTAACTTTTTAATATCACTTTTATACGCGGTAGAACACCCACCTAAAGAAAATTAAAGATGTTTTCATTATCTCTTTTTATTTTAAATGGAAAGTTCAGAAAACTAACTTGGAAATTAACCGAGAGGTTCCATGAAATTAACGGAAAGTCCGTTTCTGAAAATCAATGTGTCTGTAATTTCACGGAGAGTTTACGGGCACTTCTGGATAAATTTTTACCAACACTTTTCCGTAAAATGAAGGACTTTTTTTTAACAGTGTATGTTTGCTTCGTCTAATCACTTTGTAATGTAGTTTGATTAAATATAAACTGGTAAAATATTTTATTCATATAATAGTGCTTGTCATTTGAAAATTAAGATGTAAACCAACATGTTCATCACTGTCGACCATGTAACTTTGACATTTGAGGAGCAACCTTTCAAAACCAGACATGTCCACAAAAATCTGAAAATGAGTTACACATTGTTTCTATATAAGCTTGGTGAGATACACACGAATATGTATTCAGATTCAGTCAAAGAAAGACAGGTCTAATTCAGAAATGAGGCGAAAGTTCGTGTTTTCATTCAAACCAAGACATGTCCACTCCACTGTGACATTGGAATCATAACTAGAGACTCTACTGCCCTGTGTTGAATATTTAGTTCAACCAGTCACCCCCAGATAGCAGAGGTATCTTAGGGCGGTCACGCTTAGTTGTCAGATACGGCCTTTTGTAGTTCTACACCCCCAACTAGATAGCAGCTGTTGTGCCCTTTCATCGAGACATAGCAACCAAGACGTTTCATAGAAATCTAGTAAACCAATGTTGTTTATCATGATCACGTATCTAAGAAGTGAATGAATCCTAATGTTTTATAGGTATTTGTTTGTAAATATGTGGAACATTATTACAACAGTTTGAAAAACAGTTCTTTATGCAGTAAATTTTGTTTCTTTATCATTATACCCTGCAAACATTCTGTGCTTCAAATATTGTACTGTGGCTGTCCAATGTTATAGCAGGTGGCTACGACACCCCACTTTCTGCGACTGCTATTCTGTTGGCATGCCTAATGTTTATACAAATGAGCCAAAGAGGAATTAAAGTGATCGATTTGGTATTCTGTTAACGATGCACGCTGAAGTGTTTTGTACTGTATTGATGAGAACCATCTTATTACTGGTATGGGTTTCGTGAATCCTAGACGTGATTAATGGATGCCTTAGTAGCAGACACATCATCTGGTGCACGGAAGAGAGGGAAAAGAAAGCTGAAGCTTACTAAGCGTGGATCTGAGAAAATTGAAATGTATGAACGCATACACTTTGCAATGTGACCTAACTTGGAATAAGAACCTTCTTGATTTCTATGTGCATATCCAGTATGTTACACACTAACATAACTATGCAATTGTTTAAAACATTTAACAACTGTATTTTGTGTCTTATTCAGTAGACAAAGAAGCACTTCATATTACTATATTAATGGCTATCCTTTGCAGTTTGTACTTGCATATTGTTGCACGTCATTAATAATACATAAAAGTTTAATGCGCATTAGTAGTTTCAAATTAACAATATTGAAACAAATAGCTGCATTAGCAATACAAAATACTATAATGGGAAGCAACACACCTATAGTCTAAGAGAAGTGTACTTGGTAACCAAATTAATATTGATATATTTTACGAGGACATTATCAGTGATAGTTCCTTTCAGATGTAAAGACAAAGATCCGAACATGAAAACATTCAACAGACCATGCCAACATGACAAAAAGGAGTTTTCATGCAAAAGAGTGACAATGTTTGATATGGTAAAAGCACGGTCACAACTGTATCAAACTTCCAACGAAGCAGTACAGGACCAGCACTTATGCCACTCTATGTCAGTCGGGGAACCGAAAAGGAAGCGTTCCCGCACAGGTAATAAAACTGAGAAAGCCAAGCCTGGAAGTATTCATGTAACATACTTCATGAAAACAGTGAAAGGACCTGTACAGGTATGCCACAAGATTATTACTTCAACATTGGGGGTTTCCAAAAACAGACTAAATACTGTAGCAAAAGATTTGGATAAGGGTGATATACCGAGGGAACGCAGGGGAGGGGACAGAAAATCAGCAAAATCAGCTACGAAGAAACGTCACATGAAACCTTCATTGGTAGTCTGAAGGGATGTGAAAGTCACTATAGTAGGTCAAAATCTAAATGCATTTACCCAGCAAGCGATTTAAACATTTCTAGATCGCACAAAATGTACAATAGAAGTGTTGAGCACAATACGTCATTGAGAGTTACTCTTTCTATGTTCAGGCGGATTTTTGTGCACGATTTTAATGTAGGATTCAGATCACCTTCCTCGGATTACTGCACAATATGCATTAGTTTGCAACATAAAATTCACTTTGCAAAATACAACACAAGTAAAATTAACTTACTTATGCAACTTAGAGTGTACAAGCTTAGGGAAGATGCATTTTATGATCTTGCAAAGCAGTCACCACCCAGTACATATTCTATGCGTTTTGATCTTCAACAAGTTCAGCCGCTTCCCCGGATGCCTATCCAGGAGGTATTTTAAGCAGACAAATAGGTTTTTATTCATTGTGCTATGTGCCAATTGACAGTAAAAAACCAATATTTTATGTTTGGACAGAAGATCAAGCACGAGGGGGTTCGACTGAAGTTTCTTCTGCGTTACTGCACTGTCTCAGCCGCTGTTTACCTAACAACATATCCAGTATCTATTTGTTTTGTGTTGGCTGTGGAGGCCAAACACAAAAACAATCATGTTGTACATACTTTGATACATTAGCTTCGACAGTCTGCGCCCGAGAGTATTAAGAATATACTTATTGTTTTCCTAGTTAGACGTAATAGTTTTTACCTGCTGACGGTGTATTTGGTAGAGTGGAGAAGCTATTGCGGAAACGACCACTTATAACAACTGAAAGAGAGTACGAAGCAATATATTAACAAGTAGGAAATGTGCATGCATTAGGTAAAGATTGGAGACTACATGATGTAACATCATTATCAAATATTTTCCAAAATGCTCATGGTATCAGTAAATGTAAACGGATTATTATTGAAAAACATGAAACCAAACGATCCAGTGTAGTAATGCGTGTCCGAGCCATGACGCGTTACAGATTTGATCCTGGCACAGAGCCTGCCACGCCCATTTTAAAGAGCAGTAAAGTTATTCCAGATGCGATACCAGAAATGTACACAGTGCATAACATATCCGAACAAAGGAAACATGATGTGCAGTCATTACTTTGTAAACAGTTTGGTGAGAATTGGCGAGACGAAGAGGATTTGCACTGGTACAAAGGAATTTTGGATTCAGAAGGTGAAAGAACTGACGAACATAATGTGCTTGATGATGAGCGGTTGTGTAGCTGTGTAGGAGGAAACGAACCACGCGTACATGTATAAAATGTAATGAACTGTTTACTGATCACAAATATTATGATTGTTAGCCACTGTTTTGAAAATTCTTTGTTAATCATTATCAAAACATAATACTAAGTCATACTCCATTATTTGAGCCACCCACCTATGTTATTAAGTAAATCACTCCTTATGTGTCTTCCTAATGTACTTTTATTACTAAGTTTACATTTGGTCAAGCAGAAGCAGACGTGTCCCATAAGTGTGCGTTCAAAACCAGACATGTCCATGCTATTCATTCAAATTTAGACATGTCCACTTGTTTTTGTTTAATAACGATGTAAATATAACACTTACAAGTGTTATATTCATAACACTAATTTGAGTACTGCAATAACATACAATAATAAATCAACCATAAATAATTTGCTTTGGTACCACAAAATATCAGTATTTTCGCTTTTCTGTAAAATTGGATAAGGTGGACATGTATGGTTTTGAAGGTTTACTCCTCAGTTGTGTTCCTTTGGGGTAGGTCAATGTTGGGTAAGCCCTACATGCGCAGAAGACGAATAAGTGGTCTACCTCATATTTAGTCTATGGGCGGGATACTACTTCCTCACTTTTCCTTTTACAAATATCTTTGGAACACCGGTACTTGTGTGGTTCTTCTGTAGGACCCCGACATGTGATTGCCATCTTCCGACTACTTTTTAAATATAAATAACTGCTTTCTGCAAAAGTTATGGAGTATAACACCGGATCGAGGAAGGAGAGGAGATCCTCTTTCCTTCGGCAGTGAAATGAAAATTTTCCAATGTGAAAATAAACTCAAGACACAGCACTGTCATTGTAGTATGTTCCTAGCTAACTGCAGCTGTATTTTATTTTGAAGTTACTGCCGCCAATATCCGAAGCTACCTTTCCTCTCCGGTTACCATTTCCCATCCAGCTGCTTGCAAATAACTGCCTCACGACTTCTATTTTTTTTCTGTTAGACATACTTATTATACTTGTGGTTGGACCCTGTTCTCATCGTCTCATTTACTAGAAGGAAAATACCACTTATACATCTCAATGATTAGTGTTGGTATTGTCTGCACCCTGATGTAAGTTTTACCTTACGTTTAGAGCGGAGGGTTTCCAGCTAACTGACGTGATCTACAACCGCATACCGAGTTGGCCACGTCGATTAATACTAACTATGTATGACAATAAGGAAAATGCAAGAGCTTAAGTTAAAACCTTCACCTGTTGCCAAGAGGAAGGGTTTTTTTTTTTTTTTTTTTTTTTTTCATGTCATCACATATCGCTTCCGTTGCTGACAGTTCATTGCAACGTACTTTTATTTCTAATGCACATCAAGCATTTTCTGCAAGTCACCATACATATTGTATTACTTTTCGTTTTCATGCATCTCAAGCTGAACTATCCGTATGAAAGATTACAGTCTGACTCGCTTCATTCCACAACAGCAGCAGAAGAATTTGGAATCTGATTAAACTTCTTGAAGCCCATCACTATAAATTCGTTTCGTTGAGAAGTAATTACATGAAGTAATTGCTTGCCTGGTATCAAGCCAATTACAGATGTCGGCTATTATCGAAGTGGTTATCTCTTCCTTCAAGAGATCACTGCGTACGTATGAGACGCAAAGAAACGAATGTAAAAGATGGCAGCAGACGAAGAGAGTTAGTGGAAATGTAATGGAACCTCCTCGTTGCGCTTAAGGGTCGGCAAGGAGTGGGGAAAAAAAAACGAAATATGACCTACTCATTGTGCTTAGGGGAAGAACGTCCTGTGACATGAATACATTTACATATATTATTAATTACGTACTCGAAAATAACGTGTAACATTAAAAGTGTGTCGGGTATCAAAGTGTATTGAATATAAAGACTGTTTTCCTTTGTATACTGTCAAGTAGGCACAGGTACAAACTAAATAGCTAGCTCATGAAAATAATTCGAGTTCATGGAAAAAATATGGAAAATAATTAGTTTCCAGATAACTATGTGACTAAAAGTAATTAATACATGATAAAAAAAATCCACAAATCCTAATCCGGTGTGCTTATTTAGTACGAAAATACTCTAAAAATGTTTACACTAATGCATTCTCTGATGAGATGACTGAAACCGTGGATGGAATTAGAATCATTAACTTTTCTTTATCAGAAATTAAGCCTGATGCTTTTGTGACCATGTGGTGTTAAATTTTAAATTTTTTGTGCGTGTCTCAGATTAAGTAAATGTTCTTAGCAGCTACAGTTTCTCACAATTACCGCAAGGTGCTTTAGTAAAAAAGTGGTATCCATCAAAATGTCTGCTGAAGGTATTTGGTACCAGTTTGGTCACGGTTTAAATATCACTTAACAAATAGCTCAAATTATAAGCTATATATATATATATATATATATATTATATATATATATATATATATATAGCTCAAATTATAAGCTATATATATATGTTACACGGTATTCTTACTGCAAGTAAAGAGGTATCTGTTCACGTGGTTTGGGCCTGCAGTTGTCACATACGCGCAATCACTGGGTAAGCTGTTGGTACGGATAGGAAAAATTCGCTAGTTGAATGATCTGTAGGCTAGACTCCACAGTCATGTGTATACTCGAGGCTCAGATGTTTGTCCATTGGCTGCTGCCCCGTGGAGTAGCCAGTGTTACTTCACACCTGGCAGTATGGCACTCGCTACTTGTTTCCCTGCAAGTTTGCTATTGGCTCAGAGTCGTCCAGGGCGTATCTAATAAACTGCGATCCAATTACAGAGTCAACTTAAGTGTACATGTGTTTGACGTCTATCTTGTTCTGAAATGAACTCGCGAAATGTTCCTATCCCAAGGTGTTGGTTAATGACTAGGGCCAGTGATGTTTTGCGAAAATATTTTGAAACAAGATATAGTTCAAAGCACTGTGGCGTCGTCCACCTCTTTTGATTAGCTGTAACATTTCCCTGTTCGTGTTAACTGCTAGCGCACGAATAACAAAGGTTCAGTGTCGGAGTTACAGAACTCTGAGTGGCTCGATCAAATGTGGAAACGACACCAGAAACCAATGGAGGTATGGCAAGAGCCGATGTGTGTACATAGTATTGAAGTCTACTGTGCGTTCCGATTTTTACGCGAAAAATCACGGACCCTACTAATGAGCACTCAGGCCGTGTGGACCCAAACCAGAAACTTCAAAGTCGACGTCTGTGTGCAACTTTCTACCCTTCGTGAAAAATTAAAGCTTTCTGCTTTGCCCCGATACGAACAGTCTTCGCCGTAATTGACAACGGGAACGCCTATCTTCTCTGCAACTTGGAAGCCCGGCCCTCGGTGGTTGAAGAAGCAACGCAGCAGCGGCCACCATCCGGTTAAATGGGACCAGCGCGCTGGCTTCTTCGGTGTTTCCCCGCAGCACAAACGTCCGTCTGCACGCGCATGAATCTGCGACTATAGTTAGAGATGAAGGAAAATCGCGAAAATGTTTTGAGCCAACATATCTTCCATAACTCTCTAATTAGTTTATTCTTTCATGATTGTGTGGACAAGGTTTTGACTCGGCTAAGTAGTTTGCAGACCAATCACGAACGTTCTGCCTTAAAGTAAAAGAATCTTCATTGGTTCAGTAAAATGGGGTAGCAGCTTCATACTTCCACGACAGCCAATAAGGAAAGAAAACTGTCGAATATGTGTACAGTACGTTGAATCCTACCAAACAGTCCACTTTTCCCGCGATAAACCATAATCTCTAACTATTGTCTAATCGCGGTTTCTTCACATTTTTTTAAACAAACCTTTGAAAAATTACCCAATATATGATGTATTTAGTTATTTCCTAAATATGCCACGTGTCGTAAGAATTTTATACTTCTGTTAACATGAAAGTATCTTATTTGTCGTTAAATTTAAGTTATACCTAAATTTTATTTATAAAGTATGATTATTCATTTATAGTAAATATAAATAAACACAGTAATAAAACATGTGTGTTGGTAACGCCTAGTAAGAAATAGTTTTCATGTAAAATATAATTATAGCTGAGTGCGCACGAATTCGGTGCGATGTCCTTTGGTGTAATTTCCAAGACTTAGTTAAGCTTAGCTTGCACGAAGCGGAGGAATATCCTGGAAGTATAACTTTAGCAGGGCTTCAAAAAGTATGAAGTAGCCGCAAATGGAGTATATACTGCGCCGTGCGTAGGCTGTGGCACTAGTCACACGGTACCGTGACGTAGACAATTTAGTTACTGGCGAATGGTTTCCAGCGCTGCCAAACTAATGCAACGTTTACACAACCTGCGCATGCGTGCATTTTGAAGTAATTGAAGTAATATATGTGATTTAGAGATGACTAAATGTGACGTGAATTTTCTGGTGCTGTTGTCAAAATTTATGTGAGAGAAAAGACTTGGGCGGCTCTTAACAGCGAGGTCTTCAGAGTCGATGAGGCGATGGTGAGTATGGAGTAGCGCCGGAATGAATGGGCGGGGGAAACGGGAGATTCCCGAGAAAACCCACCGACCAACGGCATCGTCCAGCACGATTTCCACGTGCGGAAATCCGGGAGTACCCGACCGGGGATTGAATCCGTTTTGCATTGGTGGGAGGCGAGCAGGCCAACCGCTTTTTTGGGTCACTGTAATTGTAGTTGTATTGAAATGACGCTGTCGAGCTCATGTTAGACCGAGTTGCGGACGAATTCTCAGTGCGACAAGCGAACTGAAAATCTGCAGCGGAGGGCCCGGTGTGCGAACCCACGACCCCTCGACTACAAGTCGGCCACACTAGTCCTGAGCTATGGAGACAGGGCACCGCTCAGCCACCGTCACCTTTTGTCTTATAGATTCTGAGGAAAAAATATTTTACTGGTAAGGTCTGGAAAAGAGGACGTAGGTTTAGGGTTAAATGTAAGAGCTGAATAAGCCCCTTGTCGGGAGAGACTTGAGCTGGTGGCCTGGGGACAGGCCAGCCCGTATGGCTGATATGGCAGTTATGAACCAACAGGAAAAACGGCGACTCTCGGATGCTGGATCTCTTGCTCTGCTAAGATAAGTTGAAAAATTAAAATAAGCTTTATATAATAAAGATGAGACAGATAAAGGTTTTAACCCACTTAGGTTGGGACATCATGGGAGAATTTTGTAAGTGCTGTAAGCCGCCTCACGGCAAACACATTAAGATGCACTTTATTGGTGTATCATTTAAAATATGTTTTTTCATTGTTACTAAGTTGCATTCTTGTGAATACTGAGCTTCTTTTTAAACGCGTTTGTAATGTGTAATGAAAATGGTGGCCATATTTTAGTCAGATATTTTGAAAAAAATTATTTAAAAGAGGGATTACGTAATATTTGTTAGTTAGCAATAAACTTTATTATCATTAGTATTATGTTAAATTTTTTTGAGTTATGTAAATGAAAGTTTGTGAACAAATCGTCTGTTATAAAAAGTCTGCAAAAATCTGAAAATACTAACAATAATTGCTGTAGTAAAATAAACGATATTAACTGTATTCTTCATTTTCTCACTGAAAGAGGAACCGGAGGTGTTTTTGAATCAAGTAAAATGGATCCTTAAACAGTATTCTGTTTAATAGTTTTCCAGTGCTTTTCCAGTCCTGCATAACTGCTGCGGAATGAGAGCTAATCTGTCTGGAGCTCAGTCTTGTTTTTATGTCTGTTGCCACTTAATATTTTGAGTGACGACAGGCAGAGACAAGCGGTAGCACAGCGAAAACGGAAGGCGAGGTGGACATTTAAATAGTGCCACGCGTATATTGGTTGGCTCCATTCTGATGACAGATAAACTGTTGGATTCGTGGAGGTGTGAGGAACTTTGAAGGAAAAACCACTTCCCTACGAGTGGACGTAGTGTTCACTGTGGGAGAGCATTGAAGTCCTACGGTTGCACCACGTTGTGCTATTTTGTCTGGCCATCTGGTTGACATGTGGAACCTGATCGGTTTTAACCCCTTAGGAAACACAGTCAGTGAAAAATAAATCTAGCGCACCTTGAGGACTGCGTAACTGATGTTAGGAACTATTACAAAAAATAATGAGTATTTTGCATATGTTGACAGTTATCGTTATTTTATACTATAAACGAGTAGGGGTAAGAAACCGGTACCGGCTCACTTTGATCCTTATTGCCATCTAACATAAGGGTTAAATGAACTTTTTCGTGGATCACAAGATGCTCCTAACCCAAACTACGTGACCTACTTCCATTGTACCGCCCGACCCCCTGGGGACTTGACTGAGTGATTCACCCCACCCACCCCATCCCCAACTCTCTAGCTCACCAACCTCGTGTCATTTTTTTTCCTTTGACGCAATTGTGCCGCCCGACCACCCTGTGGAGGTGTTGCGTGACCGCTTTCACCCGTCCTACCCCACCCCCATACAATAGGGGTAGGAAGCCGGTACTGCGACATAATTTATTCAAAATGACGGCGATGCACTTCCGGTGCAGTTAAATTACCCCTTCCCCCAATCCCTGCTGGAACCACCTGGGTTCGGACATCCTGTAGTGTGATGGGTTACACCCCTCCCCCAACACCTAGGAGTGCCCTTATAATTGAAGGGGTGTTCTAGCATGTCGTTGTGGGGTTGTTAGCCGCCAGCCTGGGTCTAGCAGGCACCAGTACTTGGATCGATACTTGTCGGGGGTACTCATAATTGATTTTTGCGTAGTTAGTAATGAGAACGACAAGTACAGGTGTTGTGATGTTGGGAACTGGAAGTAGAATGACGTCTTGTAAGGGTGGTTAGGTGTATAGGAGCTGGAGGCGGTGACGGGAACTGCATTTAGGCATGGAACAGTTGGAGGGGTGGGAGTAATGCAAGTGTATAGGATTTTAATTGTGCATGTAATAAATAAACATATATATAAATTAAATGCAATAACTAATTATGTGAACATGCATGTACCAAGAGAGTACATGTTGCGTTGGATATTTATTACATGTGGAGAGAGCGAGAGAGAGAGAGAGAGAGAGAGCAAATACATTCTTGTCAGGTCGGAGGTCGGCGAACGGATGAGCTCTGACGAGGTTGGCTGCTGCAGAGGTGTTAATACGTCGGGAGCTGGAAGGGAAATGCAGTTGCTGAAGAAGGGAGGGGATGATGCAGTTAAATAGGATTTGATTCGCACAATGAAAAAAATATTATATTAAATCTATTCATGCACATGCATCCTTGCATATGCAGCAATGAATTATTGAATTATTACATATCGCAATGAACAATTACTAAGACAAAAGCTAATCACCCGTCCGCACCATGCCGCTCCTCACTTCAGATTGAGCTCCAGTCACCAGTATGAATGCCCATACACCGGCGGCCATATTGTAAAGAGCTTATTTCTTTCACACAGTATAGGCGGCCATATTGGTAGATGTCTAATACAAAAAGGCATGAATTTATTTTAGAAAATTGTCAGTGTTTGTCTGGAAGTGGTAGAAGTCGGATTGGGGAGCTGTGGAGTTAATGTGATCCCACATGTGCACCAGGGCATGTACGTCCTTGCTTATGCAGCACTGAAGTATTTATTACAGCTACTAAGAGTATTTATCACATTGAATAAATAATTAGCTGATTTAATTAGAAAATTTAATTCTTCATTATAAAGCACCTTGAATATTTAATCGCAGTCTTGTATATACCGATAGAGTACATATCGAAATTACAAAGTCTTATTACACAATTATTCTCACCGAGACCCTGTTGCATAAAAATGATATAATTGAATAGTACATTTCATATATAATTAGATTAAATATATTAGTGCACTTGTGCCCTGCGTATGCAACAATAAACAATTGCTAGGTACAAAATATCTGTACACGTCCGATCCCGAGCACAGCTCTCTCACACTGACCAGATTTTCGACATTATGATGTATTACAAATACCTCTGCCGGCCGGCGGACATATTGGGAAGATATATTTCATTATTTCTTTCACACATACAGCAGTATTCCCCAGTGGCCATATTTTTAAACGTTTAATACATTAAAGGCAGGAATTTATTTTAGAAAATTGTTAGTATATGTTTGTAAGTCGTAGATTTCGGATCACATGCGCTCCAGGGGCTCGCAGAGTGACATAGTCACACATATCGCTTCAGGCTATTTATTGTTGAAATTAACGTAAAATATATTATTCATTTTTATATCAGCGTCGTTTCGGGTCTACACTGAGTGTGCGTGCTACAAGAAATGTGTACATTTCACATCAAGTGAGTGACGAACACATGTAAATAGATAATTTAAATATATGATTTAATTGTGCACATATATACTTAGCGAGAGACTAAGTATGCAGATGTGTACCCGGCAATGAAATATTTAATCGAACACCTAACCCATTGACTTATTATGCGAAAATGATTTATTTGTTCATGCAAGTAAAATAATAATATTTATATGCACTTGCAATAGTGTTTTTTCTTACGGGTGTCGAGATATGCATATAAACGTGATTTTAACTTGCTCCAATATAAGCATTCACACAAGGCGAAAACCACCGGCACACTGAGCAGGATGCGACAAAATTGTATCGAGTTGGAATACGTTTAAAGCAGGTCATTATCCTCGCTAGTCATCGGTCCGGGGAAGGCACCCACAGGGTCTCCAGGGACACCTGAGATGACAGCCGGCCTCGGTTATATAATACATTTCCCGTAAAGCGAAAGCCGCCTACATGCAAGACACTGCAATCTTTGACAACTCGGGACGAGTTCAAAACAGACAATAATTATTTTCTCCTCCCCGTCAACCACGCATACCCCAGGAAATTCATAATATGCCAGTGAACCCCCTGCCATAGGTTATCTCTCCCTTTGTAGTCGATGGCTTGTTGAGAGAACGCACAAAAGCATCTCTGGCAAAATAAATAAAAATATGCTTGTGATAAAAAATGCCCGGAAATCCTCACATACTATATTTCAAATACGTAAAGATTATAAGGCTCATGTGTGTTCAACATTTATTTTTATCATTTCTCAAACATCATATAAGGATAATCAAAAATATTGACGCTTGCGACTTGACTACAGTGAAAATTCGACGAGACTAAGTTTTAAAACCATACAGCTTCACTTCGCGCGAGAATACCACAGCATTTGTTATTACTTAACTGTATTTGCGTAACGACTTGAAACACATTTAATTATCTCGTAACTGACGCGATGTTTGAAGACATCTTTTAAGTATGCAGTTTTTAGCCAACTTGGTTTTCTCAGGCAGGTTGTGACCTACTGTGTCATCGACCTCTTAGATCATTTTTATTTTTCTGGTTAGATTGTCGACTCATGTAGCGTAATTCAGACTGACTGACAGGGTGAAAACGTGTGACACTAAAGAATAATAATAAATTAGTCTACTCGCATTACATATAAAGGCTAGAAATTTAATGCAAGGTAAAATGAGTGAAGAGTTTTGGACAGCTCTTTACATCGAGGTCTTGAGAGCCGATGAAGGTAAAGTGGGATGACTATGGAGAAGTTCAAATTTCCCATTTGGCTCTGGCAATGACCCCTTTTGAAATGGGTCATTAATGGGTTATTGGGTTATTAATGGGCCATTAATGGGTCAGCGAGTCATTAATGGGTTATTAATGGGTAAATAATGGGTCATTTGCAGAACATGAATTCACGCTGAGCGAAGACATTGTGTGGTAGAAACTGTTGAAGATGTAACTATATTTTAATGTAATGAAGGAACTAGATAAAATGTCTGTTTGAATAGATGCATAAAAATGGAAAAATGTCATTGACGAAATATGTTAGTAAGTTTATATATTGAGCAGTAACTAGGCAAATTAAATACACAAGTTTCTACTGTTGAAAGATCATCAGTTTTTCATGAATATGTCGCAAACCAATGATTGTACAAAGTCTACTGTAGAGCTTACCTCTATGATTGTACCTTCTCACACTGCTGGAAAATTTCATGGAAAACAGTGTTGCTACTGTAGAAAGATATTCAGCTAAAGTTGCATTGCTCGACGACATCAGGGAACCACCTGTGCGAAGAGTCCATTTTGCGCAGTGAAGCATTATGGCAACGATCACATGCAATTTAGACAAGGTGATATAACGAAGGAATACAACGAGATCTGCAAGGATTGGTCTAATAGGAGCCAAAAAGTGATATCGTCAATACCTCCTGCTATAACAATGGGCCATGTTTCCGCAGACGAGTAATAAGACAAGACAGTTAATGCTGATGACGGAATGATTGAGTCAGTATGTGTGGAATGTATATATGCAACGTGAAGTCGATGAACTTCCAAATAACGGTTGTCGGCTCTAATCACTGATGATGAACATACACCTCCTACAAAGAAAAGTAAACTTGATATTGATGGCGAAACAAGAAGTGAAGACGATCATGGAATCATCATTGATGAAAATGACCATGGTGACAGTGTTGACAGTGCAGATGATGATTACCTCGATGTCCCCACACATTTTACCTATGAGTTTCCTTCGGCAAGTGATGTGAAGAAGGCAGAAGACGATGAGATTACTGACTACATGTTTACCGAATATCTGGATGAACTAGTCGATAGACTCAAGTATTTGCTTGACTTTCATAAACATGGGAATTTCTTGTGCTTTGTTGAGGTATGTTCAATCATTAGAGAATTTAAGGATAAGGGTTATATCTGATGATGTGATGAGCTGCTTTATTATGAAATTGTAATTACAAAATATTAATAATAAATTATTAGTATAAAATAATTGGTAGGTGCCTCCAAGAATGAAAGATTTATAAGTGTATTGAAGAATGGCTGTTTGATGGCCGACTTCGCAGGTTATATAATGAACGGGTTGATTATACTTTGTATAACAATGCATCAAGCATATTGCTTTCACATAATCATACTCAGCAGACATGTGCCGAAATAATTTAAATGGATAACATATACTACTTGTTCTGTTGTGAAAACAAGTATATATAAGCTTACAACCTGTAGGAATGTTTTAATTTCTTTGGCAAGATTGGTTGAGCGTGGACCGGTACGAGTGTATTCATATAGTACGAGTGTGTAGTTCGCTAAAGATGACATCAACGGTAATGTAACACCGACAGCATTGGCGACAGCCAGGGTGTCTGAAGATTTACACTATGGTATCGATGTTAATACCGTGGAAATACTTTTAGTAGAAGACGTAGTGCACATCGACATGAAACTAGCGATTGCATGTTCAGCCCAGCATACAAGGTATCCCACTGCGATAACTGCGATGTTCTGTGCAGACATAGCAGGACGTGTAAAAATAATGTCTGTCGTTCATCGGGAGTTGAGTGCAAGTATTGCAGCAAGACATTCACGAAGACCTCTAGCACTAGACAACATGAAGCTAGTAACTGTATGTTCAGCACTCCATACAAGATGTATCCATGTGATAATTGTTGTGTTGTGTATGCGAGTAGGGATACCTTGACTGCACACAACAGGATTTGTTCTATACAATTAGAGTAAAGCATAAATAATTTTGTTGAATGGAGATTTTTTTAGTGTATGTAACTAATAGTATGCATTTTTTTACAAGTGAATGAAATAAAGTTAAAGCGCATGGAAAACTGTTGTTATTTTTTATTAATTTTAACATCAAATACAATTTTTTTTATATACAAAATGACTGTAAGCTAAGATGATATAAAAACCATAAATGTATGTATATACATGCATAGTTTAGCTAACAACAGAGATTTCTTTAACAATTTAAATGGTAAATAAAAAATAATTACGAAATTTTTTAAATATTATTTTTCCAGTAGAAACTTCTGTGAATAAAGGAAAACCTCTATTAATTAATGTGAGATGCGATATGTTATCCATTCTTAGTAGCAATAGCTTTGACAGTACTTAGGGTGTATGAGATTGTGTCTGTTTGAAAATTAAGTTTATATCTGAATGATGATGATGAGATGTGATTATATGATGGTATGATGATGAAATGGTCTATCACAGTAATTCGCTGGATGATTTCATAGAAATACTTATATGGATGTTTTGCTGTCTTGGATGGTATGAAGGGAAGTGATTGGAATATACGATATGCTCCAATGGAATGGATTGTAGATAATGAGTGATGTTGGGTCCTGTTCAGGTAAATGGAGTATTAAAAGTTAGAATATTTTGGTTGGAAGAATGTGTAGAAATGTCTTTTAGGCATGACTTTTTTAGTGAGTATGATATGATCTCCAATATTATGAGTTAGTTTAAACATTTTTTTGATGGGTGGATGGAGGTTCGGGTATATTTTATTAATATGTTATTAACTTTGAATTGACAGTAGGGAAAACTGGTCTATATATTTATTTCATAATAATAATAAAATGGTGATAGGGGTGAGGAACCTGTTTAGAGAAATGAAACATTGACTTAACAGGTTATATAATAAGAAATTAATGTAAAATTAAAAAAAAAAGTTAATAATTTTGTGTTGTGGTTGCATAACCTTGATGTTTTTAATTTACTCAGAACGTTATTTTCAAGGGATATTCTAAAATTTATAGCAATGTTTCCAGTCATTCACTCCCCGATGATAGAAAATCATTTACAACATATGTAATTTTAATTGCAAATTTGGAGATGATATAATATATGATGAACTATAATACGGATATGTTTGTATAAAGAAACTTACATTTTTTGTTTAGTTTGAACATTATATATAAGCAGTGGTAGTTTTAAATTCTCATTTACTATGCATGATGCTATATTGTAAATGACTCTAGTTTTGATCTCGAGCTAACACTAGTCCTGTAATTCATTTGTAATTTTTCATTATAGATATTTAAAGAGATATTACAAGTCATGTAAATTATAAATGATGTGGGTGATATGGGTGATATCAAATTTTGTATGTTGCCATAGTGAATAGTAAATATAAATTGTTTTAAGTTAATCAAATAGACAATAAGGAAATCTTGTGAATGGTAGAATAAACAACTTTTCTGAGTGAGATGTTTATAGATGTGAAAACATGTGAACATATAAGTCTGCAAAAATAAATGAATCACCAAATAAAAAGAACATATACTATGTTTTGAAATGAAAATTTATAAGTTAATGGTCTGTAGAAGGTGAGATGAATCTAGCAAAACTGTTTCTTATGTCGAATGCTCTCTACTAAATACATTATCATGGATGTGTCTACACAAGAGGCAAAATGATTATATACACGATGGAGCGATGTAATGGAATATTTAAAGGAAGCTATAAATTTCGACTATCTTTAAGACATTACTTTAACAAATATGTTGTGTACAGCACAATTATAATGACTTGCAATAGTTTGGGAAGGGAATCCTTTGACATCTGGGTTGGAAATATGTTATATCCTACCACTTTCACGAGAATTTCCTGTGTTATAAGACTGGGTGTGTGTATAAAGAGTGAACATTATTCTACTCACATTGGCTTTGTTTAGATGAGTGATAAACGATTGAGAATTTGTGTGATGGAGTAAGTAATATTGCTTTTTTTTTTTTTTTTTTTTTTTTTTTTTTGCTGCTCCGGCATAAACTTAGCTAGTATGTTTCCTGTGTGACGATAGATATATGGAATGTTTTGCAGTGAAAATTAATACGTTTCATACTTAAACAAATCGCATGGAATCGAGGTATATTTAGGATATTTGCGATTCTCCTTTTACGAAATTCAGCGGAAATGAATGCAAGAAGGGTATCTATGTTCAGATCACAGTTTGATAACGTTTGACTAAGCAGATAGGTAAATGAGATGGGATAAATAGTCTAACCCTCTGCGAGATGGGAATTGCAACATTGTTTATTTCTTGTATGTAACTTTGGATATGAAAAAGTTTTTATTTAAAGAGTTTTGTATTAGTATTTTTCAAGCTTGCATTATAACTCTTATGGGTTGTTTAAGTTCCCAGGCGATGATTTTCATAAGTGTTAATTTGATTCATATATTACTAATATCACGAAAAGTAAAAATGGTTGTTGTGTTTAGGTAAACTGGACTGGTAGCAAGCAATGAAGGTTTAGGTATTTACTACATTCTCTCTGTGTGTGTGAAGTAAGTGTAATCATTATCTATATAGATGCTTGAAATGATTAAGCTCTGGTTCCCTGTAAGGGAGCGTGGGTTCGAATCTTGCACCTGCCAAATAATTTTTGGACATATATATTGAAACATACTAGATGTTTAAGAGTGAGTTGGAGTTGCGCATCCAAGGTCTAGAAGCTATACGGGCGATGCTATCACGCATGCCTAGTGCATCATCGCTCCTATGAGCAAGGCATACAGCCTTTAAGTCGTGAAGCTGTACAGCGTAAGTTATATCTCTAACAGTGTGACTTTATTACATATCGTGGAAGTTCTCGGAATAAACTACGTCCGTATGAATGCGTTTTTCTCTTATTGCTTAAAGAAACTGCATAGGCAAGCTTTAAAAGTGCGATATCTATCCATTTTCAAGAATTATTTTTCTCCGAGAAACTATTTGATATGAAAAAAGTAAAAAATTAAGGGCATAGATAATTGTTTTTTACATTTTATGCTAAAATTTATAATTGTGGAACATTTATTTACCGATATACGGAGATTCGCTCAAACAACTATTTCACAGAAAATGTTTCAGTACAGCCACTTCTTAACATAAACAGTTTGTGCTGTAATATAGTGTATTTATATAAGCAAGCAACATGTTAATACGTTTTCACATGGTTAGTCAAATGCATATACGATCTACAGGTTTTTACACTAAATATTCTTGCGAGGGAGTAATGCATTTGAGAATGACTTGGGGTGATGTTAGCACTGGATCTGAATTTTTTTCGGGTTATAGAAAACCAAAGATGGATTAATAGTATATGTCTCTGTGTATGATCACTAGATGTAAGTTGATGCTTTGGAAAAATACTTATACACTTCAAACGAGTTGCTTTAACGGAAAATTTGCCGGTTACTGAATTTTATGTAATCTCCTGAAATGAAACCCTGTTGGATATAACGAGAGAATAAATAATTCACTTTTAACATGTAAATATTGGATCACATGTTATTTGGAAATTTATTGGTTTTACTGTATTATGTTCAATTTAGGAAATAAATTATGTTATGAATTTTTTTATTTATTTTGGTAAACGTCAATTTGAAAGATTGTGTTAACTATCATGAAAATACTGCTCGGAGAGGTTACGTGCTGATGTAGCTTCTGTTTCCATGTAACGCTCTGCCATAATAGAATTTCTTACTAAAACGAAGCTCGGAGTCTTCGCTCTCCCAACGCGTCTGCCGGGGGGACATGTAGTGTGTTGGTAATTCAGGTGGCGGTTATGCACACTACTGAGAAAATCTGGAACTAGTCAAGGTTTTAAATTGTAGTTAAACTATATGGGAAATTCCTGTCTTTTTGGTATATGTGAAAAAGCGATACGATAACAGCGAAATATTTTACTTTTAAAATAGGACAATATTGTCAATTTGGTTTTCGAAGCACGATTTAAGTAAATGAATTGAGATTTTATTTTATTATCAATGAAATTCAGGAATAAAATTCAACTTCATAAATAATTGCAAAAAAAAATGTAAATTAAAAATAAATAATAGTTTTTCTCAAACTAACTCACTTGGGAGAACACAAGACATCTGTTCAGGGTATCGTAGGCAAATTCATAAAGCAACTTTAACATACCGAAAATCCAAGACGTTGTAAATGTAAGACAAAATAATGTTATAAAAATAATTTTACTGAGTCAGTCTCTGCGTCGAAATACATATCTTGAAAATTTGGTAGCAGCAACATATTGGAGAATGTTTGTCGGTCGGTCACACTGGTCATTCTCCTTAATCATCCCTCACAAGACTCTCGGGGGCTGAGGTGTGCTTTTATAAAACCCTAACGTAGCAATCATAATATCATGCTAGCTCTACCTTGAAGGGTCCACAGTGGTTGAGCTGTTATTTTGCTTGCCTCCCACCAAGGAGAACCGGGTTCAATCCCCTGCCGGGTCACTCCGGATTTTCGCATGTAGAAATCGTACACGATGATGACGTTGATCAACGAGTTTTCTCAGTGATCTCCTGTTCCCCCCTTATCATTCTGGCACCGCTCCATACTCATATCTCATCACCCTCATCGGCTGTCAAGACCTCGATGTGAAGAGCTGTCCAAATCTCTTCACTCATTTTACCTTGTATTTAATTTCTAGCCCTTGTATGTTTTGCGGATAGACTAATTTAATAATATTCTTCAGTGTCGCACGTTTTTATCCTGTCGGTCATTCTGCATTACGGTATGTGAGTCAGCCAATCCACCCAGAATAATAAAAAAAAAATATATCGAAGAAATCGATGACGCAGTAGGTCACCACCTGTCTGACAGAACAAAGTTGCCTAGACACTGCATACTTAAAAGACGTCTTCAAACATCGAGCCAGATACGAGATCGTTAAATGTGCTTCAAGTCATTACGCAAATACAGTCAAGAAAAAGCAAATGTTGGTATTCTTACGCGAAGTGAAGCTGTTTGGTTTTAAAACTTATGTTACTAAATTATATTTTTAATAGAATTTTACGCATTGTATTTTAATGCCTTGCAATAAGTCTGTTAGCTTCGTAGAATTTTCACTGTAGTCAAGTCGCAACCTTGAATATTTTTGATTTTCCTTACATAATGTTTGAGAAATTATAAAAATAAATGTTGAACACACATAAGTCGCATTGCTTTTAAATATTTTTAATATAGTATGTAAGGATTCCCAGGCATTATTTTATTACAAACTTATTTTTTTTAAATTTTGCCAGAGATGCATTTGTGTGTTCTCTCGACAAGCCATCGACTACAGAGGGAGAGATGACCTATGACCAGGGGGTTCACTGGCATATTGCGGATTCCCCAGAGGGGGGGGGGTGGCTGACGGGGAGAGGAGAAAATTTATATTGTTTGTTTTGAACTCGTCCCGACACGTCAAACCTTGTAGTGTCTTGCATGTAGGCGGCTTTCGCTTTACGGGAAATGTATTATATAACCGAGGCCTGCTGTCGTCTCAGGTGTCCCCGGAGACCCTGTGGGTGCCTTCCCCGGACCGATGACTAGAGAGGACAATGGCCTGCTTTAAACCTATTCCTACTCGATACGATTTTGTCTCGTCCTGCTCAGTGTGCCGGTGGCGTTTTCCTTGTGTGAATGCTTATATTGGAGCAGGTTATAGGTTACACGTATATCTCGACACCTGTAAAAGTATAGCACTATTGCAAGTGCATATTTATTATTATTATTTTACTTGCACGAATAAATCAATCATCTTCAGATAATAAGAAAATGGGATAAGTGTTCGATTAAATATTTACTTAATTGATACGCATATGCACATACATAGTCATGTGCGCGATTAAATAATATAATTAAATGACCTATTTACATGAGTCCTTCACTCACTTGATGTGAAATGTTGTACGCATTTTAGTAGCATGTCCAATCTATGTAGACCCAACTTGACGCTGATTTAAAACAAATTAATAATATATTTTACGTTAATTTCAATAATTAATGACCTGAAGAGATATATATATATATATATATATATATATATATCGCTTCAGTGTGACACAGCCATATATATATATGGCTGTGTCACACTGCAAACGCCTGGCATACATTTGATCCGAATTCTATAACTCACAAACATATACTAACAATTTTCTAAAATGAATTCCCGCCTTTTATATATTAAACGTTTACTAATATGGCTGCTTTGAAATGCTGCTGCTGTGTGTGAAAGAAATCATGAAATATCTCTTCCCAATATGTCCGCCAGCCAGCAGAGGTATTTTTAATATATAATATCGAAAATCTGGTCAGTTGAGAAAGAGCTGTGCTAGTGATAGGACATGTACGGAGGTTTTGTACCTAGCTATTGTTCATTGAGACATTTAATAATTCAATAATTCATTGCTGCATACGCAAGGGCGTAAGTGCAAGAGTAAATTTTATGTAATTATTTATTCTGTGTACTATTCAATTATTTCATTCCTATGCGACAGGGTTTTGGTGTGCATACTTCTATAATTAGACTTTGTAACTGCGATTTGTACTCTCTCGGTACATACAAGATTTTCATTAAACAGTCATTGTGCGTAATAATTAACAATTAATTCATCTAATTAAATAAGATAATTATTTATTCAATGTGATATGTACTCTTGGTAGTTGTAATACGCTGCATATGCAAGGACTTACATACCCCGGTGTACATGTGGGATCACACTAACTCCGTATCTCCAAGATCCAACCTCTACCACTTCCAGACATACACTGACAATTTTCTAAAATAAATTAACGCCTTTTATGTATTAGACATCGACCAATATGGCCGCATATACTGTGTGAAAGAAATAGCTCTTCCCAATATGGCCACAGAGGGTATAAGCATGCATGCTGGTGACTGGAATTCAGTCTGCAGTGAGGAGCGGCATGGTGTGGACTTCTGATTAGCTTTTGTACTTAGTAATTGTTTATTGCGGTATGTAATAATTCAATAATTCGTTACTGCATGTACAAGGGTGCAAGTGTACAAATATATTTAATACAATTATTCATTCATTGCAAGATTCAATTCCTATGCAACTGTATCACCCCCTTCCTTCCTCTGCATCTGCATTCTCTTCCAGCTCCCGACCTGTCAACAGCTGTCAACCTCGTCAGATCTCAGTCTTTCACCGACCTCTGATCTGACAAGTCGTGTAATTACTTTCTCTCTCTCTCTCTCACTCACTCTCTCTCTCTCCACAAGTAATAAATATTCAATGTAACATGTACTGTCTCGGAACATGCATGTGCACATAATTAGTTATTGTATTTTATTAATCTATTTATTTATTATAGGCGCAATTAAAATCCTATGCACATGCATTACCCCCTCCCTTCCAGCTGCTCCATACCTAAATGTATTTCCCCTCGCCCTTCTAAAGCCCCTATACACCTAACCACCCTTACAATACCTCATTTTACTTCCAGCTCCCAACCTCACAACACCTATATTTGTCGCTCTCATTGCTAATTACACAAAAATGAATCATATGTACTCCGAAAAGCATCGAATTAATCACCAATCCCTGCTAGAACCAGGCAGGCGGCCAACAACCTCACGCTCACGACTACCGGCCAGAACATTCTTTCAATTATAGGGACTAACTGTGGAGGGGGAAGGGGCGTAACCCATCACACCGCATGGGGTCCCCATCAGGGGGAGGGGGAAGGGGAACTGCAACTGCACCAGAAGTGCATCGCCGTCATCTTGAATAAATTATGTCGCAGTACCGGCTTCCTACCACTACTTAAACGCTCATTGAAGTTCAGTGTTTTAAATATGAAAACTAAGAGTTTTCAAGAAAATGCAAATTTTGTTTTCAGTAGATAACAAAGGTAAAAATGCATAACCATTTCACATCACTTTCCATTTTTTTATTAAATTTTTGCATAAGGAGATTTTGGAAATAGGTATTGTAGAGATGGCAGATGTTCCGGAATACATGTTTGTAAAGTTTCTTCGATAATAAGCCGAAAGGACCAAGATATTATTTCGGCAATCACAGAGTTCGTACATGAACATTTCTACTTCTGAGTAGATTAGTTATCACGTACGACATGACAAAATGCGCACATCTTTTTATTTTGACACGGTATCAGTTTTATATAACAAACATCAGTAGTGAGTTCGCCTCCCACCAAGGCGAACCGGATTCGGATTCCGGTGGGATCACTTCCGGATTTTAACGAGTGGAAATCGTGCCGAATGATGCCACTGGTCGGCGGGTTTCCTCGCGGATCTCCGATTTCCCCCGCTCTTACATTCCGGCGCTGCTCCATTACCTTTGCTTCGCCCTCATCGGTTCTGAAGATCTCGATTTTAAGAGCTGACCAAACCTACCCATTCTTCACTCATTCGTTTTAAATACCTACTTTGTGCTTTTACTTTGTGGCCTTACTTCCCAGACACGGCGAGTAAACATGGACACTGAAAATGATTTAGGATATATATATATGTAATCTCTATATACGTGCCGTATTATTTTCCTATTATGATGCTCGATAATGCATTTTTAGAAAATTGCCATTTTTACAGTGATGGAAAAATTTCTTTCAACGCATTGTCAACAGAACACATTTTGAGAAAGCCTATTTCGAATTTTGGTTTAATACTATCGTGGTGTCTCACGTTAGTCAAGGAAAAAATACTGACATTAATGGCATTTGAAAACCATAACTACAAAAAACAAATAAATGTCGTTGCAGGTAATCAAATCAACAAATTGGGAAAGAATGCTCTCCCAAAATTTGAAATGATGAGTGTATTCACGCCAATGCCACCCAATTAAAAATCCAAGTATCGAAGCAGATCATGTGCATAGCTGCAACACCAAAATATGGATATATGTTTCTGTAGTGATCTCCAGCTTTTTGAAACTCAGGAAAAGTTTTCTGCTTTGGATGGCATCCGATAAAGCCTATTTTTGTTGCATAGTGTAATTTGGTATTTACTTTGCTTTAGTTTTCATTCGTTGCTGTTGAAGTCATTTTTACGCGGAATATTATAATATTTGGTTTGTATAGACGATGAACTTGTAGAAACGATGTTCATGCTTGCGTTAAATTAACACAAATTGCATGGTGACCTGAAGAGAATTTTAATTACGGAATGTGAAGAAACTTGCCAGGTAAGTGTTTGTTGAAAGTCTCCAGCTATATAAGTTATCTATTTAAAAATAGCACACAAAACTAGACTATTTTCATTACACAAAAGAAATGTAAAGAAGGGATTTTCAAATATTTTCTCGTTATGTTCGCAGTCGTCAAGATTGTTGGGAGATTATGTTCATAAAGTGTAAAACATGTAAATGTTAATACTAAAAGTTGTGAGACATGCTCCAACTTACGTTACTGATGTATAACCGGTTTATTGAAGCAGATTAACATTTCTTAAATTTTCGTGGGCGTAGAAGCAGAGGCACAAGAATAGCAAACATCAAACATAACATTTCACGAGTGAAGTATGCTCTAAAGGATAATTTGTCAAACATAAGATATCAAATAAGAACGAATTCAGGAGAATCAGTGTCACGTTTCCATTTCCCGCCAATAGCTCCAGTTGCCCTTTTTAAGAATAATAACATACAGTATAAAAATATTTTGCTGTGCACATTGTCCACAGTTATACAAAAACTTTTTATGGAATTTTCCGTACACCACACTCCATGTAATATTTTAGTTTATTAACTGGAAGAATCAGTGTAAGACGGGAAGAAGACAGAACGTGGGCTAGTATATTTGTTATTCTTCTCCACATCATTAAAGATACTGCGTACTATTAAATGTTATATAAAACAAATAAAACCGTTTTCAAATGTATGTGTTGTATCTGAATTAATTCAGTCAGATATGCAGTTTAAATTATATGGGCTAGTTTAAAAGAAATATAGACGACAGTAGGGACCTACAATATTAAACCAAATGCTTTTAAAAATGGTAACTTGCTTACTAAAATATTATGTACCTCTTATAGTTCCGTGGAAAACAATTACATGCCAACGCCTTCATCTTTAATTAACGTGAAAACAAGCACCTACCAAAAATTTTACTCGCCACAGCTTACTGTACCGTTTAATGCATGAATGTGTAACATTTCACTTTTATTCTGGACAAAAAGCACTTTTGTTACTATAAATAATTTGTTTAATTTCATCCACAATTATATTTCAAATAATATTTTAATGTTCTCACTGGTTTGTGTAGAATGTTTTTGTGCTATCCAAAATTGAAAAACCTGAATTAAAATGTGGGAGAAATGGTATATGGGCTGTTCTTGGTAAAGTGAGCAATTTTAATACACTTTTTCCTATCACCCATTTTTAACCGTCCGCCACTTTTTAAAATAAATATTTACATGGAACTAATAAACCCAGTGTATATATTTCACCGGATTCGGAAGCTAACGTCTGATGCTACAACAAAATATATTTATTAACTATTATTTCAAATAAAGAGGCTTTCAAAAGTGCTCACTTTACCGTGCATAGCCTATATCATTAAAACCTTATTGCCAGCAATTGTAGCAGACACAAAAATAATGATCATTAGTGAAGTACAATATATGCGATGTCTTGTTCAGAGTTGGTGATAACTGAATCATTTATAGCCCAAGGAAATGGCCAGCGTTACTCAATGTTTAGTAGTTTAACATAACAACTCTCAGGTGCTTCATGTATAAATATAATGTATAGTTTCTTTCATTGTGAATAACATGTTTTTTTTTGTTTGCTGAAGAAGCATGTAATAATTATAAACATATATTTCTTTATTCAATATAAAATATGTGCAACAATTTATTTTTTCTACATAACTATTATATAATTACATGCAACATATAAAAACACAGTGACATTCTTCGATTATCCGTTACTCTTCAGCGCCATAACTTACAACAATAAAAATAATAAATAAGCAGACGATTCTGGACGCAGCAGGTAAAACACGTTCTCGTTTTATTTTTGTGTTCAGCTGTTCTTGTGGTAAAAGAAAACCGGCTATTAGTGTCTTGAAGAAGATATTTCAAGTAACTATGAGATCACGTCGACGGACCTCAGAAATGGGCGAACATGTATTGTCTTTTTAAAGTCCACGACACATTACTATTTAAAACAAGTGTAAAACAAAAAGAAGAAACATTTGTGAAGGAAACGAGGGAAATTTTTGAGAAAGTTAAGTCTCTGGGCACTTACTTAACATTATTTACTTGGGTAACACCACTGCTCGGGTGGTGGAGCAATGCCATTTATATGCAAAAGAAAACATTTACACTACGAGTAGTGACACTAACTAGCAACTTGAGGCAAAGATATTCAGCCAGGCAATCACTATATTAATTAACATTATAAACCTTTAACGCTATTGTTTTACCTGCTGCGTTTCCTGACTACAGATAATTAACAACATTTAAATATTAAGTTGTTCAATATTTCTTGAACTTTGACAAGGTAAATATGGGTTATACAAATATAAACAGAAATAAATTAAAACAATTCATACAATTAAAATAAAATAAATATTACCTGCTTACTACACTTTTTTTTTAAATATCATAATAAACAAATATTAGCTATTTAGGTCACGATTGCACAGAACGGCCTAGCATTATAAACAAAGATATAACGTTTTAGCACAGTCTTGTAAGATAAGTATCACAATATTTTATTCTTCCTCGTACTTTTCACATTTCTTTCATACGTCGTAGTCAACACTCACAGTTACCGATTTCAAAAAGTTTTCTCACAACACTCATGACAAAAAAATTGCTTCGCACTTTACAGAAATACTTTGGAGCGTTGTCACTTTTTGTCACTTTTAATAGGCAGCGTTCCTGTTTATGGAAATTAACACCAATAGTCTGATCTCCGTCAGGCGATCCGACTTCTTCCCGTTACACTCACCAATAACAACGTCCTTATAGATGTTGCAATTAATGCAACGCGAAATGAAATAACCAGAACTCACTGCATGAGCTAAGCCTGAAAACTAACCTCCTTGGAATATCACTATATAAGAAGTTGGAGTGTAGGTGGGAAAATCGTTCGATTCTTAGTGAAGATATTTTAAGGAGAGGTAAAACCTAAGAGTTCTGAGAGAATTCGCCTTTATGGGTATGTGAAGTATAGTTACATGTCGTTAAAAAACGGTTATAGTTTGCAACCGATCGAAATTAGACAGAGAAAATAATAATTCCTACCAGCACGCCGCTAGTCGTTATCACCACAGACCTGCTCTATGCAAACAAAACAATAATATAAATAAATTTATTAAATATGGTACGCTATGAATGCACTAGAAAAAAAAACTGTTTGAGAGCTGAGTTTAAAAACTCTATTAATAAGTTTATTTTACGTAATTTGCATCTAGACTTATACTTAGGGACCTGCAAAATTCGCGTTATTTTGTTAAGTGCAGACTGAACTCCTAGACGCGGTATGTTCGTTTTACGTCTGCCATTGGCTGAAAACTGGTGAGGCATGTTCCAACGTCATTTCTAGCCGATAGCAAAACCTCAACTATTGAGCAATTAATCTCCAATAAGCGGTTTCACAAGTAAATGATGCATCATAGTTGCCAACAGCCAATCAAATCACGATTTGAGCTCAAATAGTTGAATGGCAGTGAAGTATAGCATGTTATCTAATAATAACGCGAATTTTGCATGTCTCTACCTATACGTAATGCAGTTCTCATGTTCAGAAATCTTGAGATTTATTTTTAAAATAATGTATGCTTGGTCACAGTTTTGTTTAGTAACGGTATTAAAAATTTTGAAAAAATAAGCGTTTTTTTCCCGTTGACATTAACAATAAAAAACTTAAGAATTCCCCCCCTCCCCCCAAAAAAACTACAGTTTTTGTTACAGTTCTCATTGAAGGACAAGTTTTTACTACAGAACACAGTTTGCGTTATCAAGCGGAATGATACTTCCCAGTGTCGGAAAAAAATTTGCTCCACTTGGATCCAGGACGGCGTCTGCAGAATGCGTTTATAATTACCTACGTCAGCTTGATCGCTAGTTCGTAGTTTACAATACACGAAATAATGTGCTCCAGTTATCACAAGTACGACAGATCGTCACGTGCATGCGTTCAAGCGGTGAGTTTTTTTATGACCCGAATTCCTTGATGCGGCCTAGTCTGAAGAACAGTCTTAGAGGACCCGGGCAAGAGAGGGGAAATTCGTGCAGTGCCAATAGTCCGCTTCACTCGAGCGCAAAGAGCAGTCGGTGAGCCTCGAGCATGAGAGGGTGGAAATGTCACTCGGCTCAAGGCGACGTCAAGTGTTTTCAAGGGTAGAAGTTCTGGAGGGCGTCGGAGTAGAGCGAGTTGTAGGAGTCGCGCAGCACGAAGATGTCGCTGGGGCGGCCGTTGAAGACGTAGGGGCCCTTGTCGAGGTTGACGACGGCCGAGTGCTCCGCGTTTTCGGCGACAGGCGGGGGCGTGGTAGTGGTTGTCGTGGTGGTCGGGAGCTGGTAGCCGCCCGGCGACGACCACTGGTATATGCTCGAGGGCTTGCCGTTGGCCAGGAAGTTGAGCGGCAGGCTGAGGAAAGGGTTGACCGCCGACTGCTGCTGCTGCTGAGGCTGAGGCTGGCTGACGTAGCCCAGCCCCGGGACGTAGGCGTACGGAGATGGCGGCAGGCGGATGTAGTATATGGGGGAGTCGGGGAAGAGCGGCTCCTTGGCGCCCAGAAGGGGTTCGTTCCTCGCCTCCTGCTGGGCGCGCGCCTGGTCGTAGAAGTCTCCGTCGCCGACGAAGGGCGGCAGCAGGTACTGGAAATACTCGAGGGCCTTCTCGCCGCGGGGGCCCGCGTCAAGGGACGTCTTGGGTGGCGTCTTGTCTGGCAGGAGGGGCGCCGCGCGCGACAGCGAGGTCGCCGAGCACAGGAGCAGCAACGCCGCCGAGTGGAGTGCCATGGCGCCACGACACACTCTGCAACAACAACAACGGTGGTACGGTACTCTGCCCTCAGCCAGTAAACACCAGCACATAAACAAACTCGCTCTCATTCATTTACCTATGGGCTCATGCACGCATAATTTTAATAGACGCACTGAGTGACATTAGGCCAGTAAAGTTGGTAACGATAGATGGAAAGCAGTTCCATATCTTAACGTCAAATGAAACGTGTTACGTTACCATTTGTGATAACTAAAAATTATTTCTTTCACGTTCACTTTTTTTTATGCATCGAATTGTAAAAATGAGCACATTTGTAAAGCATTTACTTTCTTAATAATTCCACAGTTTCATTTGACCGACACATGAATAAAGCGATAAGGCTCATAGCAATGTTAATTTCACATAAGGCGGAGGAATACACGTGTATAGAAGTAGATCTCAAGCAGGGCTTTCAAAAGTGCTCATTTTACAGCGAACAGCCTACATTCTATTGTCCATTCCGATTACTTCCAACTTTTATGAAGTCCTACTAAATTTCCACTTCCAGGAAATTCCACTTAATTCAAACAAAGCTTAGAAAATCACACCAGAGTGCCAGCGTACCGCATTCGTGCGCACTCAGTGTAATAAAATTTTCCATAAGAACTTTTTTTTTTTACCAGGCATTACCAACACAACTATTTTCTCTCTGTCTTTATTCACATTATTTATAAATGAAACATAAAATACGTATAACTTACAGTTCAATTTAACAAAAAATAAGGCAGTATTGTGTTATCACAAGTATAAAACGCTTCTGATATATGGCATATCCAAACACGTCATTCATGGTGTGTTTTTCCTAAGGTTTGTATCAAAAAAATATGAATAAACCACGAATAGGCTATATTCACACATCATCATACTTTTTGAATATAAACATTTGATAAATCACCCACTGTATGACGCGATTCCTTGTTTACTTAACATGTCTTGTATCACAATCGTTTTACGGTTATTTTAACATTAAAGTATCATAATTTTTTGATAAATTGAACTTTAACTTATATTTTATTTGTGTATTTTAATATTTCATTTTAAAATTGACATGAACAGTAACGAGCAGAAAATAGGCGTTGTGATAGTACTTACAGTAATAAATAGTTCTCATGCAAATATTTTTACACACAGTGTTCGCAAATGCTGTGTGTTGTCTCTTTAGTGTCTAGAATTAGTTAAGCTTTGTTGGCATGAGGCGGAGGAATATCCTGAAAGAATAACTTAAGCACGGCTTCACAAATGTTGGAAGTAACTGCGAATGGACCATATGCATTCAGCAAGCATACAAAAGTCTTCTGCGCATGTGCCCAACATTGACCTACCCCAATCATACACACAACTGTCAAAGTCACATAGTCATCAGTGATGAATGTGTTTGTTTATATCTTAATTTTTAAATGACAAGCAGTATAATATTAATAAAATACTTTTACCAATTAGAATTAAGTCAAACCGCATTACAAATTGGTTAGCGGAAGTGTAAAACATATCCATTCACTTGTTTACAAATAAGTTCAGTGCTGGGACACGGAGATTGGTTGTGCGCAGCCAGCGAGATCGGTCTACCTCGTATTTATTCCATGCGTTAAACACTGTCAGATCTGTGCTTTAATGAATTGGCACGTTTCATGACTTAACCAACGATTTCAGCACACACGATTTTCAAGAAGTGTCATGAATTGCCAGAAATCATCCCGTTCCACAGAATAAGTGATACTATCTAAGAAGTAATTAATTCAAGTAATATACATATGCCACCTTTATAATCTTGAAATATTCTGGTTTTTAATATACGAGAAATTAATTGCCCATTTATAATGTGCACAGCTGATATTACGAATAAAATATTCATATCTCTAAAGAGGAACAACGCCCTTTAACTCAACTGTTGAAGAAAAGAATGTCCCATGACTTATAGCAATAACTTTAAGCATTAATAATGAATGTTTCAAGGGGCTGTTGGGAGAATTAGTATTAAGTTTAACATATTAATCTAAATGCCAACAATACGCAATATGCGTCTGACGTAAACATATTTCAATTAATTTTTTTAATTGCTGGTGTACAATAAAAAGGAACAAATTTACCACAACCAAGCATGATGCTAACCCGAAAATTCAGAGAGAGAAAAAAACTACTACAAAACATTTTAGTCTATTATTCAGTGTAGGCGACCATAGAATGCGCTGGTCAAGGCAAGGATGTATGTTTTACGATTAAAACGGCCTTTAAATAGTTGCACGATATAGGTAATCTAGCGTACTGAGATTGAACATATCCGTCATAATTCCTTGGTATGAAAACTATTTGTGTAACGGTGCTAATTAATTGGATGCGCTAAATATGAGCCATAGATAACAATAGAGAAAACAAGGAACTCGGTTAGGATTATTCATAAAATTCTATTCAGTGGATTTTCTAAATTAACTTAAGTTTATTACACGCTACAATTTAAGAGAGCCTCCGCATGTACTTCAGTTATGTCCAAGTGCACAAATTCTGTAGGAATAGCAGAAGAGAGCCATACGAATAGTGATTTATGATGTGACATTTTACACTCTAAATCTGAATCAGTGAGAATTTCAGTTTCAATAAGTCAAACGTTTCTGACGGATACAAAAGTCGCTTCAGTGAATTTAACTGATGAATCAGTGAAAAATGCCATATTTCCTACACTGATTGATTCAGTGACATTTCCCACTGATTCGTAAGTCATTTTTTTCACTGTTTTCTCAGTGGTTTATTTTTTTACTGATGGACCGGTGAAACATCTGAGCTACTTGCTCCGTCTCTAATTATTTTTGACTGATGTATCAGTGAAAATGCGTGTAAAAATCGCCTTCGAACATCGTTTAAAAATGGCCGTTAAACGACGTGTATCAAGTGAAGTACCATAACAACGAATAAATGAATAAAGCAAATACAAAATACTTTCTAAAATGCGTTTCGTCTTTCAAAACGCCATTTTACGAGGAAATATGAACACACGGACTTTCATTCCGTTTTTACGTTTTTCATTTCGTCTTTACGTCTTTCATTTAGTTTGCATGTAATCGTCACAGCACTCTGTTTGAAGGTTTAAACTGCATTTAATGCGGCGAAGAGAGTGCACTCGTATATACTATTCGTTTTAACAATCCTAACTGTACCAATCAAACCAAATACGAAAAATATCAGCAAAGAATTGCAATCCATACGATTCCGCAGCGATACTATAAGACATATATTTTCCTCTAACAATTTCAATTTGGCGTGGCAACTCAGTGAAATTTTTCACTAAAACAATTAGTGGTTTTCCACTGATTCTGAGTGGAGCCAGTTTCACTGATTACAGTAGTTTAATTTAACTGCGAATCGGTGGTTTCCCACTGATTCAGATTTAGTGTGTACGGAAAGAGTTGAGTCACTGCTTAGCAAAATATAATGTTAAACGTTCATAATTGCGAATTTTCATTTATATTCCACACAAATGCTGTGGAATTGCTTTATAGAAACTTTACGAATAATCGTATACTTCCTTTATATTTGTGTAAATTCTGTGATTTCTAAAGAAGTGGGGATATTGTCATTGAAATTCGTGTCTTACCAAAATAGTATTGCGTTGTCTGCGTCACGTGATCTAACTACAAGACAAGATATCATTAAGGAAATAAAACAGTATTCAGAAAATGAATAAGTAAGGAATATTTCTAATTTATATAAGAAATACGTTATTTTTAGACAAAATTTTGGCATTCACTTTGCTAAAAAAAATTCGTGGTTTAAACTGTAAATCAACAATATAATTTGGATTGACTGCTTGACGGTCAGAAATTGTTTAATTTGAAAACGAAGAACCTTGTTGCAAAAAAATATCTCAAAATAATTTCAAGCAATCTTTTTCAAGTAGGTTGTGATCCAACACTAGGAAGGAATACTGTCTATTAAAGTTAAGAGCTGAGAGATTTTAGCGGCTCCTAACCGCGAGGTCTTGAGAACCGATGAGGGTGAAATGAGGTGAGAGTGGAGCAGCGCCGGAATACAAGGGCGGGGGAAGCGGGAGATACCCGTCCAGCGGCATCGTCCGGCACGATTGCCACTTGCGAAAAACCCGGTTTGCCATGGTTGTTGGGAGGCGAGCAGGCTAACCGCTCCGCCACCGGGCCCCACCGCCTGTAAAAGCCGGCGCGTCAAGGAAATTCGGATGGGAGGTTGCCTAACCGCGCGAACGAGATGAGTCGCGTAAAAAAGCGTCGACTTTTTATCGCGAAATAAAATTCAGTTTGCGGTCAGGCGCCAGCGAGTCGAGAATAGGGGAAACACAGCCGTAGAAATGCACTCGACGCTGACAGAATCTCCCGGTTACGTCGAACGCCGACTACTGCGGTTTGACCGAGGGAAGGCCGTGGAAAAAAAAAAAAAAGGGGGGGGGGGGGTTATGTAGACGGGGTAGAGAGAGAGGCGTGTGTTCCATT
Organism: Dryococelus australis; assembly: GCA_029891345.1. Taxonomy (NCBI): domain Eukaryota; kingdom Metazoa; phylum Arthropoda; class Insecta; order Phasmatodea; family Phasmatidae; genus Dryococelus; species Dryococelus australis. The sequence goes on along the minus strand of CM056993.1, from coordinate 304,940,861 downwards.
TGCCCCGCAGCAGGCAGCCTGCGGTCAACCGACAAGTGCCATTACGTTTTCTTGCCTAGCTGCAGCGGCGAGGTGTGAACGAACGAAATCCCCTCGGGAAACGTGCTGCAACCTTGCCAAGGTCGCCGGAGACCCAGCAAACTGTGACGTGACTAGAGGCAGCCGGCGGCGACAGTGCCGTGGAAAGGGACACACGACTAGCGTGATCAAACACAACTTCTCTTTTTTTTTTGTAAACTGTAAATACCATTGAGGTAATAGATGATGGAGTGGCAACAGCCTATCTTCTCCACGTTTATCAAGTGAAGCCGATGCCTTGCCTGACTTATTTCAACTGCACATGCGTAGACCGATTGTTTACGTCAGCCGCCATATTAGGAGTGGCGAAAGTAACATAGTAAGCAATGTAAAACACGCACCTTTTTGCCACTACCAGCCCGTCCTTGTCTTTCATTTTCGGCTTCACTTTCGTGTCTCGGCTTCCACTCCATAGACTAATACCTCCTTGATAAATACCGAGCGAGGCGATGCAGATGCAGTCGGGAGAACGTGGGTTCGAATCTCGGTACAGCCATCCTGATTTCGGCTTTCCATGAGTTGAGTTGAGTAGTTTGAGCGGCTTTTAAGTCTGTTCAAGTGATTAATAATATTTTACTAACAATTTGATAAAAATGCCAAATCATAAGTATAGCATAGTACTTTTTAACGTCCCCAGGTTTTATGCTTGAAAGCTTAGCAGGGAGCGGCTTACAGTATAACCTAACTTGAATTAACACCCATGCCTTACCCGGGATTCGAGCCCAGAACCTCTCGCACCCCAGATCGGTGGCGCACCAACCTACTGCGCCACGGGAGGTCGGCGTCAAATCATTTAAAAAATAACATTTATTTATTTTTCAAATATAATTAAAAGCATTTTAACCTTAAATTTTGTTCCAAGCAAATTTCAAAAATTTATATCAGCACAATGTTTGATTTCAGCTGAAGTGTTTCTTTGAGTCTTAGGAACAGCACGTAGAAATTTCTTGAACGTTGGGCATTTTGTTCGCCTGCAACTAGGGTTTGATTTCTGGCAATTTTGGATTTAAATTTTATCGTAAAACTTAAAGTTAAATTATGTTCGAACCACATAAAGAATTTCTATGGCGTTTCTTTATATTATTCTAATTACATCAACACTTAATTTGAAACTGTGACGAAGCATGTTAATTATGCAAAATTCTGATATTTGTATGACAATGAATGTACAGGATGAGTCGAGAAGGAGTGCGTTAATTTCGGGACGTGATTCCATACGAAAAACAAAGCATTTATGTATTTGGGCATTTGTAAATAATGTGATAATTTGTTGCCGCTACGTGCCACTGAACATCGAATTTCAAATTACACTTCGCCAAATATTTCTGAAACCAACTGAGACCAAGTAACACAATTTCGAACAGTGTTACAGGAAAAGGAGATTTTGAACCTGTTATGAGCGAGGTGGAAATATTCTTCCTTCTTGGCTACGTACTTGGGGTTCATCACACCGTTTTGGCCGTTACTTTCGAAACACTGAGATTTAATGCAAGTTTACATACGGTATGCTAACGAGAATGTGAAAATCAACAACAAAGGTCGTCTTGTCGGCGCTCACTAAGGTAAAACTTTTTCGCGATATGAGGTGTCCGTAAGAACGCCTGAGGGGTATGCAAACTGACCTACAGTGTATAGTCCATTCACGGTTTCTTTGATCTTTTTGAATCAAACCTTTGAAAAATCTCCCCATGTATGACGTGTTTAGTTATTTCCTAAACACGCCCTGTATCACAAGCGTTTTATACTTGTGTTCATAAAAGTTACTTTTTTTTTTTTCTGTTAAATTGAAGTGTTCATATTTTATCTATAAATTATAATGCTTCATTAATAAATAATCTGAATAACAATCAGGAAGAAAATTGGTATGTTGGTAACGCCTAGTGAGAAATAGTCCTTATACAAAACACTGTTACAACTGAGTGCGCACGTATGTGGTGCGTTGTCCCTCTGGTGTGATTCTCCAGGCTTAGCTAAGCTTAGTTTGCACGAGGCGGAGGAATATCCTGGGAGTAGAACTTTAGCAGAGCTTCATAAAAGGCTGAAGTAACCGTGTATGAACTATAGCATAAGATTCAGGCATTGTCCACGCGTAGGTATAAGCAAGCATGCTATAAACTGTTCACAATAGAGTGAGCACTTTTGAAAGCGCTCTCGTTTTGAATAATAGCCAAGAAATATGTGTTACTTTAGCCTTAGACGTTAACTTCCGAGCGCTGTGGAATATACACACTGTGTTTATTACTTACATGGCAATATTTATTTTAAAAATTGGTTAAAGGATCCAATATGGTTGAAAGGAAAAAGTAACTAGGGCCTCTAAGGTGCTCACTTTACCGTGAACAGCCTATATCAGGCTGTATGTTAAGTTCTTGTTACCATCCGTATTATTGCGCAGGCAATATGTTCCAGATGGACCATGTCCTCAATGTCACAGGACAGCCCTTCTCCTCTGTGGTAGCTGATCGACATTCATTCCAAATCACATCAGTGGCATCGCCCGGCACGATTCTCACTTGCGAAGATCCTGGAGTGCCCCGACCGGGGATTAAACCTTGTTTGCCTTGGTGGGAGGTGAGCAGGCTAACCGCTCAGCCACTGTGGCTCCGGTTTCCCACGGTTCCTTGCTATACCCTGTGACCGGTTCATTTCTGTTTCTTGCTTTTCTGGGAAAATTTCTTCGTCTCTAATAACATCTATCATCTCATGTTTTCGTAGAAGTTTGCTCGATTTTTTGGACTCTTATATAGACCTAATACTTTACAGGAGAAATAATATGCAATTTACCAGTCAAAATCTGAATTGTTCTATCGACAGTTAACTTAAAAAAAATCACATTCATGCGACATGTACAGAAATTACATAATTTAGATTGCAAAACATGTGATGGCTCTTCCGAGTCCAATATGTCCTACTTTTTAAAAACTGAGTAATCAGTTTAGATAATATTTTGTCAAATATTCGATTTGTGAACGTTATTTAACTTTCTGAAAATTTTGTTTCACGGAAACTTCATTAGATGTTATAACATAACACCTTTCCACCTTAATTGTCTCATTCTTTAATCTGTATTTTTATGACCCAGAAGTCGTACAGTTACGACTTTCGAAAGGCAACAGTGCAAAATAGTTTTATCTGCACGCTGGCATTTTATACGTTACATTACGCTTTCCAATAAAAATATTAAATTTCGAAACTATATTTTAGTTAAAGTTATCTTTTGGTGTCACAGAAGCAGCATGGTGAAAATATTATTATATCGTTATGTGATGTCACTTACATCTGTGTTAAATTCTATCATATGAGAAATATATAACAGGATAACCACGTATTTCTTTTCTAATTAATAATGAAGTTGATATCCCAAGCCAGAAACAATACAAAAACTACAAACTTCAGATATGACATTAACTTTTGTGAAAAATACAACACCAAGAAGGATACTTGTGACTGAAAAGAACTTTACACCACATATTAAGCACACGACGATACACAATTGATTAGGATTACAGAACTGCACATGATCTCTGTCCTTAAGAATTCAGTATGGTGTGGAGCCTCCACATGCTGCAATCAGAGACCCTAAACGCTGTGGCATGTAATAAAAGAGGACTTGAATATGTCCCTGGGTAATCTCCCTCCATGCGGTTTGTATGCGCATCCACAAAGCCTCAACAGTGGTTGCTGGAGGACCGTGACGAACAAGTCGCCGACTAACAATATCCCAGACATGTTCGATGGGCGACATGTCAGGCGAACGTGCAGGCCAGGGAATCGGTGGTACCCGTCGTTCATTGAAGAAGGCTTGCACATTCCTCGCCACATGTGGCCGGGTATTGTAATGCCGAAATATGGTATGTGGAGTTGCCTGAAGGAGGGGCAGTACCTCTGGCTCTAAAACCTCTCTGATGTGGCGGTTGCTGTTCAGATTGCCCTCAATACGTAAGAGTCGAGATCGCATGTTGTATCCAATGGCGCCCCAAACCATCACACTTGGTTGGCATTTGTCCGTTATGCCGCTCCACAATGCAGGCTGCCAGATTGTGGTCACCACGGTAACGTCTAACACGTATGCAGCCATCACTGTAGGGCAGTTTGTAGCGCTGAGAGCTAGGGATGATTGAAAAATATCGATATATCAAAATGACGATATTGTGTAAACGATAAATCGATATACATCGTTGCTATATTTAAACGATATTTTATCGAAATAAATATATCCTTCCAAGTATCAGAAATAAATACTGTTTTTTTTAAATACTGTTTTAATAAGTTCTGTTTTGAATACAAACATTGAATTAGAAAATTGCTATGTTTGCTTTGACAAAATGCAGCAAAAACAGGCACCACATCTTTTTATAATGCGCTGTGTCCTCAGTGTTTAATAGTCGGAAAATCAATATTTTTCATTCGATATATTGTTTCGTGAAACGATACTTTTATAAGTAACTAATATAAATAATATCGATATTTTTGTCCGATATCAACATCCCTGCTGCGAACCGCATTGACGTTGACGAACTCGAGTTCTGGCGGGGACGCAGACTGCAGACATCAGCGGTCTGGTCACCTTGCCGAACGAGAGTGACCGCTCAGCGAGCCTTAAGGTCCCCGTCTACCTGGGAGCTACTTTCCGCCTTTGAGACCGAGAAGCGCGGGAGAGATAAGGACAACATTGCCACGTGCATCAAGTGCGCCATCGCCACTAAGCGCAAGGCTCTGAACAGGCGTGTAGTGGTAAAGTTTGTTCACGACAAAGTGAGCACTTTTGATATTAACCCTTGAAAAATGTCACTGTCCCTGCCTACGTGTATTTTTAATACGCACACGTAGTGGTATGCATCCAGTAAAGTTGGTAACGACGTAGGGAAAGTAGTTCCGTGCCTTAACGTTGAATTAAAAGTAGCCTACTCGGTAAACATTTGTGAATACAATAATGATTTATTTTTATTTCTGATTTTTTAAATGAATGTAAGTTATAGATTAGAAAACTGTGAAATATTTACTTTTATAATAATTTTACAGTTTCTCTTTACTGACGCATGAATAAAGTGAACAGGTTCACGCCTATGTTGATTTTACATATGGCGGAAGGCTACACAATGTGCTCAGAAGTAAATATTAAGCAGGGCTTTCAACAGTGCTCATTTTACTGTGAACAGCCTATATCGTCACACTGCGTGAAGTTATGTAGTGGTGACCCTATTACATACACTGGACGTCTTTTGAGTGGTTTTGTATGTATCTGGAGAGCATATTTTGAGATACTGCGGTATGAAAAAGCCGTTTTTATCAATTTTGGAGTACTGTGAAATGGTGTTTCTAATGTACGTCTTGAAAGCACTCAACAATCCCCTCGTCTGATGTGTGTGTGTGTTCTCTTCGTAGATCAGCACGTTGGAAGTTGTTATGATCGCGTAGAAGAGCCATAATTGGGAATCCACACATTAACCCGCCAGCACGACTTCAGAGTAAAATCAGGACGCCAGGGATTGCGTCAAAGCATTTCGACAAGGGCCAGCAGTTATAACCGCCTCCGCCAGCCAGGGAAAGAGGCCAGCTATGTCAAAACGCTAAACAACGCACCGATATAGGCCGACACGAGGCTAGCCGCCGCATTAATGTAATGATAACTTAATATCATTTAAAGTAGCTCCCCGTTACAGTTAATATTACAGTGTTGTATTTTCTGTATCATATAACATGATTAAAACCCCTACCAACTATCATTCATCTACAAGCTACGGCCCCTAAACCCTTAGTTTATGAATAATCTCCTTATTTCATTTATTTATAACAACGTACGTTTAATAGTTTCGTTGAAAAAACGCGTGTTTCAAACACTGCGACCCCTGGCGGTGACCGAGAGCTATAGGCTGTTCGCGATAAAGTGAGCACTTTTTAAGGTCCTCCCAACAGGCACTAACCACTAATAAATATATCTTATTGCAGCCTCAGGCATTACATTTTGAAGGTGGTGAAATGTATACACTGTGTTTATTGCTCACATTGCAGTACTTATATCAAAAAGCAGCAGGAAGATGGAAATTGGACGAAAGGAAAAATCTAGAAGGGCCTTAAAAAGTGCTCACTTTACCGTGAACAGCCACTATCGGGCGAGATGCCTTGCAACGGGCAAGCGCGGAGCTGAGAACACGGCGAAGGGAAACAAACGTCGATGGCAATCTGCGCGCCGTAATGGCACAACGGTGCTCGCCATCACGTGCCTCCTCGCGGCGGCGGAGGGACCCTGCAACTACGGCCGCCGTCTGCCGTGGTTAGACCAGCGTGCTTGTCTCGAGCCGTCCTCGACTTGTTCCCCTTGCATCCTTCCACTCTTACTCGACACGCCCCGGTAATGAACACCCGCAACGCCCGCAGACACGCTTCTTCGAAGCGAACGCACCTCGGAAATGACCCGCAATAAAGGTAACAGACAATGGTGAGAATGGCCGCTGCTCGACTGTACAGAAGTGTGATGTATAATCTGGCAGCAATAACATGAATTTAGCGACTATTTTACCAACCGCGGAAGTGTGTCGAAGTCAAATATCGATATCTCGAAAGTAGTATAATTTGAGAAGTCGGGCAAAAGGTGATAAGCCGAAGATATATATCAAGAACGGTAAAGGCAGTGTTCCTGCATCCAAGGATCGCCTTGTACAAGCTATTGACGATACCACATCGAATGAATCCTTCCTAAAAAAAATCAGCATTCATCACATTAGGCAAAGGATAATCAATCACTTAACAGAATAATTCGAAGAAGGCCCCATACAATAGAATGTTTGGCTGGAGTGTACCTATGACAAGCCAAAACCTTTGGATAAAGAAAACAGCCGGCGGGCATTCAAGACTGCAAATTAAGCAATGTAAAATGTTGATAGCAATCCAGAGACTTCAGAGGTCTTGAAACTAAATCTTTGTCGTGAATAAGAAGAATGCATGGCTAAGTGTTCTGGGTGGATGCTTGCTAGCGTAGACTGTCTCGAGCTGCGTATACGCATATTATATTAATTATGTGAAACGTGAGAATGTTGCTGGAAAGACACTGCATGTATAGTATAGAGAATGTGGGGATTCTGGTTTTTTATTTCTGTATTCTGATGTACGTAAAAAACATGTCTTCAATGAATAAACAAAAGTGTTTTATTTCTCGCTAGTGCTGAATTACCTTATTCTAGCGTGCGTACTTTTCTTGATATAGGGAATATCTTGATATAGGGAATATGGTAGCCTTGGCTTTCAGATCTGCCACTACAAGCCGATACTATATAGATAGGCATGATAATAAAAACATATGAAATTATGTGGGCAAAATATGATGATTTGAAAGTTAATACTTCAAGATTTCTTGTGGTGGCCAATCACTGAATGTGCATAATCATTGGTAATGTAGTAAAGTTATATGATGAAGCATATAAAAAAGAGCAGATTAATAATGTAATACATTCTGAGCAGGTTGGATTTAGCAGTCTTGGAAGTAGGTTGTTAAAGTGTTAGAAATTTGGCCCTGAGACATAGAGAGAGGGGAGGTTGAAGGCTGAGTCAAGGCTGGCCAGACCTGCTTCAGTGCAGTATACGGCGAAGAGAGATACAACATAAATGTCTACGTGTCCGGTCCTGCTCTAAAACACCAGTTATTTTTCTAGTAAACACAAATGACATGGAAGATATTGATAATTAGAGGACAAGTTCATATGTTATAATTAATGATCGCAGAAGTGATGTAATCCAAGATGGTGGTTCGAGGGGACCTAGTAATCAGCAGGCTACAAAATCGAGATGGAATGGTAGAGAGTGAATAAAATCTGATATGGTGGTCTATGACTAAATCAAGTGGGAATGATAGGGAATCAAAGGAAGTGTTTGTTTCGCCGGCATGTAGCTGACATGGGATGATAGATCATAAGTATGTGGGAAACATGGTGACGGTGTAATGTAATGTTGTGGGCTCTGCCGGGAGGCGAACTGGAGGAGTTCCCCGGCGATGCGAGGCGCCATGGCAAGGGCTATAGGTGTTTTAATAACAGGGTGCAAGATGAATACAGGGCAAGTTTGGTTGGGCATCGCACGCTCGGCCTCTTATATGCGGCGCTCATTTTTATACTTCGGTGCATAAAAATAAAAAAAAAGTGAACGAATTAATTTTAAGTTATCACAAATGGTTACCAAACACTTTTTATTTCGACGTTAAGATATGGAACTGCTTTCCCTCCATCATTACCAACTTTGCTGGGCGCATGTCACTCAGTGCGGCCGTTAAAATACAGGCATGCAGGGGCAGTCACATATTTTCTAAGGTTCATTTCTAAAATGCTCACTTTATCGTGAACAGCCTTTATCGGCAATGGAATTGCAATTTTGAGCATAATTTTGTAAAAACCCGCATTTCAAAACCATGTATCTCCTGAAAGTTTTCGAAATTACTACAGCTATAAATGTTTTAATCTCGTATAAAACCTAATAAAAAAAGTGAACGAAATAACAGACATCATCGTCGTCAACATTTTAGTTCGACTTATTGCAGTTTGCTTACGTTGTCGAAGTAAATAATTGTAACACGTCGGTCTTGTTCTCGTATTACCTATAGCGTAAATGCTATTTCAGAAATATTTAATTATATTAGAATATACTATTTTGGAAATAATGCGCATCAAAAGCTGATTGTGTGACTGTGCTTCCAGTTTTATTTATTTTCTCCTTTTTAAAGATAAGTTTTTAAAGTTCTTGTTCTTCTTCTCTGCCGTCGCCGGTCGTCGACAAAAGCAACGACAGAAATTCATGCAACACATTAGATGCCTTCGGTCGGTGATAATCAACTGCTTCACTCTGATTGGCTACAACTTATCTTGTCGCGTGGCGCTATTGTGGAATCAGTTTCGACGGTTTATGCCCGGTTGCACCATCGTGGTTCGAAACTCGATCCGAGATCGGATCTAAGATCTAATTAGAAAACAGTTGCACCGTTCGAGTTCAGAACTGGCCTGGGGATCGAGATGAAGTTCATTTCGAACCGCCGAAATTGGCAGTTCGAAATCTTGACCCGAGGTCATCAGCCATCGTCGACAAGTGTAGTTTGAAAATACGCCAACAGATAGAACTACGTTCGATTGTTTTCTTGGGAAATGAAAACAACATTATACGCACTTGAATATTAGATATTCAGTACATTTCGTACAGCAATACTTCACTTAAAACAGATAAAACATCGCACATCTAGTTATATCTATAGATCAAAATACGCCTACTTCCATGACGTCATATATTACGAACCAATAGCAACACTCGTCTCATACTTAATCTCGATCTCTCACTTTGGAACCGAGATCGACGAATCGGAGATCCAGAATCATGAAATTTCGTTGGTGCAACACTTTTACATTGGAACCAAGATCCAACTGGATCCTGGTTCGGAACTAGGATAATTCGATCTCGGATCGGGGAAGATGTTGGTGCAACCGGGCATTAGACTACCGTACCGGGGACCCACTACGTAAATAAACGTGGTCTTGTAATCCGCAGACTACGTGACTCAGCACACGTGGGAAAATTTTCAATTTTCTTCTCCCTTTGTAAGTATCCTATCACAATGGATAGCTAAAAATAACTTTTAATGGGCTACACCCTCCCGGTATGAAGCACAGTAAATTTTTAGTCGCTTGTATTTTAATCGTTGTGACCCTCTCACCTCGTTAAATGTGTTCAACAAAAAATTGCGGAACACGTAGAAAAAACTGCATTTTAACTGTTTCATAATATGGCGGAGTACTTCTAAACTTTATTTTTTGATTGGGTAACGTTCGAAACGAGAGCACCTATTACATTATCATCAGTTCAGACAGTTCGTACAGCAAGTGGATTTTCACGTTTTGTTCAAATGTTGAGTGAATAAAATATACATTGCAAAAAAAAAAAAAAAAAAATATTGGCTAAATTTTGATTACACCTTGAAAAGAATGCCAATTTATAATTACATCTGTGTCCAGTCGGAGAGCACCTCTGATTATAAAAAAAAAAGTTTTAAAAGGATCAATTAGCATGCTGTGTCCATCCTCTGGTAGTCCCGTCAGAGATGAGTTAGGAACTTAATGAGAACGTTTGCAATTGACGAAGATACTCCTTCGTAGAGTTCAACGGCTGAGTCATTTTAGCTACGAGAAGCATGTAGAACAGTATGTTAGCGTGACCTACCGAACGAAGCTTTCTTTGAAACTATGGTCTATATACATGTAGAATTCTGACAACCAGAGCCTACGAAGAGTCAGTTTTAATACTCTTGCCTGTACGTCGTTCCCGCGTGGACTAATCGAGAGTGAAAATGAGAGAGAGAGAGAGAGAGAGAGAGAGAGAGAGAGAGAGAGAGAGAGTGTGTGTGTGTGTGTGTGTAAGAGAAAGGCTGTTGTACCAAAGTAAGTACCTCTGTTGTTCCCGACAAGCCTGGAGAATTGAAGTGACACGTTAAGGGGGGTCAGTCCCAGCCATCTTGGATTTTCACAATTTTACTCATAAGTTCCATTTAAGAACATTTAATAAAATTTTTCGCACGACATGACATAAATAATAACTCCTTAAGCTTAATCAACATATTATATCTCTATATAATTATTTATTTTTTACTAGTGATCGCAGGCAAGAAATTAATAATTTCTTCTTGCCTTCGGTTACAGAAAAGGACCTGGCTACAATAGTCTACCAATATATGTTTTAGAACATGTGCAATGTAATGGCCTATGCTTTGTTGAAGCCCAAAATAAAAATAAAAATCTGTGATGCAATTTACGACGAGAATTCCGAAAATCCAGATGGCGGAGACTGATTTCCCCTAAGAAAAAGGCTGGGGTAGGTGACAGAGAGAGAGAGAGAGAGAGAGAGAGAGAGAGAGAGAGAGAGAGAAAAGGGGGGGGGGGGGGTGAAATACAGTGGTGGGGGAATCGGCAACGTCCGCCACGTTTTCTACATGTGAGAGATCCGGAACGTGATCTGCCGGGGATCGAACCAGGACATGCCTTTTGGAAGCCGGCGTGCTGATCTCAAAATTCCCAAAGCCCACCTGGCAGTGGTATGCACTGGGAAGTGCAGCTGGCGACTGGTCTTGTGTGAACGAAAGAAACGACATCGACCTAGCAACACTAATCTGTCGCTCTTCGCGCTCACTATAGAGATTAACATTTAACCAATATTTATGTGACGTTTGGTAGGATGATAGCAATACTCGAATGCAGCATTGTTTTCTAAAATGGGAGTTTCTGATTCTCGTTCCAGTTACTCAAGAAAAAATACGATGTAAACACCTAGCAATAAAAATTAAAACATGATATTTTAGACATTTGACAACGTACTTGTTTAGTATACAGTGGGTGTTTTGTCACAATGATGGTTTCTTTTCAGCAAGATGACACTACAGATTAAAACAGTTCATAATATTTACTGCTCACTTATATGATTGACCGATAATTTCTAAATCGGTTCACAGTTAGAAATATCACAACCACAGAGATATGAGTTGCCAAGTCCTTTTAAATTATTTAATTAGAAACAACACAGTAGGCCCTACACAATGCGCAGGTTTGTTTTTGTCTGTAACTAAATAAAATGTAAATAAAACAACGAAATACACTGATCACTCGAACTAATGAACTTATTTTGAAAAGCTTTCCGTCCTAGATTGTTTTCTTACAGATTGATTTTCTCCTGGTAAAAAAAAAAAAATCAACGTGTATTCGTGCTTGTAAATGTAATCCACAAGTCCTTCAATATGTTACGTACCGTTTTCCAGTAAAATGTCTACTTCAGTAATGTTGTTGAGTCAAAAAATAACCTGGCACGGTTTTTACGAAGTGAAATCCAATCGACATGATTTTAACTGAGCCCACAAAAGGCTGAAGATTTGGAAAACTTTTCACAGGTGGAAGAATGATGTTGAGGGAATTTTTTTGCTGACTACGTAATATATGTGTGTGTGTGTGTGTGTGTATATATATATATATATATATATACATATACACACAGACACACGCACACACACACACCTACTAATCGGTATTATATTTACGACCTCGCTTGAACTCTGCTTATGGAACACTGTAGGTTACGAAATATCGTGTACACTTCTTCTGTATTTGCTCTCCACACCTTTAGAAAATGGCCTGGACTTCAAGACGTCTTTATTTGCAACAACGCTGTAACTTAATTAAGAGAAACATTCCCCCGTCATATTAAATTATTGGTTTTGCAACATAACGTTGAAAGAGGAGCAAGTTTATCCGCCTCCCCCAATTCCTCCCTTTTTTCCTTAGGCGTTGGAGCCTTAAGATTGGGAGGAGTCTACATATTGGTAATTAATTTGTAAATATTTATAGAAAGTTTAAATAAAAATGAATACCGTTCTTAAAGAGAGCGAGTTCTGTATTAGTGTGTACGTCCTCGACGAATAGACAAGTGGAAGGATGCGGGCTAAATTATGGTTTACTTTACCATCACTTTAGAGATTTTCAGTTGTTGCCAGGAGCGGATATAGGCTTTCGACTCGAGGGTGGGTAAGGTGGGAGGAGATTTTTTTTCAAACTGTGCAGGTGTAATTCTAGACTTTCCAACCAACACATGGGAGGGGACATTATCGCATCATTATTTTAGGAGACAGTATTAAATTGATAAATTAAAATCAGTACTTTAATCTATTCTGTAACTATTTCATTTCAGCATTAGAACATTTACAAGACGGTTTCATGTCAATGTACGGGGGAGGGGTTCGGTAACGTCCCTTGCGACTCCCCCCCCCCCCTCCTTATTTTATAGTATCAGTACTATGTTTGCGCCCTTGAAAGTGTAACCGGATAACGGCAGTGAAAATCCAGTAATTGTTACTCTTTTAGAGTGATTGATTTCTTAATTTTCTAAGGCTGTCCATTGCCTAGTTAAGTGCGCGGTCATCATAGTGAAAACTTTAGGGAAATTACTAACAAAATAGTATCTTTAAAATCAGTGTTTGCGTGTTTTACCTCAATAAACAAATGTTCTGTGGATAAGATTTTTTTCCATGAAAGGTAAAAAAAACTGTTACAGCCGCCAGTTTCGGTAATGTTAAAATATAGTCTGAATTAATATACACTTATAAATCCATATTTCCAAATGATTTCTCAATTAACTGCAGAAAACTTTAGAATAAATTAAGTGACTAAAAAAAAAAAAAAGATTGAATCGGAATATTATCAAGTCGGTCGTCGGAATTCTAGCAACAACTAAACAACTGTAAAAGAAATTGAACCAAGAAATTGAACATAACCACGTACAGAAATTTGTTCGTAAAAATTGTCTCAAGAAATTTATGTAGCCTACTGAACAGATGCGATTTAACTCTTATATCACTATTGCAGTCAGGTTTGTACCTAGATCTTTGGCAGTGCTCGAATCTTCGCCGCTGGTATTCACTTCGGAGTGACGGTTCTTTGAGGATCTAGACATTCCCGCTTTGTTACGTTGCTACTAGCGATATCTTGCGGAAGAATTTGAACTTCCTGTGTAAGGTTTAAAGAAACAAGAGGCAGATGCCGCTAACAGCGCTACTAAGTTTAAGGCCGGGTTACAACTGATTGAGCATACTCACAGCACGTGCGATAGCACAGATCACACGCGCATTTCGAATCTGAAAGCTACAATCAAAAAAGTACACGCACAGAAACGACGGACGTTTACAGAAAACAGTCGTGAAATGAAAGGAAACGATGCTCGGTAAATTGCGTGTGCGTGTATTGGCAACATTCGATTGAAAAAAAATACTGCCACACCTCTGTTTACTTCGCTGCTCGTGTCGTAATTCGTAGAAATATAATATGTTATACCGTTATTCTTAACATACATTGTTCTACAAAACAATTTCAACCAAAACAAACCTCTGTTTGTATGGCGCCAAACTCTTTAAGCTCTAGTCAAATTCACTACTTTTGTAGCTATTTTGATCATCTCATGAACTCGGTGGTATACGTTCTAATTGGCCACGCACGACGCACACGCACAGGAGGATATAGTCCTTCTTCCTGTGTGCTTCGCCTATGCTGTTTTTCTGTGCGTGTGTTGTGCATGACTGTAGCGAGTGTCATGCTAATATATGCATTCCACTTTCTGTGCTATGTTCTGTACTATATCAATTGTAACCCGGTTTATTCTACTCAAGGCCAGCCTACAATTGATTTAGCACAGAACATAGCACACGCACAGAAAGTAGAATGCAAGTCTTTAAATGGCGCTGCCTGCAATAACGCACGGGAATATAGCACAGAATCCACGCACAGAACTTTGACCAATATCCTATAATTCCTGTGCGCGTGCGCCGTGCGTGGTCAATCAGAACGTCGATACCACCGAGTTCATGTGACGATTGACATGGCTGCAAAAGTAAGGAATATGACTAGTACTTGGAGAGTTTGGTGCCACATAAACATTGGTTTATTTTGATTAAAATTGTTATTGTACACGCAATGTATGTTAAGATGAGCGGTATAACGTATTATATTCCAACAAATTAAAACACGAGCAGCAAATTAAACAGCCGTCGACAATTTTTTTTTTTTTTTTTTCATTTCAGTGTGACCACATACGCACAATTTACCGAGCATTGTTTCTTTCATTTTCAAGTCTGTTTTGTTTAAACATCCGTCGATTCTGTGCGTGTGCTTGTTTGATTGGAGGCTTTCAGATGCGAGCTGTGCGTGTGTTCTGTGTTATCGCAGGCGCTGTTTTTGTGCTCAATCAATTGCAGGCTGGCCTTAACTAAGTGCAATATTTCTCTTTTGTTATTCCCGTAGCTTAAAATTGCAATTAAATGTTACCTGTTTGGAACACTTTAAATCCGATGAGAGTGATTGAGATGAGTATGGAGCAGTGCCGGGATGACGGGACGGGGGAAACGGCAGATCCCTGAGAAAACCCGCAGGCCAATGGCATCGTCCGGCACGATTTCCACGTGCAAAAATTCGGAGTTACCCGCCTTGGTGGGAGGCGAGCGGGCTAACAGCTTAGCCACCGCGGCCCCATCAAATGCGTAGGGAAGTTCCCGACTTTGTATATTAGCGATCCTAAATATTTCCATATGTTCAGCCTGATACGTAGTACTATTTCCATACAGTGTCTAAGTTAAAACTTCCATTACAGTTTAGGAAGTTAACCAGAAATTTCTTTACACTGTACTGTATGGGCTAATGCTGTTTTATATGCTACATATTACTGCCTTCGTTTCTAAGTCGTTAGTATTGTCCATGGTCGGATTATATACTAAATAACACTTTAAAAATACACGCACATTCCAGGCTTATTCTGGACGCGAATTCGGAAGCCTGTATAGTCTGAAAGTAACTTTACCAATCTCTGCCACGATAGTTTCCTGTATGGGCTAAATGTGAGCTTTTACTGCAAGCAATAAATTGTAAACAAAGAGCTATAAATAACATTGTAAAACAACTATCGCCCACGTTACTATGTTACGAAGGCTCGATATAAATAACTCAGCAAAACAACTATCGACGATCTTAATACGTTTCCAGGATTCGATAACTTATTAATAGTGAGCACACAGAGGAACTGTCACTGTGAAATTAATAACCGGCTTTAGATCAGTGAACAAAGATGTGCGAATGTTATCATGACGAGCAGTAGAACGACCTATTAAAAATATTATATAATTAATTCTTGCAGCTCCGAATATGGCAATTTATGATTCTAACATCGCCTTGTTAGAATGTAGATTGAAGTTTCCAGCAAAATCTCGCTGTATGTAAATTTTTTTATCAGGTAGTAGTGTTTACCAACGCCTTTAAAAAAAATCGCACAATGATCCCATAAAGAAGTGATGGTTGTTAATGCTGTAAAAGTTTACTATAAGTATGAAAACGCATGAACACGTATAGTTAAAAGGCTCATAACAACTCAAACATTTGAAAATACATCTCATGCATGATATCTTTTGTCGTTTTCTACTAAAGTTACTGTACATATAACAATAGTTTTATACTTTCATTCAAATTAAAATACTTTCTTTTGTATTTAAATGAAAATTTCACTTACCTTTATTGTGTAAATTATAATGCTTATCTCATATTGAACATTGATTAATATAAGATAGAAAACAGTCATATTGGTATTGGTTGGTAAGGGAAATATTTTATGTTAAATGTTATTAAAGTGAGTTTGTTTATATTATTTATCAAATGTTCTGAGTGCAATATTCAAGTTTTCAGAATGCAAAGTTGGAAAAAAGAAATTAATTGTTATATATAAAAATATTTATTTTTGACTGTCTGTCCAGAGCACAAATATGGTGCGTTCATTGTAAGAAAATTTTCTTGCGAACTTCCTAAACTGTAATGAAAGTTTTCAATCTACATATTGTAGGGAAACAGTAGCACGTATAAAACTGCAAATATAGGGATTTGACTCTTTCTTGAGCTATAGTCCATTCACGGTTGCTTCACACTTTTCTGAAGTCCTGCTAAAGTTCTATTTCCAGAATATTCCACCGCCTCATGTAAACTAAGGTGTAGCGTAGTATATAAAATTACATCAAAGGACAACGCACCGAATTCGTGCGCACGCGGTTATAATAATATTTTGTAAGAGAACTATTTCTTACTAGGCGCTACCAACACTGATGGTTTCTCACTGTTTTTATACATGTTTATTATAAATTAAATATTATAATTTTAAAATAGATTATATAGGTAAAACTTCAATTTAAAGAAATATAATGTACTTCTATGTTAACGCTTGTGATAAATGGCATATTTAGGAAATAACTAACCACGTCATAAATGGGGTTATTCTTCTAAGCATTGATTCAAAAGGTGTGAAGAGACAGTGAATAGACTATATGATTACAGTGAATAGACTATATGATTGTCGAACATGTCCCCGATAACTGGAGCACGAGCCGCGAGCGCCTAAGCCACAACGGAAGGAAACTCTCAAATGGTTGGAAGGCGAGACACTGCGTAATGAAGACGTCAAGAGATGGGGGTATGCCGATCTTCGTAATACGTCCATTGACATTAGCTTTCGAAGCCATGGCTAAGGGGAAGAATTTCTTTATAAATTGCTTCAAGATTTAATAACCCGCCGTGCGGCTTATAGTCAATGATATAATAATTACAACATTTTAACCTTTTAATATATATTTAGGTTCCCCCACAATTAACTTAATACGTACGGTATCAAATGTAACGTGTTGTTTAATTAATACACCCAGTATCGAGACTTTATAACTCACTGTGTCTTTGAGAACGCAAGGGGGGGGGGGGGGGGGGACTTTACTATTGGCTATTTCTCTTTTTACGCATTCAATGATGTTTTAAATTTCTTAGCGTGTTAGTTACTCCCTGGCATTTTCTTTCAGTCCTGTTTACGTTTTATTTACATGTAGAGGAAACACGCGTAGTGATTAGCCCGAAAGTAGAACCCCAGCACGGCTTCAGAAAAGTCATAGATAACCACGAATGGACTGCACATACAGGAGATTAATACACAGTGGTTAGAAAGCAGAAAATACACAGAACTTTCAAAAAGTGTTAAAATTTTCCACGGCCCAAACACAGCAAGCAATTACGCGCCACAAGCTCTTATAATAACTGGTGATAATACTTTCATGTATCCTACTTGTTCACACGTGGGGAGCAGTTTCACGAAGCAGCAGGCTTTCATTAGCGATTCCAACGCGACGCATTAGAGGAAATTGGCCTTTGGCGTCCAACGACCCGGTATCAGAGCGGAAAAACGTAATTTGGCTTTTTTTTTCAGGCCACTGTTAATCGGGTCAGTTAAGCTGCGTGGCTTGATCGACATGGTAACTTTTTCCTACCGTTTGGGGAAAGTCCTCTGACAGACTTATGTAGGTTTCGTTCCGTTTCCTCTGGTTGAAAAAAAAAATATAGAACAGAACCATGACAATGAGAGTCATTACGACCTGGAATGATTGGAGTATTTATCCTGTTCGCGATTAAACTGGACTCATTTCAAACCAAAGTAAAAAAAAAAAAAACCGTTTTCAGTTTCGAAGGAGCCAGTTAGCTTTGCTGATAAAAATATTGTATTCTTTTATGAGTTATTAGGGACGTCAACATATAGAATTCTCTTAGGCATGACGTTTCCTTCGCCACTCATTTGTTAGCCTGCCGGTTACGTCGCAGCGCTGAGGTGATCTGGCAACAGTGCACGCCATTCGCGTTGTGTACAGCAATATAAGAGTAGGGCCTCTTATATAGTCTATTCGCGGTTTCGTCACACCTTTTGGATCACATTTTAGACAAATCAGCCCATTTACCACGTGATTACTTGTTTATTAAAGATACCATGTATCACACGCGTTTTATACACCTGTTAACATAAAATTACCTTATTTTTCGTTAAATTGAAGTTTTGCCTATATTTTATTTATAAATTATAATATCTAATTTATAATAAACATGAATAAAAACAGTGGGAAAAGATACGTGTTGGTAGCGCCTAGCAAGAAATACCTCTCATGCAAAATATTATTACAACTGAGTGCGCACGAATTCAGTGCGTTGTCCTTTGGTGTAATTATCTAGACTTAGCTAAGCTTAGTTTGCATTAGGCGGAGGAATATTCTGGAAATAGAACTTTAGCAGGACTTCGGAAAAATGCGAAGTAACCGTGAATGGATTATAGTCCACACACAGCAAATGCATTCGAAGGTGTGGCACTCTTAATGTGAACCTATAACATTAGTGATATCAGAATATAGTGTTTATCATTTCATCATCCTCAGTTATGCGTCTTATGACGAAGGGGTTGTTTTCTTTTCGGCTGGAGTTTAGCATATTCCCCGTTCGCCATCGAATACGTGAAATGTATGTTTCTAGTAGGAGTGGATCGTATGTACGTAGTGTGAATCATGTAAACATTGGCTGTCTATCTTCCCCTCCAGCGACGTGCGTATTTCACGCACACAAACACAGTATGTCCAGCCGTAGGCCTTAAAAACAGCCGCAGTTGAGGAATGGGATAATTTGCCTTAGAAAACGCTTATTGAACGTGGGTTTGGCATGCCTCGTCGGATACAAGCGTGCCTCGGGACTCGTGGATGTCCTACATGTTATTGAAGGGGTTGTAGATGCATCGGAGAAGACCATTTTCGTTGTTATTGAAACTGATGAGATTTCTATGTTTAAGTTGTTTTTCAGTGCATGCCTTTCGGTCGTTTCTTACTGGGATTAAGTAAACGAGTATTGTGTTTTTTCAACTATGTGTGCTACAAGCGACCCGCTCCGGCCTCCCTCGGGTGTGATTTACAAATATGACGGTGTTTAGGTTTACAGCACATATATACACTAAATGCTTAAGGTACCTAACATAGGATTAATACTGTGCAGTTCAAAAGGTCTTACTGTGGGTCATTCTTAAAAGATAAACATATGCCATCGCGGACATTTTTCTAGACCTTTTTGAGCTCTACAAGTCTGTAGTACATTATTTGGGTGTATGTCTTATGGTTTAGTCAGCGTAAGCCACGTAAGCGCCGAAAGGCGGCTTTTTCCGACTTGATTAGAAAACGTCTACATTTCTCTAATATTCTTACATTAAATATTAATGTATTATATATAAATATAATCCTTCGTCAAGAAATTCTCTAAATGATGGTGAAAACCGTATCAAAACCCATCAAGTAGTTTAGAAGCCTTAGCCGAATACACAGACACACGCGGCCGGGCGACTTTGTTTTATACTATGTATAGATAAGGAGTACAAAATGAAATGCAAACTGCTTTGATTCAGTATAACAACCTTATTTCTGATACATGCTAAACTTTTTCTGAGCAGTAAATATTTTATTGTGAGCTACTTTTGGTTACCACACAATATAGTATGGTTGGTTAGAAGGATGTATGAGTTTCTCAAAGGAGGTAGTGTTAACAAATCTATGTCCTTACGGCGTACGGGCATAATGTTGAAACTAATTAATGTACCGTTTAAATTGGCGGCCACTTAAATTGGTCTCTTTTAATGTACTCATTAGAGTTAGAATAGATTTACTGGTAGGATACGTATGTTTCGGAGAATTTCACTAAGTAATTAGATAGACTTATGGACAATATTGTTAAGGTCTGTGGCGAATGTAAGTGTGGCTGAACAATACTTCTCAATGGACATAGTGATTAAATTATTCGAGTGTTTCAAAACTTCATGTATGGTGGAGTCACGTTGTTCCGAGTCCGAAATGGCACGACGGAAACGCCATCAACTGCACGAAAAAAGCATTTTTATTGTGACTGCTCTTGCGTTTACAGTTCAGCGTTTTACACGAAGACTAAGCTTCTTCGACACCATTCACAGCGTGCTTGCAAACTACACTAGTTTCAAAGGCGGCGGACACTTGATGCGGACAAAAAGTGCAGGAATTACGTGACAGTACGACCCTTTAATGAGTTCGTTCCGTTTAAGTGGCAAGTAACTTGTCCTTTGGATGATGCAAAATTTCCCCCCGTAGGGAAAGTTAGTCGGAAAATTTCGTTTTGCAACGTTGCACGCCTTGTTTGTCATGCTGCACAGCACGGGGAAAAAATCTCTAATCCGAAATGCACGCACGTTGTGTATTCTTCCGCCTCATGTAAAACTAACATTGCCGTGGGCCCGATCACTTTATTTATGTATCGTTCAAGTGAAATTGTGAAATTGCTAGAAAAGGAAACAGTTTAAATGTGTTATCATTATAACACTTATACGCATTAAAAAAAAAACGGCAGTAATAATTTAAAGATTCAGAAACGTTAACCTAGCGCTTTCAATTCAACGTCAAGACATGGAACTACTTTCCCTACGTCGTTACCAACTTTACCGCGCGAGTGGCACGTAGCGTGCCTGTTAAAATGCATGCAGGTAAAGGCTGTTCACGGTAAAGTAAGCACTTTAGAAAATAACCTTAAAAAAAGTCACATATATTTTAATGGGCACACTGAGTAATATTCGTCCAATAAAGAAGTTCCATATCTTAAGGTCGAATAAAAAGTGTTACGTAATCATTTGCGCTAACTTAAAATTAATTATTGTTTCACTTTATTATTTTTTTTAATGCATCGAAGAGTAAAATGGAGTAGATCAGTAAAGTATTTACTTCCTCAATAATTTCAGTTTCATTTGACCGAAGCATGAATAAAGGGATGAGGTACATGGCATTGTTAATTTTACGTAAGGCGGAGGAATAAACGTTTATACTAGTAGATCTTAAGCAGGGCTTTCAAAAGTGTTCATTCTACCGTGAACAGCCTACAATGACAGTGACTTCAAAAATGCTCGTCTAACCGCGAACAACTGTATGCACTTGTCGGAGCCACGTGATTTCTAGCATTAATCGCGAACCAGCCGGTGCAATTCAAACCGATCGCGCAGACCAGGTTTCTTTTCTCACTTTTCCGAGAATCGGATGAAGGTTAACCGTCCTGGAGTGTCTTCCAGCTGCGACGCGAGAAGGAAACTGACTGCGACGTGACGACAGTTTTCACTTCCAACAGAGGACGATCGACTGCGTTAAAGGCATGCGCTGGATAAAGTGAGCGCTTTTGAAATCAACCTTATAAAAGAGTCACTGCCCTTGCCTACATGCAAAGGATGAGTCCTTTAAAAGAGGCTCCGTATCGATGTCATCCTGTAGCATGCCCTCGCCCGTGCCTTTCACAACTTTTGGTGTCGTCTGCACACCTGCCTCGAGGTCATTGGCACCACTTCCAGCACTTACTCTAGGTATTTTGTTGTCACACTGGACTGTATTTCCTCATTCCCTCGCTCCGTTACACACATGTCCCACGAGGCCTCTTTTAAAGGACTCATCCTGTATTTTAACGGGCGCACAGACATAGACTAAATATGAGGTAGACCGATCTCGCTGGCTGCGCACAACCAATCTCCGTGTCCCAGCATTGAACTGCTTTTCTGCCAACACGTCTAGCGGAAATGTCATGTTTTGGATTTTAGGTTAGAAAACTTATTTGTAAACAAGTACTAAGAGATGTTTGTATACTTCCACTAACCAATTTGCAATGCAGTTCGACTAAATTTAAATTGGTAAAATCACTTTATTAATATAATAGTGATTACCATTTAAAAATAATGATCTAAACAAACATGTCCATCACTGTTGACCATTTGACTTTGACAGTTGTGTATGATTTGGGTAGGTCATTGTTGAGTACATGCGCATAAGACGAATACGCGGTCTACCTCATCTGTCTATGCGCACTGAGTGACATGCGCCGAGTAAAGTTGGTAACGATAGACGGAAAGTAGTTTCATATTTTAAGGTCGAATAAAAAGTGTTTGGTAACCATTTAGGATAACTAAGTATATTTATTTCATTTTCCGTTTTTTTATGCATCTACAGTAAGTGTAAAAATTAACAGATTTGTAAAATATTTACTTTTCTAATAATTTCACAGTATCACTTGACCGATGTATGAATAAAGTGACGAAGCCCATGACAATGTGAATTTTACATAAGGTGGAAGAAGATGCAATGTGCATACTAAAAGATCTTAAGCAGTGCTTTCCAAAGTGCTCATACTACCGTGAACAACCTATATGAGTAGTGACGATAATCCTGGTTACAAGTCAGGCCGTGTTGTAAAATGCTTTAACTTCAGCAATTGAATGGATACTTCCAACTTTTCTGAAGCCCTGCTAACACACTAAAAAAAAAAAAATCTTAGAAAGTTTTCTGTACTGCAAAG
Source organism: Dryococelus australis (assembly GCA_029891345.1). NCBI lineage: Eukaryota > Metazoa > Arthropoda > Insecta > Phasmatodea > Phasmatidae > Dryococelus > Dryococelus australis. The sequence goes on along the minus strand of CM056993.1, from coordinate 304,918,059 downwards.
AAAGCCATTTCTTAGAGGCTATTTTTTTACAGTAACGCAATATTGCTTTAATTCAGAGAGAAGGTCGCAGGAACATATCTTTACTGTCGATAAATGTTTTCTTTATACACTTTTGTTCTATGCCAACATTGTCTTCCTTTACGGCAAAAAAAAAATGAACATTCTATGAGCTGCTTTTTTTTTTCGCAGTATAGAAACATCACTTCGTGTCAATTGTAACGTTTTAGCGTTGTCGTTCACTGTAGTTTTTCAATATGCAACTGTTGTCTCGGCGCATTAATAAACCAATATAAACTACAGTAAAAAAATGAAACTGCGCAAATGTACAGTATTCTGCAGAAGTTTAATGTCATTCTGAACTACAATTATTCCCCAAATCACTTACCAAATTCTTTCTAAGTGGTGACGTTATATTTTGATCCATTTTACTGCCTTATCTAACCTACCTTTCAAAAGTAGTTAAAGTACAATGAAGTAGAGTGGTTGTTTGGTGAAGGGCGTTAGTCTTGTTACACGAGGGGGGCGCGGGTTGCGGGTTCGAGCCTCGAAGCTATTGTTCTTCTTTTTTTTATTGTTTTGGTGAATATAATTTTGAAAGATTTGTTACCTTTATATTATATACTTATCGCTACAGTTTTTAAGATTACAGAATTTTCTATACAGTTTGACTGATATAATCCATCCATGGTTACTTCAGCCTTTTTTGAAGCCCTGCTAAAGTTCTACTTCCAGGATATTCCTCCGCCTCGTGCAAACTAAGCTTAACTAAGCCTGAAGAATTACATCAGGGGGCCAACGCACCACATTCGTGAGCACTAAGTGTAACAGTGTTTTGTATAAGGACTATTTTTTACTAGGCGTTACCAACATACCTATTTTCTCCCTGTTTTTATTTGAGTTATTTATGAATGAATCATTATAATTTATAGATAAAATATCAATAACATTTCAATGTAACAGAAAAAAAGTAACTTTTATGAACTCAAGTTTAAAACGCTTCTGATATATGACATATGTTGGAAATAGCTTAACACGTCATACATGGAGAGATTTTTCGAAGGTTTGATTCAAAAAGGCCGAAGAAACTGTGAATGGACTATACTACCACAAAGACGTCCGCTGAACTATTGTAATGAAGATGCAAGGTTATCATAATCAATACCATATAGATCAAACAAAAATTATGTCCGTGGCAATCTTACTTTGCAGTGATTCATATTTCAACAAGTATTTATTTGCGGCAACAAATCATGTGTTGCAGCAAAGAAAGCATTTTTACAGTGTTAAGTTCTACTTTCTATGGCTGTTCCCCCGCCTCATCTATACACGGTGTAAAACAAAGTCGCCCGGCCGCATGTGTCTGTGTATTAGGCTAAGGCTTCGAAACTACTTGATGGATTTTGATACGGTTTTCACCATCATCTAGAGTATTTCTTGAAGAAGGTTCAGGTGTATAATACATTAATATTCAATATAAATACAGTAGAGAAATGTTTACGTTTTATAATCAAGTCGGAAAAAGCCGCTTTTCGGGCGCTTACACGGCTTACGCTAACTAAACCATGAGATACTCTACACCAAATTAATGTACTACAGAATTGTAGATCTCAAAAAGGTGTACAAAAAAGTCCGTGGCAGCATATGTTTCTCTTTTAATGATGACCCGCAGTAACCCTTTTTTCTTTTAAAATTTCATTAAAATAAGCGGTTCACTTACGAAGACTTTTTTAACAACATAGTATTAATCGTTATCAGATTAAATATATTAGTTACGCCATATTTGTAAATAGCACCCGAGTGAAGCCGGGATGGGTGGCTAGTATAAAATAAAAAAAGAAACCAAAACTTTGACTATAGCAATTGATTTGATGAAGTATTCACTGATTCATTCAGAAAATTTTTCAGTGACTTCCCACTGATTCGTATCCAGAGTGTACGGAAACATTCAAACAAGTCATACAAGTGATTTTTTAAAGGTTTGATTCAAAAAGTGTCTAGATACCGCGAATATAATGTAGTTGACATCATGCCAAAATGTCCCGATTTTGATCGTACAAATTACTGTGGGCTCGCTTTTTTTTTTTTTTTTATGGTTTCGCAGTCGCAATCTTCAAGTTCATAAACTGCTGCTTTGTAGGTTTTACCAACATGAAATTTGCATTTTTGGGTGGCGTGTGTTTAAACAAACCACATATTTCATGCCATGTCAATGGTGACAATAAAATTTCCTTTATTTTAACTTCTGCTTAATTTTCATGTTACAGTATTTATTCATAGCGTACGACGCACTGTTCATCTTGTGTTCAATATAATTAGTTAATGAATCTGTACTTCACTGGTAAACCTTAGCTCTGGCGTGATTGGCAATGTCGCTTCATTAGACAACACGTTGGCAGAACATGTAACTGACAATTACATTCAAGGATATGCCTGCAAATTGTACCACATTGCGTAGCAAACTATTAGGCCAGGGAATCAGGTCTCACGGATTTTGTCTGCGCAGGATAATTCTCCTGGAGTGGCTGGCGAATGACCTGGAAAGCTATATACTAAGTAACAGACTACCATCACAAGCTTAGACTGCGTTAGCTTCACGATCGCTTGTAAAATGAATATGAATGACTCATACGATGCCCATGGACGAACAAGCTAGACGACTCGCACTCATAAGAATTGTGTGAAGTATGGTTTAAAACTTAACGAAAATGTATTAATTAATGTAAAGTTGAATTAAAACTGATAAGAACTCATATTCAAGAATTTAACTTATTGATAGCTTCCTAGTTCGAATTGTTGATAATATTTAAATGAAATTATTTCAGTGTTAGAAGATGGTATTTAGTCTTCCCTCGCAGTGAAGGACTACAATATTGATAAATGAAACTGTGACCTAAATATCAAGAGCAGATAAACTTTTCACACAAAAATTTCTTGACTGAAGTCGTATAGTTAAAATTAGATATACATTTAATTGAAATATGACATTTTAAAAATTAGTTTAATCATTTAATTTTGGCTATATTTAATTCGTAAAATATTAATTGTATCTGTATAGTATAGCATGTTGATACTGTATACGTTATGAACTATGTACAAATATATACAAGCTTATTTCACACGTCGCCTTTAGAACTCACAATGTGAAATTAACGCACCAGAAATGTAGACATTAGTGGCTATCTTTTATGTCCGTGTTGCCATTCCAGCTAATTTTAACGTGAGCTTGATCCACTTCTCTGTCCAGGTTAAGGTCATCTTAACTAAAATAAAAACACTTATTCCACTGTTCGTATTGATGGGCTTTCTTTGCATCGCTTCAGAAGATATTACTAACGTTCGTTTTAAATACACAGTAACGTGGCACAGATTTTACGTAATTTTACCAGTCAAAGAAGTGCATAAATTCTGATTTGTTAGAAAAAAAATTGCAATGTTTTATTTTGCAAGTATATCCCCCCCCCCCCCCCCAGTGACAGGGTTGCTGCCTCAAGCAGTGAAGTTCAAAACACCTCCTGTTAGGTGCTGGTCTCCTGGTACAAAACGGCCCTTGATCAATAGGCCAAACAACACACTTGCGCAGACCACACTCCGGCCCCCAACGGGGAGCCGCTGGGATTGATTGGCTGGCCATTGGCGTGCAGTATCTCTACTGCGGTTATTGCGATTTCCAACATGGCGGACTTGTATAGTCCAAAGGACCGCAGTGGCTGAGCGGTCTGCCTGCTCAGCACCCACCAAGAGCGAACCGGGTTCATATTTCCCCGGCCGGAACACTTCTGGATTTTCGCAAGTGGGAATCGTGCCGGACGATGCCGTTGGTCGGCGGGTTTTCCCAGGAATCTCCCATTTCCCCGCCCTTTCATTCTGGCGCCGCTCCATACTCACCTCACTCACCCTCATCGGCTCTCGAGACCTCACTGTTAAGAGTCGCCCAAATCTCTTCACTCACATTCTACAGTCCATTAATGGTTACTTCCAACTTTTCTGAAGCCCTGCTAAAGTTCTACTTCCATGATATTCCTGTGCCTTGTGCAAACAAAGCTTAACCGAGTCTAGAAAATTACACCCAAAGTGACAACGCACCGCCTTCGTGTGCACTCACTTTAGGTAATTTTTTTTCACGAGAACTGTTTCTTACGAGGTATTACCTATTTACCTATTTTCTCTCTGTTTAATTAATATTTCATTTTTAAATTAAATATTTGAATTTATAGATAAAAATATAATGATAAGTTGAATTTAACCAAAAAAATAAAGTACTTCTATGTAAACACAGTATAAAACGCTTGTGATATTTAGGAAACAACCAAACACGTTATATATGAGGTGATTTTTCAAAAGTTTGATTCAAAAAGTGTGAAGAAACCGTGAATAGATTACATGCACGTTCCCATAGAGCTGGACGTAGGAATGATGAATACACCTGTTGCATGTAACAGAGAGATTTGTCCCATATGACAGTATATCCAAAGGATGATTATTTCGAACTCTCCTAGGTTAAATAGCTAAGAGATGTTTTGTAAAGGGAAATCGAAAATACGATGACTGCTATTTACAATGGAAGGTGCCCGTCCTAGAAAATTGGGATTTATTTTAAATATGAAACAAGGATTCCTGAGTAATATTTACATTTATACCAACCTTATGTAACTGAGCGTTTTCTTATTATGATAAACAATAGTTACAGAGTTATGTACATAGCAAATGAGACTTAAAGCAACTGTTAGTCTATATTCCTTCTTGAGGGCCATAAACTATTTTGGAATACAAAGAAAGCCATGTTAGTTTTCCATGTATCATACAACAGCAACAATGAATTTAAAAAAAAAAGTTTTGGATATGTTGTTTTCTATCAGTCCATCGACCTTCGAAATTTCTGAATCAAAAATATCTTGCCAGAACACCGATTATTATTCTGTTTCGTATAAAGTAAAACCAACCGACTTCAGTTGCAGCAAACAAAATTTTTGTAAGACATTAAGGAATTAATTTACTTTTATAAATTCGTTCCCACTGTTACTGGGAGTGTGGCAATCGATATTTAAGTTACTTTATTTGCAGTTACGGGATATGATTCCTACATATAAAATGCTTAATTATTAACAACGAATCAACGAGAACTGTTTCTAACGAGAGGGACGACCCTGGAGAGGTTGACGGGACCCTTGTCCTGTATTATGAGGCACTGGGCGTTGTGCAGTGACTCACAATCTAAGAATTTTTAACCGAATTTATAATTAACGCACGTTATTACTGAAATGAAGTAATGTCACATATCGCCTCTTTTTTTTTAACTCCCTTATTTCGTTATGGTTCTACGTATAGTATTGGTGAATTCAGCTAATCGTAACAATTGCTTAGGTATCCCAGAAGAGAAGGGAAATAAAAACGTGTTAAGAGTTATCAAGAATCAAGAAAACATACGCAACAAAGCTAAAGTTTAGTTCTCTTTAATGATGTGAAAACGACAATGTTGCCACTTTTCTGGAACAACTAGGGTTGACAGCTCTTGTAACGAATAAAGATATGTTACCACTCCCAGTGTAGTGATTAAGAGTACGTTATAAAGCTCCGTTTTTTTAGATCGCATTATTTTCTCCTTGCAATTATTCACACGCACATCATACTCGTAGTTCTAGCCGTAAGCACGAAATTACCTTTGAACCACCCATGTTGACACAAGTGTTCTATCAGAATGACTGACTGACTTTACGTTTAATATTTTGTACAACCGATGTAAATGATATAGGCTGATTCTTAATTAACCAGTCAGACTCACAGGGGTTGTAGAGTGGCGGAAAAAAATATTTATTTCATAAATCAATGCCTGGAAGCGCAGGAGTTCGACCAAAGCTGATTAATTTTGGATTAAATAATTTTAGGCTGAGCGTCTTTAGGCTTTGCAGTTTTAGGCTAAATGGCTTTAGTCTGTACGATTTTGGGTTGAATGCTTCACGCTAAGTATCTTAAGGCTGAGTGACATACTGAGTAACTTTAGGCTGAGTGACTTTATCTAAGTAATTTTAGACTGATTGCCGCTTGGCTGAATGGAGGTAGAGAAATTATTTTAAGCTGAGCGAATACTTGCCCGCAATCAGTCGCGCACAAAATGTGTTGGGAAGCGCCTGCCACTACGCAATCAGCTGCACGATAGAGCTACGTTGGTTGCAGACTTGTCAGGCTGTACAGCATTATTGCGCGTCTTCCGATTACATTTCGCTGTGCTGTGAGAGGGCAGCACTAACTGACGGAATAAAGCGATCCCATTTTAAGACTTCGGACATTGTAGTTGTTCGTTTCCGCCATACTGTACGAAGCGAATTAGTGTCAGTTTGTAAAACTGAACGTTAAAACTCGGCGGAATCGTCATTCAAGCGTTTAGCGTACTGTGTGAGTGGCGGCCCTTCCAAAGACGTGTTCCAGCTAGCATGTCCCTTTCCGACCACCTCTCATTCGACCGACTTTTACGTGCAGCTGTCATGCTGTAACAACATCTTCCGGGGCCTGAAATATCTGCAATCTAAATTGCATTAACACCATTAGTCTTGTCAGTTAATTTATAGTCAGCCCGTACAATGTGTTTCGTTTAGACTTCAAAGACGACATATTCACGATTTTTTTTTTGCTATCACACTACCTGAACCACATTTCTTTTAAAGTTATCAGTGGATGAATATCATACGCTCGATTATGCACAGCGCTGTAAAGTTCATCCTACCAGCTGTTGATCTCAGGAATTTTTTTCTGGTGTGTAAATACAACACACTATTGGCAACGCATCTAAATTTAATTGCAATAATCTATACGATGTGATGCTACACACCTCAAAAAATGTTTTGCGCCACCGGGATGTCTGAATAGGCTGCTCATGGCCCAAGAGAGAGTATGAAATGAAAAAGAAAAAAACTGTCTGTAGCGGGTAACACGACAGACTTGACGAATGCCACTTTGTAAAGCGCCTTTTCAAGTGGACATCCTTCACGTAAAACCATTTAAGGTGGACTCCCAACCATCCGTTTCATCCGTCAGTCACCCGTCCGTCCGCTGGTCACGTGATCTCAACCAATTCGAGGGCAACATATTTTTATCTATCCGTCAATCCGTCAGATATATCCCATACTTTATAACTTTTGACGTATGCGTGAGTGTGAATTTGTTTGTTAAATTGTGCGTGCACGTACCTTAATGTAGCTTAATTTCTTGTCTTATTTCAAGTCATTTAATTCTTTTTTAGAAATTTTAAAAAATTTCCTGGTCTAAATAGTGTAAGAGGGTAAACTCGGAACACTAGCGTTTACCGTGGGCCAAGGTCGCTTAGCTCAGGTTCATATACCGGATAATCTACATGTGTATGTGTCAATTTTAATTATAACTTCTGTTTACTTTAGTATATGATTCATTATCAAGTTAACCTGCCATCGTAAAGAGGGGTTTTTAATAAATTGTAATTAAAACAAAAGTTAAAACGATTGCATTTTCGTTGAGTGTCCAGTAAATAAGAATGGTTCAAAATAGGCGTAGTAAACGGTAAACGATAACTTCCAGTGATTAATTTTAGAGAAAACGCGCTTTATTAAGGGACGGCCACAGAGCGTAGCTCATCAATTACGTTTCTTTTCTACTTAAAAACTGACACGAAAAGAAAATATCGCATGGCGGCGGGTACGTATTTTTTTTTACTACGATATCAATTTAAGAAGAATTATTTCTTACAAGCAAGTCGAAAAACAGATGAAGACCACTTCACTTGAAGAGAAGCGCACAAATGTCTCAGCTTCACTCAATACGCTGCCAATATATGTGTTTAATCTCTTCACACGAAGTTTCATTTGCCGAATATCATAGAATTTTGTCACGGAGAATTTAATACCAATTTTCCTCTTCGAATGCCTCGGTAATTTTTCAGTTTTTATAAGCGTTATTTTTAGCTGAATCTGTTAAGACGTTTCAAATGTAATGGGAATTCCACGGAGTAAGATACAAGTTGCTCCAGACATTCGAAACAAAAAAAATATGTCTACGCGTTGAGCTAATTCGACTACATTATTACAAATGCATGTTGCTGGTCGCTACACATTAAAAATGCCCTGATCAGTCGTACTTAATTTACTGACGCGTGAAGTTGAAAATGCCACGTAAGACGCCACAAACGTTTTTACGTGTGGAATATGCCTGAATAGCGTCTTTACACAGCTTCTGCGATGGTGTTTCTGGGACTCCTTTGTGGTGTGACGTGTCACAGCCTGTAGGCTGTTCACAGTAAAGTGAGCACTTTTGAGGCCCTGGCTACTCTTACCTTTCCGCAATTTTTTTATCCTTTAACCAACATTTTAAAATAAATATTGTCTTGTAAGGAATAAACACAGTGTGTATATTCCACTGCACTCGGAAGGTAACGTCTATGGCTACAATAAATATTGTCTTGTAAGGAATAAACACAGTGTGTATATTCCACTGCACTCGGAAGGTAACGTCTCTGGCTACAATAAATATTGTCTTGTAAGGAATAAACACAGTGTGTATATTCCACTGCACTCGGAAGGTAACGTCTATGGCTACAATAAATATTGTCTTGTAAGGAATAAACACAGTGTGTATATTCCACTGCACTCGGAAGGTAACGTCTATGGCTACAATAAATATTGTCTTGTAAGGAATAAACACAGTGTGTATATTCTACTGCACTCGGAAGGTAACGTCTATGGCTACAATAAATATTGTCTTGTAAGGAATAAACACAGAGTGTATATTCCACTGCACTCGGAAGGTAACGTCTATGGCTACAATAAATATTGTCTTGTAAGGAATAAACACAGTGTGTATATTCCACTGCACTCGGAAGGTAACGTCTATGGCTACAATAAATATTGTCTTGTAAGGAATAAACACAGAGTGTATATTCCACTGCACTCGGAAGGTAACGTCTATGGCTACAATAAAATATATTCATTGGCTATTATTCCAAATGAGAGGGCTTTCAAAAGTACTCACTTTACCGTGAATAGCCTGTACTTGCTGGCAAGTAAAAGGAAAAATAGAGGAGGGTATTTTGAGTATAAAATGTGAGATTAATTAATATATATATAAAGGCATCTCGGAATGAAGGCTATGCCGTAGTGTGCATATGCTATTTACTCCAGTAACTTGGCTTTAACTCTGTTAAAGGGATCAATTGTTAAATACACATTTTATTGTCGTGTTTGATTCTCTAACAAGAGTACAATTGTGATGTCTGTCATTACATTGAGGGATATCCTGTATAAAACGAGTGACTATTAGTTTCTGTAATGTTATTCTCGCGATCTGAAACATTTTTTCTAGAATTATTCGTCTTTATTTTAGGTATGGCTTTAACCAACGTTCTTAACAAGTAGGAGGTATTTAAATACAAATTATTATCAGATTACTGTTGGCGATGTTGGTTTCAACTTGAAGAAAATAGAAGCCGACATTTGTGGCGAAGTTGTCTTGAAAGCGGTTTCCGGTGTCTGGGGGTCTTGGGTTCGAAATCCCTACTGAGACATAGATGTAAGTTTAAGTTTAGTTTAGAAAAACATAAAACGAAGAATATTTTACAATACCACAGACAGATAATTAGGAAAAGCAGTTTCCTTGTCAATATAAAATAATTTATACGATTAAAACGACGAAAAGACGGACGAACAACTTATTATTACAAAACAGAACAGAAAGCAAAAGCAAACCGAAAGAAAGGCCAACAGGAGGACGAAAACGAAAACACCACGCAGGGGAACAAAACAGTGAAAGAACAATATCAATGGACAAGCACAACTGAACAATAAAAACTCAAAACACACACACAAATAGGGCAAAAACCACAATGAAACACAAGCCAGGAAAAAGTATTCCTTGTCAGATTATGAAACCAAGTGATTCAAACTACGAACAACACAGAAACCACAAAAATAGCCAGATACAATAATGTATAAACCAACAGAGAACACACAAAGACAAAAAATTATATTTAAAAAATAAAAAATTATTACAAGTATTTTTATTTTGCCTTATGGTCGGCAATGGATACAGTCCAATCATACCTACTCTCCCTTATTCCTCAAGTCAGACGGCATAAAACGGAAGTGTTAATTATAGAAGATTAACATATATAATACCTCAATTGTGAGAGTTATATGTAGGGACAGGTGTTTTTCGCGAAAAGTTTTCAAGACCAGCTGTACACCAAAACACTTTTGTTCACATTCACTTTTGTGATTGGATGATTTTTAATGCCACGTGCCTCGAGTGTCTGACCACGAATCATGGACGTTCGGTATCGGAGTACTTTATCACGATTGGCCCAGTCAAATAAGAACATGTCTTCTCATGTAGACATGCGGCCAATAACCAAATGAAGATGTGGTTGGGGACGTAGGATATTGAAATCTAGCATGGCCATAAATATTCTCGCGGAATACACCCGTCTCTAGTTATATGCCTTGCGATTTCGCCACGAAAATCGCTCAAAAGTGCAGTCTCGCATGCAATTCGAAGAGCTGCTTGCACACGCAGCAGCCTTCAGTTCTCGCTGCGTGCCTCTTGATGATTAACATTACGAAGACATGAATAGAAATTCGAATATGTCACGCAGCTCTCTATCTCTCTTTCTCTCTCTGGCTCTTCACCTTCTCCTTTCTATTTGACTTCCCCCTTTAGACGCCCAGCTGCAAACTCGAAGACAGAATTTCCCCCATTCCAGGCGGTTTACACCGACATGGTCTACTTGTAGTTCGTAGTGTGGCCTACTTTCCACGTCACATGCCTCTGTTACGCTACGTCATCTTCACAGTGACAAGGTACACAATTCTGCCATTTGAGTGACGAGAGAACTACCCGAGATTTACATACAACTCAAAGTGCATGCACGGTTAGTTCATTTAGTAGCCTGAAAATACTTCCTGTTCCACACTTTTCATAATTCTTCTTGTAGCAAATTGGTCGTGATCGAAAAAAAAAAAAAAAAAACGCGTAAATTTCTTCATGTTTCGCGAAGTACTAAAGCCCTTAGACTAAAGCTGAGGTAGACCGATCTCACTGGCTGCGCACAACCATTCACTGTATCCCAACACTGAACTGGAATAACATACAATATAAAACTGAATTACGCTAAAGGCTCCACCAAAAACCTCGATAACTATGAACACGCTAGCTAAAATGCCCCCGGTCATAACTAAGCCAGGCTCCAACCACAGAACGCTGACTAGTGTACAGTAGATACAATTCAGGTACGTGCAGTTCGTGTAAGCACCCTTAGTTTTTCATGGACTGCGAGCTGCTATTGTGCGTGCATTGTACGCGTTTGGTTCCACCAAGTTGTGTGCGGTTCCGTTTTGGTGCGTGTAGTGTCTGACATGTTAGCTTACAGTCGCCAATTGGCTGAGATGTTTTAGCTCCATTTTGTTGGGTCGTTGTACCATTGTCTGCACGTGTTGCCAGAGTTAAAAGGAATACACCCAATATCTTCTCTGCTGTTAACTTGGTTATTCCGTGCCCCCAGCTGGATTCGAACACAGGATACGTGACAGCAAGACATGCCGGCCACCATTTTCATTCTATAGAACTGGCGCGCTCTCCAAATACTTTACGCACAACCGCAGCAATTTTGGTCTGGTCCTTATTACGTCTTCATTTCACAACTCGGTCTGGGTATACAAATGTTATAATGGAATGTACCAACAAAAGAAATGTGAAGTATAAGACAACATTTTTTTTTTTTTTTTACCCTCTCTAAAAGTGAAGGGTGCTGGAAGTGTTGATAATATCCCGAGTGCTAGCGCGAGTAAAAAGAACTTCACGTCGGAATGTTGGCGGCATTGTTTGGAATGAGCGGCTGTTTAAAGTTTGTTTTGTTGTCAGAGCTGTCGAGCGCCCGATTGAAGAGGTTTTCTTGTGCGCCAGTCTTCGCCCTCTCGGTGTTTTGGTTAACTGCGGAGGACGCGCTCTGTGGTCAAACTGGAAAGTGCCCATGATGTTTATGACACAATTTGTCTAACAACCACGGCACCACGCTTCCGCCGCCATTAGATTACCTCTAGTCCCACTGCGGCGGTAATGTGACGCCTAACAAAGCGACAATGCTAAGTGTGGTTTTAAATTAACCCCCCGATAAAAAAAAATCCTTGCGCGTAATTTTACATATTTCAATTTTAACACTGTCTGGATTGCTTGCAGTAGTGTTCGCTGAGGAATGTAAATAGTTCCACGTCGTAAGTTTTATTGGACGATTAAATGTATTATATGCATCTTGTAACACCTGGCATGGTTATTGTATGTCCTTATCAGTTGTACAGTGTCATTACATCTGTGGCAAAGTGCTTTTGCAATGGTGCTTACTGTTGTCATGTGTAACCATAGCTATAACCATTGTCACAGGATAGCTCCATAGCAAGTCGGTGACCTTTTCCTTCTGCGAGAAACTATACGTAGTCAAACACAGTTCAAATTCACTGTTACGAATTAACATGTATGTGCATGCACATTCATTTGACTCGTGTCGTTTCAGCTTATGAATTCTTTTCTCTGTGAATAAAAACTTTAAAGTAAATTTAGAGATAAGCGAAAACATGGGAATGTTGATTGCGAATTGCTGGATTAGGGAAGAAATAAAGATGGGTATAGTTGGACTCCAGTTGAAAATGTGAAGAACAGAGTTAAAACAAAATGCGTTAAATTACTTCAAAATGTTGCAGGATTACAAAAAAAATGTTGTGCCTCATTGCAAAAATATATTATGAATGTAAATTATGCTGAAAACATGCATTTTTCTTATATATATATTTCTAACTATGTAAGAAAAGACGTGTTATATCCAGAACATAACACAAGACAGTGAAGTCACAAAGACTTTAGAATTTCTTCACACTTTATCTCATAGGCAGAAAGGTGTACAAGCTATTATACACTTTCATATTAATAAAATACTTATCACATAATAACAAAGTTTGCATATATTCAGTTGTATAAATAGAACATTTCTAAACCCTGCTTTACATAATACGTAATACCTTTACTGTCTATTGTTTTTCAACGTTCAATCATTTGCTTACAGCACTGAAGATGCTATCATTTTATTAACAGCTGAATTTTTCATGGAATACGGAAACCTGAACTCGCAGTCTTATTGTCTAACAATTAACAATTTTTTAAGTGTTTATGGACGTGGTTTATATATATATATATATATATATATATATATATATATATATATATATATATATATATATATATATATATACGGGGGTGACCCGGCCAGGAATTGAACACGGTCGCCTTGGTGGGAGGTGAGCAAGCTAATCGCCCGCCGAATTAGTATGGCCAGGAGCCAACACGCAAACAACAGAATAGCATTAGGATATACCCCCGGAAGTTCGTATGTGATCATCGTGCCGGACAATGCCGCTGGGTTTCTCAGGGTGTTCCAATCGCAAAAGTTTTACGATTTTTTGTAAAATTACAATTTTGCTAAAAAAATTATGATTCTTTTTGTTTTATATAGTAGATTTTGAATGTTACCTAAAGATGCTATGTCATCATCCTATAACATTAACCAATGAATTTGTTAACACTTGTGTTTTCTCAGGATGTTCCCAATCGCGAAGTTTCTTTTCTGTAAAATCACAAATTTGCTAAAAAAAAAAAATGTTCCTTTTTGTTCTATACAGTAGATTTTGAATATTAGCTTAAGATCCTACGTCATCCTCCTACGACACAAAATAAGGAACTGGTTAATATTTGAGTTTTCTCTGGGTGTTCTCAATCGCGAAGGTTTTATGATTTTTTTCTGTGAAATCATAAATTTGCTAAAGATTATGTTTCTCTTTGTTTTATGGAGTAGATTTTGAATAATAGCTTAATATCCTATGCCATCGTCCTATGACGTTGACCAAGGAAAATGTTAAAACTTTTCATTATAATAAAACATTTTCTGCAAAATAATTTCGGTTAGGATGAGCGATTTAAGGCGTTAGATGTAAGCCCTGCTTCCCTGTATGGGAGTGTGGTGTCGAGTTCCACACTGAGTATTTGGGTTTTCTTAGGGTGATCCCAATCGCGAAAGTTTTATGATTTTTTTCTGGAAAATTACAATTATGCTAAAAATTATGTTTCTTTCTGTTTCATACATTAGATTTGAAACATTAGCTAAAGATCCTATGTTATTATCCTTATGACGTTAACCAAGGCAAAGGTTAACACTTTTCATTACAATAAAATATTTTCTGCAAATGTCGGTTAGGATGAGTGTTTTAAGGTGCTAGTTTTAAGCCCTGCTTCCCTGTATGAGAGTATGGGTTCGAGTTCCACACCTGATAAATAATTTTAAAGACATACATTAAGATAGTGGAGGTGTTGTCTCGTTCTCTGGCCGAGTTTGAGTGATACATAAACCAATTGGTCTGTTTTGAAAATAGTATATAATCGTGTGTTTTGCATGAATGTTTTCACTTCTTCGATGGTCGTGATGAATTCAGATCGTTACGAGTGGAATCATATAGTGCTATTGTACACTTTTGCAATATGAAGATGATAACAATGGTTGAAGACTTACCATCTGTAACACCTTCAGCAATGATTTCTGATGAGTCTCTAGAAGCAATACAGAAATAATATGGTTATTGTGGAAAATAATTTCACTATAAGTTGTCATGCGCATTGACATGAATGTAGTCATTGTTTGTCCAGTTCTGTATACTAGTCGTTCCACTGTGATAAGTGTGATACTGTGTTTACTCCTTAGTGATATCCTATATAGACGTAAGAAGACGTGTAAAGGTATTGTTTGTCGATTATCGGGAAGCGAATGGATGTATTGTAGCAAGACATTTGCGATTATTTTTAGCGCTAGACAACATGAAGATAGTAACTGTGCAAGTGTCATTAGTTATACATGTGTTAACTGTAATGTTGTGTATGTGAGTAGGGAAACCTTGAGTGGACACTACAGGAAATGTTCTATAAATTTATAATAAAGTATGAATACTTTTGTTGAAATGAGAATATGATTGAGTGTATGTAAGTAATAATACATTTTTTTTATAACTGTGCGAAATAAAGATAAAGTGTATGAAAGACTATTGTTTTTATACATTTTATCCCTACCAACTTTTAAATGTTGCTGTAAGCAAACGTTTATAAAAGTTAAGAGCATGATAATAAAGACTTCAGTATAAAGATGTATTGATAGTAGATTGCTTATATAAACATTCATTCTACCGATATGTATAATTTTTGGAGACAGGTGAAACATTTTCCTTATATGTGTGGATAGAAAGAGCTTACAAACCTTGGATTAGTAAATATTACTAAAGTTTGATTGAATGATTGGTAACAATTGTTAAGGATTGATGGAAAGATTGGTAAAAATTGGTAAGGAATGATGGAAAGATTGGGTAGGATCGGTAATGATTCATGGAAAGATTGTTAAAGATTGATGTAAAGATTGTTAAAAATTGGTAAGGATTGATGGAAAGATTGGTAAAGATGGGCAAAAATTGATGGAAATTGTTAAAGATTATTAAGGATTAATGGAAACATTGGTAAAAATTGATGGAAAGAATGTTAAAGATTTGTGTGTGCGTGTGTGTGTGTGCGCGCGCATGTGTTTGTGTGGATTAGTGATATGGTTAGCTCTCTGTTTCTGTAAATGAACCGTTGACAAATGGGATATGTAAAATAAAAGAAATTATTATAAATATAAGTTTGAATAATAAATTAGTGTATCTAAGGATTACAATGTAATATTAATTCTAAAGTTTAATTTACAACTGAATATTGTGTATGAGATGAGATGAGTCTAACTTAAGCACATATTATAGAAAATGTTCTCTACTAAATGGAATATCATGTGTTTGTGTACGTGTGTGTGTTTTGGAGTAGATTTTGGTCATTTAGGGTTAATGTTTGGTTTATTTGTGTTATTTTGGATAATTTTAGGTTAATTTCGGTCAATTTGGTTGATTAGGAGCAGGTCTTGGGTGGGGTGGGTTTGCCAATTGGAATATTTTAGGTTCTTTGAGTATGAATTTGTGTTACTCTGTGTGTGTGTTTTGGAATAGATCTATTTATGTTGTGTTGTATTGCGATAGCTTGTTATATTTGTTCTTTGAATAGTAAGAAACGATTTTTGAGGAATAAGAATGATTTTTGAGGAATAAGGAATGGTTTTTGATAAATGAACGAATTTTGAGGACTAAGGAATGAATTTTGAGGGCCAAGAAATGATATTTGATGAATAAGGAACGATTTCTGAGGAACAATGAATGATTTTTAATGATTGAGTATTGAGGATTGAGGATAGAGGATTGAGGATTGATATGTAGAGTAGTAGTAATTGCATACATGCTTGTGTTTAATGTTTAATTTCTAAAGTGTATGAATTTTTGATAAAACGATTTATAACAGTATATATAATACCGTTTGTGATTGTGTAGCCTTCTTAAATAAAGCACTCGCCTGTATCTTTTCCACGAGTTGAGTCTTCCAGAGATGACGTTAGACTGATAGAGTATTGGTGTAAGAAGTTCTTTGTTGTCGATGAGCTGTGATAGATTGGTGTAGAGATATGATGAATGCTGTATGGGGTTGAATATAGAGTGAGATAGTTAATTATAGGCATATTGTTTAGGTGTCTGTTTTGTAGTGTGTTGTATGATGTCATGTACATAAATTATGCATAATATCAAACATATGTTAATCAGAAGTTAGCATTGGTTATGGTATTTAGAGTGAAATTAACCATGTTAGTTATTCAATATGTAAACACTAGTGTTAAAAAGTGAGTCTGGTTTGCAATGAAGCAATGAATCCTTATTTTTTGTTTTTGATCGGTCAATGGATATTTGGTTTCAGATCAAATACCTACACAATCATTCCATTCGGGTATTCATTACGCCAATAATTTGGTTAATTTACTTGATACGCGATTAAAAGAAATATCTACTTACCCTGTATGGTTCTTGAATTGCTATGTATATTCTACTTATATCTAAATATTCTCGCTAAATATGTATTCTTATTGCGTGAATATACATACTTTACTCTTGATGATTGATAATGTGTGTTTTCAACTCTCCCTATGTAAGCCTAACTTATCATGATCGATACCATTTTTTTAAAGTTTCTCAAAATGTTAAGCTGTATATATAACAATTAAACATGGTGTTCTTCGGAAGTTTGCAAGAATTTGTCAGCCCTTCAGAAACAGTCTTCCTGGAATAATTAAAAAGATTAAAATGTCTGGTTATGATAGGGTATGTTAGGTGATTCATCGACTTGCATTATGTAATGTTAATGTTTGTTGTCTAATCGATACTTAACATTTTGTTGTTACGTTATATTAGATTAGCATATCTTTAACTTAAAGATAGATAAAAATACCGATAATTGTAAAGGATTATTTAATATTTAATGTTTAAGATGAGTGAGTTTAAACAAATATCGCACATCATAATTCATATATGCGTATTGGCCTAGTTGAGAATTGAAACAAATAATATGTTAGTATAACTGCCCATTTCTGCATTTAGGTTGAAGTTTTGACTAAATCAGTACGTATTCTTGGATTTTGACGTTTTTCGAAGTAGATAAATATATTTACATTTAAACAACATTTAAGCTTCTTGTGCGATGAAAAAATGTTTAATTGTGTAAATACTTGCTATGCAGATAAGATCTAATAACCTACAAGGATCGAATAAACTGTTAAAAAGAGCAGATCTTAAGGGGGAAGTATCCTTGCTATCTTGGATTTACATATTTTCCTCATTAACTTAATTTTCAGAGTCAATATTTAAAAACCAAGCTAGTCATGACTTAGGGAACATTTTAACAGTTATTTCTAAATCCCACTTATTTTTCTTACATGATTAGTGTCACATCTGTAACCGTAATCAAACATTATTTAATTATTTAATCATTTCAGTCCCACATGGGAAAATACAGGTATATTTGAAACCCTACAAATTTTAAGAAATTCGTTAAGTAGTCGTCCATGTCATGTCTAGCTTTGATTTTTTTTAATTTCTTGTCATACATTTTCATTACGAAGATTTGTAAGAAAATTCGAAGATCGAGTGGATACTACCCCCTCAACAAACATTCTTTGATTATGGTGTTTCTATGTAATAAACATGTTTTGATTGCTATATGTAGTATGGTATATCATGATTATAGTGTGATGAGTGTTTTATTTGGATCTTAATTTGGGTTTAAATTATGTTATACAGCAAATTAGAAAAACCGAATCTTGGTAAAGCTTTTTTTTTTTGGTACATCATTATACTTTAGATTAAATATATGTGATAATGTGTGATGGAATACAGATGTTGGAGATTTGTTCATTTGTGTTGTATGATATTTTGATTTATTAGTCAAGTATTTAGATTTGCTTGTAAAGTTTGATGTTAGGGGTTTTGCAAATGGGTGTTATGTTGTACTATAGTTTGAAATGGTTTCATAATAAGATCGTGTCTGTTTTTATATGCTTTGTTCATTTGAGTTGTATGATATGTTGATATAGTTATTACTTTAAGTATTTAGTTTTGCGTGTAAAGTTTGGTGGTATGGTGTTTTGCAATTGCCTGGTATGGTATGTGTAAATGAGTTGTATGAGTGTTTTCGTGTATGTTTTGGAGTATATTTTGGTCGTTTTGGGTAAATTTTGGGTTGATCTTGGTTATTTTGGATTAATTTGGTTCATTAGGAGCGAGTCTTGGGTGGAGCAGGTTTGCCAATTTTAGGTTTTTTGTGTGTGTGATTTTGTGTTATTCTGTGTATATGTGTGTTGTGTGTGCGCGCATGCGTACATGGGTGTGTGTTTTGCTATTGCATGACGAAATGTTTTATCAGAGTAATTCATTGGAAATATTTTTGTCTGTGGGTGTTGGTATATGTTAAAGCAGCATACACAATTGTTTTTCGTGTTAGGGTTCGTTGACCTGACAGGAATAAAGCAGGAAGTGTTCTCACTTGAAAAATCCTATGGACCTCATGTTTGTGGTAAGGCTTTAGTCTTGAGCTGTTGTTCCTCGGGAGTATACATATGTCTCTCTACATATAATGTGCATATTTGATAAGTGTGTATAGTGAATGCTAGCATAGTATAAGTGTAATACCTTCCACCCATTACAATAATAATAACAATAATAATAATACTAATACAAGTTCTGAAACAAAAGAACATGTATATGACAGTTGATATTTGGCTGTTTTACTGAGAGGACATATTACTTTGGTGAATGTTTAGTTGCTAATTATTCCTGTGTAGATGTGAACACCTAATAAATATTCATTGCATGTTCTTCAACAGTTGACATCTAACATATAACATGTTAGTTGAGCAGTAAACGCAGATCAGGTAATATGATAGACATCGAGCGTAAGTGAATGCTTAATATTGCATTTCCCAGAATTTTTTATCAATATTAAGTGAGTCACCTGGGAATCGAAGTCGGTTATCCAAAAGTAACATTACATTATTCACTATAAGCATGAATAAAAGCAAAAAACATATTTTTGTTAAGTTCAAAATAATAATAAAAATAATCATTCTGTACAAGAATCGATTCTCAACTGCAAAAATAACATTGCAATAATTGTCATAAGCAGGAATATAAATCAAAACTAAATTTTTGTTAAATTTGGATATAAATAATGTTAGGTGTTTGGACCGAGACTCGAACTAGATAATCCAAAATTACAATTACATTACATAAACCTAGTACTAAGGAATCTCAGAAATAAAATTCGTTTAAAATCGGAAATTAAATAATATTACGTCAGTAAATATGTTCTTGATGAGTATGCATTTGATAATGTTATGTTTAACTATGCTTACAAAAGGTTTTAAGTCTTTTTGCCCTAGCAGTCTTGTTTGTTGTTGGGGTTGATGTGTGTGTGTTATGAATTTGATGAATGTAGCATAAACTCTTTGGAAATTATAAGTAACTATGCTTATAAAATGTTTTCAGATGTGTTTGACCTTGCAGTCTTGTTTGTTGTTGGGGTTGATGTGTGTGTTATGAATCTGATGATTGTAGTGTCAACTGTTCGGAAATTATGAGTAACTATGATTATAAAATGTTTTTAGATGTGTTTGACCTTGTCAGAAAGGGTTTAGGGCTTAAATGACCCTATCATTATGGTGTATGATGGGTGCAATACCTAGGTTATGAATTTGATGACCATATCATCATGGTTCGGAAATTATGAGTATGTTTATAAAAGGGCTTAAATGCATAATTGGCCTCGACAGAAAGGGTTAAGGACATACATGAGATTAGCATCGTGTTGAATATTGGAGATGATGCTTACATGATGAATTCGATCACCATAATTCCAACAGTTCGAAAATTATGATTACACTTATAAAAGGGCTTAAATGCATAATTAGCCTTGCAAGAAAAGGTTTCAAGGTCTAAATGACCTTACCATTATGGTGTATGTCGGGTACGATGTCTACTTCACGAATTTTATGACCATAGCATCAATGATTCGGAAATTATGACTATGTTTATAAAATGGCTTGACTCAAAATTGACCTTGTCGGATAGGGCATAAGGCAAAAATGACCTGTGGAAAGGTAATCGATGAGTAACGTTTGTTGTTCGGAGTGTTTGCATATTTGATTTAAAAATAAAATAATAACGCTTTTATGCTTACTAAAAGCCAAGATGGCTATGGTTATACTTACATAAACATTTTTTCTGATGAAATATTCTTAACTGTCTTATAAATACAAATACTTATACATGTTAGTCGATAAATTTATTTGTAAAACATTTATAACTATATTTTTAATTTAAAGATATATAACTTTTCTTAAAAAAAAGTATTTTTTTGAATATTTGACCATTTTGCCCGCATAAACTAATTCTCCTTTAAAATAATAGTTTGTATATACATCGCTTCATACATGAATTTTTTTGAAAACATTTTAAATTTAATATATATATATTAACATAAATACATAATTTTTTAATAAAATTACAATTCATTCATTTATTACACCTTTGTATTGAATGTGCGAGTTCATAGGTGTTTCTTATTATATATACAACATTTAAACTTTCATTGGGGTCTAAGCCGGTCTGGGGTGCGGGAGGTTCTGGGTTCGGATCCCAAGTAAGGTATGGGTATTAATTTAAGTTAGGTTATGAGTTAGTTTGTAAGCCGTCCCCTGATAAGCCTTCAGGCAAAACACGTGGGGCGTTGATAGGCGCTTTACAATACAATACACATTAGTGCTGTTTTGAACGTGGTGAATTATGCTCTGTAAAGTCCCACATATCATACATCGTATAATGACAATATACGTTATTACTCACCACTCTACAGTACAAGCATAAGAGCCGAAGTAGCGGTTCACAGTAAAAGTTCACAGCACTTTGTTAGATGGACGGGATTTGCATCAGATGTTCAAAGTGTCCTCCGTCCATTCGCTGGCATACTGCCGCACGCCTTACAATATTACCTTGCACATTATTCAGCATCTACACTATTCCCTACCCGCATATATTTCAACGGGCGCACTGAGTGACATGCGCCCAGGGAAGTTGGTAACGATAGAGGGAAAGTAGTTTCATATATTAACGTCGAATAAAAGGTGTTAGGTAGCCATTTATAATTACTTAAACTATTTCTTTCGCCTTCTGTTTTTTTTATTAATTCATTGAAATGAAAAAATGAGCAGATTTTTTTAATTATCCTTTTCTAATTATTCAACAGTTTCCCTTGACCGACGCGCGAATAAAATGGCGAGGCGCAATGGCAACGTTAATTTTATCTAAGGTGGAAGAATACACAATGAGCATACAAGTAGATCTTAAGCAGGGGGTTCATTGGTGCTTATTTTACCGTGAACAGCCTATAACTGCAATAATCGTGGCATGAAGTTTTACCATCATATCTGCAATGACGTTTTGATTCTACGCTAAGTTCACAGGGCGCGCGCTGAGACAAAATAGTTAACCGTTTGGTTTCAGCAGCCCCATGTCGTAGCTACAAAAAAAGCTTGTGTTTAGTACAAAAAAAAGTACAAAAAAATTGTTTTTCATGAATACCAATCATTTTTTTATGGTGATTGATTGACCATAATTAAGAATGACCTGTGTATTATCTACTTAGTCTTCACTTTTCTATGCAAACCCCGGTGTTATAATACACAATTTTTTTTTTTACATGGTGTTAAGGAATTGGAAACTCGTGCTGGACTTCTACATTGTCGATGCTAACAGTAATAACTTCTGAGAACTGGGGCATCAAGAACGATGTAAAAGAACCCAAGAGCGTGAAGTTCTTGTATTTAAGTGATGGCACACTTGCGTCTAACTCGGAGCTTTTCGAATCGTTCGAGAAATTGACTTGCCAGAGCAATCTTCTGAAACGGTAAAATCGTGACGCCCACGATGGTTCGTTTCTTTGTCTGGTGCATTCCAACGTGTAAGTAGGCTACAAAGTAGACAGTCATTCTTGGCTTTGGTAGGAATGTCGTCTCGACCTCTTGCCCGTTTCAAATTTCAAAAGTGGTCGTGTATGAGTTTCAAAATGTTTTTACATCCTGAAACTGCCGAGGAACAACATTTAATTACTAGTAATATTTTTCTGTTGTAGTAGAGCAACATTAATGAGATTTGTTTTCTATCACCAGTGATTCTTCCGTCTTATGTAAAATTGACATTGTAATGAGCCTCATCACTTTATTAATGGATCGGTCAAGTGAAACTGTGAAATAATTAGAAAAGGAAAATTTCACAAATCTGCTCATTTTTTACACGTCGGTGCATTAGAAAAAAAACAGAAAGCGAAAGAAATAATTTCAGTGATTATAAATGGGTACCTAGCATCTATTATTCGACGTTAAGATATGAAACTTTTCCCTCCATCGTTACCAACTTCACTGGGCGCATGTTACTCAGTGCGCCCGTTAAAATATATGTGGGCAGGGAGCAGTGATTTATTTCTAAGGTTGATCTCAAAAGTGCCCATTTTATCGTGAACAGTCTATATGTAAAAAACGACCCCACTCCACCAGTAATCATTTTAGTTGAGATTGCTAGGGCGTAGGAGCTCTCGGACGCGAATGATCCGGGTTTGAATCTCAGTGGACCTTTCGATTTTTTTTTTTTACCGAAACTGTTTGATGTACGTATATAAACACATATTTTGTTGCATTAACCAAATAAGAGTAACAGAATAATTTGCTTTCAACAACAAAATATTTCATTGCCCTTGTACAAACAATTAATATGGTTGTGTCAAACAAACTTTGTTTGATTCAACAAACCATTTTTCTCAGCGTGCGCCTACATTGTTTCGGGAGGTACCGTGTTTCGTGTTGAGAGGTTTTGTCCACGTCAGTGAAGGGAGCTGGGCTCTTGGTCGCCGCCGATGCTAACCTCCAAATCCCCACGCTTCTGGAATTTTCCCGCCACTGTGACGTCAGCGCGTGAAGCGTATTTGTGCTCCAGACCTCATGCAGTTTATGTGTGATATTGGCCGGGAGTAGAGTGGCGTAGGAGGAATTATTTAGGAACTATTTAGCCGCCCATATTTCGCATCGTGGAGGTAACAGAACTCGGCCATAGTGTTACAAGTTGCTTCGCATCGCTTCCCTTGACACCCTTCACACGCGAGCGAGCGAATGAGTGTGTGAAGGCCAGATTAGTAACCTGAGGAGCGCGAGGAGATTTAAAAAGGCATGCCGCTGCTGCTGGATAGCCTATCAGGACTTGAGCACTCCTGCCCTTCAGCGGATTGAATTTCTGAGGTTATCTTTTCAAGAATGTTCCAGTAATTTTTCTATCCTCTCTCAGCATCACTCGGGGTGTGGGGAACCTTCCAGATCGGGCCAGCAAGACTATGGCCGTGTCCGAAATGGTAGATTTTGTTGAAAAAATGCTTACGTCGTCCGATTTTGTATACAAAAATGGTGACGTATTTGGTAATTTGGTATTTCATATTTTGTATTTAGCAGATGTTAGCAAAGATACGAAATGAAGAAATCAGTGCCATGTTGGCTTTGACTTGCAAAAAAAAACATACGCGAATGCGTAATTAAAACGTTTTTAAATACAAATAACCGTTCATAAAAAACACTATACCTGTTTAAAGCAAGTTAGTGTTGTGCTTTGTTTATATATTTCGCAACGAATTTTTATTGAGTAGTTATTGCATAAATTATTTTCTTATTTATTAACATATTCGCAGCATTCCAGTGATGATTGTGTAAGCGTTACGTTCGTTTTAAGCATTAATTTCAGATAAAAAAAAATTCACTGTTAATGTAAAAATGCGTTGCCACATGTGCTAAACAAGTGACTGTCGATAACGTCCGAATTGAAACTTGCGAAATTACTTACAAAATATCAAATTTGTCATTTCGGACACAGCCTTAAGCTGGGACGGGCCTCCGAGCCGACAGTTGGAGAGTTTGGAAGATTGCGCGACTTCTAGCGCCGGGTGTGCGAAGACAGCGAAGACAACGAGCTAGCAGAGTTTCGAGTGACGGCGAGAGTTGACCAGCGGGAGTGAAGTCTGCGTACTGCGAGCATCGGCACGGTGGAGAGAGACATACCATGGAGGTATTAGTCTATGGAGTGGAAGCCGAGACACGAAAGTCAAGCCGATAATGAAAGGCAAGGACAGGGTTCGTAGTGGCAAAAAGGTGCATGTTTTATATTGCTTATTATGTAACTTTCACCACTCCTAATATGGCGACTGACGTAAACAATCGGTCTGCGCATGATTGGATGAAGTCAGAAAGGCATCGGCTTCACTTGAAAAACGCGGAGAAGATAGGCTGTTGCCACTCCATCATCTATTACCTCCATGGTGAATGTCACTCTCTTACGTTATGGTGCTGTCCCAAACTGCCGGGTCTCAAGTCAACCTGTGTTCCAAGTTGAAGCATTCGGAAAACTGAACTTTTGTCCGAAGTTGTGTCCTAAGTTGATAGAAAAAGAAGGAGACTTCACGTACTTTCTTGCGCATTCATGAAATGATTACGTTATTAATGTAAGCAATGGAGGTGCAAGGTGGGCTTTCTCAAAACAAATATGATGAAATGCTAATAAATAATTAGGGACGTCTTCGTTCGGCCTGAACAATTTTATTTGAATGTTTAAACTTTTAAAACGCAAGTTTTAAAAAAAAATGTATGTAAGTTGGCAAACTTATTTAAAATAAAACCGTTAAGACTTTTATTATAAATAAATATTCAAACCAATATTTTCGTAAACATTAAATAATCTATAATACAGCAGATTTATACATCACTACGAAACAAAAAATAATATGCCGATTTTAGTGCGACCTAGTGTGAGATTTTGAAAGCTCACTTCGGACAACGCATCTGTAGACCATATTCGGACAGCGTCAACGTGACATCTCCTGACTACGAGTTTCGGACAATTCCACGTCCACAGGAACGGCCGAATGTAGACACGGCCTGAAAGACATTTATAGCCTGGTCACAGTGAAGTGAGCACTTTTGAGGGCCTAGTTACTTTTACCTTTCGGCCTTTTTTTTTTTTTTTTTTTTTTTTTTTTTAATCATTCAACCGCGTTTTTTTTTTAAATAAATATTGCCATGTTAGTACTAAACACAGTGTGTATATTCCACCGAACTCGGAAGTTAATGCCTAAGGCTGCAATAACATATATTTATTGACAATTATTCCAAATGAGAGGGCTTTCAAAAGTTCTCACTCTACCGTGGATAGCCTATAGAGTGTTGGCAGTAGACAGATTGAATATGTGTTATTAGTGATTGTGAATTAAATGACTGTAATCAATATAGATACATTGGTAAGGACTTTCATTAGAATCGAGGTAGACGTTATATATTGCAGTCACTGAGAATGACAAGAGGAATATCGGGGATAGAAGTTTTGTGTTGTAAATAACAGCAGAGTTAATAAATTAAAAATTTATCTTATTACTTTTATTTTTATTAAGACCTCTATCCCTCACGAACTCGAATCCGCCCCTCTGGTGTCTTGTAACGATATTAAACATAACTGGAGTTATTCATTTGAAGCACTCTAGATGAAAAAAAAACACTTTAATAGATTAAGGAATTCGTTATTATAGGCTGTTCACGATAAAATGGGCTTTTGAAAGCCCTGCTTAAGATCTAGTATGTACGTTGTGTATTCCTCCGCCTTATGTAAAATTAACGTTTCCATGGGTCTCATCACTTTATTCATGCGTCGGTCAGGTGAGACTGTGGAATTATAAGAAAAGAAATATGTTACAAATCGGGTCATTCTTACACTTCGATACATTAAAAAAAATAAAAAACAGGAAGTGAAATATATAATTTAAGTCATCACAAATGGTTACCTATACACTTTTAATTCAACGTTAAGTCATGGAACTATTTTCCATCTATCATTACCAACTTCACTGGGCACATGTCACTCAGTGCGTCCGTTCAAATATATGCAGGCAGGGGCAGTAGCTTTATTTCTTTTTTCTAAGGTTGACTTCAAAATTGCTCACTTTATCGTGAATAGCCTTTAGTTAAGATACACTGTACAGTTTACGCCAGATATGTTAATGTACACTAAACTTGTTAATTTCTTATTAAGCTAATAATGTGTTTATTTGGTAGTTACAGTACTGCAGTAAAGGAAATGCAAAAGAAAAACTGTGATATTTCTCAAGTTTATTTTAAAGCTCCAGATACGAATTAGTGTGCCTAAATTCTGTGAGGTTTGTGTTAGCTTTAGCCGTCAAGGATTGGGTAATGCATAGCTAGAGATAGGAACATTTTGCGAGTTCATTTTACGACACGATAGACGTCAAACACGTGTACACTGAATTTGACTTTGTAATTGGATCGCAGTTTATTAGACACGCTCTGAACGACTCTGAGCCAATAGCAGACTTGCAGGGAAACAAGTAGCGAGTGCCATACTGCCAGGCGTGAAGTAACACTGGCTACTCCATGAGACAGCAGCCAATGAACAAACATCTGATGCTCGAGTATACACAAGACTGTGGACTCTAGCCTACAGGTAATTGAACTAGCGAATATTTCCTATATATATATATATATATGCAAAGCTTAATTTACTGTCGAAAGCGTAGTTTTTGGGAAGGTAGTCAGTGGTTCGAAGACTCTTGAAAGTCGAATAAAGCGGTCAGGGTCGTCATCCCGACGTGACTGTAGAGTTTTCGCAAAACCTTCGAAAGCCGAATTCAAACGTCGAATGCGGAAATGGAATCATAGTCCTTACAAATGCGAATCCAGTCTTTTACTAGTGCGAGCTCGGTTTCCATCAAAGAATGCGCGGACGTATTACCGGGATCATACATTCGCGAAAGGTTATATATGGTAAATTGGCTCAGTAATGCAGCCTCGTAGTCTATTTCTCATTGCTCGGAAATGAAAAATTCTTTCTCAGTTCCTCTACAAGTTATTCCCCTAACCCTCCCCCTCCCGGTTTTAAGAATGGATAACTATTTTCGGTTTTATGGGAATAACGAGTAAGCTGTTTTTCACTAAATAACTCGAAGAAAATAAAGTGATTCTAAGACTTACATTAATTTAGGTTCCGGAGAGAATACCAAAAACATTAAGAGCCAAAAGTAGTCGAATATCGACAGAAATGGAGACGCTCAGGAAATATTAAAATAGCACCCAGGTAACCTACAACCGTTAGAAGACTGAACAACAAAAGAGAAATGGAACAAAAATGTGTCTTGCATGTCGGAATGCAAATTATTTTAAACTGCGAGGGACAACTTCCAGAAAGGAAATATGAATCCTGGAAGAAAACTGAAAATATGGAGTGATGCTGCAGACTGAAGTCATAATAGCCTAACAGGATGAAGAACCAATTTTAAAAAAAAGTGAACATAAACACCGACCATTTAATGTGGCCATTTCACTAGCAAGCACTTACACGACTCCAATTCAGAAATATACTACACTGCAATTCAAACGCCCGACTTAAAACAATGTGTAAAAAATTATTTTACACAGTGTAATTTAATTGAGAGAAAATGTGCACTTCGTCAAATCAGCTTGGCTCTCTTGTGCTGATATATTCAATGCCAGCATAAAGGTGGTTAAGTTTTGAGTTAGTCTCTCTTATCTTCTGCCGTCTTTTTCATTCATGTTCCTTCCGCTTCCGATGCAAATTAAATTACCCATATAACAAAGTTTAGAGCATCTTATAACCGATTCATTCAAAATTGTTAACATTGACGGCGGGGTACACAGTGAAAAAAGTTTCTATGAGACACAACAGCGCTCCTAAAGGAAAATTATGAAATAATTGTAAAAATATATTTTGTGAAACTAATTTTGATCACGCTGTCAGTTACGTATTAAAAATATTACATGAAAAATTAGAAAATAAGTTTTCTGAAAGTTGTGAGTTTGTACTGGCTGTTACGACATTTCGATGCATGAAAGAACACTGTGCACATGATCGCGCAGTTTTCAAGAGGTTGCTGAGATCTGTTTTAATCATCAGTGACGAATCATCTGCTGCCGCGGGTGCTCAACTGAGCTGTTTGACGACAAAACGAAGATTCGCGGAGATCGCAGCGGGGGGGGGGGGGGGGGGGGAATCAATCTGGAGACGGAAACCGCTGCTGAAGGACGCGACCAGATTCAAGTGAAGCCTGGTCCCGTTAGCCGTTCGAGAGGAAAACTGCACCCCGTCGACAACGGAAGAAAGAAAATAAAGCGATCGTGGCTGGAGCGTCGGGCATGACTGGGCGCATCTGCGACTGTTACCAGGAAGTCGGACCGACCGCAGAGAGGAGACTTGCATCTTTTTAGATTCGCGAGGTAAATGCTCGTTTAAGCTGTTGCCGCAGGTTCGGTGGCGAGAGACCGCCGATGGGGAGATGGTGGTGGAGATTCCCCGCTCCAGCTTTGTGGGAACCTGATTTTATACCTGTTATAGCCATAAGGTCGATCGCCATCCAGCAGGCCATCCTACAGGGGACATATTGCAGCATGCAGTAGTAAACACAAGTCCCGTTCCCAAAGATTCTCACAACCAGTCAGGGAATGGGTATGTACACACCAAAACGCCATTTCGTCTCTGTGTTTGTATCTACTCTGTTGTCGTGGATCAGGTAATCTGTGTAGCCAAAATTCACTTCTCCCCAGTGAACTTGCCCAGTAGAACGCTGAACAAGCAAAGACACGATCTCTTTTAATGTCACACACGTGTTTCCTGTCAAAATTAGTCAAAGGCGAGTCGAGAGCGTTTTACAGAATCATATTTGGAGGGTTCCGTAAATTTGGTCGTTCCGTTGTGAGGCTTGTCGGCAGTTAAATGCTCCTTGATCCCCTATTGGAGATGGCATTGCCAAAGTGGAAACGTCATGGAAGCGCTGGCCCCAAGCACCACTTTGGTAGGTCCAAGAAACTGATTGATTAGAACTGGAAAATTGTGAAGCTCGTTCTGCAAGAACCACGTCAGCGATCGCAGACGACTCCCGTCGCATCTCAGATACACAAGCCAGTGATAGGATCTCCACCGGGAGGCGACATAACTTCGTTTCTACTGTCGTGTCGCTGCCAGGAAACCACCGTTTGGGACTGTGGAGCTATAGAAGAAGGTATTAAAAAGTGAGCCACAGTACAAGACCTGTAACGTGGATGGACGTGTGTTAACCTGACAGATGCCTGGCGAGGGGTATTTACTGATTATGTAGTACTGAAGAAGAGTATAGAGGTTTGGGTAGCTCTTAACATCGAGGTCTTTAGATTGTACTGTCGACAGTGAAATTCGTTGTTGGTTTAGTATTGGGCCGTTTGTTCTAAGCAATGGATGTACCAAGACATTTCAGCTTCCCGTGCTGTGGCAACACTTTTGGAGTATGCTCTTTTCCTGTATTAGTACAGTGGCAATTCTGTCCATAAAGCAAAGTCACCTGCGTGGTGGTTTCAAGACAATCAGGTGAGACTGTATAACTGTCCCGTTCAAAATTTTAATTTGAACCCAACACAGCATCTTTGGGATAAGCTAGGGAGTTGTTTGCTTGCCAAACCCACTCAAACAGACAAACGTAAACTATCCACGGAAGATTGGGAACTTATCCATAACCTGTGTACCAGAACTTATTGAAGAATCTATATTCCGAAGTGCAACTCTGTAGCAACAACGTCCTATTAATAATGCGGATACACCATTAGTGCTAAAGCCATTGGGTTTCCGGTGACTTTTGGTTGGGCACAAGTGTATTTAGATACGTATAAGGCTGAGTCATGACGAGACAATTTGCAAGTTATTGGGATAATGGACTGGACTTCCTCCTATAAAGTGAAACACGTTACCTGCACCATACACACCATAAAAAATGTATATATGAAGTATGCAAGTTGAAAGTTGACACGAGTTAACTATATCTTGTTTACACCTCAACAACTGCTTTGTCTTATGATAGGTGAATCAAAAACATATTAATTTTTTTTACAATACACAATGCATGCCTGGTCATGCGGGTAGCTTGTATAATTTGACAATAGCTACAATGGGCGCGTATTTTCCACGATACTTTTCCCACTAAACCAAAGGAAAATTCTAGTGGGGCCTATTAACATGAACATTCCCAACTTATCACCCAAACCAAGTTATCGGAGACTTTAAGGTCACAGATTACTAGGGACAGTAAAATTTCGCGTGTTAAACGACCTGTGGGATAACCTTCACTGTCGTATAAATTTTCGAGCCTCACTATATGCTGCTGCTCCAGTGTGTAGCCAGTTTCACCTCCAACCAGGTAACACGGGATCCGGTACTTGGTTCCTCGCAAGTCTGTTACTGGCTCAGAGTTCACCTGGGCGTGTATAATAAACTGTAATTTAATTGTAAACACTACAGAAATACACATGTGTTTGAAGTCTTGCTTGTCCTAAAATGAATTAGCAAAATTGTACAGTCTCTAGCAATCACTCAATGATTGGAAGATTAAATGAAACACACGCATTTAAAATAAGTGGTACTGATGTACACAAGAATACCATTGCAACTACCATAGCACGATCGATGAATATTAAAAAGGGTTAGTCCACCCGCTTCCACCAACAAGCAAGGCGTCAATCTGCAATTTTTCAAGATAATTAGTTAACAGGACTGCAGAGAATTCGGATATTCAAATTGAGACATCACGAAAAAGGGAAAGAAGGCGCAGTTGCAACACGAGAAGACATGGCGCAGCGTCGTCCACCGTCATGACCCAGCAAACCCGTCACCCACTTATCTCTCTTGTTAGACAAACAATTGCTGGACGTTCTCTCAGCTTCTTGCGTTCCCAGAGGAAATTCGATCTACCCCACCTCATCCCTCCCCTACCTAACCAACCTTCACGTACCATTCTTCTGTTCACATTACCGGGTCAAGCGTTCGGCTCGGCTGGTCACCTGACGGACAGACGAGGAGGTCCCGGCTTCTTGGAGACCGTGCTCTAAATGATACAGTTCCGGGCTGTCCAGTTAAGGGGAATTCTTGTTAGCTTTACACTTGTTGGATCAAACCTTTGAAAAATCACCCCTTGTATGATACGTGTTTGGTTTTATCCTAAATGTGTCCAGCACTATCAGTTGTGTTCTGCCCAGAGGCAGGTTTTCACGCGGTATCTCTCCATGCTCTCCTGTCTTCTGCCAACCTCTTCAGGTCCATATACTTTCCTCTTCCCTTGATGTCATCTATCAACTTGTATCTTCTCCTTCCTTTCAATCTTTTTCCACAAACTATTCCTTCCATAGCGTCTGTTAGCAAGAACTCCCACCTCAATGAATGTCCCATCCAGTTCTTCTTCCTTTCTCTTATGATTTTCAGCAGTTTTCTTCTCTCATCAACTCTTTCCAGCACTTCTTCATTACTCATTCTTTCCACCCAGCTTATCCTCTCTACAAACGTCTTATATATTTTTTAACATTAAAGTATATTTTTATAGTTAAATTGAATGTTTATTTACATTTTTAATAAAAAAATGTATTTCATTTCTGATTAAAATGAATAAAACATATAAATATAGGTGTGTTGGTAATGCCTAGTGAGAAATATTTCTCACGCAAAAAAATGCGCATGACTGTGTTGCAATGTCCTTCTGGCGTAATTTTGCATGAGCTTTGTTTGCATGAGGTGGAGGAATAAATAGTCTGAAATAAGAAATTTAGCAGGGCTTCAGGAAAATTTTATTGGAAGTAATTATGAACTGACTATGGACCATTTTTAACGCCTGGAGTCCACGGGCTCTCCAAAGACTGCGATATGCATTTCCGGGAAGCTGAATTTATCGCAAATTGTAGGTATTTGTTGCAGTATAATATTATTATATGTCATGTAAGACTTTTGATTTAACTGAAGGTGCTGCTATGTAAAGCCTGCTCACGATAAAGTGAGCACTTTTGAAATCAACCTTTTAAAAAAGTCACTGCCCCTTACAGCAAAGTTGGTAACGATGGACGGAAAGTAGTTCCACACCTTAACGTCGAATATAAAGTGTTAGGTAATCACCTGCGATAACTTAAATTATTTCTTTCGCGTTCTTGTTTTAACTCATCGATTTGGAAAAAAAAAAAAAAAAAAAAAAAACCCATATTTGTAAAATATGTAGCGTACTTTTCTAATAATTTTACAGTTTCACCTGATCGTCGCATGAATAAAGTGAAAAGTGATGAGGCCCCCGGAAATGTTAATTTTACATAAGGTGAATGAGTTCACAACGTTCATACAAGTACAACAGGGCATTGAAAAGTGCTCATTTTACCTTGAACAGCCCATAGGCCTAGTTTTCTTCCTCCCGTTAGGAAAAATGTGCAGGAAAGCCCTTAAAGCATTTTTTTTTAAACAGACAATACTTTATTAGTTGGTAGTACTGACATTTTTTGTTCCATTCATTGTTTGCGCAGATAACATCTCTCGGTAAATAAATATCCCAATATTATCCTGGCTCGAATTATTTTATTTTAGTCATATTAAGTGTGTTCAAAGAGAACAAAAATCGTGAAAATGGTCAAAACAATCGCACTTTTAGAGCTCGTATGCACACTGTCTTTAACAGGTAGGAGAAAAGCACAACCTTACGTATAACCGGAGCCTTGCGCATCCGATCAGAGAATGGGTACTCACATACATCAAAGGAACCGCGGCACCATTAGGTCTCTGTGTACTTATCTATAATACATTCACCGTTACTTTACACTTTTCTGAAGCCCTGCTAAAGTTCTACTTCCAGGATATACATCAACCCCATATGCAAACTAAGCTTAACTAAGTACAGAAAATCACACCAAAAGACGACGCACCGTATTCGTGCGCACTCAGTTGTAATGATACTTTGCATGATAACTATTTCTTACTAGGCGCTACTAACACACATGTTTTCTCACTGTTTTCCTTCGTATTTATTATAAATGAATGATTAAAATTTGTGAATAAAATGCAAGTAATACTTCAATTTAACGAAAAATAAGATACTTTCAAGTTAACAGATGTATAAAACGCTTGTATACATGGCACATTTAGGAAATAACTAAACACGTCATACATGAGGTGAGTTTTATAAGGTTTAATTATAAAGTGTGAATAAACCGTGAATATGCTATAACCTGTAATAAAAACACTAGAAAAGGATGAAAATGCCGTAAAACCGCTTTTAGAAAACTAATGAATAAAGAGAGAGCCTCATGTATTTCGTGGATCGATGAAGTAGTAGCAGGCTAGACTTCACAGTACGAAATACACTAGAGACACTATCGCTAAAGACAGGTGTGTTTAGCAAAAATATTTATGGCCAAGCTAGACTTCAATATCCTACGTCCACAACCACAACTTCCTTTGGTTATTGGCCGCATTTCTACGTGAGATGACGTGTTCGTATTTGACTGGACCAATCGTAATAAAGTACTCCGATACCGAACGTCCATGATTCGCGGACAGACACTTGAGGCAAGTGACATTTAAAATCATCCAACCACAAAAGAGAATGTGAATAAAAGTGTTTTAGAGTACAGCTGGTCTTGAAATCTTTTCGCGAAAAACACCTGTCCCTAAAGTCATCCCTATACGACACCCAATTGCTGCTACCTTCTGTTATACCCACGGGCACAACAGAAGGCATATAAGTTTTTATAGCAGAAGAGAAGAAAGAATGCATATGTTCATACCCAAACGTTACCTAAAGTGCTAACAGAAAATTGTAATTGGTGGGCATATACAACTTGCAAAAGGCAGACATTCAGCAGTTGGCAGGCATACAAATGCAATCAATTATTACTTGTACGTACTTTGTGGTACATCCGAAAAGTACGAACATTGTTTTTTTCCCCCTGAAGACTGCATTTATTTAAGTTTATGAGTACGGGTAGCTACAAGACTATTAATTTATGGGAAATTATGTTAGTAAGGGCACTGCTTATGTATAAAAAAATGCACTGTATTCACATGTACGTACAACGGACATTTACGCGACTAATAAAAGCATTGTTAAATTATTAAAATATTTATCTGCAACAAGCAGAACAATCAATCTTGTGATTTCCGTAATTGAACAAGCTTCTATGATCAGAATACCAAAAGAAGGCAAATATATATATATATATATATATATATATATATATATATATATATATATATATATATATATAAAGGCTTAAATGTGTTTCTCTTAACATTACTCATGCTACACAGCTAAAATTTACTTTAGAAACCAATCGAACAACAATAGGCAGTCGATTGCACTGCGCAGTTACTTGCATATTATTGCTTTTAGACAAATATATTCCAGAAATAAACATTTTCTAACAATAACATAAATTATAAACAGCCACAATGTTTCACATAAAACTGAGTGCGCACGAATTAGGTGCTTTGCACTTTGGTGTAGCTTTCTTGACTTAGTTAAGCTTAGTTTGCACGAGGCGGAGGAATATCCTTGTAATAGAACTTCAGCAGGGCTTCAGAAAAAGTGTGAAGTAACCGTGAGTGGATTAAAGCTGATTAGACGCCCTTTCCAATGAGATGCCTTGCTCATATTTCGTCTGCGGATTTCCGGTGAGTATGGCCTTACATTACGACTTTTTAATTGACTTATTACTTATTTTTGATCTATCATCAGCACGTATTTTAGGAAGTTCGCCTTCTATGACTTAACCCTTTCAGACCCACTTTAATTTACGGTTTCTCGTGTTTGCAAACAAAACAATTCATGATGCGTGCTGTACTTAAGTCTACAAAACACGTGTTTCGTTGTCACATCCAATAAGATGTAGGCTGTATATTCGCTACAGTTACATGAACCAATTACGACCAAGACCAGTAGGACGGTTTGCGAATCACTTACCTACAGGTAAGATGATCGGTCAATGAGTTTTGCAGTGTGCAGTACAGACGAAAAATTACCTACACGTGCGTAATGTACACAGGTGTGTACACTGGGTCTGAAAGGGTTAAATCGACAGGTCCGGACGAGGTTTCGTTTTGCATCTAAATAGGCGCTTTGGTGCTTCACAGTCGCAGAAGTATGCCGCCCAAAAATGTTCGCCCTGCCCCAAAATTGTCACCAGTCACCGCGGACCCCCCTCCACGTTCCCGTCTTGCCGTACACGAGCGGCACCAAATCAAGGTCGTTCTCGCATCGTAATCGCGTACCCGATAGGTAGGCTAGACTCCACAGTCATGTGTACACTTGAGCCTCAGATGTTTGTTCATTGGCTGCTGCCCCATAGAGTAGCCAGTGTTACTTCACACCTGACAGTATGGCCCTAGCTACGTGTTTCCTTACAAGTCTGCTATTGGCTCAGAGTCGTCCAGGGCACGTTTAATAAACTGCGATCCAATTACAAAGTCTACTTCAATGTATATGTGTTTGACGTCTGTCTTGTCCTGAAATGAACTCGCTAAATGTTCCTATCCCTACCGATACGACAAGAACACATTTACTTCAATCGTTTTATTACGCTGGAGTCACTTTACCACGACGTACACGATACATCACCGACACGACGGAATTTGAGTAAAAGTCAATGAAAAGCAAAGTCACTGTGACGTCAGCTCGACGAGATTGCAGCCCGACAGCTTGACAATACTATGTTCATTTTCTACTTTCCGTCGCGTCGGGCTCGTCGAAGCGCACAAAATATGTAAAAACATTATAACACAAAATGCCGTGCATATTTCTCTACTGTAGCAAATAATAAGTTAACATGCCACCAAAATAAAGTTTCCTGTTTGTTTTTAAGTACTTTCTTTCTCTTGAATAAATTGAAATATTTCAAAAGCAAAATAATCATTCGCTTTATCGTGATTTTTAAAAAGTACCTAAATATTGGATATTGTTAGGATAACTTACCATTTTAGGGTTTTCCAACAGTCAAATAACACACTTGTCGGGCAGATTTCGTCGTGGTATTGTGAACACTGAATAAAATATAAAGTGAAATGCCGTCGAGCTCTGACGTGTCGGTCTGTCATATCGTGTTCGTCAGGTTATTGTGACTCCAGCTTTAGCCAGCTAGTTATAGCTTCGGAATGGATCAACCTGCAAACTTTACATCGTCTTTCCATCCTGGTATAGGCTGTTCAAGGTAAAATGAGCACTTTTGAAAGTCCAGCTTAATATCTACTTGTACGCACATTGTGTATTCTTCTGCCTCATGCAAAATTAACATTGCCATGGGCCTCATAACTTTATTCATGCGCCGGTCAAGTAAAATAGTGAAATTATTAGAAAAGTAAATATTGTACAAATCTGCGCATTTTTACACTTCGGTGCATTGAAAAAAAGCAGAAAGCGAGAGAAATAATTTAAGTTATCACAAATGGTTACCTGACACCCTTTATTCGACGTTAATATAAGAAACTATTTTCCCCTCCATCGTTACCAACTTTACTGGGTACATGTCACTCATTGCGCCCGTTAAAATACATGTAGGTAGGGGCAGTGACATTTTTATAAGGTTTATTTAACAAGTTTAACCACATTTTAAAATAAATATTGTAGGTATATTCCACCGCACTCGGAAGTTAACGTCTAAGCTAAAGTAAAATATATTTACTGGTTATTATTACAAATGAGACGGCTTTCAAAAGTGCTCACTTTACTGTGAATAGCATATACCCCCACATGTCGGCCTGATTTAAAAAACTGTAACTCAGTGTTCGAAAATGAGTTGAGTTGAGAGATCGGAGCCGTTCTTAACAACGAGGATTTGAGATCCGATGAGGGTGAAATGAGGTGAAGATGGAGCAGCGCCGGAATGCAAAGGCGGGGAAAACGGGAGATCCCCGAGAAGACCCGCCGACCAGCGGCATCGTACGGCACGATTCCCAGTAGCGAAACTCCGGGAGTGACCTGGCCGGGGGTAAATGAGTTGAGTGTTTTTGTGTCACAGTCAGTTGTAAGTTGCGCGAATCCACTCGTTTTCACTGCTAGTTACTCGGTGCTTTGTGTAGACCTTGGGGCGTCACTGCATTAACCACGCTGTACTTGGCGGACGCTTTCAGCGCCCGACCTTGATGCACTTTCAAAGGACTTGACGTGAAGACACCTTCGTATTTTCTACCCCATGCACGGAAAGCAGCAAGATACCACGTTTGATCTAGACACGAGATCAAATTGGCGCGTTCACACAGGACCATAGGAGTGGATGCCAAGAATCGGCGAGTTCACACAGGGCCACAAACCATGAAAGTGGATGCCAAGTGGACGGGTATGGGAGAATATCCCCCCCCCCCCCCCGGCCGTATTGGCCACGGGTAAATTAATATAATAAAGTTAAAGGCGACACAAGAGCATACTGAAACGAATATTAAAAAAAAAGAATATCCCGCAAAGAAACAAAACACCTGTACTTGAGAAGTCATGGGTTAGATCCTTAAACAGGATATACATAGGGCGAGCAATTTCCCTTCAACCTTCCTGGCGAATTTCTGGTGCACTTCCTTAAAACATGTAATTTTCACAACTGGCAAACAATTTAAATTCAGATCCTCCCATTAGCATGCGCACATAAAAATGTGAATTAAGATTATGTTGTAATCACCCCCATTCTTCCGCTCCTCACTTTTCGAGGGTATAAAGACCAAATTCGTGCAGCTGTCCCGAATTAACCCCTTCCCTCCTAACGCTCCCAAATGTGTTATATTCAGTTCCACAATGGCGTACATTGGGTGGTCGTTTGTGTATATGCCGTTCATGGTAAAGTAAGCACTTTTGAAGCACTAGTTACATTTTTCTTTCAACTAATTCATATCCTTCCACCACTTGTTAATGTAAACCCATACAGTGTATGCATTCACCATACCCAAAACCAAAAGTCCGACTTCACAATGAAATGTAGTTATTGGTTATTATGTCTGATGAAACAGTTTCAAAAAGTGCTCGCTTTACCG
Organism: Dryococelus australis; assembly: GCA_029891345.1. Taxonomy (NCBI): domain Eukaryota; kingdom Metazoa; phylum Arthropoda; class Insecta; order Phasmatodea; family Phasmatidae; genus Dryococelus; species Dryococelus australis. The sequence continues at coordinate 304,879,678 of CM056993.1, read as the reverse complement.
TGAACGGCCTGTATCAGTATCACACTGGCGCACCGCCAAAGTGACGCGAGTTCGATCCCCGGCCGGGTCTCGCCCGATCGTCGCACGTGGCCAACATGGCGGACATTGCCGTCAGATCACTCGCGTTTCTTTCTTCCCTTCATTCCGTCGCTGTTCCATCTTCAACTCATTTGATAAAGGCCGTTCACGATAAAGTGAGCACGTTTGAAATCAACCTTAGATAAATGTCACTGTTTCCTGCCTTGATATATTTCAACGGGCGTCCCGGGTGACAAGCACTCAGTAAAGTTGGTAACGCTGGATGGGAAGTAGTTCCGTAACTTAACGTCGAATAAAATGCGTTAGCCTATCATTTCTGATAACTTAAATTATTTCTTTCGCTTTTTGTTTATTTTTTAATGCGTCGAAGTTTAACAATGAGCAAATTTGTTAGATATTTATTTTCCAAATAATTTCACAGTTTCACTTGACCGACGCGTGAATGAAGTGATGAGGCCCATGACAATGTTAATCTTACATAAGGTGGGAGAATGCACAATGTACGTACAAGTAGATTTTAAGCAGGGCTTCCAAAAGTGCTCATGTTACATAGACAAATACACAAACACAAAATGGCGTAGTGGTTTCATTGGAACGGGCCTGGTCTCTGAATCGCTAATGCATGTTGCGAAAGTTCTCCTGTTGGCCGAACTGCCAAGGCTGGCGAGGAGGTTGAAAGAGGCCGCAGTAGCTCGATGGGTATATCACTCGCCTCCCGCCCACGCGAACCGGGTTCGATTCCCGGCGGGGTCGCTCCCCGTGGGTCGGCGGGTCTTTCTCGGGATCTCCCGCTTCTCCTGCCCCCTCATTCCGGTGACGCCCCGTACTCAGCTCAATTCACCCTCATCGGCTCTCAAGACCTCAATGTTTAAGAGCCACCCAAATCTCTTCACTCACACACCCGCTCACTCACCGACTAGTAAACAGCGTTCAAACTCGTTGCTGTTCATTGACGCCATTTTTGCTGGCGCGTGTGGCTGAAATTCTACACTGTCAAAAATTTTCTGCTAAACCTCTTAAGTTGTAATGGAAGTTTTTAACCTATGCACAGTATGATAATGATATCACACATTAAGCTGCAGATAAAGGAATGTTGAGCAGCGCTACTATACAAAGTTGGGAACTTCTCTATGCATTTGACTGTTTCCTCAGCAAATGTAAGAACGGGACAATGAATGTATAAGGAATAACATTACCATTCCTACTTCCTGCTTTTTCATTAAGCATATACAATGGTATGGTAAATTTCCGAATAATTTCTTAGAGTGTAAGAAATGCGGCTGTTTCACGTTCTGTATTCTTACGGCGTGATGTTAAACGCCTTTTAACTCTCCCAACACAACCCGCCTCTCTGCGGTCGTATGTTACAAGAATGCATGCGACACATAGTAATGGTAAATACGATCCCTGAAATGCAAAGGTTTCTGGCAGCCAATATGGGGAATACAAGAAAAGACAATCCTTGGTTGACATGTAAATTTTACCAACTTGGGGAATAAATGTTTTGTTATATTTATAGTGACGCATTCCTGTAAAGCTGTTTCTTATAGTTGCAGATGTGTACATGTTTTTGAGGCGCAAGATGTAGAATGTATTGCTTAAAAAATATCACCCTTATAAAATGTTTGTTTCCAAAGTTAGCAGAAACTATAATCGATGATTGGTGTTTCATTGTTTTTCAATATTGACTTCCAAAAATATTTGCTGTATATGTAACACTTTTAGGACTATACTCGAGTGTAGTTCGGGCCAAACTTGTTTGAATATTTCATTCCACTTAAAACACAAAACATGTCCTGGTTAACTTACATAAATTCCCTATTTCATAAGGATTTTTAATAGGAACTAATACAACATCAATAATGAACTCCGTAAATGAACGACACATTTTCGTATAATTACGGAAATCAATATGATGGGATGTACATCTCTTTAGATACGAAAGAACATTTGGTTGGAAAACGGTAAACTCGGCACTCCATTGGTTGGCAGCCGGCTAATACGGAAAGACTGGTGTCATTTTTACTGGTAGAATGGCGTTAAGTGACAATGGGTACCAATAGAACACGGTGTCCCTGCAGTGGTGTGGATATATGTGACTAACATCTAGCTTGTCTTTAAAGCTGGCAAAAGTGTGCCGACCTCAAAGTGTTAAGTCAACAGGTTCAGTATTAATTTATTATCCACACATTCTTGAGTGACTAAGGCCCGGCTACAAAGTACTCAAGGATATAGAATTGAAACAGCTAGTTATTCTAGAATCCTAGCCACGCACGCCAGAAAAATGGCGTCATTGCCCAAAGAGTCGGAACGCCACTGGCCAATCAGCGGCTCCGTAACGCAGTTGCCTACCGGGAGCCCACACAATAGGAAGTCTCCCGTAGCACACTGTAGCCCATCAGACACGAGGCCTGCTCCACAGTCTAGCGCAGCCAATCACCGAGTGCGAGCGACAGTTTCATAAAAACTGCCAACACAGAGCACGTAAGAATACAGAGGCGAAACGGCCGCTTGTTCCGCATGCAAAATGGCTTCACTTGCCAGCAACATGTCGGGACGACGTTCACCAATCAGCGCCCGGCAACCTACTTGTAAGTTGACAGCCCAACCAACGGGTATGGCCACCTGTTTTTTTTTTCGCGACAATATTTCACGACTAGTTGTACTGGAAAACACCCTAGGTCAGGAACAATTTCGTGGTTGGACGATTTGAAATCTCACGCGTCTGATTTGTTCGCCAACCAATCACGGAAGTTCAATTGCCGGAGTAACTTAATTCTGATAGGCATAGTCAAATAGAGAGCGTATCCTCACACAGACACTCGACCAATGGACAAAGAATGCCTGCTTGTGTGCACGTAAGAACGTTGACGTCTATCCCGCGCGCAAATATTTTCGTTAAAAACACGTGGCCCTACCTGCGAAATTAGCGTTATTATTTGGGGACACGTTAAACTTCAAGCACGTGTACTTTGGCAATCACTTTGTCATTGGACTACACTATATATGACACGCCCTGGGTAACTCTGTGCCAGTAAATGAACACTTCACAATTTCGTAGTCCAATTATGTGCAGTCCAGTAAAAAAAGGAGTGACTTTACATCTATACAGCAACCAATGGGGAACCGATGCCGGTTCGAGTATAGACATCATAGTGAAGTTTAGTCGTAGCACGCTGTAGTCAGCCAATTATAATTAGGAACCGCCACGTAATTTCGTCTCTGCGCATACATCTACTCCGTGCCGCCTGCGCGCCGTTCCGCTTCTAGATGCCTGCCTATTCTGTGTCCCAGCAGTCGGCCAGCCCTCGCCGCGGAGGGCATGTTGTGGAGCCCGCTATCGCCGGATCTTGCTGCTCGCCTCACGTACATTTTGTTGTTATCACCAGTCACGTCGGGGCATTTGTCAACGTGTTCAAGTTTGGGTTTTGCGTCACACGCCTCCGCAGAGGACCACGCCCACGGTTGACTTGTACTCGTGTCTAAGCATATCTCCCGCTTGTAATACCAACTTTTCAAACGACGCTGCGCGAGAGCTGAAAACCGTACGCCATTTTTTCCCTACGACGTTGTTCAAAATAACTGAAGGCTAGGGATAGGAACATTTCGCGAGTTCGTTTCAGGACAAGATCGACGTCAAACACGTGTACACTGAAGCTGACTTTGTAATTGGATCGTACGTTATTAGAAACGCCCTGGACGACTCTAAGCCAATAGAAGACATGCAAGGAAACAAGTAGCGAGTGTCATACTGCCAGGTGTGAAGTAACCATGGGGCATGGGGCAGCAGCCAATGAACAAACATCTGAGGCTCGAGAATACAGACGACTGTGGAGTCTAGCCTACAGGTCATTGAACTCGCGAATTTTTCCTATCCCTACTAAAGGCTATTCACGATAAAGTGAGCACTTTTGAAATTAACCTTAGAGTGAAATGCGATCAGTAAAGTTGGCAACGATGTCTTGAAAGTAATTCCATAACTTAACGTCGAATAAAAAGTGTTAAGTAACCATTTGTGATAACTTAAATAATTTATTTCGCTTTCTGTTTTTTTTTTCATGCATCGAAGTGTAAAAATGAGCAGTTTGTGATATATTTACTTTTCTAATCATTTCACAATTTCACTTGACTGACGCATGAATAAAGTGGTGAGGCAATGTTAATTTTACATAAAGCGGAATAATACACAACGTGCATACAAGTATATCTTAATAAGGGCTTTCAAAAGTGCTCATTTTACCGTGAACAGCCTTCAGTAGGTAGTGCTTTAAGTCTCGTCGACAGCGAGGTCGAGACGGAGCAAGTCACTCGGGAATCGACCATGACCTGGAGTAATGGACCAGTCCAGCATTCGCTCGTTGTGATTTAGGAAAACCACGGGAAATCGAAATCACGATTACCGGATCATGAATCGAACCTGGGTCCTCCCGACTGCGAGGCCAGTGGCTTACGTACAGCTGAAAACTCACGAAATACTTTTTGCATACGGTACAATTTTGTTATAGAATGTTCACGGTAAAATGAGCACTTTTGAAATCCCTCCTTAAGATCTATTTGTTTACACGTTGTGTGTTCTTCCGGTTTATGTAAAATTAACATTGCCACTGGAGTCATCACTTTATTCATGCGTCGGTCAAGTGAAACTGTGAAATTATTATAAAAGTAAATATTGTACAAATTTTCTCATTTTCACACATCGATGCATAAAAAAACAGAAAGAAAAAGAAATAATTTAAGTTATCACAGATGGTTACCCAACACTTTTATTCGACGTTAATATATGCTACTTTCCCATCCATAGATACCAACTTTACCGGGCACATGTCACTCACTGCATCCGTTAAAATATATGGAAGCAGAGGGAGTGATTTTTTCTAAGGTTGATTTTAAAAGTGCCCACTTAATCGTGAACAGCCTTTAATATATGATGTCCCATATAGCCTGAAGATGACCAGAAATACTGATTGTCGGGTTTAAGCGAACAGGTTACCCGTACGATCGTCAGGAAATTTTGAGTATTGTCGGAGCATGGGCTCGTGACGACGTTGATCGGGCCTCTCCCCCTCGTCGGCTATATATATATATATTATATATATATATATTAGTGCGCTCGGCTTCTCTGGAAGATCCGAGTCATTTGTCCAGGTGTGTCCAACACACCGAGCGGAGGCTGTGTTCGAATGGACCATTTCGTGTATTAGGAGTCCAAAGGTCCTCGCCTCGCCGCAGTTCCAACTCGGAGGAAAGGGTGTAAAAATGAATAGCAAGTAGATTAGAATAGTGTATCCACATAAGAAATAGATTTAGAATATAATATTAGAATAGACAATGACCCCAGGCTTCTAGGGCAGTCAGGGTGGTAGGCAGGATTATCCGCGACCACCCTCACCTTCCAGACAAGATTGGTATAGGCTGTTCACGGTAAAATTAGCGCTTTTGTGAGCCCTGCTTAAGATCTACTTGTGCACACGTTGTGTGTTCTCCCGCCTTATGTAAAATTAGCATTGCCATGGGCCTCATCACTTTATTCGTGAGTCGGTCAAGTCAAACTGTGAAATTATTTGAAAAGTACATACTTTACAAATATACTCATTTTTAGACTTTGATGCATTAAGCGATACAGAAAGCGAAATAAATAATATAAGTTATCGCAAATGGTTACGTGACACTTTTTTATTCGACGTTATGATATGGAACTATTTCCCATCCATCGTTACCAACTTTACTGGGCGCATGTCTCTCAGGGGGGCCGTTAATGTATATGCAGGCAGGAACAGTGACATTTTTCTAGGGTTGATTTCAAAAGTGCTCAATTTATCGTGGACAGCATTTAGTACAAATAGAGCGATGGGACAAAAAGTAATCAAAAAGAGATAAAATATAGGCGTATTAAAAGAGACTGCCTGAAAACAGGCAATATAAAAGGAATTCATTATGCGATAAGAGGGAGAGCCAAGGACCGAACAGAAAAAAGAAACAAGCGAAAAAAACAAAGTGAACTCTTATGCCCAGAAAGGTAACAGATAAGGGGTTGATAAGTAAGCGTGGCTGACCTCTGTTGCCTCTGTCCAGCCACGTAAAAAAAAAAAAAAGTATATCTGCGTTGATGGTCACTTGTTCAACGATGGCTGCGATGTGTGACAATTCAGTATGTTAGTAAATTTCGTTACATAGAAAAAACTAAATACTAAAATACGAAATACGTTATAATTTTAGGCAACTAATTAGAGTCAAATGGTCTATTAGTGAATTTAAAGTGGCAATCAAAATACGGCTGCTCTGTCTTTGAGAATAAAGGTAAAGCCACCTCCAATGGCTCACAAGACTACTTGAAGAAACTACTGTCGAAAAATTTTCAAGTACGAATGTAAAGAAATATTAAACTTCGTTTACAGTTCTTGTACTTTTATGTACGATCACCCAAGGACGACCTTCTCAATCACCTCACATTTCAATGTCACTCCGTCACCTTATTATGAGTTACTCGCTGATGCTAATTATTCTTATTTTCACCGTTAAAAGGATCTTTTTTAACGTTACCATGTTTTATTCTCAGCTTTTCTTTCTTCCATTCTACTAGAATATGTCATAACCGCAGAGAAGAACTTTAGATAAGTGCTTTCCAAATATTTACCACAGTGACACCTTACCATGCCTAGTTCCGCAATATTTTTCGGCACCCCATGTCAGACACAAAAATAACCTATTTTGGGCTCATCTATCATGGTCACACACTTTGCAAATATCGAGATGCTCTTCGTTCGAAGTTTCTTCATTTATAATTTTGTAGGTCGTAAAATTAATATTTGGAAATACAAAAAAAAAAAAAAAAAAAAATTGCTATGTGTTCGCGATAATTCCAACACAGAGAGGCGCCATCCCCTCGGTTTTGCACCACTCAATTTGGAAAATAATACGCGGTCCTAAGAATGGCATGATTGTAAACCTACACTGTAAAATAAATTCTGGTGAACGTCCAAAATTGTACCTGAAGTATTTAACCTATACATAGTATGGAAATAATGCCACATGCCAGACTGTAAATATAGGAACGTTGAGCGTCGTTATTGTACAAAGTTAGGGCCTTCTCTACGCATTTGACTGATTCGTGAGCGAATGTAGGAAAGGTACCGCATGCATTGATGTGGTAATTTTACGAATGATTTCTTAGCGTGTACAAACTAATCTCCATAATATCGATACCACATTTATGCAATAGGTGCAGGATAATCAGCGATGAAGGTACGAATTAGAATCCTGTATTTTACGTTTTTATCAAACTCAAACAATTCTACAGTAGAGCCTGTTCACGATAAAGTGAGCACTTTCGAAATCAACCTTAGAAAAAAGTCACTGCTCCTACCTGCGTGTATTTTAACGGGCGCCCTGAGTGGCATTCGCCCAGTACAGTTGGTAACGAAGGATGCAAAATAGTTCCACATCTTAACATCGAATAAAAAGTGTTATGTAACCATTACAAAATTTTGTGATAACTTAAATTATTTCTTTTCCGTTCTACTTTTTTTTTTAATGCATAGAAGTGTAAAAATTAGCAGATTTTTAAATATTTACTGTCCTAATAATTTTAGAGTTTCACTTGGCCGACGTATGAATAAAGTTCTAAGGCCCATGGCAATGTTAATATTACATGAGGCGGAAGAAGGCACAACGTGCATACAAGTAGATTATAAGCAGGGCTTTCAAAAGTGCTCATTTAACCGTGAAAAGGCTATACTAAAAATGGTTTCCAAGTTTCTCCATGTTGAACAATCAAACGTTTTCTTCTCCTGTGGCTATGGCTGTGACGTGTGTTCGTCACTAAAGCGGCTGTTTTATTCCTTTCGGGAAAGAAAGAAAATAAGCGGGACTCCTAGCAGGCTGTCTTCCACGCCCTCAATAAAATTGTCGGGGCAAAAGAAGGATCGTTAAGCCTTCAAGTGTGGCCGCGATGTTAATGAAGGCGTATTAGTCCAACATGTTCTTCACATCACGTAAAATGCGGTTCTCTTCTATTTAAAAAAAAAAAGCTTATGGCGAACCCAAGTTGAATATCTCACTTCCCACGATAGAGGAGCTCCCGACGAAAGATAATTTGAGGTTATTGCTACAATAAGTAAAATGCAGCTACCCCATAACGACAGTTAGTATAGGTTATTCACGATAAAATGAGCACTTTTTAAAGTCCTGCTTAAGATCTATTTGTATGCGCGTTGTGTCTTCTTCCGCCTTATGTAAGATTAACATTGCTACGGGCCTCATCACTTTATTCATGCGTCGGTCAAGTGAAACTATGAAATTATTAGAAAAGTATATATTTTACAAATCTGCTCATTTTTACATTTCGATGCCTTTAAAAAAAAAAACAGAAAGCGAAATAAATAGCTGAAGTTGTATCAAATTGTTTCCTAACACTTTTTATTCGACGTTAAGAAACGGAACTACTTTTCCCTCTATCGTCACCAACTTTACTGGGCGCATGTCACTCAAGGCGCCCTTTAAAATACATGCAGGCAGGGGCAATGATTTTTTTTCTAAGGTTGATTTCAATAGTGCTCACTTTATCGTGAACAGCCTTTAGTTATATATTACCGTGTTTTCTACCGTGGAAAATGACTGCTTGGCTACGCAGAGAGATTTGCCGTATGGAGATATGCAGTCATTATATTTGCAGTTGTACACTCCAAACCTGAAACGGTGAGATGGGAATGAAATCAGTGAGAACCAGTGAAAATTGAACGACTGATAATCAGTGTCAGATAACTAATTAATATGATGGCTGAATTTCACTGATTTATTTGTGATTCCCACTGAATGTCTAGAATTCCACTTATATAAGTCACTTGTTCCCAGCTGATTTGCTTCATTTGCCAGTCGGCAGTAGTTTTTAAACTGACTTTCAGTGAAAGTTATTTCACTGATGGATAATTACTAATTTGGGCTCAGAGTGTAAATAATTTATGTATGCAACAATCTGGTCAGGAATCACCCCTCGTGTCAGACATGAAAGCTCTATTAGTTACGCGGAATCCTTGCTCTCTATACAACTATTAATGGAAACAAAATTGCCCGTTAAATAATTTAATATTAACTACAATCGCCTGCTAAAATTGCCAACTGAAGTTGAGAGGTAATAAAACCTCCCATTTCACTATAAAGGCTAAGGAAATATCTCTCTGTGAGTATTAGATGGGGTTTTGTTTTTTGACAACATATCTGAATTAACAAGATCATCATAAGAAGCAATAGTTGATACAATGAGTAGTTTTATAACACAAAATTGTTGACTGTTTTTTTTCTTCAAGTAACAACATAATACAGAAAAAAAATCACTACATATGTCAAAATAATTAATTTAAAATGTAAACATTTTAGTATGTCAAACTCTATATTAACAAAATAATAAATTAAAATTTTAATGAAATGTTAATGTTTAGAAAAATTTTTTCTACTCGATATGAAGTTAGAATGCTGCTATACACGTATGTGTCCATTCGCTCGTAAAAGAGACATTATTGCGTTAATTTTGTTGTACTTCTAGTGTTTACTTGTTTGTGATATTGGACAATTTTTTTTTGTTATAAATACTTTGAGTTGTACGTTTTGTATCGGTACTGTTGGCAACGTCTAATTGCTATGCTTTATTTTATGTATATTCCATAATTATTTGAGGCGTTAATATCCTGTGACTATACCATCTTCGTTGACCCTGCCTTCAAGAGGGCAACAACACGAGGACATTCAAGGCCCGTGGCGCAGTCGGTTGGTGCGCCACCGATTTGAGGTGCGGGAGGTTCTGGATTCGAATCCCGGGTAAGTCATGGGTGTTAATATAACACTTTGAGGTCTGCACACATTTACTGGCACTTAAGACAAATTAGAAGTGAGTCACCTATATACACTATTGCAAGAACACCGATTCTGTTGGTGTCTGTGTTAGAACTGACCATCGTCCTATTGGTCCATACCACACCAGACACTACCCTGTACTTTACAGCGTTCGTTATTGGCTGGTCATCAACAAATGGAGAGCTGAGCTGATATTGATCCAATCAATGTGCTTTATCGTATAAAAGGATATACAATCAGTCATGCCCCTTTAAGTGGCTACGAAAAAAGAAATTCTATCGTTAGTAATATAATTGTTACTGCACTGTCGTGTTCTTGTGAGGTCGTGTTAAAAACTAGCCGAACAAAGACTGCACATCCATGCGAGTTGTGTTCAGAACAACAAAGAAATTTTCAAATTAGCTTTGCTCGAGCTACACTCGAGCATAGTCTATAAAGTGTTAAGTTAGGTTGTAAGTTAATCTGCAAGCCGTCCTCTGCTAAGTTTCCAATCATAAAACCGGGGGACGTTAAAAAGCCCTTTACAATTAGAACAATTCAAGGCAAAACAGCCTTCCGGGACATGTTTCCTGGGTTGTCGGGGAGTCGCCGCAGCGCGGCGCTGTCAACGGCCTGCCGGCGACGAGGAAACGCGGAGGGCGGCAGACGTCACGTGACCCCGCCACCAACTCCGTCGCGACGCGGCGCGCCGGGTCTCATCGGGCATTCCACCGCCGCGCGCGCTATCAGCGGGCGTGACGACGCCCCCGCGCCGTGAGAATGCGCCGTGAGGCGGACCCCTGGGGGACTTCCTGGCAGCCGACGGCGTGGGACCTGGCAGCCCTCCAACAACTCGCCGTCGCCGCCACGGGGAAAACACCATAGACTAAACAGGAGGTAGACCGATCTCGCTGGCTGCGCACAAACAATCTCCGTGTCCCAACATTGAACTGCTTTTCTACCAATACAGCTAGGAAAAATGGCGAGGGTTGGGTTTGAGGTTAGAACGGTGTTTAGTAAACAAGTGCTTTTGAGATGTTTTTATACTTCCTCTAACTAACATCCAATGCTTTTTGATTAAATTGAAAATGGTAAAAGTATTTTATTAATATAATAGTGTTGTCATTTAAAATTTAAGATATAACAAACACTTTCATCAATGTTGACCATGTGATTTTGACAGATGTGTTCCTTTGGGGTAGGTCAATGTTGGGTACATACGCAGAAGACGAATAAGTGGCCCGCTTCATCTTTAGTCTATGGAAAACACGGCCAGCTTGGCTGCTGCGTCCCTTCTGAGCGCCCACACCACAGATCCACGTGTGAAGACGCGTATACTGCTCCACAATCTCAAGGTGCAAATAATTATGTTTGAAGGTGCGCCGTGTGTTTTTGAAGGGGAAGGGGATTATATATATATTTTCTTTAGTTAACTAGAAACTTTTTATCTCTTTGAGGAAGGCACAAATTTGCAGGCACTGAGGACAAGATTGAAGTGAGCTGCCTATACTTTCCACTACAGCAGTATCCGTTGGCGTTAATATCTGTATTTCTACTTACCATCGTCCTATTGGCTCTGGCTATATTGGTCACGCCTACTGTACTCTGCGACGTTTATTATATCCAATGAAGTCGCGCGGCGCCAGTTAATGTGTCGCGACAAATGTAAAACGTTTTAAAATCCATCGTGTTCTGCGAGGAAATTATTAAGAATAACAGTTTTATTCATACGAACTTAATTGTTGACTAGTTGTAATTTTCTATAAAAGTGTTAGATTCTTTTTCAAAAGAAAATAAATTTCCATATGAACTTAGCCCCGAATATATATATATATATATATATATATATATATATACACACACACACACGTGCATACTCCTCAAAGGGTTAAGATTCGCATTTTCTAGCAAAGCGGCTGATATGTGACGGTAAAGGTTCATGGTTGTTCGAGCACTTATGATATCAACATTTGAAAAATGCCACTGCCCATAGAGGCTGTTCACGATAAAGTAAGTGAGAACTTTCGAAATCAACCTTAGAAAAAAGTCACTGCCCCCTGCCTGCATTTATTTTAACGGGAGCGCTGAGTGACATGCACCCAGTAAAGTTGGTAATGATGGATGGAAAATAGTTCCATATTTTAAAGTTATATAAAAAGTGTTATCCAACCATTTTTGATAACTTAAATTATTTCTTTCGCTTTCTGTATTTTTCAATGCATCAAGTATAAAAAAGAGGACTGTTTGGTAAAACATTAATTTTTCTAATAATTTCACAATTTTACCTGACCGGCGCATGAATAAAATGATGAGGCCAATGGCAATGTAATTTTACATAAGGTGGAAGAACACACAACATGCATACAAGTAGATCTTAAGCAGGGCTTTCAAAAGCGCTGAAAGATATTGTTGGACCGTGTGCAGAATTTTTCGCGCAATATGTAAATATGGGTCCTCAAACCCTGGTGCGAAACCCTTTACTATAGTGCGTTCCACTCTCAGATTGCAGTACAGAGTGAATGGTGCACACTGTTGCCAGATCACTGCAGCTTTGCGACGTAACTGGCAGGTTGAGTAACAAATGGGTGACGAAGGAAATGACCTGATTAAGAGGTTTTTATCTGTTTACCTCCCAGACAACTCTTTAAGATAATCCAATACTTCGACGCAAAGTTAAGCGGCTACTCTGAAAGTGATACCTGTGAGAAACCCTATCATCGTGACTGCATGGCGCGCACGCAACGAAAATGGCATTTTTTTAGGCTGGAAAAAGATAACACATCAGGCAACACTGTACGCAGGAACGAGGACAGTGTTACCGAAAGAAACCATATATTGGAAAGAGAGAGTGAATGTCCATTGCACACTGCAATCTAGCAATCTAAGAGTGAGACGCTCTATAGTGCCCACAATGAATACGTAAATTATATGAAAATATGTCAGTCTGAAAAAGGTCTTTTTTTACTTTATCCAAGGACTTCGAAATTATGTCTCAAATACACTTTAATTTACTTGTTTTGTCTTTGTTGATTTTTATTTCGTATTTTCACGTTCTTTCTTACGTATGAAAATTCCGGCACAGTATTGTTACGTGCTGCAGCTGGCGTCGACTCAGCTGCTCCGTGCCGTAATCGGAGAACCACCTCGCCCTCCCCTCTTCCTGGAACGATGCGCTCGCGGCCTCCTGATTTCCCTTCTGGGAATCTCGTGAATGCCGACAGTGGCGAGACTTGATGATGTCACAGACCTCCTCTCGCCTGCTAGAGTTTCGGATACCTTTAGCGACGACGAAAGAATGTTCTGTTGAGACTGGCTGGCGCCTCAGCCCTCCGTGACGCATCATGCGAGTTGGGGAAGATTCTAGGTGGCAGTTTAAGACACTATATATACTGCCGCAACCCAGCGGCCGGTAGTCTTTGATGGAGGCCGTCTGGCCGCGTGTGCGCGAGCAAGTGAAGTGTGGACGATGACTGGAGATTGCGGGAAGACGACGAGTGAGGTGTTCGTGGCTTGAATGGACGAGAGGGTGTGAAATCGACGAGTGAAGCCTACTGTGCGTGAGGGCGCTTGGAGGACTCTAGAACATTGCGACTGGCGGGACACGGACTGAACTGAGGTGGGACTGAATGGCAGTGTAATACTGATTTTATTGTAAATATTCGAACTATCAAATATGGACACATAAATGATAAAATAATTGAATAGGTTGGTACACTGTCTATTGGGACTGATCTTTAATAATTTAATTTCATTGATTTCTTTGTCTTAAATGATAAATTTTACTAATTGGTGTCAATTGTGAACAAGTGATTTCAATTTATTGTGAGGATTTGAGTTCAGAGAATTTTGCTGTAGTTATTGTAAATAAAATAAGGAAACTATAATTAATTATTTTATTTGATTAAGACCTCTATCCCTTAACGAACTTGGTATAGCCCACTTAATTTCTGGAGAGAGAAATTATAACAGTATTTTTCATGGTCGTGCTTTGTTTCTTGGAAGAGGTTATTTAATCTGCTTTAATTATCCTTTTCAGATGTATTGACGTAAATTCCCAATGTTGGCATCGGCTTACCATTCTATAAGATATCATGAGTTTTCAAAAACGATTACACAAGCAGAAACCACAAAAAATTAAATATATGTAAATAATCTTCACTCTTGTCCATATCTCCAAGTTATGTCGGCTGCTTTCGTCTCCTCAGATTCTGATCGGCCAGACTTAACAGTTGCCTATTCAATCATAAACTGCTAAGTGTTACAGCTCGTTAAGTACACAAAAACATAAGCACAAGTATTAATTCTTCAGTCTTTAATCGTAAACCCACTGTAAGACCCATATGTAGGGATAGGAACATTTCGCGAGTTCATTTCAGGACAAGATAGTCATCAAACACGTGTACACTGAAGTTGACTTTGCAATTGGATCGCAGTTTATTAGACACTCCCTAGACGACTCTGAGCCAACAGCAGACTTGCAAGGAAACAAGTAGTGAGTGCCATATTTCCAGGTGTGAAGTAATACTGGCTACTCTATGGGGCAGCAGCCAATGAACAAACATCTGAGGCTCGAATGTACATATGACTGTGGAGTCTAGTCTACAGGTCATTGAACGCGCGAGTTTTTCTTATCCCTACCCACGTGGGCGGTACGAGCAGAGGCCGGAAGAACGTCAACTCCCGAGGACGCTCGGAGGCACAAAGCAAGTAAGATAAAGATACGAAGCTCAATGCTATCTTGGTGGGTCGATATTTTCCTCTATGTTTGCGCTATTAGGTAGAATTTGCTTCCAACCGTACAACTCTTAAACATAATTATTCAAATTTTCAGACAGACGTTTTAGTTAGGCCTACTACTAATAACAATTTGTTAAAAAAGTTATAATTAAATGCTGTATTTACAAAGGGTAAGATGGAACTACTAAATGTATGTCTAACAATTGATGGTAGAGTATACTTAGGTTGGCTACTTTGTTAACTGCATAATCGTTTAAGATGCCTATTGTACATATTTATTTCTCCTGTACCATTTATTCTTAGGCAATCAACATTTATAAATTCAATAAAGCTCAATTATTCCAGTTCCTGCAATTGGTTGCGAACATCACTCCTTCTTCTCTAGCGACGAACATAACAACGGAAACAAAACAACTCAACGATCAGGCGCCGACAGTGCATGCCTGTATCAAAATGATATATTTTATGAATGATAATGAGAATAATTAAACTTAATTTACTTGGGCGTTATGTATATTTAAAAATAAAGTTATACTGTTTATAAAATATACAGCTTTCTTTATTAAAGAGCATTATTTTCATTTTCTCAACAGTTGGCTGTTCACGGTAAAGTGAGTACTTTTGAGGCCCTAGTTACTTTTTTCTTTCAGCCATCTCTTATCCTTTAACAACCTTTTTAAATAAATGTTGCCATGTAAGTAATAAACCAAGTGTGTATATTCCACCTCACTCGGAAATCAGCGTCCAAGGTAAAAATATAATATATTTATTGACTATTTTTCCAAATGAGAGGGCTTTCAAAAGTGTTCACTTTACCATGAAATAGCCTATGATTATTTAGTGGGCCACGAAATCCCAACAGAGCTTCGACCGCCCGGGGCGGAGGGACAGCGCTCCTAAATGGCATGGCAAACAGAGGAGCAGCAGAAACAAGTATGCGGCGTGCGTGCTCGTGCGTGCTCGTGCGTGCTCGGCTCCGCCTTGTCCGCGCGCCAGCACACGTACCTGTCTCTTTCGCCTTCATGGGAGCCCGTCACACTAGTTGCCTGCTGGCCACTCCCTCCGACGGCGACTTTCGATTTCCTCGTTCGTCTCGCTTGCGATCACCAGCGTACTTGCGGATGCAGACACCTCGGATTTAAAAATGTTTTTTATATAGGCTGATCACGGTAAAATGAGCACTTTTGAGACCGTAGTTACTTTTCCCTTTCAGTCATATAAAATCATTTAACCACCTTTTAAAATAAACAAAGTGTAGATATATTCTCCATAACTCGGAAGTTGACGTCTTAAGCTAAACTAAAGCATATTAATTGACCATTATTCCAAATGAGTGGGCTTTAGAAAGTGCTCACTTTACCGTGAATAGTCTATACCTTTACACGAGCGCCTGCCCCCCGTCCCCTTGCCATCACAACCTACGAAACACGCAACTACCCCTACCTTCAAGGCACACACGTATATAAATAATGAATAAACCTTTTTAAATTATCGAGTCACTCAATGAATTCGAGTAGTCATTTTGCACCTTAGTACAAATAGCTGAACCTACTTTCTTTGTGCCAAAATATGCCGCGGTAAGTGTTCATCATTATTTAAGCTGGACTCACAACCATCCGTTTCATCCGTAAGTCGCCCGTCCATCCGTCCGTCGGTCACGTGCTCCTCGACCAATCGCAAGGCAACTTTTTTTCCTATCCGCCAATCCGGCAAATATACCTCAAATTTTAACTTTCGGCAGACCGACGAATGGGCCACCGCCTTGTAATATCGTTCTTTGAACATGGCTGTCGGAAAAAAGTCACTTGCTAGTTTGTCTGAATATTTTTCTTTTGAAATACACAAGGCAGGGAAATTGTTTACTTTTTAACGTTTAATCTTTGAATTGAACTGAAGATAACTGATAGATTTACAGAGGAAATGTTAATAAATTGTGTTAGGGAAAGAGAATATATTTATGAGATTCATTGAAAACAATTCTCTCTGCTTCGTTCGTGTTGTTGGGTGGTGCAGGCTATTCACGGTAAAATGAGCACTTTTGGAAGCCCTATCATTTGGAATAATAGATAATAAATATATTTTACTTTAGCCTTAGTCATTAATTTACGAGTACGGCGGAATGTACACACTGTGTTTATTACTTAAACGGCAAAATAAAAATAAAAGGGGGGGGGGAACTGATAAAAAATGGCTGAAAGAAAAAAGTAACTAGGGCCTCTAAAGTGCTCACTTAACCGTGAACAGCGTATAACATTGGATATTTTCTGGCCAGATTGATCGATGGATGACGGACTGTTGTGAGTCACTTTCAATTAACGGACTAAAAAATCGACGGATGGCTGACTGGCGGACGGGCGACTGACGGAAGCGACGGATGGTTGTGAGCAAAGCTTTATGATAAAAAAAAATCTCTGGTTTGTCACAATTTGACGACATTGGATGCAAACGGGATATATTCAAGTTACGTCAAATACTGCTGTAGTGAATAACGAGTTCAGCGATTTGAAATTAGTAACCACGATAGGATAGGTCACGCGTATTGACCTACATGGACCGTCGAACAGTGAGTGATACAATCTCACGTGAATTCAGCAGTGCCACTAATCGTGTAGGTAGCACCGTAACTGTTAATCGGGAGTTAGGAGGTTTGGGGTTCAAAGCTTAGGCGCGTATGCCCATAAACGTCATATTTCGCCTGTGAACGCGAAGCGCCTCGTTCGGTGGTGTAAAGTGCTTCGCCGCGCTGTTGGGATCATAGACTAAAGATGAGGTAGACCGCTTATTCGTCTTCTGCGCATGTACCCAACATTGACATACCCCAATCCTACAAAACTCCTACACAACTGTCAACGTCACATGGTCAACAGTGATGAACGTGTTTATATATATATATATCATGATTTTTAAATGACAAGCACTATTATATTAATTAAATAGTTTTACCAGTTTTAATATAATCAAACTGCATTACAAATTGGTTAGAGGAAGTAGTATACATTCATCTCAAAGCATTTGTTTAAAAATCAGTTTTCTAACCTAAAATCCAGACCACGTTATTTTTGCTAGACGTGTAGGCAGAAAAGCAGTTCAATGTTGGGACACGGAGATTGGTTGTGCGCAGCCAGCGAGATCGGTCTACCTCATCTTTAGTCTATGGTTGGGATGCAGACGGTTGGAGGCGCGTGATTTGGAGTGATGAATCACGCGATACCAAGTGGCAGTCCGATGGGCGGGTTTGAGTGTGGGGAGTGCCAGGTGAACACTACACGGCGGCTTGTACATAGTACCCGCAGTGAAATTCGGCAGAAGTCGAGTGAGATTTCAGTTGAGTTGAAAGATTCGGCCAGCTCTTAACAACGAGGTATTAAAAACCGATGAGGGTGAAATACGGTGAGAATGTAGCAGCGCTGGAATGCAAGAAGGGCGAGGGGAAACGGGAGATCCCCGAGAAAACCCGCCGACCAGCGGCATCGTCCAGCCCGATTCCCACTTGCGAAAATCCGGTAGTGACCCGGCCGGGGATTGAACCTGGTTCGCCTTGGTTGGATGCGAGCAGTCAAACCGCTCAGTCACCGCGGTCCCTGGAGTTAGAGAGTGGGTGTGGGGGGTGTTTCTAGTAGGGTCAGAGTCCTCTCGTAATACTACGCGGCGCGTTAGCGACGGAAGGCTATAAGGACATTTTTGACTGGCTGCGTGTTGTCTACGGTAGAAGACCAATTCGGAGATTATACCTAAGCGTTTCAGCACCCTGGTATATAGCACGGGTCTGTTCGTGAGTGGTTTATGGACACTTCACAGCAGTGTTCCGGAAACGAACTGGCCAGCCCAGAGACCCAACATCAATCCAAACTTACACCTCTGGGGAGATCTGGAACGGTGACTGCACACCAGACCCAAACTACCCACATCACTTACTGTAGGCTGTTCACGATAAAGTGAGCACTTTTGAAAGCCCTCTCATTTGGAATAATGGTCAATGAATTAATTTAAATTAGCGTTAGACGATAACTCCCGAGTACTGTGGAATATACACACAGTGTATGTTTCTTACATGCCAATATTTATTTAAAAAGGTGGTTAAAGGATAAGAAATGGCTGAAAGGAAACAATAATAAGCGCGTCAAAAAAGTGCTCACTTGACGGTGAACAGCCTATACACTCGCTACAGCGCTGCAGGAAGAACGGTCGGCCATTCTACCGGAGACGTTTAGACACCTGGTTGACTGTCTCCTCTGAGAGCTGCAATAAAATTCCAAGGGCGGGTTTATCCGAGGGAAGCCAATAAGAAAGTATCGTTTGAGAGTCAGGATGCAATTGATCATATATTGTATAAACAAACAGCCTCATCATTGTTATATCATGCAATCTTAACAGTTCTCTAGGTGATTTGGAAGTTTATAGCTGTAACAGTTCTCTGTTTCCAAGAAACCAATTAAATGTTACAAAACAATGTGGTTACTGTGCAGCTGTATAGGTACTATAAGCCATAAATCCCCATTGAAAATAACGTACGAAATTATTGACTGCCTTTTAAAATGCGATTTAAACACATATATAGAACTTCATATGGAAAATAACATAGATCGGTGTATTTCACGAACCGCGCAGTCTACGAAAATAAGCTATTTCATAATTAATCCTGCTCAGTTCTGACAAATTTTCCTGCAGTTGAAAGGGAAATTAATCTATTTTTTCCTCTGTAAGAGATGGTCTCATTGCTGTTCGTACATTTTTTGTTTGATAGGTTTTTGAAAACATGTTGGTTTGAAGGTTATAGAAATCGAAACGATGTAATACAGGTAATGTATAATCGAAAACAAATTCGAACATCTTTCACATTTTAAAAAATTTGAATGTAGAAAAATCCTGAAATGAATTCTTAGGTTTTTATATAGACAATATCGTAAAGTAAAAAAGCATAACGATATCTTATAGGGTTGCTGAGCTATTGAGAAATCTTAGAAAACATATATTACCCCTGCACCCTCTAAGTAGTTGAATTTAAAAATAATCATAAAATGTGTTAAGTATTTGTATACGCGACCTTTTTAAGCTGAGAGCACTACGATATCTCACCAGGTTAATGAGTTATGAAGAAATCCTGGAAAACACATTTGACACCTTTTCATCCTTTAAGGGGTTGAATTAAAAAAAAATACTGAAGTTGGTTTGTATATACTACCTTCAAGAAGTAAAGAGCCCAACGATATCTCATCGGGTCAATGAGCTATTGAGGAGTCCTCGAAAAAACAATTTACCCCATATCGCCCTGTTTAGAGTCGAATTTCGAAACATCCATTCTTAGTGAGTACATGCTCCCTAAGGGGAAGTCATCCGTAAATGTTCATGTATTTGCGTTCAGCTGTTTGGGCTGTGCGTTGATGAGTGAATGAGTCAGTTAGGCGGGACTAAGTTATTCGTTACTTACTATAGGCTGCTCACGGTAAAATGAGCACTTTTGAAAGCCCTGCTTAAGATCTACCTGTATGTACGGTGTGTATTCTTCCGCCTTATCTAAAATTAACATTGCCATGGTCCTCGTCACTTTATTCATGCATCGGTCTGGAGAAACTGTGAAATGATTGGAAAAGAAAATATTTTACAAATCTGGTAATTTTTATACTTCGATGCATTTAAAAAAATAGAAAGCGAAGGAAATAATTTAAGTTAGCACAAATGGTTACCTAACACTTTTTATTCGGCGTTAAGATGTGGAACCACTTTCAACCCATCGTTACCAAATTTACTGCAGGGCACGATCACTCAGTGCGCCCGTTAAAATATATGCCGGTAGGAGCAGTGACATTTTTCTAAAGTTGATTTCAAAAGTGCTCTACACTTTATCGTCAACAGGCTTTACCAATTGTTAACTTTTTATCCTATGCGCATAAGGATTCATAATAGACGCTTTAAAAATATTGAAACATCAGAAATAAAAGCACTTCTCAACCTACGAATGCAAATCGCGAACGGTATACATATAACGACGTGACGGAACTCACTCGATTCCGAGACGGAATTACAGTCTTGCTGCGAGGCAGATAATGACGCCGCATTGAAGAGCAACTGATACTCATCGATCGAGCGCGGATTATCGCGAGCGGAACTTGGGAATCTGCATATCTTGATTGTAAATTACGCGAATACGTGTTGGGCTACACTCGTCTTCCAAAAGACTAGTCGCGCAGGCCCCCCTTCATCACTATGGTAATCTATGCATTGCTTCACGCACGCGATGGTACGGCAAACACGTAGAGAGGACCATCGAGGTGGCTGATATTCTAAAGGAAGGGAAGATTAAGAATTCCATTCTTTCACCAGGCTCGTTCGAAGATCCTCATGGTCTTTGAGGTCACGAGCAATGTTTGCGCTGCGAGGCGCTCGAGGATTAACTAAACACTCGGCAGACCACGTTGTGAATAACAAACTGAAGCCGGTGGGATTGGTTTTGAAAGGCCCCAGTCACGGGACGGCTACGACGAGTCAAGCAATGTCGTGTTGTCTTAAGCCCCTGTCACACTGTCAAATTTTCGCCTTCAACTATATTTGACAATACAATTCGAAGACATAATACGGGCATCACATTTTCCCTTCTAACAAATTTAATCAAATAATCTTGAATGTGTTTGAAAATGTGCCACACTGTAAAAAATTTTTACTGGGGCAATCTAATTTGAATTATTATTAAAAATTATTTTCATAGTGAGATATTATTTTGGTTTTTCCATGCAGTAAATTACAGGAATAGAGGTAAGTAATATTGTAATTTATTTTCGCTTCTTTACTATTTTCAGATTTTATTTATCAGATATGTTAATGCCTCCGAGTACGTCATACTATGTGCAATATTCAATTAAAAAAGCTTTCATGCCCAGACAGCTTCTACATAAATTAATTATCTTAATAACTTACTTCGTTTACAACATTTGTTCACTATTAAAAAGTTTCTTGACGTCCATTTTGTCGTCCACGGATCTGATTGGCTGAGACCGTCAAACATCAGATAGATTTAGAACCGGTCCAATTTTCCAAATGTTTGATGGAAACTGAAACCATCCAACTTTCTCAGACAAAAATGTTGAGGAAGGTTTTTGCATTTAATGCACGTAAAATTTGGAAGTTTTTAAACAAATAACAACTGATGAAGTTAAACGTGCTCTGATACAGCAATAGTTTAATTTTAATTTTAATAGGATAGGTTCCCAATTTTTTGAGTGTCGCAATATGGCGGACGGGATTCATAATTTTATCATACACATACAAAGGCAAGGCCACCCCTTGTCCAGGGAAGTGGCGTACGCAAGGGGGGAGCTAGTAGGGCTAATAGGTCCCTCCCAAAAAAAGTAGAAATATAAATAAATATGAATTTTTTTTGAGAAATTAACTTAAAATTATGTACTGAAAATTGAAATAAACATTGTCGATAAGTGTTTCTAAGTGTGCTCTTGAAATTAAAATATATTTTATATTGAGAAAATGGCGTTTTTCTTGTTTGTACGAAGTGCTCACTTTACAAATTGAGGTTCATCCCCTCCAAAAATAAAATCCCATGTGCGCAACTGTTGCAGACTCCCGAGTATTTTTCAGCGTTAAAACGTGTAATTATGGAACGATTAAAATTACTGAAGTGAGCGATTCCCATCAAAGTTATAGAGTCGGAATTTGAAGTTGAAACCGTAATATTTATGTGTTGATAATGTAGGCTTCCAGGGCTCGAAATAAAATACATCATATGTGTGAGCTAACGCAGTGCTCGGAAGTTTGTTATCACCTAAGACAGTTGCGATCTAAGCAGCTCTGAACTACTGCGTTATCCCCTTGGAATGGGGCTACTGAAAAATATCCATTCAGAATGGTTACCATTCCGGAAATTTTGCATCCATACTTGCGCTAGTAAAAAATCTGAACGGTTACCTTTCCGGATTTTTCTGCGCAAGTATGGATACAAAATTTCCGGAATGATAACCATTCCGAATGGATACTTTTCAGACCTCCCCCCCCCCCCTCACAAAATTGGAATCGTAAAGAAATGGAAAGGAGAGCACGCGATTTTAATAGTGTGTTACAGTTCTACACGTAAGTGACGTGAACGTAAGCAAATAAGTCGAACGGGTAGCAGACAAGGAATGAGAAATAAATAAATATTTTATTATATGTGTTTAGTCTTCGGATACAAGTAAACAAATGTGTCAAGTTTAGGCAGTAGTATCGTGGCCCTGATTTGTAGTCCTTGAGCGAGATCGATGCCTTCCGGGTACAGACACGATACCTTAGAAAGTGCTTTGTTGAGCACAGATAACAGCTCTGGAGTACACAACTCGACTTCCAGTACAAATAAATGCTAGTTTCAAGGAAAGTCAGTTTATCCCCGTGCCTCCTCTAAGCCCCTAGCCCATAACCAAGCAAAACCTCAAGCAAGAATTTTTTAATCAACCTTAGAAAACAGTCACTACCCCTACCTACATACATCTCAATGGGCGCACTGAGTAACATGCGTCCAGTAAAGTTGGTGACGATAGAGGGAAAAGTAGTTCCGTTTCTTAACGCAGAATAAAAAGTGTTAGGAAACAATATGATACAACTTCAGCTATTTATTTCGCTTTCTGTTTTTTTTTTAAGGCATCGAAATATAAAAATGAGCAGATTTGTAAAATATATACTTTTCTAATAATTTCATAGTTTCACTTGACCGACGCATGAATAAAGTGATGAGGCCCGTAGCAATGTTAATCTTACATAAGGCGGAAGAAGACACAACGCGCATACAAATAGATCTTAAGCAGCGTTTTCAAAAGTGCTCATTTTACCCTGAACAGTCTTTACCATGCGTAACGCTAGTGGTGATGTATTAAATTTGTAGTTGCAAAAGAGGAAATTTGCCTCTTTCTCTCGTTCTCGCCTCGAACCACTTTCGTCACTATGTTCGGTAAATGTTAATTTGTTAAAGGTTTTACTTATTTTAATATTACGTATCAAACAAAACTGAACAATTATTTGCTTGCTATTCACGTATTGATTAAGTACGCACCAAGAAATTATTCGTAGATTTACCATACCAGTGTATACGTTTAGTGAGAAAACGGGAATGGTAATATTTTTTCCCCAATACATTCGTTGTAGTGTTCCTACATTTGCTCAGTAAACAGTCGAATGCGTAGAGAGTCTCCCAACTTTGTATGGTACTGACGCTAAACATTCCTATGCCGCAGCTTGATGTGTGGTATTATTTCCACACACTGTATGGATTAAAAACTTCCATTAGTGTTTAGGAAGTTTACCAGAATATTTTTTACAGTGTACTCTAATGTTTGTGATGTTGCCAAGGATGATAAAGTTGTATGTAGCCTACGGACATTACGTTTGAACTTCACCGCTACATAAGTTTTTAAATATATATATATATTTTTTGTTTATTAGAGACCGATAAGAGAATATCATCAATTGAACCATTAAATGATCACAAGGTGGGGGTTAACACTTTTCTTTTCAGCTAAAAAAGAGAAGGCGTTGATATTGATAAATAATTTGTACTGCTTCTGATGGAGCTTCGAAGTTCCATGCAACGTTACGGTAATGGAAACTGTGTCCTGCGAAATGCTATCGATGTTGACGATATTGCGGTGGTTTGCCTTCTGCAGTTTGAAGTGAGACAAACCCTACACGCGACTCGAACATCCAAGCCTGAGAGAGAACACCACTGCCTTGTACACGTTAAAGGTGGTCGGAAGTATTGATAATATTGATAAAGGCTGTTCACAGTAAAGTCAGCACTTTTGAAATCAACCTTTGACAAATATCACTGCCCTACGTGCATATATTTTAACGGGCATAATGTCTGAGGTGCTCCCAGTAAAGTTGGTAACGATGGAGGGAAATTAGTTCGTTGTCCTAACTTAGAATAAAAAGTGCCATACAAACATTTGTTGATATTTAAATTATCTAATTCTTTGCTTTTTTTTAGTGATTTTTAAATTTAAAAAATAAGAATTTTGTAAAAAGTTTACATTAATAATAATTTCACCATTTTACCTAACCAACGCATGAACAAAGTGATCAGCCCCGAAGCAATACTAAATGTACATATTGTGGAAGGATATACTGTGGTCCTAGAAGCCGATCTTTAGCAGGTTCTTTCAAAAGTGCTCAGTTTACCGTCAACAGCCTACAATGACAGAGACAAGCATTCATGCGTAAATGCATACAATTTAAATGATAATTTGAAAGTAAAGCGTTATATAGTATATTCGCGGTTTTTTCCACACTCTTTGAATCAAACATCTGAATAATCACCCCATGTATGACGTGTCTCGTTCTTTCCTAAATACGCCACTGGTCACAAACGTTGTATACTTCTGTTAACATAAAATGACCTTAATTTGGTTAAGCTGTTCTTTTACTTATATTTTGTCTAGTAGTTACAATATTTTATTTATAATCAATATGAATAAAGACAGAGAGAAAATAGGTGTGTTGGCAATGCCAATAACAAGTAGTTCTAAAGCCCTTGTCACACTGTCAAATTTTTACCTTCAACTATATTTGACAATAAAATTTGAGGACGAAATACGGACATCAATTTTTCCTTCGAACAAATTTTATCAAATAATCTTGAATGTGTTTGAAAATGTGTCACAATATCAAATTTTTTTTTATTGGGAAAACCTAATTTGAAATATTATTTAAAATTTATTTTCATAGTTAGATACTGCTTTTGTTCTTCCTTGCTGTTCATTACAGGAAGAAATGTAAGTAATATTGCAATTTATTTAAGTTTTTTATTTAATAAAAATTTTATTTAGGCATAAGACATGTTTCCTGCACAATGAAATAAATGCCTCTGAGCTCGTAATATTATGTGCAACATCAACTTAAAATAGCATTTATGCCCAGACAGCTTCTACATAAATTAATTACCTCCATAACTTACTTCGTTTCCCGCAATTGTTCGTTATTTTAAGTTTCTTGACGTCCATTTTTTCCATGCACGATTCTGATTGGCTGAGACCATCAAACATCAAATAGATTTTAGAACTGGTCCAATTTTTCCAATTTTTGATGGAAACTGAAGCCATCAAACTTGCTCAGACAAAAATGGTGGCGTTTATGACGTTTCGATGACGTCATAACTACCCAACTTTATTTGACCAAACTTAGTGAAAGCAGTTTGACGGAAAAATTTGACAGTGTGACGGGCTTAATGCAAAATATTATTACACTGAGTGCGCATGAATGCGATGCACTGTTCCTTTTGTGTATTTTTTTTGTATTATGGGTGGGGATAGGAAAAATTCGCGAGTTCAATAACCTGTAGGCTAGACTCCACAGTCATGTGTATACGCGAGCCTCAGATGTTTGTTCATCGGCTGCTGCCCCATAGAGTAGCCAGTGTTACTCCACACCTGGTTAGTTTGGCACTTGCTACTTGTTTCCCTGCAAGTATGCTATTGGCTCAGAGTCGTCCAGGGCGTGTCTAATAAACTGCGATCTAATTACAAAGTCAACTTCAGTGTACACGTGTTTGACGCCTATCTTGTCCTGAAATTAACTCCCGAAATGTCCCTATCCCTAAAATAGGAGTTAACCTTTGTTAGCATGAGGCGGAGGAATATCCTGGAAGTAGAACTTTAGCAAGGCTTCAGAAAAGTTGGAAGTAATCGTGAATCGACTATATCCCCTTAGCCCCCATCTACCCTGGAGCGGTTCCAAACCTTCGGTTGTAAGAAGAGGGAAGGTAGGGGCCATTTTCGAATTGTGCAGGTCTAGACTTTCATTTTGCAGCATTGAGACCCCGGTCGGAATGGGAAAATTTGGGGGGGGGGAGGGGGGGGGGTAAAATTAATATAAAAAAAGTCAGTATTATAAACAATTCTGATATAATGTAATTTTAGTTTCAAAATATTCACAGGACAATTTCATGTCAATGCCTCCTTCCCTCTGGGTCGAGCAACTGCCTCCACCACGGTGATAACACTGTTCATGTCTTGTAGCGTTTCACCACTTCCCGTTTTCTATATTTAGACGCAGGCTAGCCACAACCATATGAGAGGGAGTAAGAAGAGCTTGCCGGCAGCAACACGATGACCCCAGAACTGTTTTCTTTTCTTCTTCTTTTTTTTTCGAGCGGGCGGTCGTCAACAGGAAGCGCAAACAAGCGGTCGGCTGGCCTTCTCGTCCGTCCTTGGCGGCGTGCAAACCGTGCCGCAACGACCTTCGCCTCTCGCGGTGACGTCACGCCGGCGCGCACGTGACGTCACCACGGTCCGCGGGGCGCCTCTCGTCGTACAAAGGTAGCACTGTGCAGATACCTCTTATCTCCCTCCCTACCACCCCCTGTGCGTCCCTTAATTGTTGTTGACAGTACAAACATCGCAGACAAAGTTGTCGGGGCTCTTGGTAAACGAACCACGCGTGGGCCGTGTGCTCGACCTTCACTATACGTCAATCACTTCGGCGGGTATCTCTGTTTGAATTCCAGCTGGAAGTGGCTGGAGTTTTTTCAATGTAAGACCGACATGTGTGGTTTGCATGAGGTCTCCCCGATCACCTTGTTCGTGATGACCAGGCAGAGTTAAAAAACGAAATACTTGTACTAAAATTAGTGTGTGCCAAGTTTGGCCACGCGTGAGCGAATTATTTTCATGTCGTACGTTCCCTTGGCGGAAGCCAACAGGATCAGAACTGCTGCGTTGATTGCGGTTTTTTTTTCCTTTCATATTACAGGCTTTCTACCCTACAACCTAAATTAAAAACTACCTGCTGAGCGTCTAGCTTAGAATAGACGTGTGTGACTTTTTTTAATAAATACCTCATGGCCACTATAATTTTCCTTTTCCGTAAACGTGTAGTCCCTCTTTCTGGCGGGACAATGTATTGGTACTTTCATCAAACTGAAACTTCATCAATTCCACACGTAACGATATTCTAAGTTTAACGAATCGTGCATGGAACAACTTGCCTCTTGCCTCGTCCTCTCCCTGCACAAGTTTCCTCACTTTTGTTTTACTTACGTTACAGACGTGTCCTTCTTGCAAAGATAATATTTGTTTTAATGTTTTACCACGGAGCAAGCAACGAAACTTATTTCATTTTGAAATGTTCATTTTATTGTCATCGCTTAAGAATTTTGATGCTTTCTCTCTAGTTAAAGATGATGAAGTCGAAACAGCCTAAGGCCATGCGGACAGAACTTCATGTTTATACATAAGGCTATTATAAAATCAATTTTTTTTTCTGTAAATTAGAGGCCGATTTGGTGACTTAATTGCTCTATTAAACTCTTAAAGGCATTTTTTTTTTTCAGTGTGCTCGGAGTTAATTGAGTAGGCTTTCTTATCAAAACTTATTTTCAGCATCCTTCTTTTTGTATAACATACGACCACATATTTACAGGAGGATTAACGGCTAGATTTCACTTGTCAGTTTACTGGCACTGAAATATAAATATAATCATTAGTACGTCATGTTAGCCACCTTTCAACTTTTCCAGTCATAGTCGTTTTTATATCGGCCATCGCACAGAAAGTATATTTAATGATGTACTCTGCACTGAAAGGTTATAATCAATTCACGGTTACTTCAGACGTTTCTGAAGCCCCTCTTAAATTCTACTTCCACGATATTCCTCCACCTCATGGAAAAAAAAACTTAACCAAGGCTAGAAAATTACACCAAAGGGACAGCGCACGGGATTCGTGCGCGCTCAGTGCATTAATATTTTTGCATAAGAACTATTTCTTACTAGGCACTACCAACACGCTTAAGTTTTCTCTCTTTTATTCACATAAATCATAACTAAAATATTATA
This sequence comes from Dryococelus australis, assembly GCA_029891345.1. Lineage (NCBI taxonomy): Eukaryota > Metazoa > Arthropoda > Insecta > Phasmatodea > Phasmatidae > Dryococelus > Dryococelus australis. The sequence continues at coordinate 304,851,273 of CM056993.1, read as the reverse complement.
ATTTATATATAAAATATAAATCAAAGTGTAATTTAAACACAAGTAAAATTCTTTCACGTTAACAGACGTATAAAACGCTTGTGATACATGGCATAATTAGGTAAAGGCTGCATACATTTCAACAGGCGCACAGAGTAGCAAGCACCCAGTGAAGTTGGTAACGATGGTTGGAAAGTAGTTCCATAAGAATAAAAAGCGCCAGGTAACCATTTGTGATAATTCAAATTATTTCTTACGCTTTCTGTTCATTTTAACGCCTCGGTGTGTAAAAATTATCAGATTAATAAAATGTTTAATTTTCCAATAATTTCAGTTTCACTTGACCGACGCGTGAATAAAGTGACGAAGTCCACGGCAATGTTAAGATTACCCATTGTGGAAGAATAATACACAACGTGCATACAAGTAGACCTTAAGAAGGGCTTTCAAAAGTGCTCATTTTATAGCGAACAGCCTATAACAGTGCGTGGATTCAGCCGAAAAAGGCATCCAATAAGGGAAGTCGCTTACTTGATGTGGAAGATATCATTCGTTGCTGAGACCGCGTACAGTCCGTAATCACATAGGCATATGTCGTGACTCCGAAAATTACAGTTTTATACATGCTTGGAAGACTTAAATATTGCATTTTAAGAAGACGTTTAGGTGCACCACTGTTTACTCTCTTGTAGCGAGCCTTATCGCGATTCTACCAGTGCATAAATATATACAGTTACAGCCCGAGAATGCAGTATTTCTTAAAGGTTGGTACGACAAAACTGATCAGTTAATCACGAAGATCCTATAACGAACTGTTAACCAGGGGTAAGCTTAGTAATGGTTACAACACACGATTGTGACCTCAAGCAAAGTCATGGAGCTGAAACTACAGCTAAGCGACCTTTGTGGTCAAGGTTACTAACACCTCACCTTCGAAGCGGAGATTCCGAGTTCTAATATCGGATAAGCAATGGAAGTACGGAGGTTTTTAAAAAATAATTTTAACGTGTATGCTAACAGGCAAGCCACCAGAAGTTAGGTTCCCGGTATAACAGGAGAAACCTTAGCAGTACCTGGTGCTGGTAACATAGTAAAATCACGTCTTCTGATAAGTTTATTCCACCAAAGAAGCAACATCTGAGAATGAAAATTTTTGTCACACCTGTAAAGAACTCAACTCTACAGACAATCGAAACTGGAACCTGGCTCCTATGCCAAATACAGGTTTGTACTAAAATCCCTTTTCTTAAATACGAATTAAAAAGTTAATGTAACATCGTTGTTTACATTGCGTAAGAAGTGCACATTTCGGTCCACTGATTTACATAACATTAACCTGCTGTGTTGAAAAATTCACGTGGTTTAGAAACATCCAGGTTTCAATTTCGAGCTCAAAACATTATAAACCAACTTTTGTATGCAACACTTAAAAATTTTCAAAACTATCAAACGTTTTAAATATATTTAGCTAAACATGTGGACCTTAATTAATTGTTACCAAATTTGTGAGGTGATTATTACTGACGCAAAATTAGACCGAAAATATAACACAACTTCATAGTCCAAAGTATTCGGCGAGAGGAAGTTAAATGTTTGAAATTATTTTACGTAAAAATTCTGATAGTTACATCAGGTAAAGGAAAAATTCCTGACGATTTTATGGCTGGTGTTACATGTATAATTGTTTTTGTTAAACAATGTTATTTTCCTTTGTTCGAAATATATAGGGATGCTTTGTTTTTATTGTGTAAAATTGTGTAATTGTGGGGCACAATCGATTTGTTTCGACAGATTATCAATAATCATGTTCAAATTAAAGTCTGCGCTTGTGGTACACTTCCAGGCTAACATGCAGTCGTTCATACAGAAACGTTTTTAAAGGATGCGCGACTACGTCTGGCACATATGCAATTTGTGTAGCGTAAATGCAGTTAAAATGTAACACATCTTAGGTCACCAGTGGGAGAAGGTGGGACTATTCACACTTTTAACGCCTTCATTCAACGAAATACCATACCGCAATTATTCAGTATCAATAAATTTAGTATAATTTCAAGTAAAATCTTTTAAAATCACCCTACTTTAATGGTGTATACCTCCAAAAATATTAATTTAAGAAAAAGAGTTCTGTTGTTGTTTATGTTGACCACGTAAATTATGTATAATGGAAATTTGCCAGTCGACGAATTCGACGAAGAAATTTAAGAAATGAATAAAGTACTAGCTTATTAAGATGTATCGACCCTGAATTTCCTTGCTGGAAAGAAAATCCATTAGCGTGTTTTCGACACGAAAACATAACCAATTGAAGGCTATACATTACCCACTCATTCATTCAATAAATACACTGTCGTCCTGGCCTTGTGTGCTGTAGTTCCGAAATACATTACCCACTCATTCATTCAATAAATACACTGTCGTCCTGGCCTTGTGTGCTGTAGTTCCGAAATAGTATACGGCAATCAAGTAATGGAGGGGACATGTGTCGTTAACGCCGTTGTTTACGGAAGGCGAGACGGGATGAGGCCTGAGGTGTCTCTGTTTTAAAAATAGCCACACGTAAAAATAGCCACAAGGTCGAAAGCACTCTACGCAATCCTTACAAATTGACCAGTAGCTACTGTATTGCAGCGATCTCACACAATTAAATTAATTCGTTCTTAATTCCTACTGCAAAGATTTTATTGCTTTTTCAAGGTAAGATAAGTACAGCCGTCTGAAGAGCTTTAAAAGTGTTGTTATAGGCTGTTCACGGTAAAATGAGCACTTTTGAAAGCATTGCTTAAGATCTACTTGTACGCATGTTGTATATACTTGCGCCTTACGTAAAATTAACATTGCCATGGACCTCATCACTTTATTCATGAGCCGGTCAAGTGAAACTGTGTAATTATCAGGAAAGTAGATATTTTACATATCTGCTCATTTTTACACTTTGGTGCATTAAAAATACAGAAAGTGAAAGAAATAATCAGAGTTATCGCAAATGGTTACCTAACACTGTTTATTCGACGTTAATATATGGAACTACTTTCCATCCATTGTTACTAACTTTACTGGGCAAATGATACTCAGTGCAGGCATTAAAATATATGCAGGCACAGGCAGTGACCTTTTTCCAAGGTTCATTTCAAAAGTGCTCGCTTTATCGTGAACAGCCTTTTCTTACAAATACTATTTTGTTACATAAAGAATTCTGACAGATTATTTTTTACATTTTTCAGAGTTACAAATACTTAAATTTAACTCACTTACCAAAATGACATTATTCAGACTGAAATGAGACGCCACGTGTTACTTCAAGAAATCTCTAGAATCACGCTGTCAGATGTTTTCGGTGTGTTTTAAAAATCGCCATAAATAAGAAAATTTTGCTTACGTTTTTATTTCATAGCAGTCTATGATTTTTTGTAAAGTAGTTTTGCCAAGCGTACATTCAAATGAATTAAAGACATAACAGTCGGCCTTGAAAAATTTTCTGTTAGTGTTTTATGTTTTGCTTTACTTGTACGTCCCAAAAACACTGAAATTATGATCTCGACACGCCATCATGCAAAAACTAAATGATCTAAAATTATTTTTGTTCGAATTGAGAGAGTGGAGAGATTCGGATGGCTCTTAACGTCGAGATCTTACAGAGAGACGATGAGGGTGAATTGAGGTTAGTGTGGATCAGCGCTGGAATGCAAAGGCGGGGGAAACTCGGAGATCCCCGAGAAAATCTGCCGACCGGAGAAATCGTCCAGCACAGTTCCCACGTTTGCGAAAATCCGGGAACGACCCCACCAGGATTCGAACCCGGTACTGCACCACCGCGGTCCCTTTTTAATCGAAGAAAGAATATGTACGAATATTTCGTACAGATATAAAATAATGCATTTGTTTCGTGATGAAAAACCTTAACCAAAACGGAAGACACACTGTTAGCAAAACTTGTTTTGTATCTTTGCTATAGGTTATTCACGGTAAAGTGAGCACTTTTGAAAGCTCTCTCATTTGGAATAATAGTCAATAAATGTATTTCATTGTCGATTTTGACGTTAACTTTCGAGTCCGGTGATTATATATATATATATATATATATATATATATATATATATATATATATATATATATATAGTGTTTATTACTTACATGGCAATATTTGTTTTAAACAGTGGTGGAAGGCTAAAAATAGATAATAGGAAATAAGTAACAACATAGGTCCTCAAAATTGCTCATTAGTTTACCGTGAACATGCCTATAACGACAAACTGCTCCCGTGTAAACTTATTTATTCAGAAAAACAACTTTTTTGATCTATGTTGTTTAACTGTCGCAATCTATGGCTACCGTAAAAAAAAAAAAAAAAAAACTAATCTTGTCAACTAGATTATCTTCATAAAACTAAAAAAAAATTTCCGCGAAACAATAAAGCTATTTAATAACCACGTGTTTAATAATATTGTTCTCAATATAATATAATAAATAACGGTGGTACAGTCTATTCGCGGTTTCTTCACACTTTTTGAATCAAACCTTTGACAAATCACCCCATGTATGACGTGTTTAGTTATTTCCTAAATATGCAATGTATCACAAGCGTTCTATACCTATCTTAACATGAAAGTATATTATTTCTCGTTAAAATGATGTTTTACCTGTATTTCATTTATAAGTTATACTGTATCATTCATAGTAAATATGAATGAAAACAGCGAGAAAACATGTGTGTTGGTAGCGCCTGGTAATAAATAGTTCTCAAGCAAAATATCATTACAACTGAGAGAGCACGTATTTGACGCGTTGTCCTTTGGTGTAATTTCCTACTCTTAGTTCAGCTTAGTTTGTACGAGGCGGAGGAATATTCTGGAAGTAGAACTTTAGCAGGCCTTCAGAAAAGTATGAAGTAACCGTGAATGGATTATACATATTACTTATAAACAAAACCGCACGCTATATGTAATTCCGTTTCCCAAAAATTGCCACCTGTGTTCTCCAGACACGAGGAGGTAAGTTTATCGTCTAAGTTGTTCTCTGAACATCCTTCAAAAATAAATGTCGGAGCATTAATCTGTCCAATTAAAAAAAAACCTTAAATATAATCATATATTGGTGTTCGCACTGAGCACACAGTAAAGTCGAGTGGGATGGACTCCCGTGTTTTCTGTGAAATAGTTTGCGCAAATATGCGTATCTCGGTAAATAAATGTTCTGCAAATGAGACTTTCCATCACAAAAAAAAAAAAATCTATGCCCCCTTTTTTTTACTTTTGTCATACGAAGTGTATTCTTAGACGAAAAAAAAAATCGTGAAAATGGTCAAATATCGCATTTTTAAAGCTTGCCTACGCAGTTTCCTTAAGCGGCAAGAGAAAAGGACAAATATACGGACGTAGTTTAATCTGTGGTCTTTCATCGCGCGTAATAAAACACCACTGTTGCAGATCTAATTTGCGCAGCACAGCGTCACGACAGAAACACTGCACGCCTTGCGCGTAGGAGCGATGAGGCGCTAGGCGTGCGTGTTAGTGTCGCCCGTATAGCTTCTTTGCTTCTTGATCTTGGCCGCGAGGGTACATCCCACTCTTAACAGAGGGTTTTTTTTTCTGCAGGGCAGGACGCAGATGGGACGAGGGTTCGTCTCCACGCACGTACGTCGGAGGAAAGCGGGCTAACGCGCCGTAATTGTCGCGCGTAATTAAGGCGCGTACGTGCCTTACCACGGCGCGTCATACCGGAGTCCTCAGGTGACCTTGATTCCGCGAAAAGTGGGCCGGGAAAATCGCTCCAAATTAATTTCGCTCGCTTCGCCACGGGAAAGAATAAGGACACAACGCAGGTATAGGCTATTCACGGTAAAGTGAGCACTTTTGAAAGCCCCCTCATTTGGGACAGTAGTCAAAATATGTATTTTATTATAGTCTTAGGCGTTAACTTCCGAGTGCGGTGGGATATAAACACTGTGCATTACTTACATGGTAATACTTATTTAAGAAGGTTGTTAAAGGATGAAAGATGGCTGACATTAAAAAAAAGTAACTAGGGCCTCAGAAGTGCTCATTTTACCGTGAATAGCCTATACAAAAACTAGGAAGAAAATCACTGCTCTTAACTACATTCAGTGCACAGCGGCGTGCAAGCTCCCAGTTGAGTAAAAGTAAGCGAGTAAATAAAAATAGTTCCAACACTTGACGTCGTTTCGCGAGTATAAAGTTAAAATATACGGCCACTAAAGTCAGTGTTTTGTGTTTTATACTTACAGGAGTAGGAAGTTGGTATTTATTAATGTATATCCTTTCATATTATGCTTTCACTTGGATGGCGCACGGATAACGTGAGTTGGTCAATGACAATGCTAATTTTACATGGCACTGAAGGATACAAAAATGAAAAGGGAAAGTAGATCTTTAGAAGGGCTAAGGGCAATATATAAAAGGACATTATATAAAACGGTCGAGAAATAGAGAAGGCTCGTTAAAGGAATTCAATCGTTCTTCGCGCGGATACGGGTTGTAAAGCTTTGTGTGGCCAGCAACTGTCCAGACCAGTCGGTCGAAATTGAACCAGCGACCTTCCGAATACTATAGTGCGTCTCACTCTTAGATTGCAGTGGGTAGCTAATCAAACAATTTTATATTTATACACTGCTATACATTTTGACAGTTTTTGCAATGTAATTTTGTACGTATGAACTATTCTGTCAACACAGCATAACTTTTCGGCTTTTTACAATCGATAGCTATCTGGAAACAGCGCGTGTCATGGACACGTTACTGCAATCTAAGAGCGAGACGGACTAGTCAGAAACACTACTTCGTAAAAAAAAAACACTCGGAATTATATTTTACTTGTCTGTACTAAATAATATTATTTTCTAATTGTTATTATTATTTGAAAATCAACTTTCCAAGTAAGTCATTCTTAATTCATTCTTGAGGCAATAGCAAGTTTCATGGCAGATTTATATACCACAATTTTTTATATTAGGATTTGTGATATTAGTACCTTACAAAAATAATCGGAATTTGTATATGGCAGTATGACACAAACATGTCTTCAGTTTGTTTTCACCATAACATTCTATCTATAATTAGGCACGTATGTGATTAGAGAAAGTTATTCTTATCAGCGGTAAGTTATTGTAATCAGTGCATCAGCAGATAAGCGTCTAACTGCATGTGCCGCAGCGAGTGTATGATAGCCGTGCATGGGAAATTTCGCCCTTGCCAAAAATTAACCGGGCTCACGCTGATATCAATCATATAGTTACTAATCATAACAGCCAGACCGGAACTGCTACCAAAAAAAAAATTACTGAGGTAGCAAGTGGCACATGGCAATAATGAAGAACGCTGTTAACTTTTTTTTTTGCAAGTGGGTCGAGAGAACGAGAGTCTTAATGAGCAATGCCGACGCTTTGCGTGCATCTGTGGCGATATCGTTACGTGCCAACTATCTCGAGGTGTTCCTTATTGCCAAGAAGGTGCACGGAACCGATTCCCTCGTTCGTGTCTTCTTCTTTTGTTCGGTTCTTCTTGGCTCCGTTCTCACCAGAAATTACAGCTGTGGGTAACCCTGAAGACGGGTCATTGGGTCAAGACGAGAGGGTGAACCTGGGACTAATGAGGACACCAGGTGAAGACTGCCGGGTAGAAAATGGCAGCGACGTAGAAGGAATATGCCAGTAGGCATCGGTTTCACACGTCTACCTTTATTTCCTGTAAAACTTTAATTTTAATGTAAATTTTAAAATACAATTCTTAGAAAAATTACGCAGTAACAAAGAGGCGCGAAGGGAAAATTATAACCTAAAATAAAAATAAAAACTGCAAATGACAATTAAAACACATAATTTAATCGTAGAGGAAATGGTAGGATATTGTATGTTAATTTTTTCGCCACTGTTATTACGTTTTACGTACGGTATTTGTTACACTATTAAATGTGACACATAAAATATGTATTTCATTCCTTATTTTTTGTGAGAAGATATTCATTACACTGCATTAAAAAAATTTATATACAAATTAAATTATCAGAAATAAAATTATTCTGTCGAAAATAACTGAACAGGCCAAAATTAATTCATACATCTGTGTTTATTTATGATAATGAAAATTTCGGGGATAGTTAATTGCACAGTTTCTAACTGGCCACTGCAATCGTGTATTCTGCGTTCGCTGCCCAGACATACCACAAAAACAATCCTCTGTGCAGAAATAAAAAATGACGGGAAAAATCATGCGGCACCAGAATACTCATTAGTATTTTTTTTTTTAACGGCCTTAAATTTATAATATAGATTGCACATTCTCGATTTCATAACTGCTCCCAAAATATTCTAAAAAGAAAATAATAATGCGCAACCATTTTCTAAATTGATTGAGAGAGTGCCATTCAACGTTCTTACATTTCTGTTTAAGATGTGGTTATTTAATGATTTATTTGCGTTGCGTTGATATACTTAATCAAGGGAGGAAGTGGCACAGAATGCATACGCATATACATATGCATATTTATAATATGACTGTGTGCTTTCGTGCGTGCGCAAGTGTGAATGCTGTCAGGCGGTATTCGTGAGACTTAAATTGGCCAGATATGTTTCAAATAAGAGATAAGAAGTTCGAACTTTTCTAGAACCGGTTATGTTCCCCCGCTTACGGCAACACATACGAACGTATAGGCCTACAGTTAGTTGAGCGCATAGCGGAATCGAACTCTACATATATGGTCACTGTCGCACAAGAGGCTGCAGACAACATCCCCCCGCATTGACCAGTGGGAAATTCATAACAACGATTATTGTTTCTTCTGACACAATCACCAGGAGATATGATTAAAATATTTAAAGTGTTTTATTGTAAGGCATTTATCTTAATAGTTACGTGCGACCGAAGATAGTATGACTGAAATGTTACCTTCGGAAATGCTTCCAGGGTTAGAACGTTTAGCCTTCGGAGCTGAACACATACCGCTCGACTAGACAGCGAACGTTAGTTATGCTCAGTACATCAGGCTATCTACAGTCGTGTGTTACAATCAGCGACGGTAATTGTAAACGTTCTATTCTCGCACTGGTGTAATCTATCATCCCGATGCCTCGGAACACTTAAGTTAGAATATCTACGCTCGGTTTTTTTTTCACATAGCATACTTTAGAATCTCAGACACTAATGTGGTTACTACAAAACAAAGGAAAAATAATGATAAAATTCTTTGCACGTGTCGTTTAAATGGCAGGATATGGAGAAATATAGCTATGCTAACAAACTTGAGTGAAATAACTATGAATATAAGCTGTTCACGGTAAAGTGAGCATTTTTAAAGCCACGCATAAAAGTTACTTTCAGTTTATTAGTATAATTTCACCAATTGTTAATATAAAATTGATGTGTGTCTAATACACACAATTTATACATTTTATAGGCCTATCTCAAAATTTAACGTCTGGGGTCACAATAAAATATAATTTTTTGGTTATATGCCTGCTATGAGAGCTTTCTTAAAAAGTGCTCACTTTACCGTGATTAGACTATATCTTCATATGCCGCCCATATGCTGCCCGTAATTACACGAGTGAAATAAAAAAACAGGCAGTGTATTCAGTTTAGTGACATAAAACCTTATTCAAGTAGATTATATGCTCCTTAACTTGTATTGAAAATGTAGGGAATCGACTGTCGGCTAACACAAATGTAAGGTTGTATCGAAAATAAGAATCAAGGAAAATATTTAAAATTATAATGTAGGGCTGTTAGCACAACAAATTATCCAACGAGTTCACTGGCGTTCTCACAGTGTACCTATAAGGCCCTGCTTATAAGTAGGCGCTCTTAACATGTATTCCCGCACACATTCGCCCAAACCCAGGGATTATTTCGCTCGTATTGAATATGGATTTCATGGTTTACGAAATTATGATAAAATTCTTATTTAAAGTAGTCATCAAATAATTTATATAGAATCATGTAAGTTTCAAGACATTTCTGTATGTGTTTCTGGAATAAAAACTACACATAATTAAATTCACTGACTTCGGAAAACCAACCTCGCCAAAAAACAATTTTTTTTGCGAATGTTTATGTATCATAAATCCCGTTATTATCAAAATAACACAACTTTCTGAACTAGTGCCAAGAACTTTTGTCTTGCATTTTCCAGAAAGTATTACGATACTGTTCCATGTTGTTGGTCCGCATCGCTTCCGTTTCTCCGTCCCACTCGACCGAGCGAAACAGCGTCCCAAGGACAGAGCGATAATGCGAGAAGCAGGCGACGATTTACAAAAGCGAGCCACCGCGTTTGCGAGATGTCTCCCGGAACTCGCGCTCTCCCCGACCTTGGGCGGATCTAATTTCTGGGGTTATCATTTTAAGAATGTTCTGACCATTGCCCTAGCCTCTTTCATCGAGTCTCGGGGTGCGGGTATCCGTCTGGATCGGGCCAGCAAGACTACTTAAGTCTGTTGCCTGGTTTTAAATCAGTGCGATCTGGGTAAAGGGAAATACATGTTAATGAAGTTCGGTTTTTGGAAACCAACTTTGAAGATATAAACTTGAAACGCAATTCTGAAAGGGATAAATGATACTCTTAAGGGGGAAGTAGCCTTGCTATCTTGGATTTACATATTTTCCTCATTAACTTAATTTTCGGTGTCAATATTTAAAAACCGAGCTAGTCATGACATAGGGAACATTTTAACAGTTATTTATAAATCCCACTTATTTTTCTTAGATGATTAGTGTCACATCTGTAACCGTAATCAAACTTTATCTAATTATTTAATAATTTCAGTCCCACATGGGAAAATACAGGTATATTTGAAACCCTACAAATTTTAAGAAATTCGTTAAGTAGTCGTCCATGTCATGTCTAGCTTTGATTTTTTTTTTATTTCTTGTCATACATTTTCATTACGAAGATTTGTAAGAAAATTCGAAGATGGAGTGGATACTACCCCCTTGCTCTGTATCAAGGTAAATATAACAATTAGTTTTCCAGCAATTTTTTATTTAAGTACTAAGGCTTCTGATCATTCCAGGAAATAGGCAATACATTAATGTTTAAAAAAATGCTTTGATAGTAAAGAAAAACATATTTTTCTGCTCAAATAAGTCCATGGTTGTATATATCTATCTTTAACAGGAACGTCAAAAAAATTGTATTTTGCAAATACATAGTACAGGGGCGAATTTTACAATAGAGCCAACAGTATATTGACGGGAAGACGGGTAGCACCACAGTCCAAGAAGAGAGAGCACCCCCTTACTCCCTTCGTGGTTAGCAGAAATCTGCTGTTTGGAGTTTCTTTAGGTATTCCTTCCATCCTGTGGCGGGCCCCAGGTATTTTTTGTGAAATAGTTGTTAACGCAAATACGCGTATCTCGGTAAATAAATGTTCTGCGATTACGAACATATGTCAGAAAAAATAAAAAACTATTATCTAACCTCCTATTTTTTACTTTTCTCATTTAAAGTGTATTTCTGGAGAAAAAAAATCGTGGATATGGTAAACTATCGAATTTTTAATGCTTGTCTATGCAGTTTCCTTAAGCGGCAAGAGGAAAGTACAAAGATACGGGCATAGTTTAATCCTTGGGCTTTCATCGCATGTAAAAAACCCCTATGTTACAGATCTAATTTGCACAGTACAGCGTCACGTCGGAAACACTGCACGCCTTGCACGTAGGAGCGATGAGACACTAGGCTTGCGTGCTAGTGTCGCCCGTATCGTTCCCTGGCTTCTTGACCTTGGACGCGGTGTTCCCACGCCATGTTGAATTATTGGTCCTATCCTATTTCTATTGTATACCGATACTTATTACGAAACTGCTACTATACAATCATGATAATATACGTTACACTGAAGTACAAACATAAATTCTGAAAATTCGTTAAGTATTCATGCCGTATTATTTCGATAATTATGAACAGATTAATGCCATTTTACAATCACCATATCACACGTGGATGAAGTTTGACGACTAAATTTGATCACTCAATTGTGATAATGCTATGATAACAAATATTTGGTTATTTCACCGAAAAGAAAGTTATGGTATATAAATGGAAAATTCAACATGGCGGGTGGGGCCGAACCTTAAGCGTCGGATGTGCGAAGACAGCGAAGCGACGATCCATCACTGCGTCGAGTGGCGGCGAGAGTGAAGGCTGCGGACTGCGAGCATCGGTACAGTGGAGTGTGAGACTGGCGGGCGGGACTATTGAACTGGATGCGTGAGTGAAAGACATTTGGAATGATGGCACTAGACAGCTAGAATACGTGTAAATAATGAGTGTGAGTTAAGTGATTAACCAATATAGACACAGCGAAAAGGACTTTAATTAGAATTGGGATAGACATTAAACATTACGTTCACTAAGAATAACAAGAGCCACTGTTAATATAAATAGCCCAATATTCTAAATTACAACTGTGTGAATAAATTGAAAACATTAAGTTTAGTTCTTTCATTTTTATTAAGACCTCCATCTCTCATGGACTCAGATGCACCTATCTGGTGTCTTGTAATAATACCTTTATTGCAGGGTAGTTTTTAAAAACATTTTCTAGGGGGAAGAGAAGAACATTATAAAAACAATATTAATTAACCAGGCCACTACGTTTAATACTGAGTTCCTTTTAATGGGAGTAACTAAAATATTTAAATTGATTTATTAAATTTAAGATATACGTTTGAAATTTTCAAAGTGCGATTTTGGGGAGGACTGGAGCATCACAGTACCCTCAGAGATACGACTTTGTATGTCAAGTTAGTGTATTTTTGGCTTTAAAGCTGCAGCCCGTTTAATCTATAAATAGAAAGCGACTGCGAATGAAAAAAAAAACGCGGATGAGTGAAAATGACAGAAAAGAAATCAATAGATGTTTACTACACGCGAGTGAGTGTAGTTAATAACATTCCGACAAAGGATTCTTGATGGGAAAACTAAACAAATAGATCCATGGGCGAAAGTGTTTTCCGTTAGATGAGCATATTTTTACACTGAAAGAAAATAAAGAAATCATAGTAACTATCAATCCATTCAAATTTAAATCTGCATGGGTATGTTTGACTATAATATAATTAAATGTTTATAGACAAGTCACCACCTTCCACGATTGAAGAAAATAATAAAGGGAGCATATCCATAATTTACAAAAATAGCCACCATATTGATGCAGTCCTTTCAAAGAAAAAAAATACTGGCAAATACAGAAACCGGAAATTCCAAAGAATAATAAAATACCCCATAAATAACTGTCTAATATTTTTCCAGCATCAAATACAATTGCTTTGGAATTCACCATGCTTACAAAACTTTTGCATATATCGATTGCGAAACATGTTTTGCAGGATTATTTTTCTTGATTTCAGTTCCTTGCCTTACATATACGTCCTAGAATACAAAGAACGAATTTGGGTGAATTTATGTTTCATATACACTTAGAATGCAACAAACGCAGTCTTATTTTGCTGTTGAAAACTGCTGTGTAGATTCTGCATTTAATAATATTATTCTATATTTCAAATCATGTCTACCGTGGTAGAAAGTATTTTACTGGTTGTGTAAATGTCAAATTAAAATTACATTTTCACTTTCCATTTCTTACAGAGGGTATAATGGACTTGTAGACGATACTGCTGTCACATGAAGCCAAGAAAGACAAAAATGGGCTGTACCTGACCCACGTCTTTACTGCCGTCGGCAATGGTAAACCATTATACAATCATCGTGCCAATAATCATAATGACTTCAGTGAAAGACTGTTGTAATACATACCTATGTGTAAATTATTTTTATTTGCAATATAAATAGCAACGACTATAACTAGTTCCTTTTTTGAATTTTAATACTTTAGACGCATAGTTTTACTGTTACTGAAAGACTTTCTCGCTCTATTTATTAGTGTTATCGCTGAAATCGTGAGAGACAGCGATTATTACAAAGGTGCTGCACAATTTACCGTTGGAGTAATGACACATATCTCCGAGGCGAAAGGAAGAAGGCGCGAATCAGTGAAGAAGTGGAGAGAGATAGGCCGATAGCTACTTTTGTACTAGCGACCTTGAGGAGTCATCTGCAGGAAGAAGTAAAGACGCTTGCGGTCCACTACCGCAAAAACAACATTCCGTGCTGGGACAAATAGCAGGTGGACAAGCAATATGTCTAAATATTTCACTGAAATTGTAATGTTCAAACAGGCGGTCAGCGGAAATTGGTTTCTTTCTTTTTAACACATCAGAACACACATTTGCGTCGTATAGCTGGCCTTTAAAAGGCTTGTCCTATTTTTTCCCCTATTTTTTCTTTGTCTATTGTATATACCACCGCCACATATTGTCCATTGTCATGAACCTAAGAACCAATATTCAAACAATGATTGACAGTCATCGTGAAGTTGTTCAAAAACTTAATATAGCTTTGTACGTGTAAGCTATTTGAGGTGAATTGAGCACTTTGAAAGCCCTGCCCATCATTTACTTTCATACTTCTCTTGTATCCTTCCACCATTCATAAAATTAACATTCCAATGGGCCCAATCACTTTATTCATAGCCGATGAAATCTGACGTGTGACATTTTTAGGAATGAAAATGTGTTATTAATATACCCCCTTATTCTCATGTGCATAAAATATAAAAAACCAAGTGAAATAAATTTAGTGCCAACAAATTTAAAAATCACACTTCAAACACGGCGTTAAGACATGGAACTTCTTCTCGTAAACCACTGTCAAATTTACTGGGCACATTGTAATCCCTGTGTCTACCGTAATATAAAAAAATAATGACCCTGTACTTTTTTAAAAGGTTGGTACCAAACTTGCTAAACTAACCGCGAAAGGTCTATAGATTGGAGGCGAGCAAGCAAAAGAGTCGTTCGACCCAAAAGCAGACGTAGAATCTTTATTTCTAAAAGTGCACAAAAACGACCAAACTATTCGGCGCATGATGGCTGATATCTCCTCGTAATTCTGAACAATATTCAATGAAACAGATAATGTCAGCAGGGCCAACAAAATTCATTGTACGTCGCTAGTGCGTGTCGGTCCAATATGACGAAAGAGTATAAAAGTCACCAATATTAAACTAGGCTTACACGGATACACAATCACGCGCCAACAGCCTCGTCGACGTGGCACTATTTTTCAGTGATGAGCTACAAAATGCGAGAATCATTGAACGCTTGCCTCGTAGGTCAAAGGCTCACCCAGGTTTCAGCCACCTTTCTTCAGAGATAATGACAGGGTACGACTTGAGTAGAGCTGCAGCATTTTCACAAAACTCTGTGAATGCACTGTGAGATGTGAGTCTGTTCGAAAAAAAGGACGTAATTTACACCCACATCTCCAGTAGGAAACATATAATTATCATAAGTTTTTTTTTCTCTGTAAAACGAGTTTAAAATCCTACTCTTTCATCCTCGTTTCAGAAAAGGTCTATCTTTTTTTTTTTTTTACTAAACGAGTTGGATACGTTGATTATAGCCTTGAAATCTAATTGATGTAGCGTTTTCCCTCGAATTGAATGGTGCCTGAGTCTTTGTGTGGTCCACATTATACACGGATATAGTCCTACATACGCATGGTATACTTCCGACATTCGGCATGATTCAGTTTACGAACACAAGACTAGAAGTAATGCGAAAACTTGTACAAACAATGATGTTACGTTGATTTTATCTTTAAGCATGAATTTGCAACGTAAAATAACAACACACTTTATTTTTTTCCACCACTGGTATATTTATGAAATATTCTTGTAAACACTAAGCAGGTTTTAGCCTATACTTCACTCCTGGAAGAGGGTAGAGTTTTTCAAATGTGACTTACAGCTATACGAACGTAAAAACTATACGGGCTATTAGAGCGACCCATCATAGGTATCGCCAATGGGAAAAATTTAAACAGAAAACCTAATAAACACAGTTAACAACGTCATTCCGGAATCTAGGAATACAAGCTTGCCAGATGGCTTGCAATAGTGAGCATTTTATTAGCTTAGCTTAGTTAAGTTATTTGACCTTTTTACGATTTAGTTTACAAGAGACTACACATAATAACACAGTACGATTTATGCGGTACCCGTTGTGAAACAAAATAGTGATATCTGTTTCCTCAGGTACTATTATCGACACTTCTACACACCTGACATAAACTGTGTACGATTGAACGGGGTTTCTCTCTGTAGCAGGACGAATAAACTTCCAAAACTGACACATGAAAGTTTTGTTTGCTATTGCAATTACGGATTCTATTACCGCGTTTTTATCATGACAGCTGAATACCATAAAACCGATATGTTCACGGCCTCACTGACACTTGGCGGTTATCAAAATTCATTCTCCACAGTAACACCAGGAACTAAGCCCTTTCCTCGCCGTTCATTGCCGTTTATATCTCACACCAAATTCAACTGTCTCGCTATTTATTACTCACGCCAAATAAGTGTTCTTATTTCACTCAGTGGGGGCCGCGGTGGTGGGGTGGCCCGACTGCTTGCCTCCCACCAAGGTGAACCGGGGTCGATTCCCGGCGGGGTCGTTACCCGGATTTTCGCATGAGGGAATCGTGCCGGACGGAACCGCTGGTCAGCGGGTTTTCTCGGGGATCCCTCGTTTTCCCCGCTGGTGCATTCCGGTGCCGCTATATACTCACCTCGCTTCGCACTCATCGGCTCTCTAGACCCCAATGTTAAAAGCCGCACAAATCTCTCCACCTCTTTCACTCACGTTCTTGTTTATACCTCCATAGCCATTATATTTCTAGAATTACGTGGTCTTATAGATTCATGAAATTCTCTACACCTACAGCTAAACTAACACGATAATCATCAGTGTGTTAAATAAAAAATTATTATTATGTAGCCGTATGTGACGTGATGTATAATTAAAAAGCGTCGGGTATAAAATTAATTACCAACATTTTTTCCTTGGCGGTTGAAAGGGGGCGGGGGAAGGGGGCAGCTGAACTTAGAGTAGTTTTCGAATCGAACATTTGGCAAATTTTCCGTTCGTCAGCACATAGTTCACCTCGACGTTGTGGAAAGCAATAACAAAAATATCGAAAGTGGGGTTTGCACAAATTAGAACCACTCCTTCTTTCGGTGCAAGGATTTATAACGCTACAGAGTCATTCGTTTGCATTATATCATTATTACCTCAGTAGGAGACACGTTCTTTTAATTCTCAGTAATAATTAATAGGTTAGAAATAAGTTTGAGTATTACAGCGAAGCCTCTGAAATTCACAAGTGAACACACCTACAATTACTAATTAGTAAAGTTGTCAAGAGGGTTTCGTTGTAAGAGCTTCCTCATTCTGCGAAGCAATGTAGTCAGTAAGAGTAATTTAACGCAGTCATATAAGAAAGTCTCACACAAATAAAGGGAAATATTCATTATATATATACGCAATTTCACGAAGATTATTTAGCAGGTATTTTCCATTATCTCTCATGATAATGACTGTGACACACATACCGACAGTAAAACCGTCGAACAGTGCCTTTGAAGTAAAATTACCAGCTCGGAAATGAGTTGAACAGAAGGTTACGAAGCGTGGCCTGCGTCGTCTTCGTGTCGTCCAACGGAGGATAATTAGCGGTTCCTCGACGGAAAAATAATTGGAAAAAAAATTTCTGTAATTCACAGACGCGTAATGGATCACACGGAAATTATTTGAGATTCCTGAGATGTTTCCGTGAAACTGTACCCTTGGCAGGGAATGACAATCGTGCGCGTAAGAAATGTGCCGTGTGCGTGACTAGTTTGATGTCTGCTTTTAACGCTTATAGAGTTCCTGTCGTAAACCCAAGAAGTCCAGAGAAAGACTGCCCGCAACATTTTTTTTTTTTTTTCAAATAACTGTGGCTCTGATTTGGAATATGAGATGTAAATAGGATTGTTCTGGATACACGTACGTTAGTCGTTTTGAAAACTGACGTAAAAATATTTAAATATGAATTATAAGTTATTAAAATTTTTGCAGAAAATATTTATACGAGAGAATTTCCATACGCATATTGGCAAATATTTATGTTTTTATCACGTGACACTATCGAAATGCCTCAAACTAAAAGTATACAGTAGCAATGCTATAGGCTGTTCACGATACAGTGGGCACTTTTGAGGCCCTAGTTACTTTTCCCTTTCAGAGATTTTTTTTCACTTAGCCACCTTTTAAAATAAATATTGCCACGTAAGTAACAAACACAATGTTTGTATTCCACTGCACACAGAAGTTAAAGTCAAAGGCTAAAATAAAATGTATTTTTTGACTAGTATTCCAAATGAGAGGGCTTTCAAAAGTTCTCTCTTTACCGTGAATGTCCTGTATACAAATTAATACAGTGATATGTGCAAAATACAAAGACAGTTCCATTTGCCCTAATTTGGAGATAACATTTTATAATAAACTGTCAAGATATTGAAATACTTTTTTAATTTGATAGTGGCCTAATTGTATGCGATCCAATCAATGATAGCTTACGACCAAAAAAAGAGACTCTTCAATAAGTGGAACTATTTTATTTTAGTGGCGGCGACAAGTTTATTGGCTTTTTAGGATTTTGCGTGGAGATTATTTTCGGTCACCTCGGGAATTCCTCAGTCATGCGTTTCTTCTACTTCAGCCGAAAGTCTTAAAAAAAAAGTATAGTGACTTCAGGGCTGAAAAGTTTACTTACCAACTTTTCTCTGCAGAATAAATGAATAATAAGGATCACGTGTACCTTATTCCAAAACAACTTATGTACTCATTGGACTTTAGTATAACTTTTTGATGTGTGCATGTATGCATACATACACACACATATAACTACTTAGTAGAACTACCCAGTGATGTCCGGGTATTATTATGGGTTACAAGAGATTTTCGTCCCATTTTAGGGGTTTTGGACCCAATAGGGGCCAGGAGATTCACGAACCTGTTTAGGGGTTTCCGTCTTCAAAAAGGGCAGGAGCACATTTGGGCAAACACAGTATTTTAAGTTGTTGGGAACTGAAGGGTGTACCTGCCTGACTCAAATCCTTAGAACGGCGTAGAAATGAGACACACCATACCGTTTTAAGGTTTTTGAGGTGTTTGGGCTAAATGTAGGGCTGGAGCTCACTTCGACTTACGCAGTATTTCAAGTTGAGTACCGAAGGGCATATGTAGCAAATTTGGTTAAAATCCGTCGAATGGTGTAGAATTGTATAAGGAACATACATACACATAAACCTACATAAATACATACGTACATACCTAATGTATAGGCCATTCACGGTAAAGTGAGAACTTTTGAAAGTCCCCTCATTTGGAATACTAGTCAATAAATATATTTTGTTTTAGCCATAGATGTAAACTTCTGACTGCTGTGGAATATAAACATTTTGTTCATTACTTACACAGCAACATTTATTTAAAACCGTGGTTAAATGATAAAAAATGGCTGAAAGAAAAAAGTAACTAGGGCCTCAAAAGTGCTCACTTTACCGTGAACAGCCTATACATATTAATGAATACATACATACTTTGACTTTTAGCAGGGTGTCTACTGATTTGAAGAATTGAAATTCCAGTGTATTCCAGTATGTACAGTAAGTAAAAATATTTTCAGTATAATTCCATTATTTTCATTGTCAGTAGACACCCTTGCATATATATATATATATATATATATATATATATATATATATATATATATATATATATATATATATATATATATATATAATATAAACACGTTAAATATCTTTTACCAAAGTCCCATGAACGCATAAGTGATTTTTGAGTAAGGGTACATGTGATCTTAATAATTCATTGTTTTCTGCAGAGAAAGTTGCCAAACAAACATATCATCCCTAAAGTCACTAGAATTTTCTAATACTTTCGGGTGGAATATAAGAAGCGCATGACTGATGGATTTCAAAATTAATTGCAAAATAATGTGCTCGCAAAATCACACAAAGTCATTAAACTTGTCGCTACCAATAAAACAAAATCGTTCCATTCATTTAAGAGTCGTAGAATGATTAAACGACTCTTATTTCAAAACTTTTGAGTGCACGTGATTCGGATGTTATCGTTATAGCACCTAGTATTTCGCAGATTGATCTGGTGGCAGGCTAGGCTGGACAGCCCTCTATACACTTGAGACATCTTCGTTTACATATTGGTTGCTGTGATCGAGTGAGTCCTCTGTACATGACTGTTAAACACTCACTCACACCACTGCGTCCTGCGTATTATTGGCTCACAGTTGAACGGGGCGTGTCTAAATAACTGTCGTCCAATCACAACGGTAGGAGAAAATATACAAGTGTTTGGAGTCTACGTCGTCTACGAATACTCGTGGCTCTAGTTATAGTATAGGGAGGGCTGCGATTAAAATGTAATCAGTTGGTACGGACCGCGGCTGAACCAAGACGCTCGGGGAAAACCGAGAGTTTCTTCGCGACGGCGCGGCGATGGTATCAGAAGGTGGGCTGAAGGGCGCAGACAGGTGCGGTAGCGGCATATAGGACACGGTGTGCGGACACGCGAAGGTCTGTCGTGTTCGCATCGACATTAGAGGCAATTAGGACGCTGCGCGGTGCAGCACCGGGCCTTGGGGCATCTACGGCCATCCGGCCTTCCACGTCATCTTCCGCTTGGACGGACTCAAGAGGTTCCCGTAGGCGGACAGAATCCATCGCCGCCCTGCGTGGGCTCGAACCTTTTCGGACCCACACTTTAATATACGGTTTCATGTGCTGCAAACAAAAAATTATTTAAATGCGTGCTGTACTTAAGTCGTCGTCTACAGTCGCCACGTTGTCACAGCCAATGAGCTGTAGGCCATACGCTAGGCGACAGTTACAAGAACCATTTACGACTTAGATCCAGTAAGACTGATTGCGTATGATCCACCCACAGGTAAGATCATTGCTCATTAGTAGAGCCACGAGTTTTTTTCGCGAAATACTTCTTCTTTTCTCCTACTGTTCTGATTGGACGACAGTTCTTTAGACACGCCCCGTTTATTTGTGAGCCAGTAATAAGCAGGCAGCAGTAGTGTGAGTGAGTGTTCGACAGCTCTGTACAGAGGCCTCACTTGATCACAGCAACCAATATACAAACGATAATGTCACGAGTGTACAGATGGCTGTCCAGTCTAGCTTGCTCCCAACTCAGTCCGCGAAATACCCGGGGCTCTAGTCATTAGTAGAGTTTCTCAATGTGCAGCAAAGACTAAAAATTACCTACACGTGCGTAATGTGCACAATTGTGTACATTCACGATTACTTCCAGCTTATCTGAAGTCCTGCTAAAGTTCTACTTCCAGGATATTCCTCCACCTCATGCTAACAAAGCTTAACCGATACTAAAAAATTACACCGAAGGGACAGCGCACTGCATTCGTGCGCACTCGCTGTAATAATATTTTGCATGAGAACGATTTCTTACTAGGCATTACCAACACATCTGTTTTCGCTCTGTTTTCATTCGTACTGATTAAATGAACTATTATAATTTCTAGACGAAATAGAAGGAAAATTACAATTTAACCAAAACCAATGTCCTTTTATGGTAACTGAAGTATAAAACGCTTGTGAGTCATGGTATATTTAGAAAACAACCAAACACTTCAGACATGGGGTGATTATGCAAAGGTTTGATTTAAAAAGGGTGATGAAATCGCGAATAAACAATGCCTTTGGAGTACGATTACGGAGAAGGGGCGTTTGTTAATGTTTTTTTTTTTTTTTTTTCCTTCATATATTACTTACTGTAGTTTTTCTTCACAGTTTCTTCAAATTTTTTAAATGAAACCTTTGAAGAATTAAATCCTATATGTCTTGTTTGGCTGTTTCCTAAATATGTTACGTATCGCAAGCGTTTTACACCTCTGTCAACATAAGATAATTTTATTCTGATTGAATTGTAATCTAACAAATTCTTATTATATATTATAATATTTCACTTTGATTAATGTAAATAACAACAGAGAGAAAATAGATGTGTTGGCAATGCCTAGTAATAAATAGTTCTTATGCAGAATGCTGGTACGCACGAATGCAATGCATTGTCCCTTTGGTGTAATTTTAGAGATTTAGCTACGCTTTGTTCAATTGAGGCGAAGGAATATTTTGAAAGTAGAACTTAAAGCAGAGCTTCGTAAAATATTTAGGTAACCGTGAATGGATTATACTCATTCTGTAGGCATTGCCCATCGTTTTTTCTTTCATTCTAAACGAAGCCTATAATGTTTCAAGAAACGGTCGGTAAACACTGAACTCACACACTTGCGTTCGAGGATGGAACGCGGGCACGTTAATGCGTGCACGCAACCAAATTGGCGGGCGCCCGTCGTCGTTTTTAAGGCCGAGTTCACAAGGACCCGTCGCGTCCGTCCTTCCGTCATCCGTCCCCCAGTCACGTGACCAAAACCTTGCCAAGCTTTAACTTTTGTCTGACGAACGGATGAAATTACAGCCTTCTAAACTTGCAAGTTTTGTTTCTCGTTCATCCCGAGTTCTTTACAAGGCTGAGTAGTGTGTGCAGTGTTTTATTTTGGCTGTCTTTTGTTTTCATCTTGCTGCAAGCGGTGTTAGCTGGGGCTGGCAAGCGACGGTCGGGCGCCTGGGACGGTGCGGCCACGACGAGCCAGCCCCGCTGTTTTGAAAACATTCTCCCCGCCGAGGAAGGTCGTGAGGCTAGGCGGGGTAGTATATAAGGTTGGGAAGCTGGCGGCTCGCGGCCATCTTGCTCCCGAGGGACCAGCGGGACGCCAGCACTGAGGACCACCAGGCCGTGGCCCCCACTTCGACTCCCAGCACTGCCACTGTCGAGGTGGTCTTGCTCGACGACGCCGACGCGACAGCTAAGGGTAAATATAATCCCAGTAGCACGCCTGAGGTTATGCAGGATTAGAGACTTCGCCACAAATACTTAAAGAATCCTCAAGTCAAGAGCACTCTACAGCTGTCTGTGCTGTAATTTAATTAAATGTCTTAACCATTATTGATGATTGCCGCTATAAAGTAAATATTAAAGTATTGTACTGGCCAAGGGCTATTTATATTGCTAGGTGTAAATCTAGCTGTGATTAGCAAAGCCTAGTGAAACTGTAAGAGTGCTTTATCACCTAGCTACTGACATCCCCCTTCCTTGCGTGGCCTGATTCATCCACAGAACAGGTCGCAGCAATATTTTCGTTTATGTAACTGTAAAATGATATTAAGTGTCATTTTTCCTGAAGATTAATTGATAATTACGTTTGGAAACACGAGCTACTTTTGTGCAATATAAAAATAATAAAACTATGCTTTATATGCTACTGGAATTTACATAGATTCTTTCCGTTACGTACGTGTATAGTTGTTTTGGGTAGAATCCCAATGCCGCAATATATTTTCACTTTTATAGAGAATTTTTTCCTACTTGTAAACAATTTTGTTTTTATTAGTTTGCAGCAATGAAAGTACGACGGACGTATGAAGTTCGGTTGTAAATCGCTCGGCTAGGAGACGGACGCCACGGGCTGTTATAAATCCTGCCTAAAGCCGGAATCACATAGCTCCGACGCGTACGACACGACGGCCAACAGCCAATGAAATACAAGATAGATCGTCGTAAGCCCGACCGATTCTGTCGTTTGACCAGCAGTTTTTGATTAGAAATAATTTATATTCTTCGTCGTGTCGTGTGGCACTACGCACAGAATGTACAGTACATACAACCTTGTAAAATGAAATTGTACTGCATGATTTCCCTACAATGGCAAATACGCCGCTTAAAAGAACAATAAATTGAAAATTACTGTATCTAACTCTTAAAAATAATAATTTTACCTTTGTATGCATTAACGAAACCAATTTGTCACCATTATGTATTACAAATTTCCCTCTTGTTCGCCGCCTTTGAAACTAACGTAGCATATCAGCGCCTTCTAAATAGTTAGGTTAAATGCCGAGAGCGTGGTGTCGGTCGTGCTGTAAATTCAAGTAGTCACATTGAAATGTGTCGTGGTTGCGTTTTTGGTTGTGCCGTGGTGTGTTGGTCGGGGCTATGTGATTCCTGTCTAAAGCTTCTTACACAATAGAAAACTTTAGCAATTGACTTTACGTTTCCTTTCCTCTGACGAAACCACCAATACACAATACAATTGTAAAGTCAGAGTTCAGACAATTGAACATCGGTTCTGTGAGCTTCGTAAAAATTTGCATCTTGTTATTTAAATAATTACATTATCCAGAAATGCATTTTACCTGCCTTTTTAAAATAGGCTTAAAATTTACATTAAAAGTTTATTTAAAACAAAAAATTCATTTGTTTACTTTTATAAAATATGTCAATTCATATATTTTCTCTTCACATTATATTTGTTTGCCATTTATTTAATTTAAGACGAGTTTTGTTTAATATACCGAAATTAAAATCGCCCTACAATAAAATAACTCACTTTCTACATAACCTCTGTTAGATGCTCGGCAAAATGGCTGCTTGATTTTGACTTTAAATTTCAACTTTTCGAAATCGTAAAGTCAAGAGTGCCTGACTTTACCTTTGACAGTTCCATTGTGTCAAGCTCCATAAGAAACAACATGTCGGAAAGCAAACGTCAGTCAAATGGTAAAGTCAAATGTTAAAGTTTTCTATTGTGTATGGGCCTTAACGCGCAGGTTCGTGAGCCGGCGTTGCCGGGGCGGAGTGCAGCCAGACGACCGTGTTTAGGAACGACCCCTGGGACGGGCGTCCCGCAGACGAGCCGCGTTGACGAATCGCGGCCCGTGGCGGTGGGGCAACTAACTGGTTTTCGGGGGAATCCGGCCGGGGAAGTAGCCGGCTGTTTCCGTCCCTCTAATTACGCCGCACCAAATTCGGCGGCCATACCCGACGGAAGGAGCACTTTCTCGAACTCCGCAGCGGAGCAAATGTTTAAAATTAGGTGCCCGTAAATCTGTGGATAATTACGGCTCAATGATGGGACTCCTCCGACAAATAGAACCATTTTATTTTTATTGTTGGACATAAAGGGGCCCTTTTAATTAACGGCGGATGGAAGATATAAAAATATATGTGTTGGAAAGCACGGAAGGGTATCGGACCTGCATCGTAAGCGGTACACTAAATCGATAAAGTTTTGGTGAAAGCTTGAATAGCCGGTGAGGACGAAACGAGGCGAAGATGTACGAGCACGGGCGGAGGAAACGGAGATACTTCGAGAAAACCCGCCGGCCAAAGCAACATCCATCATGTTTCGCACATGGAAAAATCCGTGTACCAAACACCCACCCGCCTTGGCCTGGAAGAAAATGGAAGGTTCCAGTAGTTGGTAATATAGTCATATTTCAGTAAATAAATTGAGAAAATAATGTTAGACGATTTTAGAGGGAAAATGTGAACACTTAATAATAAAGGTTGGTCGAGAAATTCGTTTTCCAGATTTTCCTGTACACAGTAAAAACATTTTATTTACACCAAAGAAAAAAATTTCTTTGAGGCTCTTTAGCGTGCGGTAAAGAAACATTGCTTAACAGCAAAGAAAAGCTTTAAAAAAATATCTTTAGTGTTACAAAATTTTTTCTTTAAAAAATTTTCTTTACCTTAATGCAACCAAGTATTTTATCTTTGCTGCAACATAAAGCTTGCTTCACTAAAACTGCAATTATCTTTAACTTAAATATGGTAAAATTACCTAACAAGTGTAAGGCAATATTTGCAAACTTGTGTGGGAAACATAGTTTTCTTAATATTACCTAAATTGTATCGGATTTTCTCCCACTTTTGTCGGGTACTTTTTTCGTACGATTAGGGAATAATACCTTACATGTTATGTAAATTTACTCCACATTTAACAGGTAATTCTACCTTGCATGTAGACGTAATTAGCTTCCCTTACATGTAAAAGAATTTTACCTCAAATTTTTTTAAAGTGAAATTATTGTTAAGGTAATGCAATGTTTTTGTTACCATTATTATATGCTTTAAACAACAATTTTCTTTGCGCCAAAGCTACTTTGCAGTGGTTCATATATGAAAAAAAAAATTTCTTTGCTGCAAAACAATTTGCATTGTGGCACAGAAAGTGTTTTTAGAGTGTACATTTGACAGTGGTTTAATTAGTGGTTTAAATAATGGTGCTAATTATAATAATCAAATAATAAAAACTTAACACGTTAAATCATTTTTGTCTGTAGTAAAAAAACTTTTTAGTGGGTCAGTATAAAATATTCGTCTGGATGAAATCACCACGTTTTGCAAGGTGATGGTGCGGAAGATTCTAAAGGAAGCATGCTATTTAAATATAGTCTTTTCCCTCAAGGGTTCCCAAGTAAACCAATCGCAATCATAACAAACAGGAACATTACATGCACGTGACAAAATCAATTTTCCCGATTGCATGGCTGCATTACATGAACTGCGTACATTGCATGTGATGATGAACACTGTACGAGCGCAGACACGTTCATTGCACGTACGCTTTAAGAAATTATTTGTCAATTTACCATTCCAGTGTATACGTACAGTGAGAAAGCGCGAATGATATAATATTTTTTCCCATACATTCTTGGTAACGTTCCTACAGTTGCTCAGGAAAGAGTCAAATGAGAAGGGAAGTTCCCAACTTTGTATAGTAGCAATACTAAACATTCCTATACTTTCAGCCTGATACCTAGTACTATATGCGATTCACGGTAAAGTGAGCACTTTTTAAGGCCCTGCTGATTTTTTTGTTTTCATTCTATTTCTATCTCCTGTCACTTTTAATATAAACATTGCCATCAGACTAATAAACAGAGCGTATACATTTCACCACTAATAAAAGTTAACGTCTGGAGCCGCAGTAAAATCTGATTATTTGTGGTTAATGCAAGTTGAAAGTGTCTTAAAAAGTGCTCACTTTACCGCGAACAGCCCATATTACCCTACACTGAATACGTTAAAAACTTCCATTACAATTTAGGAAGTTTACCAGAATTTTTTTTCTTTACATTGTGGGATGTAATTAAATTAACTTTGTGTAGTTCCGACGACAAGGGAATCATATGCGATGATGGAACAGCGGAGCGAAGATATTTGTGCGGTTATTAACATGGGGGGTCTTGATAGCCACTGAGGATATGGAGCAGCCGGAATACAAGAGCGGGAGACACGGGAGATCCCCGGGAAAACCCGCCGACAGCGGCATTGTCCAGTGTAATTCCCACGCGCGGAAATCGGGATATCGGGCAGCAGCCCCAACAGGGAATTGCACCCAATAAGTTCGAATTTCAGCAAGATCAGATACCGCAATCATTACCTTTTACCCTAAAACTCACTTTAATTACTTTTTTCCTATATGAAAGTTTTGTATTAATGCATAGAGATTATTGCATAGAGATATGAAGGTAATTGAATATCATTTTTGCTTACTTTAAATGTCTCGCTTCAATATTGAGTCAATTTACAAGTAGGGCCCCAGTGGCTCAGTTGATAGAGCGATTATAAGTGGGGCCACAGTGGTTCAGTGGATAGAGCGATTACAAGTGGCTCAGTGGATATAACTAAATAAAGTGGGGCCACAGTGGCCAAGTAGATAGAGAAATAGCAAATGGGGCCGCAGTGGCCCAGTAAATAGATATATATATATAAAGTGGGGCGTTAGTGGCTCAGTCGATAGAGCGATTCCAAGTGGGGCCGCAGTGGCTTAGTGGATAGAACTATATCCAATGTTGAGTTAATTTCACATCTTTTCTTTTCAGTTTTTGTATGATAACAAACATTTGTAACATCAGAACTGTTCTAGACACGTGGCAATTCTATGAAAAAAAAAGTAACGGGCTTGGCCCCTAGTTTAGATACAAACATCTTTTGGAAGGTGTCTATCTCCCAGTTTTTTAAATTGAAAGGTGGGTAAAGGCTGTTCAAGATAGTCACCACTTTAGAAATGAACTTTAGACAAAGTCACTGCCTCTGCGTGCATATATTTTAATGACATTCGCCTAGTAAAGCTGGTAAAGATGGATGGAAAGTAGTTCCATATCTGAAAGTCGAATCAAAAGTGTTAGGTAACCATTTGTGATATCTTAAAATTATTTATATAGCTTTCTGTATTTTTTTAATGCATCGAAGTGTAAAAATGAGCAGTTTTGAAAGCATTTACTATCTTAATAATTTCACCGTTCCATTTGACCGACGGATGAATAAAGTGATGAGGCCCATAGCAATGTTAATTTTACATAAGGCGGAGGAATACACAACGTGTATACACGTATATCTTAAGCAGGGCTTTCAAAAGTACTCATTTTACCGTGAAAAGTGTATAGGAAGGTTTACAATTGGCAGCGTCGAATATGGAGCCAAGACCTCCGCCTTCTTCGCGAGGCTTCCGACTACACAGCTCGTCGACATGAGAAACACGCATTTGTGAATGAGTCCCTCTTCACGCTCAGCTGTGATACCTGGGCATGGCGAGCTCTGTACTTCTGCGTCGCGTTTGCTCTCTTCGTCTTACAACGCGTGCTCATGAAGGCTGCCTTTCAACCTCGTTGCACTCTGCAGCTCGTATTAATCGTACCAACGATGTTTAAACTAACCGTATCTCAGCGAGTCATTGCCTGAACTGTTTATTCGCTCTTCGTCGGCACAGTTAATGAGCACCCACATGAAAAAATTAAAATAGAATCCACAAAAAGAAATTAAAAGTTAGTAAACATACGGTAAAACAATTTCCGCGGTGATACACTCACAAGAGAAATGGCCAGATGGTCGGATCACAACATAAAATGGTCGGACTAGTACCTAATCTGCATGCACCATGTTGGTAAAATCAAGTTTCTTATAGCTGGTTCGCGGGTTAACGAATATTTTTATAAACAATTGAGAAATGACAAATCCTTGTCCATAAATGCACGTATTTTGCTTTGAACACTGTCCGGAATATTAAAAAAAAAAAAAAAAACTGTTTGCATAAAATATAAAAAATGGTCCCACGTCGTAGTGTGGTAACGCAGTGGCTAGGGCGCTCGCCTCCCACCACGACGATCCGGGTTCGATCCCCGGCGGATTTACTCCCGGATTTTCGTATGTGGGAATCGACGATGCCGCTTGCCGGGCGGGCTTTCTTGGGATACTCGCGTTTCCCCAGCCCTTGCATTCCACCGTCGTTCCATCCTAGAGTCTCATTACAGGTCATGACCGGGGATGATGGCCCTGGGTTCACTCCCCCATCAAAGTTTTTTTATTTATTTAAAGAGCACTGTTTAAACTAATGCCCATTTTTTTCTTTCTTTAACAGACCATACTTAGAAGTTGAGTAATAGCAATATATTCGCAACAACTTCATTACATAGTTTAATATAGACGCGGGGCATTTAGGATTCAAGGCTCTGCCCATAAAGCCTGCAGTCTTAGAGTTGAAACGGAAAGTCGAGGTTAAAGAAATTCCTTTTCAGGGCATCAGTAGTATAGATAACGGTTTTAAACAAAAAAAAAATTCAACGCAACTTCCTCAGAGAACACTGCCACGTGAGGAAATTAAAAAAAAAAAAGTATTCATTCATTATTTTTTAATGTAAATTTTAATGTTGAATTCTAAAAAAATTATACACATAAAATTGCCAAGATGTATGTATTAACGCGCCAGTATGTCTCAATAAATGTTATGCAGAATAATTCTTGGGGTAATGGTTATCTTTAGACGTTTGAGAAGGAATTACTTAAATATTGATTCCATATTTAAATTTCTTGGCTACAGGCTTGCTGGACAAAGCCCCAAAACATTTATACGAGGTAAAAAAAGGATGCGCAGTAGTCGAAAACGAAATAAAAGTATGCAGGGTATTCAAGAATGTCCAATAAATCAATAACTGGATCTAGCTGTACCGTGATATATTACACGAATCAGAACTGGAGGGAAAGGAGAAGGAAAGAGAAGAAAGAAGGTTAAAGATATGCTCTTAAAACAAATCATCTAACGCGAAACATCCATTTGTCACCTCAACCATTACTTTGACACTCGAATTTTTTTTAAATTCTAAACTCACCGCAAGCTTCGGTGGATACTTCATTACGTTGTTATTGCAATGAGGATAGCTCACTCTGCCTCTACAATACTTTTAGTGTGACGGACTGCAGACTTATACTGAAACGTGCGTTTGTAAATATGTGTACTGAGTGCGCTAATAATAGCGCGGTAAATATCAAGAAAGAATTAAGTACTGGTTTCTATTTTTTTCTCACACACACGTGGAAAGCTTGCGGCTAGCTATCAATTCAGCAACAGGTTATCAGAGCTATTATGTATTATATCGCACTATTTAGCACATTTAAGACACTAAATTCCTTTCTTAAGAACATTAATTTTCTGTTATATCAACGTCGTATCGTCCAGTTTCGTAAATTGGTTTTCAGATGTTGTATTTATCTCTAGTACGAATATTCCTCAAATAAATGTTCTAGTTTATGCCAGACTAAAACGCGATAGCTCAGTTTGCATGTCAGGAAATGCTAACAGCAATATAAATAAGACAATGAACTGTTAACTTTGATGCCGGTTTTCTTACACACGTTAACCACCGAACTCATGTAAGGACCCGGAAAATGTGTGGCCTTGTTCAGCAGTTACCATTTCAGTGAGTTAGTGCGCCACATTAAAGAAAAAAAAAAAGTTATAGTGATGGCGTGCATACTAAAATTATTTTAACTGCATATTAATAGTAATATGATTTTTATTTTCCTTTGATGCTTCGTTACTTGATACTAGATTTTTTTTAAAACTTTTTTTGTGATACAGTTCAATAAATATGTTGCCTTATAGCGCAAACGATTTAAATAATTAAAACACACAAAATTCTTATACGTGTTAAATAAACACATATATAGTTAGCATTGACAAAATTATGTATCTTAAAAAAATATACAATATCTATCACGTCGCTAATGCCGGCCCTTTAATTTAACTGTTATTATTTATTGCCCTATCTTTTATTTCAGGCATACCAACTAGATTTTTCATTTATGTGATAACTACTAACTGCGAATTCGAATACATAACAACATACTTCGCCCCAGGGAGGAAGGGAAGGAAGTATACGTCGAATGAAAAGTGCCAGGCAACCATTTGTGATAACTTAACTTATTTCTCTTGCTTTCTATTTTTTAATGCATCGAAGTGTAAAAATGAGAAGATTCGTACAATATCTACTTTTATAATCATTCTACAGTTTCACTTGACCGACGCATGAATAAAGTGACGAGACCCGTGGCAATGTTAATTTTACGTAAGGCGGAAGAACACACAACGAGTATACAAGTAGATCTTAAGCAGTGATTTAAAATGTGCATATTTTACCGTGAATAGCATATAGCGATTTTTTTTTAAAAATTGAAGGTTAATTTCAAAAGTTCTCGTTTTACCGTGAGAAGCCCTGAGGAGCGGCTTACCTCATGGTTGTCAGGTGTCTCGAAGTGAAGTCTCTCGGCACTGCGGTGTTGTCCTCGGCGTCTCCCTGCTGCCACGTCTCGGGGTCGAGTCCTGGCGGGGGTGGGTGTCGTGCACTGCACCGCGGTCGACGTGAGGGAGACTGGAGGGACGTCGGCGTCGTGGAGCGGCGGCTGGCAACGAGCCGCGGGCCGCGCGCTGTTTTTATCGCGGGGCGCCCACCGCGCTCTCTCCACACCCCACTGAGGAAGGGGAAGGAGGGGAACCATCCCCCGTGCTCTCCTCCCTACCTGTCTTCCCCACCTCCCCTAACTACTCACTCCGTTTACAGGAGCCGCGGAGGAGACACGCGGTCCGCATACCATCTCGGCGCCCCGCCGTACGTGTTCCGAGAGAGAGAGAGAGGCCCCCGCCTCCAGCCCCTCACAAATATTGTCGAACTACTTAACGCGCCATGCCGGCGGGAGGATAAACGTGACTTTACGACGTGCTGCACGCGCTCCTGACCTCGGCAGTGTCTCTATAACCAACCAGCTGTCGGTGACCTACCCCGTGTGAATGAAATTGCTAACGCGTTTCCGGCCATCGAGTTTCCGCAAGCCGCCTGAACGTGTACGTAAAGGCTGTTCACGATAAAGTGAGCACTTCAGAAACGAACTTTGGGGGGAAAAAAAGTCACTGCCCTTGCATGCATATACTTTAATGAGCGCATTGAGTGACATTCGCCCAGTAAAGTCGGTAACGACGGATGGAAAGTAGTTTCATATCTTAACGTAGAATAAAAAGTGTTAGGTAACCATTTATGATAACGTAAAATGATTTCTTTAGCTTTCCGTTTTTTAATGCATCGAAGAGTAAAAAATTAGCTGATTTTTAAAGTATTGGCTTTCTTAATTATTTCACAGTTTCATTTGACCAACGCATGAATAAAGTGACGAGACTCATGGCAATGTTAATTTTACATAAGGCGGTAGAATACACAACGTGTATACACGTAGATCTTAAGTAGGGCATTCAAAAGTGCTAATTTTACAGTGAACAGCCTATATTCTTTTTTTACTGCATGTTTACGTCGGGGGTTCTTAAACTTTGTGATTTAGATTACCCCTTTGATATGATAAACTTTTTGCCGGACCCCCAACCATTTCTTTAGTACATGCTAAGAAAATATCTTTGTGTAATCAGTTTATTTTTTACTATACAAATTGTTGCAACGTCATGTTTAGTTTACAACAAAATTGGGGGGGGGGGGGGAGAAGCTTTATAATTAAAAATAAATTTCACCGTTACAGCGTAATTACAACATTCCTTATGAAATGTAGAATATATTAATTTCACTCACGGACCCCTGGCTGGTATGCTCTAAGACTCCCAGGTGTTAAAAACCATTGATGGTTTAGGTTATTTTATTATGCAAAGTGTCCCGATTAGCCTCCCCGCAGTGAATAGAAATGACAAAACGCTAGAATAAAAAAAATCGTTTTGTGACTGTGTTGGAGACACAGCCGTGGGTTATATGTGAACACGCCTGTATTAGCGAGTAATATTTTCTTTGTGATATTAGGGCAATTAAATGAAAGTAACGACATTGATAGTCTTTATGGCTTATATCGACTACATATACATATATACATACGCACACACATATATATGCGTGTGTGAGTGTGTGATAATTCGTTTGGTACCAAAACTAGCATGCTGGCACATAGGAGTCGCGAAATATACTGCCAGAAAACTTCCGTCCCGCCAATCGCCACGGGCTTCCACCTGCGCACCACGCGTGTACTTCAACTCGAAGTCGAGTTGAGTTGAGAGATTTTGGCGGCTCTTAGCAACGAGGTCGTGAGAGCCGATGAGGGTGAATTGAGGCGAGAATGGAGCAGCGCCGGAATACAAGGGTGGGGGAAACGCCAACTCAAAGCCATGCACAATAATCATATACCCGATTGAACAAGACGACATTTATTTATTATAGTGTTGGAATGAATCACACTGCAAACCTTATATTGCCATTTCCGTCCTGTACCCCATGTGCAGTTCTGATCTTAAAGACGTATTCACATCAGAAAATGATAATACCAATACTTATAGAATGTTCACGGTAAAAATAAGCACTTTTGAAAGCCCTGTTTCACATCTACTTGCATGTGCGTTGCATATTCTTCCGCCTTATGTAAAATTAACATTGCTATGGGCCTCCTCACCTTATTTATGAGTCGGTCAAGTGAAACTGTACAGATATTTGGAAAGTAAATATTTTACAAATCAGCTAATCTTTACACGTCGATGGAAAAAAAAAAAAAAAAAAAAAAAAAAAACTGAAACTGAAAGAAATCATTTGAATTATTCTCAGATCGGTTTTATTTGACGTTAAGATATGGAACTACTTTCCATCCATCGTTACCAACTTTACCGGGCGCATTGTCACTCAGTACGTTCGTTAAAGTAGGCTATATGCAGGCAGGGTCCGTGCCTTTTTTCTATGGTTGATTCCAAAAGTGCTCACTTTATCGTGAACAACCTTTACTCACAATTCAGCTGTGGTATCTTACAACAGTTACACATGTAGTTTTCCAATTACCCACCCAATGCCAATATTAACGAAACGGATAGCCATTTTTGAAAACGACGAACCATTTTTCGTCATTCCTTCAACCACACTGTAAGAGAAACTTCAATAAATCTGTTTGAAACAGTTTTAAAAATATCTTTAAAAATAAAATTCCACTCATCCATTGAACAATACTCTAATATGTGTTTATATTGTGCATCGAGCCAATAGGCAGCTTACGTTATAGTTAATTTCCTCTCAATGAATCACTCAGCCGCAGGAAGAAGGAGGTCGTGCACCATATGTAAATACTACTCTACACTGTAAAAAAAATTTGTGTAATTTTACACAAATGTACGTAGTAACACCATTCCCACACATGTATCTACATGTATTTTTACATGTACATGTGTACATGTACTTTTACTGTGTCTCCCATGTATATTTACAAATACAATGCTAGTGTAATTTCACAATACGTGTTATTCTTTTTACTAACCATTATGTTAAATCACACGTACTCTGTATGTAACACACAAAAGGAGTTCGAAGTAGTTTTACTCCCTACGGCTAGATCGTATGTTTTAAACAAATTATTGTAGTTATATTTAAATTCACAGGAACTGTTGAACACGAACGAATACAAACCATCACCCGCCGCCATGAAAGTTCGCACTGAGTCAAAACAAATACAATGGCCCCAGTATGTCACAGCCAGTCACACAGACAGAGAGTACTATGTACTATTGACGTCGTAAACATACCGCCCACCGAAAATGACTATTTTCAAGTTCACACACAAAAAAAAAGATTATACAAGATAAACATGAAATGGGTAAGTCTACTATCACTGATGTTAATCCACAGGAAATTACAGATCTTGTTGACAGGTCGTTCGAACTCCCCCTGTGGTGTTCTTAAGGTTACCACACGAACTACACCATCTTGGCCTGGATGTACTGCTGACACTCTAGCAGTCTTCCACTTTAGTGGTGGCAACATGGAGTCTTTCAGCAGCACTAACTGGTCGATGCACGTGTCAGAAACTGGTTGTGTCCAATTTCCCCTTTGCTGGAGGTTGTGTAGGTACTCCACACTCCATCTCTTCCATAATTGTTGGCGAAACTGCGTGATCATTTGCCAGCGACAAAGACGGTTCAAAGGAATATCACACAGATTGTGGTCAGGTACAGTTACCAATGGCTCATCCACAAGGAAGTGGCTTGGTGTCAGAACATCCTACTCCCGAGAATCTATTGAAAGGGCAAATATAGGTCTCGAATTCAACATGGCTGAAACCTGTGCAAAAAGCGTTGAGAGTTTCCCCAAGTTTGGACTTGCTTGAGGGTTGAAGTGCCACTTCGACCCTCCCAGGTTCATCTTAGCTGCAATCTCTTCCTCATTATCCCTTGAAAGCAATGTTGCATACACCTCCTTGAGTTGTTTACGTGCTCCCATAAAGTTGGTGCCATTATCGGAATAAACATCAGTAGGGATTCCTCTTATTGACACAAATCGCTTGAATGCAGCCAGAAAAGCTGCAGTTGACAAGTCTGTGACCAGCTTCAAGTGTACTGTCTTAGTGGTCGTACAAACGAATAGACACATGTATACCTTGAAGGTTGCCTTCTTCCTTGTTCGTACTGGTGTGGAATGGAAAGGTCCTCCAAAAGCTACCCCGACGGACCTAAATGCTCTAACCTGCGAGAACTGTGTTTTTGGCAGTGTACCCATTACTGGATTTTGAGCTACTGATCTGGCCTTAAAACACTGTATGCACTTGTGAATCACATTTCGCACCACAGAGCGTTCAGAAATTATCCAGTACTCTCGGCGGACTAGATACAAGGTTGTGGATGGCCCTGGGTGTAAATTGATGCCATGAAAATGCACCATAATGAGTCTGGACAATTGGCTTTTCTTTGGCAGAAAAATTGGGTGTTTTGCAGTGTCTGGTAGTGATGAGTGGTGTAGCCATCCGCCCATCCTGATAACTCCATTTGAATCTAAAAATGGCATCAGTGGCTGTGTAACCCTGGGGCACCTACTCCCTTTTTGAAGAGCAGACAATTCTTCCCTGAAGCTACACAGCTGTATATGTTTGATCAATGTCACTGTAGCATTTCTCAACTCCTCCAGTGTCAGAAAATTACTCTTTGAATTGTGCATTTTCTTGAATGCTGCTTTTTCCCGCAATACCCATGCTGTGATGCGTGTCAACTTGACCAGTGAAGATGACTTGTCAATTAAAACAAACATATCTTTAAGGCTGCTGCACTTAATCTGGTTTGCCACCAAGACAACAGATGCAGGTGGCTTCAATTCTGGGATGGACTCTTAGGTATAATGGCCTGTATCTGGCCAGTTCCTGAGAAAGCTTCAGCCACAGTGGGCCTGTGAACCACCACGAATGCCTGAGAAGCTGCTCAGGAAGATCACCGCGTGATGCCACGTCTGCTGGGTTCTCCTCAGATGGAACCTGCTTCCATGTACTGGGGGGTACGATGGCCTGAATCTCTGCTACTCTGTTAGCTACAAATGTTTTCAACTGGCGTGGTGACAGATGTAACCATGACAATACTATACTTGAATATGCCCACGTAAGAACCTCAAACTCTTTGATCTTGTCAAAACACAGCCTGTTGATGTGCTACCACAGCCTACTCAATAACAATGCTGCACACAACTCAAGTTTGGGCACAGTGAGTGCCTTCGGAGGGGCCACCTTCAACTTTGAACAGAGACGACTGACTTGAACCATAGGCCCTTTCACTGGCATCGTAGAATGTATGAAACTGCACCTCGGTCCCTTGAAGTGGAATAAACCTAGGAATTTTAAACTCACAAAGTCTAGGAAGTGACTTCTTAAACTCCTCCCACTGGTTAAGTACATCCTGTCCAACAGGTTCATCCCAGCCAAGACCTTGAGTCCATAATAACTGAAGAAAGATCTTTCTAGTTGCGATCACTGGGGCCATTCATCCACAAGGATCGTACAAGTGGGCAATGGTTGAAAGAATGCCTCGCTTGGTGTATGGTGCATCGTATACCTGTATCCTGTATATGAAGCAGTCATGGTCTGGATCCCAGCGCATCCCCAACACCTTCACAGATTCACTGCAGTCCAGGGTTCTAGACTCAGATGATACACTTCCATCATCCATCAACTCCTGGCTATTAGAACACAATTTATGTAGTTGAAACCCTCCAGCATCCAATAATCTAATGAGCTGTCCTTTCAACTCTTTAACTTCAGCGATGGTAGATGTTCCTGTGACAATGTCGTCGACAAAGACACCCTGCAGTACAACACCTGCTGCTAAGGGGTACTGGGTTCCTTCATCAGTTACCAATTGCTTAATTGTACGCAGTGCTTGGAGGGTGAGGAAGCTAACCTGTAAGTCACAGTATTTAATTCATACAGTTTGACTGGTGAGTCTGGGGTTGGTCGCCAAAATACACATTGATACTTCTGGTCTCGTGGGTCAATGCCTATCTGCCTGTACATCTTATGTACATCAGCTGTAAGTGCTACACTTGACGTTCTGAAGTTCAGTACAATATTAAAAATATCCTTCTGGAGCTTGGGACAACACAAGAGCACTCTTTGAATCATTAAGGGATGATCCATTAACCGTTGGTGACAAGGCGCCGAACACAACTCTAACTATTGAGGACACCCTGTCTTCCTTCACAACTATTTGATGGATGATGTAAGCAGGTTTTTCATGTGATAAAGATGTCAGTTCCGTCTCACAATATTCATCATATTTCAGGGTACCTACACATGCCTTATGGCCTAATTGCTTGTATTCCTCCATGAAATGTTTATATTCAGAGTGCAAACTTGACAACCTTCCCAACTTTCCCTCCTGACCACGAAATCGTCTGAGAGCCACCCCACATGAATTCTCCAATACAGTATAACAGTCATAATTTTTAAATGGAAGACATAATACATACCTTCCTGTATCATCTCGAGTGTGCATACCTACAAAGTGCTCTTCAAACTTCTTGTCATCCTTGGATGTGAAGTTGCCCCCTGGAACCTCTTCAATGTCCCAGAACCTCTGCAAGGTGCTGTCAAGACTGCTATTTGTGCACACAAGTAATGAAGTTGACTCTGGACTACTGTGTTCACCCAGGGCTTTTCCAGCCAGCACCCAACCAAATTTTGTTTGAAAGGAATGTGGATGTCCAGCAATTTTGGCACCCGTCATTATCTCTGCAACAACCTCTGCAGAGAGAAGCATTTCGATTACCCCAGGTGTCGCAAACTGTGGATCTGCCAATGGGAGATCCTTTAGGTGAGCGAGGAATGACGTATCTACCTGTACCGATGGAATGTCCCTTGTTATTCTGTTAAGGATCAAGGGTTTAGTAACAAGGTTAAACTTAGAATGCAATGATGCAATTTTGCACACCACATCTCCCCTTACTTCAGCTGCAGACATCTGCCCAATCCCAGATATGCTTACCCTTTAACAGCAACACCAGTCCTAAGCGCTTCACGCATACATCTATGATGAAGGATGATTGCTATGCTCCATCTAGTAGGGCTCTCACTGTCTGAAATTTCCCTACACCATCCATGACCTTGACCAATGCTGTGGTTAGCAGCACAGTTGTTGCTTGCCTCCCCTGGACACCTTGAGTGGAGCACATCACCACTGGACTATCTTGACAAACAGCCGCATCGTCATTATCTGTATCTGGTATTGGATCTACTTCCCCTCCAGTGTCTGCTATGTGAAGCAAAGTGCAGTGTGATTTCCCACAACGTTGACATTGAAATCTTGATCCACACTGCACTGCTATATGACCACCTCTGAGGCAGTTGAAGCACAACTGTTTCTCTAGAACATGTCTCCTTTTTCAACAGATTTAAACGACAAGAATGACTGGCATCGTATCAGTGTATGTGATCCATCACACACATCGCACTTTTTTTCTTGAGATGCCTTATTACCGACTGATACTAGTGTGGACTTTGAAGTGTTGACCGGGCCAGGCTGCATATCTGCACTTAATGACCTTATCTTGTTAGGCCATGTACTTAACATCCTATTACTCAGAACAGTCTTAAATTAGTTAGGCCTTGGTTCAGAGGGAGTCAACAACTGTGCATGTTCCGCAGGAAGTGATTTGCGTTACAAAAATCGCAACAGCCGTGTGTATGATGGAATTTCATCATCCTGTGACATTTCGAATGCCTGTCTCAAGGGTTCATCAAGTCTCTCCAGCAATATATTCAGCTACAAAAAGTCCCACTTGTGAACTGGAACATCTAAAGCCTTTAGTGCATTAAGATTTTCTTCAACTTTGCACGGAAAAGTTGAATATGATGCATTATTCTTACTATTTATGGGTGAAAGATGCATGATTTCTTGCACATGAATGGTAGCTGTAAGCCGTACACTTTTGTATTTTTTCTCCAATAAATCCTATACTAGATTACAATTCTTATCAATAACTGGGATGTTGCTTACCAGGTCCCGTAGTTCTCCCTTCAAACAGCTCAATAAGTAGTGGAGTTTTTGCCCTTGACTTATGCTAGGAATTTGCCCAACCATATAGTTAAATAGTTCAGAAAACCCTGTCCACTCGGCTCGATTTCCAGTAAACACAGACAATGGTAAAGTTGGCAGGACTGCCGCCTGTGGCGCACTCTGTATACTAGTTGCATTGCACTTGCTACCTGACAAGTTTGACGATCGTCGTTTGACTCTATTGTATACTTTACGTAAGTCCCAAAACACTCGTTAGTAAGCAACAAATTGCTGTTTCACTTCTTCTATATCGATACCTTTGTTGAGTTTTTGAGGCGGGGGGTTGCACACAAAGCACAGAAATTGGTGACCACTTCATTTCTCCTGCTTATAACCTCTTCAACCAAAGTCACATTTTGTAATGCTGGTGTTGTTGCCGCCATTTTGTGCGACGTTGGTGATCGTTTTAATTCTGAAAGTGGACTGTGTAATCAAATTATTTGCGCTCCCGTTGTTTAGCAAACCGCACAGTTTAAAACAAGTACTTTTACACTGAAGCTGTTTCCCGTACACAAGTCTACTTCGACCTTTCACTTATAGGCTATCCCGTTAGCCGACTTTACCCGTACGAGTGTCAAAAGCTGTCAGGGGTGTCACACATCATTATGTAAATCGTGTCGCGTGTAATTAAGCATATTGCACGTACCGATTAAACTAATCCGGGCCGTTAGGACCAAAAAATGTCGAGCATGAACGAATACAAACCACCACCCGCAGCCATGATAGTTCGCACTGAGTCAAAACAAAAACAATGGTCCCAGTATGGCCAACCAAACAGCCAGTCACACACACACACACACATAGTACTATGCACTATTGACATCGTGAACAGAAACATTAGTGTAAAATTACAAATACTGTACTCGTTTTAGGAAATTACAAATGAAAATGTAAAGTTACCATAAATTGGTATATTCTTTCGAATTTGTAATTTTACACCCTTGTTAATGTCAATGTACCAGTACATTTGAGTTTTATTCACTGTGAGACTGTACTCATTTTTGAGCGCAGTAGAAAAATATGTACTTTTACACTGATGTACGTGTTGTAATATGACATTGGCGTGGTTGTGAGAACACACAAGCTAAGGGATTTAGTGCCTTGCATTAGTGTATTTTTACATATACTTTTGCATGTGTAATTTTACACCTTTATAAATGTCAATATACCAGTACAGATGTGTTTTTTACAGTAATATTGTACTAACTAGTTAATGAAATAGAAAAATATGTACTTTTACACTGATGTACGTGTTTCAATACAAAATTGGCGTAGTTGTAAAAATACACAGATTTGGGTTTTAATACTTCATGTGCGGGGATTTTTACATGTACTTTCAAATTTGTAAATTTACACCCCTCTTATTACTAATATACCAATACATTTGTGTTTTTTATAATATCTTTGTACTATGTTATGGATAAAGTTGCACATTGCTGTAAATTCACACGTACTGTACTTGTTTTTACTAACTACACACAGAAGACGTAAAACTACCAAAAGGTTGTACGTGTATTTTTACACTTTTTTCTACATTGTAGGGTACGAGTCACGGCCGTTTCAGTCAATACATTTTACCTCTGGGCCAAACGTGTCGGTAAAAGACAGGAGGAGCATGTTAAGGCATAACTATGTAGTACTAGACACCACTTAAAAAAAAAAAAAAACCCTGAATGCATTGCTTTAAAAATGTGGTTATTTAGCTTCTTTCACGTATCGCGTATTATCAAGTCGCTTACCTGTCGCTTGAAATGCATCGTAGTGTGTTTTAAATACGTATTTTTTTAAAGGAAACTATTAAACATGTCCCCAAGATACAGATGCATTGAAATAAAACTCACTTCAGGCGAGGTATAGGCTATTCATCGTAAAGTGAGCACTTTTTAAGGTCCTTCCACATAATTTACTGTTAAGCCAATTTCTATCTTTACACCCCTTTTTAATGCAGGCTGTTCACGGTAAAATGATAACTTTTGAAAGTACTGCCTGAGATCTACTTGTATACACGTTTTTATTCTTCCGTCTTATGTAAAATTAATGTTTCCTTGGGCCTCATCACTTTATTCATGCGTCTGTCAAGTAAAACTGTATAATTGTTACAAAAGGAAACGTTACCAAATCTGCTCATGTTTACACTTCGATGCATTAAAAAAACACAGAAGGCAAAAGAAATAACTTAAGTCATTATAAATAGGTACCTAACAATTTTTATTCACCGTTAAGGTATGGGACTACTTTCCCTCCATCGTTACCAACTTTACTGGGTGCATGCCACTCAGTGCGCCCGTTAAAATATATGCAGGTAGGGATAGTGAATGTTCTTTTGAGTTTGATTTCAAAATTGCTCATTTTATCGTGAACAGCTTCAATCAACACTGCCATGTGACTAATAAATACGGGGTGAACATTCAACAATTCCAAAAGTTAATGTCCGAGGCTGCAATAAAATATATTTCTTAGTGGTTAACGCATGTTGGGGGCCTTATAAAATGCTCACTTTACCGTGAATAACCTATACGTGTAAAACACTCAAAACATCATGCACATGATATTCCCGAGCCCTCAAACACGGCTAAAAACGGCTTTTTCACCCCGCTGTATCTCACAATATACTGGCTGGAAACATCCGAAACTATTATAGGAACCTGCATTGAAGCTTGGTATATATTTTCCACCAATAAAATAATAGGGTCTCCGCTTCAAGTCCCATAGGTACACGCAGCACAACGGAAACACTGCACGCAAGTTCAGAGCCTTGCTCGCAGGAGCGTTGGGGCACTAGCCGCGCGTGTCGGTGTAGTCCCCATTCCCGCGCTTTCCTGCCTCAAAAGCGCTACAAAACCTCGAAGTAGGCGGCACATATTTCTGATTACAAATAATTTTAATTTGAAAAATAATTTGAACCTTCATTACTACATTATATTCATGGTTACATCCAACTTTTCTGAACCCCTGCTAAAGTTATACTTCCAGGATATTCCTCCGCCTCGTGCAAACAATGCTTAACTAAGTTTAGACAATTACACCAAAGGAACAACGCGCCGTTTTTGTGGGCACTCAAGTGTATTGAACTATTTCTTACTAGGCATTTTCAACACAACTATTTTCTCTCTTTTTTATTCGTTTTAAATATAAATGATATATTGTAATTTATACACACAATAATAAAAAATTCAATTCAACCAAAAATAAGATACTTTTATGTTAACAAAAGTATAAAAAGCTTGAGATACACGACGCATTTAGAAAATAATCAATAGGTTTGATTTAAAAAATTTGAAATTATATTATATTAATAAATTATATATATATATATATATATATATATATATATATTATATACTCGCAGTGTCTTTTTAAATCAAACCTTTTTATTATTTTCTAAATGCGTCGTGTATCTCAAGCTTTTTATACTTTTGTTAACATAAAAGTATCTTATTTTTGGTTGAATTGTATTTTTTATTATTGTATGTATAAATAATAATATTTCATTTATATTTCAAACAGATAAAAAAGAGAGAAATAGTTGTGTTGAGAATGCCTAGTAAGAAATAGTTCAATTAACTTGATTGCCCACAAAAAACGGCGCGTTTTTCCTTTGGTGTTATATATATATACATATATCTCGCTCTCTCTCTCTCTCTCTCTCTCTCTCTCTCTCTCTCTCTCTCTCTCTCTGTGTGTGTGTGTGTGTGTGCGCGCGCGCGCGTTATTCTTCAAGCTAGAAATTAATCAATATTGTTACTGTGATGTTTTCTGAAAGATTCTGGCAAAGAGGGAAAGTAAAATAATGGAAAAATAATTTGGAAATTACAGTAATTTGGTGAACGTTAGAAAGCTATGCAACTTCGTGTGCGCACAATATATATATATTATTTTAACCAGTTGATGTAGTTTAAGTACCAGTTCAGGCATATATACCTCCGTGGCGTAGCTGACAGTCACGAGTGATATATGTTGTTCACGGCAATGTGAGCACTTTTTCAGTCCATGCTTATTTGTATCCTTTCGCTAAGTGTTGGTATATAATTTGTCATGTTACTAATTAACACAGTGTATACATTTTATAGCACTAATAGATTAATATCTGAGGCCAGATTAAAACTTTTTTGTTATCATGCCTACTGGTAGGCCTTAAAAAGTGCTCACTTTACAATGAATAGTCTATACACGTGTACTGGCCATCCACTGTTAAACTTCCTAAACTCTAATGGGAATTTTT
The DNA here is from genome assembly GCA_029891345.1 of Dryococelus australis. Taxonomy (NCBI): domain Eukaryota; kingdom Metazoa; phylum Arthropoda; class Insecta; order Phasmatodea; family Phasmatidae; genus Dryococelus; species Dryococelus australis. The sequence goes on along the minus strand of CM056993.1, from coordinate 304,807,595 downwards.
AACCTATACATTGTATGGATATATTACCATATTTCAGGCTGCAAATATAGGAGTGTTTAGCACCTCTACAATACATTGGTAACATCCTATGCATTGACTGTTTCCTGAGCTTATGCAGGAATGCCACCATGGATGTATGGGAAAAAAACTTTACCGCCTGCTCTTTCTCGTTATACGCTGTTCACAGTAAAATGAGCACTTTTAATTAAAAGCCCTGCTTAAGATCTACTTTATACACGTTGTGTATTCTCCCGCCTTATGTATAATTAACATTGCTATAGGCCTCATCACTTCATTCATTCGTCGGTCTAATGAAACTGTGAAATTATTCAGAAAGTAAATACTTTACAAATGTGCACATTTTTACACTTCGATGCATTAAAAAACAGGAAGCGAAAGAAATAACTTTAAGTTAAACAAATGGTTACCTAACACTTTTAATTCGATGTTAAGATATGGAACTACTCTCCATCCATCGTTACCAACTTTACTGGACGAATGTCACTCAGTGCGCTTGTTAAAATATATGCATGCAGGGACAGTGCCTTTTTTCTAAGGTTCATTTCTAAAGTGCTCACATTTTCGTGAACAGCCTATACAGCCTGTACACAGGGAAGTGTTTACGTTTAAAGAGTCGCGGGGTGGCTGTCCGGTAACGTACAGCAATCGTCACGGTGGTGTGCCTGGAGATTGGGATGCTGGACACGAGACGCCATTATGTGCCGGAGGTTTTACAAAGCAGGGGCCAGGTGAAGGACCCCGCTGTCCGCTGCTCCATGTATCGTAGTGGTGCGGTATGTTATAGGCTATTCATGGTAGAGTGAGCACTTTTAAAACTCCTCTCACTTGGAATCACAGTCAATAAATATATTTTATTTCAGCCTTAGACGATAACTTCCGAGTGCGGTGGAATATACACACCGTGTTTACTATTTACATTGCAATATTTATTTAAAAAAGAGGTTAAAGGATAAAATATGGCTGAAAGGAAAAAAGTAACTAGGGCCTCAAAAGTGTTCACTTTACCGCAAACAGCCTATACAATTGTATATGTCCAAAATAATGTTTCGTTTGATACGTTAACCCTATTGCAAGAATCCTTCCAAGAACATAACGTTATGCTGCAACCTCAAAATATTTAGTCGAAATCTAATAGGTGAATTGCCCGTGGAGTGTTGAGGCTTCTAGCGGTTGAATGAATACTTTTAAAAGTCCTGCCTAGGATATACTGAACTGTCCGTTTGTAACCTTCCATTACATGTAAGATTAATCTCGCGGACGATGGAGACATTTACTTTATTTTTCTGTAGATCGAATGTAACTGTGAAATTTGTTACAAACATAAATTATCTTGCGAAATTGTCAATGCTTACGAGTACAAAACCAAATCAAATAAATTCAGTGCATATTTACACGTGACTTTTTTTATCGAATCGTTGTATAAATAAATCATAAATAATTATGTTGAAAAAATAAATTCATTGCGTGAATAAAATTATCTGGATAATTTTAACGTGATCACTTATTAATTTCATTTTTAATAAAACTGTAAATTACTTATTGAACTATTACGTAATAAATTAAAGTACAGTGCAAAAACTAGTAATTTTAACTGAGAATCGTTTCTAATTTTACGAATGTTGGTAACAGTACAGAGATTTATCTTGTAAAACTACTCGTTTGTAAAACTACAAGGGCCGTGTTTCTAATAGTCTTCAAGAAATGTTTGTACTACTTATATAGACACGTAACCGCGATCTTCAGCAAAATGGCGTGTATAGCTGTTTGTGCAAAAACTATGGGTGATGTAAAGTGTAGTTGCGTGAAAAAATAAATGTATTGCGATTTTGAATAACTAAGAATGCTTAAAATAACTCATATACTCATTATAAATCGATAATTTCAATAAAACGCAACCGTATTACTCATGAACTGTTAAAGTTTCCTAGCTACACAGAACTATTAAAATGAATAAAATATTCTTCTTAATGAATTCTTCTTATTCAAATAACTTCCTTAATATTTTGAGGTCTCACATATGAGAAATTATTAGATGGATCTCTACCAAAGTTTGCTTTTAAGCATTCATTAATATTGCGGGTTGAGAATTTGGTTGCGCTTTCTATTTTATTCTGCTATGTTATGAGATGGTACGTATCTTAAACATACATGTACGAAAAATCGTATTTTATACATGATTATGGTGTACACCCATATATCTATTACCGTACCCAAAAACTGTTAACGCCACCGAATGCATTTCCATATAAGCTGCATGGCTACAAGTCGGTTCAGCGCCCTTTACACTGACGTCAATCATCACTTGATGCAGCAAACCCATATAACTTCAATCAAGTGACGCACACGCATTGCTGAAGAATTATTCCGCGCTGCACGCTGAGCCAACTCCGTGAAACGATGGGGGAAGTTATAGGCGAGACTCTCGAGTCAGTTAGTATAGGCTATCCACGGTAGAGTCACCACTTTTGAAAACCCTTTCATTTGGAATAAAGTAAATAAAAATATTTTATTTTAGCCGTAGACGTTAAATTCCGAGTGCTCTGGAATATACACACTGTGTTTATTACTTATATAGCAGAATTTAATTTTAAAAAGTGGTTAAAGGATAAAAATGGCTGAAAGGAAAAAGTAACTAGGGCCTCAAAAGGGTTCACTTTACCGTGAACAGCCTATACATTATATTTTTTTGTAATAGCATTAGCTTGGTCGGCAAGAATAAACACAGGTAAGTGTTTCGCGCGGCTCAGGAAATTTAATATGCCTAGGAATTGAGAAAAATCTTTTGTCTTCGTTGCCCAAAAATTAATAAAATCTGTCGCTATTGTCCTATTTGTTAACTAAACAGAACCTCAAAGAAATATTCTGTTTGTAAGTTATTGACATTGTTAGCTAAAGGTACGAAATTAATTTTTTTGCAACCGATACAACTGATCATAAAATTAGGCTCAACATATTTTAATATAAAGCAAGGCACAGTGGAAATTTATTGTAAAAATTATATGCCCCGGGTGAGGATCGAACTCACGACCTTAAGATTATGAGACTTACGCGCTGCCTACTGCGCTACCGAGGCTACAAGAAACTGGTACTCAAAGGATAATATTTGAGTTGTAATTAGTGCTAAGTACATCCATTTAATCCACTTAATCATTAAGCAAAAGTATATTGGAAAAGAAAACAGCTAGATAATTTGTTCACAGCCTTATATATCGGGGTCTCTTTAAACTGAAATATTTGTAATCAATTGCAGTGTCAAAAGTTAATTCAAAACAAAATCCTTTCCCTGAAACTGGACGACATTATCATCACAGGGACGCGAACCCACAAACACTAAGGCCAACCTTGTTATACCGCTTCTCCGCAAACGAATATACGTGTCAAAATGGGGGCGGTTAGTGCGCCGAATATATGTAGATACACGTTGGGTTCAACACTCAAATAAACGCTGGGAATACATACGGATGCTTAAAATTTTCATCGCTACCAATATATGTATTGATTATATCGTATTCGTATCAAGCGAGGCAAGTCACTGAGGATAGTGAGTAAATCGCAACGCCCTGCATATTTCAAGGACATGTTTACCCCCGCACTAGGGAATATCACTTCATATTAGTCTGTAAGCCAACGCTGGCACATATGGGCCGCTTCTTCTTTGGAGAGTGATCCATTTCCGGAAAGAATCCGTTGTAATTACTTATAAGTACACCAGTCACTTTCTGGAACCGTCTAGAAACAACCCGTGATTTTAAGAGCACTGCCTACAAGCAGGCAGCAGCAACATTTCAATAAGAAATCCTATGTTAAGAAAATTTCATATCAGTGCGTTAATTTTAAAGATAGGCGTTTCAAATAAAAGTATTTTTTCCACGAATTTTTAGGAGAATATTTCTACGAGTGTAAATTTTCAATATAGGTACGCAGTATGCATTTTTTAAAACATAAATTTTAAAAATTCCTACCAAATATGCTACACCTACATGTTACGGAAACACCTCTGCTGTAGGGACCTTCTGATAAAAAATTCGCAAGAATGCATTTTTTTAAAACGCCTATCTTTGAAATTAACGCACAGAGGCGAAATTTCCCTAAAATGGGATTACCTAATTAAATTCCACAGCTGCCAGCCGATAGGTAGTACCCCTTGACAATGAGGTCTTGAGAGCCGATGAGGGTGAAGCAAGGTGAGTATGGAGTAGCGTCGGAATGCCAAGACTGGGGAAACGGGACACCCCCGAGAAAACCCGTCGACCAGCGGCATCGTCCGCCGCGATTCCCACGTGCGAAAGCCAGGAGTGACCCCGCTTTGACGTGGGAGGCGAGCGCTGTAGCCACTGTGCCACCTCGGCTCCCTCCGCGTTAAGCAAACCGCAATTTCTCTGGGCGCGACTTCAGGCATCGGTGGCTAAGTACGGAGGTTTTTTTTCTCCCCCCCCCCCCCCCGAGTCAATGGTATGGGAACCACGCGCGAAGACAAGACTGCATACTTGGACCTCCTCAAGAAATAAAAGCACTTGTTTTTCAACGCGTTCGAATTCTATTGTACGATTTGATGCATGCAGGCAAATGTTTGTCGCCAAAGTGATTTATGTTTTGTGGGCTAGTATTTAGTAAATTCTCATCGCAAGCATGAGTTGCCTTCTTTTCCTTAATACCTGTGATGTCCTTTGGATGTAGGTACCTGCGTTTGCCGACTAGTTTAGTGGCCATCATTCCTACCGAGCTAAAAACTGCAGGTATAATTGGTTCATAGCTAGCGCCAGAAACAAGAAACGTGATATGAAAGTCACTAATATACCCCTTAAGTAGAATTATTATTAGGCTATTATTACTATATTTTCTAAGATTCAGTGAAAAATCTTCAGCGATATTTTTCCCTTTGCGCTATAATGTATAAAAAAGACAACATGAAAAATTAACGAGTAAATATTTGTATACGTTTTATTATTGTTAAATCGTTACTGAAAACCATGTTTAGTTCCTAGATTAACTTCTTAAATAATATCAGATTAGGTAATCGTATACATAATACATTACTATGGTTCGGAAATTCCTCATTATTCTGTTACTAGTTGTTAAAAATAATATACAGGAATGAAACCACTTCACTTACCACAGCAACGTTTCGTTTTAAACACAAATATTTTGTCGCCGTTATGTTTGTAAATACACAAGTGACATGAATTAAGTTCATTTATTCAGATAATGGTTAAGTAAATATTGACACGCGATCGAGAATGCGGAAGAGAATATAATGTGATAATTCCAGGCGAGTTTTAAGAGCGCGACTAATCTCAAATATCAATGTTTGTGTACTAAAGACAGTGAAACTGGCCAGATTCAGCCGTATTGATGCAGGCGATGTAAATGTACAAATATGTTAGATTTCAAGGAACGTGTATACAAGCTGACGCTGATAACAGGATTTCAAAAAAATGCAGCCAAGTTTCATCTTGGGAGACTTGAGAGTAAGATAGATAAAGAGATAGAGAGAAAGAAAGAAAGAGAGAGAGAGAGAGCGAGTGTGTGTGTGTGTGTGTGTGGAAGGAACTGAGAATTAAAGAGGAAATATATGCAATCATGCGTTTACTTGAACTTTTAAAATTGTCACCTATTTAAAAATGTGAACATTAAACTTATTTTAAAAAAAATGCATTTTTGTATACATTTTCGATGGTCACATGAGGACGCTGTTAAAACTACCGTACACTAGTTAAAATCCGATGCGTATCAAACCCAATATTTAAGACTGGGCAAATAATCGAAAACACTCAAAGTTAAAGAGTGTAAACGTAAGACATTTGAACCTCCCATCATTTCATGATTGTCTGTGACGAACGCCTGGAAACGTTCAAAATCCGTCGCCCAGGTATTTCAACTAAAAAGGAAAAGTTAATAAAAGTAGAATTTTTTATATATATATAAACTACCTTATTCTAAGTGTAATGTGAAGTTAAGGCCCGAAGGTAGGGCGGGATTTTATTGCGTCTCAGGGCTAACCCCTTACGCCTACTAGGAAGGAAAATCATGTAACCAGATAGGTGTTTGGACGCCTCTCTGGTGGGAGAAGTGACGCTATTGGGCCTCTTCCCCCCGATCTCTTCTATGAACCTGAAAACTAAAGGACCATATTTTTCCTATTTCTGCTTACTTTATATACCTTTTCTGTTAGCCGGGTTTAGAGAAGTTGTTTGCGTGCAATCGTTAAGGGGACTATGCAGCTGCGTGTCCTAGGTCAAGAAGCGAGGGAGCGATACGGGCGACAGTTACACGCACGCATAGCGTCTTATCGCTCCTACGCGCAAGGCGTGCAGTATTTCCGTCGTGATGCTGTACTGTGCAAATTATATCTGTTAAAGTGGGGTTTTATTACATGAGATGAAAGCCTACATATTAAACTAAATCCATATATTTGTACTTTTCTCTTGCCGCATAAGGAAATTGCATAGGCAAGTTTTAAAAATGCGATATTTGACAATTTTCAAGAATTTTTTTTATGTATATGGGCATACATAATTGTTTTTAAATTTCTGACAAAAATTCATATTTCCAGAACTTTTATTTTCCGAGATACTCGTTTACGCGCAAACAACGATTTCACAGAAAACGTTTCAGTATATAGGACTCTTAAGTGTTATTTACTTTTCGTATTCGCTAACAACAATCAAATATGACCAACTCGTTGAGGCGTTATCGGATTTCAATATTGAGGATGAACCCTGGCCAAGCCAGATTTGTGATTTATTTTTATATTTAAGCTGCCCTGCAGTTAACCTTCGTGGATAAAGAGGGGTTAGTAAAAAGCTATATAAAATTGTACTGTAATCAAAGAAGAAGAAAATTCATTGTAGTATACTTGACAGCTTTGCGATAAATGGGGCTGACAGGTGCGATATATATATATATAACATGAAAGCGATCTTGTTGTGATACGCAGTTGTATATTATGTTCCTTCCCCCACTTCATACTTCCTGAACACAATCTTCAGAAGATGTTGCAGACTTTCTGAAAATTGTAATTTCTGATTTATTCAGCAACAGGCTTCTTCTAAACTTGTTTGTTATGTTGGTAAGTAAATCGTCCAAGAGATAATCTTTACGTTACAGACATAAATGCCAACGGGACAATACAAGTAATTTCATGCCGACCATCTTTACCGCAAACGAAGACGGTCACTCCACAGTTTTATTTCCCTGAAGCTCTTTAAGGAAATACTCACTCATGAGTATTTACGAAAAATTTAAAAACAGTAGCAATGATTTGTTGTCGAAAGTGACAATAGTCACATTTTCAACTATTAATAATCCTTTACTCTTATGCATAAAGCCCCTGTCACTCTATCAAATTTCCCCTTCAAACTGCTTCCAATTAGTTTGATCAAATAAAGTTGGACAGCTGTGACGTCATCGAAACGTCTTAAACGCCGCCACATCTGTCTGAAAAAGTTGGATGGCTTCAGATTCCATCAAACGTTTGAAGATTGGACGTGTTCTAAAATTTCTGTGATGTTTGACGGTCTCAGCCAATCAGAATCATGCACGAAAGAAATTGACATCGAAAAATGTTAAAATAATGAACAATTACTGGAAACAAAGCAATGTATGAAGACAATTAATTTATGTAGAAGCTGTGAGGGCATGAATGCTATTTTAAGTGAATTTCGCATATAAAAAATACCAACACAGAAGCATTAGATTTAATTGTGCAGGATACATCTCTGCTAAACCAAAATTTTAAATTTTGTAAATAAGCAAAAATAAACTACAGCATTCCTTGTATTCTTCCTGTAATGGACTGCGTGGAAAAACAAAAGCAATATCTCACTATGAAAATTATTTTGAAATAATAATTCGACTTACATTCCCTAGTAAAAAATTTGACACTGTGACACATTTTCAAACACATTCAAGTTTATTTGATAAAATTTGTTGAAAGGAAAACATTGATGGCCATATATTGTCTTCAAATTTTATTGTTAAAGTTGAAGGCAAAAATTTGACAGTGTGACAGGGGCTTTATGAAAGAGGGCGGCTGTTCGTCTGGGCGCCCGTAATTTAAGCTACACATTCTATTTATATTCGAAAGCATCATTCACACTTCCTAGAAAGGTGATGAGCTATTCTGCCCCGACCGAGACAGCTCCCTGACGGGTATCCTTTCGCCCCCCCCCCCCCCGGTTTCGCCGCCTCAGCCGGAACAGACCAGGGACCGGGATTCCCACGAATCCGCCGTGCGTCCAGACGCCATCGGGCCCGCACACAGCTAACTAGCCTTTCGACCGGTCCGTTATGGCACCCAACGGTCGAATGGCCCCGCCCACGAACCCGAAGGCCCCCAGCCCCCTCCCTACCTGTAATATTCTATTTTGTTCATTTTATTTACTTTCCCCCCTCACCCACCGTTCTGCTCCAACTTAAGCATCGTCCAGGACATCTAAGTACCCATTTTTAAATAAATTACCGTTATGTAATAGAAGTGATTCATTTAGAAATATATTAGTATTATAAAAATGACTGAGGAGAAAGCCATTTTAAAGTACTAAAACGTGGAAATTAGCTAACAAGGATGATCATAATGTTTAAGATAAGTTATATTATTTATACGTTATACGCAATATTTAAATAACAAACTGGTATTATTTAATATTAAGTTTATTTGCTACTAGTTGAGATTTTTATCAATTACAGTGGCTTGGCGGAATAATAGCTTAATAATCCTGAATTGATTTTAATATTTACCTATTTTGTATTGTTACATTATGTTTCGTACTGTATATTATACAAACATTTTGAATTCTGACACTGTCTACTATAGCAGTAAAGGTTTTCTAAGCAAGTGTGACCCCCCCTGCCCCTATACTGTAAGATTTATGACTCACCGTCCAAACCCCCCTCCATAAAATCCACCAAAATTTTCCGTTTAATAAAATTGGACCCAAAATTACCACACGTAAAGTTTTTTTATCGTTATATTTTGCTATATATTGTATTAATTGTAAACTGATTTTGCAATACTAATATAGACCAATACCTATATTGACAAAATTAATTATCATACAAGATGGAGGAATACACTTCTGAGTTTTGCGGTATGTGCTAATTTTTGTTATAATAATACATTAGAAATTTTTAATTTTTTATCGTTTTGACTTTTTCAAAATAATTTTAATTCTGCGGTTTGTATTGTGTAATATCTCCTCCCCGCACCCTCCCTCAACCACGCGGGCACCAATGGTTTAAGAACAACAAATGATGATGATATAGAATAGGAGATGAATTAGATTAGAAGATGATGTAGATGGTGACGATAACGACAATGGCGAATACGATAACGAAAATGACGGTGATAATAACGATGATGATGACAATGACGATGGCGACGATGATGGTGATGATTATTATTTTTTTACATCTTAGGCTGTTCTTTAGCGAGCACAGTGATATACGAAACTTCCGGAGTAGGGTTGCAGTTCCCGGATACGACGATGGCGTCGTCGTGGCCAGTAGCGGGCTCAGTTCCAAGGTTACGTTCTCGCGGGCGTCGCGGTGAAAACTGGGGCGTGCCGCGACGACGCTCGTGTCCATGTGGGTCGCGCGTCCGTCTCCCGCGTGGCGTATCGAGTCCCCGGCTGTTCTACACCGCCTCCCCCTCGCCGCTTCTAGGTTCATCGCCGCAACTCTGTCCTCAAGTTTCTCCTCCGCCGCCCGTGCAGTTTTCACACTCTGGTTGTCACTGACCTTCCGGCTGTCTGCTTTTATCTGTCGTCACACGATAGGCAAGCTCCCCCGAAAACTTGCGCCACGTTTAAAGAGTGCGCGGGACATTAACTAACGCCAAATACCTTGTTTGAATCCCGCATGTTTATGAAAGCCGACGAAGAAAAATTGGGTTTGGCTGTGTTGGGGACACGGCCGTTTGTTTTGCGTGAATACGTCTACGTTGACGCGCTCGGACGCCTTGGTGTTTATTTTACGTTCCCGGCACCGCTTCACTCGATCATATGTGGTTTTATGGGTATCACTGGATTGCTTTTGAGATGATCTTTCCAACCGTATACGATTTCTGTATTTCGACTTGTATTTTTGACGAGTATAGGTCGAAATTGTGTTAAGTTTTCTTAATTTTATACATTAAAAGCATACAATTTCACCATAACCACGCCACGCAAATGTTGTATACACGCAATCGATTGATCGTGACGAGAGCTGTCGATTGAAACTTAAACGAGCATCGCAGTTTCTACTAGTCAAAAGTAGTACTACGCGGAAGTTAAGCGACGCGGTGAAACGAACTCAAAATTGTGCCCCCCCCCCCCCTTCTTTAAACCCTCCCACTCGCCGTGCGCGATGGTTTTCAGTCCCCACTCAACGTAAAATATTCTTTGATCCTTTGGCAATCCAGCTGTGTAATTTCATTTTGAATGTAGGCTATAGATTCGGAGCTACAATGCCAAACTGTATTCCCCATATTGTTTTGTTATCATCGACTTTTCTGGATTGCCTCCCACTATGGTTGCAAATTTGAAGCCGTATTTACGTCAAAACGAAGTAAAGTCAGTACTGGATAACAGTTCTTTCCAACTCTGCGAAAATAAATTTCTTGCATAATACCTTGCGCCGCAGCGACGTGTACAGACTTACGGCGCGAGAAACAGCTTTCGAGGAATACATCAATATGGTAAAATATCAGCTCGAATGTTAGTAAAAACTGTTATACAAGATTTTCCTTTCTCAGTTTTTATATAATGCCTCCCACAAACTTGTGGAATACGGTTAATTTTTACAGTTTGCATTTATGCCTCATGTTCTTTTTAAAAACTATCGCATGTAAAAATTAAAGTTAATTATTCGAATTATTAACATCCCCGCTAATCGGGTATGATCAGCGTGCTAAACTAAACTACATTTCGTTCATTTTTAGAACGACACACACGTGATGTGGCTTGCCCGAGGCCTCGCTTCAACTACTTTGGTGGAAAAGTCTGCCGAATTCGAGACAATGGGACTAAAGTAAAGAAGAAGTAGTTTAGCAAATACGCTACACTTAAATCACGCTGCTCAGTATCCAAACGTAATAAGAATATTGTTTTCTCCCTGACGTTAGTGGAATAAACCTTACCTCGAGACACACAAAAAGAAAGCAGTTCCTCCAACTGAACAAGTAGGGTACTGAATTTTGGGTGCTGATATAGCTGCGCTCCCAGATTACGTGAGCTGCTCTGAAATAAATATTTTAACAATATCTTGCTCTAATTGTATATATTTCGAGCGACACACTGACTAACATTCGTCAAGTAAGAATATCAGTTTCATGCCTAAACGTCGTGCTACAAGAAAGGTGTTCCTATTCAGTGCCAGTCAATACATATTGTTTAATTCAAACTTGTTTCATGCACCCGTAAGTAAAAGTTGGCATATCGGTTATAAATATATGTTTCTAGAAATTCCGAAATTTCAACACACTGCTCGACGCAAAGTAAATTTTACATGCCGCGGGAGGAGGCAAAATAGGCGTAAAAATTATTATGAAGCAAATATGCGGATTTAACCGTCAAAAGCCTGTATCATATATTTTTTATTTCATTTCATTGCTTCCGAACAGCGACAAGGCCTTGGTAGGGGACCAATAATCAATGAGGAATGAGAAAGGAATTGGCCAAGCCTGTAGTAGGAAACTATCCCAGAATTAACCTGGAGTGGTTTCAGAAAACCCTGGGAAACTAAAACATGTTGCTGGGACAAGGAATCGAGCACGTGTCCTCCCAAATGCGAGGTTATTGTCTTCACCGCTGCGCCACCTTGTTCGGTAACACTGCCACCTTGTTCATGAAATTGAGTGAAGGCTGTTCACGATGAAAAAAAGAACTTTTAAAATGAACCTTCGAAATAAGTCACGGTCTCTGCCTGCATGTAATCTAATGGGCGCACCGAGTGACATTCGCCCAGTAATGTTGGTAACAATGGATGGAACGTAGTTCCGTATCTAAACGTCGAATAAAAAGGTGTTAAAGGCTGTTCACAATAAAGTGAGAATTTTCGAAATTAACCTTAGAAAAAAGTCACTTCTCCTACCTGCATATATTTTAATGAGCGCACTGAGTGACATTCGCCCAGCGAAGTTGGTAACGGCGGATGGAAAGTAGTTCCATATATTAATGTGGAATGAAAAATGTTATGTAACCATATGTGATAACTTAAATTATTTCCTTTGCTTTCGGTTTTTGTTAATGCATTGAAGTGAAAAAATGAGCATATTTATAAAGTATGTACTTTCCTAATAATTTCACAGTTTCACTTAACCGACGCGTGAATAAAGTGATGAGGCCTATGTCAATGTTAATTTTACGTAAGGCAGAAGAATACTCAAAGTGCACGAGAGAGCGACAATTTTGGAGGTAACGCTAGAAAGTGATTACGTTCTGTCATTAACAAGCGGCGTTACTTTGGTAGCGAAATAGTCATCTAAGTGTGTGCATGAAGAGGAACCCACAAGGTCCATATTCGCAAGATAATTGACATGATCTTCTCTAGTCCTCACTATGAAAAATTCTCTGGGTAAACTTCCAAAACTCTAAGGGAAGATTCTAACCTATACGCAGTATGGAAATAATACCACACATCAGGCTGCAGATACAGAAATATATAGCATGGCAAATATACAAAATTGTTACCTCTACGCATTTGACTGTTTCCGGAGAAAATGTAGTAACGCTACAGTGAATGTATAAGAGAAAAAAATTACCATTCCCGGTTTCTCCCTCAGCATACATGTAAAAAAAATCTGGTAAACTTTCTAAACTCTAATGGAAGTTTTAAACCTATACAGTGTATGGAAATAATACTACATGTCAGTCTGAACATATGGGTATGTTTAGCATTGCTACTATACAAAATTCGAAGCTTCCTTATGCATTTTGACTCTTTCCTGAGTAACTGTAGGAAGTTACCATGCACATATTAAAAAATAATTTACATTTTACGCTTTGTCACTATAGGTATACACTGATATAGTACATTTAAAAATAATTTCTTAGAGTGTACAGTGTACACTGGTATGGTAATTTTCCGAATAATTTATTGGAGTGCTGTTTCTTTCGAAAGACTGCGCGTTTTCGAGCAAATTCTTGGTGAATTGAACTATAGCTATGGTGAGTAATACGGTGAACAGTTCTGGGCGGCTCGAAGTCTTCAAGAGCCAATGAGGGTGAAGCATGGCGAGGTACGTTGCAGCGTCGGAATGAAAGAGCGGCGGAAACGGAAGATACCCTAGAAAACCCGCCTACCAGCAGCATCGTCTGGCACGATTCCCACATGGGAAAATCCGGGAGCTACCCCGCCGGGAATAGAAACCCGGTTCGCCAAGGTGGGAGGCGAGTAGTCTAACCACTACACCACCGTGGCCTCGCAATTTGTCTTTGAAATCCCTTCCACAAAACCTACCGTTTATGCTCCCGGCGTAAAAGCGATGGCGTTTATAGATTCGATAAAATCGTCTCCCATAAATCTAAGTTCATAACAAGCCATTATGTGAAACATGTCGGTTGCTTCAGACTGGGGCCAAGGCGAATAATGTCTCCTCATGGTTACCTCCAACTTCTCTGAAGTGATGCTAAGATCATAATTTCGGGCTGCTCAGCTGTCTTCCCCCACGTGTAAACAAACCGTAAACAAGAAGACACAAGGGAGAAGCAAACACACCGTGTTTGTGAATTGGACTTCTATCTAAAATGAAAATTTTATAGTCAACAAGGGAATGTTCTTCCTACATTTTTTTCCAGAAACCATAAATATGTCTTACTCAACCATTAAAGTAATATACTCAGTTAAATATTATTCTACATAAGAACTATTTATTATTAGCGTTTACCAACACACGCCTTTTCTATTTGTTCTTAAGTCGCATTGATTATGAAATAAATATTGTAATTTATAGAAGAAATATAATTGTAGATTCACTTAGCCAATTAAATAACGTACGTTAATTTTTACGACCCATCTACACAATAAATCTGAATAATTGATTTCAACTAAGTATAATTGTTTTACTGAATTCTCATTTAATAAGCTGTTATCAACTGGAGAACCAGTATACTGCATCGAGGTTTTACTGCCAAACCACAACAATTCATTAGGAACCAGTAGAAATCGCTTATGAAAATACACACACACACACACACACATACATATATATATATAATAATAACCAAACATGTCATAAGCGGAATGGCTTTTCAAATATTAAAAAAAAAATGTGATAATAGATACCGTGAATATATTATGTACTTTGTTTTATCCGAAAAAATTAAAATAATCGTGTGTCACAATGCACTTAAAATTAATTAGTGAGGAAAAAAATGTTTGATGAAGTTTACTAAAACAAACTGACGCGTCAAACGGTTAGGATTTAGCAACTTAACAAGCGTTAATTTTGTGAATATAGAAAACCTCAACAATACCTTGTACTTTCGAATTGTGTCGTCAACATGTACAATTAATTTAATGCAAAGAAATGATTTCCCAAAATTTTTACCAGTCACTGAAGCTTGGATAGTTTAGTGACTTATAAACGTTATCTGATATCAATATTACTGGCGAGTCTTGGGATAGGAGCTTGGAAACTATTGAAGTTGCGCAGCATCCCGACACGCAAGACGGCATCGGTAACGAAATGCGCGTTTGCATTACGCAGTCGGTCGGTCATTCGCTTGAATGGAGCTGTGGAACGAGACGATTCGCTTCCCTGGCGTCCTCACTCTGAACCAGCTACAATCACACAAAACTGCACTGCCACAGTTCACAATCCTCAGATTGGCGCTACTCTTGGAAACTAACTAACTTTCACTGGTTGAACATCGACCCCGGTATTAATAGTGGGATGGACCTTCGCGTCCAAGGCGACACTAACACGCACTTCTGGCTCCTCATCGCTCCTACGCGCAAGGCGTGCAGTGTTTCCGCGTCGTGACGCTGTACTGTGCAATTTAGATCCGTAACAGTAGCGTTTTATTACACGCGATGAAAGACCACAGATTAAACTACGCCCGTATCTATGTATTTTTCTCTTGCCGCTTAAGGAAACTGCATAGGTGAGCTGTAAAAATGCGATATTTGACCATTTTTACGATTTTTTCCAAATAGTACACTTAATATGATAAAAGTAAAACAAATTGGGTCATAGATATTTTTTAAATTTAAATCTTTTATAAAAAAAAGTCGTATTTGTAGATCATCTATTTACCGAGATATGCGTATTCGTGAAAAACAACTATTTCACAAAAAAACGCGGGGGTCCATCCTACTCTTAAAAACCCAGTGTATTGTACACGGCGCTAATATTTTAGTTCAGCAAAGGAGCCTAATGACCTACGTTGAAAGACATCGGTGCAGTAAGCATGTTCTATTTTTTTTGTTAGACTATGTACCCAATATCGATACTAGGAATTTTGCTTCACTTCCTACTATCGTGCATTAACTAATATAGGGACATCCTAAGACATATAATAACCCGGATACCAAATATAAATGTTGACGTATGGAGCGATACGAGGCCATAACTAGATCGGTGTTAGATTTCATATAGCCCAGTTTTACACCGCAAGGATGAAGAAAAAGCAGCGCCCTCGTTATTGATGAAGTGCGTACACCACTACGTGATTGCGATAACTGTTCTAGAATTCTGATTCGTGCCAACAGGCCAGTTTCGAACCATCGCCGCACCAGTTCACTTTCACCTAATTAACCTGGCGTCTTATCTGCCAGGGTTATCGAGGACATACATACGTGTTACTGCTACATCTGTTAAGGTATAAAATATCAGAAATAAATTACTTCCTTCACAGTAAAATTTCAAATCAACGTGAAATATTATAATTTATAATTATAATATAATTATAAGTTTAATTTAACAAAAAATAAGATAATTCTGTGTCGAGAGAATTATAAAACGCTTGTGATACGTTGATACGTGATGTATTTGGGAGCAAAATAAACACGTCAAAGGACTACATGGGGTGATTTTTCAAAGGTTTGATTCAAAAAGTCTGAAAATGCTCTAAATAGACTATATAGTCTATTGGCGGTATCTTTACACTTTTTGAATCAAATATTCGAAAAATCACCCCATGTGTGACGTGTTCAGTTGCTCACTAAATGTGTCATGTATCACAAGCGTTCTACACATGTGTTAACATACAGTTATCTTATTTTCCAGTAAATTGAAGTCTGACCAATATATTACTTATAAATTATAACGTTTCAATTTTAATAAATACACATAATAACAGTGAGAAAACATGTGTGTTGGTAACGCCCAGTAAGAAATAGTTCTCATGCAAAACATTATTACGACTGAATGCGCACGAATTCGGTGCTTTGTCCCTTTGGGGTAATTGTCCAGACCTAATTAAGCGTAGTTTGCGCGAGGCGGACGAATGTATTGGAAGTAAAACTTTGGCAGGGCTTCAGAAAATTGTGAAGTAACCGCGAAAGCATTATACAGAATGATTCTCAATTAGAGCGACAAACTTCGGGAGGTGATTCTTCATGAAAAAGTAAAAGGAATCACGTGGGGCACTTTTTACCTAAACCGAATATTAAGGGAGGTGTGAGCCCTTTAAATGTAAAATATATTTTAAGCCGTATTCGTGCAAATATAACGGCTCTTACGTCGAAGGTCCCGATAACATAGGATAATGTTCGGAGAGTTGTCATGGAATTTCACTTCGTTACCGATAATTTGCACAAATACAGTTTAAAACCTGGTTTTTTAAAGGGCTCATACCGCCCTTGATATCAGGTTTAGTTATAAAGTGTCACATATGGTTTCCTTTTTACTTTTTCACGAAGAATCACCTCCCGAAGATTGTCGGTATAATTGCGAATCATTCTGTATATAAAAGAATGCCAGGGCAGAGGAGTGCGAGGAAGTGGGTCGAAACCGGGCAGAGAGCGGGGAGCCGCACGGGAGAGCGGCTCAGATGTGAAAACATCCGGCTCGGTAAATCACGGCTCTGGCTTGGCAGCCGCGGTCTCGCTCCAGATCACACCTTGCCCCCCGCCGCACACAGGGCAATAACACACGCCCGTTCGCGATCAAGTGAGCACTATCGAAATCAACCTTAGGGGAAAAAAAATCACTGCCCCTCTGCCCCTGCCAGCGTAATTTTTTAAGGGCGCCCTGAGTGACATGCGCCCAGAAAAGTTGGTAGCGATGGATGGGAAGTACTTCCATATCTTAACGTCGAATAAAAAGTGTTATAGGCTGTTCACGGTACAATGATAACTTCTGAAAGCCCTGCTGAAGATCTACTTGTAGGAACGTAGCGTATTCTTCCGCCTTATATAAAGTTAACGATGTCAAAGGCTTCATCAGTTTATTCACTCGTCGGTCAAGTGAAACTGTGAGATTACTAGAAAAGTAAATATTTTACAAATCTGCTAATTTTGACACATCGACGCATTAAAATAAACATAAAGCGAAATAAATAATTTTAAGTTGTCACAAATGGTGTCCTAACACTTTTATTCGACTTTAAGATATGGAACTACTTTCCCTCCATCGTTACCAACCTTACTGGACGCATGTCACTCAGTGCGCCCATTACAATGCATGCTAGTAGGAGCAGTGACATTTTCCTAAGGTTTATTTCTAAAGTGCTCACTTTATCGTGAACAGCCTTTAGGTAACTATTTGTGACAACTTATATTATTTCTTTTGCTTTAAGTTTTTTTTAAATGTATTTAAATGCAAAAATTAGCAGATTTGAAAAATAATAATTTCACAGTTTCACATACTCGACGCATGGATAAAGTGATGAGCCAATGGCAATGTTAATTTTAAATAAGTCGGAATAATTCACATCGTGCATTCAGGGCTTTCAGAAGAGCTCATAACTTTTATTTATATTATATATGCACATTAGTAGAATAATTGTCTGCTTTCGGGTATAATGTATTTTAAATGGGACATAACTGGCCCCCCGGCACAGGCGCCGGCAGGCCGTCATGTTGTGACGTCACCCAACAGTCATCTGGGTTGTCGGGGATCTTGACTTCGACATTGACCCTTGACCTTAACCCCATGTCCGTAAACTTGGATGACCTTGAACCCAAAATATTTCCTAAAAATTCCAAAAATTTATGAAAAACTTCAAAAGTTATTAAACAATGTATTAAAAAATTATTATCAAAAATAATTAAAAAAATAGAATTTTTGGAGATCTCTCATTGCCAATTTTTAAACTGGTCATTTAATCGATCAATTACGCGCGTTTGCTAATTGATTGGCAGGCCTCCACCACCTTCCAACCCCCTTCCTCACCATGTAACCTCTACGGTCCATTCAGTTTCAGTATTCAGTATTCAGTTTCAATATTTTAACTGGTAAGTTAAAATATTCCAGTACGTAAAGTCGCGGGGCATACCCGAGAAACGTTATCTGTAGCCACCACTGACGAAAAAAAAAAGAACAGTTTTTTTAGGATACGGGGCCCTCCCGTATATATAAGGCGCATCGTTTCAGCACCAGCAGCGACGACGGCAGCAGGTATGGGTTGGTACCACGTTCAGTATTCACGAGTTGGCAGCCGTGCATAAGTCGTATTTTGCTCTTCCTGCATTACAAGCTGCGCTCAGCGCGCTGTCGCCTGGAGCACGGGAAAGAGCGAGCATCCTGTCTACAACAGTGACTTCACGCTAGCTAACAAGACTTGAAATATTTCGCACATGAAATATAAATTCTAGCATAAATATTTATTACGTCAGTCACGAGTATATACAGACATATCAAATGTGAAACAACATACAGTAAAAAATGTTTTTTTAATGTTTAACTCCTCACACCAAAGTTAATTTTGTAAACGGAAAAAAATTAAACCTCACACGCAAGTTACCACGGAAAAAAAATCGCTTTATTTCGTAAACAAAGTACATTATGGTTAGCCCAGGAAGGACCCTCTGAGATGTCGTGAGCCCTGAAAGTAAAATTACACGTTTCTATATGAACATACGGCACGTTGTTTCAGGCAATGTTGGCGAGTATTTTGAACATCTCACGCAAGTATCCGGAAATGCACAAGACAAAGCAAGTATCTCCGGTCCTCAGAGATGCGGCAGCTGTGCGTGCGTCGACGAGGTTCGTTCACTTGGTGTTGTGCCTAGCAGCACACCTCTAGTCAGTGTCGCCAACTATGTAGTTTGCAGGTCTCCTACTACAGATCTCCAAAAATTATACTACTTTTCAGAATTTTTTTACAAAATATTATACTACGGCAGATAATTTTTTCCCATTAAACTGAGAAAATATAACAGTTACAGTAGCAAACAACATTCGAACACAGTATAGGAATACACAGCAATTTTAGAAGCCGAAATGTCTCTGTTTAAGTGTGAAACTGGCACAAATGATCTAACTCGTCTAAGCTCGACACAAAAATGCTCTAGAAAGGCACTTCACAGTCTTCATTTGAGTTTGTAGTATACATACTTTTATTTATGATTGAAGTAGCCAATCATAACCATTACATGGCTATGAAACAAAGCAGGCTATGACGTCGGAATAAAACCTGACGTGGGGACGCTTATTTTCACTCTTATGGCCAGATTATGTAATTACTGTGGGTATAATCGTACTGAAAGATTCGCGGGCGATCTGTCACAAGGGGGAGATGCCGACGACTGCGTAGTAACCAATTGTTATTAATTCGTCTGCCCTATTTAAACTTTTTTCCCCATCATATTCACATCCTCTTAAATAAAAAAAACACTAGATTACTAAATATCATTCTTCTTAATTCAAGAGTTCACTGATGACCCACGTAAAATTCCGTTTATAATCTAAATCCAAGTTGTAAACACGTTTCTCCTCCAAATACAGATGCTGCTCTTCCCTGATTGGCTACTCCATGTTGACTATTACTTAAAGGGTGAAGTATTATCACATCAAGTCAAGCATGCACACGACCCGCACACACAGTTATGAATCAGTACCCTATAACTCACAGATTCATAAACTAAGCACACGGAATACTGTTACTGTCAAGTCAGATGTAAATCAACCTTTGCAGCCCATGTCCAAATATGCAGTCTATGGTCAAAATTACATGTTAAAATTTTTAGTGCGCTTTCCTTCTATTCTATTATTTCCAGTGGTTATCGCAATTTACTTTTCTCTCTCTCTCAAAAAAAAATCTTTGATTTTGTGCACATTGCTTACAATTAATAAAGTTTATCAATAAAGGAAAACCTTGGTGGCGGGAAGGAGCGAGGAGAACATACACCTCAATACCTATATCGGAAAAGATCACAGAGAGAATACAAAGATAAACTTCTCCGAGTTCCATTCTGCCTCGTTAGTTCCCTTCCGCGGATATATTACCATTAATTAAATTTCCCTTCTCTTCACTCATTTGTAAGTGTGCGATTGCAATGCATTTTTAAAACTTCCCTGGAGTTGAATTGTACTACTTCTCCCGTGGCATAATGGTTTATTATACTACACACTACCGCAAACCGAAATTATACCACAGACAGTATAATTATACTATGGTTGGCAACACTGTCCCTAGTCCTCTTCACAGGTTCCGTGTACAGTGCTGCGCTCTGCCGCCGTGTCGGAGATAAAGCAGGACAGCGCACTCAAGCCTGGCAAGCAAGCTTGCAGTCATGCCACTGTGCTGTAGGACACAGGATCTCACAACAGTCGTGAAACAGGCACTTGTAAAACAGAACAATAATGTATCTATTGTCTTGGTGTGCGTTTCAGTCCGTTAGTTAACACATTCATTTTAACATGTTTAAGGTTTCGAACATTGCCAAAAAAGACGCGTCTTATTGCGGTACAATTTTTTAACAGTAATTTCAGTCGTAGTATTACTCTAAGGAATTTCGCATTAGAGCTTATTTTTTGTGGTTTAGTTATGTCTCGATAAATCATTGGGAAAAATTTTGACCAGTTATGAGTTAAATGCGTTTTTAGGTAGTGTACAGGCTAGATTTTTTTTTCGATGCCTACAATTTCAGAACGATAAAAATGCTTTATGATTCCGCATGTCTTTAAAAATAACTTCAAAAAATGTTTCAAATGGCTTTAATTTATTTTACTGTTATCATACGGAAACTCTAACATAGCGGCTCAAGTCTAAGTATAATTTATAATACAGAATTTATTAAGAAAAAATACGTTTTTCATAAGCGATGCTTAACCACAAATCACTATTCGGATGTATTTGATTTAGTTGATAGATACTGACGTTGATTTGCTCGTAATAAAATTTCACTCATTCACGTGTAAGCTAGATTCGTAAGCAACAATGTTTTTTTTTTGTGGTTGGTTTTACATGAAATAAAATTTGCGTCTAGTAAGTAGGCTAATTGGTAAGTCATTAAAATATTAAAGATATCGAAGAAAATTAATATTTTTCACTCGTGGTTGCTTGAAATGGCGCCAATATGGCCACCGAGACTTTCTAGTCATGGTTACCGTTCGACTTCAGATCATTTGTGCATTAGGGAAAAGACTTTAAATTACTGCCTCAAAATTGTATGGACGAAGATATTGTTTAGATTAGTAGCCAGTGGACGAATAAAGGCACCCTTACACTTATGCACTTCACGGTGTCAAGTGACGCAACATAGAGGGGGTGAACCATAGGACACGAAATGTGCACCTTGCATGCTCCCATACGGCAATTCACACTACGATTCCTACTCACGCGAATCGTATTGAGTAATAGTACAAAAATGCGCTGCTATACACTGCAGCAGCATTACGCAAACTTGCGAGAAGACCCCAAACAATTTACGTAGTAAAAGATAAACGTTTTCGGGGGTAATCGAAAAGTCGTATTTTGTAAACGTGCGGGTATGTTAAAAATAACTCGTAGATTCACGTTGAAAAACGGTGTCTATCTGTGGTTGATTTTGAGAGCAAAACAAAGACGTAATTACCAACGTTCTTGTCTCGCCTTCTTGAATGGAAAAGAAATTGTTACACGAAAATACCTACACGTAGTTAATGTGTTCATTTCAAAAGGAAAACTGGTTCAATGTATG
Source organism: Dryococelus australis (assembly GCA_029891345.1). Lineage (NCBI taxonomy): Eukaryota > Metazoa > Arthropoda > Insecta > Phasmatodea > Phasmatidae > Dryococelus > Dryococelus australis. Next base: position 304,785,524 of record CM056993.1, on the reverse strand, counting down.
GAGAAAATCAAAACATTCATTTAGGCTTTTGCACTTAGGATTTGAGCGCCGGAATGCAAAGGCTGGGAAAACTGGAGATCCTCGTGAAAATTCGCCGACCAGCGGCATCGTCAGGCATGAATCACTCGTACGAGAATCCGGGAGCGACTCCGCGGCCCTCGATACGCCATAGAATGCATACAAATTAATAGTATTTACGTCGCTGAAATATACGCACCTTTTCCTATAAAATATTTGGAATTGCCGATACAGTTCGTTTACACGAGTACGGTAAAGTTATTTTTAAATTTATGTTACATTTGTAGCAAAGAAGAGATCGTCTTCTATGAACTTGCTTGGAGTTTTTAAGTAAATAAATATTTAATTATAATCTCTTATGAGGTGTAACCGAGATTACGCACTGAAAACCCCGATACATATTCGCAAATTATAACCCAAAAGTAAGGCCTGCTAGTATAGCTGAACACGAAAAGTGCTAAAATTAAATAATCACTTGTTCACATCGAGATTTCTGAAACTTATATTTTTTAGTATTAAGTGAAACAAGAACATTTATTATGTTAAAACCTCTTCTAAAACAAACTGTTTTCGGCGCTCATACTCTTTATGGTGTCATGCTCACATAAGACGGTTCTAAACAACAGCCGCTGTCCTAGACGGTATAATAATAATGGCTTATAACCGTGTGATGTAAAACTCAGTACAGTACCACAAAACAATTGATATTTCAGTTCCGCACAAGTTTCGGCTATGAAATACGTTCAATTCAGAGGGTTGAACATGCCATGCAACTGACATTCCGGCCATATTAATGAAACAGTTCCCCCCACACAGTTGGTGTATATCGTTTACGTGTTTTATAAACGATTGAAGTGCGTCCATGAATGAAAATTTTAGTGACAGTTCAACCAACCCAACGAATTCAAGAGAAACACTAACCTAATACGCACTCCAGTCACGAAACTTTGAGTAATTTGCTGGAGCACAGAACACCGGAGAATAAGTTTTACGATGCCGCTACCGGAAAACCTTCTACAAATAATCCATCCGAGAATACATCATTTTATTTTTTGCCAAGCAGGTATCTCGTGGCAAACCGCAATCTTCTTCTTTTAAAAATGGCATCAAACCTGGGTTAACTAAATGACTAAATACACCATACCGACTAAACGTAATCAGATTCTTAATTGGTTTTCCTACACACAAACTTTCAACGCTGATATTGCCGGCAAATGTAACATGTGTTTACTTTGGTTTTTTCTACAGTTTCCACCAGCGATTTCTATTAAGAATAATTCGAGTCAGTAAGCTGCTCCCCATTCCAAGTCATCCATTTACTTATTAAAAATAAAATTCTCTGTATAGTCGTCAAGAATTTAATTTTACTTTGATGCCAAAACGTTACAATAAATGTTCCATGCCCGAAAAAGTTTTCCAAGATTAATTGAAAGCTGTTAGTGCCGTCAGATAAGCCACGATTGCAGAAAAGTTTGAATTGATCATCATATTTTCTTGCAAATATTAAACATAATATGTTTATGTTTATCTGAGTTTTAGCAGAGCAGATCATACTCTAAACATTTCTGTAGTAGGTTGGTGTTTTTGACAATTTTCTCTGCGAGTTTAGTATAATTTTTATTTCACACTAAACCACTTTTGTTTCGGTACTATATTTATTTTCCAGGATTTTAATTTTTTCGAATTCAGCGGATGACAAATTGTGTGATTTTTTCCTTCATTGCTCCAGGAGGAGACGTCAAGTCAAAGACTGTCTCTTACCCATCCTTTCAGCGCAACAATTTAGAGTACCATTTATTTTCCCATCTTTAACTCCAATTTTTTTTTTTTAAGCTTGCTGCCTTGCTAACAAGCGAATCGCATCAGAAATTGAGTCAGAATTGAGGTATTAGTTCTGCCTCATATTTGTTGTCGCCTCGTGCCGGAAAGGGAGAGGAATTTTATACAAAAGCTGCAAAAGGAAGGATGGGCCATTACTTTCGTGTCTCGACAGTGAAGATTTGTTATTTTCATTTTATATAGAGGTTGTGTGCAGACATTGCCATTGTCATTATGGTACATCAACTTTCCCTTCATACTGTCTCGAGTATTTTTTAAGGGTCTTGTATTTTTTTTTTCTAATTTCTAAGATGATTGCTTAGCGCCTGTCGTCTGAGGGCAGTGGGGTCGGGATTCGCTAGTTTGGAACCTCGGACGAGGACGTCCCGGGCGTGTTCATGGGGCGTGCGTCGTGGAACGTCAAGGAAGACATTTCCTGGCCAGTGGCATTCCCCCTCCCCATGTTTGACTTGTGGCAGCCAGTACCGCGAAGGACTTTGACAAGAAATATCCTCGAGCCAGTCAGTCAAGAGCAAGTCTGTGCCCGAGTCTTACAGGGGTTGAGAATTGTGCAAAATGTAGTCGCGCGGAATTGGTGAAACCTATCTGGAGATTTAGCTCTTGTTGAAAACATTTAATTTGAATTTGGGCTTTATTTCTCTTCTACGGATAAGAATTTTCTGAGATCTGTTGGTGACATGATTCAATTAGGTGTTGTTGATTACTTTTTTATGGTAATAAATTATGAAATGGTTTAAGTAGAGTAAAAACAGGATCAGAGGTAGAAAATCGATGTGTAGGATAGGTCAAGTTGGTCACGTCAGTATGGAATAAGATAAATAACAATTCCAGTAATTCTAAATCCGTAAGTTATACATGTAAAAAACTGCTCTCTTGTTCTACAATGAAAATATCCATATGTTTCCGATCCTGTTAATTTTATTTTCTTCCAGATGACACAATATCGAAGGAACTCTAGTCGTTCATGGCCTGGAACAACTTTATTCAATCAGTTTTTATAAAACAAAAGAAGAGAAGGATAATTTTGGCGTGAAGGAGTTAAGTTAATTTACTCAAAGCAGTGTTTTATTTCACTTAATATGTTGTGATTTAATTTTATAATATTTTTACCTTTTCTTTTCGAACCACAAAGCTTTTATTTAGAACTGGTTCGTTAGACTGCCACTGGTGTGGCGAGCTAGGGGTATCATTTGAATTCTCTTTGGTACATGTCTCCATTTTCCATTACGATTGCCATTATGCTAATTTTTACGAATACCTGTTTGGGGTTTCGTTGTGATTTTCCTCTCCATACAGCTCGTCGCACGTATATTGGAGCCATTGTTGCATCTCCGGTAATGGCGACCTTGGCAACTTGGATGTATGGTAGGTCAGAACTTTATACGGACTTTGATTTCCAGACGAAATTGCAGAGCCAGTTTGTGGGTTGTTGGCATTACTTCTAGAGAGTGCATAAAGAAGAGCAAAATGCAGCATTTCTCTGCATTAAAACACAGAAGATATCGAACGGCTTGCTTTATGAAGATGGTAATTGTTATAGAACCATGGCAACCAACTCAACATATAATACGATTGTACACGCGTACAGAATAAAAAAAATTATATTTTCACATTTGTAGAGGAACTTAGAAGAATCATTGAAAATTTTTACTCCAGTATTTTTTCAAATCCGCTTCGAAACTCAGAGTAAGTACGTAACGAGTCTCACTATATATTCCACTAGTTGGACATGCTGCCCTTAGCCCTTTATGTTACAGATAAATACATAGTTTTAGGTGTTGCAACAAACAAATTCTTTTGTTCGGAACTGTCCTGTCATCAGTACGACTCTTTGTAATACATTGGGATCAATAAAAATCTGCCCGTGCTTTGTCTTACCGGCAGCAGCAGTTTATTAGGCTACGGAATATAGTTTCGACAGCGAATGTTGTTTCTCACATATAGGGAAGATTTCTCGTTTGACGGTATTTTCTACTGTGTACAGTGCAGACCATTACAGCCACTTCACATTGTTACGTATTAGCTTTTAAGTCAATTCATACCTGAAAGGGGCTATGGATGTAGGTAAATAATGAGTCATGATTAGGGTGAGCACAACGGTATAAGATGGCGTTTATTGAACATTAGGATTATACAATAACTTTATGCGACTATTGATCGAAGGAGCTTAAATGGATTAAAAAGATGATAATTAATTATAAAAATTGTTATTACCGTACGCCACTACTGTGGCCATGGAAATGTTAGTTGTGGCAACAGCCAGAGGAATAATGTCCTAAACAAGGCCGGGCGGTGAGGTATAAATGGTACGAGCGCTGGAGGCTCGTGGCAATATTTGTTCCTGCCGAAACCAGAATGCCGCCTGCATCATCCCTGTCGTGAGGCCCGCCAGTCCACTGGTCCAGGGTTCGACACAGAGAGAATGCAGCTGCCGAGACGAGCCTGATCGAATCCGACTGATCAGAAGTGGGTAATTTTCCTTCCCGTTAGGAGATGTTAAAGTATCGTGAGGCGAAGGCGAGTGAGGCAATAACTAAAAGCTTTATTAGAACAATCTTTGTATTCTGCTATTGGATTCGACTTCCAGATAATCAAAGTAATACTGAGACTTTTACATTAAGTAAAATAGTAACATAACGACTTAACTATTGCTTATTTGTATTACTGATGGCTTCAATGAAACGCAGTGTTTTGGAATAAAAGTATTTGCTTTACTAGACTATGCCAACTACCTTATAAATGAATGTGTGACTTGTTAGCTAAAGCGGGGTCACAGCAAATCTAATTGGAAAGACTCCACCTGGTTCATGTTGCCGGAGGCTAATTCTAGGAGGCGGTTAACGACGGCCAGACATACCCATCTCTACATATTCATGGTCGTCTGCCCTGATGACAAAAGACGCTGCTCCCAGTGTTACGTTGCCTATATCGGGCGTGTTGTTTAATATTTTCGGCCCCGTTTACTGGCCTGTGCAGGGGGTTTCTGCAACTGTCTTTCGTAAGGTGTTATTGCCATCATGTTCGTGCCCTGGTTCAATGTTTGAAGGTGTGACCAAGCAGGCCGTTCAGCTAAGGCCTGATCACTTCATAATAATATGAAACGTCCCAGATATAGGACACTGCGTCTGAAAGCGTTAAGATCCAAAACTAAATACTGCCGTGCCTACGTGGAATCAGTTTTGCAACTATATGCTATTAAATGGGTTTACAAATCGAACCTAAACCTGATTACTGGTATCTCATTAATTAAGGGACCTCCTTGGTAACCAATTTTAAATGCCTCAAGGTGACTAAAACGTTTTAATACAGCAATATGTTCAGTAAAGATCATCATTGTCGCTATAGTTCAAAACACTGTTTTACAGAAGAATAAATATCGTGAACAGACGACTACCTAAAGTGAATTTTGCAGACTTTGACACTTCTCAACATTTAGATTTATGTTTTTTTATAAAAATAAATACAAATTGGCGACAAATATCGACTTTCATTTCCGCCCTGATAAGACTTTCGTTGAAATGTTACTTAGTTTTTTTTTAATGTGTGGTGGGCTGTGTCGTCTACACGGCCGCAGATATATTTACGTGATGTGTATGGGTGGTGAGAGGAAAACAAATGATAGACCGTGTGATGATGACACAATCACCACGTTCGTATTTCTCTGCTGCATAGATATGTCAACTTATTCTTCATATAACTCCGGAATGGACTGAAGTATCTGAGTCATCCATTCAGTATTAGATTTGTCTTGTCGAGCACTATTAATGTTGTTAGTATCATTAGTGTCTTTTTCGCCTAACTCGTAATTTTTTGACAATTTTGGTTTTTAATCTGTAACGAAAATTATAATTGTTTAGAAAGTCACTATGTGTATTTATTATTTATGATTATTGATTATGTTTTTAGTCACTCTTTTTTTCACACAAACTGATACCATAATTTCTCTGATCGGATGAGCCGTTCGGTCGCTACAACGGTCTTAAGCATACTAAAACATTTGACATCAGAAGTTCGCAGAGTGGCTCTCACCGTGGCCTGATGACACCAGAACGATACGTTTGTGTATGAAGCATGCAGCCATAGGACCGACTTATACCATCGTACATTTACATGTAACGTACTGCTGATCTCAAAGAGTAGTTAATTGTCACAGACTCGAGAGCAGCATTTCGTGATGCTCACTTTCTGAACATAAGGAGCTGAGTTGTAAGACATTGCCACGTAAAAATACTAGAGTAGACACAACTGCTTGCAGTAAGACCCACTTGATAAGTAGGGAGGGAGGGCCCTTAACTCTTTCAGTGCTGTGATCTACTTTAGTCTTCTGGTGAACAGTTGGTTTTAGGTGCTGTGATCGACAAAATTCGATTTCCTCTTTAACAGTCAGTGCTGAAGTCGATTTTATTCCAGTTCAGTTTAATTTAAGTTTTATCACTACCCTCAATCTATTGGGAACAGTTTAAACTACTTGTATAAAGTCTACAGTCATGGTGGCTCACTTCGAAAGAACATTCCGAAATTTCATCCCACCAACCAGAACCCCAGGCGCCGAGCTGGCGACGCTCACCTATCACCCAGAACACGAGTCCGAGCTGCCCGAGAGCCCTCACTTCCCCTACAGAAGTCTGCAAAGTTAGGAAAAGCCCATGGGGAAGACGGTATCACCAACAGAATGCTGCGATCTCTATCAAAGAAATTGATCATCCACCTCACCACTCTGATCAACGCCATCTTCCTCCTTGCACATTTCCTGCTGCCCTGACGACAAGCTGTTGTGGTCCCCATACCTAAGCATGGGGGACAGCCAGAATTATTCTCATCCTACCGGCCGATTTCACTCCTTTCCATCCTCTCCAAGGTGGCAGAGCGAATCATTCTACGCAACCTACAACTTTGAGAGGAAACGCTTCACATCCTACCAGACTACCAATTCGGGTTCTGCTCATCGCACTCCGCCATCCATGCCATAGCCTCCGTAGTGGACCACATCATGGAAGGTTTCTGCAATCATCAACACTCCACCCTCATTCTGCTCGATCTGTCAAACGCTTTTGACTCAGTACACCACACAGCTCTCTTCAATAAACTCCACCACTTCAAACTTCCAGAACGCTTTATCACCATCATAAGCACGTACCTGACTTACCGCACCTTCAGTGTCAGAATTAATGACACCCATTCATCACCTCTTCCAATCAATATCGGAGTCCCACAGGGATCCATGCTTAGTCCTCTCATGTTCGGGATCTACGCCGCGGACCTCCCCCCGATGCCTGGAGCAACAGTGTACCGACGATACAGCAGTACTACTCACAGGAGAATGGACCCTTGAACTCACCGCATGTACCCAATGCTGCTTCCGCACCATTGGCCAGTACTACCAAAGATGGGGCGTTCAGCCCAATCTCTCAAAAACCGAACTCATGTTCTTCACCAAAAGGCGTCACCAACCACCAGCACCAGCAACTCTCATGGGCACACACCTAACATGGACGAAAATAGAGAAATATCTGGAAACAATTCTCGACTCCACCCTCACCTGGAGGGATCACATGTAATCTCTGACTACGAAAGCCACAGCAGCATTGGGGGCGTTCGCCCCATCCTCGCCCCTGCATGCCCCCTATCACAGGCCACACGATTCCACCTTTGGCAGGCCCTAGTCCTGCCCATACTTCTCTATGGCGCCACCATTTGGGCATACATTCCGGCCTCCACGCTCAGACCAATCAAAGCAACATATAACAAAGGTCTCCGAACAATCCTGGGTGCATCAATCACCGTAGCCATCAACACAGTGTACCAATGGGCAGGAGTCCCAAGCCCCACAACAATTATACACACCATAGCGACCAAATTCTTCACCAGAACTCGCAACCACAACAATCCCATCATAACGAACCTCGGCAACTACAACGTGCACGACCCTCACCCACACCACAGAATCAAAGATTCATCTTTAGCCGATGTACCTTAACGCCCCTAAATTACAATTCTGAACACCACACAACACATTCAACGCAAGAACCACGTGTGTGTCACTTCACAACGTGTAGCCTCCCAAGGCAATTAGTGTGTGGCCCCGTGGACAATCAAAGTGTGGCCCCCATGGGCATCTGACGTGCGCGGAAGTGGCTCTAATGAGCAACTCGAGTGCGCGTCATGGCCATTCTGTTACCGGCGCCCGAGCGCCAACCACCTGTGCGGTTATTTCCTGTATTCTTGCAAAATTGTAAAGGGCTATGTACATGTAGTATAAGCGTGTAATATGTGACCCATCTTCTGAACCCACTATTTATATGTATTGTTATTCATGCCATATTGTAATTCCCAAGTTGTAGAATATCCTGTAAATACTAATGCATGCACTACCATTGCAAACTAAGTTAAGCAATTTTCAACTGAATGTGTATATAAATATGTATATTGTATATATAATATATAAATATACCAAACTTGCAGGAGGGAGCCTCACTCCCCCTTTATTGTAAAGGGTTTTGTAAACATCATTATGTAACAAAATTGTAAATTAGGTTAGGTTATTTTTCTGAGCACTGGGTTTTTAAACTATTTTCCCTGCAACTTAAATATTTTGTAAACATAAACTGTAGTATTTTACTTAGGTTAATGTATAACTAAAGGCTGTTAAGCATGAAAGAGCATACTGGACTGGAACTCGTCACTTTGTAAATATGTTGAGGATTTCAAATCCAAGTCGAATAAATATGTCCCAATACTAAAATAACGAAAAAACATATAATTTTTGTTACCAATCAGTGATGAACCTAAACGAGCATAATATATAAATTTATCTACACTTAAAATGTAATGTATAGAGACCTGAAAAATTCGAAAGTTCAATGACCTGTAGGCTAGACTCTACAGTCTTATGTACAAATATACCGATATCAACTGCACATTGATTGTCTGCTGTCACAGTGGAAGGTGACGATTGGTCCAGCGTTCTCCAGGAGGTGTCAAACACCGTGCGGACCAATGACTATAGTTATGTAAACACAAGTGTTTTGAATTCTAGCTTGTCTCAAACTGAATTCGGGAATTCTTCGGGTCTCTAGTAATGTAACTTGAATAATATGAAGCTGTAACATCATAATTTTTTTTTTTTTTTCCTTCAAAATTACAATTTAGGACATTTACATAGCGAGACTGAAGGATCTAGGTGTTGTGATTTGTAGAGAGGCGATAAAAAGGGAGGGAACAAGTTTTTTTCCGCAGTATTACGTAAATCAATTTATTATCTATGTAAACGAAAGAAATTTAATTTACCGAAAGGAAAAAAATAATTATTTTTTTTTATTTCCTAAGGTTGTAATTGTTCTATGCATTTTATAAAAACCAAAAATATTGTTGTAGTAAACATGGAGAACCAAAAGCGTGGTTACGACCCAACAAACCCAGAAGAGTTAAAAAAAAGTTATTAGCATTTTTAGCAGCTGATTCGGACTGCGAGGATGAAATTTCGTACAACAGAAGTACAACGAAAGTACTGCGACTAGTCGGTATCATGTGTTAGCACCAATGAAGAAAGTGTAGACGATAATGGGTGGTCTGAAGTGAGTAAAGAAAATCCAGTGCATTTCCATTTTTGTAGCGATAATTCTTTTGATATGACTATTGCTAGTGATCCTGTGCATTTTCGTGATTAATTTAGTGAATTTTCCCAGTTTATGCCGAAATCGGCATTTGCATATATTGGTGAACAAACAAATCTCTATGCTGAACAGTTTTTGAACAAAACTCATGACTTTTCACGTCGCTCAAGATATATCAACTGGACGGACTGTGCTACAGAGGACATTGAAGCAATGGTAACATTAAAAATAGGGATTGGACTGTGCTACAGAGGACATTGAAGCAATGGCAACATTAGAACTAGGGATGGGACTGTGCTACAGAGGACATTGAAGCAATGGTATCATTAGAAATAGGGATGGGACTGTGCTACAGAGGACATTGAAGCAATGGTAACATTAGAAATAGGGATGGGACTGTGCAGAACACCAACTCTGAAAGATTATTTTTCAGAGTCATGTTGGCTTCTTCAGACGCCAAATTTTGGAGAAGTGATGTCGAGAGACAAATACTTCCTTCTACGTTCATTTTTGCATCTCAATGATAATGCAGAAAGTGTACAGAAAGGATTGCCTGGCTACGTTCCATTATTCAAAATTCGACCAATTATTCAAATGACACGAGATACTTACTTACAACATGTGCTACCTGGAAAGTGTGTTTCTGTAGATGAAACTACACTAAAGTTCACTGGACGATTATGGTTCAAACAATATTTACCTTCCAGACCATCAACAAAATTGGGAATAAAACTCTGGTCACTATGAGATAGTAAGACAGGCTTTTTAAGGCAAATATGATATTTATGTGGGGAACGGAACTGGCACAAATAAAGGTGAAAGATTGGGAGAAACAGTTGAAAAAAGTCTTTTGAAGGGTTTTGAGAACACTGGTCGCATTGTATACACTGACAGTTTTTTTTCTAGTCCTAATCTTTTCAGCTTCCTTTTGGAAAGTGGGATTGGTGGATGTGGAACAGTTAGATGCAACAGAAAAAGTTTACCGGCTGAAATGAAACACCTGACATTGAAGTGAGGTGAAGAGCCTAAATTTTGGCTCAACCAAAAAGGAATGCTTGCATGTACATGGCAAGACACTGGACGTGTTAGTATGCTGAGCACGGTCCTTTCTTCTGAAATTGTAGCGATAAACCGAAGAACTAAGAAAAGTCCTACTGGTTTTGAGAAAGTAGAAAAACAGAAACTTGTTTCATGTTACAATAAAAAACATGAACGGAGTCGACAAATTCGATCAACTGTGCACAAATGATGTGTGTACAAACCCAAAAAACTCAAATTGTACCAGACAATTTGGTATTTTCTTATCGAGGCTGCGTTGGTCAATGGAAGAATAGTGTATAATAAGACAAACAACAAAACTGTTGGTGCAAGTGAATTCCGAAATGCAGTAATTGCCGGACTTTTGGAACACTACGTTCGTGAACCTGCAGCTAAACGGGGTCGCAAAGTATGTGATTCAATGCCATAAGCAAGATGTCAAAATTTTGAATTATTAAAAAGAAAAAAAAAATTAAGTATTTTGATGAATTTTGAATTTTGTGAAAAAATTACGCATTCAGGTAATATTATATAAATGAAAATGCTGCACCGAAAGAGTTTAAGAGTCCTATATACTGAAACGTTTTCTGTAAAATCGTTGTTTGCCCGTAGACGCGTATCTCGGTAAATAAAAGTTATGGAAATATGACTTATTGCCAGAAAGGATAAAAAAACAATTATCTATGTCCCTTATTATTATTTTTTTTATACTTTTTTCATATTAATGGCATTCTTGGAGAAAAAATTCGTGGAAACGGTCAAAAATCGCATTCTTTAAACTTGCCTATGCAGTTTCCTTAAGTGGCAAAAGAAAAGTACGACTATACGGGAGTTGTTTAATCTGCGGTCTTTCATCGCGTGTAATAAAAACTCTATGTTACAGATATAATTTGCACAGTACAGCTTCACGACGGAAACCCTGCAGGCCTTGTGCGTAGGAGCGATGAGGCGTTAGGCGTGCGTGTAACTGTCGCCCGTATAGCTCCCTCTCTTTTTGACCATGGACGCGCAGCTACATAGTCCCCTTAACAACCGAGGTTGACTAGGATAAGACAAGTACTGCAACAACTGCTTTTGTGGTATGACAGGTTTCGACATGGGTGGGATTGTGTTGGGTAACTCAAATTACATTCTAAGTTTATTGAACAACTCTTTCAAACCCCAAACATGATGATATATTTGTGCCGTTGCTTCCGTTTCAGGACAAGATGATGAACATGCAGCACCGTTCACTGATTGTAGTAGGGAAAATGTAGCATGCAGATGAAAAATTCCTGCGTCAGTCCTCAAAATACACAGCTGGCATTTCTCGCCGTTTACATTCTATTTGATACTTGCTTGAGTTGTGCTACTCTTCAAAAGCAGTTGTGCATGAGCTTGGGTGCACACAAAACACACCTCTGTCCCAAAGTATTTGCTAATTCAGTTTGTGAAGTCCCAGTTGTTGGTCTCATTAGTTGCTGTTTTAGATACAAACTTGACCTCCTTAGCTGCGAACTCGTGTTTAAGCTCTGCCTGGTTATCTATGACCTCAACTGGTTAACTACAAGCTCTGACGTAAGCTCCGATGTATAGCTTTTGACTTTATCTTGTCAGCGGCTAGCTGTAATCTAAGATCGACCTGATCTGCTTGGCGAAACACATTTATAATGAGATTAACGCGGTATTTTGCCCAAGGTCTTCTGCAAGCCCAGTGATATCGAGAGATTGTACAAGAGATACACTCAAACAAACCAACAGTGGTTTGTGCGGGGATGGTAGCTTCTTGTAAGAGTGATTCCAGTGACTCGCCCTTTATTCCTTCCTGTGCGTCCTATCACCGCAATAACCCATTAGTATATAGCTGTGACTTGTTTAGCGTACTCTTCCCTAAACGATCTCTCTCTGCTGTCTCTCTTGCACTTTCTATATGGAGTCGCCCCTCTACCTTGCTACAAACAATTTGGTAATTATTTTCTAAACATGTACTACTCGGCAAAAATTTAAACACTTGAAAGGACAAATCGGAACATTGTGGAATAAATTAAACAGGATAACAAGATTTTATATCGAGCATGCCCTCCTAAGAAGCAATGCAGGCGACCAACCAACATGGCGCAGAGCTATACAGAACCTGGGTATGGTGAGTGGTATACTCAACAACTCTTCAATCAAAAGCCAACAGATTTCTTCAAGAATTTGGGCAGGTCGCGAGTACTGGAGAAGAAGGTATTCCTAATGGTCTCATACATGCTCGACTAGCACCAGGTCCTGTGATATTGCAGATCAATGCATGATATCCGTACCTGGTAGGGTATGTTTCACGATGACAGCGGTGTGTGAACACACATTATCATGCTGCAGAATGCCGTCCAGAGTACGGTGTCCAAATGATATAAAGTGGGAACATATGGTGTTGTTAACCTATCGATGGCTCTATACAATTCACAAGACTTATTCTCGAGTCGTAATTAATGGCAGTCAAATACATAACTATAAATGTGTGTGCCGCACGTCGTACATGAATATGCACCCGATGCTGATGCTAGCCTGTGTGGTATAATATCCGCGTATGATCATCGTCAACACCTAGAGTGAAGCCTGGTTAGTCGGAAAAGCTTTTCGATGTCATCTCTGCTTTTCGCCTTTCTCCCCGGCGTTCAGTGGACTACTGAAAACATACCACGGATGGTGTGGAGTCAGAATAAGTCGGTGTAGAAGACGTGACCTATACTCTGTACTGTCTTTCTGGCGGACGTAGATAGTTCCATGGGACACACTACATTGTAGTGTAGGCCTCACAGATTCCAAAATCTGTGACAAAATCGCAATAGGGTAGGTTGCTGCGTTTCTGTGGATAGCTGTCATATTCTGTAGTCTTTCGATTTATGAACTCCGAACCTTGCCTTTGCAACAACTAACGCCCTCTATATCATGCGTTTTGATGATGCAATGCAGACGTCATTATAATCACTTGCACAACTCCTTAGATGCAACATACTTATACGTCGTTCAGTGGGACCGTTATTTTGTAGGTGTTAGATAGAATGTATATTTTATTCAACTTCAGGTTTTCTCTGCTTTTACGATCTGCCCCACAAATTTATCGCCGTTGATTATTGCATGAGACTTCGGTAGACACAAACAAGTATTAGCAACATAGTGATTACGTAAAATATGACTTGAGTTTATCTGAGCTAATTTTTATAAACATTTACAGAGGTCGTCTATTACGCTGCACTTCATTAAGTTTCGTAGGAACGTGATTCGTGACTCGACGCTAAAAAAATCTCTGTTAGGCTATGTTTACTGTTCAAAGAAAAAGGTTTCATTTCGTATGCCAGAAACACGAGGTAATCATACTAGAACATTTTTTTTCTTTTAATTTGTGGTTCATTTATGCTCTTATGCAGACGGGCTGATTGTTGGGGTGTAAATTACAAACTAAACATATCTTAAAGGTTTGTTAAAAACATGTTCTAATGTCCAAGCCCTAACTGGGATTCGAACCTAAACCTCGCACTGTAGGCCAATGCTCTAATCATGGAGTTGAACACAACGAAATACTTGATATGCTTAGAAAATCATTACTACGAGTTTGCAGTAGCACCTGAAAGAAATAAGTGGATGAATCACGCTAATTAGAAGGAAACTCGACTTAAATGCCTAACTGGTTCTGATGAAAAGATAAAACACGTCTTCTCGTTCGAGTCCCATTACTACTGCCAGGCTCCAGTGCACAAGATGTGCGATTTCCCACATTAGTGTACAAAACTTCGACACAGTCTGCTGTAATTAACCAGAGCCAGCAAAGAAATAGGCCAGTAATATATATTAGGGTTAAAAATTGCAATTACGTGGCATTAACTTCATGCAACTTTCAAGATCGCAATCACACATGAAAACATGAATATCTGCAAAGTTTGCTACATACTTTCCTCTGTCATGGAAATAAGTGAACATGTGCTGAAGGAATATGTTACTTTAACTTCATACGAGAAAAAATTAATATAAAAATAACTAAATACTGGAATGACAATACACTTATAAATAAAATATCGGAACCTGTATATTTCCCGAAAAATAAATTTTTGCCTCAATAAATACATGATTTCAGAGATTTAGTATTTCCGGAGGTTATTTTATAGGATAAAATCGGACATTAAAAAAACATACGTGTTGTTTGTACCCTATAGCACAACGTGAAAACCGTATTTAGCGATATCTAATTCAATGTGTCCTAAACTAGGCCATATGCTATACTTTATTCCAGTAAAATTACCTCTCAAAATTTATGTAAAAATCTGCACAAATTCAGAAAACCCTTTTATTAACAAGGAACGGTTAATATAAATTATAATTGTTAAAACAATGCAGAAGGCCTAAATTTGTACAAAACCTTAAATGTTTCACTTATGCAACTTAAATTGTTATTTGTGGTCCCATGCACTTGCAGAACAAACGTGGTTGTATTCGGTACAGTGGATTCTAAAACAAAGTAAAGGACAAGATTTGTACGTGAAATATATCGTGTCATAATGTAATGGTAAATATGTTATGCACCGGTATTTATAATTGGTATAGAAAGTCTGGATTAGGTAGGTTCGTTTCCAGATATATAATTTACAAATCTAAACCGTAGTAAGTTCGCCACTTTGAAAATAATTTCCTGATGTACCCGAAATTCAGTTCTCTGTAAAAAAAAAAAAAAAAAAAATAAATTGGAACAAATTTCACAGATCCCCTAATACAGCGGAAAGCTTTAATTTTCCCGTTGGAGTAATCACTTCATGATACCAAATACTACGGACAAATTAAATGAGTCTAAAGTACTTGCAGCTAAAATAATTAATTCTTCGAGAGAAATAATCTCAGAAACAGCGAGTGAAAGAAGTTATGGATTTGCGAATTTTGTAGTGTTATAAAATCAGCAGGACTACAAGTCTGATAATAATCGGATTTACGGTTACACAATTGCTCATGTTTGTAAAAAGCAGTTTTGAAAATTAAAATATTTTCCTTTTTTAATAACTTGGAAAGAATACGTCATATACAATAATAGTGACCATAGTCCAAATCTTGTGAATATCGGCAGCATAATTTTGGAGATAGAGTTCAAAACCTTTAATATTTCAGGAGATAATATTTATAAAAAGAGTGAATGAGTGAGATTGTAAATTAAGTGGTGATACGTTTATCGGAATTCTATCACCACCCCGCAAATGTATGTTGTAAAATAAAAGAGTTCTAGTAAACTGATATATTATAATTTTAGATTTTCTGGAAATGAAATCTTTAGTTGAAATCGTTATGTAATACGGTATCTTGAAGTTTAAAAACGACGCCACTTATTCCGGAAGCCTTAATGGCATAAACTAGGTCGGTAGTAAAAATAGGTTCACAGATTTGCCCTCAAGTATAAACGATTGGATAGAGTTACAAAAATGTTGCATTAAATCAAAGATATCCATGCCGAAAGAAAGTAATTCAAACAAAATCTTCAACCAAAAAATTAAGAAAAAAAAAAATCAAATAAATCAAATTATACGTTCATCGAGTTAAACAATTAGGAAATTTTGAAAGAGAATACATGGAGTATAAAATAAGAATAGGCCTGACGTGAACTGCCCTCTAAGTTTCAACTCTAGCTCACAAAATAATAAAAATATTTGTAACATAATAGCAATTTTTAAAAATAAATCATGATGATGTTCATTCTTTACAAAACTCTCATTAGATTCTGCGAACATGGCAAGCTGGGCTCAAAGTGATTTTATGATTAATATTATTTTCAATGGCAGCAGTTTTAAAAAGAGTACCACATCAAACTCCCTAAATATGCGATGTCGTCCTTAGCGCTACTCGAAAGCTAAATTTAACTTGTGTTGGCTTAAAAATTCTGATATAGTGAAATAAATTTAAATATTTATATATCACTATATCCAAGAATGGCAAGCTTGAGCGAGTATTAAAAGGCGAACAGATACATTCGTTACGTGCTATCAGCATGCCAATTTTGGTTAAGATCACTCGTATGTTTCGTAAGATAAGACATTCGAACCTAGAAGTTCAGTTAAGTCTGTTATTAGAAACTAATTGTATTATCAATTAAAATTTAATAACTCTTTGTACCAAGTTTCCTAAAAACAGCGAGAATTAGGCCGCGATGTAAAATATTTAAGCTAAAATGATAAATGGCAAAGATTATTGTAAGCACACGTGAGTTACAGAGTACCATCAGAGAAAAATATTTGGTGGCTCGTATCGGTTATATGTTTCCTGAGTGAGCGAGTGAAGAGATTTGGACTGCTCTTAACAGCGAGGTCTTGAGAACCGATTAGGGTGATAGGGGTGAGTATGGAGCAGCAGGGGGAAACGGGAGATCCCAGAGAAAACCCGCCGAGCAGCGGCATTGTCCGCCCCGATTCCCATTTGCGAAAATCTGGGAGTGACCCGGCCGGGTATTGAACCTAGCTCGCCACTTGGTGGGAGGCGAGCAGGCTAACCGCTCATCAACCGCCTCTGTTTCCTGAGATATTACACACATTGGAATACATATCTGCACATCCTGTAAACATATTTTGGTCGCTGTGAAAGTTCATAAACAAACACATCGGTGTATATGAAAGCAATCGAATTTTCTTGCTATTCTGTATGTTCATACGCAATACCAGAAAGATGCCATCGCTCTTCGTTTGAACTATGTAAACAGCCCTTATAACAGTGATTGAGATGTGACAGGACTGTAAAACATTTGAGATGAAATTCCCTTACATGTAAGGGAAGATAATTACCTCTACATGTAAGGTAAAATGATCTCTTAAATGTAGAGAAAATTTACAATAACAAGTTAACTATTATTCCCTAATCATACAAAACAAATACCGGACAAAGTAAGGGGAAATCACATATAAGTACGGGAATATTAATTGTATAATATCCCCGAAGTATTCGTACCGTAAATTTTTTAAAATTCCCTATATTCTCTGATGAAAAGTAACTGAAACAACTCGAAAATCCTCGACATTTGTTGGAACCGAACATTTGTTGGGCGCGAACCTTGGTCCTCTACAACGACAGGCCGATGTGCTATCCATTACACCACGATAACAGCGCAACTGCATTAGTGAATATTACCGTGTTACATGATTGTTTCTTCCACCCGTCCTCCCACTCAGCTGTCGAGACAGTGCTGAAGTGATGCATGCATCGTAAGATATTTTTCCCATCCTTTTATGGGCTTTTTCACCGTTATATACGCGAATTTTACTCCAGAGTGCGGTAATTATGGCTTACATGTAAAGAACTATATTGGACAGCTTGTATGACTAAACAATAAAAATTAATTTTATGGTAAACTATATATTAAATACAATTATTGTATAGTTACAAATGTACGAGGAGATCCACACGTCGTAAGGTAATTTTCTCATCCATGTATGGGATTTTCCACTACCATGTACTTGAATTTCACTCCAGAGTGCGGTAATTTTACCTTACCCGTAAGGAAAACTATGTTTCCCACACAAGTTTGTGAATATAACCTTACACTTATCAGGCAATTTTCCCATTATTTTTCACAGTGGGCTGCGAGAAGCAGTGTAGACTGTGCGTCATTTCGGACAGTTCGGATTTTACTGGGAGCAATGGGCCTGTACCCATACAAGGTGGACCGGTTCTGAAGACCCTGACAGACCACCAGGTAGGATTATTGATTACCAGACAGGAATGAATAGAGCCAGCAGTTTTCTTGCCCGCCATTCGGCGACATTTGGCATCTTTATCACCAGGACAATATGTCTCTACAAGGATCATTTATAGACACCTGTTACATACATGCCTGCTATTATCCTTCCGGCATTTACGCGTTTTGACATTAACACCTCAATATTGTCAGTAACCCACTTTTGCAGTTGTGTGTGTGTGAGAGAGAGAGAGAGAGAGAGAGAGAGAGAGAGAGAGAGGGAGGGAGGGAGAGAGAGAGAGAGAGCGAGCAAAGCGGAATGCTTCAGATTGGCCACGTATTGTCTTTACCGACGCATTACGTTTTAGTCTGTAGATAAATGACCATTTTCCAGAGTTCGGAGGACCGCAGTTGGACGCTACAATCACTGCAGTTAATTGACAGAAACACGTTTCCTACTACTGGCGTGATTACTTGGGTAGGCGTTGAACAATATCCTCGTCCCCTACTGTTAGTCATACGAGGGTCATTGGAAATACAGCAATATGCTGAATACATCCTGAGGTACCATGTGCTACGGCCAGGAGCCAGTTTATGGTAGGACAACACTTGCCCGTACACAACTCTGGTCTCCTAAGAGATAAGTTTCAATAGTTTCTGTGGCCTGACGGAGCACCTGATTTACTGCCCATTGAAATTTATGGTAGGACAACACTTGCCCGTACACAACTCTGGTCTTCTAAGAGATAAGATTCAATAGTTTCTGTGGTCTGACGGAGCACCTGATTTACTGCCCATTGAACATTTATGGACCAGATTGCGACTCCAGCCTCTTCTATGTCGAAGAGTATGCGATCTGGACCATAATTTGCAGTATAATAACAGTTCTGTTTTAGTAATGGCATATGTTTTTCTTCTAAATTATTATCTGTAAATATTTTCTAATTTTTTTTTAATGTAGAAGTAATTTTGCTGTGTCCCGAAGTAGGTATGGAAGCTAGGCCAAGATCAACCTCACACATAAATATGGCGGACTTTTGTATTTTCGCTTAATTTATGTTAATAACAAACGTTTTTTTCGTTGTTTTGACTTATTTTAATGCTGCTTGTATAGTAGGATATAAGTAAGAGACTTGCTCAACTGAAGTCAGTTAATATCAAGGAGAAAAATATACACAATGAAAGTTGCATTAGCGAAATTTTAATGTAGTATCTGATTTAATGAATGTAATTGCTGGTTTTGAACTTCATTAATAACCTCTGCTTTTAGACATATGTCTTGGATGTATCACCGTAACTCAGGGCTCCGAGCAAATAGTTTTGAGGAGCTAAAATGCTGCGTCAACATAGATATTTGCGTCAACCTAAAAGGTAGTATAGCCCGGTTTGAACATGAGCGATCCCGAAGAGGACGTTAAACGTTCGCAGTAAATATTTTGTGACATTAAGAAAGAAGCCTACGTCGGCGCCTGGGATGGCGCCATTAATCCAGCCGTCCTGCGAACGAGTGAGGTTTGTCACACTACCTCTTTCCTTTCTTCTCGCTTCGGTTTTTGTGTGCCAGACCCCAAAAACTTATAATTTTGTATTCGAACCAAACATTGCTCATCTCGTACTCATTATATGAGATGAAATTTTCGTAGAATAAAACATTTTTACACTTTATATATTTTGAATAATTTGATGTCAAATACAGAATTCTCCTGTTCTGTAGCAGTGGTAATAACCCATACTAACTAAGTTGTACAGACGAAAACTTTTACAAATTAAACTATCCCTATGAGCTACCGCGTGACACATATGTAATCACTAAATAACAAGCCATGTATGTGAAAAAAGTAAAATATTAACCCTTTAAAAACTGCACACATTTACTGGTACTGAGGACCAGATTGAAGTGAGCAGCCTGTATTTTTCACTTCAGCAATATCAATTGTGTTGGTCAGTTTGTTTTCATATACCATCGTCCTATTGGTCCTGGCTACACCGGGTATGCTTACTGTGCCCTGCAATGTTTATTATTGGTTGGCCGTTGGCCAATGAAGTCACGCGTTGACTGTGTGCCATTTAATGGGTCGCGAGAGGAGTATTCATGTTTTACAATGCACCGTGTTCATTTGAGAGATTATATATATATATATATATATATATATATATAATATATATATATATATATATATATATATATATATATATAACACACACACACGGTTTTATTCTTACGAAATGAAATGTTGACTACTTGCAACTTTTTAAATTCGATTCCGATATAGTCCAGTGAATTGGCAAAATAATAAAATAGTCAGTTTTGTCTCCAAGAGCAAAGAAATTTCCACATAAACATAGCCCCGTATATATTACACGTGCATGCTCCTTAAAGTGTTAAAAAAATAGCCTACGGAAATAGTTTATGTTGTACTTTTGGTCATTTGTACAACTTAGTTAGTATTTGTTTTTATGGCTGCCAGAAAATGTACTTGACATCTTATTATTTATAAAATTTAAAGTGTAAATTTATTTTATTTAAGGAGAATGGCATTACTTACAATGCGTACGAGTTGAACAATGTTTGGTACAGTTATAAAATTATTAATTTTTTGGGCTCCGACATCCTTAACTGAAATCTTGAATTTGTTGGGAGTCTTGAAATTTATTTGAAATTTACTCAATTATCCAAATGCAATACATTTAATCCCAGAGAATATTAGGATAAGGGTCCAGAAATGCTCTACCGCCTCACACAATGATCAATGCTATTCAAATTCGCTGGATTTTTGCACCTATTAAAGAAGCCATAACACCAAGGCACTACGTCTTTTTTCTGCATGGCTGATGAGTGTCTAAACTAAAAGTATAAAAATACGCCTTAAAGAGTGTTATTTTAATTAGCAGCCTCGCTTTGCTATTCATTAACGGACAGCTACATTTTATTATGTCGTCTAACAAAGTCATTTTATTACAGTTATTTTGGTAGGTAGCGATTTTATTATTTCTGTGTCTTCCAAGGTATAAATGCTTTGTTGTGTTTTTGTAGTACGTTTTTATTTTCAGTCTACGAGAGACGAGGTATTTCCTGATAAGCATTATGCCAAAATGTTTCCTGAGATTTTTTGTCAATTCTTTTTTCAGGATGAGATGTTCTTGTACAAGGGTATTTGTGTTTGACGTGCGCTATGTTGTTTGCAATATGTTTCCTCTGATCTTGCTTAAATTATATCACTTTTATTTAGACGCGGCCGCCCAAACTAGCTAAATATGCTTATTTAACTGCCTTGCTATTTGGAAATGGCATCGCGCTGAAATTATAGTTTTTCACTTCCTCTTTCATTTTGATAATGTTTTCCTCTGCTGCGCTAGCCTTCCATAATCCTTGCGCATGTATTTCATTTAAAGTATAATTCACTTTAAAATAATATATATGTATATTATGTAAGGCATGTCGCGCTCATAGTATACATGGGCGAAATGCTGCAGGGTAAAATACGGCCTGCCTGATAGTATCTTCCTACGTATGTACTTAAACACAAAGCAGACGGGCGAGGTCCTAAATAGTAAATTTTCCGTGCGGCAGGTGGGCAGAAGATTGATTACCGCGATGGGATTTCATTGGCATCTCTTCTTTCTTTTGTATGTAATATCTTACTTTTTTTGAATCTAACGGTTCCTTCATTGTGCATAAATATTAACTGTGGCAATGGGTTTAAATAAACGTTTATATACACATACGTAAATACAAATATAAATAAATATTTACATTAATATAGTCGTACATATAAGCCCTTACATACGTAAAGATAGGACGCCGGTGTATATTTACATATATACCCAAGTGAGCTGTTAAACTTACTTATTTGTTTGCAAATTAATTTTCCGTGGCGGAAAAATGATAATGTTAAGAGAACCTTTTCTGTACATGTAGCACCCATGAATATATTATACGATACTTATGAGCAATTGCAGACGTAAAGTAATTGTAAGATATGACACATGAAGTATAAAAACAAAAAGAAATTATCGATATAACTAATTAATTTACTTTCCTCTAATTAAGAATGCAAATGATTTAGACTTAGACATAAGGAACATGCCCTGGACATTGAAATTGCAATGAGAACTGCGAAGTTTGTCCTGAGACCACCAGGGCCGCGTTTCCTACACGTTGTCATTTACAATGTATTTCTAAAGTATGCATACTTGCTTTGTTCTCGATCAGTATTAATTTTCCTTCATTCAGTTAAAGTTATCGTAATATGAAACGACATCCGAACTGCAGCGGACCACAGTCAAAATTGACTGAAATTGAATGTCGGTATCTTATCAAGACCACTTCCTACAGTAACATTTTTACTTATTTTCTTGTTATTTTTTTCCCCCACCATAATTCGTAACAAGTACAACCAACTCTGCTTTCCATGGAGGTACATCATCACCAACACTCACGCAATAATTAAAACACATAAGTACATCTTAATCTGAAACTCCATCTCCAGCTGTAGCCAACCACGTACAGGGCACATGGGAAACAAGTTCGTTACTTCTTCTACTGCGCCACGGTTACGCGACCAAATCGTCGTACCATATAAAAGTTCCGTAAGTGGTCGTTATCCTTGGCACCGCCCTTTGTCTGTCTCACACACCCTCACATACGGTTCTTCTTCCCTCCCAAAAGATAACAATCGTTCCGCCCACACTGTCACCAACGCCTGTCTTTTCCTTTTTATTATTTTACATTTCTTCAACTGCCTTCCACCTTTCATAATTACCACAAGGATACATTATTGATCTTGTACCCTTGCAGACGCAATAATATATTTTATCTCTGACCACACTGTCCATTTATTAAATGACGGGGAGGTATGAAACCTTGATATTATTTTTAATTTTGTTGATTGTTTTATTGACACTGTGATATCAATGAAGAGTAAGGTAATGTGCAGATTATCCTAAAACTACATACCGTTACCATGATGACATACAAGTAACACAAATTAATTATTTAATTGTTAAGTTAAATTTAACATTACAAAACTTAACTATATGTTCAACAAAGGATTAAATTGCAGATATTTTAACGCAGTATCCGGATTTTTAAAAAATTGAGTAAATTAACTATTGCCATAAAATTTGACATGTAATGTCCATATAGCAAAACACAATGAAAGTCACGCCAGCGGCCGTGAAAAGTATAGTTACTTATTTAGTTTTCCTGGGTTGGCTGTATGATCTACAACTGTGAATTTCAGCATACCTTATAAAATAACAATTTTGCAGTTAAAATAATTAAATATCAAAATATCTTCTGTAATAAGCTCGTAAAAAGAATTCATAGGCACTGCTATGACTTGTTAGCTCTGAGAAATTTCGCAAACTAAAACCTTTAAAATTCCTCATTTTTGTAATATGTCGATGTTACTAGTTTATGAAAAAAAAAAAAAAAAAAAAAAAAAAAAAACTTGTTTTTACATCTGTGAATGCTACATGCTTCTGGTGATAGCGCAGGTTTCGATTGCTCTGCTTTACCTTATTATAATATTTTAGTTTGAATTATTTCGTTTTGCAGTCTATTCATTGTGCAATTTCAACCTTAGCATCATATGCAAGACAACACCATTGAATGTGGGGGGTGGATCTCAGAATGTGTTCACAAAACTTTCCGCCTCAACATTTATGTTAAAATAGCGATTTCTCTACTAAGAGAATTCGTTCCCTATGAAAGTGTTATTATTGTGTTTTGTTTTATGTTAGAAAATTTAAGTCTTGCATGTAGTTAAAGAAGTTGAAAAACTGTGATTTAAAAAATGTAAGTAAGTATTTGAAAGCATAGTTGCGAATGTATGACTCTAATTAAATGAAAATTCAAACATGGTAGCAGAGATCCGTGGTTATTAAGCATGAAGAAAGAAGATAAACTAAAACTACATGACGGTAAATATAGATTTTATTCTTCAAACATTTGATGGATCCAACTACGATAAATGGAGGTTCAGAATGAAATTGTTTTTTGGAAATGAAAAACTGCTACGAAGTCATACCATATGATATTAAGCCTCAAGGTATGTCCGAAAAAGATTGATTTAAAATGGAAATTAAAACTAAAAATTACATAGTTAGCATTGCTAACAATTCTCAGATAGATCTAATAATATCAGGAACCACTGCAAAGTATATGATTAAAAGGTTTGATGAAACATATCTGCCTAAAAGTAGCGCAAATAAGTTATTGTGCAAAATAAAATCTTTAGTAGCCAAAAGTAATGAAACTATTATATTTATAGAACATGACATAATGCATCCAAAACTGAGTGCTACATTTAACATCTGACACAATCTGTCACACAGTACCACTAACTGTCAATATAATATATGTCTCACCATTAAAATGCTAACTATTTTACGTATTGTAAACACAAAGTTTTTGGGATGAACGTACATGAAGTAAAAGTGCGTATTGAGTAATCGGCAATTACAAATTCATACCGGCGACATACCGGAAACACTTTCACAAAATTTTACTGCGTATAAACTCTTTAAATATGGTTTTATTTGTATTTCGTTTCAAAGTGATAGCTGCTTACCAAATTTACGTTAAAAGCTAACTATTCACCTATACCTAAACTTACAATTATATGCAGCTCTACTGGTCCTTTACATTCGTGTCTATACCGTCTGAAATTAGATTGATTTCTGTATCCGTAGTCACGGAGGGATATTACCATCTTAAATTTCCGGCAATATACTGTTTATTCGTAGTAAAATTTACGTAATAGGAGATGTGATATTTCATCTTATAATATATTGTCATGTTCTATACCTCCCACAAATAGGTCTGCATTCAATAACACGATAAAATCGTAGCAATTCCTGCCTACAATTTGAAGGTAACCCTGGGTCTGGAAGTGACCCTAATAGTCTTTTTTATTGCTCAATTTCTGTATCCGTTTTTTTGCCACTGCAAGGCAAATATTATCATCCCATTCACTAACGACAAATTGGAAAATTTATTCACCGATTCTTTTTAAAACACTTGATTACCCCGAGTCTGTCGTCTCCTACAGTTCCACAAGTACTTGCTGCTGCTAAATTTGTTTGGAATAAAGAGAATGTCGTAGAGGGTAGGTTTCTTTCATTTAATTACATTCCTGAAAATTGATGCTGTTAGCCTGTACAACTGCGTTGTTGTACAGAATTCATAGCCTTCGGGGTTTATCGATAACTGAGCACGACTGTGTTGAATAATGACATGGTCTTGAAATTTTGCAATATTTTCCCTTCATATAGTTTTCATACATTTCACAGTTGTCACAATCAAATGGCGTACACTCTAAATGTCATCTTTTAGTTGAAAATATATCATCTCGATTAATACGACGTATCACTGAATCTGTTGAAGTGTATGAGACTCATGAGTTTCATTACAAGCCTCAACAGAATACCAAATCGCAACGCAGATTTCAGTAAAGAAGAATAATTAAAATAATATAAAAAATTTGTTTTATCTATTTGAAGAAACTCAAAATACAGTCTACATTGGTGTTCGTTGTAGTAAGGTTTATTTTACTCCAAATTAACCTACTCTGATATGAAAATCGGTAATGTTTTTCATCTTCGTATGCAGGCAGTGCACTTACGCATCGTTATAGAAATATGTAAATACGTTATTTAAGAAAACCTTTTTAACCAAGTAATACTTTAAAAACATTGAAACTAAAGGCAAATACACGAAACTATCTAGAAAAATCTCACAACTAAACCAGAAGTATCATTAGAATGCCATAGAAATGTTTATTATCTTAATTTACTCTGTTATGCTTAAAACTCTAGAAGGAGTTCTGTGTGAATACCCGTATGAACGCTTAGGCAAGCTTGCATCGCTTGTAAAAGTAATACACGGATTTCCATACATAAAATGCTGCTTCCTGATGAAACTTAATTCATATTCTGCTGGTGTCTTCATCTGCAAGATGCTTCTCCAAGTTCTGCATATTTTGCCAACATTACGAAAATAACGCGCCAAAAACACGTTATACGTTGGAATAAAATAATACTGTGTACAATACATAGAAATTGTCAGAAAAGTAAATATTGTCTTCGAAACTTAAAATGGCAATCTTAACATACATAATATTTTTAACAAAATGTGATCACATTAATCTGCATTGTCCGTCGTGGTTGGTGAAATTATTTACTGGTAATAATAATGTTCTTTAAAGAATGTGGAAATTTATCAAATGTTTTAAAACAAAACATTAAATAATGTTTAGGCTATAATGTTTAAAGAATTTGGTAACATATGTATAGGTACACTCTAAATTCGTATTAGTGGTAAACCAATGTTTCGTAGTGAAATTAAACTAGGTACTCGAATCAGTAAAAATGTATCCACTTAGAATCGGTGGAAAACCACGTATTTTTTCAGTGAAACAATTTCACTGATCGAATAAGTTAGAACCAACTGCGTGCAGTGAATAAAATACTGTTTATATTGAATTTGAGGACATAATTGCGAAAAATAAACCTATTTACAATATTCACTGTTTATATTTAGCACTTTGACATAATTTCAATGCCGAAGTAACAAATATTTTGTGGTGTCCGGGATTTGAACATAAATACAGAACATATATGCCATTATCTTACCAACAGCGCTACCAAGTGAACGTTGACGTCAAGACGTAAAATATACTACATATTATAATTAAGGATATAACTTTGAATTGCATGCCATGTATTTTCATTTTAGTTTCATTGGTAACATTACGATTGTTAAAACAAATAGTACGCATGAATGCACGCACTTCATCACATTTGATGCAGTTAAGGCCTTCACACTGACCACTATGATGATTACGTGAAAACGAAATGGAAGACGTAAATATTTAATGAAATACGGAATGTTTTTGTTGCCTCGTAGTATGGTATCATGAAAGACGGAATACATATTTTAAAAATTTTGTTTATGGGTTTTATTAGTTTATGCATTATTTAATTTGAGAAACACGGTTTAACCGATCCATCATTCAAAAAACAAATCACCGAAAAACAGCAAATGAAATGGTTGATGAATCAATGGGCATTTCGCTGAATCGATGGCTGAAAGAAAACTGGCTCTTTTTCATTAATCCACCAGTTAAATTTATTGAAGTGACTGTTGAATAAGTCAAGTGCTTTTCATTGAGTTAAATGGTGAATATCTCGGTGATACAGAATTATAGTGTACGTTTCAAGAAATGACGAACTTGTAAATATATGTTACATTCGTTAAAATTACTGAGAAGTACTCGGATAATATTCTCATCGACAGCAGCATGTTAACATGTTTCATACGGCACTGTAAACAGCAAATTTGCTAACAAGACAATATGCAGTGATGTACAGAAATATTCGCACTGAAGAATTACGATTACGAAATATATGATAAAACTTCACCGCACAAACAATTATGGAACAATTCATTGGCAAAACATTTGCATCCTTATACTGTATAATACAGCTTCATGTCACTTGTGTCGAAGGTATACGAAGAAATAACATTGAAAAATGTTGATAGATGTTCTTTCTGATGAGATATAAGTATAGGTATAGGATACTATCCACTTCAAATACAAGTTAGTATTTGTTTTAATGTTGTAGTTCGCATGCATACAGGTTCATAAATAATGCATGCATTGGTGAGTCAAGGAAAGAGGCGCACTCGGAGCAAGACACATCTTCAGCGATCTGCAATGTCTTCAGACAGTCCAAAGAGCTAATGGCATCCACGGTAGTGTCATCGAATTCTTCGGGAGTGATACCAACAGTGCCATATACTTCTTCGAGCAGCATTCCTATAGTAGTATCGCCATCAACCTCTTGGGTTAGTCTACCTAGATTATCACTGCTGTCATCTGCTGTGGGCATGGTAGCAATGCAACCATCGGCTTAGGGAATGATTGGCATAGCGCCTGCAGAAGTGCCAACCAGTTCTTCGGTTGTGACACCTGCATCGTCAACTGGACCGTCGACCTCTGTTCCAACAACGACTGTATGATCAACCATCTCTGCTGAACCGTTTCGACATTATAAGTGATGCTTCTTTGAAACAACCTTCACCAGTAGCAGCAGTGTTCGTCTACATGAGAGGCATGACTGTAGAAAGAGCCCCAGCTAAATAAGGTACACGTGTTTGAAGTGCGGTGTGTCGATTTCACGGATGGGTGGTCTAAGAGTGCATATGTAAATGTGCAAGGGGCTTCCTCCAAGTAACATAGTGGATGAGCCTTCACAGCTGACGTCATATGTTGATCTTCCCGGCTTTATCAAACACAAACATGCCTTGATCAATCCCCACAACTATGACACGCAATGTTTCAAGTGGTAAATGTTGACTGGATTTGTTATGTCATCGAGGCCTCATCAGGTGAAAAAATGTTATGCTGAGGTGGATGGATTGTTTGATTTTAGTGGACTGGATTTTCCGACTCCTCTATGGCAAAGAAGGGTCTTTGAGAACAACAACCCTAGAGTGTCTGTAATGTGTACTCAATGAATGATAGGAAAAAAGTGATACCAATTCATGTGACGAAGAATGAGAAACCTGAACATATTGATCTTCTGATGGTAATGCCGGAAACTACGCTCATGCCCCATTACTTTTACATATGCAACTTTTCACGCCTGATTATCTCTCAGACTACTTTGTGTAGGTACAAAGTTCATATCTGTAAACAGTGTTTTAAGCATTATACTGATTATCCTCGAAAATCAGGACTCACTGGTAGACAGTGTCTTGCAATTCCCAAAACAAAGTGTAAGGGTCTTTGAGAATAACAACAACAACCCTGGAGTGTCTGTATGGATGTGTACTCGTTGAAAGCTAAGGAAAAGGTGGTACCAATACATGTGATGAAGAACAAGAAACCTGAACACACTGATCTTCTGATGGTAAAGGATGGAACTACTGATATTTGACATTATTAGGCCTATTATATAAAAAAACCTTTTCAATACTGGTGTGCAGTCGCTGATTACTTCGAATAGCCACAAAGTTCATGCCTGGAAACAGCGTTTTTTAAGCATTATAGTGATTATCCACGGAAATCAGGACTCACTAGGAGCAGTGCCTTGGAACACAAAAAAAAAGAAGTGTAAAAAGAAAAATGGTTAATGTGCATATAAGTTTTCTCATTTTGCACTTTACTAAGTCAATTTTGTGTAAAAAAAACTATGTTGCATTTTTGTTCAATAAACCTCTGCTTTACATTAAAATTATTTTAGCTATATCAGTTTAATTCGATATAAATTGCTAAATTTCAATAGCATATGTACGTTTTTACAACGATGATATATATATATATATATATATATATATATATATATAATTACAGTACTTGTAAATGTCAATAACTTATGTAGAAGAGAAAGTAAGTAAATTTTTTTTGTCAAGGGTAGCGTTCTTGCAAGTGACGAATTGCTTTATTGTTGGTCTGTATAGTATACTGTGTATGGATAGACAGGTCAATCAGTGTGGTCTGTGCATTCGTCGAGTTCGCACTGGTAGCTGTGCTCATGATCTCTAGGTTTTTCTCAAACGGCTACACCAGGTAAACCTCTTCTCTTTATGTTTTGCATCTTCTAAAAGCAGAGTACGTGCATAGTTGAAATGTGTGTGTAATTGTTGTGTGGGTAATTTTTAATATCCGTGATTAGCCCTGCATGCGATATTTCTCACTGTTTATGAACTTAAATATTGTCTCTATATATAGAATCAAACAATCTTCTAGGGCGGGGTAAGGCATAGGAGCCTGAGTTCGAAAATTGAAACTATACAAAAAATATTAATTCTCTTTCAGACTCGGACAAAATCCGATAAATTTTTCTTAGTGATGTGGAAGTGTTTCAGGTTTGTATGATGAAGATGAAGCTAATATCAGTGCAGACTAAATTACACGAGATGTAATTTATACATGCTCTTTTGTAGAATATTTTCTGGCTGTGAGCATACCAAATTCTAGTTATTCTCATATGTTGCACTACAGTTAACATATTGGTAGGTCTTGTAGGTGATTGCAAATTGTCAGTTACTATATTCATAACATTTGGCACTGGTGCTGTTAGTGAAAGTCTTACTTGCACTCGCTTCCTGGCGAATGACAAATATTGGCTTTTTCTGTGGCAACTTTCATGATGGCATGCATTACCACAATAGTAACATTGTTACCGTAATGCTTGTAGCGATTCTTTAGGGTCACTTGCTGTTGACGACAACGCCGATGGTAAGTCTTCAACAATTGATTCTGTCTTCACATTCCAGCAGAGTACATGATTATATTAGAAGAATGTATTCGTAACTATCTGCTTTCCGACATCACGCTCGTCGGCAAATTGAAGCGCATATTTTTTTTAAACACAATTACTGCATCTTCTACAAGCAGAGTACATGTATAGTTGCTGTGTGAGTGTGTGTGTGTTTGTTGCGATACATCTTTACTTATTATTAGCAATTCATGGGTAATACGATTCGCAATAAGCTTTTGGCATTATAAATGTAATCTCTCTCTTGCACGACTAATGTATGTCGTTGTTTCGTATGTGCGTATGGCTCTGGAACTAGGTACTGTATAACTAAATTCCTCTCCTAAAGGGACATGCACTCAACTGGTCTGCCACTCTGACATCTCTCTCTCTCGCCCTGTGTTATGTAATATCCCTTCGACTTGTCGATACCTGCACGACACATGCAGTGTTGGCCAGTTTAGTTTCACTCGATTTGTACGGAAGGTGTTCTATCTAGGTCAGTTCGGCCATGTCGAGCATCATCTAAAAGTGGCATACAGAACCTCTCACATGTGATTGCAATGACTGGTACATGCTCATATATTATTTTTCATATCAGTTTGAAATTGTATGTAGCAGTATTATCCTTACCATTGCAACACTTCCCAATGGATTTTTTTGTCACCTAACATAACAAACAACACTCGATGATTGCGCTCATGTTGTTAAATGCATATAACCGATGTTTAAAATATATATGTTGTTTCGTATGTGCTTATGCTTTTAGCATATCTTCAATGGTTCGGAAATTACAGGCAACTATGCTTCTAAGTAGACATAGACTACTTGGCCCTACGGCCCTTCTTGTTGTACTGGGTGATGCCTATGTTATGAATTTGACAGTTGTATCACAAGTGGTTCGGAAATTACAGCCAAATATTCTTACAAGCAGTCATAGGGTCTACTTGACCTTACAATCCTTCTCATTGGCATGGGTGATGCCAATGTTATGAATTTGGTAGACATATCTCAAATGGTTCGGACATTACAGCCAACTATGCTTATAAGTAGTTATAGGTCATACTTGAATCTTCGGCCTTTTTCCTTGTATGTCGAGAGAGAGAGAGAGAGAGAGAGAGAGAGAGGAGAGAGAGAGAGAGAGAGAGAGAGAGAGAGAGAGAGAGAGACATTGTAGGGGGCTATGAACTCGACCAATCTTCAGGGAAGATGGATGTTGCTGGTATGACATAGCATGACTGATAGGGTAACCCCTGGAACCAGCCATAGTTTTGCTGCCGTACGACTTCCAATATGGTGGACCAGATTGACAGTGAAGGCACTTCTTCATTGAAAACTATTTTTGTTAGGCAGCATCGCCATTTTTGCTATATAGTGCATTGGCAGCCATTTTGCTAGACAGTGTTTTGGATGCAATTTTTCCTAGAGAGTGCACTGGCTGCCATTTTGCTAGATAGTGCATTCAGGTTAGTGTTGGGTGGCTTCGGGCTGGGGACATGACCGTAACTATGCCCCCTCCATAAAGTATGTTCGAACAATCCACCATGTTTTGCTGGTCAGTGCATTTGCAGCCATTTTGCCTAGACAGTGCCACTTACAAGATGGTGGACCAGATTATCAGAGCAGGACGTTTTGCATTGGGCACCAAGATTGACAGAGCAAGAAGTTCTGTCAGAATGCTAGAGCATGCAGTAGAGACATTCAGTAGGATGGAAGCATCCAGACATGTTTGGCTGGCTATCAATATGGCCGCCATTTGGTCGTTTTCTGTGCGAAATGACGTCATCCAAGACGGCGGTCGCGGCTTATCAACCCCAAGCACTGTCCTAGAAAACCATTTACAAGATGGCGGACCAGATTGATAAAGCTGGATGTTCTGTCAGAATGCTATAGCAGGAAGTAGAGATATTCAGTAGGATGGAAGCTTGCAGAAATTTTTGACTGTCTAACAAAATGTCCACTGTTTGGTCATTTTCTGTGCGAAATGACGTCATCCAAAATTGTGGTCGGCTCCTCAGCCCCAAGGCCCCTGTCCCAGAACCAGGGTTCGCCATTTTGCTGGTCAGTTGTGCTGCTGATTGCTACAAGTCAGTGCTGGTCACGGCCTTCTTGCTAGTCAGAGCCGGAAACTTTGGCAACCATGATTTGGCTGCCATATTTGCTAGACGCCATTTTGCTAGACAGTGCAACTTCCAAGATGGTGGACCAGATTGACAGATCAGGAAGTTCTCATCCAAGTTAGTGGCATGTAAAATCGCAAATTTGGGAAATCCATAATGGCTGCTGGCTCCTGAGCCCCAAGCCCTTTTTCCCGGAATACAATTTACAAGCTGGCGAACCAGATTGACAGATTAGGAAGTTATTCATTGGCCACTATTTTTGCTAGACGCCATTTTACTAGACAGTGTAACTTACAAGATGGTGGATCGGATTGACAGAGCAGGAAGTTCTGCATTGGCCATCATTTTGCTAGACAGTGTTGCCATTTTACTTGCCAGCACTACTTCCAAGATGGCGTACCGGTTTGACAGAGCAGGAAGTTCTGATGCAATATGGCGGCTGCGGCCTTGAGCACATTTTTTGCGAATTTTTCGTGCATTGTTTTGCGAAGTTTTGTAGTCGGTTCCTTAGCTCCAAGCCCTGCACCTGATGTCCTTTTACAACTACTGATTGAAAATAATATTATGTATTTGCAGTATGTTACATTTAGTGAAACTATATATTTGTTCATCTAATCTATAGTGTAATTACGAATAAATGCATTATTAAAAACAATCTCAACATGTTTGCACCCTGACTTTCTTTTCAAAGATTTTTTTGTACGAACACAAAATGAAGTCGATTTTAGTTCTTTTAAGCGGGAATTTGGTTGAGTATATTGAGCCAGGTAGACATTTTTTTTTACGAAGCGTGCTTAGTGCCGAGACAAAACGAACAGGCAGTCAGGTGGTTTCCCCTATTCAACCGCTTCATAGTCCACCTGGCTTTATGAGGTTCCCACTGCTTGCAGCTCGCACTACTGCTCACGCCAGACATCGTGGCTCTTGAACTCCCTCGTCCTTCAGTAATGAGCTGGACACGGACGGGCGCTGCAACGGGTGGAAAATACTAACGGCACGGTTATTTATACTCGTTACTTAAAGCAGTTTCCAAAGTGTCTGTTGGATGATTTCACACTACAGACTGGTTCAGTTCACATTCACACCGATCACGCCAAACGAAGCTATCCAAATGTAAACAGATATTCAGCATTACCGTTTTTGTGCATGGTTGAAAGCTCAGTTTTCGAATATAGGCGAATTACAGTTCGTATATCAGAATTTTCAGTAAAGTCAGTTAAGTTATAGTGCTAATATTAAGTACTTCATCATAGAACATTTATTTTCAGTTCGGAAAATTTGGGACTTATTGTCTAATTTCAGTTCGGACTTATACCAAAATGAAACCACATTATGAATTACATTCCGGAAAGTGGGATTTTCGGTCAAATCATTTCAATTTTAATCTTCGCATTTATTATAGCCGCATAGGAATATTTCATTTCAGTTCGGACTATTGGGGGAATATTGTCCAATTTAAATCCGGACTTGAATCGCAGTGATATAACTTTACGAATTTCAGTCCTGTGGAATACCTTTCGTATACTCCAGTTCAGTTCTGTGCCCAGATATAGCTGTGGTTCCAATTGCCACTCAAGTCCGAAGTGATCTGTACTGAAATATTGTTCAGAATTGATTTTCACAAGAGCGAATTTTTCCCTTTTCAGTTCTGCAACATCATAATTAAATTTAATTCCGGATACATAATTTTCATATCCAGTTCAATTTCGGTGCCAGTTCCTGCGTGGAACACTATCGAGCCGACAATTGCAAGGAAAGGTCTTACAATGACAGCTTTTCGAGGAAGTTGTAAGTAACCATAAGAGTAGTATATAACAGAGTTTTTGTTTTCAAAGTCTAACCAGATCATGGGGTCAAGGTCAAGGTAGTCTGCATACAATATGGCAGCTGTAGTCTGTAAGGTATTATGCTTGCTGACATTTTTAAATTTTTTCTCGAGTTTTAGTTTTCCAGGCCATTCAAGGACATGGGGTCAAGGTAGTTTGCATCCAACATGGCGGTGGTAGTCAGAAATCTGCTATACTTGCTGACTTCTATGTATTTTTTCTCGAGTTTTTGTTTTTATGGTCATTCAAGGTCATGGGGTTAAGCATACGGTCGTCTGCATCTAATATTGGGGTAGTAGTTAGTAATGTATTATGCTTGCTCACTTTGATGTATTTTTCTCTAGTTTTTGTTTTCAAGTTCATTCAAGATCATGGGATTGAGGTCACCATTACCTGCCTCCGATATGGCGGAAGTGATGTCTACTAATACGCTGATCGCCTACCAATACGGCGGTCACCTACCAAGATGATGGCCCCCTACCAAGATGGTCGTCGTTTGCACCTACCAAGATGGTGGAATGGGTATGGGCGAGGGGTCACATCTGGAAAGTTAAATTTATATTCATTTTGAAAAGAATTTTATTGATTATTTAATAACAATTTTTTATAAATTTTTAAACAATTTTAAATAAATTTTTATTATACTTTTTTTTAGTAAATTTTAACAGTTATTAAAACAATGTTTAAATAAATTTTTAGTAATACATTATAAAACACTTTTCAAAATATTCTTTAAATTATTTTTTACAACTTTTTAAATATTTAAAGGGATACTTTGGAACTTTTGGATTTTTTTTTGGAATTTTGTCGATTTTTTTTGGGTCAAATGTCAAAGGTCAAGTTCGAAGGTTCTGAATCCTGCTCTCTTGACCCCGGGGTCTCTGATCTCGGTCACCTGGGTCGCCGACCCCTGACCCTGGGTCACTTATCCGGCTCCTTGCTCTGACTCAGGGTCACTGATCCGCCTGGATGAGTGAGTGAAGAGATTTGGGTGGCTCTTAACAGCGAGGTCTTGAGAGCCGATGAGAGAGATTAAAGTGAATATGGAGCGGCGTCGGAATTATGGGGAGGGGAAACGGGAGATCACCGAGAAAACCCGCCAACCAACGGCATCGTTCGGCACGATTCCAACATGCGAAAATCCGTAGTGACCCTTCCGGGGTGATGGACCTTCCTATACATTTTGGAACTCTGGCTCAGTAATGTTTCATTTGACTGCATGTCATAAGTTATTAATAATCTTTAAAACGTACCTCCACTCTCGCAATCATTTACGTCACTATAACCTCTCCGGTTTTGGTATGTATGAGGTCAAAGTGCGGGGTGTTATAAAGAAAATGCAATACTCTCTCTCTTTGTCAGTTTCTTACAGGCACTGAATACGGTCTTCCGACGTCTAACCATTTGGTTTTAGGTCAACCAATTAGGACTTAAAACTTAGAAACTGCAATACTATATCCCGCAAGGACGGCAATTCTTAAAAGAAACATTTATTTAGTAAATGTTTATATGTGTGAATATGCCATGTGTAAGACAGTCCAAGATAACGCAAGTTTCAAATTTGGATATACTTTTCTTATTTTATAACTGTTGGACAGACAACGATTTATAAATATAAATATATATATATAATGTTGGCGAATCATGTTTGTGATCACAATGTGACATATAATTAAACAAATGGTAGTTGTGTACGTCACAGTGGCTAGCCTTCGCATAATATGGCGTGAAACATTGAGAGGCCAATGGCTAGAAAGCACACTTACAGCTGTATCCACCAATCAGTTAGGGGATTCGTCAGTGTAGTATCTGCCAGCCACCAAGAATGCCAAATTGGGTAACTTACCGTTACTAGCACGAGTCGCCAATGGAGGTAGTTGGGTGAGGAACCACATCATGACAAAACACGTCAAGCTAAAACTGCCCAGCTTAGGTGTAAGGGTACTATACGCTGTTCGTGCCAAAGTGAGCTCTTTACATTTTTCGTAATGGTGCTATAAGACAGACATGAAACATGCAAGACATTTGATTTATACTTCAATTCATGTATAATGGAAAATAAAAACTGAGCTACGACTTAATAGGTAATCTTTATTGACATTTGGCTGCATACGTCCATATATTAAATGCGACAGGCATCAAGAAGTGCTCACTAATGCAAATAGTTAATGTAATAATTATGATATTCTTTTAATGCAAATATTTTCTTTCGAAACATATCTAGTAGCTCGCTGTATGTATTCTATTTATGCTATTATGTTTTTAAAAGTGAATATTTGAAGTATTTTTAAATTACCGTAGATCTTCCAAAATACTATAATCACTCCTGCGGATAATACTGTAACAATTTCGTCTTGTAACACTTTAATAATCAATACTTATTTCCTGGAATCTAAACTTGGTTAATACATGTCGGGTCATCATTACGGTGCATGTAAATAGGCCTTTACTTTATAAATGGATCAAAATTGTTAAGGCAAATTTCCGCAGTACCATCACATGGAACAGGAAAACTGCGCGGATTATTTTGAGGGCAAGCTAAACTTTACACAATTATAGACCTAATCCATCTTTGCATTGGATTATAGTTAACTAGGCTCACTCAGGAATGTGCGAAGTAAATACGAAACTTGCAAGGAAAGACGTTTGGGATCACGTGCTGTATGTTTTGGAGTAATATTGACCACTTACTGGAGAAACAAGCATTGAATATACAGTAGTTGATCGAGTATTCATTGAACTGTGAAGTCTTAACTACACGCCATTGAATCCGTAACATTTCGTATGGTCTCTATGAAATCCTTGTTACATATAATGAATTATTTAATGTTTTTAGTGAATATCACTTAATGGTTTCAAATATCACGCGTGTGTTGGCAAGGGAATTTGAAACGTAACACTTCCTTTTATATTTACAATTATGCATGATTTAGAAGCAGTTTTTTTCAGTGGTCCAGTGTGGTCTGTTCAGATTTATCATTTACTATTTCTTTCTCAGTTCTGATACAGGCTAGTTCATAATTCCTAAGGTTTTCACCACTTATTAACGTTAACTGCATTACATATTATGTGTTGGAATATATTAGGACAAAACTGAGCTCATAGAACTATTATTCGTGTGTTGTATGCTTTTTCCTCCAAAGTCATGTGTCCCTGCAGCTGTTAGCCACGCCCATTTCGCGGCACGCGCCTGTGACTTGGGAGGGGGCAGCCTGCCCAACATACTCAAAGAGGACTTAGAAATATTTTCAGTAACTCGAGATCGCTCATTTTTTGCGACGAGAAGTGTACATATAAATATGAGAATACATATTAATTAATTTTATTGTATATATTTAGAAATATAGCCTACATATGCCTACAAGCATATTTAAATAACACATTGTTATGTAAGTACTTGCATGTTCTTCCGGGGCGAACGAGTATTTGGGTTTTCTCCCATACCACGAAGATGAATAGCGAATATGAAGGGCTGCCTTTTGACCTCGACGATCATGGAGCCGTGACCTGTATTATCGCTGACTGGGTCATTAGTGGTCTGCACCCGGATCAGGGGTCATTATGGGTCAATGGGGTCAATGGGGTCAATGAGGTCAATAGGGCAATGGGTCAGTCTTGTGAGCGTTCGGTCCGACAACAGAAGTTAGTTGTCAATTAATTCTTAAATCTCACTGACGAAACATGTTAGAAATTTTATATATATATATATATATATATATATATATATATATATATATATAGAGAGAGAGAGAGAGAGAGAGAGAGCAGTAGCTAGGCAAAGTAGATACTCATATTGCCACTGTGGGAAGGACTTTGGTTTTTTTTATCAATACGATGCAAGCCACTGATTGTACGAAGTCTACCGTAGAGCTTGCCTCTACAGATGTACCTTCCCACACTGCTGGAAATTTACATGGAAAGCAGTTTTGCTACTGTCGAAAGATCTTCAGCAAAAGCTGCCATGCATATCGACATGAGAGAAATATCTGCGGGAATGAAAAGTTCGAGTGTGAGTTTTGAATGCCAATTCTGTCAGAGATATTTTTCTAGGAGTAATGCGTTAAATAAACATTCTAAAACTTGTAGCACTGGTTCTCTGCAAATACAATTGGCGCTATATTTTCCAGAAGATCGTAGTGGTAACATACGGATCGCCAAGCAAGATGTTACTCTACCCATACGCATTCATGCTGAAGATGAAGCTAACTCCAATGAATCGCGACATGGAAGCCATGTCCGAATACAGTGCTCTGTATCATCGCGGGACAATCGGGTTGTGGCAAGACATGTGTCCTACTGAGCTTTCTGAAAGAAGAGAACGGCCTTCGGTACAACACTGTCTACCTATACTCCGAATCACTTCAGCAACCGAAATACCAGCGGCTGGCACGAGTATTGCAAGCTGTGGTTTGCGTGGGTTATTTCCCATGCAGTGATAACGAAGCTATCGTACCTCCGAGCGAAGCACTGCGAATCTCCATATTTGTCTTCGACGACATTGCCTACAAGAAACAAATTGGCATTCAAGAATACTTTAGCATGGGTCGATACGCGAATGTTGACTGTGTAGTACCTCAGCCAGATTTATTTGCGCATACCCAAACAAATGCTTCGCGGCAATGCAATCATGTTGGCACTGTTTCGAATGGACGATACGAATTTACGTCATGTTTACGATGATCATGTTAATACGGACATGCTTATACCACATTTTACAGATATGTGTGCCTTTTGCTGGAATGAGAAATATAGATTTTTGACGATCGTTAAGGACTGTCTGCTACATAGGGGAAGGCACAGGCGTGGGTTTTATCA
The DNA here is from genome assembly GCA_029891345.1 of Dryococelus australis. Classification (NCBI taxonomy): domain Eukaryota; kingdom Metazoa; phylum Arthropoda; class Insecta; order Phasmatodea; family Phasmatidae; genus Dryococelus; species Dryococelus australis. The sequence goes on along the minus strand of CM056993.1, from coordinate 304,746,322 downwards.
GTTCGTCGCTGTCTGCCGAGAGGGTTCGTCCACTGGGAACCAGCAAGTGATGTCATAAATACCTCCTGCTACATCTATGGGTAACGTTTCCGCAGACGATAATGACGCCAGAGTTAATGTCAAATTCGGAATGAGTGCATTCCAGTCGATTTATGCGGAACGCAAACTTGTAAGATGTTCGTGTGTAGTCGAAAAACTTCAAAATAAATGGTCATCAGCTCTAAATGCTGATGAACATAAATCTACTGCTGCACAGAAAATTAAACTAGATATTGAGGATGCAGCAAGAAGTGAAGCCGATCATAAAGACAGCATTGATGATGACTATGACGACAGTGATAGTGTTGAAGACGATGGTGATTCCCTCAACATTCCCACACATTTCCCCAACGAGTTTCCTTCGACAAGTGATGTGAAGAAGGCAGAAGATATCGAATATACTGGCGATATGTTTACCGAAGAGCCCAACAAACTTGTAGACATACTAAAATATTTGCTTGATAGGCAGGATCGGGGTTATATCAGACGATGTGATGAAGTGCTTTGTTCTGAAAATGTATTTACAAAATAATAATAATGTATCATACAATTATTTGTTTTTCTTAACTTTTTTAGTGTCATGTCCTCCTGTTGGCCTTTCAGTTTTTAATAACAATAATATGTATTTAAATATTTAATAAATTAAGCAAGTGGTCAGTCATGTATCATGGATGTAGCTATAACATTTATTCGAAAAAAATATTTTTCTAACTACCAACATGGCGGACGCCTACCAATATGAAAGCCTCCAGTAACATATAAACAAAGATGGGTGCCTCCAGCAGCTTGTAAACAGAGCTGCCTGCCTTCAGTAGCATGTAAAAAAATTGCGAACGAAAAAAATCAAGATGGCGGAATGAGTATAGGTGAGGAGAGTGGGTGCGAGGGAGTCAATGGTCTGCTGGATTTAAACAGTGGTGAGAAATTGGTGGTGTGGGGGGAGACCTCAGGAAATGTAAGTTTTTTAATTACATTTTTTATAAATTTTTAAGGGAATTTTTTTAGGGAAAAAGGGAAATTCCGAGGGAAAAGGGGAAATGGCCGCCGTGTGTAAAGCCTTCTAATTAAGAAATTTAATAAAAAATTTTTATAAAACTTATTTTTTAATTTTTTTTTAAATTTATTAAACAATTTTTAAATTAAATTCTTATAATAAATTATGCATACATTTTTTACTCGATTATTACATTTTTTTGAATCTTGTGTGATGTTTTTTAAATTTTTACATTTTCAAGGTCAAAGGTCAAAGGTCATAGGTCCTGACCCGGTCACCTGTCTCGGATTCACTGATCCGTCATCGGAGACGCTGATCCCTGCAAGCATTTCTGAAGAAAAAAAGTTTCATTTCTGTGGATCCTAATAATAATGTTTAAAATAATTTTAAAATAATTTTTAACAATAAAATTCTTGGAATTTAAAAAAAAAAATTGAATTTTTTTGAGGATTAAAAAAAAAAAAATTTTAAAGGTATTTTAAAGTGTTTTTTGAGGTCAAAAGTCCACGGGGTCTAGGTCTAGGTCAAAAGTCATACGGGTCGGGGTGAAAGGTCAATGGCATACAAGATGGCGGTTGGATGACGTAACAAGATGGCGGCCGGGTGGCTCCGGCTCCGGTGCCAGACGCCGATGTGCCCAAACATATCAAACCCTACTACTCCTCACAAACCACAAAAAACTTATTTATGCAGTGTACATATCTCATTCTCGCCAATTGCGGCACATAGGAGATTTTTCACCGGCAACGACGACATTCTGTTTAGTATCGAAGTCTACTGTGTAACCCGATTTATTTGCGAAAAATCAGCGGCGGTTTCTCATTACGCAAGCTGACCAGGAACGACGAGGCCCAGGGTTGCCAGCTCCTCTTGGCACCAGCCTGCGCTTATCGCGTCCACTGACCCCCGCCTCCGGAGTACATTCGTATGTGGCTCCAAGCACTTTGTAAGACACGTGGGCAGACGGCTCCGGTGAGTGTTTTTGTTGTGGCGTGCTCGCGGCCTCGTGAAGGGCAGACGGCCGATAGCCGCGCGCGTGCGCAGCGCAGCGCGCCGAGGAAGGCCCCGGGATTCGCTGGTTAACCCCGGGCTCCCAGGGTAGCTGTTAACACTGACGACCTCGCCCATTGTGCCCGCTATGTGGAGTGGAACAGCTCCGCCGCCGGCTGCTCCGCGGCGTTAGGAAGCCTAGCTATTATCAAGATGTGCCGCGTGCCCCTTAGCGAGACCATTCTCCGAGATTTTCTGGGAGGAGAAAGGTTGCACTAATTATCTCCGCTGGACCTGACGGTTTCCAATCCGCACCAACACAAGCACAATCTGACCTAAATAAAAGTCTCTCCAATAAATACATATACATTTCTATATCGCTTATAAAAGCAGTTCACGAAAAAGTGAGCACTTTTGAAATGAACCTTAAAAAAAAGTCACTGCGCCTGCCTGCATATATTTCAATGGCTGCACAATGTGACATTCGTCCAGTAAAGTTGGTAACGATGGATGGGTAGAAGTTCCATATCTTAACGTCGAATTATTTCTTTCGCTTACTTTTATTTTAATGCACCAAAGTGTAAAAATGAGCAATTATGTAAAATAATTACTTTCCTAATAATTTCACAGTTTCACTTGACCAACGCATGAATGAAGTGAAGAGGCTCGTTACAATGTTAATTTTACATATGGTGGAAGAATACACAGCGTCCATATAAGTAGATCTTAAGCAGGGCTTTCAAAAGTGCTCGTTTTAACGTCAACAGCGTGAAGTAGTGTGGCCTTTACTAAAATAAGACATTACTATGATGGTGTAACATATTAAAACTGACCAAAATTTAACCATTTTAAAAATTAAATATTGCCAGGTAAGTAATAAACAGAGTGTAGATATTCCATCCCATTAGAAAGTTAACGTCTAAGGCTAAAATAAAATGTATTCCAATTGAGATGGTTTCAAAAGTGCTCACTTTACCACGAATAGCCTATAACAAAGCTTTGTACACAATAACAACATATTTTGCTTAATTTTTATATGCACATTTGTACCAGCACTTATTACTACTAAATCGTCTTTACTCACAATTAATGCTTCACTTTCAACTGAGGCTACAAAATCTTTAACCCTTATGATAGATTTTACTACACCATAACGTTCCACCTCGGAGGACGCTAAATCATTTATTTTCATCTCAATCACTACCAATACTGTCAGCAAACAACTTTATTTATGAACCACTTTACACTTTGCTTTGCGACTTTCTGTTACGACTTTTGTCAGTGCCATTTTTAGCCCACTTTTTGAAGGAAGGAAAGGCTTATGAGATCACTTTCCTGTCTATGTGTATGTGTGAATCTGTGAGTCTGGGCGTGTGTCCTCATCCCCCCTCCCTACAATTTTTAAACGCTTGATCCGAATTCCACCCATCTCGGTATACATATAGTACAAATTAAGGCCGCCAGACATTTATAGTTTTAAATTACGCAGGGCAGTTACTTTCAAAATGGCGGCCATCTTTTTTAATTTAGGGCGATATGTCATATCTCGGAAACCATTCAACCGATATTAACCAAATTTTGTATGCTGATACCGCAAGTTATAAGAATTAAATTCAGAGGTAAACATTATTTTTAATCCTCAATTTGGAAGAAAGCACCACCTGAACAAATAAAGCTTTTATGTTATATCTCAAAAAACTAATCAACCAATTTTCGCCAAATTTGGAACATAAGAAATAGTATGATAGGCTAGGTATATATGAGCAATTAAACTTTATTAAGCACTTATTTAAAAATGGCAGCCATACAAATATTTTAGGTTTATTTGTTATAACAACCATACTATGTGACAAATTTCAACCAAATTTTGTACGCTGACAATATCTATTACAATAATAAAACAAGTAAAAAAAAAAAAAAAAAAAACAGCCACTTTTGTCTGTCTTTTTGTAAGATAGGACTATATGAATTAATCAAAATTCTATGTAATTTCTCGGGAAACAATTGACAGATTCCTTTGAAATTTGGCAATAAATTAGTACTGCCGCAGTTTATGTGTACAAATATGTTTCAAGTATGTCAGACACTTATTTTGAAAATGGCAGTCATCTAAAGCCTGTTCACGATAAAGTGAGAACTTTCGAAAACAACATTGGAAAAAAGTCACTGCCCCTGCTTGCATATATTTTAACGGGTGCGCTGAGTGACATGCACTCAGTGAAGTTGGTAACAATTGATAGAAAGTAATTCTATATCTTAACATCGAATAAAATGTGTTAGGTAACCATCTGTGATAACTTAAAATATTTCTTTCACTTTGTGTTTTTTTTTTACTAAACGAAATGTAAAAAAGGATTATATTTGTATCATATTTACTTATATAATAATTTCACAGTCTCACTTGATCGATGCATGAGTAAAGTGATGAGGCACATGGCAATGTTAATTTTGCACAAGGCGGAAGAATACACAACGGACATACAAGTAGATCTTAAGCAAGGCATTCAAACGTGCTTATTTCACCGTGAACAGCCTATAACTATTTTTGCATAGTACATATGCTATATCTTCGGAAACAAGTAATCAATTCCATCTTAACTTTGTATGCTGGGTGTATATACATAAACATGAAATGTGTCCAAACAGAGCCTATTTTGTCCTCCATCTTGTAAGATCGTGCCATACGAAGAAATTAAGTTTTTATTTTTTATGTCATATTTCGGAAACTATTTTTCGATTCCTACCAAATATGGCAAACAAGTAGAACTGCGGTAGGTAATGTTAACTGATATGTTTTAGGCATGTCAGACACCTTTTTTCAAAATGGCTCACATATAGCTATTTTAGTCTTGCATTTTATATCGTCGAAACCATGTACTCAATTCCAACGAAATTCTGCATGATTCCTGTATATATTAGAACAATAGAATGTGTACACACAAAATTTCTTTTTTTTTTTTCAGCCATTTTGTAAAACAATATCACTTAACACTTTGATATTATGTGACCTCCGAAAAAGAAAAAAACAACCGATTTCTACCAAATTTAGCTAATGATTAACTCTATGGCAGACTATGTAAACTGGTAAATTTTGAGAGGGTCAGACGCACATATTATCAAAATGGCGGCAAACATTTTAGCTCCTAATTCCTTATCTACAAAACTGCAAAACAAATTTCAACTTTACTTGTATGCTGGCAGTATCTGTTATATTTATCAATATTGTTTATGCAAAGCCTAAATTCTCCGCCATTTTGTAAGAGAGCCCCACACGATATATTATTTTTGCCGTATTTCGGGAAACCTACACATGATCTCTTTGAAATTTGGCGAAGAAGTTGTGCCGTGGTAGGCTATATAAATTTATATGTTTTAAGTATGTGAGTCACTTACTTTCTGAATAGCCCGTATCCAAAACATTTTGGCTTAGTGTGCTATATCTACGAAACTATGTAACAGATTTAAATTAAACATTGTATATTGTATCTATGACAATAATCGAATGTGCTAATATATAAACTTTTCACCCTCCATTTAATAAGATCGTTACATGATCAATGGAGGTTTTATGGCATATCCCGAGTACCAATCAATCGATATGCGTACAGAGATCCTTCTTTGCCAGATTTTTTGCAAAGTAGTGTCAGGTGAGTAAACTGAACATTTGGTCATATTTGTGGAATAATTTATTAAATTTGCACAACATTTTGCACACCTACAGAATGCCAAGTAAAGATATATGATTTAAATGGCATCATGCAATAATTAAAAAAATGGTGGCCATATAAATATTTTCATATGTTTCGCATATCTATTTAACAATTTAACAATTTCAATCAAACTTTTTATGCTGTAATTATCTATTACGAACATCGTGTGCAGAGCCTCTTTTAATCAATTTTGTATGAAAGCTCCATATAAGAAAATTATGTTTTTATGCCATACCTCGGAGACCAATCAACCGATTTTCATCAAATTTTTCGCACAAGTAGCGTTATGGCAGGCCATATAAACTTATTTGTTTCAGTGGCTCAGACACCTTTTTTTCAAAATGATGGCCAAGTAAGTATTTCAGGTTAGTGAACCCTGTCATCCAAAACATTACACTGATCACATCCGAAGTTGATGCTCCGAATCCTACCTCCATGATGCAGTTGATTGCAAGCTAACTTAGTATTACAAGTTTTTCTCAATTCGAACACCGGGGAAGTCATTCGTGTATTTTAAATGTCTTTGTTCTGTTTCACACGTTTCTGGCTTCATCTCTAATGATATTGCTGTCAATGAAACGTCAACGAGTACCTAACATCTAAGCTGTCAATAATTTCACTAAAATGTATTTGCACCCGTGTAGAGGAAAGTAGGCTCATTAGTTATCAGTAATTTCTTGTGCTCTTTGGCATAACTTACTTGTTACACACATTTTCAGTACTCTTTATCCCTCTACACACCTCACTACGTCTTGACTGTTATGAGACTCAGACGAGACATCTGATAACGCAGCAAAGCTTATTATTGTACTTACAGTACCTAACTTCCTTAATATACGACTCCCTCCTTTTATCACTTCCGTCTATGATTTCTTGTAGTTCTCTGTATTTGTTGAATTCAACAACTCGTCATTGCGACTTATTTTGCTTCTAGATATTTCTTTAAATATAAATAATTTCTCTTAATGATGCATTCTCCTCTTGTAAATTTTTCGCATAATTAGGTTGATTAACAATATACCTTCATGCTCGTAATGTAAACACGATTCTTCTTATGTTTCATTTGTGACGACGCCATTGTACCCTTCCTTATATTTCGTACAGAACCACTCATCTTCCAAAACAACTGTTTCGTTAATGTCACTACATTTGTTAAAATTATAATATGTATCACAACCATCACTTAATTCTCCGGTTTTGATTTTTTTAAACATTCACCGCATTTTTTTGATTGTTTATAACATTATATTTTACGGTGCTCGTCGAGGACCCATCACGTCTGCTCGGCGCCATCTTGCCATGTAGCCTACGACTTTTAGAAGTCTCAATTTCCAGTTGTGTATTATCGCTAGGTTCCAGTCATTTTTCTTGTTAAACACCATTTTACCTTGAAACACAGGAAGATTTCTTACCAAATAGTTAAAAAGTAAGCAACAGCCATAAAGTTATTATTTATGACTTTTCAAAACAAATAATATAACTTCCTTTAATTAATATGGAGGAAAGAGGGAATCAAAACACTATCGGCCAATATTAAATTATTTTTATATGTGTGATTATCAAAAATAATTGCAACTTATATTTTTTGCTAGGGGGTAAAGGACGTAAAAAATTTGCCATAACATTAAAAGTTCAAAGTTATGGTAAACTGTAGCTACCCAGCTCTAAAAATTTGGGCAATCTATATTTATAAATAGAAACAATGTAATGATTGTTTCAATGTAAAATTTTGGCAATTGGTTTTAACTTTGGCTTTTGAGCATTGGTGACAGCCAACGACATAGATATACATAGACTGCTAGTAGGACGACATATTTGATTCCAATCGAAACACTCTGGCAGCCATGTATGTGACGTAATTCAATTACATTGTGGGCAATACAATGTTGAGTTCGAAGCATCTGGCATCAGTGGTTTAAGAAATAACTTATTTTCGTGTGATAAAGAAGTTGCTAAGAAGTATATAAAACTGGAAGTAGGTACTTTAGATTCAAGATAATGCCTAGGATTTTGTGTTTGTCTACAAGTGATAATACAAAATGCCAAAGTCGTGAGCGGCTTACAATTGCACGAACAGAGCTTCTCATGGATCTGGAATATCCTTTTAGAAGTAAGTTGCGACCTGTATATGTGACTAATATGTATTGCAGAATGGCCTAAGGCCTAATTACTGGCATAGTGTAATGGCAGCTTCGTGGTACAATTCTCACTGTAAAGTAGGTAGGACCTCGTATCGGCAACTTGACTGTACTAACATTCGCTGGCTTCAGTAACTTATTTGAAAACTTATTTGTTGTCCGTTAATTTGATAATAGCTTAATAAAACTTATTTGTACCTAATTAGACCAGGGGTGTACCTGAAATAAAGGTTTACAATACAAAATAAATATATGTATTGCTAGTACTATTCAATTCATCCTAAAGCATAATTTCAACTAGTCCACTTCCATTTAATGTGTGTTGGGGTGTAGGCTTAATTAATCACAGTTTGTGGTTGTGCCTTTTTTTCTATTTCCTGTTTTTTGTCATGTTGATGAGTGGCAACATTAGAAAGAAAATAAAATGTCACACTGAAACTACATTACAGTATTCAACCATTTCTCTACCGGTGTAGGCTTAAGACTGCTGCAATTTAAATAAATATAACCATACCCATAGCTAAGATGACAAGCATGTTGTCTGTAGTGGTGCATGCTATACTATGCATAACCATTGCCATTGCACCATTGAGTAGTAATTTGGGGAACATTTGACACAACCTTTGGCAAGAATGTTTGCATAGCCATTCACAGTATGCGAGTCAAATTTATTGTTGTAAATGAAACATATAAATTCTTCAAAATAAAATGTTTGCAAAATCAAAACTGGGGAAATTCACATGTTTACCAACTTACAAATAAACACATTTTATTATAAAGTTTGTTTTGAAATGAAATCTGATTAGAAAAGAAATGAAAACCTCCTGCTTTACTATGAATTGTAGCTAGGGAATTTTATTAAGGCTGTGGTAATGGGTGTAGTTATTTCAATCGTAGAATGACCTTTACCAGGGATGGATAAGTAGAGTATGGGCATCCAGATTTGAGATTTTTGTGGAAAAAAAAAATTCTAATGATTCTAATGTGCAGGTCCATGGTCCATGCCAGTAACAAAGGGGTTAAGAACAAGAAACATTTTACCTTTGTGACAAAACAATAAGATCAATAAAAAAAGAGTTAAAGATGGCCACAAGTGGACAGTCTTTTAGTCTTTCAGTATCAACATAGTATATTTTTATTCCAAATACTAAATACTTTGACACAACTCACCAGACACATGTCATTCTGTCATGCTTGGACAAGTAAGGATTATTGTAGCACATTCTGTAGCAATTTACTGTGTACCAGAATCTTATTTTAGAAGTTCAAGACCAATCATATCAAAGTTGTATGATAGTATTTCGTAATTTCAGATTTCCAGAATGTCCAGACCTTTTAAGGTGGATATGTGCAGTGCGAAGAAAGGATTGAATGGCTTGCCATCTGATCACAGCAGACTGTTTTCCTAGCGTTTTGATGCCTTAAATTTTGCAGTAGGCAATTCTTATTAGAATCATTGTAAAATTCTTGCAGTTTTGTAACATTTAAAATCTTCCTTTCCTTCAGAAAATAGGGGATCTCCAGCTCCACTATTGCCCCACAGTTCTCAGCAATGAGTAAAAAAAATGATGACGATATTTAAGAAATTTATAAATAATGATTAATGTACACATTGTCAACTTATCGAGTGGAATAAACAGTTGCATTGTTTTCAAAACTTTGTGTGAATTATTTATTGAAACCCACAAACCTTGGAACAAAATATGAAGCAAATAAAAATGTCAGCACTGTACATAAAGTAAATTGATTGTAACGATGGTTTATTATTTGAAGTGATCAGACTCCAGCTACATAATAAAGTAATTAGTTGAGATTTTAATTTGGTTTGCAAACAAGAATCAACAATTTAATTTTTCCCTACAACATTTTGCAATTATTTTCTGCTAATACATTTTAATGAATAAAATCAGAATGAAATCACACACTGCTTATTCATTCCCAGTAGTTATGTGGTAATTGGTCATTTTTATTTGGTTGATCCTGTATATATTATTCTAAAGAGGAATATTTTTGACAAGAGTTTGTGTGAATTCGAAAGGGTATTTGTGTCTGAACATTCTACGTGAACATGTCACTGCCCTGAACACTTGTTTTCAGTTGTCTACACTAACACTTATCCTGTTCCTTATTCTGGGTGATGAAATTAAAAGCAAATTTTTCCTATCTTATCCAAGTTATACTAAGTGTCATATATGCCACAAACCGTAATTAAAATCAAGACAGTAAACAATCATTTTTTACTGTGTAAGAACGTAACACCTTACTTTGGCATGCTAGTTTTAATACTATATATACAGTACAACTTTTTGTTCCCTAAGCAATTTGAGGAACACTAACTACATAAGACCATATGCATTGTCAATTTTTATTTTAGTTGACAGAAAATACAAAAAAAGAAACCAAAACTTTTTTTTACAGATTACAAAAAAATATATGTAAATAAAAACTAACCCAAAATATTGGGGGACGATATGTCGCTATAAATCTGAACTAATAAAACATGTACTAAAACAGACCTGTGATATTGTGGTATTTTAGTTGGCTGATGTGGAATGGTTAACCTCCATAATGCACATTATTAGGCTAACCTCTAAGTTGTAAAAAACAAGGCTACCGTATAGTTTATCCACATGATAAGGGAACTGAAGAAACTGTGCCAGAAACACATACATACATACATCCCAACACAGGGGGAAAAGGGGGGGGGGGGGGGTTCTTGTCAATTGACGCAGGGGCACATGCCCTCCAAAATAAAATTTAACATGCCCCAGCAAATAAGTGCTCTTTTATAGATCTTTCTTTCATAATTTAAGTGTGAAAGAAACATTTTGTCCTAGAGTTCTGTATCACTAGACTGCTTTGGGGCACAGATGGTCTGCGCCCTCGCTGCTGTATATTTTCTCCTTGTCGAAGGTCCACGACACGTCTGTAATAGCCTAAGTGCGGCAGAATCAGGACACAAGCCACCTGTGCCCACACAGTCCACACAGTGCTGTTGAGTTTTACTTAATAATATGCTAGTATGGTACTGGATCTTATTCGCAACCCGAAAGATTTGAAGAAGAAAAGGTATTTATTTTATGCACTCTGATTTTCAGTTCTCTGTTTGCAGAACCTATCACGGTAACTGTAATCTGCAAAGTCACATTGCTTAACAGATGATGACATGCATTGCTTATTGAGTAGCAAACAAATAGTGGTTACTCTATTGCAATATTTCAAAATATATTACAGTTTCTTGCAGTTTTTTAAATATTTGTTTTAGATTTTTTAAAAGTTACTCTGCTGTTGACATTTTGAGGTCTCAACAAAATTATTTTTATTTTTCATTAATTCGTCGTGTTTCACTTAAAATTTTGATTCACGCTTGTAGGTATTCATGTTTTTGATGCCTCTTGAGCGCAGCACCATTTCAAAAGAAATGAGATGACAAAAACAGTTTATATTACTCTAAAAAGTTAATGTCGCATTTTCCTGCATTTAATGTTTGTACAAGAAACAGGAATGTTTGAGGCTGTAGTTGAACTGATTTAAATAATGGATTATGTTTGGGTATTTAATATGCTAGTTTGTTGAATGTTTGGAAATTACTGTATTAAGATTGCATTTGATTGAGTGCAACATTGATTAGCAAAGTGCAAATGAAATTAATAAGGGTCTGCACCAAGTAGCTATATCAGCTTTCATCAGAACATATTAAAGTGTGTGTGTTTCATTGGCAGGTGCATACGTAGCTTGGTAATTATTAAGAACTACTTTATTGTACATGTTTAATATAGTGCACCACCTGGTATATTGTTGAATTTTTGTAAGTTATATTCTCTTTTATGCATTTTGAACATATTTGTTAAAAAAATTATTAAAGAACACGATGCAGTCTATAGTCTCGTTTAATTTGTTCCTGCTGTTTTAGTACAGTATACTTCTTACATATATATGTAGTGTTTTTGGGTTTAATATTTTCAAGAAGGTATTTAACAGCGGCATTATTGATCACGACAACTCAGGTTTACAACGACCTATAAAACTAGGAACTTGTGCAACATGGGAATATCAGCAAATATTTAATATAGTTACATATGTACTATTTCTGTATCACAGTGCTATATAAAAGCAAATATGTTGACAACTCATATACTGCAGCGAGGCTTAACAAGCAACAATTAGCAGAGATTAGTAAAAATTCTATTCACATAACTAGGCACAACAGACTAGTTCCTGTGCACCAGTAATGCACATTTTCAAGCGATAAGGATACCCATTAACTCTTTGTTATGTTAAATGCTGATGCAGTACATATATAGTATTTCTGCTTGCTGCCATAGATTTTTCTCAGCTTCAGATGATTCATAGGATTAACAAGTCATTTATTAAGGATATTATAACGAAAAAAAATTTAAGGTGTGATTCATAACCACATGGGTTCAAACTGGAGAAAACATGACTTATCTGCTATTCTTAGGGTCATTTAGGTGGCACTGTGGGAGTGCTACTGTTAAAAATGAGCACAGTAGAAGTCCAACTTGTAGTAGGCTACTGGTAGACTGTAAGGTTTTTTGTGTGACAGTTTTTCTGTTTTGTATGACATGTTTGACATAAATTTTTTATCTTTGAAGGTTAATTCACTGCTAGACTTTTAATTAAAACGGTGTTGTGTGTTTAGGTGTTTCGATACAATTGGGGCGTGTGGAGAGGAGCAAGCAGGGTAACCAAATGTACTGTTTATGATTTACATGTAATAATCCTGTATTTGTGCATTTTGTTCCACGCAATGTTGTCTGTTGCAGTACACTGTACATTGCTATTTTTAAACATTGACTGCATAACACAATACAAAGGTTAAAAGGCCCTTTCAGACAAACAAATGGTCACTCGGATATATTTAGGAAACAACTAAATATATCATACATAGGGTGATTTTCAAAGGTTTGATTAAAAAAGTGTGAAGATATCGCAAACTGTTTACTTGGGTCTCGTAGTGTTAATAATGCATCAGGACAACAGTAAGCCTACATCTAAATAAAAAAAAATTTTCCGAACATTGCAGCATTATTTCTATAGGTAGTTATTTATAATCACTAATTTTACTTAAGTAAACTGCATACATTGCTGTTATTTTACCGCACAGCTGTATCGCCAAATTCCATCAGTAAATACCCCATAGCTTTTTCGTAGTGGAAAAGGAACTTTCCAGTTATATTTTAACTACTCTAAATTAAGTTAACAGCTGTTCACTCCGCTTGAATTTCTAGGCATTGGGGTAAATTTACAGCGCCATACATAACAACTCGTGCGTTGACTTAATAATTATCATAGTGTACCTTCCAGGTAAGTTATTCACAGCAGACAATAGCAACTCTCCGTGTATAGAGTAGCGAGGTTTTATAGAAATACACCTGATTATAAATACGTATATACAAAATTGTACAATGGACAAGTGTATTCGTTCATCATTCACGAACCGCGAAAGGAAATATACACAAAACAAACTAATTTCACGAAGAACCTGTTTATACATTATTTCTCTTTATGGTTTACTTATTGTAGCCGTATGTATCACTTTCATATAAGGTTGACATTATGAGATAAAAAACTCAATGGCAAATATTTGCAGGCTGTCGCGTAGCTTCCATAAGAAACAACACATCATGAAGCTTTTTTTGCTCACATCGCCCTCAAAACATCGTTCTGTCTCACTCACTCATTCAGTAGTTCACTAGTCTGTCGTGTCGATAACAGTAAATAGCACTGTAAGCACAGCCATCGATAGTCTATATATCTCTAGGTCGTTGGTGACAACGTTCTAACATATTTTAAAGTAACTTATACTTCAACAATATTTCTCTACTTGCGACCACATACATCTGCTTTATTTGGAAACATTAAACCAAACTACTAATTGAAACTGCTGTTATTTTACTCCGTACCGCGAAAATTCACAAATTTACATTCTGGAAATTATGTTTAAGTTACATTCTGGAAAGTTTGTTTGCTATGTTGTTAAAGAACGTTGCACTTCTTTCCGCAATACCGAAATCCTCAACCTCTTTTATTGTATAAAGTCTTTAAACAAGAAACTTGCAAGTCAACATGCAACATATACTCTTGTTAAAAAACAAAGCCAACGAGGCATACTTGGGACTTCTCTAGCATATATTTAGCACAAACGTCCACACCATGTCTACCTATTAACACACAAGCCCCAGAACGTCAATACGTACAAACTGATATAATCTGAACATATAATTAGGAGAATTCTGTAATAGAGAATAGTTGGTCTTAATAAACCGTATCGAATTGTACCATTGTCAAGTTTTGATGATTATTTCATTACATTTTTTGGTAAATATGCGTTATTCAAATCTTTGAGACGGGTGTCTCAATTTAATGTTAAAATGGCCCTCCCCCCCCCCCCCCAAATCCAAACATCATATACCTGTTTGACCAAGAAAACGGGATGAAGACTGAAGATTAGACTTTACCGTAATTTATATGAAGTGGTGAAAGTGTTTTATGCCTAAAACATATTCCGAAGAAAGACTCTTTACCTGTAACATATTAAGACTAACCTAATATATTATGTCGATCGCCGATTCTGTGTAGGAAAGTTTCTTGTTGACTGGAAAAACTAGATGGCTTAGCACAGGTAAAAACACGTCTTAAGTTCACTCTGGTCTGATAACGAGAACTCTGGCGTTTCGCGCTAGTGAGACTGTGTAGCGCTGCCATCGCTGATGGTAGTTGGCAAGCAAAGCGCATGCGCAACGTGACGCCATTTTCTCAAAAATGGCAGTTGCGAAGAATCTTTAAAAAAGGGTGGAACCTTCCACGGCCCCTGAGTGAACGAGTAAATTGCCTTACCCCGATAGGAGATATTGAAATTATTCCTGTATAAATAGGTATCCGCGGCTTCAGTAGACCAGACATGGACAGCCTGGCGTCTACAACATTGAGATGAGTATTTGAACAATTTATTATAATGCTGTAAATACTTAGAGTCATGGCTATCTGGCCGAAGAAAACAAAAAACATAATGTTTGTTATAGGTGTAGGCTTTTTAAACGAAAAATTATGGATATTCATCGAGTTCCTGCCATATTGGCAATCTTAAAATTTTGCTGAACTTAGTATTACCGAAATTAATTATTGAGAAAGACAACCATTTTTGGCGCATGGTAGAGTGCACCATGAAGCGTAAATTTAACAGTTGTGAAAAGTAATGGAGATCTTTAAGGGTTGTAGTCATGGTCTATGTTTGACCATTTTATGACCCATTTGTGTCCATTTGGGACTTTATTATTAAATAGAGCCAACATACTGAATTTTAATGTTTTTTATATCGTTGGTGCGCCAAGCAATCTTGCCAAATGTATTCACAATAAATATTTTACTAGCGTATTTTCTTCAATTGTGAATTTAGCCACGTAGTGTGGTGCGCATAGTAATAACATTGTAGCTGAAATTATGTCCATAAAATATAATGAATTTAAAGTTAGGCACTTGTCCTGGTGCACCTCAAATTAAAATTGTAACCTTAAAATTTTGTCCACGTGGTAATTAATAGTTGTACTAATAGCCACGTGGTGTGGTGCGCACAATAGTAAAACTGTAGTTGAAATTTTGTCCATGCGAGACAAAATATAATGAATTTAAAGTTAGGCATGTGTCATGGCGCACACCAATTTGTACCTGTAGCAGTGAACGTAAAGTTGGCCACGTGTTGTATTAGAAAAGTTGAAATTGTAGTACAAAAATATTTTGCATGTATCTAGTTGTGAGCCATATTTTTTTCTAACACACATAAAAAACTGAAATCAAGTCCTCTGTTCTTTTCTGTTTTTCAGTAATGGTAGACAGTGTGAGAATAGTCACTGTTAATGCTCCTTTGAAGTTGGATTGAGAAAGTTTATTTTTAATAAATTACAGGTTTTTGTGATTGAATTTTGGACAGTGTTATGCCCCTTTGCCACGTCCTTTAGATTAAGGGCGTCGCAACTTTAATCAATCACTTCAAATTAAAACGAAAATGTTGCCACAGGATAAAATTTGTATTTGAGTCCTACGTATGGCAATATTACTTTTACATAGTAACTGAATTGATACATTTCAATTAGAAATACTTACCTCGCCAAAGGAAAGGTTATAACCTTGTCCGGTAATTCACCTTGGTAACAATGAAAGAACTGCCTCCAGGCACCGTGGCGAAACACACGTGTATCCGTTAATTAAACGAAACCAGGGAATTTATGGTGCCAGTAACTCTGTTACCAGAGGCAGAGGATGCGGCGCTTGAGAACTCTCTGTACAATTTCTTAGTTCCTAGAAATAACGGTTACAGGCTCATAACCGCGACCAAGAAGGCATAGCGTCCCAAATCTTCTAAGAAAATAATTATCAAATACGTACTTCCAGTAGCCTTGAATTAGCACTTGGGTAAAATAGCAGAATAACTTGAGAACAATTTTTTTTAAACATAGACAATACCGTTTTAAGAGACATGGATGACCTTGAGCGTAAGCGATTTTTAAAGATATCAGAAAGAAGAAATAAAATATTTGAATAATTTAACTTTGCCGAAGAAGTTCACAAGCAATTTAAAGAATTTCGGAAGAAATATTATTTACTTATATTTTAGAAAATAAAAGTTTTCTATAGTTAAAATAAAATTATTGGACGTAAAATTTTCTATTTATCATTTTTTTTATAATGCACTAAATAAAGACTGATACAAACACGACTATTCAGTTAAATTCTCTAGGGGCGTATGTCATTGTTAACTTCGAACTATGCATTTTCATTTCTAATTCAAGTCCAAAAATTATGTTTTTAAATTACCAAATGGACGTCTGTTCCTCATGACTGTCGGCAAGCATGGAACCAGTAAAATATTATACAAATGAAATTCATGGGCCATATTGATAGCGAATCTCCCTCCAACCAATGCGTCCCTAGTTGGATCGCCGGTTTGGTGCACATCAGAGTTTCACATGCGGGAAATGTGGTGGACATTGTCGTTGGTAATACGGTTTTCTCACGACACTATTTTTTGCTTCGTTCATTAATTCAGTCGCTTTACTTCGCCCACTGGTTCCTACAAACTTAATTTTTGAATAGCTTCTCAAATCCTTTCATTATGACTCGAATGATCTTCGGGCACCCCACCCCTATGCCAGTAATATAAAAATGCAGAATTAAGAAAAAATTACCGCTTTATCTCATTCGTCTACTTCGGTCTCTATAATCCATTCACGGTTAATTCACAATTTTCTGAAGCCCTGCTTAAGTTCTACTTCCATGATATTCTTCCGCCTCATATGCAAACTAAGCTTAACTAAGTCTAGAAAATTACACTAAAGGACGACGCACCGAATTCGCGCGCACTCATTTGTAATGATAGTTTGCATGAGAACTATTTCTTACTAGGCGCTACCAAAACACACGTTTTATCACTGTTTTCCTTCGTATTTATTATAAATGAATGATTATAATTAAAAAAAAAACGTGTAGTTAAAACTTCAATCTAGGGACAAATAAGATACTTTCATGTTGACACAGGTATAAAACACTTGTGATACATGGCATACTTAGATAATAACTAAACGCGACTTACATGGGGTGATTTTTCAAAGGTTTGATTCAAAAAGTGAGAAGAACCCGCAAATAGAATATATACGCAGAAATGCAATTTATTTTGATGAAGATTTTGAAAACCTGGGAACTAGTGTCGTGTGCTAATAATGTCTTGAGTAAGCGGTCGAGTAATTCCTGAGACAAAATGTTACTATAGAACAATAATGCTTGTTGCCACTACCTTCCAAAATGGCAGATGACTGGAGATATTACATAGTGAGTTTGGAGCACACATTAGGTACCGTGAGAGGGGGATGACTTTGTGGCGCAGATGTTTTCACTATTATTTAAATTTATTTCCAATTCACATAATGTGTTTGAAATGTTCAGTGGTAAATTGGTACCACTGAATATCAGGAATATCTCACTGAACTTGGTGCAAATTAGTTCTATTATTTTAAAAATTGCTGTTCCACGAATTCATCACTTCCTGATATAGGTTATCCAAGGTAAAATGAGCACTTTTGAAAACCCTGCTTAAGATTTAATTTGTATGCACGTTGTATATTCATCCGCCTTATGTAAACTTAACATAGCCATGGCCTTCATCACTTTATTCATGCGTCAGTTAAGTGGAACTGTGAATTTATTACAAAAGTATAATACAAATATACTTGTTTTTACTGCATTAAAAACAATAGAAAGCGAAAGAAATAATTTAAGTTATCACAAATGGTTACTTGACTTTTTTTTCGACGCAAAGATATGGAACTACTTTTCATTCCGTTTTATTAACTTTACTGGACGCATGTCACTCAGTGCGCTAGTTAAAATATATGCAGGCAGGGACAGTGACTTTTTTCTAAGGTTCACTTCAAAAGTGCGCACTTTATAGTGACCAGTTTTTACAATATGACCCCCACTTAACGGTATATCAGCACGTCAAGATTCAGTTAAATCAATTTTATAGTACCAGATATGCGGTGTTAAACATTACAAGAATAACACCGCCTCTTTGAAAATGAGAGAGTAATTTACAGAAATTTTAGGTTGACTTCCATAGTACTCTTTACATGTGACCAGAAAGATTCTTACCCACTCCATGGGATAGATGACACACTGAATAGCCTAGCAGGTTCACAGTGGTTTTCTACTCTAGACATGTAGAGCGGGTATTGGCAGTGCGAGGTGGCCTTGGAAGACAAGGAAAAGACTGCCTTTTGTGAGCAAGGAAAGGAACCCGGCAATTCAAGTCTATGCACTTTGGGCTATGCAATGCCCCTGCCACCTTCGAACGATGGATGAAGAAAGTTCTGCCCTTAGACATTTGTCAGGTGTACCTAGACGACATCGTAGTCACAGGGGAAAAAAAATTTGAAGAGCATCTGGCACGCTTAGATTCTGTGTTTCTGAACCTGAAATTAGTTCCCAAGAAATGCCACCTTTTCCAAACGAAAATTAATTTCTTGGGCCAAGTTGTGTCGGCCCACAGGATCGAAACAGATTTAACAATATGAATGACAAAGATTAACATTTTACATACATATTCATTCATTTTTTTCAAGAAACAAACAAAGATAAAAAGCAAGAAAAAAGTTGTAACATTTCGAGACCCTGAAAAAAAATAAATTGCTAGTAACAAATAAATTTTAAAAGTTTTTTTTATGCCGAAGAAATATTTGTTCATTCAACCAAACTGAGTTTTTTCTAAACGTCTGCACATGTGCCCTTGAACTAAAGTATATCTAACAGCATCGTCTCCTAAACGCCGATTTTATCGTTTCGACATTGTCGCAATATTTTTTACTGGCACTGTACATAGTCAGCTAATCAGTGTAGCTGTCTTTAATTAATGTCATTTGTATGTTCACATCATTAGTTTATACCCGAAATTGTTGCGGCTTTGAAATGAGTTGGTTTCACTATCAGTATCTATTTCGCTGGATGTCAAACACCTCTCGAGCGTTCGTATTTATTGTGGCAAGTAGAACAACAATTTCAACTGATAACAGAAGGGGAGGTCAATATGCAAATTTAATTAAATTCAGAGTTTGAACAGCAAGTACAATTTTCTTTCGCAGATTTTACAGGAAGTTGCGTGGATAGGACGGCAGACTGCTAAAAGAGGTTCTGTTTTCAGTCACAAATGTTTGACTCCGAATAACTCCTTTAAAAACATAAATAATTATGGCTGCCACCTGGTGGCAATATCGGTTATTAATACACTAGCGCCACTTAGGTGTTGGAAATATAAGATATCCAAAATTATGTCCTCAGTAATGTATAAACATTTGACAAACGAAAAAAAAAACAAACAAAATGGCATCCTACAGCAATATATAAACAAATGACTGAAGGAAAAAATTCAAGTTGGCGACCTCCAGCAATTTATAAAAAAATGAAAGACGAAAAACCAAGATGACTGCACACGATAGAATGATTATAGTTGTTGACGAGGGGAAGGGGCAGTACCTCCGGAAATGAAAGTTTTTTTTTTTAGCAAATTCTTTAATAATTTTTTAATAATTTAAAAATAATTTTTAAATATTGTTTGTATTTTTTAATTTTTTTCATAATTTTAAAATAATTGTTTTCAAAATTTTCAAATCATTTTTTAATGTATTTTTTTGGCTTTTTGAATTTTTTGAATTTTTGGAATGTTTGTGTTCAGGTTCATTTAAGATCACGGGGGTCAAGACCGAAGGTCAAGGTCACCTGGATTCAAGATAGCAGTAGTAGTCAGTAATGTAATATGCTCGCTGGCTTTTATGAGTTTATTTAATTTTTACAATTTTTCTCGAGTTTTAGTTTTCAAGGTCATACAAGTTCATGATTATAGGGTCAAGGTTATAGGTCAAGGTAAGGTCACCTGGGTCCAATATGACACTTGGGTGACGTCATAACATGTCGGCTGGTCGGTTCCAGCCCTTGATCACCTCTAAGCCCGAACATTAAAAATCTTAACTTAATATTTTTTGTATTACATTTTTATAAATATTTCGGGTTTTTTACGTCTAATAAGATTTTCTATTAAAATAATTTTTTATGAATTCTTGTATATTTTGAATTGTTGTGTTCAATGTCGAAGGTCATGGGGTCAAGGTCAAGTCAACCTGCATCCAATATGGCGGGTAAGATGACTGACACAACCGAGATAGTTGATTGTGTATTGATTTGGCGTACCCTATGTCTAAAAATCAAATATGGCCGCCATTTCTCTGCCTTTGAAAACGATCCTCCCGAAATCACTTGAATTGGCTGAAAATATCATTTTTTGCGAATCTTTTTTGTAGCTGGGAGGCTCGGTGCTTTTTGAGGGAAAGCGGGAATTTTTTTTAGTGAAAATGGAAATATTGAGGGTAAAAACTGAAATTTTTTGGGAAAAAAGGAAATATTCAGGGGAATTTAGTTTATTTTGAGGGAAAAAGGAAAATTTTCAAAGAATAAAATGGAAATTTGTAGGGAAAAGGGAAATTATAAAATGGTGGCAACCAGTTAAAAGGCTCTGTCGTCAGGTGCCATTGTCCCTAATTCCCAACTTCGTAATTATATACTACTAAAAATTTTCTAATTTATTTTTTATTTAAACTTTTTATTTACATTATTGCTGGAATCAACATAAGAAGTGATAAATGTTTTTATACACTCTTGTCTTCGTGAAAGCAACTCGGTTCAACAAAAACTCGTTTGACCTCCCATTGCTGGTGGGGTGGGATTCCACAGAACAGGAAACACTAAGAGTCATCCGCTATATCGAGATGGCACTGAGAACGTCTAAACTTCACCATTAGCGCCACGCAGTGCAGTGCTATGTGCCACAACTACGTGCTCAAGGCTCGGAAAAAGCGTTTCAATAATTCCTGGTTGATTCCCCCCCCCCCCCCCCCCCCGACTACCTTTTAGTGAAACTATTTTTAATATAGAAGATCTAGTGATTGAGAGAGGGACGGGCGAGGCATAAGAGTCGTAAAATTCCTTGTACGACAGAATACACCAAATTTCCGTTAACTAAAGTGCTTGCCGGGTTGCATGTTTGCAGGCGATATCAGTAGCCGAGAGAAGAAATGCGCGCAAGGTAGCGTGCTTGCAGGCGATGTTAGTGGAGAGTGAAGAGATTTGGGTGGCTCTTAACAACGAGGTCTTGAGAGCCGAAGGGGGTGAAATGAGGTGTGAATGGAGCAGCGCCGGAATATTTGTGCGGGGAAAACTGAAGATCCCGAGAAAACCCGCCGACCAATGACATCGTCCGGCACGATTCGCGAAAATCCGGGAGACCCGGCCGAGGATTGAACCTGGTTTGCCTTAGTGGAAGGCGAGCAGTCTAACCGCTCAGCCACCGCGGCCCCGTGGCAGTACGTGAGGACGTAATCACACGCTGCTAGCAATCGGAGTGACGAAATGAGTACTATAGGCTTTTCACGGTAAAATGAGCACTTTTGAAAGCCCTGCTTAAGAGCTACTCGTGTACGCGTTGTGTATTCGTCCGCTTTATGTAAAATTAACATTGCCATGGGCCTCATCACTTTATTCATGCGTCGATCAGATGAAACTGTGAAATTATTAAGAAAGTAAAAACTTAACAAATCTGCTCATTTTTTTACACTGCGATGCATTACAAAACAGAAAGCGAAGAAATAATGTTATGGTATTTCAAATAATTACCTAACACTTTTTAGTCAACGTTAAAGTATGGAACTACTTTCCATTCATCGTTGCCAGCTTTGCCTGGAGAATGTCACTCAGTGCACACATTAAAATTTATGCATGCAAAGGCAGTGACTTTTTTCTTAGGTTAATTTCTAAAGTACTCACTTTATCGTGGACAGCCTTTACTGAGAATGCCACTAGCGAACGAACACCTTAGAGCTTTACAATCTACCAGCCAATTGTATATTTCGAAAGACCGAACATAAGCGGGAAGTATAACATTAACAACGCATAGTTTCATGATTTACATATTATGCCAGTAGTTTACCTCCGAAGCTCATCAACAGTATTTCTACAAAGCACTAAGGCCTTATTAAATTAACGCTCAAAGCACGCCGCGGTCTTCATTCGTAAACCTTTCACGGTTTATTTTATGAGTTGTTACCAAAATGAGGATAAATTCCAGTTTATAATACCTCATTCCAAATTTATACTGTGGGGTATAATTTTAGCCTTTGAGACACGAAAAAAATAATGCAATGAGAATGTAAAGGAGTATAGTATGTCACAACTAATATCAGCAGGATAATGTGTTCAGCGGCTTTTCTTGATTTTCTTTACTAGAGCACATATATTAGTAAGCTAAGTCCCAAGACCCTTTGTCACCAAAAGCTTAAATATTTTGGAATCCACAAAGAGTCACGATTTTTACTACCATTTAGATGAAATCTTAATTAACTCTCTGAAATAACATTTTTCTTTAGAACAAGCAACTGTTTAAGAATATTTACGAAACCTGTGAAGTTAACATGGTAAATAGAAAAGATGTCATTGATTATTTTTTAAATATATAATTAAGTTATGTATACTTTGTATATGTAGGCCAATCTGGAACATGAACGGCATTTATAAAATGTCAAATCGTTAAAATTTAACCCAGGAAAATTCACTCGCCTAACGTCAAAAAACAAGCTAGCAAGAACCACAGTAATGTGAGTTTCTGAGTAAAGATCGCAGGGCTTTCTTCTTTTGCTATGTTATCCGCTTGTCACCGGAATGGAAAGGATAACAGCTGTTATGCAAAATACAATACTGTACTGTGTTTGAAGAAGTTTAAAATTTGTCTTAAGCACAAGTACTATATGTGTGAACACATATTTGTCGAATATCAAAAATGTAATTTAATAACGCAATGAAATACAGTCAAAATAAAATGTAAAATGTGTGTGAAGTTATTTTACAACTTTACTGGAACGTAAGTGGTTCATCTGCAACAGATAAAGGGTGTAAAAATGTTACAATCAAATCATAAAGCTAGAAAGATGAAACAGTGTTTTGAAAAAAAAAAATGCGTTAGCCCAAAGAAATATTTCTGTTGCATTTTATAATTGCCTGTTCAAATAATACATTTCCAAATAACTCTTTACCAATGGCAACGTGGATAAAGTTTATTACTTTGGGAATTTCTTTCCAGCACGGACAAATTCTATAGATCTTCTTTCTTGTGTTTCGTACAGTCTGTCTGTGACGAGTTGTGGCATAACTTTCATCTTAATCTTGAGTTGTGCTGTGAGCTGATTCAGAAAGAGAACACAAACACCCGAAATATCCCTGTACCTTTGACTGGCAACACTGCTACCCAATGTAGTTAATCTTTTATGCGACACTTTCGGGTGGGCACCGCATTAATACAGTGCAGTCAAAGTCAAGTGAGTGCAACGTTAAAGTGACTTAACGTATAGAAGAAACGTGTATAAGTGTATAGAAAGTTCAGAAATATCTACATGGCCACTCATGTGGCTGTGCGTATGAGCTACTTGTGCAGAAATACTTAAACGTATGTGGGTGGAAATTCTTAAAGGTTAGCGAAAATAAGTCTGATCTGTTATCCAGGTACAAAATTAATGTGCTACAGATATACGACCGTCTTGATAAGATACATCACTCAGATTCTTAAACGTGTTATTATCAGGAAAACTGACTGGCAGATTAACTGTGACATTTGAAGTTGTCGTTAACACTACTTTTGTATACCAAATAACTACTCGTAATATACGATGATGGTAGTTTTTGTGTTGCGGTAAAAAACGATATTTCATTTTATATTTTCATAAGTTGACCAGTTTTGTGTACCATTGCTTTAATAACTAGTGCTGTTATACATTACTGTTAAGTTAATGGAATGCTTTGCGATTGCAGTGTTTATCACGGCAAACTTGTGTTAGTATAAATGTCTTAGGAATTTTTAACGAATAACGAAAATATTCTTGTCTGCATGGTTACTTTAGCACCCAGTTTGAAATGACACTAAAGAACAGCACATAACCAAAAATCAGGGCATCTATAGAGAAAGCATTTTAGAAAATATCGCGCTCTTTATTTGACACCCACAAACTACTTTTATCCTTAGTAGTTCTGTAAATTGTGAAGTTATCTTTGTGTAATTTTCCTTTTAGATATTAATGTTTCTCTTTTATATACATTTAAAGTTAATCAAATTTATAATTTGCAATTTTACAGTATTCTATAATGTTACTGAATGTGTATTTCTACGATATGCTTTAAATGATAATAACAACTTGGCCAAATAAAATAACCTAAACTTGATGCCATTTTGGAAACTATAAGAGGCTGCCATCATTCTGATTAAATTTTCACGTGTGAATGATCAAAATGAGCCTCAGACACCAAGCACAATGGATATACCCTGCTCCTCTCTCCCCTTCCCGCCCCTCACCCAGCCACAGAACTCATTCCTTCACCAAATTTCGAACAGGGCAGATCTAACATGCTGCACTCTATCCCTTCCCACCACTCACCCAACCTGGGTCAGCTGAACTATGTTTCCGTGAAATATGACGAATGATGAACGCGTCCCCAACCACCAATAAGGAAACGTAAATTTGCAAGACCAATACCTAGTTATTGTGAGCTGATGTGAAGCCCCGTATGTTGACGTATGACTGCTTCCCGGTCGGTCCTTCTGTAGAAATGTTACACTGAGGTGCCACATCATGTGACGAGGAAGTCATACCTGTTATATGTTTCGCGCCTAGTACCCAGCTAGACTCAAGTCGTGAGCATATAGGAGGATCACCTTGTGATTCGGAGCTGGCTATAATCTCAACACTCGCGTGAGAAACCACGCTACGCAAAACCCAAAATTTAACTTCATACTTTTTGTCTTAAGCCTGGCACATTTTCAGGATACGTGGATGTTCAAACAGTCCGGCATTCTGATGTCTCGTCACAATTTTCGTCCTGACGTCCAATAAATATGACGATGCAGAACATTTAAGTCAACCCAATAGTCGTATCTAATGATTGTTTCCTCATTATTTGTAAAACAACGTGACCGAGTATGTTGCGAAAATCATAAACCGTTACACCTTGTTGCTGGAACAAATAGGGAGAATCATCACAAATGGCATATTCTGTTGTTGATCTTCATGAGGGTGTAACTTCCTCGAATTACATGAACGTAAGAGTTGTTCGTGAATGTCGCTCCATACCGTGGAATGAATCCCAACATGGGGTATGTATTGTAACGCCCTCTTTCAGTCACGAGTACGAACAGTAGAGAGTATATGGTGTAGAGTGAGTATGCCAGCTTCGCAATAACTGCTCTCCGTGTTCCAATGTTGAAATTGGTCTATATCGGGCGCGTTGTTTAACACATTCGGCCCCGTTTAATGGCCGGTGGAGGGGGTTTCTGCAACTGCCTTTCGCAAGGTGTATTACTGCCATCACGCTAGTGGTCTGGTTCAATGTTTGAAGGTGTGATCAAGCAGGCCGTCTGCATAAGGCCTGATCACTTCATAACAATTTGATGTTAGAGGACTGTGTACGTAGGCAAGGTGTAAGCTGTACACAGTAAACATAGCACTATTGGAAGCTCTGCTAAAGATCTACTTGTAAGCGGATTTTGTATTCCTTCCACCATGTGTAAAATTAACATATCAATGGACCTGGCAACTTTATTCATGAGTCGGTCAAATGAAACTGTGAAATTGTCAGAAAAGTAAATATTTTACAAATTTGTTCTCTCTTAAACTAAATATGCATAAAAAAGAGAAAGCAAAATAAATTATGTATGCATTCATAAATGTTTACTTAACACTTTTAATTCCACGTTAAGATATGGAACTACTTTCCGTCCGTCGTTACCAACTTTATAGAGCTCTTTACACTTAAAATATAGATAGGCATGGGCAGTGAAAATTTTTGAAGGCTGATCTCAGGTGTTCTTTTAATTGGATTTTATTTTAAATTTTATTATACTCCCTCTGACCAAGTTTTAATGGAACTAAAATATACTCGAGATGGTCAAAATATTTTATTCAAATAAAAGGTTGGGTCTGTTGAAAAACGAAACGCAAACAACCAGGGTCATCCCTGTTCACCATATGATTTTGACAGTTTCCCTAGCGATGTGAGAGACAACGTCAGAGTTATGCGCAGATGAAAATCGGTATACACTCTAAGATATTATTTCTAAATTTACCATATGAGTGTATGCGTACAGTGACAAAGCACGAATGGTAAAATATTTTACCATGCGTGCATGATAACGTTCCTACAGTTGTTCAGGAAAGAGTCAAATGCGTAGGGATGTTCCCAACTTTGTATAGTAGCAATGCTAAACATACCCATATTTTCAGCCTGACACGTAGTACTATTTCCATGTACTGTATAGGTCAAAAACTTCCATTACAGTTTAGGAAGTTTATCAAACATTTTTGCAGTGTACTTTATCTTTAGTCTATATGGTGGCCAACCCCTCGTATAGATATATTCATTTTGTTGGTGAAACGTGCCTGTTTACCGCATCGCCCGGCTAGCAGTTGCGAAGTCGTAGTCGAGAGTGACTTTACTGTGACCACCTGGAGTGGTACGGTATATTATAGGCTGTTCACGATAAAGTAGCACTTTTTAAGGCCCTTCCAACAGGCATTAACTGCTAATAAATATATATTATTGCAGCCTCAGGCATTGGACTTTGATGGTGGTGAAATGTATACACAGTGTTTATTGGTCACATTGCAATGTTTATATTAAAAAGCAGCAGGAAGATGGAAATGGGATAAAATTAAATATTTATAAGGGCCTTAAAAAGTGCTCACTTTACCGTGAACAGCCTATAGAATATATTTCTTTTTCTCTGGCTTCACCAGTCAAGAAGAGAGCTTCGGTGGATGTGCGGTTAGCTCGCCGGTCTCCCAACACCGTCACCCGGCTTTTTGCCCGTGAGAAGGCTCCTAGTAGGGAAAGGATCTATACTTTCGGTGGGGAGGAGGTTGAATATCTATAATTTCTAGTAGTGGCATGGGAGGGGAGCAAGTTTAAGATATTTAAAGAACAGTTTCGTGTCAGTAATAGGGTTTTAGGAGGGAGTGGGGCCATGTACCATGTGACTCACCTTCCTTTGGATTCGCCCCTAATCTGAGTACACGTTTTCATACGTGGGGAACATTGCAGACTTTAACGCCTATAGGTTATTTCTAGGTGCAACAATTATTACATGCCTTTGCTCATCAATTAAGAGTAATGAAATGCAGCTCTTACGCAGGTGTGTCCTAAACCATGTAGGTTGCTACCCTCTCCTTTCATTAAACATTATTATTGTCATCTTTTTGTATATTTTGTTATCATTTTGTATATCTTTCCATGTTGACGCATAGTTCGCTGAAGCAGTGGGTCAGCCGATATCCGATATCGTCACAGCTGCTAAAATTTTCTTTGTTATGGAAAAGGAGTGATTACCTGATGATTACCTATGATGATCACGATGTGCATTGTTAACTATTATGAAGTGGCTTTAACGATACTCACTGAAGAAAATCATTTATTTTTAATCTAGAACTATCCGTACGCTGTAAAGTTTTCCACCATACAACATAAACTATCTCTTCTAGCATGGATCTTATTTGTCATTCTTTGCACTTCCCCAATGGTAAATCCTACTTTGATTCGTCGCTTCGTGCAGCTATATAAGTCTTCTTCGGGTGATCGAAATCGATATCCCACACGTATTGCACTATAAATGATCAACTGAACAATTTGGCGCAAATAATACCCAAAAGTGGCATCAAATGACAGTAGTTTGTCTCTACTCTAACTACAGCCTGCTACGAGCAAACCACTGTACGAGAGAAATCGCGACCAGTTAGTGACTTTATTTTAATGTGGTATCTGACATACTCGAATAACGTCGTAATCGTAATGGTGCAATTAGTGAGTGAAGCGATTTACAATTTTGGTAAGAATGTAGAATATTCACCAGCAGTCAAAAAATTAAAATGCAATTACAGAGCGATTGCAAATGATTTGTGTGTGTAAATTGGATTACGAACTCCAAATACAACTGTCTACATGACACAGTCAGTATTTAAAACTCATGCTGTGAATCCTGAATTATAGGGATGGCAGAAAGGAAACGACTAGTCACCTCAGATCTGGTGTTACAGACGAATGTTGAAGATCAGCTGGATCGATTTTCTCACTAATGACGAGGAGTTTAGACGAGCTGGCGAGGAACACGCCTTTAGGAAGACCTTACAGAGAAGAAGAGACTGGATGATAAGTCACATCCTGAAACACAACGAACTACCTATGGTGATAATTGAAGGAAAGATACATGGGAAGAACCACAGAGGAAGACTGAGCTAAATGAGCCAAACTACATGAGCCAAATTATCAGGGACATGAAATGTAGCAGCTATGTTGAATTGAAAAGGAAATCTGAGAAGAGGTATGAGTTGGAAAATTGATACAAACTAATCCTAGGCTTGATAACAGAGAGAGAGGGAGAGAGAGAAAGAGATAGAGAGAGGTAGAAAGAGAGGAAGAGGGAGAGAAAGAGGAAGAGGGGGAGAGAGAGAGAAAGAGATTGTGATAGATGGTATCAAAATGAGTGTGTTGTAAATCTGTCACAGATTATTCCATACTATTAAATTAATGGCATATTCTTGAATTTAATCATATAATGGATGTCCTGAGTATATTGAGTTAGAACTGAGGAAAACAGAGAATTGTAAAAATTATTTTTTAATTCCCCCAGAAATTGTTATGAATAATAAATATTTCAACACTGAAAATTTCGTCAATCAAGAAATTTGCATCTGTGTTTTCTTCATTCATTTTAATGAATAATTTATAGTTTTTATGTCTTAATTTTGGTATGTCAGACTTGAGTTAGTTTTCGCCTTTATTGAAATGTAACCAAGGAATTTAATACAGGGACTACGTCTTGTATATAAATAACATTTCAATATCGATGAGTGAACGTAAATAATGTGGTTTTAGAATTCAAAATATTTTACTTTAATTGCTCCCAAATATCTACTGCTATATTGATTTAAGATCTTAACGAAGTAACTTAAATCAAGTACTCAGTTGAATAAAGAGTTGCAAAAATTAAGTTATAGACTTAGATCAGATTTTTCTATGAGTGTACATGTAAAAATGTATTAAAATGCTATTATACTCATTCCTTGTAATCTATAATATTCAAGACCTCATTAAAGCGCGTCAACAAGAGAAAAACGTTAACTATTTTTACGTTAACAAAACTTTACATTAACAAATAAATGCATGTATATCGTCGTAACTGTACAGCTTTATGCGACATAATTTTAACAGATTAGTTTACAACTATACTAAAAAGTGGGTAGAAAACGTTGGAATTATTAGTGTTTTTATACTTTAATAAGTGTGGATGACACAAATAGGTTATAATGTCAAAATAGGTACAAACTTGCAGGATTTTTGGTCATACAAAATAATGATATAAATCATTACTAATACGGCAAATACCTTGATCCTCATTCGTCAGAAACGTTTGTAGATTGGGGGAAAAATAGTTTCAAAAACAATTTTGAAAGTGGCAATTTCGAAAATTATTTTCATGTAGCGCTGACAATATTGGAATTGTCTGTATAAAACGGAGAATAACGGGGCATGGCAAATGAACTGCTTTTTAAGGCTTTTGTAGCAAATCCTCCTCATACTCATTGTACTAAATCTGTTCCTTATATATATATATATAATTTCAAATGTTATTCTTAATTTTGGACTACAATCATACTCTTAGAGAACAGCGGAAACTTTTAAATTTATAGTGTTTAATCGCGCATGTAATTAAGTATTTTTCGAACTTCATCAAGTGCTTTAAACAAAAATATCGAGTCGCTCAAGTTTAAGAAAATCTTTCACACGATAATTTATCAAATATAATACACGCATCGTTATTTTTAACACGAAGAATTATTTACATCTAATTTAAAACAGGCCTGTGCGTGTAAAGACGGTTTCGAAATAATTTAACCCTTTCGGACCTACTTTAATTTACGGTTTCAGGTGTTACAAAACAAATGTGATGATTGCTGTGCCTAAGTCGACTCAACACTTATTTCGTTGCCACAGCCAATGTGCTGTAGGCTATATGTTCGGCTACAGTTATATGAACCAATCATGAACTAGACCAGTAAAACGGTTTGGGAATCATTTACCCACAGGTAAGATCATTGGTCGTTGAGCTTCGCAGCGTGCAGTACGGACCAAAAATTGCCTACACGTGCGTAATGTACACAAATGTGAACTTTTGGTCTGAATGGGTCAAATAAAAAAATGTTCGATTTGACATCTGCGTAAATCCGAATCGAGTAAACCACCGACTCAAATTTTTGACATTTCTTAAACGGCGAGAAGCGTAAAAAATGTTTAGTGAAATTATGTAACTGAAAACTATTGATATTATTAATTTATCACAAACGATTCTTAACATCGCCTAACTCACTGGGGGGGGGGGGGGGGGAACGCTATCCGGGAAATCCCATTAGCACATTGCTGGCACGGCACGCGATGTACGTGAGGAGTGACGTTTAGCAGTTGGTTAGTTTCCCAGGGCTCAGTAGCGGGCACCAGTGGCCAGAGACCAGTGTTGCCAACCATAGCATGATTATGCTACATGTAGCACAATTTGGGGTTGCTGTGGCACGTAGCATAGAAAACAGTTATGCTATGAAAAACTGGCATACATTTCTAATAAATTGCAACCACATTATCACCTCAGCAGATAATAAGACACTTGTAGCGAGGCATGTACAGATGTCTGAATACTGTATAGGCTTCACTACAAGTCAAAGAATAATGGGTTAAACATAAAGACATCAATGTATCCCAGTACCAGGGCCCCGACTTCTGAAACAGGACTAATTTCTGCTGTCAATAATGATACAGAGGATCAAGCTATTCCGTTAAAATAAATGAGTATTTTAATATATTAATTCTATTATGGCATATGTACATAGTAAGAAAAATACATATGACAGAACGGAAATGGAAACTCGGTTCTTATTTTAAATTATATAATTAAAGCGATATATTTAATGTAGGATATATATTACTTTTAATATTTTTTTTTAGTTTATCATATTATTTTATTATAAAAGTAATATATTTTACCTTAGCATACATAATTTACATGATTTTCTTAAATGTAGCATTTTTCCCCCTCCCAAGTAGTATAATATTTATAGAGTGGTAGCACTACTGTATATAGTGAGGATGGAAACACTGCAAGAGACTTTCTCCAATTGTACGCGCTATTCGAGCCGAGCTTGGGATTCAGGGACAGTTCACTTTTCTGCAAAAAAAAAAAGTCAACTGATCGAGCGCTCGCGACGAAATTGTGCGCGGTTTGACGTTAGCACGCCTAGAAGTGTTCAAGACGGCGAACTTGCTGATTAAAAGTGGACCCCGGACGTAATTACCGACTCGGCGCAAATTGAGTCATGCTGTTAGTGGTATTTTAAATTGGCATGCTCGCAAATACCATCGCCGTGTCGGTTTCTTCATTACTCGAGCCCGAGGCCACAGTCAAAATTGCTAACAAGGAACGCGCACGGAATAACGCACCAGAAAATTGAGTCTTCTGCTGAACTGAAGTCTCACTTACCGCGCGATTAATAACTGAATGTACATGGCCTAGTTAGTTCACTTAGCAGATTCTTGTGTTTTACACGCTACTTGGAAGCAAATAAAAGTAATTGCATAAATCTGAAAGCATTACATAGGTGTACATAATAACTAACAAAATTAACTTATGGTTACATGGAATGGTTTCCGATTTTACATTCAATTCGATTTATGGTAAAATAAATAGTGTATTTTGACTAGATTAAACATTGCCTAATTATTTGTTACAGTTAAACTGTGTAAATCTGACTACCAAAACAGAAAATGTTTTATAACATAACTTAAGGAAGAAATTCATAAGTTTCAAATAAACATCATAATGTTCTGTAGGCGTTAAAATGACGACCTTATTGAGAGGCCTGATATTAAATGTGCCATTTTTTCATTTTCGCCCAATAGCGACAAATGCAAAAATTTGGTATAATGGTATTCTTAACATTTTATTTTAAAACTCTTTTAATAATGATTAACTCTCCCAATTTATCAGAGCCCGCGTACTTAACGAAATGGTTTTCTTCAGGCCCATACACATATTCCACGGAAATTGTATTTAGGGCACGAAAGTAAACATTTAAACGTAGGAAGCAAAACTATTTTTTTTTTTTTTTTTTTTTTTTTAGCAGAAGTACAGCGTAATTTAAGAAGGCGACATAAACTAACGTTTATGATATGTGTGGAATTTGTAACGAGCATTGCGGGAGGAACCAGTGGGTCAGAGGGGTCAAATGACCTCCTAATCATCTGCTGTGAGGGTCAGGTTCTCAAAATAAATACCACATTAGGCACATAATAATTAAGTAGAAAACACTGACTGTGTACCACAACATGCTTTGTACTACACCAGTTTGTTTTTCATATACTTAACGTGTACCTTCTTTTACGTAGATAATTACCATAAAATAACTAACTATATGCCACACTTAGCCGAAAGTTCACAGAAACACATTCAATAAATAACATTGACGTTGGCAAACAGCCTCTGTCCGGAGCCCACCGAAGAGACAAAATCTACATGCAGTATAGTAGCATTTCTGCGGCCGACATGTGTGTTATTGCCTTGCCGGATCACCTTACATTCCCCACCCACTGTAACTCAATGCTCTTCCTTTCAACCTGCACGACTGGCAGGTGGTAACCCGACCTGTAACAAGCTGACACTCGCTCGAGTAGTGCGTTAAACAGGCAGTCAGTAATGTGCGTCAGCGCCAACTGCCAGTGTCTTTTAATGTTTGTTTTGTTGTGTATTTTATTCCGGCTCCGAACTCTGGTGAGTGCTTATATAATTAATGCAGACGTATTCATAGACCAATATGCCATACAATGAAAAGACAGCAGCAACAGGAGACCGATTTCTTTCAAAGAAAATATAAATGTATTGAAGATCGCGACGATAGCGCTAGTGATGTAAATATTAGTGATAGTGAGTATGAATATTTCTGCAGTGAAGATAAGGATGCAGTACTTATAACTGATTGTAAATCAGACCCAGCCAGCACTAGCAGTAACAATAGTAAAAGAGATGCTGTGAGTATTCGTGATCGTGAATCTATATCTTTGTGTACCGAAGATACGGGTGCTGTTCTTCTGAGTGATTCTAAATCAGACATAGCCACTGCAGACATAATTTGAACTTGAAGTTCGCCTGCTCTAAGTGATAACAGTACAACTTTATCCCAGCCTTTAAGTATACAGTATAAAAAAAAAAAACACTATGTGTGGAGTAGCTCGTTCTTTTAAAGCAGAATGGTACAAGAAATTGCCCTGGCTTCATTGGGATGATACATTAGGCATTGTAAAATGTTTTGTTTGTTTGCGAGCTAAATAGCTTAACTTAAAAGTTATCACTAGGTCAAAAGTTGACTCAACCTTCATTGTTTCTGGATTTTACAATTGGAAAAAAGCTTCTGAGAAATTTTCATATCATGGAAATAGTGAATCTCACAAAGGTCCCGAAGAAGCTCTTTTAGCTTTCAATAAAAAGCCAGTTGCAGCTGGGTTATCTGCCCAAGTTAGCAAGGAAATGGAAGAAGCTCAGAAAGCTCTCATTATAATTGTTTCAAGTATCAAATTCTTAGCTACTCGTAGTCTTGCTTTAAGAGGCAAACAATAAAAGGAGGGTAATTTGTATGAGCTACTTGAATTAAGAGGAAATGAAATACCTGACATTAAAGATTGGTTGTTCAAGCAGCATAACTGGCTTTCCCATGATATTCAGAATGAAATACTGCAATTATTGTCTTTAACAGTAGTGCGCAAATCGAATCAAGACATTAAAAAGAATAAGTACTTTGCTCTTATTGTAGACGAGATGACCGATTATTCGACAAAAGAACAAGTTTCCATTTCCTTGCGACGTGTGAATGATGATTTTGATGTGTTTGAATATTCCATTGGGTTGTATGAGACATCCTCAACTACGGGAGACACTTTAGCAACTATTATTGAAGATGTCTTGTTGAGGCTAGACCTGCCTGTAGAGGAATATCGATGTCAATGCTATGACGGCACTAAAAAATATGAGTGGCCACATGAAAGGCGCCCAAGCTGTAATTAGTTCCAAAGATAATAGAGCTATTTACATACATCGCTTCAGCCATTCTTTAAACTTAGCTCTCATACATGCATACCGCACCGGAAATTTCGAATGTTTTGGAAAATATCCATACACTTGGGGAATTTTTTTATGAGTCTGCCAAAAGAACTGCTATTTTCCTCAAAAACAAAGCAGGTGATTATCCAGCTTTGGCAAAAAATACTACACTGAAACCTCTGTGCCCTACAAGATGGACTATGCGATCCAAGTCTTTGAACGTAGTGAGTTCTCAATATGAAACAATACTAAGTGCACTTGACAACTTAAAATCCAAAGAGTCTGTTGCATATGGATTGTCTTGTTTTTTTTTTTGTTGAGAGAACCAGCAGTTTATTTTAACTCGAAGTGTCAGTATGGGTTTTTGGTATTACACAGGAACTTACAAGAAATCTGCAAACCTCACATATAAGCATCACATCCGCCTTGAGGCAAAATGACCTTAGAACAGAGAAAAAGTTCACTGAGTTGTGGGAGAAAGTTAAGAAACGAGGGGAAGATCTAGATTTACAGCCAGTTAGCCTCCCTCGTGTCCGAAAACCTCCAAAGCGCTTAGAACACAACATAAATGGATCACCACCAGTGCAATATTGAAGCCCCGAGCAGTTCTTGAGACAAAAGTACTTTGCCGTTATCGACAGCATTAAAGGCGAAATCGAATCAAGTTTTCAACATCCAGGAGTAGTTATTTATAAGGCAATTGAAAATGTTCTTGTAAAGTCATCGAATGGGGAGGTGGAAAACCTTAGTGATCAAGTGCTACAGATTTGCGAGCACTTCAAAGGGGATTTGAATGTCGAGAGGTTTACGAGGCAATTGGCTATGTTGAAGGAACTTACTGCTCGTAGGTAAATAAATTGTATTCGTGATGTGTTAGATTCCATAAGAAGAGAACAGCCACAAACCCGAAGATTATTTTCAGAAGTGTGTACTTGTTTAAAGCTGCTGCTTGTTTTACCAGCAACATCGGCAACAGCTGAAAGAACTTGCTCCGCCCTAAGACGTTTGAAAACATGGCTGCGTTCCTCAAGAACGTCTTAATCACAACGCTGTATTGGCTGTACATCGGGATCTGGCAAAAGACGGTTCCAACTTGGATATTGCCAACAAATTTATTTCTTCAAAAGAATCAAGAGAATTAGTTTTTGGCCACATCCACATGTAAACTGTGTTTAATACACAAAAAATTTTTTTTTTTATTAATATGTGAAGACACACTTGAGCATTATTTTCAAATATGATTTATTTAAAATTTGAAATGCTTCTACTTGATGGTGTATTGGTGCAGTATTCATAGAATCTGTATAATCTGATTTCCGATATTTGTTTATAATCGCCAATCGACATCAGTTTCAGTTAACATGTTGAAAAAAATGATGTGTACATCCGTACATGTATTATGCAAGCTTTGAGTAAGTGTTGATATTAAAGACGTTAGTAGATTTTTATTCCTGTGATACTGCGCTACTTCCTAGTGCTTATTTCAATTTATATAAAGATCAGATGTCAAATATTGAAATATGTTTTGTATATAGCCGTAAATGGTGTCGTGAGGTTATTAAGTCCAAAAATATTTCCAATTCCTTTTTGTATATTTTCTGTAAACACTCGAGATGAAAATTCTACGAATTAACGAATTATTAAATCTGGTGGTCGGCACCACCAATATTTACAGTCTAAAGTTTGTCTCTAAGGCCGCCTTCCACTTGGCACTGAAATCACTGACCATTACTGACGACCGTTCCTTTACGTGCTGGTCCTGCTGATCAGTAACTGAGGAATGGTGTTGTGGCGTCTGGGTCGGAGATTATATACTTCTGGCTGAAACTACTTACGTGCAGGAGGTCAGGCATTCTCAGTAAAAGCAGACGACACAACATGGCGGCGATGGATGACGAGCAAGTTACGTTGTTGTTATTTGCAGAAGTATGCAGGTGGAAAGTATATTTTCACATTCTTCGATCTCATGATCAAT
This sequence comes from Dryococelus australis, assembly GCA_029891345.1. Lineage (NCBI taxonomy): Eukaryota > Metazoa > Arthropoda > Insecta > Phasmatodea > Phasmatidae > Dryococelus > Dryococelus australis. The sequence continues at coordinate 304,709,691 of CM056993.1, read as the reverse complement.
TGATAAGTCCGAATCAGACGAAAATGAAAAGAAAAAATATCCATTCCTGTTTACAACATGTTTAAGCATATCATTGCTTCATCACGAATAGCAGACGCCATTATTCCTTTTGAACACTGCTGACGAGTGTTCCGCCTGGTTCCAGTGCGGAGAGCTACCGGAGTGCGAATTTTTACTGATGACGTTCCTTTTGGTAAATACTGTTCGCGATAAAGTGAGCACTTTTGAAATCAACCTCAGAAAAAAAGTCACTGCTCCTACCGGTATATATTTTAACGGGTGCTCTGAGTGACATGCGCCCAGTAAAGTTGGTAACGATGGATGGGAAGTAGTTCCGTATCTTAACGTCGAATAAAAAGGGTTAGGTAACAATTTCCGATAATTTAAATCATTTGTTTCGCTTTCTCTTTTTTTAATGCACCGAAGTGCATAATGAGCAAGTTTGTAAAATATTTACTTTTCTAATAATTTCACAGTTTCACTTGACCGGCGCATGAATAAAGTGATGAGGCCCATGACAATGTTAATCTTACGTAAGGCAGAAGAATGCACAACATGCAAACAAGTAGATCTTAAGCAGGGATTTCAAAAGTGTTCATTTTACCGTGAACAGCCTACAATGCTACTGGTCAACACTGCCAGTACCAAGTTGAATGTAACTTAAGTAGACTGCTGTCAAGCTAGCGTCATGGAGAAAACCCTGGGTCACGGTGAAAAAGAAGTGGCGACAGTGTGCTAGAAGGAAAGAGGTTGATCTGCCGGGGGGGGGGGGGTGGAGGGGGGGGTGACAGCGAGGAATGATGCACGTTACTTCTGGTCGAGGTGCTCCCTCGACCACGACTGCAGAATACAGCTGTGCTGTTGTTGTTCTCACTTGTGTAATTGTCCGTAGCCTCTGCGCCTTAATTACCGCTCCGCGAGGTACTGCGCATGACGTGAACATGGTCGGAGGGAGTTGTCTGGGGCGGTCACACTTTCGACCTCCCTGCAATTAAAAAAGCTGGTCGTTAATTAATTTGAGTGACAGTGCCACACGGCGTGAATTGAGGCTTGGTTCCTGCAAGCGGCCATCTTCCTCCTGCACGTTTGCCGTCTCGTTTCCATAATCATCTCCAATTTGATACAGGACGAACGTCCACTTTGCTAACTTACCTCGCGTGTGCTAACCCTAACGCGCATTTATACTTGACGTGGGACTCGAGCCCACGGTCTTAAATTTGCCAGCAGGTGCAACAACCCCGCACACTGGGTTGATTCATGTTCCACTACCGTATAGTTTTGGCGTAATTGTACGTGGTTGGAAGGATCTCGCTCCAGTTGCTGACTATGGTGAATTTTTAGTAATTTGTTATTTATCCCCATTCAATTCCTGCTTACCCTTTCCTCTAACGAACCCCACAGTGTGTTAGCATTTTTGTGAGTGTAACTAAGTTGATAGATTTGCATTTGTGTGCCGATAATGCTTTGTCAAGAGCTTCGACTGTGAAGTGCGGCAGTATACTACTCGCAACTGCTTAACACAATTTCGGCATATACTCGTCAAAAAGCCAAGTCGAAATACAGAAATCGTATACGGTTGAAAAGAGCATCTCGAAACCAAATCAGTGATACCCATAGAACCCTATATGATCGATTGAAGCGGTGCCGGGAACGTAAAAACAACATCAAGGCGTCCGAGCGCGTCAACGTAGACGTATTCACGCAAAACAAACGGCCGTGTTCCTAACAGAGCCAGACCCAAATTTTCAGCCCTGTTTTAATCGGCGATGTATCAAAAATTTCGTGCTTAGATATCAAAAGCTAAGTTTTTCTAAAATAAAAAATTAGTTCATTTATAACAAATCAAAATATTTTGTACGCTTGACACAATGCAGATCTTCATTCCGCGTTACTGTGCGAGATAATGGAAGTATCAAATTACATATTTACTACAGATAGCAACCCCTGTCATAGCAAAAACAGGGGAAATTACCCTGTTTGTGAAGTAAAACAGGTGTTCATAAAGAACAACCACAAACGTGTTCGCTGATAATAATTCTGCATAACAAAGAGAACAAAAAGGCTTCTTTGTTGCAGCATCCTTGGCCTGGCCGTTTTCGACACGATAGCACACAAAGTTGAAGGGGTGCATGCGAATAGCTGCAGATTCTCACGCACTGACGATTCCGTATGGAAAGGCTGGCAAATTTGTATATAGCGAGGAGAAAACGTTCTTTGAACGAGACTTGCAATGGTAGTAAGTCAAATTAGGCATACAAGTTAAGGTGGTTTTGTCTCGTGTCCTCTGTGAATACTTAAATGATCCTTTCTGCTGAATTCAGTGTGCGGTATTCCCACATATGGCATGACAAGTGCTGGCCATCGTTTGTTTTAGGTGTCGGTGTGTGTTATTTCGAAACCTGAGTTTTCTATGACGCAACCTTAGCTTTACAGTGGAGCGTGTCCACAATAATAGTTCATTCAAGGTTGAAATTGGCAGGGAGGTTGGTAGAATAGGGTCAGGAACAAATCCTCGCGAGAAACTTGAGCAATAATGTGCTAAGGTGCTTTGGGCATCTTATTTCAAGTGAAAGCAAGTGGCTTCCTCCTAAATGTTGCCGATACTCAATTTCACAATATACTTCTCTGGAAACTCACGACAAGTTTGAAACTTAGACTTGGAAAAATTTTGCTGAATATGTAAGCAAATTTCTAAAAAAACAGTAGGGGGACCACTGCTGAAAAAAAAAAAAAATAAATAAAGGATGGATGACACTGAATATATCACAGAGAGGAGTTGAAACACTTTAGTATATTTTCATGGCGTGACATGAAAAATTATAGTTGTAAAATAGCAATGGTTTTAGAAGATCGTGTAGTCTATTTGATGGAGTAAATAAACATGAAGCTAAAGAAGCCACAAATTTTCTGGGCAAATTGGCAGTGAGGGAAGGAATGGAAGTGGATTTAAAGACTGGAAATAATAATGAGCCGTGTTAATGGTGGCTTTAGTCAAAGTATTTTACAACCGAGAGATGTAAAACGTAGGGGGTCGAACACATGATATTTTTTTTAAGGAAAATCAGGTATGCCACCACTCAAACAAACAGGTTCAGTTTTTTTTAGAAATAATAAAAGTTCCAAAACCTATTTACACCATATTTAGATTAGTACCCTTCAGTCCAATGTTCCTAATTTAAATTTCGAAGATAAATTGTACCGGCAAATTTACCTATAGTTGGTTCAATAAGCGTTTACATAAAAAAGTGTATAATATAAAATTATTTTCTGTGGGTGAGGGGGAGACGTAAGTACTTCCATGCAGTTGTCTCCTTAGTAGCAGTTTTGGTATGCAGACTGTCCTTCGCTACCTTTTCCCGTGTGCTTGAGTAGTGAAAATAAATCGCTTTAAACGTGATATATTTTTTGTGTTTCTTTCGTGTAACACGTATTTAACAAGTGTCAAGTTTTATGCCAGGGATATTTAGTCTTCGGACCGAATCTCGGTAGAGATTAGACTCCGAACTGTTTATATTGGCGGTAGGAATTATATAGGCTATTCAAGGTAAAGTGAGCATTTTTTAAGGCCCTGCCAATAGGCATTAACCACAAATAAATATATGTTGTTGAAACCTCAAGTGGCAATTTTTGACAGTGGTGAAATGTATATGCGCAGTGTTTTTAAGTCAAAAAACAATGTTTATATTAAAAATTTGCCGGAAAGACAGAAATTAGTGGTACTAAAAAAATTGGCAGGGCCTTAAAATGTGTTTTTTTTTTTAAACCATAAATAGCCCATAGACACAAATTCATTTTAACTTTCATAAGAAATAACATAGTATGTGACACATTTGAGTTTGGAAATGATGTATTTAACTACACACAATTCTTATCTCAGAGCAGATCCCATATCAAGTGTGCAGCTGTTAACTGATAGAAATATGATTGTTGGCGACTGCGCTACAGTCTGTACGTCTGATAGAATCGTGACAAGGGATAACGCTAAAGCCATTGTCTTTAATGATAACACAACAATAAAAGTGTTTAGCGTACTTCAAGCGAATAAATGTAGTGTTCCCGCAGGCATTTAAAAACGCGGTCTTACAGTTGTGAACATCACGTAAGTTCCTAAGCTACTCACACTCTATATCCGAATCAGTGAGAATTTCACTGTTTTAATCAGTCAAACATATCTGACTGATTCATCAGTCACTTCAGTAAATTTCACTGCAAAATCAGTGGAAAAAATGACATGTTTCCTACACTGATCGATTCAGTGACATTTCCCACTGGTTGGTCAGTCATTTTTCTACTGTTTTCTCAGTGGTTTATTTTTTGACTGATGGACCAGTGAAACATCTGAGCAACTTGCTTCGTCTCTAATTACTTTTGACTGATGGACCAGTGAAACATCTGAGCAACTTGCTTCGTCTCTAATTACTTTTGACTGATGGACCAGTGAAACATCTGAGCAACTTGCTTCGTCTCTAATTACTTTTGACTGATGGACCAGTGAAACATCTGAGCAACTTGCTTCGTCTCTAATTACTTTTGACTGATGGACCAGTGAAACATCTGAGCAACTTGCTTCGTCTCTAATTACTTTTGACTGATGGACCAGTGAAACATCTGAGCAACTTGCTTCGTCTCTAATTACTTTTGACTGATGGACCAGTGAAACATCTGAGCAACTTGCTTCGTCTCTAATTACTTTTGACTGATGGACCAGTGAAACATCTGAGCAACTTGCTTCGTCTCTAATTACTTTTGACTGATGGACCAGTGAAACATCTGAGCAACTTGCTTCGTCTCTAATTACTTTTGACTGATGGATTAGTGAAACAGCGTGTAGAAATGGCCGTCGAACATATCTTAAAAATGGCCGTCAGACAACGTGCAGTAACAATGAATAAACGAATAAAATTAATACAGAATACTTTCTGAAATGTGTTTCCTATTTCAAAACGCCAGTTTACGAGTGAATATGAACATTCAGCCTTTAATTCCGTTTGTACGTCTTTCATTTCGATTCCATGTAATCGTCACAGCGTTCTGTTTGAAGTTTTAAACTGTATTTAATGTGGCGAAGAGAGTGTTCTTATACATACTAATCGTTCTAAAAATCCTAACGGTACTAATCAAACCAAACACGAAAAACTACGCAATTTCGCAGCGGACCTGTAAGAAATATATTTTCCTTCTACAATTCTAACTTGGCGTTGTAGTTCAGGTGGAAAGACAACAGCATAGAGTCGAAGGGTACGCGAGTTCAATACCAGTCAACTTCAAAGATTTATTTACTATTTTAATTTACGGTAAATTGCACAGTAGAAACAGTAAAGTATCGGAAATGTGTTTATTTAACGTAATTATTTGGCTATATTCAATAAAAGCAATATTTAATTCGCCACTGCTGTCAGCCGTCACTTATTCAATCACAGAAATTTTTTCATTGAAACAATCAGTGGTTTTCCGTTGTTTCTAAGTGGAGACATTTTAACTGATTAGAGTAGTTGAATTTAGAGCGCAGTTTATGTTTAACACTGTTTTTCGTCATCATTAATTTACTAACGCAAGTATTATCACGTTCAACGATGTAACTGTACCTACATAGAGATAGTAATTTGTTTACGAATCATCGTCATAGCGCCATAAACCATCCGTTTCGCAATTTTCACTGATTAAATTTTATTGGTAAATTCTCGTACATGAAAGAGGGAAAGAAAGAGAACACGATAATTCTGTCCGCTGCCTCTAAGGAGGAAGAAGTCAAATGTCCTGAATTCCCGCATGCCGATCTAAAATATGTGCTTATAAAAGAAATGGAAAAGTTAGGAATACCTGAAATTTATCAACTGTATTTGCACCACCAGTATCGAAGTAGTCTAATGAATTCAAACGAAAAAGAGTACACAACTTCTCCAGAATTTTGCATTCCTATATTTTATAAACTCGAAATAATCATATAGCAAAAATGCACGCAGACCAACCTAGTTTAGTAAAATATTTTCCTTCATTTCGCTAAGATGGCGTGTAGAGTTACTGACTTTTCGCGAACAAATATGAGTACATGGTATATTTCAATACTGTAAGCGCCCAACAGAAGTTTGTCTACTGCCATTGGTTGCAGTCTGCTTGAGGAGGCGTTTTTATATTTGACCGGGTCACTCAGAGAATTCGGCAACATCGGCACGGCTCATACGTGATTCGTGCGCAGACAGTTAACACATATCAAAGAGTAATTTATCCAATCAAATTGGGTGAACGACCCTAAAGTGTTTTGAAACATAACATATCTTGAAATCTTTCTGCGAAATTTCGCTACCCCTAACTATCTGATGAAAAAGTTCCGGATACCAACGCGAAACTTTTTTTATAAGTGTCCCTCGGTTAAACCACGTTTTTGGGTATTAATTACAGCTCTAACCCTGCGGGAGAGACTTTCAACCAGGCGTCGGAACGTCTCTGGTAAAATGACCGAGCATTCTTCCTGCAGCGCTGTGGCAAGTGTAATAAGTGGCGTGGGTAGTTGTGTTCTGATACTCGATCGTCGTTCCAGTTCATCCCAGAGGTGTCAGGTGGGACTGAGGTCGGAGCTCTGGGTTAGCTAGTCCGTTTTCGCAACCCTACTGTCAGTGTCCACAGGCCACTCACGGACAGTCCCGTGCCGTACAGCAGGGAGCATTCTTATGCTGTAACACACAGTTGTTATAGCTCCGAACTGGTCTTCTGCCATAAGACAACACGCAGGCAGTTAATAATGTCCTCATTGCTTTCCTCCTTCAACATGCCCCCTACGATTACAAGATGACCAAGTCTCATCCATGAAAAAACATTCCCACACTCTCACCCTCCTCCCGAATTTCACTGCGGACAGTTAACAGGTCGGCATGTAGCGTCCACCTGGAATTCGCCACACACAAACCTTACCATTGGACTGCTACTTAGCCGTGTCCGAAACGGCAACGAGACAATTATTTAGGTTACTACATTGACCACGTGACCAAGTTTAGGCCCTAAATATTTGAGGATTTAGGGTTGAAATTTACTGAGGTGAAGTAGTAGCACACTAAATCCCCAAATAGATCCGTAAAATCGTCTGCTGTTGTTTATTTACGTTTTATTTCCCGCACTGTGGCGGAAACGTTGGTATTTACTGTTCTTGAAACGCTGTTAAATACATGCACGTGAGAAATGAAAAATCAGGGATCTACATGAAGTTATTTTAAAATAAAGTTCGTATGGTGTCTTAATAAAAAAAAAAAAAAAAAAAAAAAAAGGCTATGAGTTTTTATTTGAAATGGAATGTTAACTGCAGGGAGGGAAGATAATGAGAAGATTGATATCGGCTAGAAAGAAATATGTTCAGTTATTCGCAAGACAATGGGGTTACGTGTAAAATGCTTGGGAGAAAGTTATTTACTGCTACGGTGACAAACAATATAACGTTGAAATTCCACAAGCCTGTAGTTTCCAACTTTGTCGTATGTAGCACTGTTACAAGCCGTTCGAAACCACCCACCCTAAATGCCTACACCCTAATCCCACAAATTTGACATTTCGGACACGGCATTGGTATGGCGTGATTCATCACTCCGAGTTACGTGTCTCTAGTCGCCCACATCCCAGTGTGGCGGCGTTCGTTACTCTGCCAAAACGCGGCGCTTCGCGTTTACAAGCGAAAAGTGCGGTTTATGGGCAGGTACCCGAGTTTTGACTTCCGACGCACAATCATGGTGCCAGCTGTACGATTAGTGGCACTGCGGAATTCACGGGTATAATCCATTCACGGTTACTTCACACTTTTCTGAAGCCCTGCTAAAGTTCTACTTCCAGGATATTCCTCCGCCTCGAGCAAACTAAGCTTAACTAAGTCTGGAAAATTACACCAGAGGACAACGCACCGAAATCGTGCGCACTCAGTGTACTAGTATTGTGTATAGATAAGAACTATTTACCAACACACATGTTTTATCACTGTTTTTATTCAAATTATGTATAAATGAAGCATTATAATTTATAGATAAATTATGAATAACATTTTAATTTAACAGAAAAAGAAGTAACTTTTATGAACACAAGTATAAAACGCTTGTAATATATGGCATCTGTTGGAAATAACTAAACACGTTATACATGGGGAAATTTTTTCAAAGGTTTGATTCAAAGAGGGTGAAGAAACCGCAAATAGACTATAATGATATCACACGGTGACATGCGATTTTCCCGTACTACCGTCTTGAATGCTCGATGGCCTCCATCGGTCAACTCACGTGGTCTACCCGGCCGTGGTTTTCTTGTGGCTGTGCCTTCTGATATCCACTTCAGTGTCACATCCCCGACAGCAGACTTGGCCAACTTGACAAGGGCGGAAATAGTCCTGAGGGACTGCTTACTGACGCGACAGTCAGTAACCACGTCACTTTCGAAGTCACTAAGCTCCCTTGCTCCGCCCGTTCTGCCGGTATCGCGTAGCATTGACCAACGTTGAGCCCACTGCCTCCTTTCATAGTGGCATAGGCGGTCGTAGCGACATCTAGGCTCGAGTTTGTGTTTGCAGAGGGGTGCCCGGTCAATTTCTATGCAATGCCATACGCTGAAATGTTTCCCTACACAATGATAAATTATTCGTAAAATTACCGTATCAATTAATACGAATAGCGAGAGAGTGCGAATGGTAGGTAAACTATTTTCCCAGACATCCACGACACCGTTCCTTCATTCGCTCACGAAACAGTCAAATGCGTAGGGAAGTCCCCACCCATGTACAGCAACGACGTTCAACATTCACATATTTGCAGCCTGATATTAGGTTTCATCTCCATACAATGCCTAGGTTAAAAAACTTCCCTTGCAGTTTAGGAAGTTACCAGGACAATTTCCACAGTGTAGGATCGTAGGTAAGTACTGCGATAACAGGGGAATTTACTTGAAACCGAGACCGCGGTCAGACGAGAGGTCTAAACACATTTATGTAAATACGTTCGGCAGCCATGTTCAACATGTGTGTGCGGTTACATTTCTGAAACTGAATGTAAACAAACTGAAATCCTAATCTCCAAAACACGAAACCATACAGGTCCAGTGATTATTCATGGTCAATTACAACACTCATCAGTTATAATTTATATTTAATTCGAATACAGCAAACAATAATTTGACGGTAGTAGTGTAACAAACACCATTGTTTACCTGATACTTTATTCTTTTCAATGAATATAGAAAGCTCTGCCAATTTCCACAACGAGTTTACTTTGAAGAAGACGTGATTGTGATCTAAACACGCCCGGACAGAACGGTAACTGTTTAGAGAACTGGACACGTTGAAGTGAAAAGTGGAGTAGTTCTGCGTTCCGCGAGACCGCGGTCTAAATTTCGTACATCATTTATCTTCACTCAAATGATCATATACCTATTAGGGTCCTCACATGCAAGACACAGCGCAATCATAAAGTTCATATTAAGTATCTGCACCGGCATATGTATGGAAAGGGAACAGTAAACTACGTGAAAATGGCATCAAGGCCTGTTCTCATCCGCCACGTTGAATTTTTTAGTTCATGTGCCATAACTTTCTTTTCAATGGAATAACTAAAATATTTCTTGCTATAGAGCATTTACATTTTACAAATGGCTTAAAATGAAGGTCGCCAGATTTTGTATCCACGCATTATTTGGTGACTGTGAAACGGAGAGAATCTATTGATAATTTAAAAATAACGCTGTATTAATTACGTTATTATTACGTGCCAAAAGTTCAGAATTCATGTTTGTTTCACAGAGTAACGTATATTTCGAAAGAGGTATTATTGTAGTTTCAAAATAAGTGTTTCTAAAGGTCTGGAATAAGCTATAAATCAGTCATTACAACATGGCATGTTAACCTGAGCCTTAAGGAAATATATCCCCGATATCTTGTATTTACGTATAGTCCTACATAACTGAATTTTTAAAGCCAATATTTAAAAAAACAAGCCTTGTTAAGACACAGGTAACAAATTAACAGTTATTTAAGATTCCAGTTTCTTTTTCTCACATGATTCGTTTCAAAACTGAAAAAAATAATCAAAGGTCATCTCGTTGTTTAATAATTTTAGTCACACAAGATACAGCACGCATATAACTGAAACGGTAAAAATCTCAAAATTTTTGCTAATTATTATTTTATGCCATGTCAAGCTCTGATTTTTAATATCTGATCGTTAATTTTGATTATGGAGATTTGTAAAAATATCCTACATGGAAGGGAAACTACACTCTAAATCTTCATCAGTGAGCATTTCACTGTTTAGTCGGTTAACAACGCCTAACTTATTCAACAGTCATTTCAGTCAACTGAACAGACGAATTAGTGAAAAACGTTAGTTTTCCTTCACTTATTAATTCACTGACATTCTCTTCTGTTTCATTAGCCATTTTATTAACTGTTTTCCAGTGATTTGCTTTTTGATTGATTGCTCAGTTAAACATGGCTTATCAAATTAAATAGCAATACATAAGCTAACAAAACTCATCAAATATATATATTTTTCTTCAAATGCTGGTTTCGTTTTTAACAGTACCATTTTACATGGTAACGTGAGTTTTTCATTTTGTTTTCACGTAATCATCAGAGCGCTCAGTTTAGAAGTTTAACCTGCATGACATGTGGTGACATGAGTGCACTCATACGTAATATATTTATTAACAATCCTAATATTACAAATTCAAATAAAAAGAAAGGAAACCGCGTAACACACAGCGGTTACATATTTTCGATGTAGTTAATACATACGTTTTCCTGTTAGCAGGCACCATCGTCCTTGTAGCTCGATTGGCTGGGTAAGGGCTGGGCACTGCAAAGTACGTTTGTTTCTCGTAATAGCTCGGTTAAATTCAGTTCAAACAATATTTCATTCGCCGCATGCAGTAGGCTGTGTCACTTATGCGATCTGTGAAAGCGTTTCATTGAAACAACCTGTGGTTTTCCGCCAATTCAAAATGGAGCCATTTCCGCCGATTCGGGTAGTTGCATCTGCGAATCAGAGGTTTTACACTGAGTCGAATTTAGAGTGTACCCCAATTTAAATCTGTGACCTACTGAACGCGAGTCAAACCCTCTACGACATTACCTAATACGTTCAGTAGTACGCACAACTGATAAAGCGTAGTTAGTTTTAATAGTGCGTGCGTTTTAAGTAACGTAATTTTTAGGGAACACCCCATTCTCCATATTATTATAATTTCGTTTTGGTGGTACACAATACAATTACGAAATACAAATGCAGTGACGTATAACTAGAGATCAAGACATTTAAATAAAATGTACAAACATAAAATGCCTGAGACACAATAATCACTCTCGACAAGGGCAACGGCAGAGGAAGACAAAATACAGTCAGGCGAGGTCGAGAAGTTTAATATCATCACTTGGGCTAGAACAGTGAAGGACAACGAAATAACTGGGATAAGTCTGACACCGGACTGTGGCCGGAATAAGTTTAGTACATTACGCATGTAACAGTGGCATTCCTCATTCTTGTCAAAACAGAAAAATTGTCATCTTCAGTCGCAGGTATCTCTGCACAGAAAAGAATCTGTGTCCACGCAAAAATTCTTTTCTCCGATACATTTTTTTTTCATGGTATAGTTATCAGGGAGGACAGTGTTAACGGCTGTTAATAAATCGCTTGTCAATACTAGCGAACTTCTATTAAAATTTATTTACAATCAGTAAGGATTGAGCATTACGATTATTTAATTGGTTACGACACATCAATAATAATAATTAAAATACAAGGGAACGTGACCGTTGGGCCTAGATGGGCTTATTTTCTAATTGGCGTCATTTTTGGCTAATTTAATGGTTAAATAACGTCATAAAGTGAGATACTATAATGGAAAATCCAACAAAATGTTTAGAATTCTCATGAATTCACGGAAATATTTACAGTAAAGTATAGTTAATATACAGAAACAGGGTCCGTAAAAATGAAAAAACGGAGTTGAGATTCGTAGTACAAAATACGGAACATCTATGTATTTTCCATAGCTTTGGTTTTCGTGAACGAATATTGCTGAAGTTACAAGAAGTGTTCCCCACAGCTGTAACCAGAACATTATCGTTTTTGAGGCACAGGCTGTTCAAGGTAATTTGAGCACTTTTGAGGCCCTAGTAACTTTTTCCTTTCAGCAACATTTTATCCTTTAACCACCATTAAAAATAAATATTGCCCTGTAAGAAATAAACACAGTGTGTATATTCCATTGCACTCGAAAGTTAATGTCTAAGGCTACAATAAAATATATTTATTCACTATTATTTGAAATGAGAAGGATTTCAAAAGTCCTCACTTTACCGTGAATAGCCTATAGGTAGTGTATTCATGCCAATGAAACCTATTCCTTCAAACAACAAAAAATTGCTCAAGTCACCCAACATTCGGGAACACTTAAAACACGCAATTAATAGAAACTCAGAATTTACGTCCGCCACTTTAATTTAAATAACATGTTTATAATAAAAGTTTCCATAAGAACGTAATAAGGCGAGGGACAGGAATCATTGGCTGTATTACTGACGTATGTGTAACACCACTCCAGAACAAAATGTTTTAAGTTTTCTAAACAAAATTTCTATGCATAGTAAAACACTCGAGTAGAAGTCTATTGCGGATATACGCAATAATTAGGCTACAAATCAAATAAATTTCTCACTTTCAAGAAACCTTTTGCAAAATATTCTGGGGACATCATCTATCTCTTCAATTTTATCCTCAAAATCAAGCTAATTTGATCCAAATCTGCAATCTAAATAAAGTACATTTTTGTAAAGCAGCAATTGAGTAGGATCTTTTTCGGATCAAAATATACCAAATTTACTCTAAATCTGCAAGCCAAATCAATTATTCAAAGAAAAAATATCACACAAATTGGATGAAAATTCCTAAGAGAATTCTAGAAAATGGGTAAATTTTCCATTTTCCATTTCTCATTTATTACTTTCAAAGCATTTTTATCTAATATCTTGACATAACGCTCTGGTAATGAAATTTTAAACTTGCCATCTAGAACATATATATTTACCAAAATTGGATTCATAAAATTTAAAATCTGCGGCAGTAAACCATTTATTTTTTATAGATCTTTTAGTTTGGTGAATTCAAACGAATTGTTTAACTTGTTGTGCAGAGATTCCATATTTGATTTATAAAGGAAAAAATGTATTAAGAAGAAGAAAAAATTTGATCCTGAAATTTTATAAATATTAATAGCTTAAATTTGAGCGGAAAAAGACCCTGCTCAAAAAGTTGTTATTTGTTTGATTTTGGCCTTAAATTTTCTCTATTTTGAGCTGTAATTTGAAGGATTTTACAGGAAATGAGAAATTCGCTAGAGTTTGGCTTTAATTTGCTTCAGTTTTATGTAATTTAGTGTGTTGCACTTGGTTCCGAAATAGACATATACTCACTCCCATAAAGAAAATTAAACTTTTTTCGTATTATTTCTTTTATAAATCGAAAATACAGTAAAACTAACAAGCAAACTTAAGCAAAGTTTCCTTGAATTTATGAAACGTTCTGTGAAATTAACAGTAAGTTCTTTATTGTAAAAAAAACCTAATGTGTAATTTTGAAAATATGTCTGAATTCAATTTTCCACTAATGCTTTTTCGTAATTCCACATAAATATTTTCTAACGTTTGGACTAATGTATGAAACGGAATGAACCTTAGACAATGCTGCCGTTATCGGCAACGACTGCCACGTTTCTCGCATGCTGAAAGCTGGAAGATCCGGGGTTCGAATCCCAATCGTAATGCTGCGAGGCCGGTGTTCTAAATTGCACGTCACCGAGATCCGTTGCAGTAAATCACAGTAACGGAAATGATTCAGCTGCAGTAACGTTACCATAACCTCTCCTCTAGAAATACACCTGTGATTTGGCGGGAGGCAATCTCGAAAACAATACTTGCTCTCGGGGATCAATCACGGAGATCATTAACTCATTGCAATTTGAGGCATGGTCGGTGTTTGGTAAATCACCCACGACGGCCAGTCTACGGACCCAGTCTACAGTTTCTTTTTCTTTATGCTAGGCACGACTGTGTGTTGGGCCGCAGCAGACAGCGGGTGCGTTTACGGAAGACAACAACCGAGAGCTACTGGGGCTATTCCACAACTTAACTCTGGCGGAGGTCACATGCCGAGTTATGGCGATGTTCATGGTTCCCACAGTTTGATTTTAACACCAGTTCTACATTAAGGCCGAATTGTTCGTGTTGGACAGCTTGTATTTCTCATGTGAACATACCAAACACGTTTTACGTGCTACAGAAGTAAAAAAAAAAAAAAAAAAAAAAACCATGAACATTGACTGACAGAAACGTTTGTTTGAGGCGACAATACACTCGTTTGTACCACAAATAATGGAATAGCACTATGTGTAAAGTGAAGAGCGAAGAGATTTAGGCGTCTCTTACCACCGAGGTATTGAGAGCCGAAGCGGGTGATTGAGGTGAGTATGGAGCAGAGTCGGAATTAATGGGCGGGGGAAACGGGAGATGCCCGAGAAAACCCGCCGATGAACGGCATCGTCCGGCACTATTCCCACATACGAAAATCCGGAGGGACCCGGCCGGGATTGAACTCGGAATGCCTTGGTGGGAAGCGAGCAGGCTAACCACTCAGCCACCGTGGCCGTAAATTTACATCTTCGAAGTGCCCAGACATGTATCATTTGCTCTCAGACATCGTCTGAATGAGTGTGGGCGTGTGCTGGCCATGGCATTGCATTGCAGCCCTTCATGGACTCCAGGTAAACCCACAACGATGGTGTATTCCATCAGGATAATGCACCAACCATGTCATCGGCAACGGTTTCCGTGGCCACCCCGTTCGCCTGATTCGAACCCCATCGAGCATTTACGGGACGTGGTGGGGAGAGACCCATTCGCACCTGAGTCCCTGCACCTACAAATAGCAGGGAGCTGCGGCTAGCGATCCAGACGGCGAGGGTCAACATCTCTCCACAGGTGTTTCTTCATCTTGTGGAATCGATGCCACAACGAGTTTCTGCATTGTACTTGACCCGTATACAATGACTTTCTGAATGTCTATGGCCAAAGAAATGATGAGCTGATCCAAACAAACACTTTGTTTCCAGGAATATTTTGGGGCCCAAGTAGAAGGCGTAATCGTTTTTAAATATTTTTAGCTAAACAAAATCAGTTTTGTTGCATTTCGTTTAGTAAATAAAATACATTGTTAGAGCAATTAGTTATTTGTTTTGCAGTGTAGAAACGTGTATTTTGCTGGCTCAACAAATATTCGTACATAATACTTGATGTTTAATGGTAAAATTATGCACGTATTACACTGAATGATATTTACATATATATATATATATATATATATATATATATATATATATATATATACGATTGTTTACTATTTACTAAACTAAAAAAAAATCGGTGCTGCCTTCGATTGAACTTAGGCTCACCCATTCCTATATGTTTTTAGGCCATTACCTTACCATCTTTTTTTTGTCGTTGTTGTTGTTGTTGTAGTTGTGCTGAAGTGTCGTTGACGAGCTCAAGTTACACCGACTAGCTGACGAATTCCCGGTGCGACAAGCGAGCTGAGCATCTGCCGTGCAGGGACCGGGGCGCAAACCCACGACCCTTCGACTACAGGTCGGCCACACCTACCTCTGAGCTATGGGGGCATGGCTCCAGCTGCACTACTAAGTCAAGTTAACATTGAGAAGAAAATATATGTCTTACATTTATTTTTCGAAAGCGCGTAGTTTTAAATTGTGCGCCCTTACTTTTCGACGAAATGAAAGACGTAAAAACGGAATGAAAGGCTGAATGTTCATATCACCTCGTAAAATGATGTTTCGAAAGACGAAAAACATTCTGGAAAGTATTTTGTAATGGTTTGATTAGTTTACTCGTTGTTATTTCACCTGATACATGTTGTTTAACGGCCATGTTTACACGATGTTTAACTGATACATCAGTCAAAAAACAAATCACTGAAAAACAGTGAAAAAATGACTGATGAAAAGTCTAAAAGTCACTGAATCATTAAGTGATGGTAAACTGGCATCTTTTTAACTTATTAATCAGGTAAATTTACTTCAGTGAATGTTGAATTAGTCAGGTACTGTTGACTGATTGAAACAGTGAAATTCTCACTGATTCGGATTTAGTATGTATTGAATAGTGATAGCCATATTGATATCTGCTATCTGGGAAAGATTTGGCGGGTGATATATTCGCCCATCATTAGGAAACCAGGTATCATCGTGTTATTAACCAGCAAAAGTGTTTACAGATGGCAGATATCAAATCAGGGTAAAAGTGCTCTTTAATGTGTTGTTTCATCTCACATAGCTACCGACATTTTGTTTATTAACTACTTTTATTCCCCAATTTTCAATGGCGCGTCCCTCTCTTATTATTCGGGGTAGGTCAACGTCGCACCCTATGTGTTTTTTACCCCATTTTTTAATAACGAATTGTTTCAGAAAGTTCGTACTTGGGATTTCAGCATAACCCTGCATACCTGAACGCTGGTCAGTTTATGAATGCTCTTCACCAAAAAAGTATTATTTTACATTTACCCGAAATATTTACTTGTAGACGTTATATTTAAAAAAATTGTCCCGTCTTGAAATAATTATAATTTCATACTTTTTATCTCACAACATGTCAAAATCACAATTTTAGTGTTTTTAAGATACACAAATAAAGTAAAAGTAAACCTTCACAGATATTTAAAAAGGGTAACTGAAAGGTCACGTCTTAATTTATTTTAAGCTACGATTTAGAAAAAAATATTATAGGCTGCTAAAAAATCCAAAATTTATATACATTTTTTTATTTTAAGCTAAATTTAAAAAGTTGCCAAAAGATTTCATAGCATGGTTTTGAATATTTATAGTATCATATCATGATATATTATTTCAATGTAAACTATTTCTTTTTAGTAGGCGAGTTAGTTTCTCTTATTTTGCACATCCTCAAAACACTAAAATTGCGAATTCGACATGCCGTGATGCCAGAATTGTTCTGTCCATTTTTAATGCAAAGAAATGGTACTTTTAAATAACGTTTAAAACTTGAACTGCATTTCGCACGAGTATGAAATAAAACTATTTCCTGTGACAAACACCCATAACTAGGGAGAGATGTTTTTCGCGAAAATATTTCAAGACCACTTCAACTCCAAAACACTTTTGTTCACATTCACTTTTGTGGTTGGATTATTTTTAATGTCACGTGCCTCGAGTGTCTGTCCGCGAATCATGGACGTTCGGTATCGGAATACTTTATTGCGATTGGCCCAGTCAAATAAGAACACCTTTTCTCGGGTAGACATGCGGTCAATAACCAAAGGAAATTGTGGTTATGGACCTAGGATATTGAGGTATAGCTTGGCGAAATACACCTGTTTCTACCCATAACTCCTTCATGTTAAAGGCAGATGCTCCGGGCTGCACGGCAGTGTTGTGCAAGCGACATGGTGTCAACCCTGTAGACGCCGTCAGCTCTTTGATCACATTTGCCCCCCCCCTAACCCTCCCAACAATCATCTTCGACTCTTCACAAACATCGCAACACCACCACCTACGAAGTTGGCCGTTCCAGTCGTAGGCGACCTCTGGCCTGAATCTACCGCAGCGGAGTTAGTTTCTCACGCGGACCTCCATTACCGATTGGACGCGCGCCTCGTCCCAATTAAAGGAGTAGAGGCCCGGGTACAATCACAGTACCCGTATTTCACGACCTGTATCGCGGACGACTTAGTCGTGATCGGTCGATGGCAGTAATCCCCGGGGAATTTATATTTAATTTTCCTTCCATCGTCTACCGGTGAAATAACTTCAACGAGTAAGTTACAGCCGGTTCAAAAATGGTTGATTCCAGCGGTAAACTAAAACACTGTAGCTGAAATCGTGTACCTATTTATTTATTTCGAAGAAATGAATGTTTACTAAATTCTTTTTAGGTATAGATTTTTCATCAGTGTTTTTTTTTTAGTAACGCATGAATACTTCGAACACTGAAATTATGAGAAAAAAACCCCTCAAATGCTATCATTCCATCCAGAATTAAAAACACTCTGAATGTGTCGTTTTACGTTGTACCAACAGTTTTTCTTTCTTACATGTACCTGGAAACGAAGAACGTAGCTTTTTTCTCGATTATGATACCACAGAATATGAGGCAAAGAAAAAACATAATGCTCATATTCCTTACCCTAAATTACCCTAGTCATTTCGCTTCAGTTCTGTTATTCACCAGCAGTAACTGTGTTTCACCTTATAGGCTGTTCACGGTTATGTAAGCATTTTTGAAATAACCCTTGAACAGCCTATAAGGCGAAACACAGTTACTGCTGGTGAATAACAGAACTGAAGCGAATTGCTAGGGTACTTCGGGTAAGGAAGATGAGCATTTTTTTTTCTTTACCTCATGTTCTGTAGGATCATATTCGAAAACAATATTACCTTCTTCTTATGAGGTAGGTATATATAAGAAAGAGAATTTCTTGTTTCGAAGTAAAACGACCTATTCAGTATGTTTTTAATTCTGTCTGGTAAAGATTAAATTTTAGGTTTATCTCTCTCTCTCTCTCTCTCTCTCTCTCTCTCTCTCTCTCTCTCTCTCTCTCTCTCTCTCATTTTCCAGATTATCATTTATGTAGGCCGTTCACGATAAAGTGAGCACTTTTTGAAGCTGTTTCATCAAACATAATAAACAATACATACATTTAATTGTGGCCTCGGACTTTTGGTTTTGGGTATGGTGAATGTATACACTGTGTTTATTACTCACATGGCTGGGTTTACATTAACCGCTGGTGGAAGGATATAAATTGGTTGAAAGAAAAAAGTAACTAGGGCTTCAAAAGTGGTCACTTTATCGTGAACGGGATATATATATATGTATATATATATATATATATATATATATGTGTGTATATATATATATATATATATATGTATATATATATATATATATATATATATATATATATATATATATATATATATATATATATATATATATATAGCGAACTGGCTTGCATTTGCTTAGTAAAGTTGGAAACGAAAGGGGGAAAGTAGTTTTATGTCTTCTTAACGTTGTATTGAAAGTGTTGGATAAACATTTCTGAATAAGGAAATGATTTCCTTTATTTTCTGTTTGTGATGCACATAAGTGCGAGATTTTGAAAATTTATAGAATAATCAGTGATCCTAATAATTTCACAGTTTCACTTGTCAAACGCGTAAATAAAGTGATCAGGCCGACGAAAATGTTACTTTTATATTTGTTGGAAGAATTCACAATGCACATGCAAGTAGATCTTAAGCGGGGCTTTCAAAAGTGCTCCGTTCACCGCGAACAGCTCATGCATAGAAAGACACGCGCACCATACCAAAATTGTTCTTGCTTGGCATTCGGGATGAATCTTAGTAAATCTTGACTGAACTCCCTGCTCTATGCCCGAAAGATAAACGGAGGTGGCTTACGTGACAAATTAACGTGACGTTACACGTATAAATTGCATACACGTCTATACCTTGCAGAGATTCGAACCATGAATATCGATGATCTGAGTATATCGACTTAGATCCTCCTCGGTTACGGTAACCTTGTGACCTCCTCTCAAAAAAAGTACCACTGTGCCGAACTAACAAACACTACACTTGGATCCGCTGATCCTTGCAGTTCGCCGATCACGGTCCTAATTTGACGTCACTACCTCTTACCCTGCCCTTCATGTACTCACGCGTACATTTTATATTAATTTAACAGTTTATTTTCTTCGATATGTACTGATTTCGCGGAAACCTCAGGTATAAGAAGGAGAATCTGAAACCTTTTTGGATTTAGTTCATTCGTGGTTACTTCCAACTTCTGTAGAGTCCTGCTAAAATTCTACTGTCAGTATTTTCCTCCGCATTATGCAAACAAAACTTATCAAGTTCAAGAAAGTTACACCAAAGGGACAGCGCATCGCATTTGTGCGCACTCAGTTAAATGATATTGTGTGTGAGAAATATTTCTTACTAGATATTACCAACACACTTATTTTCTCTCTGTTTTATACATATTAACTATAAATGAAATATATTTATCTGTAAATAAAATATAAGCAAAATTTCTACTAGACAAAAAAAGATAGTTATACGCTAAGAAAGGTATAAGACGATTGTGATATGTGGCATGGTTAGATAACAATGAAACACAACATGGGGTGATTTTTCAAAAGTTTGATTCACAAAAGCGCGAAGTTACTGTGAATATACTGTACCACAGATAAGCGAATCTTTGCTAGTCTTATAATGGAAACATTTTTCCTAGGAATGCTTCTCAAAATGTCAGGTGACTGTTTTTGCTGGGCATGCGTGCCCTCAGGAAACCTGCTCGGATGTGGATCTCTGCAATTGGACGAGGTAAGGGAAGAGCAGCGGGGGTATAGGAAGGAGAAGACGTTCCACACGTGATCTCTCAAGCAAACGATGAGGTGCCTCGTGGCCAGGCCGGATGCTGGGGTGGTGGCTGCGCGGCCGCGGTGTGGCATGCCGTCGGATCTTCCTCGCTCGCAGTCGTGCGACACCACTTGTCACGAGCCAGCACGAGTCGCTTGCGTAGTCCCAAGGTTTGCTGGTTCGCGGTGAACATAGTTCTACTCGCTGTTGTGACGTCACGTTATCCTCGTCTACGAAGAGGATGCAGAGACTTCCCGCGATAGGGCCTCATCAAACTGTACTCCCTTTTGGTATAGGCTGTTCACGATAAAGTGAGCACTTTTGAAAACATCCTTTAAAAAAAATGTCACTGACCCTATCTGCATATATTTTAACAGGTGCACTGAGTGACATGAGCTCAGTAAAGTAGGTAACGATGGATGGGAAGTAGTTCCGTTTCTTAACGTCGAATAAAAAGTGTTAGGCAACCATTTCTGATAACTTAAATTATTTCCCTTAGTTTTCTGTTCTTTTTAATGCATCGAAGTGTAAAAATTACCAGATTTTTTTTAATATTTACGTTTCTAATAATTTCACAGTTTCACTTGACCGACGCATGAATAAAGTGACGATGTCCATGGAAACGTTAACTTTTAAGAAGGCGGAATAATACACAACACACGTACAAGTAGATCTTAAGCACGGCTTTCAAAAGTGCTCATTTTACCTTGAATAGCCTATATCAGCTTGTCGCGCTCCGTTGAACGTGACCAAAATCAGATTACTATGTATGTTGTTTATTTTTTACGTTGCGATGGTGCTGTTAATTAGAAAAAAAAAATAAGTTTTCAAAAGGTCGAAATATAGAGTTTTTGTGGAGCAGTATTTTAAAATAAATTATCCTTTGTCTAGAAGAATTAATGACGTCCTGCATGATTTCTCTTTTAAATATCTCAGCGGTCCGCTGGCTTTTCGCTGAGCGGCCAGTAAATCTATTTTATTTTTGGAGTAGAAAGATCCCTTGAAAAATAATAATCCTGAGTGCTATAGTAAGAAAAGAGTAGAACAGTACTCCAAAGAAAATATTTTTATTTAAGGAGAATAGAATTGGGATAATTAACCTTCTCTTCTTTCTGGCAAAAGCACAAGAAATGGAAGAGGAATCTTGCAGGGAGTAAAAAAATGCAATATTTCCACGGCAGAACCGCTGATTTCCACCACACTGTCATCTGTCTGTCCGCTGTGTATGGAGGTAGGGCTTAACGTCTCGTCAACAACTAGAAGCGGAGCAAGTTGCTCGGAAAATCAGGAAAGGGGAAGAGTAGTAGGGTTAAGGGGAGTCACACACAATGCCTTTTAAAAGACAGCTGTGAGGCTCGCAAACTGTGTGTGAAGGGGGAAGGGAGTCTTCGGCTCGACTCAGGCGAGCCCGGGACGTCTTCGGCCCGTTTCAGGTGGTGTTCGGAAGCCATCGACTCGAGTTTATCGAATGTACCTGTAGGTGCTCAGCAGTTACAATCACTAAACCGTCAAGAACATATGTATGTTTCTGTTAGCCATATTGTTTTTATAGGCATATGGTATGTCAAATAGAATATGTGTATTTAATATACAATTTTAATTATTATTTTCTAAATAAAATTCTTATTTAAATATTGTATATTTTGTTTTAAGTGTATCAAAATTGTACGTACATACATAGAGTATAGTCCAACCATGCAAAAGTCTCTCATTCAGTTACTGCATTTCTGGTCTCCTCTCTTGAAGTATATTTATAACACAATGTCGGAATCTGTAAATTATTCACTGCCTCGACTGGTTTGTGAGCATATGTTTATTTCTCACATTTTTTAAAAATATTTGTATGAGTGACCAATCCAAGCCCATCATACGAGTTGCGACAAGTATGTTGTAATCATGGTATGAATCAGCATCTACCAGCAATTTTATAGTCATACTTGGATACCAATAGTCTAAGCTGTTATTACATGGAATGCACGAAAGCAGGTCAGGGGCCACAGTAAAGTGAGACTTTTTGAAGCTGTTTCATCAGACATAATAACCAATAAATATATTTCATTGTGGCCTCGGGTTTTTGGTTTTGGGTATGGTGAATGTATACAGAGTGTTTATTACTCACATGGCAGGGTTGCATAAACAAGTGGTGGAAGGATGTGAATTGGTCGGAAGAAAAAAGTAACTAGGGCTTCAAAAGTGTTCGTTTTACTGTGAATGGTCTATAATAGCCAGTCTTAGCTTCTGTGCTCTTCTTGATCACCATTCCATCAATTTTCCAATCTTTTGATCAATCCACCAATCTTCCAATCTTCTGATCAATCCACCAATCTTCCAATCCTCCTTAGCAATCCTCTCCATCAAACCTCACAAATCCTAAGCAATCCTCACAATTCCGCAGTAATCCTACTATGCATTCCTCAGTAATCCTTGTTTGCAATATTCAGTAATCCTCCTCACCAAACCTCAGCAATACTCAGTAATACTCATCAATCCTAACCAATCCTCCCCTGCAATCCTCAGCAACCTTCAGCAATCTTCCTTTGCAATCCTCACCAATCCTCAACAATCTTTCCATCAATCTTTAAATATTTTGTCACATATTTCAGTCAATCTTGCAATATTTCTATCAATATTTCAATCTTATGTACAATCTTATGATCGATCTAGCAATTTATCCTTCAGTGCTTGATCAATGTTGCAATCTTTCCATCAATCTTCCACAATCCTCAGCAATCTTTGCCATTCCTCAGCAATCCTTACTAATCCTCAGCAATTCTTATCAATCCTCTGCAATCCTCAACAATCCCACTCCGCAATCCTCCTCCTCCTCAGTCGTCCTCTGCAATCCTCCGCAACCCTCACCAATCCATCGATTAATCCCAATCACCTGATCGATGTTTCGATCAACCCTTCAGTTTCTCGCCTGTCCCCACCCATACATATACAAATCACATTCATTCACCAACTGTCCCCAAATTCGTATATGTCAATCGAATTAATATTCTGTATACGGATCTTTACTTAAATAGTCGAGTGCTCATAGTACCACTTTAAAGTTGTGAGGCGAAAATAGGATACAGCATTAAAAAATTAAAACACAATTGTTTCATTTTTAAAACGTTATGCTCATCTTTGCACACATCAGAAGAAAGCAGTTCATCACATCATACAATATAACTACGATCCTTCAGTTCACTAATGATTGAAAATATCTCGTTAATGTTCGACTCTGCCTTGTTACACAGCGATCATATGTCTGTGTCTATCAATAAGTTCATTAGTGTCTTCGAGAAATAAGCAGCCAGTGTTCTCAGTATCTCCAGTCTTCTTCACGTTGTTCGTTGCAGCAAATTTGGAGGGAAGGTGTGTCAGAGCATCGATAAAATAGCCATTGTCTTTAGCATCAACACTGTGTTCATGTCAATCTTGTTCAATGCTGTCTTCAGGATCATCCTCACCTCCTGTTTTGTAGTATATATTGAGTTCACTTTTATTTATAGCAGAAGTTGTATGGTAATCAGTATTTAGAGCTGATGGCTGTTTATTTTGAATTTAATTGATTTCATGCAAAAGTCTTGCAAGTGTATATATTGCGCGAACTGACTCTAGTATATGTCGCAGAATCAGTAGAACCCATCGATGCAGCAAGCAGTATTGGCGGAAATACTTACAGGCTCTCTCAAAAGACGAATCCTTGCAGTTATTGATGTGGTTCTTCAATATATCGCCTTGCATAAATTGCAGTTGCCCAACGTCATATTGCTTAATCACGCGAAAAAGACTCTGTACAGGTGGTTCTCTCACGATCACTTTGTCCAAAGGTTCCGAGGATTCCACTTTTCCGATAGAAGTTTTATGGTATTTCTAAAATGCTGGGTCCTGTAGCAAATTTATAAGAAATTTTCCAAGAATCTATGCCGAATGTAACATAAAAAATTCGGTTAATAATTCTTAATTTTATAATATCTTATTAATTATTTAAAAACCTTTATCCAAATTTGAAATATGCACTACTCTTATTCTATTTCCTTATCTAAAGGCTTTGGTAGCAAGATTCCGAGATTTCGTTTCTGAAAAGTCACGACAAATTATTTACAATATATCCCTTTTGAAAGATCTGAGATACAGCAATATTAGTTTCCTTAGACTGATTAATTTTATAGCAATTACTTATAGTATTTGTCCAAATTTATAATATAAAAGGATCGATTTACAATATACTACCGTTGGTAACAGTTGATTAAAGTAATTTATCAGCAAGAATAGTTGTATCATGCAAACCAGTTTTGACCAAAAAGACTTGAATCTCCGCATTAACTCTTTCACAGGTCAACTACATCAATCTGTAGCACCGTAATTTTTCACGTCTTAATAATCACATGCTTAATTTATGCATTTATTTCCACGTTAGTCGCTTAATGTTTTCACATATGTAATTGTTGCTCATTTGCATTTTTTATTTTTATTTATTATTTTTCTGGTGACAGGATTTTTAATCTTAGATGTGCGGATGGCAATATTTAATCTTTATATGGGTTAGTTAGATATATTTTATTTTTGTATTTATACTAATAAACATTTATTTTATTTGTATTTTTTTTGGTCTCACATTTTTGTTAATACTTCAGGGAATTTCATGTAATTTATCTCCGTTTCGAGACCTTATACTCTATGGTATTTTTAATTCAGGCCGTTGGCGTGAGTCGTTTTCAGGTAGTTTAAATAGTAAGCTTTCCGGTTGGCTGGCAGGTTCAAACCCTGCACTCCCATTGGTTGGGAAGACTAGCATAGGGTAGCCTGGGGCAGTCAGTTAGGAAGATTGCTCTCTTCGCCACCATCTTTCATAGCGAGTAGACGTAAGTTACGACGCTCGTCCAGAGTGGACGTAGCGCAGGTATCTCCGTGTAGTTTGTTAGGGTGTCCCTTTTCTACAGCTAGCCCAAGGATGTTAAATATGTTTCCGCAAGAAGAGCGTGCTAGTTAGCCCCTTCCACGTTGCAGCTATAAGAGATACATAGTTTTTTTTTTCAGACGACGTACGTCCGTGAGCAGTTAGCTCACGTAAGAGAACACCCAAGACTATGGAAGTTGAAGACAGCATCCTCTCCTGCTTCCTACCAAATAAATTGATTTTCCTACGAGAGTAACATCCTGCTACACCTAAAAGTATTGGTATTCTAGATTTTAATTATTATTGTGCAGCCCGTAATGGAATTGATTCTATATTGTTTCAACCAACGCCATGTTGGAAAAGGGTCGTAAGCTTAGACTCCTGAACTTTAACCACAAAAGCCCTACAAAGAGTTCTAGTTTTTCACTGGGCAAGAGCAAGCCAGTAAAGTACTTTTTATTCAGGGTTTTAAGACAGTAAATATTTATTTGGGAACTATTAATTTTAAGCTGAATTACAAGTCAGAACTTTTCTATTAACTTTAACGTAACGCAGATAAGTACAACGTCCAGTAGTTACGACCACTACCTTTCGGCAGATAGTATTTCTTTAAATGTTTTTGTTCTCATTGCTATCCAGGGTCTTCTATATTATTATTGTTTTAGGATATAATTAGTTCGCAAATGATCAAAAAGAAAAAAAACAATAAAAATTCAAAAGCTGAAAATTAAATGTGGCAAGTTACTTTCTTGTATGTGTAAAGGTTTAACATTTACCTTCTTTAGTAAATGGCAAAACATATTTATTTTATTTTAAACTTGTTATGTTGAGAGATAATTTCAGTTCACAAACAAAAGGATTGTGTCTTGGTAGAGATATCAACAAGATGAATGTGATACTTCATCAGCACCTGTTCTGTGCCTAAATTGAACCTGGGACTGTTGTTTCTCGGTTTGAGCAAATTACCGTTATGTTAAGCTTAATTTATATACGTAAAATTTAATATTGTTTTCAATACCTCAACGTTTAAAATGAGTGTAATGTATGAAGAGGCGACAGTATCACGTATTTCTAGGCCCTGCAGAGAGGTGTATGCAAATTAAGTCGTTTTCGACAGGTGTTATGAGTTACACTGACACATTCTACAAGTGCTATTAAGGGATACACGTACATGTTTGTAGTTCTTTAGGTGGAACTTGGTACGTACTCACACTGCCATACACGCCCTGCTTGGTCCAGCACACCTACTCACATAATTTACACCTCATTATCTGTATATTGACATATTGCAGCACAGTGAAGCAACGTTGAGTGTGTATTGCAGAAAAACGGGCACTTTCACGAGGTACAATCATAACTGTTGTAAACTACGTCACACACGTCTCTCACATAATATTACTCAATTCGCATTCCTACCTAAGTGTGATGCAGTGTTGTTACAAATGTTTTGAAATTTTCATAATTTTAGGTGATAATTTAAGCTAAAATAAGTTTACTCTTTTCGTAATATCGATACGAAGTATAAAAGGAAGTCCCTGGCGCGTCTGTCTGTATGAATGTACTAATCTCGAGAAACACTGAATGGATTTGGATGCGGTTTTTACTGTTATGATCTGCATCTATCGAGGAAGGTTTCTGTGTATCGAAAATTTCCCTCGCACTTATAGGAGCTGAGCATTAACGGTATTGGTGAGTAAAGTCGGGAAAAATGAGATATTTTTCTGCTTTCTAACAATGTTCTACCAAAACTGCAGGGCCGATTGTTCTTTCCTTGTTAGCAAGTACATTCTTCCATACAGCTATAGACACACATCAAGTGGAGCTACAGGCAACTCCTCCTGCCATAACCTTAAGTCTTAAGTCTTACATGTTGAGTCTTAAGTGTTAAGTTTTAATTGTTAAGGCCCAATAGCTAGAGCACTCTTAAGTGGGGCCACAGTGACTAAGTGGATAGAAAAATATCAAGAAATATATAAACTACATAAAACCTGAGCAGAGCGATGGTGGGCTGCTTTAATCTGCTATGGAGTCGAAATTTATAGATGTAACTTACGTAAAATGTCAAGAGTTCTTTATTTTTTAATGTTTTAACTAGCTATTAAATATTAGATCCACTTTTACCATACATATATTACTTTAGCAAGAATTCTAAATTTTTTACAGTTTATTTTAAAATTTTGCAAAAAATTTTTCAAAATAAATCAATGCTTAGTGAAGCTGGCGGGTACAGTTAGTAATGTAATATAAGTTTTATCTAAGTATGAAACTATAACATGTTATTAATAAAATATTTAAGTAACATTGAAAAACACCCTAAACATTTATGACACCGAAAAAAAAAAATTAACTGCGGAAAGTGTACTTCGCACTGCCTGGGAAAGGGTTAAGTGTGTATGTGCGTGTGTGCGCGCGCCCATAATTCGAGCGAAGAGGCGGGCATATGTCCGAATATCGCGATGATGGTGTGTTCGCTCCGCAGCTTGTACTTGTCGCCGTTACATCACCGCCGGGATTAACCTGCTGGCAGCACCTCAAGGCGAATCCCGAAGAGCTGTAGATTGCACCCCATCGTATCGTTACAACGCGAGGAGGCGTGAATTACTTAACCACCTGGCTCGCGCGTCGGCCCGGATGAAGTTCTCTCGATTCGCTGTGACCCCTGTGGATCACTGGACTGTTTGGGAGAGCACGTCCTTGACATTTCACCGAGCACTGACCCCTCTCCGGTTGGACTACGGACTCTACCATGTATACACCCAAATAATTGACACCCACAGTAAAATGAGTATACTTTAAGAATCAACCTTTGAAAAATGTCACTGTCCCTAACTGCATGTATTTAAACGGACACTCTGAGGGCATACGCGCAGTAAAGTTGGAAACGGTGGAGGGAAAGTAGTTCCGTTTCTTAACGTCAAATAAAAAGTGTTAGGTAACCATTTGTGAAAACATGAATTATTTCTTTCGCTTCCTGTTATTGTTAATATACCGAAGTGTAAAAATTAGCAGATTTAAAAATATTTACTACTAATAATTTTTCACAGTTTCACTTGACGGACGCATGAATAAATTGGTGAGGACCATGATAATGTTAATTTTCCATAAGGCGGAATGAAACACAGTACATACAAGTAGATCATAAGCAGGGCTTTCAAAAGTGCTCCGTTTACCGTGAACAGCTTACATCATGTGATACGAGTTCGTATAATATTCACAGTTCGTAGCGAAAATTTTGCGACAGCTTTCGTTTTACATAAGTTGATTTCTCTTGCGCTGGCTTAGTGTAGTTAAATAATGTTATGGACAAATCAGGAATGTGCAGAGCTAAAAAAAATCTTATAGCAGAGCGTTCTCTCGTGCATATCTTGCATAAAGCACCGAAATATTTCAATAAAGCTAACAATAATTTTTGGTTTGGTGTAATGCGATTTCGGCTGTGGGTAGTTATGATTCCTGACACTTGACACCAAAGCATTCTATGCCCTGAACGATAAGACTTTTTACAAAAACAGTAGGTGAACGCACAACCTAATCATTTGAAAATGGGAAAAAATATTTACCTACGTGTAAGTTTTCGGTGGACATTATTTCACGTGAATTATGGAGCTTTCGCACCAACGTAACTTATTAACTAATGAAAGAAGGGTGCATTTGGTTTCTTTTTGTTTATTTCTATTTTTTTCCAGAGATAAGTAACGTCTCATGTATAAAGAAATATGACATCAACTGTCGTGTGGAAATTATTACAGTAGGATTGTAGTAAGAATATGCACATAATTTGAGTATCAGGAAAAACCAATTATCGTATTTTTAGTTGCATAGGTGGTAGGACTATGTGAAGCGTTTATCATATTCGTTTCCTTATAAACGCCACAAGGAATGGGTAAAATCCATACATTATTACGAAAACTTTTAAAACTTATTTCCTTTGCACTGTGACTGTGTTTACGATGTGAACACTGGACTGGCTCAGTTTTAATAAGTACAAAAAATATCACGAGCCTAAGTTAAACTTGATTTTTCATCAACATGCTTCTCTCTGGTGAATGAACTTCTCGCAGTTCAGTGGAGGGGAATGAACTTTTTTTAAATCTGATATAATTTTATCTACTTCACTTAGTTTCAAAAATTTTAAAAATAAATGGTATGAATATTTGCTTTAAAATTCTTTCCGATGTTATAATTTTGGTTTTGATAAACACATAAGGAAATGTGCCAAAACGGGGCACCGAGTCACAAAATTGAGCTTCTTTGCTAATGCCGCTCATTCTCGTTTCACAGTTACTAGTATCATAAAATAATAATAATATATAATTAGGAATTAAAAGTATGCACTTTAGAAAGACTCTTTTAAGTTCATTTCTTTTCCACCAAAGTTAGCCAATGTTAATCTTTAACTTACAAAATGTTTAAAACATTAAGAGGGCATTACATCACACAAATTGGTTAAGATAAATGGCAAAATTATATTGGTCATTCATTGACTGTAGGATTCACTTTCTCATATTTTACGTCATTTTAGTGTTCAATTAAGTATTATAATGTTGGTATAATTATTTTTTATCGCACGCATATTTTCAAAAATTTTAAGGTCTATTTCATTTTGGGAACCTTGCGAATCTTCGTCGACTCATTTTGGCCAAAAATATTTATGTTTCTGATGAAATTTTGCTACACTGTAAGGTAATACATTTAATTAAAAACTCATAATAAACGCAGTTTTTTTTAAGGAAGTTGAAAGGAGGCACATCCTAAGATTTAGAGAGGAGAAAGTTATCTGTAATATCTTTCTTTCAATACGAAAGTATGTTAAGAATCACATCGATGTTGGTACTGGAAACAGTAGCCACACGCTTCCAAATTCGTTTACTACATATTTTTTTTTTTTTGCGTTGACATCGTTGTGCCAGCTGGAAAGTCCATATATAGATAAGGACGTTAATTTTTCTTCTTCGGGCGTGAGCACTAAACGAGAATGTAGTATAACTTAATTACTACGACAACTTATAGTTTTCTACTAAACGTGACGGAAAGTGTTATGTGACATAAATTTATTTTTTAGCACAATTTGACAACAATCTCTGTTAACGTAAGTCCTGTGATAATCGCTTTAGGCCTGCCGTTAACTTACTTATATTATTTATTTATTACTAGCTGTTACCCGTGGCTCCACAAGAGTACAAAGTTCAAACCTTAATTATAATGACTAAGTGCCCTATCTTAAGTGTTCTTATTTATTACTATAATATTCTGGATTAGCTCATAGGGTACTTTTAATTCTCGAAAAACAAACATTTCCTAAAGGAATCTAGAATATAATATACCCCAGTGCCAAATTTCATCCAAATCCGTCGAACCATTACGACGTTATTGAGTAACAAACAAACGTATGGTCTGTTCACGGTAAAATGAACACTTTTGAAAGCCCTGCTTAAAATCGACTTGTATGCACATTGTGTATCTTACGCCTTATGTAAAATTAACATTGCCATGGGCCTCATCACTTTATTCATGCGTCGGTCAAGTGAAACTATGAAATTATTATAAAAGTAAACATTTTAAAAACATGCTAATTTTTATACACCGGTGCATTAAAAAAACGGAAAGCGAAATAAATAATTTAAATAATCACAAATGGTTAGGTAACAGTTTTTATTTGACGTTAAGATATGGAACTACTTACCATCCATCATTGCCAACTTTACTGGGCGCATGTCCTGTACGCCCGTTGAATTATATGCATACATGGGCAGTGACTTTTTTCTAAGGTTTATTTCAAAAGTGCTCAATTTATCGTGAACAGGCTTTACAAACTTTCGCATTTATAATATTATTAAGATGTCACGCGGACAGATATACGCCTTTATACAGGCCAGCACAGGGAATGCAACTTAGAGTGTGCATATGCAGGAACTTCACCAGAATTCACCTGCAGTGGGGATGGTAAAACTACTTTGGGGGAAAAAAACACCTTCAGTGCAGCCAGCTGGGATTGAACCCACGACCAACCGCATGCGAGTTAAACAAGCTACCGCACGAAAAAAAAATTGCGTAAATGTAGATGTCTTTGCTGTTAACTTGACGCTGGTGTCACTTACAATGTCGCCTTTCAGTGGTGATTCTCGGTTAAGTGAACACGTCTGCAATGAATACTTCGGGTGGGAAAAATCGGGGTGTGCCTTTTTCAGGAACACGGCCGTGGATTTTACTTTAATACGTCTCAGCGCTAGCGGGTAATATGCATCTATAGACTGTTCACGGTAAACTGAGCACTTTTGAAGCCCTGCTCAAGATCTACTCGTATGCACGTTGTGTATTCATCCGTATTATGTAAATTTAACATTGCCATGGACCTCGTCACTTCATCTATTCCTCGGTCAAGTGAAATTGTAAAATTATTAGAAAAGCAAATATTTAAAAAACTGCTCATTTTGACACTTCGATGCATACAAAACCGAAAGCGGAAGAAATAAGTAAAGTTATCAGAAATGGTTACTTAACACTTTTCATTCTACGTTAAGATATGGAACTACTTTCCCATCCATCGTTAACAACCTCACTGGCCGCATGTTACTAAACGCACCCGTTAGCAGGCAGGAGCAGTGACTTTTTTATAAGGTTGATTCCAAAAGTACTCACTTTATTGCGAACAAACTTTATCTACATCTATTTTAACGCACGCAGTGACTGGCAACGAGTGAGTGTTCGACATGACACAAGTGAGGAATTCCGAAATTCTTTTTATAACAATTAATTTTAATACATGTATCATAGAAGAAAAATGCTTGCTCAAGAGTAACGTCGTTTTGTTGAGCAGTGCATTGAAATGACTAATACTTTATGCTTTATTAATCTCAGGGTGTCGGGTATTTTGTAAACTAAAGAAGGGAGACGGCTTGATAAAGAAAAACTCTCACGTTGATCTTGAGTAGGTGCCGAATTAAATAACATCCAAAATGAAACTCTTTGCACCAAACTCTCCCCAAAAGGAAACAAAAATTATTTTAAAAAATTCTCATTTCATATATTTAAATTATAATATATTTAATTCGCGAAAAACTGCAAACCTTTAATTGTTAAAATGTTTGTTAAGCCTTCCTTCACAGGGTTTCACACGACACCACTCTACAGTCATATGAGTGAAAGAAGCAGTAGAGAATAACTGAGAGCCAATGCTGCTGTGAATACCGATAACCCACAACATGCGTGCACAGGCTGTAGAATCAATTCATAATGCCACTTGAAAATTATGGTCATATTTCAAAGAAGTACGAGTAGAAGGATACAGCCGGTTGAGAACCATTGGTATCTGGCATTGGAGCCGGAGCCGGGCCGACCGCCATGTTGCCACTTCGCCCGTCCGCCATCTTGGAAGCTAGAGACCATTAGCCATAGACCTTTGACCGTTGACACTTGACCCATTACCTTCAAACCAATAAACAAAAAAATACAAAAAACTCCAAAAAAAAATGTACAAAAAGTTCCAAAAATGTATAAAAAAAATTATTAAAATTTTTTGTAATTATTAAAATATGTATTATTAAAATTTATTGTAACGTATTTGCAGGAGCTCTGTAGTGTTACACATAGTAAGGTTAGGTAGATAGTGGGGATATTGGGGATACAGTGGCGTTTATACCCTTACGTTGGGTGCCAAAATCAATATATTGTTACGTGCTGCAGCTGGCGCCGACTCAATTGCCTGCCCCGTAATCGGAGACCCACCTCGCCCTCCCCTCTACCTGGAACGATGCGCTCGCGGCCTCCTGATTTCTCCCTTCTGGGAATCCCTTAAATGCTGACAGCGGAGAGACTTGATGATGTCACAGACCTCCTCTCGCCTGCTAGAGTTCCCGATACGTTTAGCGACGATGCAAGACTGTTCTGGTGAGACTGGCTGGCGCCTCAGCCCTCCGCGACGCATCACGCGAGTTGGGGAAGATTCTAGGTGGCGGCCTAAAACACTATATATACTGCCGCAATCCAGCGGCCGGATGTCTTTGATGGAGGCCGTCTGGCCGAGTGTGCGTGAGCGAAGTGAAGTGTGGACGACGACGGGAGATTGCAGGAAGACGGCGAGTGAGGTGTTCGTGGCTTGAATGGACGAGAGGGTGTGAAACCGACGAGTGAAGCCTACTGTGCGTGAAGGCGCTTGGAGGACTCTAGAACATTGCGATTGGCGGGACATGAACTGAACTGGGGTAGAACAGAATGGAAGAGTGATAATGATTTTATTGTAAATATTCGAACTGGCAATTTGGACACTTATTTTAATAAAATTATTGAATATTTTGATACACTGTTTATTGGGTCTGATCTTTATTGATTTAATTTCACTGATTTTTTTGCATTAAATTATAAATTTTATTAATTGGTGTCAATTGTGAACAGTAAGGAATTTCGATTTATTGTGAGAGTTGGAGTTCAGAGAATTTTGTTGTAGTTATTGTAAATAAAATAAGGAAATTATAATTAATACTTTTATTTGATTAAGACCTCCATCCCTTAACGAATTTGGTATAGCCCACTTAATTTATAGAGAGAGAAATTGTAACAATATGTAACACCTCCCCTTTAATGTGATGTTAATGTGCTCAGGGATGTGCGTATTACATACAATTATAGTGTTTGTGGTGTGAGCTTGAATAAAGGATTGGTGAAATGAGATATCATTAACATATGCAGCTATTGTAGGAAAACTGTAAAATTCCCTTAATAAGTGTAAAGTGCACGTAGCATTTACACATGCTAGTCAAGCTTTGGTTCACAACACTTATACCACCTTAAGACACACCATGTATCAGGTTCACTGCAGTAAGAATAGCTCTTCTCCAGTACTCTTTCCTCCTAGAACTTACCATGAGAGAGAGAGAGAGAGAGAGAGAGAGAGAGAGAGAGAGAGAGAGAGAGAGAGAGAGAGAGAGAGAGTCACAAAATATCTTGTAACAGCTAGTGAGACATAACACAACTGGATAGATCACTGAAATAAAGATCTTTGCTACTCTACTAATTGCAATGATACTGTCTTTGAAAATCTCGTTAATCTTACATTTTTTAAAATATTGGAATATCTCAGATAAACAGCTCAAATTCCTAATAAAGAAATAAAAATATTCATGATTCAACATACATATAATTCTAAGGTAATTAGAGAGTGAGAAAAATAGGTGCATTAAAGTGGCTGTAACTGATATAGCCTAGCCCAGTAATCGACGCCCATTTAAATAAACTCTAATTAAAGTAGTGTTCGTCACTAACAATTCTTAAAAAGCTCACCACCAATATTATTTGGGAGCATGGAGTTTAATATCAACGGGGTATGCGTGGGCATAGTTCATTAGGAAAAATTATACGACTTTCCAAGATTGCGTTTATGGCTGGCTTCATTCTCAAGATTTAGTGTATATATATATATATATAAATTTCTTCATTTTTGCAACTTAGTATTTCAGTTTGTATGATATTTGTTTATGTCACGTGACCGTACTTCTGAAAGCCATATGTTGATGGTTGCTAGGGCAACGAGGTGACGCTGTAAGCATCATTGGTGTATCTGCCTCGCGATTGGCTGTTCAGGCAAGCGTCAGTTTGAGCTGTAAGTGAAGTAGCCCAGCCATCTTGATTTCCACTTCTACCGATAGGCGGACTGCGACGTGTCACGAGGCCCTGTAGAATTTTTTTATATTTTTTTATATTAATTCGAGATTTTGGTTCGAGTCCCGTTCATGGAACAGCAGACTGCCGGAAGATGAAACTGGCATAGGAAGAAAGAATTTAAGTCTGCTCGCGCTCCAGGCGCGTTAGATGTTTTAATTTTAGTTCGCCACCCGCGAGTTTCGAGTGGTACATGACAGACTGTATGAGCGCGTACCCAGGTCCGTGAACATGATAAGGAAAGACGTCGGAATCGTATTAGCAACCTCCAGCAGCGCAGAACTTCCAGACTCAACTGCTATGGTATATTTTCTACCAGTTGAGACATATTAAAACGATGGCCGAAGATTCTCAAGATCAATCTTCGGCCATCGTTTTAATATGTCTCAACTGGTAGAAAATATACCGTAGCAGTTGAGTCTGGAAGTTCTGCGCTGCTGGAGGTTGCTAATACGATTCCGACGTCTTTCCTTATCATGTTCACGGACCTGGGTACGCGCTCATACAGTCTGTCATGTACCACTCGAAACTCGCGGGTGGCGAACTAAAATTAAAACATCTAACGCGCCTGGAGCGCGAGCAGACTTAAATTCTTTCTTCCTATGCCAGTTTCATCTTCCGGCAGTCTGCTGTTCCATGAACGGGACTCGAACCAAAATCTCGAATTAATATAAAAAAATATAAAAAAATTCTACAGGGCCTCGTGACACGTCGCAGTCCGCCTATCGGTAGAAGTGGAAATCAAGATGGCTGGGCTACTTCACTTACAGCTCAAACTGACGCTTACCTGAACAGCCAATCGCGAGGCAGATACACCAATGATGCTTACAGCGTCACCTCGTTGCCCTAGCAACCATCAACATATGGCTTTCAGAAGTACGGTCACGTGACATAAACAAATATCATACAAACTGAAATACTAAGTTGCAAAAATGAAGAAATTTATATATATATATATATATATATATATACACTAAATAACTTGCAAAAACATATATTCTGATTAATAGTTGAGTGATAAATAATAATTACATATCCCACAAAAATTATTTGCATAATTTCTAAATTATTATCTGTTGACAATAATTTGCATACCAAACAGTACAATGTGGTGCGCATAAATAATGCAAAAAAAAAACTACATTTTACAGACTATTAACGAATGCTAAATATCTAAGAGAAAGTAATGGCTGACAACTATCAATGTTCAGCACTGTTCAAGTTACCCTCTTAATTAACCATTTGCAAATATCAGTTGTTCAATAAAATACATTATCTCTCTCAAGATAGCAATAGGAATATAGTTGCATTAAAACTTCTAAAATCCAATGAACATTAAGACGTTAATTTAACGATGACAATACTCTCCATACAAGTCCATAGAATATCAATAGTAAATAAATTGTTTAAATTATCATGAACCATATCATTTACTTTACTAATAGAAAATTATTTCAGGCTGGTTAAGGCAAGCGATCCAAACCAGGGAGTTGCAGCAGATGACCGGGTTAAGGTGCGACGCCCTTATCTCAAGGACGTGGCAAAGTGGCATAACCACGGCCTAGATTTCAATCAGAAAAAAGGGGAGAAAACTTTTCAATCATTAATACCTCATAAGGAGTGCTAAAACTTGCCAACACATTTATTATTACTGAAAAGTAGAAAGAACACAAGAGTTGGGGCAAAATTGTCTTTATATAGCACCTTTTTCAAGATCATAATATACAATTCATTCTAGACACAAAATTCAAACTTCACGTGACTACATATTTAACTATTAAAGAGTTCCACATTGCGACGGCCTTCCTAAGGGCGTGGCAGCGAGGCTTACACACAGCCCTTCAAGAACCAATCCACAAGAGAATAAGAACAAGATAAAATCTATTTAAAGATTTCTGATTAAACATACAGACAAACACACGACTTACGACTTCCTTGGCATAACATGTATGATTTATTTATATAAATTTTCCAATGTTTACACATGATTGTGGAAAATAACAATAATTTATTAGTGATACTCCCAGTCACACAGAAAAAGTGAACACTGATTAAATATCAGATGGGCTCAGAATATTTATACAATGGTACCATTTTTAAATGTAAAATTCAAATGCCCATTAAAATTCTACTATATATGCTAGAAATCCTCATACAAGTCGTACTTGAAAACAATTACAATTTAAATATTATGTCTCTCTTGTGACACTTAACACAAATCCATGTGACTGCTGTAATACAACTCCAAGTTTAATTGTGTCATCGTAAAATATTTAAGATGCCTGGGTGTTCTCGCTTTCTGAACAACTATTAAAAATGCCCTCATACAATTAATTACTCATTTTAAAAGCCCACACGTCTATACTTTCATTTTTAGCATTTTCTTCACAATTTCCTGAATACCTAAACATTTTCCTTAATACTGGCAAAACACAAAATCTAAAAGTGGACTATTTCTTGACTCCTAATTTAACCATACTCTTTAGTACTGTCTCGCAATACCGACATTGATGATAGAGTCAATACTTTAGTAAAGTCCCAAAAAGACACAAATGACTCTAATTTTCCCATTTTTTTTACACTTTAAGAATTTTCGGCTGTCGTAAAAACATGAATGATAAATTTAATCAGTCGATTCATACAGAAATTTTCTGTCTTGGAATTCGGAAATTCCTAAGATTTTTCTATCCCTCCCAAAGAGGGACAACGAGAGTCCGGCCAATGATAGCCCAAGGAACTCTCGGATATCTTCTATACAATTCAAAAATATTGGCGAACAGTCATTTTCAGCGCTACAGTTCCATGTCGCGTTGTTAAACATCCGGCCACGAAACCGCTGCGAATGCAGCACGGTCTGACATGGGTGGATCAAACTATAGTAGGTTCACGACTGGAACAGACTTTTGAACAACACCTTAGTCGTCAACTGCATGCATCGTTACTACAAACAGTGACTGGCGCGGGTACAGTTAGTTTGGCAGCACGGAGAGAGAATACAGTTTGAATGTTTTGACTTTATTTTTGTTATCTATTGCTTAACAATGGGAGTAGGAATGATTCCGAGAACGTCTGTTTCAGTTGGCTGCCGGTCTACCTCGAGCGCGTGCAGCAGCTGGAAGCTATGTCCGATCGCTGGCAGACACCTCGGTGTCGCACGTACGTAGGCCCTCTGGGGCAGGCTTTTCGTCGCAGACCATCACGTGAGTGTGCAAATTTGGGTATGCGAAGTCACCAAGTATGTTATTTGAACAATTTTGAGGCAGCAACAAACATGTTTTTCATGTAAAAGTTCGTTTTATGCTGGCTCTTGGTCACACGCTGCACACATTGTCTTCCACGTTTCGCCGGTGTCGAAGCGGGCGGGCAATATGGGAGTGGAGAAGCGTAGTTTTATGAAGCGCGTGTCTCAACATGAACAATAACTAGTTATGGAGCAACAAAGTTTTTAAAAACACAATTTTTTTTTAAATTGCAAATTCCCAAATATACAACTTTAAATTGCACGAGTCAGAATAGCTAATACCCCAACACGTGGGTAACATTTAGGTAAGTATTTAATTCTCAAAACCCTAATATTTAATGTTTAAAGCAACTCACCTGAATATCCTTACAGTGATATGTTAAAAAATTCCTGGCGCCCCAACATGTGGGCAACATTAAAGTTATTATTTAGTCTCAAAATTGAATATCTAAATTTTCGTATGTCCCAAATGGACGATTGGAAATTTAAGATGGTCTCAAATGGACAATGACTAAAAACAACTCTAAAAAGCGTGGATTTACTCCATGTTTCATGAATAGGAAACTGTCAATTTAATTTTAATGCACACTACCATGTTCAAAATTAGTTTGTAAAGTTATTTTCTTGTAATTTTTACTATTCTAAAAATTACAGACTTTCGTTTCCAAATTCATATTTTCGGCAAAGTAGCATTTAACATTTAAAATGCCGATAAATTAAATAGTAGGAAAATGCATGCATTTCCATTAAAAATACCATATTTTAAGTGCCTACCCCTAGGACATAAAGTATGTCCCTGTTTCTGGCCGTATGGACCATTATTCTTATTAATTACAACATTGTAATGCTTGTCTTTACTTATCTCTGCTGAAGATCCCAGGCTGTCCTTGTCTGCCCACTGAACCAGCCGGTCTACCATTTCTACTATGAGGAATTCAATGGTACCTATAGCGGCAGTGCTAATTCTTCGACCAATAAGAAACAGTGGAAGTTTTCACTCCAATTTAAAGTTCTGGTTAAAACTGTCTGCAGTAGGAAATGGCGTCACGATGCGCATGCGCTCTAGTTGCCAACTACCATAGACGATGGTGGCACTACACAGCGCTGGCAGCGCGAAACCCCAGAGCCCTCGTCTTACAATGCAGAACGGACAGACGGAGCCTGAAGGACGTGTTTCCACGTCAACATCCGCACCGGACATCTTGTGTACCCTGCCGAAAAAAGGGAATCACTTTCAACGTAGAGTCGGCGTTGGACATTGTTCTTAGGTCAATCTTATAGTGTAAAGTTCTTTTCTTGATAAACTTGAGAAATGTTTTTAAGCACGTTGGAAACTTTGCGTAAATTTTCGTAGCGGTGAAAACACCGGTTCACTCGGCGAGTGTGCAGTCAAGTTGCGTACCACGTACATGATGTTGAAGGAGGGGGAGGTCAATTTTTTAATGGTAAATTGAGACTCCTGTCTCAGTCCTCCCTCCTCCCCCCACAAAAAGAAGAAGAGTCCAGTAGGTCAGCCCA
This sequence comes from Dryococelus australis, assembly GCA_029891345.1. Lineage (NCBI taxonomy): Eukaryota > Metazoa > Arthropoda > Insecta > Phasmatodea > Phasmatidae > Dryococelus > Dryococelus australis. Next base: position 304,669,921 of record CM056993.1, on the reverse strand, counting down.
AAGAGAGGCCCGAATCTTCACCAAACTTTCCAGGCTAGGTGGAGGCACAGATCTTCACCAGGAGGGTATCATCAGCTGGTACCCGCAACCAAGACCACCAGCTCCACCCGAAACAAAACCAAAGAAACGAATGCCAGATGCCAGTATGCAGAGTACTACCCCTATACCGCTCCTCAATTGTTAGGGATCATGAAAAATATTTCCAAGACTAACTTATGAATCCCCTTAGAAGTTTTAAATAAATGGAAATATCTACAGTTACTATTATATATTATAATCAAATTAATAAATACTGAGAATATACCTATACCCAAACACAGATCCAGATTTGGAAGTATTTTAAAAATACGTCTTAATAGCTATATGAGTATGAGCCGTACTGGGATGATTGGGAGAGAATGAGTACTTCTTAAACCTAAATACAGGTGAGTGCCCTCATGATAATGAGCATGAGTGAGACGAAGGACACCCTGGGGTCTTCAACATGAAGACCACTCCTTCGAAAGAACACAAAATGACCAGAATACTAAATTCTTACAAGATGATAGGATGATAGAATTAATATATTACACAAAACAAACCCTCTTAATACTATTCACTATCAAAAGGCACCTCTTCCAAGCGACATGTTCAGATCAAAACATTATTGAGAAGTAATCAATTTTAATTGGCTCACATGAGCCTTATTATAACTACCAGGATTATTCACATCCTCAATTAACACCGTAACAGGGGAAATAAACAATTTTATCAAAAATGGACCCGAAAATTTGGGGGCAAGCTTGGAGCTGAACTGCGCATTTCTGTGGCCTGTCCTGAGCGTATCAGGTCACGCAATAAGGGGGATTGTAGTAGCTAGATAGATAGAGCACTCCAGTACACAAAACACCATGTTTTTTTTAAACTCACAGTACCTATACAGTTTCTTACATGAACCGCCCACGGCGTTACTTTACAAGCAGTGTTATCAGAATCAAGCTCACGTACGGCAAGACTAGAATTAAGATACTTAAGGTGCTCACTGACTCTGATCGGGTCCAAATTATGCCACGAATATCCCTAATACATCGCGACCTAGGGAACAGAATAATATGTTATGATATTATTAATTGGAATACTAAGTTTGAGATCCATTTGGCTAACTTTTGTTTCCAACTTTAACGTTAATAGTGACCTTGACCATGATGCAGCTTTTACCGGTAAAAGGTTATTCTGACACACCTGTGTATACATATTCAAACTTATTTCATTAATTATATTATTGATTAATTCCAGAAGTATTCCTACATCATCTGACTTTGTTCTTGTGATATTTCAATTTCCTTTTCTATGAATTAAAATTACTTGTTAAAGATTGAAATTAATGCGAAATAGAATTAATTTTCATTTACACCTGATTTTTAATTTGAGCCACTCTATAGGTGGTGAGATTTAGATTTATTAATTGATGTTCTGACATTATTCTGTATTTCATTCATTTGTACCGCTAACATCTCCTCATTAGATAGTAATGCATTTAAATGACGTGTAGTTAAGACGTCGCAACACCACTTTGCAACGTCATCAAGGAAGGTGAGGGATCTTTTATTTCTTTTGGGTAAGGAAACTTCAGAAAGGAAATGGTTAACAACATTTACAGCAGTAGCATTAAAAAACTCTCTCAGCTGGTCTGCGTTCCGGCAGACTGTGAAATTGCGAACAGCGCAGTCGCTGTGGAACCATTCCTTGATGTTAGCCGGTGTCCTGGGTTCTTGCAGTGGCTGCGTGAATAGAAGTGGCACAGTTTATTCATACTGAATCTGCGGCGTCAGCTCAGTGAAGTAGACACCGTCTTGTAAAGTGGTTCCGCCTCTGCAGTCGCTGCGAACCCTAGCACAAGTCGCAGAGCGCTGAGTTTGGCATGATACATCTCGGAACTGGGTTAACCTTTGTTCAAAGTCCTTCCCCCTGTAACATAAAGGCTGGTGTCATTGTCTGACATTGGCTATTTTTGACGTTCCTTTTGCTTACTGTTTCTATTTTATTTAAACCTCTCTTACGAATTTCGACAGCCATCGTGGAGGGCCCTAATATATCATGAATTTTATATGGCCCTTGGTATTTTAAAGAGAATGCCTTGTGACGCGCGTGTGTTTTTACCCGTACGAATTGGCCTATCTTTAGGTCGTTGGCTCGGTATTTGGTGTCAAATATTTTCTTTTGTCTCTGTTGGGACGCAATCAGGTTGACACGCGCTTGCTCGCAGATGTGTCGGAGGCGTTCACACCAATCGTTAGCGCGGGAGGAGTAGTGGCTAATGGCATGGAGGGTTTCTTAGACTTTATTTGTGAACTGTTTGTGTGTGGTAGGAGAGGTGGTGATTAAAATATTATTTTTTCTGTTGTACACATTCCTTCCTCGCAACAAAAGGCTGGCGATTTTGTTGATGAGTGTAACTGCGATATTGGTGCTGTGTTTGAGGGTGTTTGTGGTAGTTGTTGTGTTTTTGATTTTGTATCGCTAGGTTTGCAATTTCTTATTTTAATTTGACCACTTCTGCCCTTAATGTATCTGTGCCAGTTACTTTGATGTCCCGATATCGCTTGATTGTATCTGAACAGGCCTAGTTCCACTCTTTGTGTATTGGTCATGGTGTCGTTTTCAAGCCCTACGATCTTGTCAGCTATAGAGGGCAGGAGGAAACGCCATACAATTCCAATAAAGTCAGTGTAACTGATATTTGGGTTATACTTACGCCTGTAGAACATAAGATTATCTATATGATTTTGTGCACTCTCGTTAAACGAACAATTTGATACTTCAAAGGACTGAACCACGTAAATTCTCAGTGAATATTTGTACTGCAGACAAGACTTGATTTCTTTACAGAAAAACAAGGAATTATTCTATAAGACTAATAGGATTAATTCTAACAGGAACGCGGATTACCCCGATACCATGATGATGCTTAGTTCATTTTCCTCGCTTATTATTTCGTATAGTATATAGTGCTTGGCAACTCGAAAATAACTCATGAAATGTAATCAAGGCAATGCAAAAAGCTCTGTTTTGTACAATATACTTGGTGCTCTTTACCTCCGATGCACTGAAATATTAAATATGAATTAATTTTCAATTATTCGTGTGTTTATATCCGTGAATAAACTCATTAAAATGGTAAAAATAATTATTGCCATTTTAAACTGGCGGCATTTTGTTATATTTTTAATGCAAGCTGCAGTGCTTCAACGAAGTTGCAAAGTACGCAGATAATAGATTTGTGCGAATGCATGGCAAATATTTAAAAAATACACACGATGAGTACTTGACAATGCTTTTTTATGTCTATGATATCAAACGTTACAAACTTCGCAGATAGTAAAATAAGAAACAAGTATTAATATTTTAATTACAATTTAATTGCAGGAATCAGCAAAGTACTGAGTTATGCCTTGCTAATTGTCACTACATGGTGTCAAATTGAAGAGTTTATAAAAGGGTCGGTTTCAATGGTATTCTTGAAAGTAGCTGAAAATCCAGCAAAGGAATAATGAAGGGGAAGCACATTTATGTTAATCGTTAGAAGTCGACTTCTCATGAAAATTGAAAGTATTGACGTCATGGCATTAGTAGGTATCAGTACTTTTATCCAAGGATATAAAAAAGTATGTTAAACATATTCCAAGAATTAAAATCCAATTATATTTATTACTTAAAGGCTGTTCACAATAAAGTGAGCACTTTCGAAATAAAACTTAGGAAAAAGTCACTGCTCCTAACTGCATGTATTTTAACGGGCGCTCTGATTGGCACGCGCCCATTAAAGTTGGTAACGATGGACGGGAAAGCAGATCCGTACCTTAAGTCGAATAAAAAGTGTGAGGTAACCATTTCTGATAAAATATAATTATTTCTTTCACTTTCTCTCTTTTATGCACCAGAGTGTAAAAATGAGCAGAATTGTAAAATATTTACTTTTATAATAATTTCACAGTTTTTCTTGACTGACGCTTGAATAAAGTGACGAGACTCGTGGCAATGTAATTTTACATATGGAGGAAGAATACATAATATGTGTATAAGTAGACCTTAAGCAGGGCTTTCAAAAGTACTCATTCTACTCTGCATATTCTATACCAGATACATGGAAAAAATGTTAGTGAGAACTTCATGTTGATGTTTGTGGGGAATGTGAGAAACTAAAATCAAGATTCCTAACCTTAACTTCGGCCAAACTACAAAACGAATAACCACTGCATAATTATTCGTTTATTAGCGGAGGACGCAAAAGTTTTCAATAACCTCAGGCCGGAAATAGGCAAACCCCAGAAACTTTTACCATTACTGTAGGTATCATGAGTATATCTCATTACCTTGCATCCCAACTCAAGAAATATTTACACATGCTAGAGTTGTCTATACAATGAATATATACCTGCTTACAACATTTTAAACTGATTAGTTACTGATTAGCGTGCTCTTTAATATCATAATATGCATACTCACCCTGATTAGACGAATATTAATTTATACTGTTATGAATAACGGCTTTGAAATAAAAACCACGACATAGTCCATCTACTGCAGTACCCGACTGACGCAAAACATGTTTTGAAAATAGTACTGTCTTTACAATTCGGTGTCATTGTAACGTCGCATGCGAGAGATGTTTCTGTATACCAGAAGTGGTTTGGAATTCTATAAACGAAACTGTGTCTGCATGACGTTTCCTCAAATATTGTGCGAGTCCTCCCAAAACCACAGTAGTTTTTTCATTAAGTATGTGACTGGGAAAACACCTTCCCGACGCGTGAATCTGTATGTTTATGTTACTTTTGGGATAAACACCTTGATATATTGTATGTACAATACAAAATTACACGGTTAATTGAAGACACTTATATCAGCAATTATTTTGTCAAGTATAAACTTCGTGTACATTAACCTTGGAGGAAGATCCCAGCTGTTTCAACACCAAGGAGAAAGCGGCAAAAAAGTTGCTGTAATCAACTACATTAATGTATTCTTCGCTACATACACTATGCATCCGAAGAAGTTGACGCTGACATTTTTGCCTGGCCTGCAACAGAATACCATTGACTGGGTGCATAGTCAGTGTGAATATTACATGTTGGATGAAGAGATGATTCTTCAACTAACTTTTAAAAATGTTGATTTTTTGCTCATTGTGTTACTTTTGAGTATGTTTACAGTGCGTTCTGATCTATTAGTATTTAGTAATATAAATAAATTCTCGTGAATTTATTTAATGATGCAAACGTACTGCAATTGGGCATACAGTTGTAATTAACTTTCTTGAAAATAATGAAAGAGTGTTTTAATTCGGAGATTCATTTATGCCCTTTAGAATGGGCAAAATGTTTTGTGAAAATTTGACCTTCCCAACAAGAATGCCAGATTTGACCCCGCTGATGATATTATTTCAACGGTTCTAACTGATGGAGTAGTTAAGGAATAAGTTTTTCTCAAATATTTTTTTATTAGCCCCTATCCTTAGATTCGATTCAATGAAAAAATAATTCTGTATTATTTTTAGGAGAATACAAATTAACAAGGACAGTTGTTAGGCAATAGTAGCTTTTATGAACTAAATTTGTTAAATAAATGCACGAGGAAAAATAAATTAGCAAATATTTTTTAAATTTTATGTAATAATATTATACATTATATGCATACCTGTTGTGCGGGACTTCTATCACAATACGCCATTTTTAAAAGATTTGTACTCTTCCACGCATAAATTCTATTTCACTATCAATAATGACAAAACAGCATACCTGTAAACAAATAACATATCCTATTATTAGAGCATTTTTATAACTTCCCTTTTACTACTTGCTTTAAATTGGAATAACAAAATATTTTATAAGAACAACTTGCCAGAAACTTTTGGCGCGTTCCTAACGTAGTGTTACTCAATGTGTTAAAAATGTTCTTCTGTCGTTGTAAATGTTGCTGATTATTACCGATTCAAATGTCTTCGATGTTATCAACAGTTAAATATGTAACGTTAATTTATTTCAGAATGCTAAATACTAGTATACAAATTTTTGTAGTCATTACAGTATCGACTACTGACCAAAATGCATCGAACTTGTCAGTTTAAAAATTATACATTACCTCTGCTATCTTTCCACTTGATTCAAATTCCAATTGAGCCAATTTTGTAAATATTTTTCTATCGCCAAAATACAACGGGTGAATCAGACTTACATCTGCTGTTGGAGCCTCTACTATTGGCCTGCTTCTGGACGGATCTTCAGGTACCTGTAGGACAATCACTTGTGTAACACGAGCAGGACAACACTCAATCATCAGCGAGATAAGTTGTTTACTTTCTGCATTTACAATTGTGATAGTTGCATGTCCACCCCTAATAACTTTTAGACATGGCAACCGGATTTAACCAAACTAGGTCCACATATTATTTAATAAGGTAATCATACTTTTATAGTTTTCAATCACGGCGGGTACTTATTTTTTAAATGACGGCAGTTTTTTTAAACACAGACCACTAACTTAAATCTCGGGAACCAATTATTTGGTTTGAACCAAATTTGTACCATTGACTGTGCATTACATAAACATTGCAGATAGGATGCGATATTGCCATTAATCTGTCATTTTGGAAGATAGCGCAATTTAAAAAAAATGAAGCTCTTCCATTTTATTTCGGGAACCATCTGAAAGATTTGAACCAAATTTGGTACGTTGCCAGTGCATGATGTAAGAATTTAATTAAGAAGCCCATAATACTATTAATTTGCATAAATCGAGAAAATTGGAAAAGGTAAGTTCTTACGTTATATTTCAAGAACCATTTCACAGATTAAACCAAATTTTGTCCATTGGCAGTGCATTATCTAAGCATTGAATTCAAAAATCGATAATGGCATTAATATGCTATTTTGTTATATAACTCAAATTAAATAAAAAAAGGTTTTTACATTATATCTAGGTAACATTTAGCTGATTATATATATATATATATATATATATATATATATATATATATACACACACACATCTTGACAGTGCATTGTGTAAGCATTTAATTGAAGAATTTATATTTTTACTAGCGGACCCGACAGACGTTGTCCTGTACATATGTCTTAAATCCGAAAATTTCAAACTTTTTTTAAATAAGTTGTAACAATCTGGACCGTTTTGATGAAAATTTTTATAAAAAAAGTTATTACAATACCTGACGTCATCACATGTACAGTTACCACAATTCGACCTATCGATTGCGTGTGAATATGTATATACTATGAGCTAAGTTGAATATAGAAGCTATGTTGAATAGAAACTTAAATTTGCACAATGTATAGTTTTTATCTACACTTCAAAACCCTTCACACACTAATTACATCTGAATGTAATATTTCAATTAGCACGCGATTTATTTTAACACAATAACAACACAAAGTTACGAAATTCTCCTGAATCTGATCGCAGCGCCACTATCGGGACAAACTGGAAGTAAAATGAAATATTTTTGGATATTCGACACCGCGATCGCAGCGCTGTCTGCCGGATACAATGTAAAACATTCCAAGATCAACAATAACTTATAAATAAAAAATTTATTAAAAAAACGTTTTGTAGTGGACCGAATTGTGAATCTAAACCATTCTCGAATCCACTTGAACACACACAAAAAATTTCATCAAAATCGGTCCAGCCGTTTAGGAGGAGTTCAGTGAAATACACACGCACAGAAGAATTATATATATAAAGATTAGTCTACCAATTTGTAAGATGTGTAAAATAAAAATGTTAAGCTTTTATGTTATATCTCGGGAACCAATTATCAGATTTAAACCGAATTTGATATATCGGCAGTGCATAATGTAAACAGTGAATTAAGAAAGTAAAGTTATTAGTCCGCCGTTTTGGAAAATAGTGATAATTGAATATGTTAAGCGTTTACATTATATTTAGGGAGCAATTAAACCGATTTAAACCAAATTTGGTATTTTAACAGGTCAGGACGTACTCATTTAATAGTGGTAATGCTATTAACCGGCCTTTATTTAAGATAGTACAACATAAAAATAATGGTTTTAAGTTATATCTCGGTAACTACACGACCGATTCCTGCCAAATTAGGCATATAAGGAATGCTATTGTAGGCCATGCCATATAAACAAATGGTTTAAGGCACTTATTTTTAAAATGGCGGCTATATAAATATTATAGGTTTATTTGCAAAAACTGCCATACTCTTTGTCCAATTTCGTCCAAATTTGCTATACTGCAATTATATTTTTCAAGCATCAAATGTCAATATATAGGCTCTTTTGTACGCCATTTTGTAAGATAGCACTACGTGAAAATAAATTTGTAATGTTATATCTCGGAAAACAATAAACTGATTCCTACCAAATATGGCACTCAAGTAATACTGTGGTAGGTCATATAAATTGGTAGGTTATGTTTTAAGAGAGTCAGGTGCTTATTTTGAAAATAGCGCCCATATAAAAATTGTTGCACAGCATGCCATATCTACGAAACAGAGTTACCAATTTCAAAATAAATTTATTATATATTGTATATTTCACATGCTGACAGCATAGTATATGCAATCATCAAATGAGTGAATATTTAAACTCATTTGTTCGTCATTTTGGAAGAGGCCACCATATGAAAAATCAAAACTTCTCCAATATCGGGAAACTGTTAACTGACAAATTCAGGTAACAAGTTATGCATTTGTAGTCCTTCTAAATATATATTACTTAAGGAGGCGGTCACACATTTTCAAAATTCCAGCAATGTAAATAGTTTGTTAGTGTGCTACATGTCCCAAACAATGTTAGCCGTAACAGCATCTACTGTATAACCAACACAAAATGTACCCATAAATATCCGTTTTGTTCTCCAGTATTGAAGATACTACCGCATGAGAAAATGTAGCTGATTTGTCATATGTCCGGTACCAATCAACCGGTTCCCTTCAAACTTTTCACACTAGTAGTGCTAGAGTAGGCCACACTGTAAAAATAATGGGAAAATTACCTGACAAGTGTAAGGTAATATTCGCAAACTTGTAGGGGAACCAACATGCTAGTGCAAAATCCCATAGGGCCTACATGGATTGGGAAAATTACCTTACGACGCGTGCATCTGTTCAGCATTGTCTTAACAGATATGTGGGTGGACGGGCGGAAAAAACCATCCTTTAAAACGCTAATATTCAATGATGCTGTCACACTGTCAACGTGATGTAATGGATAGCGCATCGGCCTATCGTAGTAGAGGACTATGGTTAGCGCCCACACACCAGCAAGTGTGGAAGATTTTAGTATTAAGGTTTCGGTTACTGTTTGTCAAGGATAAAGTAATAAAAAAATTAATCGTACTAATTTTCTAGGATATTTTAAAATAAAATTTTATTGTACATTATAGTTAATTTCTCCTCACATGTATGGGATTTCCCCCCCCCCCAACCCACTTTTGTAAAGTACTTTTCCCCTACGATTAGGGAATAGTAGGCCTACTTGTTATGCAGATTTACTCTGCACTTAAAAGGTAATTTTACCTTACATTTAGAGGTAATTAGCTTCCCTTACATGTAAGCGAACTTTACCTCAATTTTTTTTACAGTGCATGTTTAAAACGGGTCTGGCTTTATTTACAGTATGGCTGCAGTATATATAATTTAGAAAATTTTGCCATATTTATTCAATAATTTTTACATATTTAAGTATCTGTTAGAAGCATCAGATGTTTTCTACAGTATCCCAAACGAGAAACGAAAGCTTTTATGCCATATCTCGGGAACCAGTCAAAATATTTCCACCAAATTCTGCACACAAGTAGATAGAGTTACGGTGGGCCATGAAAATTTGCACCATTTAAGGTTGAAGTAAAGTAACTGCCTATGGAGCACTGCACCCAACTATACAACGTGAAGAACTCAAAAAAAGTAGTACAGACACCATTGAAATTGTCAGAAAAGTGTGAATTATACTGTATATGAAAGAAGAATGTATATATTTTGTAACATTATAAAATATTTTACTGAAATATATTTTTTTATATCTAAACAAAGCGCATTTCCATTCTGCATACTTCAGAAAGCAGAATTTACAATACAGTTTTCTTTAAGAGAGATCGTCATAATATTTGCTATGATTGCATGTAATAAAATTGTAATAATAATGTAGGAATAAATTTTTGTAATTTATTTTATGTGCGTCCATTTATCGCAAACATTTATGTCTGAAACTAACGTAAATAAAGTCAGTTATAAAATGTAATGATACATTATTATTGCAATTTTCTTACATGCAATCATAGTAAATATTGTGAAGATATTTCTTAAAGAAGATTTTCTTGCATATTCTGCTTTCTGAAGTATCCAGAATGGAAATGCGCTTAAATTTAGTTAAAAATACGATCTCTATCGATCGATTCAACTTTTACATTTAAAAAGTACGTCGTAGTAAAATATTTTATAATATTGTAAAATATATACATTCTTCTTTCATATACATTGCACTTTAATGACAATTTATATGGTTCTGTACTACTTTTTTTATGAGTTCTACACGTTGTATAGTCAGGCAGTGCTCCATAGGCAGTTGCTTAACTTCAATCTTAAGTCACTCACGCACTTTTTTTCAAAATGATGTTACCTTTAAATATTTTAAGTTGATAATCCTAGACTACCAAAACTTTCGACTGATTAGTTTCGAAGTTGATGTTCCGAATCCTACCTCTATGGTGTAGTTGGTAACATGTCAGCTTACTGTATGAGATGTTCTGTTTTCAAGTCCCAGGTAAGGCACTTGTATGTTTGTAACTGTCACACTACTATTATTGTTTCTGGTTGCAACTATATTTATGTCGCTATCAACGACACGTCAAGACACACCCACCGTCTAACCTACTAATAACCACATCGAAATTATTTGTATCCATGTAAAGAAAAGTAAGCTCAACAGTTAGATATATCGACAACTTCTTGTTATATTATTGGAACCACTTAAGCATGAACCACTCATGTAAATTAATTATAATTTCAAATTAATAAGAAATAAACATACCTGACCGAGATACCTTGAATCACATTTTTAAGTTTCAAGTATTATGACTACAAAATATTTTGTACATAACTTACATAATAAAAATAATGAAGGGGACAACAAATGTTATTGATAATTAAGTTGTGATTAAAACCTGTTCTGTGTATTACGGGTGGTTTCATAGCATTATAGACTTCTTTACATCAAGTTATTCAATAAATTGAATTAAAACAATATTGTAGTTAGAAATGCTAGTAAGAGTACAAATAACGTACCACAGGATGGGCTACGCTGGAGCAAACTTGGTTGAACCACCTCTGCGCCGCTCTCTTTGTGTATTGCGTCGCCCTCTTTGTGTTTCTCCAAACAGGCATCCTGCACATAAACACACGCCATTATTGTATTGAGTGACTGGCACATATCTGTCTAACCTAGCACAGACACAACACATTATAGATTAAGGTTACTTTTAAAATCTGATAAACGGTTACAGGAAATGAATTTCTTCTGGTTACAAGCATTACTTTTTACCTTAATTTGTCGAATACTAATGATATAAGAATTATTTCGTAAATTTTAGAAAATTTTGTGTCAAATTCTTACAATATGTATAAGGATATTTTTGTTGTAGCTTATTAATTTAGCTAGTTTTGCAAACTATAACTTATATTTTTTTGCTTAATTTGTCGAAAACTAATGATGTAAGAATGATTAGGTAAATATTTGACAAGTTTCTGTTTTAATATCTCAATTTTAAAGGAAATATTTGTAGTTATCTATTATTTAGCTGGTTTTGTAAAGGTCTGCAATTTTATATTCGGAAATCCAAATAAAATTAATGCAAATAATTTTTTGATTTTCATACATAGGTTCTACCAAAAGTATAAGGACACCATTATATTATATTAACGTAACGTTTTATCCTCGTGAAAAATTGAAAAATTTGCTTGTTTTTAGCTTAAAATTTCATGATCCTGGCTTAAATTCTCTTGTTTCTGAGGATAAAAATGTGATGCTTCTAGAAACATGAAAAGGTTGCTTGAAAACGACAAAATTACATTATTTTGAGCTTAAATTGCTTGGTTTTACATCGAATTTCAGATTTTGAGTTTTTAGTTTTCTCTCGTACATTCGTTAAAAATAGTAGGAAATATTTATGTTAGTTTTTCATGTTATTTTGATGGAAATTGCCGACTTAAGTGAGCTGCGATTGCTCTCTATTTGCATGTAAGTGTAAGTATGAACAAGTATGTAAAATATTTACTTTTCTAATATTATCACGGGTTCACTTGAACGACGCTCGGATAAAGTGATCAGGACAATAACGATGTTGGTTTCACATAGAGATGGGAAGTATTTCCAATAATTGTTATCATTGACAGGCATTTAGAAGGAACAGGTATAGACTGTTCCTAGCATAGACTTAAGATTAGGTAGACAGCTTATTCGTCTTCTGCGCATGTACCCAACATTGACCTACCCCAAAGGAACACACCTGTCAACAGTGATGAAAGTGTTTGCTTATATCTTACTTTTAATATGACGAGCACTATTACATGAAGAAAATAATTTCACCAATTTTAATTTAATCAAACTGCATTACAAATTGGTTAGATGAAGTATACCTTCATCTCAAAGCATTTGTTTGCAAATCAGTTTTCTAACCTAAAATCCAAACCACGCCATTTTTACTAGACGAGTAGGCAGAAAAACCGTTCAATGTTGGGACACGGAAATTGATTGTGCGCAGCCAGAGAGATCGGTCTACCTCATCTTTAGTCTATGGTTACTAGCTTATGGAAATACCTGTTACCATCCCTTATGCCTGTTACTGGTTACTGATTCTTAGTAAAATTCGCTGGATACTCGACACTCGTGCGATATCATTTCGTACCTGTTCCTACCGTCTGATATTAGATTCCAACACTGAATACCAATAATATTTACGGACACACACACACACACACACACACACACACACACATATATATATATATATATATATATATATATATATATATATATATATATATATATATATATATATATATAATATGATTTAATTAATCCTTGACTGTCGATAGCGTGTGTGTATTTGAGAGTTTAATTCACTGTTGCGAATCCTGACTGTTAATATTCCAAGACGTTGATACTCAAGAACCAGAAAAAAAAAGGGGGGGGGGGTGTTTCTTAATCGTACTTGCAGGACATACCTGTACCGGGCAGCGGCACTGATCTTACGTTCGGTACTGTGAAACCAACAGCTGAAAGTAGAGAACTAGCTGTGTAGTGAACCAGTGGCCCTCCAAACGCGACCTCGGGAGAAGTCAGGTGTTTTGTTCAGGCGCCGCTTCCACGCGTGTTCGCTTTCTCGATTCCAAGAACTTGATCCAGGAGAGAATGATACACTTTACAACACGCCCACGTCCCGTCGCCAAACTTGATGCAGCACTCTAACTGCAGGTGCAAACGCTAAGGCTTCCCCAGTTATCATCATCGCGGATCTCGTAATATTCCGTGCTCGCAATTTCTAACGCGCAACCGCACACGCCACCACAATAAATGTGCAAACTTACGAGCTGAACGTTACTGGATTCCACAACTGTTCGACGCTACAACCTGCCCAACGAGCCACGTGATGTTTCTGCTTTCAGGCGACGCAAATATAAAGTTAACCAAAGTTACACATTCTACCGACTCCCAATTTACAAGGCGTGTTTCGAATAAGTCGAAATGCATGAGAAAATTTGCCACAAGTTTTTAAACCAATATAGTGAAGGGCAGTTACCGACCCTACGACCTCGCATATTAACACTGCTCTCTCCAGCCACCAGGGTACCATACGCTGCCTTACTTGGCCCGTGAGTCCGTGCGCCGATACCCGTTACATAACATGATGCATCGCCAGAGCGATTTTAAGCAAACTTTTGTAAAATTCCCTTCATGTAGCATTTTAGCGTAAGCTCTTCACATACACACTTTAACTATACGCGTGAGTTACAAATATAAATCGACTTGCCGACCCTGCGGCACCGAACTCCTGAGTGACAGCGCGCGATGTGCTCAGACCCAGCGACTCTCACAGACTGCTCGCATACTACTCGCGCTTATACCCGCCTGGCCCGCACTGGCCAGGATGACGTCACCAACTCCCCAGCCACAAACCTTAGTGGTGGCTTTAACAACCATCATATCGAGACACACGATACAATCTTTGACTACTAGGAACAACAGTCCACACGATATGAATGTTTAATTTTAAAGTGCGCTAAAAGTTTAACCAAATTACTCAGCATTCCTTTAGAACTATATCACAGAAAAACCAATATAAAGATAATAATAGTTAGACTGGTCTCAAAGAGTATAACACGTTAAAAAATTTACAAACTTGCCAACCCTGGTGCACAAAAAATATGTCAAGATGCCGCCGAAAATTGTGTGGCGATTAATTGATTTTCACACAGGTTTACAGATAACTGTTCCAAAGAAAAAAAATTAAATGCAATTTCTCAAAAAATATTGCCCCAATAGTGCATTTTCGAAAACTTTTTCTTTCGTTATTTCTTTTTAAATGTTATAATTTAATGTTATTATCTAGAAAATAAAATATATTAAACATAACATTTTGCAGGGCTTCCTTACGCACTAGTATTCGTAAAGATATTTCACATTTTTGTTTCGAACGATGATCTTTAAAATCAATGCATCGAGAAGCTACTTCTTTAATGGGCGGGCCTGGCTACCAAGCAGGCAGTCGCGGACTTCAAATGGGGAATCAATGTTAAACAAAATTCCTCCTCATCGCGTCAATTAAAAAAAAAAAAAAAAAAACGCTTTCACGCGATTTTCTATGAGAATTATGCTACATATATTTTTTTGAAAAAAATTATGTGAGCACCTTTTTTTTCGTTCAATGTAAATTTCAATACATATTTACATTTTATAAAAACATATCAAACAAAAATATTGGTAAAATATTTTTTTTTAACGTAGCATTATTCGTTAAGAAATTTCATGTAGAATACTTTTTATTTTCAATTATGTTTAAAATTGGTGCAATGAGATGGAATTTCGTTTAGCATTGATTCCCCAATTGAAGTTCGCGGCTGCCGGCTTGGTAGGCAGGCCCGTTAATAGTGATTCTCCACTTGAACTTTGTTACTGCATGCATGGTATGTACTCCCCTTAATTGCTCATTTAATTTTGAAAAATAATTTTTAACACCTTTTGTACTCTTCCTAAGGTTTCATCCTTTATACGTCAACCTACCTCCAGCGCCTCTGTGGGTCAGAGGTCACCAGAAACCAATAAACGGTAGGTTTCAAAGACGTCAGCTGTGCGAATGATACGAGGTAACTTCCTTCGATGTTATTACAGTGTTAACCTTTCTGGGTGGATCTTCACTGAGTTTTGGTACACAGCTAGTGACATTTTTTACATTCTCTCTGTAGTAAGGTAAATAGTTAGGTATAGGTGTTGGTCAAGCGAGTCTGTAACGCAAACGACACTCAATTTACCAAAGATGTTTTGCTGTGTAAAAGTCGGGACTTTGTGCAGGTCAGTTACTCCTTCCGACCTCGTTGTCTTCGAATCGTGGCGCGAGTGCCCGACCTTTATGGACGGGAGAATTATCAGCGGACAGTACTGAAAAAAAGAATATATGCGTAATCTATTATATTTTATTCATACCGAAGAAATAAAAAAATTATCAGCAAACTAAATTAATTTAATTAAGAAAGTGAAGTTACGTGAATTACATTCTCTAACAGCAGTTCCGCCGGGTGCTATCTATACCGTGAACACCATACACAAAGGATCGTGGTAGCGAGAAGAAATATGCTGACGGGAAAAACTTCTGTTTTGATTGAGATATCCAATCCAGTAAATAAATTTGCACTCACGCCAAATTCAGTTCATTATCTTGCTGCACTTACACAAGAACTTGCAGCACACTAGGAATTACGCGCATGCTTAAAAATATTCCGGGGCGTAGCGCAAAATAAAAAAATAAAAAATATCTGCTGAATTGCTACTCACGAACTTGTATAACTGGGCTTTCAACTCAACTACGTTTCGTTCTTCACTCCGTAAATGGTTAGCTGAATGTTGATAGTACACTTCATAATGTGTCCGAAGAATATGACAGCCGAACACAAACTTCCGATCCACAAGATTCTCGAACGTTCCAAACGGGAAGTGGTCACGGATTACTTGTCGAAAAATACCCTATGAGTGTTCCGATTATCGCCAACAAAATCCATGTTTCAATACAGGAAAGGGTATATTCCATACTGATGCAACAGTGTGGAAATCATGCTATGGTCAAATTCCAATGCACGTGACAAAGTTCATCGGTGCATTTGTTGAAACTAATGACTCAAGCCCAGACCAAGAGAAACATCACTTGACCATTGCACTAGTGCCACCAGATTTCCTTGCCGACACAATGCAATCGGGTAAATTATGTTTTCCAGATGTCCTCCAGTTTCACACACATCCATTCGAGTGCCAGATAATACACAGTGATTCATTAGTCTTCAAGACCTTCAACTGCTACACAGCTCAATGGCGGCGTTGTTTGCAGCACTCAAAACGACTTAAAGCGACGATGCGCGCCATAAGAAGCTTCCTGTCAGCGGAACGGCCACGTGAACCTAGTTTTACCAACTCCCAGCGGAACTCCTGTAACTGGGTATCTGTACCCAGGCTGTAACAGAATTACTCAGCAATGGCTGACATGTCTGACTACTGGTTCACTAAACACGCTTCGAAGTTAGTCATTCTTTATAACTTGGGCCGCGGTTACACGGGATGCAGAACTACTTCACTTTAAACAAGCTCAGCTATTGAAGAGGTTACATTACCTTCGAACGAGTTCCGATCGCAAAAGTTTCTCGTTCAAAGTGAACTGTTCTCATAAGTAGCTTCTTACGACTTCTCTTCTCTGCTGAGCTCCTGTTGGTTGTTTCGAAATCAATAAGCAGTGTAATAAATATTGCTGAAATTGGCGGGACTTCCTGCACTTGTTGAATTTAATTAAGTTTAAGGTTGAATGTGCTAACGCACACCCATTATTCCATTACAGTAAAAGAGTAGGTTTCATAACCATTAAAAATATCAATAGTGATAGATATTGGAGGCTATTGTAATTACATATCATACATTTTAAGTTCCATGTTTGTTGTGGTTAGAATTTACATTGATTTCATTCTACTTTGGGTGTGCCTGAATTTATTCACCCTTACAATGGCACACAACCATCTGCACTGACTATTACAGCAAACAGGCATGAGTATTGAAGATTTTGTACTATCATTTATGTAGGATTGTAGGATCCTATGAGCAAGTCAATTGGTGGTAAAGGGGGTTGTCGATTGGCTTTTGGTCTTATAGTGAATTATTCGAGTTTAATTTATGAAAAATTCGTATAATTTAAAACTGATATATGGTACATTTCCTAACCTACATATAGGTCGAAACATATACTCTTACGTTTTTAATAATTATACTACTTTCTAACACTATTTTTGTTGTGTGATATAGTGCACTTATAAAGAAATTAAATTTTATGCTCAGAATTCCAGCCATCACGTAAATCGCACTCGCGACGAATTTGGGTTATAATAACACCCTGATGAATTATCAGCCTGAAACGCAGAATGCAATATATATATATATATATATATATATATATATATATATATATATATATATATATATATATATATATATCGAGTGAGTCTTGACAATTTCATATTTGAAAATAATTATTTGGTATAAAAACATTCCTTTACTGTGTTTATAATTTCTGTAATAATTATTCAAAAAAGGTGAAGTACAAAACAGTAACGTGGAAACCTATGTTGGAAATCCTAGTTATTCTCATGAAATAATTGATGACACCGATATGTATTACAATGTTACAGAATTTTGTTCCTTTATGCATTAACACAAAACTTTTCACTCTACTTTAAATACATTCTTTAATAACAGAAATTGCACTACATTTTTATTTCAGCTCCCTTCACAAACGTGAACTCATACTGCCATTATTTTGATCACAATCATGTGTTTTCGGTTTATTTTTCTCGATAAATATGCAGACAAATTTTGCTGACAGAATTCGTTTTCATCCTGTATACAGAAAACAAATATATATTTTATAACACCATTATTAGTGTTATGTTAAATATTTGCAAATAACATAAGAAACACACTTCATAAAACAAAATTCAATATTATTTGCCGAAATTTACAATATCGTCTACATTTTTCTGCAGGTATTTCAAAATGCAAAGTTAGTGTGATTATATTTTTACTTTTTAACGTCTCAGTCGGTTACAATTAATTAGAAATAACACTGTAGTTCTAGTGCTATTACAGCCTTGCATAGGAACTTCGTTACATAATATGGAATATTATAAAAATACATTCAGTTTTTAGATTTTGACAGCCGCAAAGAATGCAGACTTCTTCATTCAACGTTTCAGGGTTAGTTACTGATATTTGCACAAATCAACAGGGTATAAATTTTTCATTGGTACCTCCCAGCAACATTTTTTGTTTCACATTAATTCTAGTTTCGTCGGTGAAGTTTGTTCGATTGTTCATAGTTAAAACATCACTCGCATACCTTTTGTCCCTTCTCGTAACTATGCGCCAAAGGTTGGCATTAATCTCCGGAGGAACTCCAGCCGCCTCGACATAGCATACCCGGTCACCTGATGGTGACTTCATAGTTTTACATGGCCAGCATAGAAGCCATTCCACCCAGTGATCGATTTCTATCTTCTCGTGCATCATTTTCACTTGGTAACTTCTCTTGTGATACGCGTCTGAATGTTGGAGGAACTTACTCCCATTCTTGATAACGATCAGCAGAACAACTCCAAGTAGGGAGTACACGACAAACAAGAGGAACAGGGCAGATGTGACGACACTGGCGAGCCTATCATCGTGGACAGCTCGGGACACATAATTTCCGACAAGGTCACCTTCCGACCCATTACGGAAGTACGACTCTCCTCGAGTAGACACTAGAACCGTGAACCGTAACACTTTCGAAAAGTTGTTAATTTCGACATCGCCATTTTCGTAAAGGCTGTGGAAGGCCAAAGAAAAACCTATCATAACGTAGAGGAAAACTAAAGAGTACTTAGAAACCTCCAACACAACGTGCTGAAGCAAAGCACTCTGGCGACCGAATACCGGCACTACTCCTGCGTACAGTGACAGAGATAACCATGCGATGAGGATAGTGACCGATCTCCAGTGTGCATCACTCCAGACTAGGCACGTGAAGAGGGTGAGCATAGCAGGCAATGACATGACAACTGTGGTCACGATCCTCTTTGTCCAATGGCCATGGCCTGGTAGCAGGAAGGGCAGGCAGAACACCACCACGAGAATCGTTACTGGTAGGAGGATCCATCGGAGAGGTTCTATGTGAGTTGGTTCTCGAGGATGACTTACGTACCATGTGACACACACTAGAAACACCAAGTAGCTCACGAAGCGGTACCACATGCCCAGTTTGCGGTATTGCCACTCCAGGTGAACGAACGCAGCGACAAGGGGATGTTCACATACCTCACTGTCGTTGAACCTTTCCGTCAAATATTTCGCCACCACCATCTTGTTCTCACCTGCAGGACACAACAGGTCTATATCAAGAGCGAACATTTCCTCTCCTTTGTCACTGTCTGTCTCTACGGTCACACAGTCGTCCAATACGTCAGCAATAATCCGTGCCCCGTCTTTTAAATTTTCTAAAATTACATCAATGACTCTTTCCCGTGCGCAGCCGATCGGCATATGTGGGGTCGTGGGCCTGGTGAAGGCGAGATTCGCACCATGTTCGAGAAGGAATTTAACACAAGAAGCAGATCCCGAGCGCGCGGCGATGTACAGTGGAGTCAGACCATGTCCATCAACTTCTTCTATGTCTGGACACTGTATGCAATCGACATCCGTGCGCCCAGGGATCGCGTAGCACAAGAAGAGAAGTTCCAGACATTCCGAACTGCCGCTTGCTGCCGCAAGGTGAAGACAGTTCTTACCCGAGGTGTTCTTCTTCTTGATGTCCTTCATGTACCACCAGTACGCCGTCCTGCCCGACCTCTTGACGACGTTCCTCATCTCCAGCAGTTCTTCAGGCTGCGAGAAAGCCCCGGATATGGAAAACCTACGAGGTTCCGCGGGCTTGGTGTTGAAGGGAGCCAGCTGGAGGCTGTAAGGCAGGAGTCGTTTGAGGACGTCGGCGTGTCCCTCACGACAGGTGAGGTGCAGCAGCGTGTTTCCGTCCTTGTCCTCGACCTTCTGGTCGGCGCAGTGGTCGAGGAGGAGGGACATGCAGCCGGGACTGCCGGAAACGACGGCGCAGGCGAGCGGCGTCATGCTGTCGACGTCGCGGTAGTTGACGAAGCATCGCAGATCGGGTCGGCGCAGCAGCTCCCTGAGGGTGTCGGCCCTGGCGGCGCGGGCGGCGGCGTGCAGCACCGTACGACCCCCGTCGTCGAGCACGCTCGCGCTGCGCGGGGCGGCCGTCAGCAGCAGGCTGAGGCAGTGCACATGTCCGGCGGTCGCCGCCACCACTAGCGGCGTCCTGCCCTCTCCGTCCAACAGCTCCAGCGACTGCAGCACCTCCGTCCTCTGCAGCAGCAGCGCCATGATCTCCACGTGCCCGCGCTCCGCCGCTATGTGCATCGCCGTCGTGCCTCGCTCCAGGCCCATCGTCGTGTTCCGCTTCCTCCGCGTCGGCCGTGACTTCGACTCCCCTCTGCTCTCTCCCTGACTCCTCAGCACCCTGCGTATCAACAAACACCACTCAGTTCACCCTTACACATAAACGCTCTTCACGGTAAACTGAGTACATTTGAAAGTCCTGCTTAAAATCAACTTATGTGGACATCGTGCATTCTTCAGCCATGTGTAAAATTAGCATTGACATGGACCTAATGACTATATTCATATTTTACTCATGTGAAATTGTTAAATTATATTCAAAATGATTTCTTTTACAAATTTGCTAATTGTTAATCTAATTTGCATGGAAAAAACCTAATGTCAAATAAGTCTTTTCAGTATTCACAAAATGTTTATTCAACAATTTTAATTCAACGTTAAGACATGGAACTACTTTACCTCCGTAATTACCAATTTTTCTGGTCACAGTGTCTGTTAAAACACAAGCAGCACTGACATCTTTCAAAGACTGATTTGAAAAGTACACAGTGAACAGCCTATACTACAAACATTTTCAATATCTACTTTGACAGGCATATTGTCAGAAAACTCAGGTTCCAAATAATTAGGCATTATCTAGAGCCCTACTTTTATTTATAGTCTGTTCACGGTAAAATTAGCACTTTTGAAAGCCCTGCTTAAGATCTACTTGTGGACACGTTGTGTATTCTTCCACCTTATGTAAAATTAACATTGTAATGGGCCTCATCACCTAATTAATGCTTCGATCAAGCGAAACATTTAAGTTTTTATAAAAGAAAATATTTTACAAATCGGTCTATTGTATTACGCCGATGCACAAATAAAAACAGAAATCGAAAGAAATTATTCAAGTTATCACAAATGGTTACATAACAATTTTTATTCGATTTTAAGATATTGAACTATTTTCCACCCATCGTTGCCAACATTACTGGGAGAATGTCACTCAGTGCACCCATTAAAATATATGCAGGCAGTAGCAGTGACTTTTTTCTAAGGTTGATTTCAAAATTGCTCACATTATCGTGAACTGCCTTTATATTAATTTGTTTACAATTACCGCCATAAGACTCGTGGTCTCGTCAGTAATCACATGTTATGAGAGTTTCACTGACAGGGAAATGATTTCAGAGTGATTTTTTTTTTTTTTTTTTTACTTCTAGAAAAGAAATTTACTACACCTTAACTGCACTAGCGTGGTCATAGCTAAAATTTAACTACGCTCATCCCGTGCCTGTCTATTTTTATTTTTCTCACATAACTGAACCTAAAACAATTTGGTAAGGTCTTTTTTAATTCCTGTTTCTGCTACAGTGACCTCTTACCACAACGATTAGAGACTTTCTGCATAAGCTAATAAAATAACTCACATTCTCCACTTGTTTTCTCTATTTTATGATATGTGGATAACACAGATTTAATTTCATAATGGTATGATTGATATAGGCCGTTCACGGTAAAGTGAGCACTTTTTGAAGCTGTTTCATCAGGTATAATAACGAATAAATAAATTTCATTGTAGCCTTGGTCATTTGGTTTTGGGTATGGTGAATGTATATACTATGATTATTACTCACTTGGCGGGGTTTACATTAAAAAGTGGTGGAAGGGTATAAATTGGTTGAAAGAAAAAAGTAGCTTGGGCTTAAAAAGTGCTCATTTTACAGTGAACGGCCTATACCTGTTGTCCGGCGAGTCTCATCCTTATTATATAATAAGACGATCTGCGTCTGTCTGTCTGTCCGTATTTAATACTTATAAGTCCCTTGAAACTCAACAGAAGAGCTTCAAATTTTGCTGAGCGAATCCTCAAAGTAAAATTCAGGGCAGGTTAGAATTTCAGCAAGATCAGATTACGTAATCATTACCTTTTACCCTATAAAAAAAACCATATTTTATTACTTTTTCCTATGAAAGTTTTGTATTTATGCATAGAGATTGTTGCTTAGAGATATGAATGAAGAAAATGGAATACAATTTTTTTTTTTTTTCACTCTAAATGTCTTGCTTCAATGTTCAGTTAAATAAGTGGGACCACATTGGTCAAGTGGCTGGAGCGATTCCAAGTGGGGCCTTAGTAGCTCAGTGGATACAGCAATTCCAAGTGGGGCCGCAGTGGCTTAGCGGATAGAACTATATCCAATGTTGAGTTAATTTCTCATCATTTTTTTTTTCAGTCTTTGTATGATAACAAAAATGTGTAACATCGTAACTGTTCTAGGCACTTGACAATACTAAAGAAAAGGTCACGGGCTGGGTCCTCTAGCTGTAAAATATACTCATTATATTCAGTAAGTTCTTAGTCACTGTGATGCGCTGCTGCCTACATTCGGCGCGCCAGTTAATCCATTAATTTATTGAGTTTGGTGGTACTCGCGCAGCGTCTTTCGATAATCCCGGAAATTAAAGTAATTCATATCTTCTGCACGTGCTGATTTTCTGCAGGTGCTTAGCTATCGCAGTTATAGGCTATTCACGGTAAAATGAGCACTTTTGAAAACCCTGCTTAAGATCTACTTGTATGCACGTTGTGTATTCTTCTGCCTTATGTAAAATTATCATTGTCATGGGTCTCGTCACTTTATTCATGCGTCTATCAAGTGAAACCTTAAAATTATTATAACATTAAATAAAAAACAAATCTGTTAATTTTTACACTTCGATGACTTAATTAAAAAACACAAAAAGGAAAAAACATAATTTAAATTATCAGAAATGGTTACCTAATACTCTTTATTCGTCATTAAGATAAGGAACTACTTCCCATCCATCATTGCCAACTTTACTGGGCGCATGTCACTCAGTGCATCCGTTAAAACATATGCAGGTAGGGGCAGTGACTTTTTTCTAAGGTTGATTTCAAAAGTGCTCACTTTATCGTGAACAGCCTTTACATCTGTGCATGGGTTCTGTTGGGACATACGCTAAAATTAATTACCAGCTTTTAAATTCACTAAGCCAGAATGTAATTTGTCTAAATTATTTACAGTTTTTGTACTCGCCAGTGTTCTAACCAATATAAGAAAATCGTTACCACCAAATTGACCTACATTAGAACTAAACTAATAACACGATGCGCTATATTATCAACGACCGTGTGTTCGTGCTACTTTACGGAAAAAAAAAACATTTCTTTAATATCATGGCGAAAAATGTGTATTTTATTAATTCAAAAGGAGATACATCTTACTTACAGACGAAAATATTCATATATAATACTCTGGGTCGAATTGAATTGAAAACGTGGTAT
Source organism: Dryococelus australis (assembly GCA_029891345.1). Lineage (NCBI taxonomy): Eukaryota > Metazoa > Arthropoda > Insecta > Phasmatodea > Phasmatidae > Dryococelus > Dryococelus australis. Next base: position 304,645,912 of record CM056993.1, on the reverse strand, counting down.
GTTTACAAGTGAAATGAGACAAACAAAAGAATATATTATTTTTTAGTAAGCTTGTGGAACGTATATTTTTCCTGGAACGTGTTTCGCAAGCCGGTGTTTTACATGATTTTCTGTTTTTAGCCTGGTATAAATAGATTTGTCATAGTTTCCACAAGACCGGCAAAGCACGATTTTGCGAACATAACACACAGAAATTTCGCTTGGAAGCATGCGTAATTCGCTATTTGATATATAGAATCGTCTCTTTCACAGATTTGCAATTGAATTTGCTCAATAAACAACGTGGGTGGGACGTGTTTTAGTTTTCGCATTTTCAGTATAAAACTTTAGTAAAATCTACTTCAGGCCGTTTACGGTAAAGTGAGCACTTTTTGAGACAGTCTCACCAAACATAATAGTCAATAAATTATAGTCTGGCACTTTTGATTGTAGATATGGTGAAGTTTATTCACTGTGTTTATTACTCACATGGCAGTACTTTAATTTAAAAAATGATTGAAGAATATTAATTTGCTGAAAGAAAAAAGTAACCAGGGCTTTAAAAGAGCTCACTTTACCGTGAACAGCCTATATAAAGTCCCCGTGCGAAACTGATATTCCTTCCATTCGCTCGATAAACAATACGCATTTTAATAACTCTACAAGCTTTATCCCAAACGTCTACGAAAATTGACTAGTGTAGGTTTTGTCATTGTTCGTGGGGAAATTGATATTAGGCTTCACATTAGCAGAATTATATAGCGGGAAATAGTATTTTACTGGCGAAAAACGGGACAGTGTTACTTTTTATGTTGTGATTATACATTTGCATTCTCATATAAATCTTACTACTATAGTCTATTCACGGCAAAATGAGCACTTTTTAATGCCCTTCCAGCAGGCGTAAAAAAACTCAAAACTAAATTTTACTGTGGCCTCAGACGTTATAGGCTGCTTAAGATCTACTTGTATACACGTTGTGTGCTCTTCTGCCTTATATTACACGAACATTGCCATGGGCCTCATCACTTTATTCATGCGTCGGTCGAATGAAACTGTGGAATTATTAAGAAAGTAAATACTTTACAAATCTGCTCCTTTTTACACTTCGATGCATTAAAAAAGAGAACAGAAAGCGAAAGAAATAATTTTATGTTATAACGAATAGTTACCTAACAGTTTTTATTCTGCGTTACGATATGGAACTACATTCCATCCATCGTTACCAATTTTAATGGACGAATGTTACTCAGTGTGCCCGTTAAAACATATGCACGCAGAGGCAGTGACTTTTTTCTATGGTTCATTTCTTAAGTGCTCACTTTATCTTGAACAGTCTTTAACTTCTGAGAGCTATTTTATCTATATATATATATATATATATATATATATATATATATATATATATAAACGCTGAGTTTATTAGTCACATGACCGTTTTCATACTAATAATTGGCGGAAGCATACAAATAAGCTGAAAGTAACTTGTAGGTACGGCATCAAATAAAAAGTGTTCACTGTACCATGAATAGCCCATATCATTACTTTTGAATGTCAAAATTATATTTGAAACAAATGCGTTTTTGACAAAGCAAATAATAAACCGTCCGCTGTTTCGGCCTCAATAGGGGTTAGTGAACGTTAGTGTGATGAGAGGAGGTTAGTTGTTGGTGTAACTGGTTTAACGAACTGGAGGGAAACACTTGTTGCTCCGAACAAACCTTAACAATATTTGAGAATAGATAGAAGAGTAGAGACGAAGGGACGAGAAGGAAGTTACCGACGGAAATCCAGCACGAAAATGTACGCCCTCTGTGATTAACCTCCTTATAGTCCATTCACGAGTTTTTCGGACGTTTTAACACAAACCTTTGAAAAATCACCCCCTGCATTACGTATTTTGTTATTTCTAAATATGCCATGTATCAAGCGTTTTATACCTCTGTAAACACAGACGTATCATATTTTTCGTTTAATTGAAGTTTTACCTGTATTTTATTTATATATTATAAATATTTCTTTTATAGTAAACACGAATAAAGTCAATGAGAAAAAAATTGTGTAGGTAACGCCTAGTAATAAATAGTTCTCATGCAAGATAATATTACAACTGAGTGCGCAGGAATGCGGTGAGTGGTCCTCTAGTGTAATTTTCCAGATTCAGTTAAGCTTAGCTTGCACGAGACGGAGAAATATCCCGGAAGCAGAACTTTAGCAGGGATTCAGAAAGGTGTGAAGGAACCGTGAATGGATTATAGCAAGAAGTTAGTGGCTAACCATGACTTCACTTCGGAAGTATTCCTTTAAGGCTACTGGAAAAACAAAAAAATTATTTTGAGGATTTTTAAACATTTGTGGTATATCAAATAACAGCCTAACAAAAGTACCAAAAAAAGGAAGGAAATTGATTTTTAAAAAGAAAATAAACCATTATGATAATTTGAAATTTGTATACTTCTCCCAAACAAATTTCAAAATATTATATACGTGATATTTCTGACTACACTTCAATTAGTGCTTCACTTATTATTTTATTTTAAGTTATCCAATAATATTCAGATTAAAAATAGCAATATATTAAACCTTGAGAGACTATCACACTGTAGGAAATTTAGAAAAATTGTCGAAGGCATCCCTGGAGCTTACAGAAAATTTGATCTAAATCAGAATTTACGTTGAAATAATTTTTCGAAATTCAATTGCAACGTACTTAAAATTTTAATATTTAAAATTATAGTTGAAAATGGCAAAAAAATATATATATTACCATCCCTTTCAATAATCTGTTCCAAAGATATTAGGTTTTTTTGTTAACATTGAGAACATTTAGATATCTGAACGCTTTTTAGAAAGTAAAGACAAAATTTTTCAAACTCCTCGGCTTAGCTGCAGTTTTGAATCCCGAATAAGTCATGGATTTGTGAATAACTTTAGATGTAATGTTAACTGAGGTTATTTCGTAAAAAGCTCCCGAATTCTCTTTAAAGCAGAAAAATGAGGGCACTGGAAGAAAGAACAGGTGCTAAGGAATTGTTATATTTCAACGAAAATCAAGAAAAAGAAATTTATACAATTAACTCGCAACCATCTGTCAACTCGTTCGAACTACGCTGTCGTCGAGAGACAGGGTAAATGGAAAAAGTTCAAAGTTTCAGCTTCGTATCTCCCGTAGAAATTCATTTAGCTTCACGTAGAATGCATATACGTGTTTCACGTAAAGCGATGTATGTTAATCATTGGTTTTTGAGATGCTCATTTGAACGTTTTCAGTGAACATTTACCGACTACTACTTTTCTTAGCCACTGAAACATCTGAAGCTTTATCGGCAAGTCAAATTTTATGTTCCGTGTCATTTTGACAAAAAACATCCATTTAAGTTATTGAATTATATAGTCTTTTATCGTGCTTTATTTTTGCATCGCACCAAATAAGGTGCTGCGATCGCAGCCATTGTCATATACTTGAGACTAATAAATTATGGCTTTTATTTGCGTGCGTATCCATGCTACCCTACCTATTCCTCAGTTTCATGTAACAATCATATCTATCTCCACGTCTTTAAAAATGCCACCACCTTTCAGCACAAGTTCCGCTCTATAAATAAATTTATAACATAAATTAAATAATAGTGAATATTGGCGTAAATCAAATTTCAGGAATAATAATTTTACAGAGACGAAGTTCAGAAATATGTGCCATAGGAAATACGACGCTTATCATACACACAGTTCTGGAGTCTAACCTCGGTTCATGAGTAAAATATTATTTCACCAGAAGTCACTATTACTGTGACTGTAAACAGTGCAACTGAAAGAAAGTAGAATGACGTGTTGTTGAACTGCTGATATCTCGTCGGTAGTTTTGATTTAGCACATGACTCTCCGGAAGTGTTAACACCTCAAGTGCAGAGCAATCTTGTTCACTGTATTGAGTAACTAAATTTCAAGAACAGTAGATTACGTGTAGTTCAGAACATATAAATTCTTATTCATTTACCTCGAAACTTACACTTATACTAACATACAACAAATACATCCAACGTTTACCAGGAATCGAGACAGGAAACCAGTGAAGGTGTGCCTCATTAATGATCTCAGCCACGGAGATTGTAATTTGTAACCTTCGAAAATTTCTTTCTCGGTGTGTTATAAATTATATGATAGACTTAATCAATTTCCAAGCAATTGCCATGTGGACAGCTTTGCAAGAGCCGTTTGAAATACATGCGAAGATAAGGTGACAGGGAAAATGAATAATCGGCTGGTCGTATCTTTAACGCAAATGGCTGGAAAGACTTGACAACGAATATTAAAGAAATGTGCCACATTTTAGACAAGATGCAGCGGTCCAGCTACGAACCTGCGATCTCACTGAAGAGACAAGACGCATCACTTTTAGTGTCTTTCAACAAACTGAAAAGAAAACTGTTCTTCTAACTATATTGATTGTAATGTTGCGGCCTATTTCACGCCATTGTAGATTTTACAGAAATATAGTTTGAATGTATGTTTGCACATCCGTCCAAGCCACAGCGCAAGTAAGGAGACAAGAGTCGACACTTCCATGTTGTAACGATCTTATTTTGAAGTCTTTTAGGGGTGGTGGGTGGGTGATAGGTGCCTGCATTAATACCAACAGCAGAAACGCGATACGAAAAACAATAACCTATAATAATAAAACAAAAATAATAACGTTTAATGATTATTTTGTGATAAATAGGCTTCATTGAAGTAATTAATAATCACGCTGTGTTCAATGTTTGATAAAATAATAGTTTATCTACAAAGAAGTTTTTTTTTTTTAGGCTATTGCCGGGTAGCATTTACAGCATGTTTACGGCTTGCATTATTCTTGAGAGGTTCTAGAACGAAGTTTTAAAATTACGTAATTAGAATCTACCTAACACCATTTAGTTGCCGAATGCTGTATTTTTTTTTCGCAATTATTAAATATACCTGTGCTGTTTGTGTTAGCTCTGTCTTTTAAGTATTTATGTTACCTCCAAATGTGACTAACATAATAGAATAAATCTTGCACAAACAGTGCAAAAAACGGATTAAATATTTCTAATCGTTTTAGTATGTTATTAAATCTGCACCTAAAAGATATGTAGGTTGAATCAGTATGTTTGAGATACAAAACACTCATAGTTTTGACTCAAATCCATCTGTTCCATAAAATCAGTAATTCTAGTAGTAAAATGTCTATTTTTGGTATTTCCACAGGCACTTACTTCAAATAACACGGTTGTAAGACCTATCTACTGAAACCCCCCCCCCCCCGGTCCAAGCCACACGTCTTACTATTGAATCAGCTTAGAAATGCCACAGTATTTTTATACTTTTTTTTCCTTGTAACATAAGCTAGTTTGTACTTTTTCTTGGTTGCGTTAGAAACGGAACCAGGAACGGGGAAGGCATTTGCCATTACCTGTACAAAGAAACTTTCAGGCAATCGCCTTGAATGATTTCGGACAACCATGGAAAACCAAAATAAGGTTGGCTAGATTGAGCCCTCCTGAATTATACTCTATTGTGTTATCACTGTGCCAACTCGCTTGGCGTGCGTAAGTATTCCTTTTATGCCACCTCAACAATAACTATACTCGTGAACTGTTTGAAAATAAATATTTGAGGAATGTTTTACCGTATCTTATTATTCACACACATCCGTCAATAACCCCTTGTTTGATACACTTATTAAAATGTACGTGCTCACCTTGACCCCTTAACACTTTTTGAAAGCCTTACTAATTTTGTTCTTTCGCGGCACTTCTACGTCTACGATATTCAAAACGTTAACGAAATATATATAAAATATATTGTGAACATACATTTTAAGAAGTTGTTCGCAAATTTACCACCCCTATAAATGCATATTGCTAAAGCATGTGAATAACAATGGTTTTTTTCCCCATACATTGGTAGCTATCCGACATTTGTTTAAGAAAGAGTCAAATGCGAATTGCGTTTCTCAACTACGTACAATAGCAACGCTCAACATTTCTATAATCGCAGAGGAGCCGCGGTGGTGCGATGGTTAGACAACCCGCATGACACCTCAGCGACCCGGGTTCGGGTCCGGCGGAGTAGCTCCCGGATTTTCGCACGTGGGAATCGTGCCGATCGATGCCGCTGGTCGGCAGGTTTTCTCGGGAATCTCATGCTTCCCCCGCCCTTGCATTCCAGAGCTGCTTGAATACTCGCCTCATTTCTCCCTCATCGGCTCTCAAGACCTCGATGTTAAGAGCCACTCAAACCTCTCCACTCCACATTGCAGCTTCTTGTAAAGTAAATATTTCATACAATGCTAGTAGTGTAGATCTGGTTCAGCGTAGACCACTTTTCACATAAATAAATCATAATTACAGCATTTCTAATGGCATTTAAAAAATGAAATTTAAAAATTTAACAATTAACATTTAAAAAAATTATATTGTGGCTATAAAAATAGATTTGAAAGCTAAATTAAAAAAAATTAAATTTCCATAATGAATTTAAAACATGTATTTACTGCTTAAATTTAAAAAAAAATTATGTCATAGGGTTATTATTTATATAATTATGAAACAAAATTAAAAATTATATTTACATAAATATGTTACTAATAAAAATTTCACACTTTTAAATTTAGCAACGTAAACTTATATCATCCTAAAAAATACGTAAACTATAAAAACACTTTTTAAATCTCTTAGCATAAAATATTTTATGCTTAAATGAATATATACATACTTTAATCGTACGAAAAGTGGTTCATGTTACATCAGGTCGATACTAATTAGGTCTAGATTAAAAAAGCGCATTGCATTTTAGAAATATTACTGAAGTTTTTTTGTAGTGATACAATAGACAAGTTTAAGGTTTGCACTACGTGAAATGGTGGTAATTAAAATTTCACAAAAATTACACTGGGAAAAAGATTTGTTCTAGCGCAGAAAATAATTGTTTTCCGTATGGACAAACAAATACATAGTTGGTCCAACAAAACATTTTGGTGAGTAAACAAAACTTGAAAAGCAACAAAATTGACTTTCTATTAAAATATACATTCAAGTTGTTGGACCAGTAAATCTTGACTGTCGGCAGCATATTTAGTCGAATCAAATTTATATGTTTGTTAGGCCATATTATACTATACAAAATAATATTACCTGCTCAAACAAGCTTTTCTCTCCGTGAGCGAGTGATTGAAGCGATTTGGGTGGTTAATAAATTCGAGGTATTGAGAGCCGATGAGGGTGAAAAGAAGTGAGTATGGACCACTGCCGGATTGCAAGGGCGGAGGCATCGGGAGAACCCCGAGAAAACCCGCCGACCAGCTGCATCGTCCAGTACGATTCCCATAAGCGAAAATCCTGGGGCGACCCTGCCAGGAATCGAACCAGGTTCGCCTTGATGGGAGGCGGGTAGTCTTTTCTCTCCTTGTTTATTATTATTATAGGCTTTTCACGGTAAAATGAGCACTTTTGGAAGCCCTGTTTAAGAACTACTTTTGTGCACGTTGCGAATTCTTCCGCCTTAGTCCTATATAAGATTAACATTGTCATGGGCCTCATTACTTTATTCATGCTTCGGTCACGTCAAACTGATAAATTATTACAAAAGTAAATATATTACAAATCTGCTGATGTTTACACTTCGATGCATTAGAAAAAAACATAAAGCGAAAGAAAAAATTTAAGTTATTATAAATGTTTATCAACACTATTTATTGGATATTAACATATGAAGCTACATACCATCCATCGTTGCCAACTTTACTGGGCACATGCAGTGCGACCGTTAAAATATATGCAGGTACACTGTTTGGAAGATTGTCCTTAAAATTACGGAAAATATCGGTTACAAATTATCCTGATATCTGCGTAAAATTTTGGTTTCTTCGTTTTTTTAAAATAACATTCTCTCCGTAAATTCCACATACATCTCCGCGAATTCACGGAACGTGTCCACAAACCTGCAAGTTTATTTTAAACTGCTCTTTATAAACGGGGTTACCAAACAAACGTTTTACTTATTTTATGTGGGTGATTCACTGTGTACACATATGACTACAAAAATAAACAATATTTTTTTTCCGGTGGCAGGATTTTAACTCAAAAAATAATCTTGGTAATCCAAAACATCATCCACTTTTTTTGTCGTTGTTGTGTTAAAGCGACGTTGATGTAGCTCAAGCTAGACTGACTTGCTGTCAAATTCGCAGGGCGGCAAGCGAGCTGAGAATATGTCGCGGAGGGACCGGGTTGCGAACCCGCGACCCCTGTACTACAAGTCGGCCACCCTACCCCTAAGATAATGGAGGCAGGGCTATACACTCACCTCTCACGCTTTACAAGAAGTAATGTTATAATCACGGAATTTATATAAAATGGTTAGAGTCCCGCAAATTTCGCGAATTCTTCTGAGGACAAGCTAGACTTCAAGCTGATACACATTTGACCTTCGTTCTAATTGGATAGCATTTTGTAAGCTACTCCCTGGACGCATTACAACCAAGTAACACGCTAGAATAAAGAGGACTGGATCCCGTGCCACCTGGTCTCGTGTAAAAGTGGAGCAACAACCAATGAACAACTAGCTGAGGCTCGAGTATACAAACGATTGTGGAGTCTAACTTGTCACCAAATTAATCCGCGAAATTTCCTGATCTCTAAGAATGATGCATGTCACCCTCAGACTCTGGTCATGTTAGGTCATGTTAGAGAGTGCAATTTTTTTTATTTCAAGTTTACAAACAGGGGCAAGAAAAATATTTTAATTTTCGTAACGTATTTCAGTGTGTATAACATAGAAATTAATAGGAGGTTTAAGAAATTAGTGCTATAGTGGGATTTGAACACGAATCGAACAATGAACAATCTGTAACTCGAAAGACTCGCCTACCACACATTTACAAAAAGTATTTTTTAAATATGGATTTTACATGAAGGTGACGAACGCGGCTGTCTTATTTTCAAGTCGTGTTAGAGCGCTTGCTATAGTTGCGGTTTATAAAATGAGGTTACGTAAATATTGTTTTTATTTTCGTTATGTGCGAGTTTCACTGTGTATACAGAAGGTTTTGTACTATAGCGGAATTTGAACAAGAATCAACGAATTGGCACTCCATGAGTGATTCGCACTCACCTACTACTATTTTACACGAAGTAGTATTGTGATAATGGGATTTTATACACTTCAGGTATCATCTGCATTGTTCGTGTCTCAAAATCGAAATCATAAGAATACGAAGAGATTCCATAATTTATATTTACGGAACTCGTTTCCGTTACTCGTCCTTACGAAGTAAATTAACTCTACGTCTCCGTAAAAGTCTTCGTAAATCTACAGACATTTCTAACAGTGTAGGGCAGTGACTTTTTCCTAAGGTTGATTTCAAAAGTGCTCACTTTATCGTGAAGCCGACCTCCCGGGGCGTAGTAGATTGATGTGCCACCGATCTGGGTTCGAATCTCGGGTAAGGCATGGGTGTTAATTAATTTTAGGTTATAAGTTAGTCTGTAAGCCATCCCCTGCTAAGCTTTGAAGCATAACATTGGGATACGTTAAAAGCCCCTCAATTGCTGTTCACGATAGTGTGAGCACTTTTGAAATCAACCTTAGAAAAAAGTCACTGCTCCCACCTGCATATATTTCAAAGGGCACTCTGAGTGACATGCGTCCAGTAAAGTTGGCAACGTTGGTGGGAAAGTAGTTCCATATTATAATGTCGAACCAGAAGTGTTAGGCAATCATTTGTAATAACTTAAATTATTCCTTTCGCTTTCTGTTCTTTTTTAGGCAGCGAAGTGTAAAAATGAGCAGATTCGTGAAATATTTACTTTCCTAGTAATTTCACAGTTTCACTCGACCAACGCAAGGATAAAGTGATGAGGCCCATGGCAGTAATAATTTATATAAGGCGGAAGACTACACAATGGGCATACAAATAGATCTTGAGCAGGGCTATCGAAAGTGCTCATTTTACCATGAACAGCTTTTGCAATACAATACTTTATTGTGAACGGCCTTTATAAACTGATCACATATGGGTAGAGCTACGAGTTTTTCGCGAATTCATCCGGAGGCGAAGTAGACTCCAAACACTTGTTCTTGTTCTCCTACAATTGTGATTGGACGGCAGTTCTTTATACACGCCCCGTTCAACTGTAAGCCAGTAATAAGCAGGAAGAAGTAGCGTGAGTGACTGTCTAACAGTCCTGTACAGAGGCCTCACTTGTTCACAGCAACCAATAAGCAAACGATAATGTCTCGAGTGTGTAGAGGGCTGTTCAGCGTAGCTTGCTGCCAACTCAATCCGCGAAATACTCGGGGCTCTACATATGGGTTTAGAGTTTCAAATGTAATGATTAGGGAACCGGATATTTCGCGGATTCATCTACTTCCATTGGACTGTACTTTGTTAGAAACGCCCCGAACGGCTTTCAACCAGTAACGAACCTGCAAGGAAAATAAGAACCGAGTCCCTTGTAATCTGGCCTGGGGTTAAAGTGGAGCAACAGCCAATGAACTACAAACTGATGCTCGAATGAATTAAGTATTGTGGAGTCTAGCTTGATGCCGGATGAATCCGCGAATTTTCCGGGTCTCTAGTAACGATCAGTGGGAGCGTGCACTCACGAGAGCAATGCGTTGGCGCCGGCGTCGAGGAGGAGCCGGACGCAGTCGGCGCTGCCCTCGTCCGTGGCCCTCATGAGCGGCGTGTAGAATTCGGCGTCGCGCTCGTTGATGAGGATCTGGAAGACCATCTTGTCCAGCAGCAGCGCCAGGATTTCCGGGTTCTTCTTGAGCACGGCGATGTGCAGTAGCGGCCTCCGGATGTGGAAGCTGTTCGCCACCTCTGCGGGCACACATCACACATAGAGGTTGAAGTGAATCAACTGCCTATGGATAGAGACAGGCGTTTTTCGCAAAAAATGTTTCAAGACCAGTTGTACTCCAAAACACTTTTGTTCATCTGCACTTTCGTGGTTGGATGATTTGTGCCTCAAGTGTGTGTCCGCAAATCATGGACAGCTAGTATCGGAGTATTTTATTCTGGTTGGCCAGGTCAAAAGTTACAGGTCTTTTCACGTAGACACGTGGCCAATAACCAAGGGAAGTTGCGGTTGTAGACGTTGGATATTGAAGTCTAACATGGCCATACATTTTTTTCTCGAAAAATACTTGTCCCCACCTATGGAGCACTGCACCCGACCATGCAACGTGAAGAACTCATAAAAAAGTATTACAGACACCATGAAATATGTCAGAAAAGTGCGATTTATGCTGTGTATATGGTAATAATAATGAAGGAAATAATTTTTGTAATTGATCTAATGTGCATCCATTTTCCGCAAACATTTATGGCTGAAGCTGTCGTAAATAAACTTAACTATAAAATTTATATGATACTTTATTATTTCAATTTTCTTTCACAGAAACATAGTAAATATTATGACATAACTTAAAGAAGATTTTATTGTAAATTCTGCTTTCTGGAGTATTCAGAATGGAAATGCGCTTAAATTTGGTTAAAAACGCGGACTCTGTCGATCGATTAATATTTTACATTTAAAAAGTATATTATAGTAAAATATATACATTCTTCTTTCCTATACAGTATAAATAGCACGTTTCTGACAATTTTCTTGTTGTCTGTACTACTTTTTAAAGAGTTCTTCACGTTGAGAAGTCGGGTGCAGTGCTCCATGGGCTGTTGCTTTACTTCAACCATGTCACACTCAAATTTTCGCCTTTAAATATATTTGACAATAAAATTTTTAAGAATAAATACGATAGTAAAATTTTCCTTCCAACAAATTTATCAAATAATATTGAATGTGTTTGAAAATGTGCCACACTGTCAAATTTTTTTAATTGGGAGAAACTAATTTGAATTCCTACTTAAAAAAATTATTTTCATAGTGAGATATTGCTTTTGGTTTTCCATGCAGTCAGTTACGGGAAGAAATGCAAGGCATTTTGTAATTTATTTTCGCTTATTTACTTAATTAAAATTTTATTTTTCAGAGATTTTCCCTGCACAATGAAATTTAACGCCTCTGAGTTTGTAATATTATGTGCAGTATTCACTTAAAATATCATTCATGCACAGACAGCTTCTACATAAATAAATTATCTTAATAACCTACTTCGTTTAGAATAATTGTTCGTTATTTTAAAGTTTTTTTGGTGTCAATTTTTTTTCGTGCACGATTCTGATTGGCTGAGATCGTCAAACATCAAAGAAATTTTAGAACCGGCCCATTCTTAAAATGTTTTATGGAAACTGAAGCTATTAAATTTTTCCAGACTAATATGGCGGCGTTTATGACGTTGCGATGACGTCATAACTGTTCAACTTTACTTGGCCAAACTTATTGGAAGCAGTTTTTCGGAAAAAAAAAAATTGACAGCATGAAAGGGGGTTTACATCTCCGCCACAGGTATATAGGCTTGTTCGCGGTTTCTTACGTTTTGAATAAAACCTTTGAAAATCATCCCATATATGCCGTGTTTAGTTGTTTCCTTAATATTTCATCTACGGTAAGCAACTTTGGACATGGAAAGCGACTTTGTGAGACAGGATTTTTTAAACTGTTATTTACATTATCTTTCGTTTCAAAGAGGCTATTTGTAATGTTCAGTGGTTCAATTGGCACCACTGAATATCTTAAACATCCCACTGAAGTAGGGGGACGTTTAAATATGACTTTTTGTGTCAGAAAGTCACCTCAAGTTGTCAAAAAGTGACCGCTATTTATGGTATCACGAGCGTTTTATTTTTCTGTTAGCATAAAAGTATCCTTTTTTTTTATTTGTTAATTTGAGGTTTTAATTACATCTTGTGTATAAATAATAATATTTCATTTATGATGATTAATATGAATAAAAACAAGGGGAAATAGGTGCGTTGGTAATGCATAGTAAGGCATAGATCCAATGGAAAGTAGTCTATTATTAAAGCGTATCCTCATGAATGCTGTGCACTGTCCTTGTGATGTAATTTTCTAGACTCTATTATACTTTGTGGAGGAATAGTCTAAAACTATAACTTTAGCAGGACTTCAGTAAAGTTAGAAGTAACCGTGACTGGATTATATAGGCCAATCCCTGCACGCCTCTGGAGTGTTTTTTGAAAGATCTGCTTAAATTTTCCCGTCAGGCCGCTTCCAATAAGTTCGGCCAAATAAAGTTGGACAGTTGTAACGTCATCAAAACGTCATAAACGCCGCCATATTTGTCTAAGATGAATGGCTTTAGTTACCGTTGAAGGTTGGATGGGCAGGTCCTAATTTCCTTTGATGTTGGACGGGTTCAGCCAATCAGAATCGTGCACGTGCACGACAAAAATGGAAGTCACGGAACTTTAAAATAGTGAAAATTTTCTGGAAATTAAATTAATACCACGAACTAGAAGATGTTAGATTAAAACAGAAAAGAAAAATATAATCATTCCTAGTTAAAAACTTTTGTTCTAAATTAATATTAATTAATTTTTCTAAATTTGCTTATCCTGTTCTGCCCATTTTGTGTAGGGTACATCCTTTTCTCTTTCTATGTTCAATAATTAATGTTATGGCTTTAGCCAGTATATATTGTCAATACCGTTATTTTATTATTATCCATATATATAAGAGAAATCAAATATATGTTTATGAATACAGAGTAAGTTTGTTTGCTCATTTTTCTTTCACTATTTAAAGAACTTAATTATTTGACCCATAGATAATTTTAAAAATGGTAAACTAACAATTATTTTGTGAATGAATGAAGGGTTTCTGGGAAGATTGCTTGGTCTTCTGTTACTATTGTGTTAATTCACAACTTTGGTTGGCCAAGACCAGATCCACGTGAAGCAGGCAGCACTTCGCCCTTGTGCGTTCACTTGGGGACACCACAAAGTAGGTTATTTGGTGTTGTGTCCAGCTGTCTGCTCGCGTAGGTGGTGCAGTTGGTGTGTGGAACGATAAAACGATAAAACGATTGTGAAAGGTTGAAAGATTGATGTCCAAGAAGAGTACGGGAGATAAGCCTGTTTATCACCCTCGTACATTCCAAGTTTCAAGTGCCTAACTCTAATGGTGTTTTAATTATCGCCAAATATGTCTATAAAAGTGTTATTATATGCTGATCCGTGCTATGATTATAACATGACTTGGGCACGTTGTTGCTACTCGAATGAAAGACTTGGATTGGTCACATAAACGTATATAAAAATATTCTGAGTAGCATATTTATACCTACATAAGGGTCGAGACAATGAATAATTTACATATTCTGACATATTACAATTTGACTTCTAAAGAGGAGACTGAAAATTAAAATGAGATACTTTTTTATGGTCCCGATGTACTCTATATACAATTTTAGTACAACTTTTAAGTATATATATATAGTTTTTGTAATCAAAAATTAAAGAATTTTAATATCGAACAATAAAAACTGAGATTTTATATGACATACCCTATGCCTACAAAAACAATATTGCTACCAGGAACAAATACAGGGTGGCAACCTCAATGTCAGTGTGTATATAAGCAGCTGGGTCCTAGTTAGGAAGCATAGTTTGACTGTGGCAGTCGTGAAAGACACTTCGTCTCAGCTCGTGTAAGCAACTGGAATGTATTATCGAACCAAAATATGCTGGTCTATCAACGTCTGAGGATGGCACACTGCTATCGATTCCTTCAGATGGGATACATGGGGCAGCAGCACCACCATCGTCTTCTTCAACCATGATGCAGACTGCGCCATCGACCTTTTCAAGCGTGACACCGAAAGCACCATCGACTTCTTCGAATCGAACACGTACATCATTGCAGCCATCGAAGGCTTCGTTGTTATTACTGCGACAAGATATTTTTCTACAGCCAAAGTGCAAGTAAGCATGAAAAAAACTACTTGCTTGAAGGGTCATTCCTATGCTAAGCATCCATGCGACAAGTGCAAACATCTGTGCAAGCGTGGTGACAAACTGAAGAGATATAAGAAGAACCACAAAGGTTAAGTTCGTACATCTAAGAAACGACTTGTACTAACAGTTGGCGATACCACACAGAATGCATTAAACCTGAAACAATCAGCATTGAAGAGTGTTTTAAAGATTATGTGACTGCAAATAACTTCGTAGGTACGAAAGACATATGTACTGTACATACTTGGATCACATCAAGCAAAGGATAATTAATCAATTAACAGATGAAGTTGAAGAAGGACTCTATAAAATATAATGTTTGGATACAGTTTACCTACGAAAAGCCTCAGCCTATGGACGAAGCGATCAGTCGCCGAACGTTTAAGACTGCGAATCAAGCACTGTACAATGTTGATAGTATCCTAGGGGCTGTAGAGATCTTGAAAGAAATACTTTGTCGTGAAGAAGAATGTGTGGCCAAGGGTTCTGGTCGGACGCTTGCTAGCATATACTGTCTCGAGCTGCGTATAAGCAGATTATATTCACTACGCGAAAAGTGAGCATGCTGCTGTAAAGAAAGACATTATGTGGATGGTGTGGAGAATGCATGGATTCTGTGTCTATGTGTGTAGTCTGAAGAGAGTATAGCATATATATAATATATATTGTATATATTTTTTGAATGAATTTTTTTTCATTTCTCGCTGTTGTTGTATCGTGCCTACTTCCCTGATACAGGGAATATGATGGTCATGATTTCTGATGTGCCAATATATGTCGATACTGTGAGCATGATAATACAAATAAATAAAAGGACGTGAGCAAAACATTATTTCAGTAATTAAATATTTTCTGTAATGGCCAATCACTGGATGTGCACAATCAATGAGAGTGAAATGTATAAAAAAAAAGAGAGTGGCTTAGTATTGTAATGCTTTCTAAGCAGGTTGGATGCAACAAACTTGGAGCGAGGAGGGTAAGGTCGAGCCAGGCCTGACACGCAAGAGCAGTGTGGGAAGAGGTGTTGGTAGGGAAGGAGGAAGGGTAAATGGGGGCGGTTGACGGTTTTCGTGAAGGATAAGAGTCCTGGGAGGGGGTTGGAGTGTTGAACAAGGAAAGGGGGTCTAATGTTATATGTTCCTCGATTTTTAGAAATTTTTTGTAACTTTTCTATATTTGATGATAATTTCTACGGGGTGCCGGGTAGGTTAGTGTGGTATGGTGAGCGTGGGATCAACGTTATGTGTTCCTCGATTTTTTTTTAGCATTTTAAAGACTTTTTGCGATTTTATATTATAATTTCCCAGGGTAGGTGTATGGGAGGGGTTGGGTAAAGGCGATGGGTTGAGCAAGGGGTAGGGCAGTGTAACGTTGTTCGTCCTTCGAATGTCTAGATTTTTCGATTATTGTAAGAATTTCTAGGGGGTGGGAATGGGAAGGGTGTGAGGTGAGCTTGTCTAGGGGCGGGGTGAAGAGACCATGTCCACTGATCCTCAGCGAGCCCACCAAATTGCTCCAATGGTCCGAAAATTGCCTTTCGGGGTCTCGGTTTTGTTATTTGAGGCATATATCTTTTTTGTGGTAAAAACAGGAAAATTTAAAGGAAAAGGGCAAATTTAGAGAGACAAAGGGAAATTTTGATAGAAAAGCGAAATTATGAGGAAAAATCGGTCGATTTTAAGGGAAAAGGGAAATTTCGAGGGAAAAATGAGAAAATTCGCTACGTCATTCAAGATGGCGGACGAACCCTGAATCCTAGTCATGTATAATGCACCAAAAGGAATATAGCTATATTACTATTCTAGTAATAACTTCCATTGTGATGTTAATGTTTAATTATTGCGGAGGGTATCTAATGCTCAGAAAAATTGAATTAAAATAGTTTTCAAGTACTTAGTTAACACTAAATCTGCTGAAAGCACTTTAAAAATATTTTTTACATTCTTCAACATTCGTGACTAGCTCGGGTGGCAAGGCAGCGACCTAGAGTCGAAGAGTGCACGAGCTTCATCCCGCTCACGTGCAAAGCGATATTGTACTTTTTTTAATTGCTGTAAATTGCACAATATACATAGTAAACTATTATAAATATGTTTATTTCACGTAAAGATTAGCCTACATTTAATAAACGCAATATTTAATTAGCCACTGCAGTCGGCCGTAACTTATTCAATCAGTGAAATTGTTTCTTATCACTAATTCAGTCAGCGAAATTTCCTCAGTGAAACAATCAGTGGTTTTCCACTGATTCTAAGTGGAGCCATTTTCACCGATAAGAGAAGTTTAATTTCACTGGGAATAAGTGGTTTCCCACTTTATTTGTCTTGACTGTTTTTTGTAGCTATAATGAAGAAATGCGAATTTAATATAATCCGGTTCTATATTGCCGAATGCTACTGCGAATAAACTGTATTCGATTAAACACGTGTATAAGGAAGGAAACATAATCTTCTGTGTTGCAAACTTTTGCAGATCTCGTGCATATGCTCTTACTGTTCAAGGTCTGTGCAGTGCAAAAGGAAATTGTATTCGGAAAACTTTCACGAAATGACCGCGAAATACAGTGTTTGTTGAATGACTTATAACGCGTTATTTTGCATCACCAAGTTGTTAATCTCTTTAATTTTGGTCTATCAGTTTCTTCCTTTATTCAGTACTGTTTATCCGGCCTGTACATCATTTCATATAATTTGGCATTACTAGTTTCGCTTATCACTTCTAGTGGGTGAATTTCCGCCAGTTCTCCTTACAAATTGTGCGTTCATCTGGTTATAAATCCTCACCCAGGACATAGTCGGCCTGCCATAATAGTAACAAGACGCAAATACATCAGCTTACAAATTGTGCGTTCATCTGGTTATAAATCCTCACCCCAGGACATAGTCGGCCTGCCATAATAGTAACAAGACGCAAATACATCAGCTTACTTAATGTTGTGCAAATTCATTGAGAATATTCTTTTAAACATACCTGTAAATAGTTCTTAAAAGGTTTGCTAAGGTTATCATTTGAACAGCATACAACATTATGAATATAACATTTATTTCAGCATTTATTTCACATAAAACCTATAATTATTTCAAACAATGTTTACCGAAAAGTATACGCAACATGTTATTGTGAAATTGTATTGTTAACACAATTGTGTGGCACACAATGGCATTTGATAAGATTATTCTTATCATTTGCAAGTTCACCTTTTTATTACAACATGCAACAAACAAATGTAGCCAGTTGAGTCTAAAAATTCTACATTTGTGACCAAATCGCGTCTTTTGAAGATAACCGCTTCCAACGTGGATGCTTCTAACGGCAGGAATAAACTCAGAGGAAGTAATAAAAAAATACATAATTTTTATTTATCGGTCAGGTTTTAAACGAGTAAAAATTACATATGATTTATTTTATACATAAAACAAATTCTTTTGGCCCTTTCTATTTTTGTTTTCAAAGAACGAGAACTTTTCAGGAAATAAGGAGTTTGGACTATTTTACCCTGAAAATATATGTTTATAAAATAGCGAGACTTTGTGCACTGCTGCACGTCCCCAACTACAACATTTTAAGGCTATTGGTGCATGAAAGCAGTATATTTATATAATTTTTGTCATAACATGTTTTCCAAAGGGTTCGTCAAGATTTTTAGCTCGTCAAGACGTAAATAACAACTTTTAGCACCTTCTTACATTACAAATTCTCTATGTTATTTATTCTCGGAGCACTGATTGTAGATAAGAAAACAAAAATTCTTTCTTTTCTTCCATCAGAGCTCCGAGAATAATGACGGCAGTGAATATGTAACAACGTAGGAAGGTGCTCAAAGTTGTTATTTACGTCTTGACGAGTCAAAAATTTTGACGAACCCTTTGGAAAACATGTTATGACAAAATAGTATACAAATATACTGCTTTCATGCACTAATAGCCTTAACGAGATGCGTTCAAAAGGTGGAGAGTATTTTAAGAAAGGCGAAAGCCAATTTTTATCCTTCCACCACTTTTTAAAACAAATATTACCATGTAAATAATAAACACAGTTTATATATTTCACTGGACTTGAAAGTTTACGTCTAAGGCTACAATAAAATATATTTATTGTCTGTTATTCCAAATGAGGGAGCTTCAAAAAGTGCTCACATTATCGTGAACAGCCTATAGTTGTACTTAAATTTGTTATACCCAAATAACGTATTTGGAGACCTTGCCCGCAGGTTTTTTCTCTTGCTGTTGCTTGAACTGAATGGATGCTCGCAAAAACGGGATAGCCACCATTATGATAAAAAAAATAAGACGTTTGTATTCATGTAGGAAAAAATTCCAGTGTATGAAACAAAATATCGCCTGACTTTCAAATAACGAGCAGTATAACTGTGACATGTTACACAGATTAGCAGGATAAATATTGATTCGCATATTACATTGAAACATGACTGCAGCCATTGAAAAATAATTCCTCTGGAGTTCCCTATGGATATCTAGGATCAGTTCTGTGCAAAACAACTGGTGGTACCTTGGAGGCACATACCCCATAACTTTTACTAGGTCGTTGACCTTTGCTACATTTAATAGCTACTTTTCTGCCGTTATACATTTTTGGTAATTCAGTCGCAGAAAATAAACGCCTACCATTAAATTACTGTTTTCTCTCATGCTCACTAAATCACATTCTTTAATGCATCTATATAAACACTTAAGTAAATACTTAAAATGATAGTCCGTTTTTATCACGATCACGGGAATCTTGCTTTGCAGATCCGTCTGTTTATTTTTCACTATTTTCTGTATCACTTTTTCTAATAACGTCGCACGTTTACTAAACAACCAGGATGGCCAACACTCCTAAGAGTCCCTATCAAAAACATGTAATTTGTCTTTCTTAAATGGCGTGGTACTCTACAACTCTGTATTTTATCATTAAAAATAACTCTAAATAATTACTGACATTTCAATTACATTTGTAGTTTACATTGTCAAACAGACATAAATGTATTCTATAGATAAAAATCGATAACTTTTGCTGCCCAGCCAGTGAATATATGCCTTCCTGTGTCATACTCAGAAATCCTGCCCTTACAATCATTTTATGATACAGGCTTCCATGATGTTATAGGTTGTTCACGTTAAAGTGAGCACTTACGAGGCCCTAGTTACTTTATCCTTTCAGTCAATTTTTATCCTTTTACAGCTTTTTTTAAATATTGTCATTAAAGTAATAAACACGGGATGTACATTCCGCCGCACTCGGAAGTCATCGTCCAAGGCTAAAATAAAATATATTTATTGACTATTAATCCAAATTAAGAGGACTTTCAAAAGTACTCACTTTACCGCAAATACCCTATAGCGTACATGCCAGCAGATAGTTCACACTCTCGACAATACATGGAGCAACATAATTCCAGTATTTTAAAATTTGGTGTTTAACCCGTTTTTGCGAGTGCCCACTCACTTATTCCTGCAGAGCTGTTCGGTATGTATAATTTCCCCAGTGAGTTGTATTTTGTATTTAAATAGTACTTTATTCACGGGTTTTTTATAATTCAAAATATATTCCAAAATAACAGAAAATAATTCGTCATGCATTGCTCACTTTCCTCCATGTATACCACAATAGTATCATTACACTCGGACTTAACCAAGCCATCCACGCATTTTTGTTTATCTTGACTGGTAATAATGGCAATTGCGTCATTAGAATTGTTTTTAGTAATGATTTGCGACATTTTGTAGGTCGTAAAAATCTACTCACGTTTATGAACTAATCTCCTTTGTTGCGTTTTACTAACCTTTTTTTTTCACGTATTTCATCTGTTTTGAGGTCTCATTTACTAACTTACTGTAACTCAGTAAAGAGTGAGAACAAAATAATATACCGAGTGTTGACAGGTCTTTCATTTTTTCTAAGATTAAAAAATTAGTTGGCTATTAAAGGTTCAAGTACGTTATTTACAAAAATAAAATTTCTAAAGCAACAAAGATCTTCGCAAGTTAATCAGAAAATTTTCCGGAACTACATAATAAGACTTCGGTCAAGAAATGTGGACTCTCGTCTAGTGTTGCAAATTTATTTTCTGTTGCTTGATTAACGCTGTGTTACTCTTATCAGTATTTCAAAAGAAGTATTTTTTTTCTTTGTTAATACAAGTTGAGACGCTGTTTCGAAATTTATTAAAGTAAGCATCGCGTGCCCTCACCAGAGAACTCGTGTAGGTCCTTCTCCGTGACGACGCTCAGCAGCAACCTCACGACGTCTGCCTGCTCAGCCAGCACGGCGTACCTCAGTTCTTCCATCTCCGTTATCACCTGTCGGGACACACATTTCGCTGTTTACTCAAGCGAGGGAGCAGATCGGGCGACACTAACCAGCGCACCTGTTGCTCTATCCCATAGATAGAGACCTGGAGAATTCGCGGTTTCATTTCGGGAAAGAGATTGGAATTCAAAACATGCTTGTTTATATATAACATTAACCTTTGGTCCACACGGTGTTTGATACCTCCTTGGAAAACGCTGGCCCAATCGTCGCCTTCCACCGTGACAGCAGACCAATGCACAGTTGACATCGACAAATGTGCACATAAGGCTGTAGAATCTAGCTTACAGGTTATTGAACTCGCGAATTTTTCAGGTCTCTACCTATGGAATGTTTACGGTAAATTCAGCACTTTTGAAAGCCATGCTTAAGATCTACTTGTATGCGCGTTGTGTATTCTTCCGCCTAATATAAAATTAACATAACTTCATCACCTTATTCATGCATCGGTCAAGTGAAACGGTGAAAGTATCAGAAAAGTGAATATTTTACAAATCTTCTCATTTTTACACTTCGATGCGCAAAAAAAATTATAAAACCAAATAACTAACAACACAAATGGTTGCCTAACACTTTTTATTCGACGATAATATGTGTAACTACTTACCCTCCATCGTTGCCAACTTTACTGGGTGCATGTAACTCAATGCACCCGTTAAAATATATGCAGGTAAGGGCAGTGACTTTTTTTTCCAAAGGTTGATTTCAAAAGTGCTCACTTTATCGTGAACAGCCTTTGCACGTAAGGTATGCAACGTTACCGCCGCTGCGCTGTACTATGAGATCTGTAACAGCGGGACTTCATGACATGCGATGAAAGCCTACAGGTTCAACTGCGTCAGTATGGTTTTAATTTTATTATACTTCTTAAGGAAACTGTGTTGGTAAGCGCTAAAAAATAAGATTTTTTAACATGTTCGCAATTCTTTCTCCTTGAATACACTTAATATTATACAGAATTATCTTGAATTACAGGTACAAACGATGTGAGGTGATTCCCAATGCAAAATGGGATAGAAAACATTATACGTTTTCACTGCAAAAAATGGGGTAAGATTACCTTACATGTAAAGGAAGCTAATTACCTCTACATGTAAGGTAAAATTAACTATTAAATGTAGAGTAAATTTGCATAACAAGTAAAGTACTATTCTCTAACCGTACGGGAAAAGTACATGACAAAATCGGGGGGAAAAATCTCATACAAGTAAGGGAAAATTGACTATATCGTGTATCGTTTTAATGAACGTAGCTTGGAGTATTAGTACTGTTAACTATTATCATTACCTGTATCACGTGACGAATAATAACAGTAACCTCAACACTAAAATCCTTTACACTTGCTGGTGGGTGGGCGCGAACTATGGGCTGCTATCACAACAAACCGATGCGCTATCCATTACACCACGACGACAGTAGAGCACCAACAGTAAATATTACCGTGTTAAAATGTTGTTTCTTCCACCCGCCCCCCCTATATATATATTGAGAATGCTGAAGAGATGCACGCGAGGTTCGGTACGTTTCCCATCCATATATGGGATTTTTCACTACCATGTGCGTGAATTTTACTCCAGAGTGCGGTAAGGGAAATTATGTTTCCCCCGCAAGTCAGGTAATTTTATCATTATTTTTTACTGTGAACTCGTGCAGTAACTTATGAGGGTGGTAGCCACCCTTAAAAATCGACATTTCAAATAGTTCTACCAGAAAATAATGAAACCTACATGAGATGAAAGAGCCATTCTGTGAATAATGTTTTCTTTAACCTAGATCTGAAACCTGCGAACAATTATGATGTACTATCATCCCCTACATTGAGACACATTGGTAGGATAATAACATACCTCCCCCTAGTGTTTCAATGTAAGGGATGTAGTACACCACAACTGTTCACAGGTTTCAGATCTTGGTTAAAGAAAATATTATTCACAGAATAGCTCTTTCATTTCATGTAGGTTTCATTATTTTCCGGTCGAACCGTTTGAAATATTGCTTTCCAAGGGTGGTTACCGCCCTTACGAGTTACTGTACGACATTGTTCGTATAATGTTTTCTGTCTCATTTTGAACTGGGAATCACCTCACAGCGTTTGTACCTGTAGTTCAAGATCATTCTGTATAAGCAAAACCATGCGACCTTGGCTAATTGGTGTTTACTTTCTCTGGCAAAAACTCGAATTTACAGAACATTTTTTTACTGAGGAATGCGTATACAGACAAACTACTTCACAGATAATATCTTAGTGTATAGGACCAGTAGTCAAGAAAGAGAGCTTTTTTTTTTTTGTTAGACCAAGGGCCTGCCATTATGCGAATGTATACAGGTACTAGGCACCACGGTGGTGTAGTGGTTAGACTACTAGCCTCCCACCTAGGTGAACCGGGTTCGATTCCCGGCGGGGTCGCTCTCGGAATCGTGCAGGACATTGCCGCTGGTCGGCGGGTTTTCTCGGGGGACTCCCGTTTCCCCCGCCCCTTCATTCCGGCGCTGCTCCATACCTCGTTTCACCCTCATCAGCTTTTAAGAGCAACGCAAATCTCTTTACAGCACATCTTTACAGGTACTCAAAAATTAATATTACGCGAAATACTTCAAGTAAATTTATAACTACTTTGTTTCTGCGAACACTACCTTAATGTAGATAATCTAGCAATTACGATATAATTAGGAAGAGGGGGTTAAAACTTATGTGGATCACTGTAAAATTTAATTAAACTAGGAAGAACTAAGCGACGTGCACAAAGATTTCAATTAATACTATATTAATAAGCCTGCTTCTGTTAGTAGGAATCGAAATCGAATTGTACTATTTTTTTCAAAACTAGTAATTATTTCATAACTAAATTCAATACATAATCTGACAGCTAAAAAAAGAGTAAGAATTTTAAAAGAAAAAAAGCCATGATTTCACGTTGCAAGTCCTAACTTTGCTGAAATTAGCGTTATATAACGATTTCAGCCTTACTGCTTCGCTCTATGGTTGTAAATGTAATAAGAAAATTAAAATGGGGCGTATAGTCACTCCAGCACCGAGCATTTTACGAACACCCACAAAAAAAATTGAATTAAACTTTGCACTGAAATAATTTACCTTTAGACAGTATGCCTTTAACTAAATGTAAACATCGCAGTTAACAGAAATTTTAAAGCAAATTAAATGTTATGTTCACATTACAGCAAAACCTTGAACTAATGAAACATACTGAGAGTTATTGATGAGTATAGACTATAGTATCCATTTTAAATTACACTATGTAAGTAAATTTCATATTAGTTCTAAACAAAAAATCTACGGTGAATATGTTTTTTTTTTTTTTTTTTAGGTTCCCCTGTTTTCCCTGATGCTTAAAAATTCACATTAAAGGCTGAGAATTACGCACATAGCTACAACTTGAACATTAAAATTAATACAAACTAAAGTTTTATAAATTCTCGTCAGAAGCAACATTTAAAGACCACGTTCTTCCTCTCTCCTTTCTTGTTCGACTGGTGTGCCTAATATTGCAGCGTGTCAATTATACCTGTGTTGAAAGATGACTGGTAATACATTTAAAGCGTCACTGACGATTGCTATTACTGTCTTCGCTTTACCATAAAAATGTAACATTTACATTTAGCTTTACCTTCAAGGTAGGAAATAAACACTTAAAGGATGCACTTAGTATGGTGCCTTTAGGAAGCCGACGATGTGGCCTCTCTCAAACTCATCCAGTTGAGGAACGGTTTGTCGATGCGCTTTCGGGACTCTTGCTGGTCACACTGCCACTAAAGCCTTGTTCAGAGTCTTTCAGCTATGAATGATGGAAGGACATGTATGTCCCCCTAGTGGCACATCCGCGCAAGCAAACCTCATTAAACGGAAATGGGACACATGTCTGGCGATGACGATTCTGTGTAGCAACCTTCGTTGTACTGGCGAGATCCATTCATGGTGATCAAGTTTTTTGCAAATGAGTGTTTATGTAACAACGAAAATAGATACACCTTCTTATATTAATGTTTTATTTATATTTGCCTACATGTATTATGTTCATGATTGACAAAGTAAAGTTCCTGCATCAAGGTGATGTAGTGAAATAACCGGTGTGTTCGACACATCCTTGTAACGAGAAACATAAGCGTTGTTACAGAAACACTTAATTGTTGGCTATCATTTTAATGGCAATACGCAGCTGTATTTG
This sequence comes from Dryococelus australis, assembly GCA_029891345.1. Classification (NCBI taxonomy): domain Eukaryota; kingdom Metazoa; phylum Arthropoda; class Insecta; order Phasmatodea; family Phasmatidae; genus Dryococelus; species Dryococelus australis. The sequence goes on along the minus strand of CM056993.1, from coordinate 304,620,532 downwards.
TAAAAAATAACTTTCATGGGATCACTTTCCGGTATTTATGGCCGCATACGTCTGGGATTATGCGTACACCTGTAATTGTGACTGCGACTTCCCGTGCAATCATGTTCTGTGCGTGTCGATGTACTCCCTGGTTTGCACCTCACTTCAGTCTACTACGATTTTTTATAGAGTCCAGTGTCTCACCTGAAGAAGGGGACAGACCGAAGGCTCCTAAACATCGTCAAGTAATTATTATTGTGTTATAATTTTTTCGTCGTTTTGTGTCCTCTCTGTTGGTTTATTTATTCTTTTCTCTGGTTGGTTTTTTGGTTCATGTGTTGTTCGCATATTGTTGAATTATTTGGGTTTATAATCTGGCAAGGAATACTTTTTTCTGACTTGTGTTTCACTGTGGTTTTTGTCCTATTTTTGTGTGTGATTTTAGTTTTTATTGTTCAGCTGCGGCAACCGATATTGTTTTTGCACTGTTTGTTAACTTGTGTCGTTTTTTCGGTTTCGTCATCGCGTTGTCTTTCTTTTGGTTTGCTTTTGCTGTCTGCCCTGGTTTGTATAGACTAGCCACGATAAAGTGAGCACTTTTGAAAGCTTTGAAATTTGTAATAATAGTGACTAAATATGTTTTATCTTATCCTTAGACATTAACTTCCGAGTGTATTGGAATATACACACTGTGTTTAGTACTTGCATGGCAATATTTATTTTAATAGGTGGATAAAGAATAAAGAATGGCGAACTGCTTATAATTACAAATTTTCGTCCGTCTTAATGTAATTTTAATTATATATGTATACGTATGTTTTCTTTTGACAAAGAAACAGCTTTTCCTAATCATCTCTCTACGGTGTTATAAAAGGTTTTTTCTTTTTAAATTTTTGTCTTGCTGAGTTCTATGTGGGGGAGATTTTTATTTTATTCAGTCTCATGGTCGGCAATGGACACAGTTCAATAATACCAAAATAACATAATCTTCGAATTAACCTCGAAAATACATGTCCGGTAGAATACCACATGCTATAACTGTATTTCTTAAGATTTAATAAAATAAAGAATATCGATTTTATAGCAAGTTGATATGCATGCAGTAACTGAAAGAGAGAACAGTGAAACAAAGAGATTTAAGACTTCTGTAGGGTTTTGCATTACTTTATGTACAAATTTGGTACTAATTAAAAAATATTTTTAACTGGGTCAAATTTTTTTTAGTAAAATTTTTACCGAACAATTAATTGATATATAAATAATAATTAAATAACGAGAAATTGTTTTGTTTGCATTATTAATTAAATTATACAATAAATATCAATTTCAGCAATACAAAAGTCGATATATATAATATATATTTATATTTATACTTACACATTAAACTTAATAAGCATCGTTAGGAAAAGGTTTTCATCTTGTACAGTTTAAATTGTCGAATGAAAAATGTAACGGGGAAAGTAAATGTGGTTGGTAGGGTCCAGTAAGAAAGGTAGGTTGGGGGATGCTAAGGTAGTGATGCAGGGGGTTGTAAGAGGCTTGCAAGTTAAGGCTCCCGCCTGCCTAACCGATGCTTCAACTGCGTTGCAGAGTGTTTGAAATACACGTTTTTATACAAAACTATTGAACATGCACCCAATGTGATGATCTACGGAAATAACACACACTTCAGACGAGAGCTGTCGAGTACTTTCAAGACGTCACGCACATTAGAAAATCTAATTCAGAGCACTTTAACATAGCTAAAATATGCTTCTTCGAAGCGTTGTATCTCGAAACATATGCAACATATACATTCAGAAGTATACAAGGACACAGTATTGAATCTTCCTACAAACTTTCCACCAATGAAATGTCCCATATGTACGCGCAGCACGACGTGAACATTGCAAGCCAGTTCAGAGCCTTGGCTTAGTGGTGATGGCGGCACTTGATGGACGTAGCAGAGTCACCCTTATCAATCTTGCGCTTCTCAGTCTCAAACGCAGAAAATAACTCCAGGTAGCCGGGGACCTTAACGCTAGCCAGGATACCGGGAGGGGGAGCTCCGTCTTCCTTTAAAGTCAAACCACAAACATCCAAAATATATCTTTGTTAGATTTTTTCCAGCATTTTAATTTTTCTTAACATTTTGTCTACATTTTAAGTTTCATTTTTTTTTAAATTTACATATTTTTAATTATTTTAACAACTATTTCTTTTCGATTTTTTTTTTTGCAATTTTTCTTAAAGTTTTGTTTTTCAAGGTCATCCTAATATCATCTTGAGGTCAAATTTACAGTCACTTGGGGTTTAAATTATACACATCCAAACTGGTTACCACCCGAAGTCAGTAGTACGGCACCGCACACCACCTACAAAATTGTACTTTCAGAATAACCATAATAATTTTATTAACGTGATTTACATAGTTCGAATAGCAACATCAATTTTGTCATACCTGCCCAGGAAGACTCACTGTGACATCTTAGCTGGGTATATTGTATGGTGCTGCGTAATTTCTTAGTGCGCTGCGAGTGAGTAATTTATGCCAAGGAATAACCAGAAAGTAAAATAAAAGTTCAAATCTAACGCAAAGACCAAACATCTACAATAGAAGCAGAAGAGGTAAGAAGTAGTTGCAATGTTAAGAAGCCTATAAGTTAAAACTGCATGCTAGCATGAACTGTGGAACAGTGAAACGTACAGCGTAGTTGGTTAAAGACGATGGACGAAATGATAGATGAAAATCTTTGTGTAGCTAAATCAACACGTAATGGAAAAGTCTGACAGACGCCCTGTGCTTAGTTATTGTTATTAGGCTATAAGTGGTTCAACGTCTCGAACTTCAATCTTACGAACGCTGGTTCCATTACCAAGGAAGGTGAGGAATTATTTGATATACGTAAAGTTTGTATTTTTGCTGGTATACTGTATGTCGCGCACTTCAAAACCATATGCGCGAGAGCTTTTAATAGTCCGTCGAATGAATACGGGACACTGTCTCAACAACATGCGTACTACGAAAATATTAATAACTAACTAAATACGCAATTAAAAAAAAGCTTAAAATTGGAACTCAAACACTTACTTCGTATATGAAATAATCTGGATACCAGTTGAAGCGCTAACGCATAGCGTCTTAGACTACACCTGCAATAAGTCAGGGAAATGAAACTGTCTCAGGCAACGACCAAAACCACAATTCGCACCTGCCAACTAACCGAATTACCTCTTCAGATGAGAACTGCTCTAAACAAATTAAGCGCGACGGATCCTGCAGCCGAGGTTTACAGCGTCGCGCGATGCAAGTTTCGGTGTCCTGCTACCCCCTGCAGAAAAGAGTTTCTGAATGCACTCCGATATACAGTCAGATGCACAGGATATGTGAACTCTCGTTTGAATAAATCGTTGCTCTCTATCACGCACAATCACATTTTACTGTAGTCTACTACGCATACACATTGTTATACACGGCGCCGTTGCGCAGCATCTGTCGAAAGAATACGTGTGTCGGTGCAGTCGTAACAGCAACTTACCATACATGTGTGTATTGCGTGTTGCCTACGTACGAGGCACTGTACCGCTGCAGCGGTATCTAGCGTAATCTTCGTGGGTATTTCAAACGTAAACGATGGGTCCCAGGTAGTTGCAACAAACGGACCATTTTTGTTTCGTACGTCATACTGCTCACAGACCAGCATCCAACGTTCATAATTCCCGGTGGTAACGAAGTTGCCGGTAATATGAGGGTGGTCACACCTGTTATTTTCATAACGGAGAGTGTTATTAATTTGAGCTTTCTCTTAGTTTGAAGATCCTGATAACGTAAAACAATTATTCGTGAGTTGTACTTTCTTCTCACCTGATTTTCGATATTTCGCGAAAATACATTTTCGGGGACTTATTTCGCCGTTAATATCTAGTTCAGGTACACAAAGTGTCCTACATATTTGCCACTTGATTTTGCATGAAGAATTACGCCATGAACTTTGTTGTTCGAATTCAGCTCCAACCTGTATGTATAAATTATTATCAGAAGCAGGCAAAAAAAAGTTAACATTCATGTGCGCTGGTAACATTATTGAACTTTATTCGATACCTGTCTTATTAACAATTGACTGATGGTATGTCATCAGTTTTCATCTCGCATATTGTTAAAACTGCATCTGTCGGCCGACAAGAGAATATGACAGTTTTCAGACAAATATTATAAATCGTTAGTAATTCATTTCCCAAATGACCAACTTTGTGGCATATTAATCTTTGACGTGTGTACTGTATCTTATCTGAAGTAACGTTACATAGTACGTATCTATGGTTCGTTGAATCACGCTCATAAATTTTAGTGCGGCAATAATTTTCCTAAATACTTTCACTATAATAATTTAATGTCCTGAGTTCCGAAATATATTCACATGTACATATTATTTTACCTACTATTTACACAGGTAAATTTTATAACGTTTATACTCAGCCAATTAAAAATTATGTAATATTTAACTGTAAAATTGTTTTTATCGTACTATGTAAATGATTATCTCGTATTATATTTAATACAACCCTACTGTAAAGATATGACATAATAATACATGCATGCAACTGTAAACAAGGTAGTTTGATTAAAACATTTATTTTCTGGTCAAGCAAGACAAAATTTACAATATTATGTGCACTGAAAATATACAATTACAACAAAATTTATGTGCACATTTACTTACTGTTATATATAAAACAAATACCTGTTACATGTTTAAAAATACAGACTATGACCGGTATTCCAGAACGTTTTTACAAGGGTTTTGGAACATACTCAGTCATGTCCAAGCCTGGTCAGTATTTCAAAACGCTATAATGCCAGCTAAATGCTTATTCAAGTCACCACCGAAGCCTTAATATTAGGGCTCCGATTTTGGTGATTTATCCTTGGCGCAATCGTAAACATACGCATATCATTTTGCCGGAAACGGTAGCGTAACGAACATCCATAAACAATACGACGCGTCCAGATCGTCACGACATATTTGTCTAAAAATTAGGAAACCACCACAGTTTAGTTGTTTTATAAATAAAAGTAGATTACGACAAGAATATTGTGTAATATGTATGACATGTTAGACTTCCAACATATCGTCCAACACAGAGAAAACTATTCGTAAATGCAAAAACGCCTCGTAAAAATGAGATCACTACTGCAGTAGTGTGTGCGAAATGAGTTTTTTACTACTGTTAGTAACAATACCACAGCTGACCCGACTTGTATAAAACGAAAATTATGTACACATTATACACGGATCTGAACATAGTCATGAATGCGCATGTCTCATGTAACCGACAATTTTCGAAAACCTCTCAATTCGTCACCAATTAAAAATATTACTTTCTGTTGTGGGAATCAGACAGGGACTTGAACGATATACGATACATTAATATTTGAGTTCACATTCTCATGAATAGCGAAAGCATTCCAGCACACACATCATGAACATTATTTTATTACTTTTTAGGATCTACAGAGGAAACAGCACGATATATATATATATATATATATATATATATATATATACACACACACACACACACACACATACATATTCAATAAAGTTACGTTGATATCACTCTGCAAAGGTTGGCAGTGGTTTGATTTTTTTATTTATATTTAATTCAACGGTTAGAAATAGAACTACTTTCCATCCTGCGTCACCAACTCTATAAGATGCATGCCAGTCAATGTGTAATACTTGCAGGTAGGGGCAGTGACATTTTTCAAAGGTTGATTTCAAAAGGGCTCACTTTACCGATTTACCGAGAACCGCCTTTATGTGTGTGTCTATATATATATATATATATATATGCACATTGACTGGCATGCATCTTATAAAGTTGGTGACGCAGGATGGAAAGTAGTTTTATGTCAAACCGTTGAATTAAATACACATTAAAAAATCAAACCACTGCAAACCTTTGCAGAGAGATATCAAAGTAACTTTCTTGAATTTCTCGTTTGTTGGGTGCATGGTGTTACATTACTTTGTTGTTATATGAATACTACCCTTCGCTCCCTGTACCGTAAGCAAGGGGGTCAGTTGCACCTTGATAGTATACCACGCAGATACTGCAGGAGGTGCAGATATTGTCCGAGGAGAATTTTTTGCAACTTTGGAGGTGTAGATTTTTATACGAACAAGCAAGATTCTACATTTTGTAAGAAAGAAATCTCATGTTAAAAATGCTATGTGTTGATATCATTCTTGTTTCATTTTGCTTTGCAACGTTTAACTGTAGAGGCTGGTAGTTGTTGGGTTGAGTATCGTTTCTTCTGTCGGTCTCATAATATCCCGTGAATCTACTATAGGGTACCTTGATAATATAGACGTTGGAAACACTCTGTTATCTAAGAACTTTGCTGTTCATGAGATACCTCTTTAGAGAGTTCCGGTGTTAGTAATTTAGTCGAGCAACTTTAATGTATTCCCAGAAGAAGGTTGAGTTCAAACTCGGCGATGAGCTGTGATTATCTCGTAGATTGTTTGGTACAACAGGCAATTTGCGCGTATACAAACATATAAACATAAAACTGAAACTAATACTTTATTCCTGCAAAGACCACAAGAACTTCCAGTACCTGAAGTGTGTGTGTGTGTGTGTGTGTGTGTGTGTGTGTGTGTGTTCATGGATTAGCGTGTCGGGCTCGAATACAGAAAATCGCATGCTTGATCCTGGACGACTGCACTCGGGGTGGCATTTCTTTAGGTTGTTCCCCATCTTTACTCCTGACAAAAGTCAGTGAACTTCCCAAACGTGAACTTTCCCAACATTCACTCGTTTTTTAAATATCCTCACTTTCCTCGCCGCAAATTTGGGGATAAAGTTTATTCAAAGTGCTCACTGCCCTATACAAGTTCATACTAATTATCTCCAAAAGAAAGATAGGTTTATGAGACGACCATCCTGTAATGCCTGCGTAGCTGATGTGTCCTTTAAAACTTTCGAACTCGTTCACAAATTTTTATTTTGCTTGGCACCCTCACAGTACTTGGTAAGGATACCCGACTGTGCTAGGTTACTTCTCAGAATGTGACCAACCGATCTGAACCAAGTTCGGTTAGCTTACAATATCAGCATCAAATGCAAACGCTTATATCATCATTGGCCAGCTATTTCGGAAGATAGTGCCACATAAAAAAAATTAAGTTTTTACGTCATATTTCGTAGACCGCTCTACCGACTCTCGCCCAACGTGGCAGCAAGTAGTCATATAGTAACTCACTTTAAATAAATGTGATTTTTTTTTATACCAAGCGTATATTTCCAAGATTATAGCAAAATAAATATTTTATGTTAGAATGTCATATCTACCAAACCATTTGACACAGCCTTTCTCGTTGGTAATTTCTTAAGATAGTGCCAATATAATATTTCCGGAACTACTGTAAGGAGTACCAACAAATTAAAATTCTAATATTGCTGTTATAGTCTATTCGCAGTTTCTTCACACTTTTTGAATCAAACCTTCGATAACTAGCCCTATCTATAACGCGCTTGGTTGTTTTTTTTAATATGTTATGTATCACAAGCATTTTATACTTGTGTTAATATAAAATTATTTATTATTGGTTAAAATGAACTTTTGGTTGTATTTTATTTATAAATGAATTTGTTTAATTTATAATAAATACGTATTAAAATATAAAGAAAATATGTATATTGGTAATGACTAGTAACACATAGTTATTATGCTAAATATAATTATAGTGAGTGATGTACAGGAAGTAGAACTGAAGCAGGGCTTCATAAAAGTTGGAAATATCCGTGAATGAACTATACAGACAGTATGATGTAAGTAATTTCAACTGAATTAACTGTACATTTACTAAATATCTGCTACGTTTCGATTAACGTTACTTATTTTATTTATGGAACAATCGAAGTTATTTGAATCTAACTTGGAGTGCTTGCAGTTCTTCTTGTTTTCGTTAAATACACAAATTGATAACTTCCTGTGTGACGTGTTGGTATAAGTTTTAAGAACAAACGTCACTTCTCAGTAATTTATAAAACATCTCCCACATTTTTATACATACTAACAATTGAACACTTTCAGGACTATACTCGAGTGTAGTTTGGGCAAAACTTGTTTGAATATTTCATTCCACTTAAAACACAAAACGTGTCCAGGTTAACTTACATCAATTTCATATTTCATAAGGATTCTAAATGGGAACTAGCACAACACCAACAACGAACTCCGTAAATGAACGACACATTTTCGTATAGTAATGGAAATCAACACGATGGGATGAACATCTCGTTAGATACGAAAGAACATTTCGTTGGAAAACGGTAAACTCGGCAGCCGGCTAATACGGAAAGACTGGTGTCATTTTTACTGGTAGAATGGCGTTAAGTGACAGTGGGTACCAATAGAACCCGGTGTCCCTGCAGTGGTGTGGATATATATGACTAACATCTAGCTTGTCTTTAAAGTTGGCAAAAGTGTGTGCCGACCTTAAAGTGTTAATGCTAACTCCATCTAACATTTTTATGAAGAATTATTTTACTTCAGCGCACCAAAATTGAGTTAAAACAGTTTTCTTACCAGAGATAACACCGCCATTTTGGAAATAAAGTTTGTGTGGCACAGCTTTAGAAACGCGTTGTTATGTACTATAATATCTTAGGAGAGATTCAACGGACCACTATTAAATATTGCGACTAATTCCTTCCGCTTATATATTTCATAACGCACGTAATTCTACTGCCTGTATCATTGTGTGTCTACCAAAAAATCACTTGATAAAAAAAGTATACTGTTCGCTGTTTCTTCGCCCTTTTTGAATCAAACGTTTGAAGAATCTCCCCATGTATGACGTGTTTAGTTATTTCCAACCATGTATCGCAAGCGTTTTATACTTGTGTTCATAAAAGGTACTTTTTTTTTTCTGTTTAATTGAAATGTTATTCATATTTTATCTATAAATTATAATCCTTCATTTATAAATATTTCGAATAAAAGACAGCGAGAAAACATGTGTGTTGGTAGCGCCGCCTAGTGAGAAATAGTTTTTGTACAAAATACTGTTAAACCGAGTGCGCACGAATTCTGTGTTTGTCCTTTGCTGTAATTTTCTAGACTTAGTTAAGCTTAGTTTTCACGAGGCGGAGGAATATCGTGGAATTAGAACTTTAGCAGGGCAGAAAAGTGTGGACTAAACGTGAATGAGATAGAACTACTTACCTTATGTATCGGAACTCCGCTTACGCTCTCAAATTAATGTACACGTATAAGTGAAGGCCTATTTGTTATGCAGGCTGTTTGACTTTACTGTTTTGATGCGAAAAGTACTCATGATTACACGTCACAATTTACTGAATATGTACACACCCTTTCGATCTATTCCAGCTCTAGGTGGGCGGCTGTGTTTTTTCTGATTTTTTTTTATTACCAAATGTTACATACGCAAAACTCAACAAAACACATCCAAATATTTATCTCGCATATATCAATGTTATCAGCTGCATGTAGATTATTATATCTGTGGTAACTAGGCTACTTCGCGAGTGTTTGTATCTGATCAATCAGATAGCTAGAAAACTTGGGAGTTCAGCAAACACTATCGATCACGAGAATGTAGCTAACGTGCGATGTATAGCTGTTGCGTAGAACGCGTTTGTAATGGTTACCAGCGGGCCTGGTAAATTCTACGGCACCTGGTTAGATTCCTAGAAGGACTGACTCATTGAAAAAACATTTCATATTTGCATAATTCGCGCTCAGCCAGTGTAAACCACGCTTGTTAACGTTGTTCCAAATTGACACTCGCGCATATTTGCTCTGCGCTCGCAGCGTGACTTGGCCATTCTCACCGCAGTGTTTTCAAAATTCTCAGGACATCTTCTGGGCGCCGGTGTTCTTGACTCTTACAGAGCAAACGATTTCAGCAGAAGACATTAAATTTAAAAAAAAATGCCTCCAGTGTTGTGTTACATTAAAAATCGACACTTGTGCATATATTTCAAGGTATGTTCTCTGTACACAGAGTATGTAACATAACGGTTCGGCAGTATGCTATGCAGGTAATTGAAAACTTTATTTACTGATACAACTAAGAATAAATACACTAGATATCTGTACTACAATGTATTTCACCTTGAATAACCACCGATTTTTGTAGGATTAAAGGGCTTTACAAGTGTTTCGAAAGTTTTTCGTGCATACGTTTATAATTTGGTGTTAAACAGTTACAAGGTAAATAATAATATTAAAAATTTTTGAAGTAACTTTTCAATAATTTTAATATTGCGTCCTACTCGAACCAAAACTTGCGTCACACATATGCTTATTTCAGCATAATTTTTTTTTCTATAACAAAGCTCAGAAGAGACATGTCTTGATATTCAAATTGTGGTTTATGTTTCGAGGTCAAAACTAGGTAGTGGAGGCTGCTCTGTCACTTAAAATATCCGGGCACGAGAAGTTGAGTTTTAGTGAATTCACCTACATATTCTGCTGTACTATAAAAATAAAACGAAGAGTCAATCTTAGTTAGTCGAAAACCTCGTGGATGAAATTGTTAAGGCGACCTTCAAATTATAAGGTTGTCTGTTGAAAACCCAGCTATGTCGCAGATGTATGCCGTTTATATATGCAAGTGTGTGTGTGTGTGTGTGTGTGTGTGTATATATATATATATATATATAGGTTAAGTTACTTCAGTAAACAAGTCTCCGTCTCCAATCTCATCTGGGCTTGTCTGCCTTTATGAAATCAGAGGTTTCCCGAAACCCAGTAGAACGATAAACAAACGTATTCTGATAAACTAGTCGGAAGTAAAATAAACGCTAAAATGAGTACAATTTAACACTCATCAATCACTTCTGCAATTCTATCACAGTGACAAGCTGAAATGTAAAAAAAAAAAAAAAAATGGCGCACGGTTGTTACGAACATGTGGAATGCCTCAAAGTTGCGTTCTCAATACAATCAGTAGCTGAGTTGTGGTACGCAATAGTTACTTTCTGGAATAGGTTCTTCGCGGTAAAATCAGCACTTTTGAGGCCATATTTACTCATTTTTCTAGCTATTTTTTATCTTTTAACCACACTTTTAAATAAATATTGCTATGTAAGTAATAAACAAAGTTTCGCCATACTCGGAAGTTAAAGTCTAAGGCTAAAATAAAATATATTTATTTACTTATTCCAAATGAGGGGGCTTTCAAAATTGCTATAATAACGCGTCTTACTAAACAATCGAAAAAAAACGTGTTAAGTATACTGGAATAAATTCAACGCTAGCTATTAAGTTCTTTACTTCAGCGCACAAAAACCTCTCTTTTCACGTATTAGACAAAAATGAGTATAATATGGTATTTCCCGTTTTAACTTTTCCTAAAGAGTATCTCCGTGTTTGTCAGAGAAGAATTTGACCTCTTACGAGTTTCTAGCAATGGAAATAAATGCCGGAATGCTGAATTTTAGCCCATGATTAGCGTTCGGGGAATTTCATTTCGGCTTAACTTAAGGAAGTGTTCCCTAACATGTGTCTTATTTTTAGTTTACATATAACAACCCCACCATTATTTTCGCATTAGTCTTGCGTCGTATTTGTTTTCAGGTGAGCAATTATTGACAGAAATCTTCACAGAATATTGCAAATATTACCGGAGCATTAATATTTTCAAAACAATTTAATTCTCACGTAGTCGGATTGGTCTATCAGACAAGAGATCAAACGTTAGAATTATGGTTAAACTACTCTAGATACTTATCAGTATTGATAATTTCTTTCTGCGACGTCTGTTTGCACATGTGATATATTATATTTTAATTTTTTTTTATAAACGGGATAAATTACACCATACCTCAGAAGTGTTTTAATGTTTATTGTGATAAAAAGTTTTCGTCAGATATTTCTCATTTTAAGAAACATATTTTACCGTGGCATTTATTTACTTCTAAGACTGAGCCCAATGTTGCTCGGGCCACGTAAAAGCTAAAATTTCTGTGACTTTATAAACAAAATTCGTGCGCATTATAATTCGTTATTTCCCTAGTTTCGCCAGGATCTTACAGGAACACTACGGCATATCAACAATAAATTTCAAGAATGAAAATATTTTCTCTTTAAAGTTACACAAATTAACAATGCGTATTTTAGATCTCGTGCATTTGAAATAACATTTTTCTGGGGCAAAATCAATACATTGGATAACGAAACCTGCCAATTATGTAATCTGTACAGTACAGTATGCGTGTTCGGCACAATGTGGACCAACAGGATGGTGGTAAGTGACATCAACTCACTTCTAGCACATACTAGAACGTGTAGATTTGTACAGACTTTAAAGTGTTACTTTCAGAAAATATATAATTGATACTAGATTTCACTTGTTATGTGTTTTCTCTAATTTTTAAATTACTCGCAGATTCAAGAATGCCACTGGTGATATTCCGAGGAGCAAAAATTATATTTCAATTTTGTTTAGTATAATGTAAAATGTAATTATTTTAAAACTTATTTTAATGTTAAGTTAATATGTTGTTTATAATTCAAATATTATGGCTGCACAACATACTAAATTGAACAGCGAAAGAGATTTATTATTCTTATTAAAACTTTAAATAAGCTACAATTAAATTATTATAGTAAGCGAGGACAAAGATTATTGCAGGACAGAATTCTTTTAGACGAAAGTTGGTATTTGAAGTATGAAGTTCATTCATGGTTACTTCCAACTTTTGTGAAGCCCTGAAAAAGTTATACTTTTAGGCTATTCCTCCGTCTAAAGCAAAACAGACAAAAGCTTAACAAGTATAGAAAATTACACCACAGGGAGAACGCACAGCATTCGTGCTCTCTCAGTCTAATAATATTTTGTATTGGAACTATTTCTTACTATGCACTACCGACACACATGTTTTCTCTGTGTTTTTATTAGTATAACTGTACACGAAATACAATAATTGACAGAAATATAAAGTAAAGTTCAACTCGACCGAAAATAAGTATACCTTAATCTTGACAGAACTATAAAACGCGTCAGGTAGCTGACATATTTAAGAAATAATCAAACGAATCACGTATAGGGTGATTTTTCGAAGGCTTACAACGAAGATACCGCGAACAGACTATTGTGTGAAGGTGTAGTGGATTTGTGGTTTCTCACTTTTTTTAATTAAACATTTTAAAAAAACACACCATGTATGACGTGTTTGGTCGTTTCGTAACTATGTCATATATCACTAGTGTTTTATATTTGTGTTAACATAAAATCACCTTATTACTACACTGAGTGCACAGGGGCCGCGGTGTCTGAGCGGTTAGACTGCTCGCCTCCCGCCAAGGCGAACCGGGTTCGATTCCCTGCCGGGTCACTCCGGATTCTCGCAAGTGGGAATGGTGCCGGACGATGCTGCTGGTCGGCGGGTTTTCTCGGGGATCTCCCGTTTCCCCTTCGCCTTTGCATTCCGGCGCTGCTCCATTCTCACCTCATTTCACCCTCTCAAGGCCTCGACATTAACGGGCCTAGCCTACCAAGTTGGCAGTCGCATACTTCGATTGGGGAATCAATGTTAAACTAAATTCTTTCTCATTGCGTCAATTTTAAAGATAACAATTAAAAAAAAACATGTTGACGAGATTTGTTTTAAAAAAATATTTATCCGTCTTTTACTTTGTTATATGTAAATTTCAATATTCACGTTTTATAAAACAACATATTAAAAAAATTATTGGCAATATATTTTAACGTAGCATCATTCCCTAAGATATTTGCGCAATGAGAAGGAATTTATTTTAACATTGATTACCCATGTGAAGTTCGCGACTGCCAGCATGGTAGGAAGGCCCGTTAAGAGCGGCCAAATCTTTCAGCCCAACTCAATTGAGTGCGCACGAATGAGGTGCGTTGGCCCTCTGGTGTAATTTTCTAAGCTTTGAATGCGTGAGGTGGAGGAATATCTTGGAAGTAGAACTTGAGTAGGGATTCACAAAGGTTGGAATTAACCATGAATGTGGGCTGGCGTCACCAAGGAGCTAGGACGACTTACCTCCGGCAGGCTGAGGCTGCCCCGGACCTTCCTCGCCGGCGCCAGCTGCACCTTCCTGACGACGGCCATTGCCGGCGACGACTGTCGTCCTTCTAGCCCCTCCTCTCCTCAGACGTACGGCACCGACGTGTGCCTGCCACGGACTGCCAGCCCGGGTCTCTCCCGAGATAAGTCGCAGCTGGCTCCAACCCGCCCCGCGATAAGCCACCACCTTCTCCCTCCTCCCACGGTAACTCGAGTGATCGAGCCTAATTCACACGTTCGTCCGCTGCATCAGCACAGACGCCTCCCTTGAACAAGGGAGTGATTAAGGGGAATGGTGTACGAAAGCATTATATTTACCCGCTTTTCGATATAAGTCGTTTTTCAAAGGATCTATCGAGTGAGTGAAGAGATTTGGGCGGCTCTTAACAGCGAGGTCTTGAGATCCAAAGAGGGTGATTGAAGTGAATATGGAGCGGCGCCGGGATGAAGGGGATGGGGACACGGGAGATCCCCTAGAAAACCCGTCGACCAACGGCACCGTCCTGGACGATTCCCACCCGGTCGGGGATTGAACCCGGTTCGCCATGGTGGGAGGCGAGCGTGCTAATCGCTCAGTCACTGTGGCGGGTTTATCGAAATTTTTGGTTCGACAAGACTTAAATAATAATTTGCAACACCTTTTTAAGTTATTAGCTCATCTCTGCCTTCGTTTCTTATTTTCCTTGCAGGTTCGTTATTGGTTGAAAGTCATTCGGGGCGTGTCTAACAAAATACAGTCCAATGGAAGCACAAGCACACATGTACACGTGAATGCAGTTTAACTTGTCCTCAGATGAATCCGCGAAATTTCCGGGTCTCTGCCAATCACTTAAGAAAAATAAATAAATACATAAATAAATAAAAGGTGTGGTAGCTAAAAAATGTTTGGTTGATGTTCATACAAACAATATTTTTGTAATAAACGAAAACTTTTTTTGTACCTACCGAAAGGGGCTGCTGAGACCAAACGGTTAACTATTTTGTCTCAGCGCTCCCTGTGAACTTAGCGTAGAATCAAAACGTCATTGCAGATATGATGGTAAAACTTCATGCCACAATTATTGCAGTTATAGGCTGTTCACGGTAAAATGAGCACTTTTGAAAGCCCTGCTTAAAATTTACTTGCATGCTCGTTGTGTATTCTTCCGCCTTATGTAAAATTATCGTTTTCATGGGTCTCACCACTTTATTCATGTGTCGGTCAAGTGAAACTGTGAAATAATTAGAAAAGGAAAATTTCACAAATCTGCTCTTGCTTACACTTCGATGTATTAGAAAAAATCAGAAAGGTAAAGAAATAATGTAAATAACTATAAATGGTTACCTAACACCTTTCATTCGACGTTATGATATGAAACTACTTTCCCTCCATCGTTACCAACTTCCCTGGGCGCATGTCACTCAGTGCACCCGTTTAAATATATGCAGGCAGGGAGTAGTGACTTTTTTCTAAGGTTGATTTCAAAAGTGCCCATTACATCGTGAACAGCCTTTAACTAGGAGATGCTGAATAATGTGCTAGGTAATATTCTAAGGCGTGCGGCCGCAAGCCAGCGAATGGACGGAGGACACTGTGAACATCTGATGTAAATCCCGCCCATCTAACAAAGTGTTGTAGACTCCTACTGTGGACCGCTACTTCGGCTCTTATGCTTGTACTGTAGAGTGATGTGTATTAACGTGCACTGCCATTATACGATGTATGATAAGTAATGCTGACTTCAAGATATTTCATTACTATATGCGAGATTTTTCAACGTTGTTACCCTGCCTGCACTACATTATTGTAGTGTTGCCGGTTCCAAGTCCGGATGAATTGGGAAGGGCAACATGCGACTCATATGTTTCATAGTCGATATGCAAAAGTGAAAAGAGGCACTAGGATAAAAATACTGTAATATATATATTTTAAATACTTAAAAACTAAAAAATTCTTATTGCATGTCTATGACTATATGGAAAAATCTTAAAAATAAGGCTGGGATAGTAAAAAATGTGTATGCAAGTTATATCTGAATAATAAAAGAAATTTCTGAAGAAAAATTAAAAACAATACCATTAAATAGTAAACTATTTAAAAATTATGTAAGTTAAAAACTGATAAATAAGAAAAATACTTAAACAGAAAAACTTAAAAAGAAATGTATTTAATGAGAGACAAGACATTCATTCGTCCGCATACGCACAAGCTATATACTTGTTATAAACCCTTGTCCCAGCGCATGTCACGATAGCCGAGTGGCGTCCCAAGGTCTGGCAGTTCGATCCCGCACTATTCCAGATGGTATTTTTAGTTAAAAAAAAAAAAAAAAAAAGCAGGGCCCCTAGAGGCCACCTCTAGAACCAATACGGCAGCCGAACAAATGTGAGTAATCAGTCCAGCGACACCAGCCCTTCTAGCAGCAGCCGATGTGAACAAATATGGCAATGTAACGACTAATCGAACAAGAGCGACACCAGCGCTCCTAGCATGCAACTCTAGAACTAATATGGCATCTAAGGGAGGTGAAAGAAACATGAGAGCCCATGTAAACAAAGATGGTGGTGAAACGCATACGACAGATGTGAAAGTCAAATTACAAACAAAAAATAAGAGGGTGGGGTCATACGAATGTATTAACAAATGATAAACGAATGTGAAAAACAAGAGAGAAAGACAGAGAAAAAGAGAAAGAAAGAATACAAGAGAGAAAATGGGAGCACTCAGAGAAAACCCTCGGAATGAAAGAGAGGCAACATGGAATGATAGAGCATGAAAAAGACATACTGGCTACCAAAATTGCAGTCCAAGACGGCAACATACTGGCTACAAAGTTGACAGCGTACTGGCTACCAACATGGCGGAATATAATATGGTGGTCTGCCCCCCCCCCCCAATCCCCTCAATCCGGATCCGTGGATCCGGACCCTGTACCCTGGCCCAGCCTTCCCATTTGCCTACTACTTTTATGGGACAAGTGGAATCATGGAATCACACGCTCACTGGCTGCAGTTCCCGTGCCACGCCACGTGATGGTGATAAGTGGACGTCGACTCACTTCTAGTACATACTAGAACGTGTATATTTGTACAGACATATCATTTAACACTCAAAGATTATTGATAAAAATATAAAATATGAAAACGTAAACCTAACACTTACTACTTATGATGACAACACAACCTCCGATTTGGGGTTATGCTGCGTGTCGTGTGCAGCTCTGCACGTGCATGGATTGCGTTGCATTTATTTACAAGACATTCTTTGTTAATATACAAGATGATAATATTAATTCACCCATGAACAAAATCATTTAAAAACTAGTTATAATTATTTGGGACATTTCCAGCACGTGGTTAATACCTTACGCCATACATACGTGTGGTTCATAAACGCTGTATCTGAACACTGGCAACATTCTGTGTTTTACTGGACCTAATACTGGTTGGAATTCAAAAATATTGTTGATTTAATATATTGTGCAGACACGTGTAAATAAATAGGGACAAAAATGAACAACGCTTCACTCTACACTGTGCGCCTCGGCACATGGTGGCACTGTGTGTCTTTTAGAATTGGCATTGCGCATAGCAAACAATAATTAATTACAGGAGAATCAAAACAACACAATCAGCACTGTAAAAACCCTCTTAAAAATAGCACAACACAATACAGTGGATCGCGTGGGCGGTAAAAATATATTTTACAAAACCATTCGAAAATCGGATACTTTGCACTAAGGTACTTGGTGTGCCGCACATCACTTCACATGTGATTTAAAAAGGGGCATTGCTATTGCACTAAGGGACACTGATTAAATTAAATACATAACAATATACTCAAAAATAATAATAGCAAATTAAAAAGGGACATATAGAAAATTGAAAAAATAAATAAATACACATTTTCATTCGACCACACTGCAATAGTGCACTCTTGTACATACACATGGGTCACTGGCTTCGGCTACAACTGCCCACACTTGATGTAGGGGTGACTTGTAGTGGCTTTGCTGGCGAAGTGGTGAACGGGCCAGGGTGTAATCCACATCAATATGTATATTTGACTTGCAGAAAAAAAACTATATTTTACGCTAGGTGAACACTTTACTTTTGTTGCAAGCATTGGACTGCCAGCTGGACAATGCTGCTAAAAAGGTGTGAAGCCAATAAAATACTTAGGTAGATATTTGACGTGTGCCACGTTCCCCTCTCCCTAAGTCTGCTCGTCCAGCGGAGCGCTACATCGCTACCACAGCAGGGATGTGCACTCTACAGACGTGCAGAGCACACCAAGTGTTTGTAGTGCGCAACGAGTGCAAGTGTAACCTAGGGCACGCCAGGACAGCGCAAACGGCGCCTGCCCAAAAGAGAGAACAGGAAGACTCCGCGAGGCGGAGCGATACGAAAGGAGAACCTCGCAATGCACTGTATAAAGGGCTTACAGCTAATGCCGTCTTGGTTATTAATTTTTTTGTTAACAAAGAGTTTATTTTGTTGTTTCTTTTATCCTGCCAGTGTTGGGTTGTGTTTCTCTGCAAGTGTATGTATCACCCCCATTGTTATGCTGTGTCCATATTAATTTCATTAGTGATATGTATGTGCATATCATCCAGAGTCAATATGTAATTTTTGTGTGCCATGCAATGTTAAGTTTCAGCAGGTAGTGCAGGGGTTCACGTGTCATGCAGGAAATAGTTCCGACCTTGGCGCGCAATCCAGCCCTCGCCCGCTCGCACACTAGGGAGGGAGTTAGTAAGCGCCTGACGTCCATCGAGGGTGGTTGCGTGTGTCAGCGCATTCCGTGTTTCCCGCTCACCGGACGGCATGCATCTTTTGAGACTGATCACTTCACTACAATACCTTGATTATTCCATAACCATTTGTTTTCTCGCCGCCCGGTACACCACCCTCACTTCCCCGTGGTTTAGCATCGCCCAAGGAAGCTTAAATCTTCCATAAGTTTTCTGTATGATGCAAGTCTATTTCACAATGTAGCCGCGATGACTGGCCTAAGTCATCCAAGCAAGTGTTAAGTGTCTTCCTGAGAGGAGTGTTAAGTAACCGAATAAATACACCCAGAACTCATTAGCTATTAAGTTATTTTGGTCGCCGCAAGGTGCTTAAGGGTACGGGCACTAATAATACCTGCATTCAGTGCAAGTGTATTTTCATCAGGACTTAATTCCAATGCAAGTATGTATCATAGTAAGTGTACCATGTTATTATCCACATCGCGAGACATAAACTTAATTAGTAATTTGCCACCAAAATATCACTGCAACAGAACGGCGTGTAATTAGCCAATTAGTCACCGTTAGGAAACACCCAACAATAGCCTTAACTTTGGAGATGCAAACTTCGACAATTCTACGGGAATTTTCGTCCGGGTGTACGGCCAACAACCCTGAGGTCATCTAGAGTCATCATGCTACAGCATCATCCACCATTTTGGCATCGCCTTGACGACGCCTGGAGCCTAGTCGGGTAATTCCATCATTTCCACAGACCTCACACCTCACCGCCTCTGAAATCCCATTCAACCCATTTCCATTCCACGAGATGCCATCCTATTCACGCTTCCTCAGGCAATTCAATCACTGGGGAAATAGGGGCAGTGTTTCCGGGTGGCAAAATAGACAAGGTTCTTGTAAATTACGTTACTATTGCGAAGTTAAATGATTCGTGATACAAAAGTTGCACGCCGCCCGAAGTGCGACACGAACTGACACCTGTGAGTACTCGTAGACTATTGAATACCTCGACGTGCCGCGTGCCGCAGACTTGGAGGGCAATGCGACATGCAGAGAACTATGTTTTGTGCACACTCACATTAAACACAATAAAAACATTACTATACACTTTCAAAACAATGGCACAATAAAATACTTTGCATTAATTAAATCATAAACATGGTCCTTGCATAGTTGTGAGAATGGAACGAGGATGAACACGTGAAATGAAAACACATAACTTTGCAATAAACATTAAAATAAACATATAAAGACTAAATAAAAATTAGTAGACGTGTCTTTTAAGTGCTATTGCTTAGGGTTCATACGGTGTGAGCTCTTAAGTCCTTTATGGCGCCCTTCTTCTACACTCTTTGCACTTCACTACATTATGTTGCACTCCATACATCTGCTGCACTATTGCACCAAAGCACTGCTGAGTAAAACACTTTTATGTGCAGATGCCTTCTGCATTGGTATAGAGGTGCGCGGTTGACAAACTGTCTGGGGAGCACAGATGCTGGAATGAATAACCCCCCCCCCCCCTTTTTTATAGACAGTTTACAGCCATGCACCGCTAGGCACAACAGAGTCACTTCCTCGTCCCCTGATGCGTAGGCCATATGGCCTACGGGCCTCTTGCCTGACCTGTGCGCCAGTGGGTCGGCCACTGCTGCTGCTGTTGCAGGCAACCTGCCTCAGTGAGGGACGATGTGGCGCCATGCACATCAGGAATACCCGTGGCAGCTCTGGCCGCTAACGTGACCGGTGGTTGCAGAACGAGCTGGTCGACTCGCTGCCCTCACTACCGCCATCATTACTGCTGCTCTTGCGCCTGAGGGTTGGTGTATCACCGCCTGCCGGGAGCAACCCGGGAAGGCAATGGCCGGGGGGTTCTGATCACGGTGTAGTGTCCTCCGGCTGGCAGCGGTACTTGTGCTGCTGGCCAGTTCTAAGTGGCCACCCCTGCAGATGTGGGTGCCACACTGTCAGGAATTGCGACGTCTGCTAGGGGGGGTTGCCCCCAGGAGTGCCGGTACCCGTGATAGCGCAGGAGATCGAGTGGCGACACTGGTAGGTTCCGTGCCATCGATGACACCAAACCCAGCCTTCGGACAGGCCCTGCAGGTCATCAATGTGCCCGGTGACAGCGAGCCTTCCACCCACACTGGTAGCCTTCCTGGGTAGGTGCTGATGCACCTTCCCTCCTCTCTGCTTGCTTTATGGAGCTTGAAATCGAGGTCACCGATGTACTTCACCGGGCCACCTCTTGTGACTGCGTCGGCGATGTTACATTCTGACAGTGTGATGATGACCCGGTGGACCCTGGTGGACCTCGATGTATTCCGGTGATTCACTTACTGTTTGGTGAATAGATGATGGATGACGTGCTGTTGTCTGGGTGGCACGGCGATCTCCGCTTATGGTGTGGTGTCATTCGGCGTGGTGATGGTTGCTTGCCGATGAGGGATGGCGGGAGGTTTGAGCTGCCCTGCCCATTGCACCATGATGAAAGGTGTTGCTTACAAATGTGGGGCCACGAAAGGAAGGGTGAAGAAAGGTGACTCGCTGCTCACTTCCTGCCGCGAGGCCGATCGATAAGTTGGGGCCGAACGAACACAAGCACACATAGCTGGCGACGTGCACACTGTCAGCCCAAAACAACAGGCGTGAGTGACTTGCGAAATTAATGTAATTGCCGCGATTTGCAATGTCTTGCCAGGTTGAAACATCACATTGTTTTGAAAAGTCACGATGTTTACACTCGAAGCATCGTGCTGCTTGGCCCTGGTGGCTCGAACACTCGCTTGAATTTGATGCGCAGACACATGCGTTGTGGCCACGTGAGAATGCGTGAACTCTGTTTACTATCAAGGAACAGTACACTAAGTTCACAAAATGCTGTTGCAATACGGCGAACAAGTACACAGTTTTTGGCAAGTCATTTTACTGCCGTTTTGAGGTGAATGTTACTGTTTTCGCTTGTGTTGCTGTTATTGGGCGCATGGAGCATGCTCCATAAAAGAGCGGCGTATTAAACTTACTGGGCTGTGGCTGTTTACATCCGACGCTCGTATGTTGTGGCATGTTGTGATTTCACACACGGGGTTGGGGGGGGGGGTGTTAGAGTTATTGAGATCTGTTGAAACGAGGTCACTGCTTCAGACAGGTCAGTGGTGACTGAATAAATTCATATTCGTTGCATTGTTTCACTGTCACTCACGTGCGCACACTGTGTCACTGGTGATCTTGTAGTTTATTCTCGGCTGGCTACGGCACCCACTGTTCCAGTGGTGCCATGTTGCCGGACAGTACCTGCAGGGATGGGACAGACATAATGTTTCGCCGGCGAACCACGGTCTGCTGCAATGCTCTGGAATGCGGCAGGAGTTAGCTTGCTGTTGCTTGGACGCGTGCACTGCCCCGATGTGTAAGCTGCAGCCTGTATTTATCGGTACAGCTGGCCACATGTCGCATTGTTTACTTCCACCGATGTGGTTGTGGCAGAGAGTCGCATCACACTCAGTCAGGACAGCATCTCTCCCATTCTTCAGGTGTGCGGTGGCTGCCAGGATGTGTGCTAGTACTGCAAGCGTAACCTGCTCGCCTCGCGGTGGTGAAGTTGGTTTGGTTGTGGCTTCATGTGTGGCTGTGTTGACTACCAAGGCAGTTTCTGGTTGCCTTTTGTTCTCCTGTTGCCAGTTACTTATAGTTGGTTATACACAGCTGGTTGATGGAAATTATCGTAGTGGTTGGATGGACTGGTAAGGTGGTGTGACAGTTGGTAGCATTGGTTGCAATTTGAGTGGTAAAATTGTAATGTGGAAGTATGCTGGCATTTGTAGCAGGTAAGAGGCGGGTAGATAAAATTGGTAAGGTGCTGGGGCTATGGTTGGCGGTTATGGTGTGGATTGGGCACATGGCGTGTTGTTCGACATGAACAGAGCATTCCTGTATGCTTCTGTGACCATTTGTACGACATCAGCCATTTTGTCGCATTAGTACACGACAGGGGCGAATGGAACAGCCCGGAGTACGTTGGTGCAGGCCACCGGCAATAGCGAGTAATTTTCCCGGTGACCCAAGTTGTGTATCTCCAGATCGGCCATTTAACCTATTTCTCACAAGAGGTATCTCTGATGAGATATAAATTAGCGGACTGGCAATGCATCCCTATGAAGCCACGACCGTTAGGCGACAGTACCATTGGTGGGAGCGTGATAGCTGTCCGTACAGCAGTGCAGCACGTTCCCCCAGTTTAGTGTGTGTCGGTGAGCTCGTAGGCCAAATTACGCGTGTAGTGACCAAACCGTGTGCATCCAGGCAATAGCAGAGCCAATCCCTATATTGTATTAAGACGCCATCCGCGTGGCTACAAGTGTTATATGAATCTCAGTGGTAGAAAGTGTAGAATGAAGCTACACTTACTACACTCTAGCATTCAGGACGCAACACATCATAACCACATAGCGTCCGTCATAGAGGAAGAACTGTACAATGGAGCAGTCATAAAGTAATGGCATTTTTTGCAAAGAGATGATGTGAATTCACAGGATGGGTTCCGAGTGTCCAGCAACCCACGGGCAAATTGGAAGTGCATAAAGTAGAGATTTGTGGTAGGATATTTTTCATCATTCATGCAAACATCATCGTATACATTCATCATGTTGTACAATACTGTTACAAGGGCGGCTGCATTCCCGTGACGTCATTTCAAACTTTGTTAATTTAGCTTTTAGAGTCGTGGGAATGTCGCCAATATGTTCATAATTAAGTTCAACGTGCAAAAGGTCAAGCGCGGCCATCAAATCACCATCATCGTGTAAGATGTGAAAGCATAATGCACTAAGTATCCATTTCTGAACGTGCCTCGGCTCTTCGCGCGGGCGAGAGCGGGTAGCGTCCATTGTCTGACCCATGCCATCAACCATTAAACATCTTTAAGGAGCGTGCTCCCACACGTCCCTTTGGTACCTCAACTTTCAGGCGTAGTCATTTAGTTTATCTATAGCAATCAGTAACTGGAACCTTTTGCAAGCATAATAAGTACCGAAGGGCCAACTTAAAGTAACTTTCGCAACTTAAAAACTTACGCACGCACGTGCATCTCATTACCGTATTGGCTATCGGCGAGCCATAGCGCCGAGCCCACTTTATTACGTGTACGCATTATGTCAGTCAAGTGTTGTGCATCTAACGTGAATAAATATGCCTGAGAGAACTCCAGCATTTTATTTCATGTACTACCATTAGCTTAGCATCGGGCACGGCGTCCTGAAGACCGAGCAG
Source organism: Dryococelus australis (assembly GCA_029891345.1). Classification (NCBI taxonomy): domain Eukaryota; kingdom Metazoa; phylum Arthropoda; class Insecta; order Phasmatodea; family Phasmatidae; genus Dryococelus; species Dryococelus australis. The sequence continues at coordinate 304,596,497 of CM056993.1, read as the reverse complement.
AGTATGTGTGCTGTAATATGGGCCCAGCACCTCATGCCGAGTAGAAGCAGTGTTAATGTAAACGGTTATGTAAGGGGACCTATACCCTTGCGCTTTCATGGTGGTAAAAACCACCATTTTTAAAGACAGTGCCGGTAAGTGCACGATAAACACAGCAACAGCAAAACAGCGACTTCAGGGAATCCCCCGTGGCCGACGGGCCACACCCCATCATCACTTCATGCTCTCGTCTGAGCTGGCGTGCCAGGCAAAACAACAGTTTTCCCCTTGTCCGAACAAGTGGACAGGGAAAATTACGGTTCTCTGAAGGCCGCACATGTCATGTTGTTGACATTTGAAATGTGAACGCTGTGGGCATGTGACAGCTGCTTCTTGACATTTGCAACGGAAGTACGATGCTAACAAGTGAACTACCTATCTCGCACCGTCAATCTCTCGCCATGTTTCAAACACTGCTCATGTACCAATACTGTGCAAATACGGCACATTGCCGTGTTGCTACTGTCAGTTCCGGTACACTCTGTGCTATTGCATATTAAAATGCTGCACAGTATTTGGTTCTGGTAATTTTGTATGTTTGAATTTTGATTTTGTTGTTGGGCTGAAATTTCAAATCTGGCATTATTGGATGTCATCATTTCCCCTTTAATTTTCCCGGAGCTGTCTATGCACTCGCGGTTATTCGTGACGTGGCTGAGGGAAACGCTGGGCTTACGATCACATCTGCAGTGTAGAGTGCCTAGTTACGGTGTGGGGTCAGCACCCACTCACATGACCCGCTGCCCAATCGATCATCCCCAGCTGGTGTTGATGCTGTATCAAGGGGGGGGGGTGCACCCTCCTTTGTCCAGCACTGGGAATGTGGTGGTTGGCGTGGCATCGCCTCGTAGTTCAAAGATGGCCACCTTCCATGCACGTGCTCTGTCCCATTGTTCCAATGGCTGCTGATGTGGGATTTGGCACGCTTTTACCATGCTACATGGTCCATAGTGCCAGGCATCTGGAAGGTGTCAGAATGCAGTTGTTGGTACGATGCATCATCCCTGATGCTCCGGCTGAAGTCGGGGGAAAGAATTGCCAGAAAACTTGGCAGGAAAATTTTTGGCAGGAAAATTTCGAATGGTGGAATTTTGGCAGGTTTTTGGGTTCGGATGCTACAAATTTGCTTGGAAGGAGAATTATGCCACACAGAAGTGCGACAATTGACGCCGGGTGGTAGGCTGTCTAATGGTAAAGTGGAATTTGAGGGGCGGTGAGTCCATGATTAAGAATTATTAGAATAGAACGATATTGCATGACTAGGTGTCCTATACCACCGGAGGTGGTATCGATGTTGTTGTAGCTGGCGACTGAAGAAATTCTCAGGGCGCTGCTGTCCGTGCGCCCAGACGTAGATTTTCCTTCAGTCCAAACTGTACCTTTTACTGAATTAATTATGATGTTTCCTAAACGACAGGCTTATTGAAGGCTGACCTACATTCCTTAAATAATATTATCCAGTTATTTTCACTCTCAACTGACTTGAATAAAGTAAAGAGAAATTTGGCGGGCTTTTAAGAGTCCTGTTATCTGACACGCCAGAAGGCTCAGCGAAGAAACAACATATGTAGTTCTTACCAGACATATAATTGACTTGCAGAAAAACACTACATTTCACTCTAGATGAACACTTTACATTGGTTGCCAGGCTTGGCCTGCCAGCTGAACAATGCTGCTAAAAACGATGCAAAGCCGATAAAATACTTAGGTGCAATTTACGCTTCCCCAGGCGATTCAAACACTGGGGAAGTAGGGGTAGTGTTTCCGGGCGGCAAAATAGACAAGGCTCCGGTAAATTACGTTACTATTGCGAAGTTAAATGATCGGTGAAAGAGAAGTTGCACGCCGCCCGGAGCACGTGGACACCGAAACGAACCGACCCCTGCTAGTACTCGAAGACTACTGAAATCCTCCACCTAGTGTGTGCTGCTGACTTAGCAGTCAATGACATGTAGAACTATGTCTCGTGCACACTTCCATTTAACTGATAAAAACATCAAACACTTTCAAAACAATACCACACGTGAAATGAAAACACTTACCTTAGCAATAAACATTGAAATAAACAAACAAACGTTGAATAAAATCTGAGTTCCCTGGCTTAGTATTCATATGGCGTGAGCCGTTAAGATATTTTGGGAGTCCTACTTGTACACTCTTTGCACGTCACTACACATTGTTTCACTCTCTACACCTGTCGCACTATTGCACCGTAGAACTGCGGAGTAAACACTTTAGAGTGGGGATGCCTGCTGCGTTTTACTGAGGTGCGAGGCGGGCAAACAGCTGGGGAACAATGACGCTAGCACGTTCAAATACAGCACTAAGAACTATCGTTGGTTAGGGAAAAAAAACAGAATGTGAGAATCACGAAATATTAAGGTATGCAAAAACGGAAAAATACGTTTCAAAACGCATTCATTTTAAGGCTACCAATTAAACCATTTTTGTGTGCTCTTTAAGCAGTAGTGTATGCTGGCATTTGTGAGGGTGTTTTAATATTTAATTACATGTGTTTATATTAAAAATTATAATTAAAATTTCTTAAAAATAATAAATAGATATTTTGTGATTTGCGAACAATTTTTATATGTGGTTTAATATCACATTATTTCGTGGTACCAGCTGAATACATGGGTAATTCGATCAGACCTAGGGATGGCCAAATTACCCTTTAAAATCATTATCATTATCATGAATCGAATGGAATCAAAACGATCCAGCACTATGTTGATTTTGCTCTTTAAAATATATTATATAGATGTGACTGAATGATTGAAACATGTTTTAAAAACAAATAACTCTTCATAAAATACAGTATGCATGTTTTAAAAACCAAGTAAGTGTTGTTCTTTGTTTATGTACTTCGCACCAAAAATTTCTGAATGTCAATATTGCATAATATATTATTTTTCTATTTATTAACATATTTTATCAGTGTTCAAGTGTTGATTGTAGAAATAGTATGTCCATTTTAAACATTAATTTTGGAATAACAAATTCTCACTGTTTATATAAAAATGTGTTGCCGCGATTGCTAAACAAGTGATTGTTGACAATGTCCGAATTGAAACTTACGAAATGGCAAATTACAAAATAACGAATTTGTCATTTCGGACACAACCACAGACTGGGGCAGCGAAGACCTACCACTTTAAAATGTGTACAAGTTGGCCATTTTATGACGGTAAAATATAAAACAGTGTAGTTAGAGGTACAGGGATACCAGTTTAATAACCAGCAATACGTTACCAACAGTAGCAGTGAATACATAGCAGCTATATTTATGCCGCAATTATGTTACAGCAAATGACGTAAGTGTTAAACGAATGGTGGAAATAATCAGTGCAGTATACTGTCCGTACCGTCTAGCACTCGTGCACACACAATTAATGATACCACTTTACATAGGGCTGTGATGTGCACCAAAACCCTGTGGTACTGGTGCAGCGATGCAATGCAGTCCTGAACAGTAAAACACATGGCACTGGAGGCAGTGAACATGGAGGCTCTGGTCACCTCCACATTGTGCATTCGCCGTAGAGATATTCTTTAAACACAGTGAGTATATGGTTGCGACACCCCGCACATTTCGTTGTCACTTCAATGTCGGAGAACACGGTAGGGTACCTGATCGACATACAACAAAGTAGTGGTTGGAAAAGTTTCGGACCACTGCATCTGCGATGGATATGAAACGCATACGAAGGGCCAAAACCATGCGAACGTTGGAGAAATTGAACGTGTGCGAATCGCAAGGGTTTGCAGTAACAAACTTTCGGTGCAGAAGCATGCTACCGCACTAAACCTGTTAAATAGATAGTAATGGTGGATTTTGACTTCCGACTTTAATTTCCACCCATACAAAATCCACTTGGTATAGAAATTGTCAGACGGAGACTTGCTGCACGCAAATAGTTCTGTGAATCAATGCTGGACATAGTGAACAAGCAACCTGATTTCATCCATCGCGTTATCATGTCCGATGAAGCAAATTTCGAATTGTCTGGTTGTGTAAATAAACAAAATAGTAGACACCGAAGAGATGAAAACCCACAACAACTGCATGTCAAACCTCTTCACAGCCAGAAAGTGATGATTTGGTGCGGAATATCGGTCTTTGGAATTATTCAACCCTTCTGAGTTAAGGATGAAGATAGCCGTTCAGTTACTGTGGACTCTGAACGATATGTGTGTATGTTGACTGAATGTGTGTTTCTTGATTTATGCAGCCTGGATACACTTTATTTTTAACAGGACGGGGCGACAGTGCATACCATTCGTCTCTCCATGAACGCTTTATAGACGATGTTTCAACATCGCATACTGTCCAGATTTGGCGACATTCCTTGGCCAGCCAGATTACTTTACTTGTTTGCATGTGACTTCTTCCTATGGGATTCCTCAAGAGTAAAGTATTTGCAACACATTCAGCTGACATCAACGTTCTAAAGCAGTAAATTGTTGACGAAGTTACTGACGTATCAGAGTAGTATATCAAGGCCGATCATGGACCACCTCACATTTTCATAGAAAAAAAAAAACAAGCTTTCCACCCTAAAAATCAAGTAATTTAATCGTTTTCAAGCATCTTTTTCATGTTTCTTGAAAGTATTAATTTTCGATCCTCGAATACAAGCAAAATTATGTAAATTTAAGCTAAAAATAAAGCAAATTTGCCATTTTTCAAAAATTATGGTGCACTATTTGTGCAAATTAAAAAAAAGCCAATTTTAAGCCAAAATTAAGTATATTTTAGCCAAATCAGCAAACTTAACAAAATGAAATATGAAAACAGATAATTCATAGATTTCAATTAATAGAATTTATACATTTTAAGAAAATTCTGTATCATGCAGGAAATATCATAGAATTTATACATTTTAAGAGATTTTTGTATCATGCAGGAAAAATAATGGAATTTATGTTATTAAGAGAATTCTGTATCATGCAGGAAAAATGATAGAATTTATATTTTTTTAAGAAAATTACAAGAAACAGTCAAAATTATACATGAAATTAGATAAAAAAACAGCCAAAATCAAGAAAACTTGTTATTTGTCTGAAATAACAATTTGCTATTCTCAAAAACAAACGAATTTAAGCCAAAAACAAACAATTTAAAGCCATAATCAAGCAAAACGATCATTTTTACAAAGATCGCCGTGAAGGATTTAAGCAAAAATAAGTCAAGCAAATTGTAAGCCAACATCAAGCAAATTTTAAGTCAAAATAAAAACAAAGTCGAAATCAAACTAAGTCAAGTCAAGCATAATTAAGTCAAACATCATTTTTCTTATTATCTTAATAACTTCATTTTTTTATAAATTAAAAATGGGAACATATCCCTCTTGTGAAATGGAAAATAATACCATATGTAAGCAATGTAAAAAGTATAGTGAAGTATTAAACATAGAATGTTTCCCATAACATAAACACACAAAATATAAGCATATTAACACCTGTAAAAAATGCTATAGAGAATATTTTAGAAATCATTATAAGTTAAATAAATCACTATGTGAAAGTAGAAAATATGCTTAGGTTCTTGTTATTAAATTTCAGATATTCCATATAAAAAAATATTGGCGTTGATTTCTTGTGGCACCTATTCTGTAGTTTGCCACCCACAAGTTTGATTTGGGGGGGGGGGGCGAATGCCCATCCTGCCACCCCTTTCCGACGCACCTGCTCCCTAGACAAAAATCAGAAACGCCTTAAAGTCATTTCCGGGTGCAACGAAGCATTGTGACGGGCCCTCCAAGGCTATTTCCGAGAAACTGAACTTATTTCAACTGCAATATGTAACAGCAGGCTAACGGCTGTTAACGATAAAGTGAGCACATTTGAAATAAACCTTAGAAAAGAGTCACTGCTTCTACCTGCATATACAGTATTTTAACGGGCGCACTGCGTGACTTGCGCCCAGTAAAGTTGGTAACGATGGAGAGAAAGTAGTTCCATATATTAAAGTCTAATTAAAAGTGTTAGGCAACTATTTGTGACTACAGAAATAATTTTTCTTTGTTTTCAATTTTTTTAATGCCTAAAAGCGTAAACATTATCAGATTTGTAAACTATCTACTTTTTAAAATAATTTCGCAGCATCACTTGACCGACGCATGAATAAAGTGAAGAGGTCTATGGCAGTGTAATTTTACATAAGGTGGAAGAATACACACCGCGCATACTAGTATATCTTAAGCAGGGTTTCAAAAGTGCTCAGTTTAACTTGAACAGCCTACATCATTACACGCGATGTAATTCAATGGATTAAACTACAGTGGCACGTTGTACTTCTCTCGTGGGAGAGCCCTAAAAATGTTATTTTCAAGTAAATTATTTTTTAAAAATATACTTAATAGGTTGAATGTACAAAGTGACTGTTGTAAGTAATAATTGTTTTCACATTTTCTGGAGGCACAGCCGTATTCCCCCGGATGTTCATATTACGCGTACATGGCCCAACACTGATTTTCATCGACAATATTTTACTACGGGGAGGCACAGAAACAATCCCGTTGTTGCTCGTTTCTGAGCTGTAAAATATATTCGTCACTCATTATTGAAATTTCTCCTCTGACACGGCGTAGTATAAGTAGGGATAGGAAAAATTCGCGTGTTCAATGACCTGAAGGCTAGACTCCACAGTCATGTGTATGCTCGAGCCTCAGATGTTTGTTCACTGGCTGCTACCCCATGGAGTAGCCAGTGTTACTCCACCCCTGGCAGTATGGCACTCGCTACTTGTTTCCCTGCAAGTCTGCTATTGGCTCAGAGCCGTCCAGGGCGTGTCTAATAAACTGCGATCCAATTGCAAAGTCAACTTCGGTGTACACGTGTTTGATGTCTATCTTGTCCTGAAATTAACTTGCGAAATATTCCTATCCCTAAGTATAAGTTATTACTCAGATGGAAGCATAACTGTAGTACATCTATTGAGCAACTTTATTAGTGTACCATGTGGAATAATTGAGATTTATTGTTAATTATGTTATGATATTTTGTATGAAAGAAATAGCAGAACGAAAAGTCAAATAATAAGCGTATCTAAAATATATAATTAAGTAACATTCTATGTATTAACAAAGTCGCATTTTTTAAAATTAAGAGTTGGATGGATCCCCGCGTTTATTAAGAAATAGTTGTTTGCGCGAATACGCGTATCTCGGTAAATTAATGTTCTGCAAATACGACTTTCTGTCAGAAAAGACAAAAAGCAATTATCTATGCCCCTATTTTTTTTTTTTTTTACTTTTATCATATTTAATGTATTCTTGGAGAAAAAATAATTGTTAAAATGGTCAAATATAGCATTTTTAAAGCTTGCCTATGCAGTTTCCTTAAGCGGTAAGAGAAAAGTACTTTATACGGGCGTAGTTTAATCTGTGGGCTTTCATCATGTGTTATAAAATCCCTATGTTACAGATATAATTTGCACAGTACAGCGTCACGACGGAAACACTGCACGCCTTGCGCGTAGGAGCTACGAGGCGCTGGAACTGCGTGTTAGTGTCGCCCGTATCACACCCTCGCTTCTTGACCTTGGACGCGAGGGTCCGTGCCACTCTTAATACCGTACTTAAAGTAATGGCAAAATATATTACGTATGTGATACTTACAGGATGGCGTAAAACTCTCGCCCTTAAGTATTCCGCCTACCTGCATCTGCATGCAGCGTTCGAGGACTCGAAACGCACGCGTTCTAAGAGCCAACTCTTGCGCGCACACTACTCACTTCATCGCCTCTACGCGCGAGAAGCTGAACTGGCGAGCGGCCTTGCCGTCAGAAAATCGCCTTACCGTGGCTTTCAACGACTACCCTACATTTTTATGGCATGGCAATAAAACTTAAATACGATGCTGGTAAAAAGACACCTCTGACGTTTCTGCATAGAAAATTTGGTGGCGAATAACAGAGTCTGAAAACAACCTCCGTAGCTGTTTTCATGCACACAAAAATTATCCCTGGAGTTAAAAAAAAAAAAACACGAAACTCGTCTTGTGGGTACATAAATTTTATTAAATGGTTTTAATGTTTAAACACTGCTGAGAAATATGCAACCTTTTTAAATCACGTGTTTTATACCAAACCTATGCAATGTATTTCATGCGCCAAGCCGGAGACATTAAGCCCTTAAGCAAAATGTATGTTCGAACAGAAAATAAAATGTTTTGGGAATAGCATTTTTCCCAGGAAAGGTTAAAAAAATAATTTTATACGGCGTCCACATTTGTCACTCTTTATTTAGGATTGGTGTAACATAACCTGACCACTTTACTTATGGCTCAGCATTACTTGTAGTATAGCTCTAGACTTTGTAATATAGCTGTTTACAAAGGATGTTAATTTAGTTTGATTTATTTTTAGACAGGTTAGTGGGTGCCTCTGTTGTTTAAGAAATATGTTTGCACTTAGTTTTTCTACATATTGATAACGTTTCACTCGGATTCTGGCACTGTTGATGGAATTTTTGGAGTTTTCCCATGGGACTGATAATTGCTGGGCTTATCATTTCGCTTTGTTGAGATGCTTTTAGAAGTTTTAAATATTGCATGTGCTAAAAAAATTATGGTACCGCGGCGCGCTATTGTACGTTTTCAATTATATAGTCGTATCTGTAGATAAATACGCTGATAAAAAAAATTCAGATATGAAAGTTTGGTCACGTTAATATAAAGTATCGCGACGTATATGCCAAATACGTATTTCCAACGCTACACTAGACTATTGAAATTATAAAATGTTGTAAGTATATTAAAATTATATTTCCTCGGTTATAGGAAACATATTGTATATTTAAAAGTTAAAATAATCGTGCTTTGAATATAGATAAAGGACAATTTTGCGAATATTAAAACGAAATAAGGCATCATTTAAAGTAGCACTGTTACATCCGTAGCATAAAAATTGTAACGTGCAATTATTACTACGTTAATTTTAGATGAGTGAATTAGTCAACCACGTTAGCACATATAAACAATAAAGGATACACATAAGACCTGTTGTTTAATATTGTTCAGCATTTTATTTACATGTGTCTCAGAGGTTAATCACAATATTTGGTGTTTGTCTGGGAGGAACCAAAGTAGCCTACAACACCACAGCTGTGACGTACTTGCAGTTTACTGTCTCCTCCTTGGCTCGCCTAATTTCCGCACACACACACACACACGCACGCACGCATACACACACACACATACACTCCGCTGCTGGCAGGTCTGGGTAGCACCAGGTGTAACCAGATTCCTAAATTGCTGTCCACTCAAATAGATTTGCGATCCCCTCCTTGATACTTTATCCACCATTTATACACCTTGTAAACCAAGCGGGAGACAGAAAATTCTGTCATAAGTATATGCTCGATATGCAGATGCGTCAAACCACGGCGACGTTAGCTATCCACCCCTCGAATAAGGGGACTCCGTTGTTGTACACCGTAAGAAATTATTCGCAAATATACCATACCAGCGTATAAGCATAGTGAGAAAGTGGGAATAGTAATTTTTCCCCAATACATTTATTGTAGTGTTCCTACATTTGCTGAGGAAATAGTCAAATGCGTAAGGGAAGTTCCCAATTTTGTATAGTAGCGACGCTAATCATTCCTATACATGCAACTTGATGTGTGGTACTATTACCATACAGTGTACAGGTTAAAACTTACATTACAGTTTAGAAAGTTAACCAGAAATTATTTACAGTGTAATATGGGTCTCATTGTAAGCCTATTATAACTTTTAGAAAATTATAAGTTATTTGTAAATCTTTATTTTTTATTTATTTTTGCAAAATGGAAATGAAAGTCTATATGTTGGCAATTTATAATTTTGATTATTGAAACATAATTATAGTCGTTGAAAAATTCCGAATTCTGCTAAAATCTCTGTAGGTAAAGGCTGTTCACGATAAAGTGAAAACTTTTGAAATCAACCTTAGAAAAAAGTAATTGCCCCTGCCTGCATATATTATAACGGGCGTACTTGGTGATATAAGCCCAGTAAAGTTGGTAACGATGGATGGAAAATAGTTCCATATCTTAACGTCAAATTAAAAGTGTTAGGTGACCATTTGTAACAACTTAAACCATTTCTTTCGCTTGTTACGTCTTTTAATATTTATCGAAGTGCAAAAAAGAGCAGATTTGAGAAATATTTACTCTTTTTTACAAATAAAACCTAAGCAGTAGGGGCATGACGATCCTATATACAAAGGGCTGAGGCCTTTATTGATTGACCTTATTAATTTGATGTCAAAAGGGCTAATCCTTAATCGGATCTTACTCCGATCAAAAATTGCTAATAGGATTTTAATCCGATGAAAAAATTTTCGTTGATCATTAATCAGATCTTAATCCAATAGATTTTTTAAAATTCAATTATTAAAATCGTATGAAACTATGATTGAGCCAATTAAAGTAATTTAATTAATCAATCAAACATTATTGTGTGGTAAGTGTATAGTTTGTTGTACTTTATTTATTTTTCTTATTTTCCTGGGTGGGGATAAGCTCTGGTAGATGTTGATGCTCTGAGCTTTGGCATCGTACTGAGGTGTGGTGTGTTGGAGAAGGGGTGTATATAGGGGAGTGATGTTGTCAGCACGACGATTGGGATTCGACTGAGGGAAATTATATATTGTATAGGGTACATATGAGTTGATTTTCGTGCAAGAGTGGCATAAGTGTTTTTGTGGGTTTGGAGGGGGGTATTGCTCGTAGACGGTGTTGGTAGATAGGCGACTTTGTTAGATAGTATTTACGTCGTGTATTATTCCAAATGAATAACAGAAGTGACGTAAAACACTAGAGAAATTCCGGAGTCTTTAAACGAATATAACCGAAATATATTTCAAATGAGTTCTACGTATCAATATAAATAAATACACGAGATAAGTATAATGAACACAACTACACGAATAACCTTGTCTCATAAAGAAACAAATGCTAAACAATTACAACAATGTGAGTCTCGAGATGTCATCAAAGAAAATTAATTAAATACCTACAGCAAAACAAAAATACCCCTGTAAATTAAACAGCAGTCTTCCTAAACACAATAAAAGATTTGAAAACACGTAACAAATTACACTACTAGATGCATAAGAATTGTGCATATATCTTACATGATTTTAAAACACGTCCGTGTGCATGTGAGACTTGTGAATGAATAATGTCAGTATAGGATTTGCGGACTCCTGTAAGCTGTTTCGAGTGCCGCTTGGCAGGCGATCTATGGCAATAAAAGCTATTCGTTTATGAAACTAAAAAAGCAGATGGTTCGGTTGATAAAAGATATACTGACCCAGGTAAAATTGTTATTGAAAAATTAAGAATTTTGTGGCCTATTGTTGAATACGAAGCTAACACATTAATTGCAATCAAAGAAAAAAATATGTACAAATCCCAAAATTCATATTGGTTTTAAGTATTGACAATTTTTAGAAAAAGAAGTACCTGCTGGGACAACTGCTTTTAATTTTGATATAAAAGATCGGTTTAATAATTTGCAATTTGACATACCTGATTTTGTAATTGTGGATTTCCAAACTAATAGAAAAAATCGCGCTAAGCAATATGGGCATGCTTCAATGTTTGATCGTTGTAATCTGAGAAATATTTTTGTTAAAAATGGTAGAAATGAAATTTTTCCAAAAGAAAATTGGAATCTTGATATCGAAAATGATCTTTGCCTTAAAATGTTTCTGACTTTTAATGGTTTTAGAAATTCCAGAACAAAATTAGATACTATATACAGAAATTATGAACTTCATTATAAGCCAACTACAAACTATTATGGCGATATCAATTATTATTCATTTTGGGGACGAAGACCTTTATATGTTATTGACTGACTGTATAGAAAACCAGCAGTAGTTAAGATAAAGCAAATATGAAAATTAGTGTAGATTTTAAAAAAGCCTTTGAGGGTAATACAATTTCTAATGTTGTTTTAATTAGCCAACGAAATTTCACTTCTGATTATTTGAAAGAAAATGTCACTGAAGATATATAAATTTTTAATTTTATTAAATGGATAATGTAAACGATTTTACAGAAACAAGAAATTGTTTCGATATTTCAATACAATTTTTTATATATTTGGTTGAGTTGTTTTATCGAATAAAAATTTTTTTTTTTAATCTAAGTGAAAATTTTCTTTCTCTTATGTTTATAGGTACACTTTTTTTTATAAATCAGTAGAGGACTATTGCAGATATTGGCGCAACTCAATAATTTAACTAAAATTCGCACAAATTTCTCACTTTCAAGCATTAATTTCCTCGTATCTTCTGAAAACATGGTACATATCTTCAGTTTCACCCCCAAAATCAAGATAATATGACCCAAATCTTCATTCTCAATCAAGCGCACTTTTTTTTAAAAAACATACTTTGTTCACTCTTTGATAAGTGGTCCATTTTCAGGGTGAATGAGGCTAAATTTAGGTCAAAAAGGCAACTATTTACTTTAATTTTGAATAATATCACGATAAAAGTATGAAAATTCTTGGAATTTCATCAAAAATGGGGTGATTTAGGTCGAAACTTAGTCTTTAAAGAACCGCACACAAAGATTGAACACAAGTTGAAAACGGATTTTGATTTTGATTTGCGATTTGAAAAATTTGACGGGGGAATTAGAACTTTGTTTGAATTTAGATTGAAATTGGTTGAATTTTAGTTAAATTATTGAGTTTCGCCAATACCTGCTATAGTCTTCTACTTACATATTAAAATATGCATAACTGCATGGCAGAAAAAATCTTACAGTTAAGAACATAAATAATAATTCATTACTATTAAACATGGGCAAATATCTGGGTGTATTGGAAATAGTATAAGGGCAATGATTCTAAACTTGTTTTGCTGCTGGAAAGCGATATACTGTATATTTGGGTCAGTAAAAGTCTTGGATTTGTCTAAGATTAATGATACGATAAAAGTCTAACCTAGATGTCGAGTTTATATCTGTAGAATGTAAACTACTGCGACACATATGCTGCATAATATTTGTAAAGATTGGCGTGATAAGTGTATTCAGGTTAAGGTTTAGAGAAAGAACATGCATCACTTAATCTACACCTATGTACCGACACGAAGAAATATTTTTACTAGGCACATGTTTGGCGATAGGCTAAAAATTATATATTTTTAAATAATAACAATTTTGATTTGGAAAATATTTGTTTAGATGCACTCGTACATGAATAGTTATCTCATGTAATTGAATGGTCAGATTAGCTTGTGAGATCGCTTTCCTATATAGTAGCTTGGGTGTGTTTTCGTGTTGCAGTAACCTCCCGGTTTTCAATGAAGATATTCTGAACAAAATATTTGTAATGTAAATCTTTTGATCTTATTTTAATATTCGAAGTAACGTTTCTAAATTCATTTATCTCATAAACTTGTGGATTGTGTATTTGAGATCTAGTTTCTTAAATTTACAAACAAATGCTATATATTTCGACAAAAGTAATATATTTATCTTCATTGCGTTGCATAATTTTATACTGATATTTTGTTACAAAAAATATATAAATAACTTTACTACTTAAAAAAATTTTACTACAGTTTGTTTCGAATTATAAAATTATATACTTGCACTTATATAAGTGTTTATTCCTACATTCTAACTTTAGTAAAATGCATTCACTCAAGACTGCAGAATTCTCTAAAAAGTTAAGAGCGCACGGACTTCACTGGAAAGGAAAATAACTCATCGTTGTTTATTCTTCTCAAGAGAAGAGATGATATGGATGTGTGAGCATACTGACACGTTCTTACCGCTTGTTCGAAATATGTTTGCAGGAGCTTCGTTTACTTTTCCCAGCAAATTCTAGAGACGATAAAAAAAAAAAAAAATGTGTTCGACTGAACGCCTTTTAAATGCCATTATTACATTAAAGGCTGTTCACGATAAAGTGAGCACTTTTGAAATCAACCGCAGAAAAAAGAAGTCACTGGCCCTGCCTGCATATATATTTAACGGGCGCACTGAGTGACATGAGTACAGTAAAGTTGGCAACGAATGATGGAAAGTAGATCCATATCTTAATGTTAAATAAAAAGTTTTGGGAAACCATATGTGATAGCTTAAATTATTTCTTTCCCTTTCTGCTTTTTAAATGCATAGAAGTGTAAAAATGAGCAGATTTTTCAAATATTTACTTTCCCAATAATTTCACCGTTTCACTTGACCGACGCATGAATAAAGTGCTAAGGCCAGTGGTAATGGTAATTTTACATAAGACGGAAGAATACACAACGTGCATACAAGTAGATCTTAAGCAGGTCTTTCAAAAGTGCACATTTTATCGTGAACAGCTTATACCTCCGCGGCTGAGGTTACTAATATATCATCCTTAGACTGCGAAGGTCCTGATTCGAATCCCAGATAAGGCACATATGTTTCTGTCGTTTTTAACCTACTTTCATTGGAAAAATGACATAAGATCGTGTAGATAAAATCACACACGTTCACCATGATCATGATCACAACGTCAACATCTGTCATCATTCAATAAAACATAGTTTTCTCTTGATTGACAGTGATCACTTGATAACTTAAGCTATTTTAATTATACTTTCCTAAGGAAAGCTATGCTTACGAGTGCACTTTTCTGTCTGTGTGCCAGTGTGTTAGCATGTCTGCGTGTGAGTTTTTATGTTTGCCCCTTAAATATTGTGAATCCTTTCACTTATTTTCACCACTCTCAATATATATATATATATATAATTTAATAACAATACTCTACTTCTATCATTTTATACATTACTAGATTCTCATTTTGATTTTAAAAAAAGTAAGTGTTTTAAGTTTTTGGGTGCTATATCTCACAAACCATTCAACAGATATGAATCAAAATTTGTATATTAACAGTCCGCACAGTAAGAACCAAATTCTTTGGCATGTTTATTTAATGGTCTGCCATTTAGTTAGATATTGCCACCAAGACATTATTGCTATAGGGTTACACTATGTCCCATGAACTACTCAACCGATTGCTATAAAATATGATGTAAAGTTCTGTCTGAGTTGTCACACATGTTCTTTTTTTCTAAGTCTTTGAGTACACCGTCAAAAATATTTGCGCACGTACGTAGAATAAATTAGGTTAATTACTTATATCGGTATTATCTTGTTAGTTGTAGGTTTAAGCTTAATCAGTGCGTAAGCCTCTTCGAAATTAACCTAGCGTACATAAATCGGGGTTCTTCGTTGCCTCAGAAACAGTAAAATAATCATTATATTTACTATCACCTACGTGTCTCAAAATTCTTTCCGTGTGAAAAAATTCTAATTCGAAGTTTTTGTCTTCTTCAGCTGAGAGGTAAGGCATTTTTACGTACATATTATATTTTCAAAAATTACTTTGTGTATCTGTGCCGAAATTATTAAAAAGACTAATTGTTTCCTGTTTAAAGGCTAATTTATCATTTATTAAGTTCACTGAAAAGGTATAAACAAAGTTGCATCATTTCGGAAACAATGCAAAGTAATTACATACTGAGAAAATTAAATCACCATTCGTTAGAGTAACGTAATTAATGCGTTCCAAACCCAGAACAGAAATAGGGACATATCGCAGTTTTATAAATACCAGGACAGAATCGCTTGAATAATGATATTTATGGCCAGTCACTGTGTTCATTTGATCAAAGCCCACAGTTTTGAAAACATGTGGTGCTTATTAACACAATTACATTTCCCAGCAAAATTAACATTAAATGATTAATTACGAATATATTAAATTAAGGTGTAACTGGAAATTCACTGCGAATACAGCTGCGGTAGCAATCACAGGTAATAACAGTTGGTATGTTAACATAGCAAGTCAACTAGTTCGCAGGGGAAAATAGGAAACTATTTACAAACAATACTTTTAAACCCGTTTCGATGAAAGTTACGGCACAGTACCTCGGTATGCGCGTAGTTAATTTAATTATATAGAGTGAGTGGATGAAGAGATTTGGGCGGCTTTTAACAGCGATGTCTTGAGAGCAGACGAGGGTGAAGCGACGTGAGAATGGAGCAGCGCTGAAATGATGGGGCGGGGAAACGGGAGATCTCCTAAAAAAACTCGTCGACCAGTGGCATCGTCCGGCACGATTCCCACTTGCGACAAGTAATTATATAGACCAAAAAATTATTCATATGAATACTCGTGAATGTTAAGGAATCATGATTGTCTTTAATCACTACCGCTGGGATTCTTGGTTCTATTCCAGTTTCCCGGAGGCTACAGTATTTCGGAAAGAGATTAGCATGTAAGGAATGTGGCAGATACTGCTAAGATGTAGAAGTATTCTTGGGGCGATACTGTTTCCTCTCCCATCTTCATTCCACCGCTGTTCTCCCTCATATCACTTCATCTCATTCATTCCTCCAACGGGTGCTAGTTAGCACATATGCTACCTCTCAGCCTCGTTGATTGGCCCTGCCCGGATAACCCATGTTGACTGGCCCTGCCGGAAGACTATCCATCTTGACACCACTGCTTGAAGCATCAATGTTGGTTGACTCTGCCTGAAACATTCATGTTGGTGGCCCTGCTTGAAACACTCATGTCGATTGGCCCTGCTTGGAGCATCAATGTTTATTGATCCTGTCTGAAGTATCCATGTTGATTGGCCCTGCCTGGAGCATCCCTGTTAATTGACCATACCTAAAGCATCCATGTTGACTGACCCTGCATAATCATCCATGCTGTTTGATCCTGCTTCATACATACATGTTGATTAGTCTTACCTAAGGCATCCATGTAGAGTTTCCTTGCCTGAAGCACACATGTTAACTGGCCCTGACTGAAGTGCAGATTTTTCTTTTCTTTTACTTAGCTTTTATTGTGCATAATGTCTACATGATTTGTATATATTTGTATATATTAATTTCAGTCTAAAAATATAATTTAAGTTATATGTCACTGCATATTACGTGTAAATTTTACTCATCTAGTACATTTATTTAAGTGCTGCAAAGACATTATGGAATAAAATCGTTCACCAAATAGAATTCCATTTGACGTAAATAATTAAAGGTTTTAAGACAAGCTTCTTAAAAATGATGTAAGCACTGTTATTCTAATCTGCAGCCAGTAAAGATTCGTACCTACAGTAATATAGAAAAACGATAATTTTTTAATATTTATTTAGGAGAAATCATGCCTACCTGCCAAGAAAGAAATACGCGTTATTTATGGATGTCTTTGATGATGTTTTACAAAAGAAAAGGCCCATATTTTATATTTGACCTAAGAAGGCTAAAGCACTGATTTTAATGTAGTCACAATAGTATTAAGCAGTGTTTAAAACGTCAAACGACGAAACTTTAGAAACTAAGAATCTCTGAATACGCCATATCCCCAATAAAGAATTACACAATTATGTATGCTCCCCTTCCTTTAGTATCACAGTTATATGTCGTGAAACTTGTTTTCAAGTTGTAAAAAATGTGTTATGCAATACACGTACTCTGCAAATTTTTAAAGAATGCAGTTCAGATATATTAGATTTATATAGTTAAGGAATATTCTAGTATTCCCACACTTAGACAAACTCATGTATTATTAAATCGCGCCCTGTGTCACCAGAATAAGTTAACTCTATGAACTTCTTATATATTATGAGTGAAACTCACGGAAAAATTTTAAACCCACTTCTATCTTTCAAAATATTTCATGAAGTAGACTCTTCAACCAGTCAGGCACTTATCACTGATAATACGGGGACTTTGTGAGGTCGTAATCCCAGTAAGTTTGTCGGAAATTTTATCAATGTAATCAGTTCACCTCAGTGCCAATCATGATTTCGTTTGAAACTTACCGACGATCGATGCATTTTGATAAGACAATAACGTGTCTTTGGACACTGAGAAAACATCTTACAGGCCTAAGGAAAACAACAGCAAAAAAAACTGTACGATGCCAATTAAAAAATTAAAGGACACAATTATAGAGGACATTTTACTCACAGAACAATAATTTTGTAGCAGAACAGTCTATTAGCCTGCTTTTCTCTAATCTTAACACAATCGTCCATAAGCCATAGATAATACGATATAAAACTTATACCAACTGATTATGTAAGACAGATGAAAGTTTGCCTATAAAACAAAGATAATCGACACGTGAAGAGGTTCGAGCATGTGCAATAGTTTACATACTTTCCGCTAGGTGGCAGCGTTGTCCAACTGTAGCCTGAACTTCCCCAATACACAACGCAGATAGCTTGCATTTGAGTGATATTCGTCCAAGAGCGTCGATGCTTTGCGTAATTTTGTGCTTTGTAGTCATGATTTATATGGCGTATTTAATATATTGGCACATTTTACGGCACTGGTGGATAAGTGGGATTAAAATTAGCGTAGTTGATGTCTTATTTACAATGTGTTTTTGAATATACCATGCAGGGATATGCGTATTTATGATGACGCCTTGTGGAGTTGTATTTTACAGTTGCGAGGCACAATAGTAATTTTCGAATTCTAAGGAAAAGGCACCAACTGGGGTGTTAGTAAAATACACACTCGCGAAACATTTACTATTTGCTTTTACTTTCTTTTACCACTTCGGAAATACATCAATTTACATCACTACATACAAAATACTGTTCTCATAAGAATACGTTTTCAAAGTTTTTTCCTCATTCACTTAGCATAAAGAAGCATTAACTTACAAATCGATTCCAAAACATGTCTAGCGCTCATTACCGATAACTTAACTTAAGCAATAACACAAGAAAATAGCCAATTCTATTACCAGCATACACAGTAACAAACCGAAACTTTCGAATACTTATTCAAAGGATAGCGTAACTAAAGGAAAATTGATAATACAGGTTTCCACCAGTTCGTTTATCTACGGAATAGTAACTCTACAAATTTATCTAGAGGTCGTTATAGAGAGACTGAATAAATATTTAGACTTTCCACAGGCACATCATAAGTAACCAGCTCACCGATGTCCTTGAATATGTGACCCCCGACAAATACTGAAGCTGAAGGTTTTTATATAATTCGTCGGACCATTATCATCAAAACTTCGTCCGTCTACTTCAGTAAGATCGGCTGTGCTTCCGTGCTTCCGTAACGTCGGTGGAAGATGTTTCGTTCTTTAAAACAAGACACATCCGCGCTTTCGTCCGCTCTTCCTCTCCCTTGTTTGTTATCTAGCTAATCTTTCGACACGTCCTTCAGAAACTCGTCTATTTACTTAAACATTAATTGCACCTTACTCACGAGATCGTAACTCACGGTTTAGACACTGAATTCCAAGACGAGTTTTCATCATCAAAAGTACTAAATAACCCTTTCAGACTATTATAAGATTCATTTTTAAGAGCTGAACATTCTTTCCTTGACTACTTCACTAAAAATTCGCGGTTGTTGAGTTCCTAGCAAGTCACTAAAATTCATAAAATGGAAATTTATAACTATGTATAACACAATGAAAACATTTTTTAATGGCGTCATCATTTCACTCGCAAACGTAGATCAAATAAACACTTCAATGCTATATATAACAGTAATTTCTATATTAGTATTAATTACGACAATACGGGAAAATAATGACTTGTATATTGTTTTCAGGAATAAATTTCGACATTTTTTTTTTAAATCTCCAATGATACACAAGTTTAAAGAGTCCAAATTTAATATCAGTAAAATAAATGTAAATAAGGAAATTTTTCCTACCTACTGATAAAGTGATGAATGTTATACTTAAAAAAAAATCAAGTTGGTTTTGTTTTGTATTTTTGTCACATAATGCGTAAAACTCGAGCTGTGAACAGTTTTACACAGAATCACAAAGGTATAGCCTACGTTAAGCTAGCTTAAACTTGATTATGAAATGGCGAAATTTCAACATTAAATTTCGTTAATTTACTGAAGTTAAGTTTCAAATCTTACAAAGAGAATAGGTTTGTAAGCGAATGTGTGTGTTGTCTATATATATTTTAACGTAACTGCTTTAATGTACATTGACTGTTAGTTAAATAAATTACTTCAAGTGTAAATAAATGACTGGTCATAAAAAATGTTATGTGGGCGCCAAGAGCAGATATTGAATAATGTGACTCATAGGACATTATAGACATTATAAACACTTTCAATATATTATCACACAAAACTTCAAACTTTTTTTTGGATAATTAATATTTTACTAGTAATAAAACAAGGAGTAAAAGTAATGAGTTTAATTGAATGAAATGTTTGATGAAATAAAATAACATTATGATTGGGCTCATTTGATTTAGTGTAAATAAGTTAAACATTTGGATACTGTCTACCTCCTTCCTTGCAATATTTGATTTAAGGGGAATAAGGGAAAGCTATATCGACAATATTAAATTAATTTAAACTTGTAACCAGTTTGTTAATTTGTATCTCACTCTTTACTATTGAGTGTTCGGTAAAAATTGTCTCAATGATTCATTTTGAAAAATATTTAATTTGCCGACTGCTTCAATGGAAAGCAACTCTATCTTTTTCTGGCCGCTGGGATACAGGACGAAAGTTTAAGTTTTTGCATTAAAAAAATACGATTTATGCCGAGGCAGTTCAAATGATTATATAAATAACTGGACGTGGTCGCCATACAGTTGCTGTAAGATGGTAGCTGGAAAATGGACGTTGTCAAAGGCGTCCGTCCCAGTACAGTAAAGACTTTTCACCGGTGACATTGGAGACTTCAATCTACTCCAAACTTAACATTTCAGAAGTCTCATAGGATCTCTTCAATAATCCATTTTCATAGACAACTCTACCAACATCTCCTGGTACTGCATGATGATTTGTCTAACTTTATGAAGTTTATATTATAATTTCAGCTAAACGCAAGCTGCAACATGTCTGGCTTCTTTTTCATGAACCACAGAATCTTCTAGGCATTAAAAAATTCAGTTTATTTTAACAGAGTTTATTTTAAATATTACCCTAGGTAACACAGAAAAATTAACATAACTCAAAAGAGAATTTAAATGTTTCCTCTAAATGGAAGGATGGCCTAGCATAACAATGAATTTGCAGATAATTGAAATTTAAAAGTAAAATTGAACTGATCAGAAATGTTAAACAAAATAAGTTAAATTTAAATTCTGTACCATAAAATTATATACATTCTGCAATATCATAATATTACAATACTAGCTGAACCATGGGACTTCATTCGCATGATTTTTTTTAAGCTAATAAAATAAAGCCCATTATAGTTTCATTAAGTTTTATGTTTAAAATACTAACATTTTTAAATTCCGATTTAATGAAGTTATTAAATTACACCCTGCCATTGCTTCGCACATATTTTTATGTTAGCATGATATTTAGGACTTTGAATTGAACTAGCCACTTTTTTATTAGGTTCTCTAGCCACTGAGCTCCTGCGGCTCCCTTTCTGGGTGCTCTAGGCACTGAGATACTGCGGCCGAACTATTGGGTGCTCTAGCCCCTGACCAGCTGCGGCCCAACTATCGGGTTCTCAAGCCACTGAGCTATTGCGGCCCCACTATTGGGTCCTCTAGCCCCTGACCAGCTGCGGCCCCACTATTGGGTGCTCTACTCACTGAGCTACTGCGGCCCCACTATTGGGTGCTCTAGCCCCTGACCAACTGCGGCCCCACTTTTGGGTTCTCTAGTCCTTGAGCATCTGCGTCACCCTTATTAGATTCTCTACCCACTGAGCTT
This sequence comes from Dryococelus australis, assembly GCA_029891345.1. Taxonomy (NCBI): domain Eukaryota; kingdom Metazoa; phylum Arthropoda; class Insecta; order Phasmatodea; family Phasmatidae; genus Dryococelus; species Dryococelus australis. The sequence goes on along the minus strand of CM056993.1, from coordinate 304,574,775 downwards.
CTGCCGTCCTCTTATTGGATGCTCTACCCACTGAGCTACTGCGGCCCCACTATTTGGTGCTCTAGCCGCTGACCACTTGTGGCCCCACTATTGGGTGCTCTACTCACTGAGCTACTGCGGCACCACCATTGGGTGCTCTAGCCCTGACCAGCTTCAGCCCCACTATTGGGCTTTCTAGTCCTTGAGCTTCTGCGGCACACTTATTGGATTCTCTACCCACTGAGCTTCTGCAGTCTTATTGGACGCTCTATCCACTGAGCTACTGCGGCCCCACTATTTGGGGCTCTAGCCGCTGACCAGCTGCGGCCCCACTATTGGGTTCTCTAGTCCTTGAGCTTCTGCGACACCCATATTGGGTTCTCTAGCCAATGATCTTCTGCGGCCCCCTTATTGGGTGCTCTAGCCATTGAGCTACTGCTATCTGCTGGGTCACTGTGGTCCCACTTGGAATAATTCTAACCGATGGGCCACTACGGCTCTTTAGAAGGAAATGTTTACAGCCCATATACAAAAAAGAAAGGAGAAATTCCTTTTTTTTAACAATGCGTTTTTTATGCAGTGATCATAAAAAAACTTAATCCAGTACCTTATAATCATTTTTTCCGGAATTGTTTGAGATAAAATAAAGATGAATGAAATTCTGGATGAAATTAAGCATTACGTTGGTTCTGGGGTTATTATCTACACAGTGTAAATTTGATGTCAATACGTTAACTGGTTTTTGAGTCAAATCCGTTCGGACAGACAGACAGACAGACAGACAGACACGAAAGAAATTAAATTAGATATGGCTTAGTTATCAATTATACTATATGAAAAATAATTTAAAGTGAAAAATTCTAAAATCACAGACAGACACTTCTATGTTATTTAGTAGTATAGATATACATACACGCACACTTGAGGTGCTTTGTAAAAATAATGGACCCAAAGTCCAAAAATTCTCAAGAGTTATGATTGCAGTGCGGATTCTCGATGCAGCTACACAACATAGTAATTATATGTATGTATCTTTATCCATATTCGAAGAATAATGTTAAATTTCATGATGGTATAGGAAGGTACGATCTGGTAAAAAAAATACTGACACTTTAAAAATGGCAAAGATCGTATTAAAATAGAAATATTTACAAAATTACATTCACATTCTACGTATTAAGCATTTATATAGTGATCACATAAATAAAAACACACAATTTAAAAATATTACATATCACGCAATATAAATTTTAACATGTACCTATGTCAAATTAACACACAAGTAGATTACTGTAAGTAATCTAAACCTTAAATGCTTAACACACTTAGTATTCCTACTCTAAAATACACCGTATGAAGAGAGATATCTAGAAAGTCTATACGTAAAACAACAATATTATCATTACCAACTGTGGTTGTCCAATAGTTATGCAATATTCAATCCTTGAAAAAAATAGTAAGTTTATAAAGGTGCAGATGCTTCGATAAATCAATAGCAGGTGTATAATTTTACCATATTGTGCAATACGCAGTCATTGATGTCTAGGTTTCCGAAAACAAAGTGTGAACGAAAGCGTGAGAAATAAAATAAGTGTATTTAATCAAAATTCACTAATTCTGCGCTCCTTATGTAACTGGAATGCGCGGGAGTAGCTAAGTATAAAAACAATTTGCGCCATCAGCCGCCACAAAAGCAAACAGCACACTACTGGTTTAGACATCAGTTTCATTCTATAAGAATGGTCCTAACTTCCCCTATTCAACACAACAAATTTTTAAGCAACATTTAGAAACTTCTTCTCATTATTAATTTTGTTTTTTAGTAATGAGCGAACTTTTTTCTTCGAAGATGACTCTATACCTAATTCATACATCGGAGACACAGGTCACTGAAGTTGATGTTCAATAAAGATAATGAAATTCTATAATATTAAAGCATTATACGTTGGTAAACATATTATTACATCAGTGGTAAATTGAATGTACAAATACGTTAAACTGGTTTTTGATGTCAAACTTCGGGCAGATAATGACACACCTGACAACAACACAAAGAAAATTAAATTTAAATGGTTAGTTTTCATTATTACATATGAATAATAATTTTAAAATGAAGTAAATTTTTTAAAACACAGGAAGACTTTCATGTATTTAGTTGTATAGATTTTCATCAACATTGATGCTTGAAAAATATGCCCAAAATCAGAAACATTCAAGAGTTTAAATTGCAGTGCGAATTCTCGATGCACTAAAACAAAATAGTGATTATAAAGATGTATCTTTAATCATATCGAAGATAATGTTAAATTACAAAGCTATAGGAAGAGTACGATTGGTAAAAAAAATATGACACAAAATGGCAAAACGTTAAAATAGAATTATTACAATAATATACATTCACATTCTACGTTATTAAGCATATTATAAAGTGTCAATAAATTACAAAAACCAAATAAAAATATTTACATAATCACCACATATAAATTTTTAAATGTACCTATGTCAAATTAACACACAAGTAGATTACTGTAAGTAATCTAAACCCTTAAATGCTTAACACACTTAGTATTCCTACTCTAAAATACACCGTATGAAGAGAGATATCTAGAAAGTCTATACGTAAAACAACAATATTATCATTACCAACTGTGGTTGTCCAATAGTTATGCAATATTCAATCCTTGAAAAAATAGTAAGTTTATAAAGGTGCAGATGCTTCGATAAATCAATAGCAGGTGTATAATTTTACCATATTGTGCAATACGCAGTCATTGATGTCTAGGTTTCCGAAAACAAAGTGTGAACGAAAGCGTGAGAAATAAATAATAAGTGTATTTAATCAAAATTCACTAATTCTGCGCTCCTTATGTAACTGGAATGCGCGGGAGTAGCTAAGTATAAAAACAATTTGCGCCATCAGCCGCCACAAAAGCAAACAGCACACTACTGGTTTAGACATCAGTTTCATTCTATAAGAATGGTCCTAACTTCCCCTATTCAACACAACAAATTTTTAAGCAACATTTAGAAACTTCTTCTCATTATTAATTTTGTTTTTTAGTAATGAGCGAACTTTTTTCTTCGAAGATGACTCTATACCTAATTCATACATCGGAGACACAGGTCACTGAAGTTGATGTTCACGTTATTAATACAAAATAATTAACCTTTCAGTAATTTAACCTCCATTAAGAGGCGGCTAAGTCCTATACCGTGCAGTGAAAACAACTGCAGCTAAGTTTTTAGTTGCGGAGTTAGACAGTGGTTTCCGGCGAAACGTCACGTGATCATTAGTAGCCCAAACCATCGTATCAGCTGTTCCTAAACGTGTGTTTTGAAGTGTATTAAAATCGACATGAATTAATGTACAACACTTCTTGATCCTAACAATAATATATATATACATATATATGTATAAATCGTGTGTTTGTCTCAGTTAATTACATATAATTTTTTCCCGTTAAATATGTAAAGCTATGAATTGTTTACATTTAACACGGAAGTGTTCTGTATAGAGTCTTGGTTGATTTCCTTCTCATTTCCTATACATTTGCCTTGAAAATATGCCACGAAATGATTTTCTGATAACCATAACAGCTTTTAAAATGTATTATAAAACTTTAACTTTACTAAAATCGAATATAATAACCGTTGATGTTATAAATGGCTATCTCTTACTTGAATAAAAGTAGATGTATATATTACGAAACAACTATAATGTAACGACACGGGCATGGATTTAGCTAAAGAAACCCAGTATGACAAAATTCTGTTATGTCAAACTGTTCTATTTTCAGTTATGTCAGTAACCCAGTATGACATAATACTGTTATATCAAACTGTTCTTATGTCAGTTATGTCAGTAAAGTGTCAGTTTATCTTACCCAGATGTGTAACCAAGAGGGTAATTAGTTTTGATGACATAACCCACCATATCAGCATTTTTTTAAATTTTTGCTTCGCTGTAATCATTCTTGCCCCATTTTCATTGGTCAAATTAGCATAACGTCACACGAGCAATTAAAAATCACATATAAAGCAATTTCGAAATTCAGTCTCTGTTTTTTTTTTGTATAACCAACGCTAAGACATGTCTCTCATTTTTCTCAGGCACATAATCAATATAACTTAAAACTTAATCTCACAACACAAGTCATACAATTTTATTTGAAAAGAACTTAAACTGATGAATTTGATAATCTTATAAGAACAGGACTGTGCCTGAAACATTGTAATATTTAATAAATTGAATAGGCTTATAAAAATCAAGTCATATGTACAACTATTACATAGTAGGCCACCCACCTGGAGTTATTTTCTGTGAGGTACAGAAACATGAGAATGGTAAGGGTGGCACTGCTCCAATGCTGCCACACACAGAACACTAAACAAGCATACAGTGTATTTGTCGTGTTACTTGTAACTATGGGACCTTGGCATTGGCCCTGTCATTTTATCGGTGGATAGTCTTCAGAGCCATATGGCAGTTTTGTTGGTGTCCGGTTAGTATATTTTAAGAAATAGCAGACTGAAAAACAATTTGAGATATATTGGAAGGTTTCAAAATGTTATTTTCTCAAGTGTATAATATTTTAGAATTACACGCCCTCATTTGAAATGTCCGTTATTTTAGTTAATAAGCAGGTCACTGTAAACCATTTGAGAGTTTCGTTAATAAATGTATACATAAAACACACTGCAATTCAGCTCAAGCACAGTGTAGTTGGGCCCCCTAATGAAAGTAAAGAACTAAATACTAGTACCGGGCATTTTAACCTGCGTTGTATATTTAATGCCCATGTAGTTTAAAATGTCTCATATTTTTTCTGCCTCTCTTTTTATGCTTATCAGTTATGCATTGGTCAGGAGCAAAACAACAACTTCAATTTGGCTACACATTTACTATACATTTTAGGGCGTCATGGAGCGACAATGCATAGCTGTAGGCAGTGTAGTCTGAGTAACATTGTAACTGAAATACAAAATATTTTAACAATTTTGTATTCAAAACACAAACTCCGTTTTCAGCTATAAACACATGACGTCGAAAAAGTTAATATCATGTTACAGGTCGTACCCCAACTCAACTATAAATCAATTATGCATCTGGCCCACAATCCCGTTCCCAGTTTTCCATTTATATTCCGTTACTACTCCTCTGGGCACTGGTAAAAAAAATTGCGAATTAAAGGACCTGTTTTTCGTCACCTTAATTTATGCAGGAGTGTTATTTAGCAATCAAATTTATATCAGCAAGAATCTTCTGTGAAATCTCTTGAATCCTGGATTAGGATAGTTAAGCCAGGTCAATTTAGTATTATTTATATGAGTAATGAATTTTTAAAATATAATCTTAACTTCTAAGAAATTATCCTAGTGATACATGCTGCAATGCCAGAGTTAGCTTATAGCAGTGCCGAAAAAAGTGAGTGTGTGCATATTACTGAGGCATGTAGCCTAGAAAATGGTGATTATATATTGTACTACAAGTGCAAAGCTCACCATACCAATTTTTTTTTTTAATTCGTATGATTTTGATGCTGTGAACCATCTCAATTTAACTTCATTACATATGGGTATTGGTGAAAAGGGGTTTCATAATTAAGTAATCTTAAGATATATCATATATTTTACACAATGTAAGTAACAAATTAAGATTTTTTTTAAACTGTGGGCACTGGATAAGTGTGCACTCCAAAGGTGCAGTTTTCCTAGTAAATTTCAATAGAAATACAAACGAACACTTAAACAATTTTTATGCATACTGGTAGACCTGGTGCAAAAATAAACAATATATGTTCCATGTTGAGCCCAATGGGAACAGCACTCTTGGCACTGCCATGCCCCTCTTTTCAATCTACAGTTACAAGCGATGGGATTGTTCCTGTTGTACTAACAAGTGTAGTGTACACAACAGCTGAATTAGACATACATGTGCAGTAGATGTTTAAAAATGTTCTATCTGAGCAGTGTATTATTTACCATCTTATTACTAATGTTGCAGTGCTTGTTTATATATCTCCAGGAAAATATTATATTTTTCTGTAACTATATGCTTCTGTGCATATATATGTAGATGTGTGTGTGCACACAGATAGTTTTTAACAGTGTATTTAAACTGCATGCAATATATTTTACGTACACTAAGAACTGATGAATTTTGCGTGGTTGTTTTTCTATGAAAATTATTTTATTCCTGGTGAGGTCGGGCCAGGAAGTTTGCATGTGGGAGACATGACAGATGTTGCTACTGGCTAGTTTGTTTTATCAGCGTTCTTCGGTTTCCCCCACGATTACATTTCATTGCTGCTACATATCCACGTCACTTCACCCCCATGAACACTGAAATTCTCAGCTGTTAAGTGATTCTCAAATCTATAACTATCATTAACAACTGTTAGATTAATGGCTAAGGACTAACACCAAAACAGAAAAAGAATATGTTAATTTTTTTTATTTAAGGTGCACTGTTTGAATACGTACAGAGCGTCTCACATTAAATTTAATCTACATTTCGTCTCCATTAAATTAAATATACATCTCAATATATTTTATGTTTGTTCAGACGACAGAAAATACCAGGGTGACAGCGTTATCTTAAGAGCTGAAAAATTTAATTTTCCAAGTTTTTCTTCCCATTTTCATAACTGCAGCTAAGCTGCATAATTTGAATTGTGAGTTGTTTTTAAATCAAATTTAATTTTCACTAATGCAAAATGTGTTGCCTAAGCGCTGCTGCAGCACTGACAGTTACTGCTGCAAGCAGCAGTGCAGGTTCAGCTGAATATACTGCTGTTAACGACAATGCTTTTTTTTAAGGGCTGTTTGTCAGGTTTCTGCAGTGTGGTTCTGAGATATTGAATGTGAATATTTTTTAACATGTCCAGAGGAGAATTTCGCACAAAAAATAGTAATTGCACGAGTTGGTAAATAAACACAACAAAATTGTGTGTTTGTGCACCACTCTGTACACGTGAGCTTGTTATCGACATTATTGCGGTGCATGCACCTTTCGCCAACTGTAGTTCAACATTAAATCCTAATTTAGTTAAACTAACCAATCTAACCTAAAATGCTGGTGAATAAGTTTTCCTACAGTTTAACATAACCATGAAAATAGGGTGGTTGTTTTGTTATCTTTAGAAGTGTATTTATATATATCCCATTGTAGCCAATTATATTGTTTCAAATAAAATAAAAAGTGTTTTCCTTCCCAATGTGAAATTTTTTTTAGCATGCTGCGATTAATTAAAATCGTGGCTACTGACTGACTAAGCCATACTGAATTTCGCTTTTGGAGAAAGATGAAACACAATTTTTGTAGATATAAAAAATACAATTACCCCGAAATGTCTCCCGCCCCCCTTTTATCTTCTGAAAAGTTGCTCAAATACTTGATTCTCCAGTGCAGACAATGCAGTAAAAATTTTGATTTCAATGTTTTTGTTATGTACCACGGGTAACTTAACTCTGTCCAATATTGTATATGCAATAAGCAAAACTGTACCCTACAATAAAGTGTAAAAAAATGTAAAACAGTATCAGAACAGAGAACTAATATCATGTAAAGAGAAGGAATAACTAAAATAAGATTAGAATTTATCTACCAGAAACCATTTACTATATTGACATTAAATATGTATACAAGAGATGAAACCACATTGGAAACCAAACTCTCGAGTCATTGTCAGTGTTAGAAATTAAAAATAGAAAGGCCAGCAAATAATTGTTTATTCGTGGCTTTAGGACATGTGCACTTTGCCTTCCAAAAATTTCTGCTAGGCTGCTGGTCGCTGTTTTATTGCACTCATTACTGATAAGCAACCTGCAATACTTAACCATTTAACCTTCGCCCACTGCCACGTTAAAATCAACCCCAATATCATATTTTTTGGAAATTCCAACATTTTCAATAAACATATCCTTTCTTGCATCAGAACTTAGTTGTCAACATCAAAAAGTTTGATGTTGTGAACATCAGGTAACGTAGGTATATTTTAGGAAGACTATAATTATTAAAACAGGACGTAAACTATATTCTAATACACGACAACGGTAGCACGATTGTTACACTATATCTAAAACTCGTGCTTATTGTCGCTCATAACCGAATACTGGGCTGATGTGGTCTCACGATCGGTAGCTTTACGAGAAATTTATTTGATTACACAACTAATAAAAGCCAATAATAAACTAGTGAAACTTCATGCGTGAATTTTAATATACATCATTTATTTCTCATCCTCTTTGTTTGACACCAAATGCTACGAATGTAACCTTTCTCGCAACGTCGTTTGGGCTACGAAGGTTTGGGCTACAGTGATGGCGGCTAGAGAGTCGACTCCATAGTAAAACCGCCTATGTCTAGGCGGCTTCACCTACGTCACAAAATGTAATCTCCTGTTTCTCCCAACGTCATGACCTCCATTGTGTTTTTTTTTAAGCTTACTCCTCAATGGATTTTTTTTTACGTAATTTAATGTTGAATATTTCGAGGAATCTTCCCAATTTTTATCTGGTTTCCGACTTCATATTCTGTTAGAACGAGAGTTTTTTTTATAATATCACATTTTCTTGTGTTTTTCAATAATTATATATATATATAATATTATTATATATATATATAATAGTAGCCGAAAACTCAACTTTAAAATTCTCGACGCTTACTGGCGGATGGGCGCCAACATTGGTCCTCTATCACGATAGGCTGATATGCTATCCATTACATTACGACATCACAACAGCATTCGTGAATATTAACGTGTTAAATGATTGTTTCTTCCGCCCGCCCTCCCACTTAGTTGTTGAGACAATGCTGTGTATTTATGGGATTTTCCACTACCATGTACGTGAATTTTACTCAAGAGAGCGGTAATTTTACCTTACCCGTAAGGAAAACTATGTTTCCCTCACAAATTTGCGAATATTACCTTACACTGTAGGAATAACTCACAAGTTGGGAATCCGGTCACTGTTAAGGGGTAGGCAAGTATTCCTTATCCTTACAATCGGTAGGTACATCGTTTACATAACTTACGTACACATAAAAATTAACTCTTGATTAGTTGCAAATAACGCCTATGAAATACCAGTTCTTCAAAGTGTTTCTTAGGAAAGGTAGAAGACATTCCACTATAGCAGGCTGGAAAGCTTTACACTCATTGAGAATAAAACGGTTCTTCATAAGACAAAGATGTATTTTGCAAGCTACTTTTACGTGTTATTCATATTACCTAGTCACATGGTTATCATGTTCGCCTTACAAGGAGAAAATTCCACTTTTAGGCTGAGTTTTACTTTTACACTGAGTTTGCGTGGAAGTTGGTCTGAACTGGTAATATCTGCTGGAATTCAGTGATACGCTACAGTGATGGAAATAATTAACTATCCTGGCGTATCTTCATTTCCGTTCCTTTTAAAGAGGCACATTTATGCTATCTTGCATTAAAGTTTAATTTCACATCGACATGTAAAATCAAATCGCTCGTAATAGTTGACTCCTGCACAGTGAAGAACGAAAATGGGCGGCAGTTAATTTCAGGGAAAAAACTATTGCTTTAATTACTTCTCTTGAACGACGATTTTCTACTGTTTCTCGCAGTAAAAATTGAAACGAGATATGGAAAGTAATGTTTCAGTTAAGTTGTTAGCTTCGTGATTGCAATGATGAATGTTTTATGATATATATTTATGAAAGAAACATGGGCTGATAATTATAGTTCTGTCTGTCTCATGTGCATTTTTTCCCCTTTTAAGTTTCCTTTTGTAAAACTACTCGAAAATAATCTTGTAACATCTACGGTTTCCTGCATACAATGTGGAATAACAAACCCGCTGCCTGCTGTTTATCGTATGAGATCAACATGAGAATAGGAACAATGAGATGAGTTATGAACTACCTTAATGGGAGTTCAGAGTCATTTTTCTCCTCGAGTTGAAAAAAGGTAACATCTTTGGCCTCCTGGTTTTGGTTACCATCGGACAATTCTTCCAAACTCTAGATACTGAATACGTTTATGGGCTACTTCCCACGAGCAAACGCTAGAATCGTCTGCACCTTATTTAGAGATAAAGTACATATAAAACAACGAACTCCAACAACGAGAGTTTCATACCAATTACTTAGTATTCTCTTTAAACCTTTTAAACATTATTTTTGTATACAGCTATATGAGAGTTAGTTGAACATATTCCAAATAAGATTTCCCTTCTCACGACTGAATTAATGTTAACATATAGGGTTATGCGAATGCGATTATTGTTCTCACGAAACGAAAACGAAAGATATGTTATGAACTTCCGTGAAATTGAAAAAATGAAAAATTATTTAATTCGATCTCAGCCTTAACGAAAGATTAACAAAATTCATAACATTTTAGCGAGTTGTTTGTATAACGAATTTGTTGCAAAATCAAATAAAAAAATAGTGTATGGAGTATTTGTCACAGGAGCTCTTGCCTAAATTTATATTGTCGTTTTATGTAGTTATTTTAGTTATAAAATAATGAAAACGAACAAGATAATTAATATGCGAAAAATTTTCTTTGCTGGCGCACTAAATGAACATTAACACCCGAAAATTATTCGAAATCTAGAATTTTTGTTTCGTTACAACTTTCGGTACCTAAATTTCCTACCGAAACGAAAATGAAAGTGGCCATTTTTCATTTTCATTTCGGCATACTGAATATTCGCACAACCCTAACTCGGAAGGGAGTAATTGAAGGAATGTCGGTCTAGTGCCTTGATAAAATTACTTTTCAAATCTTAATATATGTAGTCTTCTAAAATGAAATTTTTCGTTTTCTCTTGTAAACGTTCCAGCAATAACAGCCGTGGCAGAAGCATGCCTACGATTTTTAATAATACCACAGTGTCGTACGTATATAATTGTTGGCGGTTAATGGAGCACTTTTGAAAGTCCCGCTTGAATTCAACTTTTCGTTATCATTTCGCATTCTTCCTCAGTATGTAAAATTAACTTTACCATGGGTCTGATCACTTCACTCATACGCCACACAAGTAAAATCACGGGATTGTTAGGAATGTTAACGTTTTACCTATACGCAAACTCATACTCTAGAGTGTATAAAAAACTACCGACATCAGTGGTTATAAATTTAAACTTTACTCTCGCAATTTAACGTTAAATGTTCAGAACAATCTTCGCGAATTCACTGCCAACTTAACTAGCAGCCTGCATACAGATGTGTATTGTCGCACATTCGTAGTACGGACAATAATCTCGTGGACACTGTGATGCATGGCTGCCTACACACGGGGCACAAGTCAATCCACGAATTTATTGAATGTGGCAGTATGTAGCTATGGGTAATACATGTATATATTTTTTAAGAGGCTTGTTTTAAAAGTTCCCAGTTTTCCCGGGGACGTCCAACGGTAGCCGGCAGGCCCGAAACAAAGTTAGCGGCTCAGAGGGGACAAGCCAACCACGAGGTGCGCTTCATATCTTGGTGGTCTCCCGCTGCTGTTGGCCGTCGTCGCCCAGCTGAAGAGGTCCCTCCTCGTCCTCGGGCGCCTCCGGCGGCTGCAGCTTGTCCGGGTCGTTCCAGCTCTGCCTGTCGGCCGTGCCGAGCGCCATGAACAGCAGGCCCGTCACGAAGTACCCGGCTCCCACGATGCCCATGATGCAACGCCACTCCTGCAGCCCGCTCTGCACAGACAAGCATCGGTGAGTGAGTGGAGAGATTCGGCCAGCTATTAAGAGGCCTTACGTACTGAAACGTTTTATGTGAAATTGTTGTTTGCGCGTAAACGCCTATCTCGGTAAATAAAAGTTCTGGAAATACGATTTTTGTCAGAAAAGATATTAAAAAAAAAAACAATTATCTATGGCCCTATTGTTTTACTTTAGTCACAGCAAGTGTATTCTCTGAGGGAAAAAATCATGAAAATAGTCAAATATCGCATTTTTAAAACTTGTCTATGCAGTTTCCTTAAGCGGCAAGAGAAAAGTACAAAGATACGGAGGTAGTTTAATCTGCGGGCTTTCATCGCGTGTAATGAAATCCCTATGTTACAGATCTAATTTGCACAGTACAGCGTCACGTTGGAAAAACTGCACGCCTTGTGCGTAGGAGTGATGAGGCGCAAGGAGTCCGTGTAACTTCTTGACCTTAGACGCGCAGCTACATAGTGCCCTTAACATCGAGGTCTCGTGAACCGATGAGGGTGAAGTGAGGTGAGTATGCAGCAGCGCCGGAGTGAAGAGGTGGGGATTATGGGGAGATCCCCGAGAAAAACCGCACGATTCCCACTTGCGAGAATCCGGGAGTGAACCGGCCGGGGATTGAACTCGGGCTCGTCTATGTGGGAGGCGAGCAGTCTAACCGCTCAGCCACCGTGGCCCTCCAAGACGCATTAGTGTAAGGTCAACTATAGTCCAATTCCTGGTTACATCCAACTTTTCTGAAGCCCTGCTACTTCCAGGATATTTCTCCACCTCATACAAGCAAAGTGTTAAAAGTTTGACATAGGCATTTTCTCTATTTTGTAACGTTAAAAAACATTATATCTGCAATAATCATAATTTAAATATAAAATAAATAACTTCGCGACTAAGAAAAATCTTTGTCTTTTATTGTTCCCGTAGCTGACAATTTTATTAAAAGTCTCTTTGGAACACTGTGCACCTGGCGGCAGAGATTTTTCCTATGCCAAACTCTCCCATTAGAAATATCATTTTTCCTTAACCTGAGTAGAACATACCTTATTCGAGCCTAGAAAATATTTTTCATAAGAACTGTTTCTTACTAGGCATTGCCAGCACACATATTTTTACCCTGTCTCTCTACATATTAATTGTAAATAAAATATTGTGATTCATAGATAAAATTAAAGTACCATGTAGCTTGATTTAATACAAAAACGGTATTTTATGTCAACACACGTATAAAACGCAAAGGTACGAGTGTTTGAAGTTTAACGTGTCACAAAATAATGACGCCAATTTTGGGTGTCTCTATTTACAAAATGTGTTTGCAAACGTAACAAAACTACACATGTGTTTGACGTCTAGTCTATCCTGAAATGAATTCGCGAAATCTTTCAGTCCCTATTTACGGGAGAGTTTGGCATAAGGAAAATCTCCGCCGCAAGGAGCGCTGCTGCTCCAATTAGGCTGCCATTAATCTGTCGGTAAACTGAACAATTCTATATTTATATTTGCAAACGTTTGCATGTATTTGGTTTGAATTATAATGTATACTTTCCCCTGCCAAAGTCATGTATTAACTTTATATTATGAAATATTTAATGGGCGCTCTCCAATCGTGTTTACAAACATAAACAATAAAATATAATCGTGTTTTGCATTGACCGTTGTAAACACACCTGTGTTCGTAAAAAAAAATTCACGAAATAAAGGCAAGCTTAAGATAGTTGTCATCAAAAGGAATTTTTCGATTCTGTTGCTGCATTAAAATTAATGGGGCCTGATTGTATAACCCAACGATTTATCTAAACTCAAGTTTGCGACATAAAATAAAACGTGTTAACATAGTTCGTTAAATCTTCACTCTAATGTAAAGAATGGAGTGGATTTTACGTAGGTCCCAACATTTTACAAATTTGATGATTTTATTAGTACCATATTCATATTAGGAAAAGCTCAATTATTCTATTCGGTCACATACTAAAAGAGAACAACCTGTACGCATGCAACACCAATGCTACATAAAGGAGACAATTTTTATCTGCCAAACTATTAACACTAAAGTTCCTAACTCTCAGGCGAACGGTTTTTTGATAAAGCATACAAAGCTTGTAAGCGTGCAGTTGATTTACTCACAGATACCCTTACAAACTTCGTCAATTTCATCGACAACCGTTCGCCTGAGAGAGTTGCACAGTCAGCTTTTTGTGTGCATTAATGTACAAATGATTATGACGTCATTAAAAGCGATAAACACCCAAGTATTGCACAGATTTTTTGTATAATGGCGCGACAGACCCTATTTTCTCAAGAATGGGGATGAAATTGCCTAAAAACCGTTCGCAGATTTCAGAGCTTTGTGTTGCAGTCTAGTATTAACCACGCACGTGTATGCAGTTTTTTTAGTTTTATAATTGTAGTTTTTTTTTCCAATTGGTACATTGTTACTTCGTCGACATAAATCGGGGGCATTAAGGAAAAAAAATGTATATATATATATATATATATATATGCTGTGTGTATATTTATTTACGAGTCCGTTGATTCTCTTCAAAAAGTACAAATAATTGAGTGGTGAGTAAAATATTCCGGAAATTTCGAAAAACCATATTTATTTGTTGCTAAGTTAAGTATCTGAGTTAATTAGGTAGATAACTAATTTGTGAAATGTGGTTTAAACGAATTGTAAGATATTATTACGTTTGACAGCTAAGAAATGGTTTATATTTGTTTATGCATTTGAACCATAGGGGGTACATAAAAAAGATCTGGACTTAAGCAGTAAATAAAAATATTGATATTCAAAAATAGTGTAAAACCTATCATTTTGATTAACTTAAAAATTAACGTTTGATGGCCAATTATTTATTGCTAGGGGAGAAGTATTTTGAAATCAGTAAATATTAGTTGTAATACAATTCTAAACTATGCTTGTAGAATACAGGCTGAAAAAAAAAGTTTTCCAGATTGACCTATTTGTAAGTTGAATGGGCTATAGAGTAAGTAAATTAATCTTGCTGGTTAATCATGCACTCACTGCTTGCTTGACTCCAAATCTAAAATATTAAAATTTTAATACTTACCTTATATCTGGTGATGAAGTTGACAAGGAAAGGGCTCAGGCCTCCAGCCAGCGTTCCAAATGTGTTCATTATTCCATACAACGTCCCTGTAACCAGAGGTAAGCAAGCTATTTTGATTGGCATGTTTTATTGAAAAGTATGCGAATAAGATTTAAATACGTCAATTTATGGTGCTGTAGACTTATTGCAGGGCGAAAAACAGTTCAAAAGCTGGGCATGCTAGACAACGTAGTGTAGATTTTGATTTAATATGGCAAACTTAATGTCGTTTATATAGAAACGTTATACGAGACAAGCACATTAATAAGCAGGGGTAAATTGGTTTATTTGCAAAAAATTTTACTAAGATATTCAACGTCTTTGACCTGTTCGGTTGCATCACGATACACCCTAAAACTGAAACAGTGAAAATTGAACCAAATCAGTGAAAATTGAAGCAAATCAGCGAAAATCAATGAAAATTGCGCGACTGATAATCAGCGCCACATAACTAATTAATATTATGGCTGAATTTCACTGATTTATTTGTGACTAGCGATCCGGCCCGGATTCGTCCGGGTATAATTTATCTATTTTTTTGTTATATTTCTAAAGAATTAGACAGCGTATTCCATGAGAGCACGCTTGCGGCACTTTTTTCCCGACTTGATTCACTAATTCCATTAATACTCAGCTCCTATAAGTGCTAGGGCAATTTTTAACACACATAAACCTTCCTCGATAAATGCAGATCATAACAGTAAAAACTGCATCTAAATCCTTTCTGTGGTTCTCGAGATTAGCGCAGTCACACAGAGACGCGCGCCAGAAACTTCCTTTTATACTAGGCCTATGTATTGATTCCCACTGAATGTCGAGAATTCCTCCGCCAAAAGTCCCTTGCCCTCAGTCCATTTGCTTGATTCGCTGGTCGCAGTAGCTTATCAACTGACTTTCAGTGAATATTATTTCCTTGATTGGTATCACTGATTCATAGCTAGAGTGTAAATCATGTAATGAGTTTCTTTTTCAAATAAATTTGTATGGTCCCAACATCGAATACTGTGTCTGATCTAAAATTACAATTTTATGGTGGTGTGTCACGGCACTGCTCGTATACCAAATGGAACGATTCCATCATGTCTCAGGAACCAATTATCCAATTTGATTTGTTATTTCCTGAGACATGATCTAAAAGTTTTAATATTACAATAGTCGATTTTTTCCCAAAATGATTAACAAAAAAACTGCGAATTAGCTTCTTAAAGCCTCGCAATAGGTAGGCCTATAGCCAATATACCAAACTCGGCAGATATGGTATCCTAACCTACAATATTTGTATTGACCCCTTTAAGAAATGAGAGCTGAAATAACAAGATCGTGTTTATCTAGGTTGAATTACCGTAACACTAATTGTATAACACATTTGGGAAGTATCAGATAAGAAGTTTTCTATAAATTACGTTACAGCTTTATATCAGCAGGGGACGCTCTCCTCCAAAATATTGAACAGAAAGACTGTGATGATTGCATTGAATTCTTGCAATAGACACAGTAAGTATACAAGATTTGGCTGAAATATTTCCGATGGTACTGTAGTTATATTCTAACTCTTAATGTTTATATGACTGTCCTTTTGAAAATGATTTGGCCCAACCAATTAATACATCGAACTAACGCATATTTAGCGCGGGTTATCACAGGACTACGTATACGCCAAAATTGGCGATGATCAGTGGAGCAGATCTCAGGATATTATGTGAGAGCTCAGATATATTTATTTCTCAAGTGGTGATAACTTACAAAATAACAAACGAACTAGAACATGACTCGTAAATGTTATGCATAAAGTTCTGACAGCTAACACGCAAAATTTAGTCAAAGTAGGTTGTATGATTCCTGAGACATCACCCAACGACCGAAAATTTAAAATAGCCACTATTTTGAAAATAATTAACCACCAAAGTTAAAAAAAAAAAACTCTGGTATCCTTACTAAGAAGTATAAGGGTAGCACGTTTGGTGTAAATATGTTTGAAAATTCTCAGCGACGCCTAGACAGGAAGGCGATCTCATTGTAACTACAATACATTCACGGTTATTTCCAACTTTTCTGAAGCTCTGCTAAAGCTCTGCTTTCAGTATATTCCTCCGCTTCATGAAAACAAAGTCTAACGAAATGTATAAAATTACACAAATGTGACAACGCACCGCATTCGTGCGCACTCATTTCTGTAATATTTTGCATGTGAACTATTTGCTAAAGGCTGTTCACGATAAACTGAGCACTTTTGAAAGCCCTGCTTTAAGATCTACTCGTAGGCACATTATGTATTCTTCCACCGTATATACAATTAGCTTTAGCATCGGCCTCATCGCTTTCTCGGTATAGTAAAAATAGTAAAGAATTAGGAATAAAAAAAGTGCAGAAAATTTCCTTTTTATTACTTTATGTGCATTAGAAAGAGGATACAAAAGTAATAAATTCCAGTATTCATAAATGTGTACTTTACACTTTTAATTTAACATTAAGATATGGAACTACTTTCTACCCGTCGTCACCACCCTCACTAGCCTCACTACACTCAGCGTGCCCGTAAAAATATGTGCAGCTTGGGGCAGTGACGTCTCTAAGAGGTTGATTTCAAAAGTGCTCACTTTATTGTGAACAGCCTTTAATAGGCATTGCCAACACATATTTATTCTCGCTGCGCATAAAACGCTTGTGACACATGACGTATTTAGGAAAAAACCGAATATGTACATGGATATATTTCTCAAAAGTAGCACGGCTCCTAAGTCTGCAGTGTTTTCAGTATTGCCACGTGCCTAGAATATTTACAATGTTAAAAAATCTGGTTATCATACAAAGACTTTAAAAATAAATTATATTTCTCAATCCACTGGGCCACTGCGGTGCCACGTAATTAACTCAACATTAAAGCCATACATTTAGAGTAAAAAAAAGTGATACTCCATTACCGTCATATCTCTATGCAATAATCTCTATGCACTAATATAAGATTTTCATAGGAAAAAGTAATTAAAAAATTAATTTTTACTGTCAAAAGTCATGATTGCGTAATCAGATCTTGCTGAAATTCGAACCGGACCTGTATTTTATCCTGAGAAATCGCTCTGCAAAATTTGAAGAACTTCTGTTGAGTTTCAAGGGACTTAGAGGTATTAAAGAGGGACGGACAGGCAGACAGAGCTCGTCCTATTATTTAATAGGATTGTTGAAACTTGAATAATTAGACAGAGGTGACTTGCCCGCGAAGTTTGGAGCCAGGTCATGGTGGTTGGCGAGGTTCGTGACGGTGGTCGCTCCGTTGGCCCCCAGGCTGAGTGTCATCAGGGCGACAGACAAGCTGGAGTCGCAGCCAGTGAAGCCCATGGCAGCCAGCAGCACTCCCGGGATGAGATGAGCTACAGAGGAGAAACAATGTTGATATAGGTGTTTAATCACTTATGGTCATCACAGGTCCACTATTTACGGGACCGTGACACCACTCACATATCGAGTCCTTTAGGCTGTTTGCTAGTATATAAATAATTCATAGCTCAAAATTAAATAAAAGTATGACTTAGGAAAAGTCACGTATTATAATTTAATATGTTAGTATTATATGTATGTAGACTTTATAATTATATATATATATAATACCAAGTTACTAAAATACATCGGACACAGCTTCGTTCCCAGTAAGATTTCCCCACACTATTTTACTACAAGCTAAACCAGAATCGCTTGAAAACTGTATATATTTCCTATAAAAATGAGTAAACGGAGATAGTTTTCTGCTTTCAAAAGAGACATGGTTTAATGGGTTCGTAAAATTAGTAATCCCTCCAGAGAGATTTCTAGGAAATTTTGATTCTTTTTTAGCGACGTCACTGTCAAGGAGAAATGCGATGGTCGAAAGCATTGCTCTGGTAGGCCCAAGAAGCTAACCAGACGGGAACTGCGAGCTCTGAATCACGTTGTACGAACCAGTCGCCATGCAGACATGTCAACTATTACAGAGGACTTATAAGTTAAGAGCCAGTGATAGGACTCTCCGCCGAAAGAGGACAGCACTTTGCACTTGATTTTCATGGTCCTGCTTCTACCAGGAAGTCACTGATCACACGCACCAATTCCTGGCGTCGTTTGGAGTGATGCAGACAACACCGCCATTGGGCTGTGGTAGGTAGGGCTTAACGTCTCGTTGAGTGAGTGAATGAAGAGATTTAGGCGGCTCTTAAGAGCGACGTCTTGAGAGTCGAGTCTCGTTGACAATGAGGTCAATTCGCTCAGCGAAGCAGGGACATGGAAGGAATCGGCTATAGCCTGTCGTAAGGAACCGTCACAGCATTCACCTGGAGATTTTGGGAAAACATGGGAAACAGAATCGAGGATGGAATGCGAGTCCAAAGGTTTATCACTGTGCCAAGTCGCCCGGCCATTGGACTGTGCAGCGGTGGAGAAAGGGTAT
This sequence comes from Dryococelus australis, assembly GCA_029891345.1. Classification (NCBI taxonomy): domain Eukaryota; kingdom Metazoa; phylum Arthropoda; class Insecta; order Phasmatodea; family Phasmatidae; genus Dryococelus; species Dryococelus australis. The sequence goes on along the minus strand of CM056993.1, from coordinate 304,555,583 downwards.
TATGGAGTGACGAGTCATGGTGCATAATCTGAGATTGGACGGACGTGTGTGACCCTCGCAGATGTTCGCTGAACTGTATACTTACTTAAAAACGTTGTGTGAACAGTGAATTTTGGTGGTGGTTTGATGTAATGGTCTGGGACTGTTTCTATGGTTCCTTAATTAAAACCGTCAATCTTCATCTATGGATCAATGAGTTCTGACATGTACAAAGACGTTTTGGGCACTATTATGCTCCCGAAACTGCGTCAACAGTTTGGAATAGGATATCTCCTTTATCAGCACAGTTATTTTCTTGTGCCTTAGGCCTGCCAGTTTTGTCGTGGTTTAGGACTGTGTAGTGAGATAACTTACAAGTACCTTGCACAATAGGTTTACGTTTGCTGGTTGATGCTGATGGTTCGTTGTTAGTGCTAAAATAATTTCAACTCGCGTTTGGTGGTTCGTGTTGTAACGAGTTGGATGGAATATATTGAGCGTTTACCACAAACCGGCCACGGTGGTGTAGTGGTTAGACTTCTCGCCTCGCACCCAGGCGCACCGGGTCGCAGCCGGATTTTGCGCACGTGGGAATCGTGCCGGACAATGCCACTGGCTGGAGGGTTTTCCCGGGAATATCCTCTTTCCCCCTCCCCCTTACATTCCGGCATTTCTTCATATTCAGCTTGCTTCACCCTTATCAGCTATTCAGCTTGCTTCACCCTTATCAGCTCTCAAGACCTTGATGTTAAGAGCCGTCTAAATCTCTGCACTCCATTCTACGTTCTGAACGAGTGGGGGAGAATAATTGTGAAAATAAAAATATTTATGTCAAGATGATAATACATGCTGTTACTCAGCAACTAACAATATTTAATACTGAAATTCCCATGTGAAATAACATAAAAACTGAAACAAATCACAGGAATCTATTGTATTTATAGGCTTCTATGAAGCGATTTCATTATTGCAAACTAACTTGAGTTAGCTATGTAAATATTAGTTTTTTGTTTTATATATATAAAATTCAGTAAATTTGATTTTTAGCACGTGTAAACAACTTAATATTTTTAATAAAGCTTCCTTTAGTGTGCTTTATTAAACAATTTAAAGTCTGAGCAATAAAAGTTTCGTCCACTTAGTTAAAACAATTCAGATCAAGCAACAGCCAATTAAAATAATTCATACGCGTTTCTTAAGAATTACTGCTACCTGTTGAAGCAGCCACGAAACAGTTTACACTAACACCAACAATGACTATTGTGCCATGGAACACCGCACACCAACCAAAAACCACCACCACCACCACCACCACCACCACCACCACCACAACCACCGTCATCAAACCCCGACATGAACATCTGTGGTTACTCAATGACGTTTGGTCACAATACTGTTCAAATATAAATTTAGGTTCTCCAAAAATTTGTATCTAACATAAATTGGCGAGCGAAGACTTATCTCTTTAAGAAAGTAATTTATTGTGCCACCCTCAATAACTCTGCATCAGCAGTATTTCAATTTGCATTTCAGAGCTTGGACAACACCGTTGTACTTTCTGGGCCATCTCGTTGCTCAATAAAATTACTCGAAAATAACGGCACAAAAATGAAACTAATATGTTCTGTCAAATAGTTTTCTTTGTCGGCAAAAACACCTGTAAGGTTTTTAACAAAGGATGGGGAAACAAGGCCGCTAACAGCTTGATAATTTGAATTAGTAATAGTCTACTGTGACCAACGGTATCGTCCGGCACGATTCCCACTTGCGAAAATCCGGAGTTAACCGGCCAAGGATTGAATCCGGTTCGCCTAGGTGGGAGGCGAGCAGTCTAGCCGCTCGGCCACCGTGGCCCCTGCTGCAGAAGGTGAAATGAGGTATTGTGTCGTTGACAATGATGTCATGAGAGACGGCGCAAGTTTCTCAGACAAGCAGGAACGGGTAAGGAATCGGCCATCGCATGTATAGGCTGTTCACGGTAAAATGAGCACTTTTGAGGCCCTAGTTACTTCTTCGTTTCAGCCATATTTTATCCTTTAACCACATTTGAAAATAATTATTGACATGTAAGTAATAAAGAAAGTGTGTATATTCCATCGCACTCGGAAGTAAATGTTTAAGGCTAAAATGAAATACATTTGCTGACTTTTGTTCCAAATGTGAAGGTTATCAAAAGTGCTCACTTTATCGTGAACGGAAAGTAGTAAAGAACGAACCTAGAGTTTGCCTAGGGCGATTTCGGAAAACCATAGCTAAATCGAAATCAGGATTGCTGGACGGGGAATCGACCCCGGGTCCTCCCGAATGCGAATCCAGTGAGTCACCACTGTACCATATCGATGGAGCAGCGGCGGAATACTAAGAGGGGCACTGGAGCTCTCCCGAGAAAACACGCTTGCCAACGACGGTGTCGACGTTTCCAGCGTGTGAAAATACAAAGGAACCCGCCGAGAATCTAAGCCGATACGCCTAGGTGGGAGGTTAGTATATGTTCTCCACAGTACACTGAGCACTTTTGAAAGCCCTGCATAAGATCTCATGGTATGCATATTGTGTATTCTTCCACCATATCGATATTTAACAAAACCATGGACCTTACGACTTTATTCATGCGTCAGTCAAGTGAAACTATAAAATAATTTTATAATTATTAATAATTATTATTACTGAAGTAAATATTGTACAGATACACTATTTATTTAAATTAGATGTATTTAATAGCATATAAAGAAAAATACATAATTTCAGTATTCGCAAGTATTTACCTAGCACTTTTAATTCGACGATAAAACACGGAACTACTTTCTCTCCGTCGCTACCAACTTTACTGGGCGCATGCTAGTCAGAGTGCTGAACAGCCTATTAAGACTGTCCACGCTAAATTGAGCACTTTTGAAATCAACCTCAGAAAAATGTCACCGCTCTTACCTGCACATTTTTAACGGGCGCAGTGAGTGACATGTGCCCAGTAAAGTTGACAACGATGGAGGGAAAGTAGTTCTATATCTTAACGCCGAATAAAAAGTCTTAGGTAACCATTTGTTATAGCTTAAAATATTTCCGTCGCTTTCTGTTATTTTCTTCTGCGCCGAAGTGTAAAAACGCGCAGATTTGTACAATATTTACTTTGATAATAATTTCACAGTATTACTTGACCGACGCATGAATAAAGTGATGAGACGTATGGCAATGTTAATTTTAAATATGGTGGAAGACTACTGAACGTGCATACAAGTAGATCTTAAGCAGGGCTTTCGAAAATGCCCAGTTTGCCAAGTAGACACGGGACAAAAATATTTTCCAGAAGTTTGCTGCAAAAAAACCGCTCGTCTGTAAATTGCGGTACTCACAGGACACTGTGAACCACCTGCGGACGGTCCAGGTGCCGGCGATGTGGCTGGACAGCATCCAGTCCGTGACGTAGCAGAAGACAAGGCCGCAGAGCAATCGCGCCACATACGGGAGGGAGGCGAGCCCAGCGCTCTGCAACAAAGTCAGACATCCTGCAGCGAGCGCACCCGTGTTGAACCCATTCACGGCTCTACTTCCATAAACTAGACGATGTAGACCGCTTGTTTGCCTTCTGCGCATGGGGGTGCTGTCATAACTTAGAAATAGCTAACATAGAAACACATAAGTTAGTATTTTCTAAGTAGGTGATCCAGGTTTGAAACTCAGTCGAAATTGGAGGATTTTTTTTACATTGGCCGAAACTGTTTTATATACGTGTAGCCAAACAAATCTTTAGTTGCACCAAGCAAATCTTACAGTTTTGGGCAACCAAATTATAACAGCAAAATAAATTGGGTTCAGCAAAAAAGTATTTCACTACCCCTATACAAACAAATAATTTGGTTGTTCCAAACAAATTTTATTTGATTCAACAAAACCTTTTTCTCAGTGTAGTGTACGGAGCTTTAATCTGCCATTAACAGATATCTATATTCTAGATTTTTAAATAGTGGATCTAATTGTTTCGGGGATGGAAAGCGATTTTAAATATGTTTTATCTTGAAAATACTTATTTTTTTAAATCTACAATCAGAAAAAAGTTTTGGGGTACATGTTATTTGGAAAAATGCATCTGTATAATTAAATTAAGTGTTTAAATTTCGAAATATTGACCTTTAAAACATAATAATTCTTCTTTTTACACATTTAATTAAATTCATTGTCAATAGTGGATAAACATTGCAGTTATTATGTTCATGTACACCCAAAATCAAAAAAGCCAAACATGTAAAAGTTCACCTATAAACAAATATTTCTGTAAAAATAAAAACGTAACTCGAAATCATACAGCCATATTCTAAAGAACGGGAAATAATATGGTGGACAATAAAATAAAAATAGATATTAATGTCACTGACATCAATCAATACCACTATTAATGACAGATTACTAGACAAATATGTGTATAAAAGATCAGAGTATACTCAAGATATGAGCCTAGTGTCCATAGTAACTTTAAACACTATTCATTAATTATTTTTAAATAAATATTCCCGTTTTATGTTATTCTCCGAGTACAAATCGGACATTTTATTTATAATTGTGAAATTGGGAGGTTTCGTGCTAAAGAACAACACTGAGATTTTTTCGGTAAAGTGATGAAAAACTACGTGTTAATATAAGGCCTCAGAACAGACATAGAAACGATTGTTCTTTAAATACAACTTCTTTGGTTACTTCGAATAATAAACAATTTCTGAATATTTTATGAAAAAATACGAATTCAAATGTACGTTGTTTATAGAAATTTGGTTAAGAATTGTCGTGTGCTAAAACAATATCTTAATTTTAAAACTGATTCTTTAACCTAATATCGAAAAAATATAATAAAATCAATCTCTAGGAAATCGATTTCATTTAAAGGGAGATTATCTTTGCGATTTTGACCTCGATAATGTTCATCACATCACATCAGTAAAAAATATTTGTTGAACAAAACGTCGTAATTTAGGGGTTTTTTTTTTTTTTAACGCATATCGTTATCACCTTGCAGACGCCCACACATTTAAAATCACTGATTTGTTGTTGGAAATTGTGTTTTGGAAAAAATTTAATTAATTTGAACACAAACGACTTAAGGTCTGGAAAGCTCTCATTTTTGGCTTGTCGAGTGAAAGATTTCGTTACACCTTCTGAAATAGATGTTGTGGAAAAAAGTTTGTAAATCCCAGAGATAAGTTTTCTTTAAGGTGGCCGCCTGACTGGACTTAATATCTGCGTTTCAGGATTTGAGACTTAGAAGCGCCAGAAGCCATTAGGGTCTCTCAGGCACACGCATCACATGCCTCGCTGCCTTTATGAACATCGCACTTAACTTGCATGCAGTAGTTTCGTCAGCGTCTAGTTTTGTGAGGATTTCAGCAGTCACTGTCGTTTTGTGACTAAACAATAAGTGCAAAGGTGTGCCGCACCGCTCCCCCCCCCCCCCTTTATATAAATCTAAATACTCTGTGCTTGAATTGCCCTACACTTAGAGTAGTGAATGCATCAGTTCTAAACATTTTCATATCCGAAAAAATTTACTCTTGAGTGCAGTCCAGAAGATGTTTGCTAAATGCAGTTTTTTTAAAAGATAATCAAAAAAGTATTTATCACTTATAGAATACACAAATATTTTTACTGAAGCTTTGCACTGCGTTTTTAAATATCGTATTTTGTAAAGGCTGTTGCAAATATTACGAATAGCTTCAAGATAATGCTCCTAGGAGATACGAAGTCTTGAAAGCGTAATTTCTAAGTCTACTGAGGTAAGAGTTATTTTCACATACGTTTTGTAGTTTCGCGTGGGGAAGTCGACTACGAGGTAGGCGGACATATTGATAGTGACACATTTTTACGATGGATTAATCTACATATCATGTAAGTGACTTATTTGAAGAAGTTGAACGCGAGAAAAAAAAAATTAAATTTCTGCCGCACACTGTTTTAACTCGTAGACATATCTATGACAACTTTCTTCTCCGATAAAATGTATTTATATCACATGATTTTTTTCCAAATTAGGCTGTTTTTATAATGTACGACTTAAGTAAACCAAACTATTTGCAGAAAATGTAACAACGGCAACTGAAGGATCTTGTTTTAATTCATTTTAAGGTATGCTTAGCCAAAGTTATTTTAAAAATTTTCACGGACAGCTGCAAATCAAAAGTATGCAAGAATTTCGTTAATATTCAGTGGTTTTTTTTAAATTTCAAAACCATTTTCTTGTACCATTTCATGGATTTTTCGAAGTAGCGCTTGGCACACACAGTCAATGTGAACTATTTAATTTTTTACGTAGATTAGTTTTAATTATTTGCACATTTCGATAACAGTTAAATTGTAATTTTGAGTTGTATTTATGCGAAAAAAAATACGTCCTCAATTTTTGTGAGGAAAAAGTAATGACACATGACGCCTAAAACTTGAACAGAATGAGGTACAAATATAAATGAAAAATTAATTTCATGGGCAACTTCCTTTAGAAAAATAAATACTTCATATTGAAGCCAGCGTGAATGATTTAAAACGAGAAAACAAAAACTCGGCTTTGTGCAGGCAAGCGATGGGATGCACGTACCTGCTTGATGTTGAAGCCCAGCACGTCGTTCATGTACTTGGGCGCCATGTTCTGCAGGAAGAAGAGCCCCCACATGTTGCCGAAGTGGGCCACTACGAGTATCCAGAACGGCAAGGATGTGAGGACCTGCCTCGCTGGGAACCTCGGCCTCTGAACATCATTCACGACCAGTTTCTCCATCACTTCACGCACTGAACTATCTATATAGACACATTTAAAAAAGAGAGAAAGTTCTCACATACACATATTTTAAGCATAACATATAAGGATCAGTGGTGCCGAGCTATAGCAGGGGATTCTAAAATAAGTCTTTTGGAAAAAAGGAAACTATGATTTAAGATGCCTATTGAAGTAACCAAACTCTATAGCTGAACTAGTTATTTCTGCTAGTCAAAACTGTACTCACTGGCGTGTTACTGACAGGTGAATAAATGGAATTCACTACGTGTTATTATCCAAGACAGTGGAATTCACCATACATTAATATAAACCACAATTCGGTAAAAGGTAAAATCTAAAATGGTTAGTTTGTTACTAGTGAGTCCAGTGGAATAGTGGATATATTTAGTTTATGATGCTCGTTATCGCTTTAGTTTTTAATATAAAATGAAAGGGCTATTGGAATGCACGGGATTACAAATCAATCTAATCTACAGTTACATCTGAAAGACACGTACATTAATTTCGTACTGTAGAAAGGTTAAATTGAAAGTAAAACAGTAGCAATCCATCGAGTCTTCACGTATTACTTGGTTGGGTTTGCTTTTTGTATCCTACAAAAAATGAGCTTCGAAGATTACTCTACTTCCTTGTTGATAACGACTTACCAGTCTTAAACACAATAATTTATTTATTATGATTCCCAGTACACTGCACGAAAGTGCACGAAAGGAGTGTACGGCTATCAAAACAGAATTTGCTACGTGTATATATATCGGATTTCAAGCTTTCGTGTCTTCAAGATTCGTATTAAGATAGAACCATCATAAAAATCCAAAATAAAAAAGGTGTTATTTCAAAACAGTGTGCAATCTTTTGAGGTGGAGATCTGTATTTACATAAAAATATTTGTTTGCTCACCACTGTACAGTCTTCGAGTATATGAAATAACTGCACTTGAACGTACTACCTATTAAAAAATGCACGTTATTCCTACCTCAGAAGTGAGATGACTAAGGGAAAAATCACTACGACCAGTTTGTTGAAGACAGATGCCATCAACAATAAAATGTGGAACCACTGAAGCACTGCTTCACGTCTGACACGCGTATCAATTAGCTAACTCAAGCAATTCTATGTGAGTACTCCTGTCCTGCCTGAACGATTTATTTTCCGTCCCGCCAGCTGGTGAAATTTGTGATGCCTACAATTTTCTGGAGTACGATTAAATGTTGCTATTATAGGGCTGGTGTGTTTATAGAACTACATGACGTTAATGGACTTGGTTAGCACGTCGGCTTGGTTATTTGCCACGTCTGTATTTGGTAGCCCAGAATAATAAACTGTTATTTTGTTTGATGAGGGGTTACTACTTGAAGAGACAATATTTTTGCTGCAGAAAAAAGGTACTTCGTTTTTCTTCCTCCCCCCCCCCCCCCCCCTTCCCGGGTGGCACGCGTCTGAACGCTTCCAAGCGTTGAGCTATACTGAAGAGAGGCGCGCGGCGCTCCTGGGGCGGCCGAGCGCTGTCTGGTGGCTACTACTGTCAACGAGTTCAGCCTCGCACACTCTGGCACCTTCCATACGCCTCTCCGCTATTCCCACCGTCTCCTTAACCTTCCCGAGCCGCGTTTTTGCGTATAAATGTTCGTCCCCAGCCCGAGCAAGTGTGCAGTGTTCTTCTTCGAGTTGCGCGGGCTGGCCGACGATAGATCATGTCTACACCACTTTGTAATTAGGGGCTTCAGCATGCTAGACGCGTTTTCGTTTAATATGAGTATACAAGTTAAGTATTGCAATGGAAGTAGTTGTTGTTATGCTGGGGGTAGAGTTTCCCTTTTAGTAGTGTTTTTTTTTTGTATGGAAGTGTTTCTTCACTGTTTTGATTGTGTGAATTTTCAATATGGTATTTTATGGAAATGTTTGTAAGATGTAGATTCTTCCTTTTTTTTTCTTCTTTTTTTTTTGCGTGCTGTAGGAATGGTCTGCTGGACTACGATTTGCCAAAAGAGTTTTAATGCAAAGGAGTTTAGTGGATATTTTAGAGCATGCCTATATGCTCATGGTTAAGTGTAATAAGGGGTTTTGCTGCCTCCCAATGGTATTCTTGAAATTAGTATTCCATGTTTTACTTTTTAGTGAATCATCAGGCGTACTTTTACTTTAAAGTTGTAATAATGCTTGCTTTACTCAGGGAGTCATTTTACCTTTTTAATGGGGGTTCACAAGTGTTTATTCAGGTTGGGTGATCTCTCAGAACATATTAATATTGTAGTTTTTCTGTTTGTTTCAGTGCATGTGTGTTCTCTCCTTCCCCTAGTTCACCAATTGGTAGCAAGCAATAGAAATTTACAGATGCAATTTATATTTTTCAAATCAAGTTGCAAAGTTGTTGTTCTTGGTGATAATGTATAGATGGGCTTCAATATATTTGTATTGATTTTGGAATTTTTGTGCCCATGCTTTCTTGATATTTTTAAATCATGTGCGTCCTTCTCCTTGCCTTCCTTTAGCCCTGCTACGTCCTAAAATATGTAAGTTAGTATTGGATGTAAGCACGGGATACAAGAATGTTTTACTGGGCTGCAGCCGAAGACTAACATTGCATACGCGGTATGAAAAATTACAGTCTTGAACATGAGGGGAATAACTGTAACCATCTGCCTCGTCGTACTTGACCGCATTCTTATCCGGATTGGTAGCTCCGGAACTCTTCTTCATGTTCACTTTATCCAGGAAAATAAACGTAACTAGACGCCGGGGAAACACCGGGCAGTTACCGAGACTCAACGTTACTTCGAAGGAAACCACACGCACTTTAAGATGCGATGCAACATTCACCCATCTTGCCGACGAGCTAAGGTCGGAGCTTCAGAAAGTCACTTGACATATCCCAACCGCCTCTCTCCATCTAACCTTCATGGACAGCTTGCTGAAGACCGTCCGTCCTATACAATGTAAAGTTAAGTTAACGGCTTTTTCGACAAACTAAAGGTTCTGCCACAAATGTGTGTCAATGCTGTCTAACCGTTTGTATGGCCGTGAAGTCTGGCTTGTTTCACAGCAGAACGATGTCCCAGGGACAGCTGATTCAACTGATACAAAAGGATGAAGTATAGAAAGCAGCACGAAAGCGCACTGTTGGTGTATGTTTTATGTTATCGTCGGCTTCAGAAATAATTATTTCGGTGGAATTATCAATTAGATGCTACATTTTAGAAGAGATTGAAGAGATTTGGCTGGCTCTTAACAGCGAGGTCTTGAAAGGTTACGGTTTATATATATATATATATATATATATATATATATATATATATATAGAGAGAGAGAGAGAGTTTCTAAAAGGTTAACATAAACAAGCTTTTTTGTAAACAAACTAGTGAAGTGAGTGAGTGAAGAGATTTGGGTGGCTCGTAACAGCGAGGTCTTGAGTCTTGAGAGCCGATGAGGGTGATTGTGGTGAGTATGGAACAGCGCCGAAATGAAGGGGAGGGGAATACGGGAGATCCCTGATAAAACCCACCGACCAGTGGCATCTTTCGGCTCGATTCCAGCATGCGAAAATCCGGTAGTGACGCGGGATGACACGACACTGTCGAAAATTTCCTCACATTTTTGTTGCATGTCATATTTGGAGGCGCAGTCCGACTGCTTGACATCAAATATGATCATTCGCCACTATGCCACTTGATTGCGACATCAGGATTCGGACAGTTAATTCTGTGCCCTTAGAGAACATGAAATAACGAACCTTCTCGAAGTGGGTGGTGACCCTCAAAGTCACTAAAGTGTAAACATCTGATGATGATATAGAGTAAAATACAAAACACTGTACTCATTGTTTGCTGTTTTCACAAATCTTGAAAATATTTAAATATTTTTTAATAACTTTGTTACGCAGTGTTATTAATCACAATTATGATTTAACTTTGGAACAACTGTTCTGTCGCTAATAAGAGGCTGATTTTTGTAAAGTAAACCATATACCGTTGACTGTAGTTTCTCGTAGCGTCTGTAGATATGATGGAAAAGAATAGGCTCAGTATAATTGATCAATTATCTAAGTTGGAGTACACCCACCTTGCCACCGGTGGAGCCGGCCAGAGCGTTGTTGATGTAGTCCCTCTCTTGCGGCGAGATGTGCGGGTGCTGGTCGGGCGAGTCGTGCACCAGGTACCACCAGTAGGCGCACCACAACACCGATAGAGCTCCGGTGATGTACATGAGCGCCGGCCAGCCGAGCATCTCCACCACCACGCCTCCCACAGGTAGCATCACGATCGCACTGAACACTCCACCTGCCAACACACTCCTCACTACTCACACCTGCTCGGTCGTGCTCAACACCCCTCCTACATTACTCACGCCTCACTCTTTGTACACACACTATCGTGCTGAACACCCCACCTGCCAGCACACACTCCTCACTACTCGCACCTGCTCGGTCGTGCTCAACACCCCTCCTGCATTACTCACGCCTCACTCTTTGTACACACACTATCGTGCTGAACACCCCACCTGCCAGCACACTCCTCACTACTCGCACCTGCTCGGTCGTGCTCAACACCCCTCCTGCATTACTCACTCCTCACTCTTTGTACACACACTATCGTGCTGAACACCCCACCTGCCAGCACACTCCTCACTACTTGCACCTACTCGGTCGTGCTCAACACCCCTCCTGCATTACTCACTCCTCACTCTCTGTACACACATGGTCGTGCTGAATGCCCCTCTTGCATTACACACTCCCTCCACCTCTTGTAACCACACTATCGTGCTGAACACCTCACATCAAGACACTCCTCGCAGCTGCACGTTTATGCTGAACACTCCACCTGCAAAAAAAAAAACTCCTAACTCCTTGCACAAACACGAGCGTGCTTAAAATATCGCCTGCAAGACCCTCCTCCCTCCCTGCACCATCATGTGACGTGCGCACAGAACCTGGTGAGTCTTACTGCAAATCTCACATTAGAATGTTCTAAAAACGCCATGCATGCACAGATGCTTCAAGTGGCTCGTAGTATGGAACTATCGGAGAAAAGTAAACACCGCAAAATGTTCCTTGGAAGCGACACCCTGTCGTCTGGCAGGCTTTTAAAACATTTAACATATAACTAAACGCAAACTTAGTCTATTCATGCTAGTAACTGGGTAAAAATATAATTAACTAAGGTTGCTATGTAGGGTCTGGAGATTCCGCACAAATACCACTCTATGCAAATTTACGGAAATTACGGTTATTGAGGGGACACACGGAATGAGGATCTAGCTACCCCACTCGCGAGAACACGTGACTTTCCAGGCCAGCTTAAAGCATTCGTGCAGTGAGGTGAGATGGCATCGAAGAAGAGTACCAAAATTATGAAAAGCTTGTAAAACTCTGCATAGGCATAGTCTACACCACAAACTCATTATATACACTGTTTATATTCACACAACACACTTAGGATCAACAGTGCTATTCTATATTATTAAACCTTTGCGATACCGCATTTTTAACTATAATGTTTTGTTTGAATAATTTACATAATCTCTAACTATTTATTAAATCATCGCGTCAAAACATCGAAAATTATCATGATATATATTTACATACACACACACACACACACACACATATATATATATATATATTCGTTATAAATCAAGCTGACAGCCTTTCGCTTATGTAGTAGATGGTTTTGATTAGGTTACTCGTACAAATTTGTAATATATAGGGATAAGAAAAATTCGCGAGTTCAATGACCTGTAGTCTAAACTCTACAGGCATGTGTACACTCGAACCTCAGATGTTTGTTCATTGGCTGCTGCCCCATAGAGTAGCCAGTGTCGTCACACCTGGAAATATGTCACTCCCTACTTGTTTCGCTTTAAGTCTGCTATTGGCTCAGAGTCTCCGAGGGGGTGTCTAATAAACTGCGATCCAATTACAAAGTCAACTTCAGTGTACACGTGTTTGACGTTTACCTTGTCCTGAAATGAACTCGCGAAATGTTCCTATCCATAGCAACATATAAAAGAAAAGTCACTACATTTTTGGTACACTGTTTCTAAAGTACGTATTATACATTAACAAGATGGTCTTCCCATCCGTGTAAGCACGAAACATGCCTCTCAGTGTGATGCCAACTTGAGAAGCTACATTCATTGAAGGACACAACTTCTAGATGGGCGCATCTCCTTATTAAAAAAAACATAATTTTTTCCTCCTTGGGAAATAAATACACATGTCACGCGCACAATGTAGGATATACATGGATGGAATGGAGCTGGGTTTATGTAGACACTACTGCCCTGCCTGAGAAATGTTCGAGACAGGATAAAATGATTATGGAACAGAGATTGGATGAAAGCGACAGAGAAACAGAAATTCCCCGAGGAAAATCTTCACAATAGTGTTCGTGTACTTATATAAAATGCGTGAATAAATTCCCTCTAGAATATTACAGGCGGGTTGTTAAACGAAGGACCTCAGAGGTCATATGTCGGTGACTCACTCGTGAGTCAGTAATGGACATATCCTTGATGTTCAGTCCAAATCTTCAAAGGGCGGTTCAGTCATTACTTAGTAAAATAGGTGATTTCGAATTAGCCAGTGAAATTATTACCAGGACGGGTTCCACAGTGAAGGGCTCAACGGCGAGTCGCGTGGATCATCCGGACGATCTAGTCGGTGGACCGGATCTCCTTGATTTCCAGTCACATTCGGCGCTGTATTCATCGCTGATTTCTTAGCAAGGAATTAGCGAGACGTTTTAGCTGAGAGGTACGGGAAGCGTTCAATAAAGTTGCATGAAACGGATTCATGTGACTTGCAGCGACGAACAGCCAGAAAACTTGCTACTGCTCGTCTGGGGAGCCCATTTGCTGAGCACCGGAAGCGTAATCGGACCAACAAGCTCCCGCTGAATTTTTAAATGTTTAAGAGTTTTTATGCTATAAGGGAAACGGATAGGTTCTAAAGCGCCACCTTGAATGCAGTGTATAGATGTCAAACTCTTTATCGTTCTGCAAAGTATCAACACAAATGCCGACACAAGAGTGCTACTGCAGACAAAATTGTTTGAATTAGAGTTTTAGCGCTTCTAAGCTTTTGTTTAAAGCTCGAAAGGAACAAACATTCCTCTTACAGTTGTTAGAGTCAAACTATTATAGAATGTTCAAAGAACACGGGTGGGTTAAAATTGAATAGAAAATATATATTTTTATAAAAAAACAACAGTTTATTCAACATTACAAAATGTCAGCAGTAGTGCAAAATAATTACACATCACTCGTGCCATACTCGCTCACGTTCATAAATCGCACTCATAGTGAATCAGTATGTTCTGCACACCATACAGATTGCATTAAATGCAATTTGACTGGAAAAAAAAATATAGGAGCAAAGCCTAGTATGCTGCAGAGTTCGGGAAATTAAGACTTTGAGTATTATATTTTGAAAACTATAATGATTTGACAACTAATAACTGCATTTAGGGGGCACTCTTCGAAAGCTCTTTCCGATAACCAAATTTAAAAAAATAGAAATATGACCTTAAGGTAAATAGTTACTAAATCCTTAGAATAGTAAATTTATGTGTGGTCAACGTCGACAGTTCAGGATATCGTGGTTTGTTAAATGTTGAGTAACGGGGTTTGCTAATTAAAACAGCGAAATTTAGTGGAACAAGTTTGAAAGGTTCTTTCATATTATACGCAACTGAGAGTTGTATGGACAAGGTGGTAGCGGGGAGAGAAAGTTATACACACGTTGATCTCCCCGTAAAGCCTAGTTGTTTTAACTGAAACACCGTCAAAAAATACCATGCATCGGAAAATAGGTAATATCAAAAAATGCATGCGTGAAATATTTTATCAAGCATATATGTCACATTTCATACGCAATAAGCGAGCCAAAATTAATGTTTTACAAAAATAATAACATTATTTGCTAAACATAGCAACATATAAGAATATTAATTATGTATTATCACATTCATATGTGTTTCTATTTGTGAGAAAATTTAAAATATCAAGTATTTTATGGAAATGTATAGACACTGTTCATGGTAAAGTGAGCACTTTCGAGGCCCTAGTTACTTTTTCCTTTCAGCCATTGTATATCCTTGAAATATAAATGATAAACACAGCGTTTACATTCCACCGCAGTCAAAAGTTAACGTCTAAAGGCTAAAATATAATATATTTATTGACTATTATTCCAACTGGGATAGCTTTCGAAAGTGCTCACTTTACCGTGAATGGCCCATATATATAGTAACTGAAGAAAATGTGCTGTTTGTTTTTAGAAGACATGCGTGGCTGCGGTAACTACAGTTCTGTCCGTCTATACGATGTTCTAAGTTCGGATGCCGGCATGAGCCATGAACATGTGTACAATTTTTATATAAATTCTCTTTAGTATAGCACGTTAAACGCTCTTCTCGTCCGTCCTTGTAGGCTTTCCGACGTCACAGGAAGGTTAAAAAGGCAATAACAAAAATTTTATTTAATTTTAAATTGCGGGCGTACCTTTACTCTTTACAATACGCGATTTATCCTATGGGGAAAAAAATCATCTCAAAATGTACTACTTGTATCTAAGGGACGACTCAAGGAGTGCTAAAAGCGAGTACACGTTGACTAAGAGGAGTTTAGACCAAGTGAATGTTGGAGTTGTGATATTAAGGCGAAACGATTTTAGTTTAAACAACATTCTGTCATTTCATTTCAGACAAAATTACTTTTAAGCTTAGTAATATTTAAGGAAGAGAATTTTAGATCAAATTACTGTAGGTAATGTAACTCTGTCGTAACAAATAATTTTACGTCAATTAACATAATGCGCGTACGCGTCCCTTGACATAAATTAATTTGGTCTACAACAGTTTCATAATAGTAATTTGACCTTAAGTTAATTGGTCTAAAATTCTTTGGCCAAAACTTATCTGGATCACTTCCCTTAAAATTATCTAGCCTAAAGTCACTTGGCCTAAAATTATTTCGTCTGAAGTCACTTGTACCAAAATTACTTGATCTAAAGTTACTTATACTAAAATTACTTGATCTAAAGCCACTTGTACTAAAGTTACTTGATCTAAAGGCACTGCACATGGCGTAGAATTATTTAGCCTAATTTTAGGTTAAATATTTATATTAGCTCAAGTGGCGGGTACCTATTCCTTCGCTGTAAATACAGCCCAAGTAACTTCAAGCTAAGCAACTTTCGATATTGTAATTCTAAATTGAGTAACTTTTGTGAGAAAAAGAGTTGAAGTATATTCGCGGTTTTACAACACTTTTTGAATCGAACCATTAAAATATCACCTCACGTATGACATGTTTGGTTGTTTTCTGAATATTTTATGTATCACAAACGTTTTATATTTTTATTCACATTAGAGTAGGGATCTAATTTTTAGTTAAATTGAACTTTAATTAATATTTTATTTTTAAAAAATTATATATTTAATTTATAATTAATATTTATAAATAAGAGTGAGGAAATATTTGTGTTGGTAATACCTAGAGAGAAACGGTTCTTATGCAAAATGTTATTACACTGAGGCGCACAAATGCGGTGAGTTGTCCCTTGGGTGTAGGTAATTTTCTAGACTCGATTAAGCTTTGTTTGCATGAGGTGGACGAATATACTGAAAGCAGAACTTAAGCAGGGCACCGGAAAAGTTGGAAGCAACCGTGAATAGGCTACAGTATGAGAGAGCAGTTTACTGGTAAAGGTTGTCCACGGTAACGAGAGCACTTTTGAAATCAACCCTAGAAGAACGTCGCTGCCACTAACCGCGTATATTTTAACGGAAACACTGACTGGCATGAACACAGCAAAGTTGGCAACAACTGATGGAAAATAGTTCCATTTTTAACGTTGAATTAAAACTTTCATGCAAACATTTGTCTACGCCGAAATTAATTTCATTGCTTTCTTTTTTAAATGCATATTTAGGTGGAAGAATTACCAAATTTTGAAAATACGTGCTTTCCTAATGATTTGATAGTTCCATTTGATCGGCGCATGAATAAAGTAACGAGACCCATGCCAATGTTGATTTTCCACATGGTGGGATGGACTGAGTTAAGTGTTTATGCGCTCTTGACAACGAGGTCTTAAAATCACTGTAAAACATTTCCTAATAAACTTCCCAAATTGTAATGGAAGTTTTTAACCTATACATCGTATGGTAATACTACCACATATCAGGCTGAAAAGTGAAAATATACGAATGTTTAGCACCGCTACAATACGTAATTGGTAACTTCTTTATGCATTTGACTGTTTCCCGAGCAAATGTAAGAACGCTACCATGAATGTATGGGAAAAATACTTTACCATCCACTCTTTCTCACCATACGTATACACTGGTGGGGTATATTTGCGAACAATTTCTTAGAGTGTGAGTCGATGAGGTTGGAATGAGGTGAGAATGGAACAGCAGGGAAGATCCCCGAGAAAACCCGCCGACCAGCGGCATCTTCGGGCACCATTCAGACTTGCGAAAACCCGAGTGTGAGCCGGCCCGGGATTTGAACCCGGTTCGCCTTGTTGGGAGGCGAGCCGTCCAACCGCTCAACCACCGCAGCGCCCGTATGGCGGAAGAACACACGACGTGCGCGCAAGTACATACATGTTACGCGTGGGTTACAAAAACGCCCAGTTCACGGTGGACAGACTGTTGGTGGGAGTTACCGCGAAGAGACCGGTTAGGAAGCGGCAGGCGACGACGAACCCCCAGTGCACGTTGGCGAGTGGCGGCACGAGCAGGGTGAGCAGCCCTGTGGCGAGCGTCGTGTAGAGCACCACTCTCCTGCCTCCGAAGGCGTCTGCCAGCAGGCCGCCCGGGAAGCAGGTCCAGATGTTGCCCCAGAAGTAGGCGCCCAGTATGGTGTACGTCACGTCCGGGCTCCAGTCGTACCGCGGCCCGTGCTACAACACCAACGCGCACACATACATTTCTAACGAAATCTTTCTTTGTATACGGCCAAATATATATTTAGTCGCCCTAACAAAATATATTGTTGAGCAAACGAAATTTGAAAAACTTTTGTTCGTCCAGCAAAATATATGTGTTTGGGCCAAACAAAATAAGAGTGTCAACTGAAAATATCTGTTTGGCCACTCATTTAACTGCCTTCGTTCGAAAATACAGCTTGAGAATTTGTTTGTATATTTTTGTGACAATTAGGATAGTAACCGTGTTTGTTAGTGAATCTATTGATGCTTAACAATCGTATAAACAAATTAATGAAACAATACAACAAGAAACTGACAAGTAAAGCTGTAAAACTTGAAATATTTGTTTTCACACGTTGCCCAATATTTTCAGTGTATCTATTTAAAAGCTTTCCGGCGTTTTCAGTTGTCGCATTACCTGATATTACCAAGGCGTAGCGATCGAACGCAGGTGATCTAGGTTCTAAACTCTGTCGAACTTGTAAATTGTTGTTATATCGGCCCAAACAGTGTAGCCGAACAACTCTTTAGTTGCAGTAACCAAATCTTACAATTTGGGGGAACCAAACGAGAACAGGAAAATAATTTGGTTTCAGCAACAAAAATATTTCATTTCCCGTATACCAACAGAATAATTTTGTTGCGCCAAACAAGTCTTGTTCGATTCAGCAAAATTGCGCATCCCGCATACACGCACGCGCGCAGTTTGAAAGTGCCCCAACGCCGCTGGGTGTTTTAACTCACGTCGGGAGCGGTGTAGGTGGCGTTAGGGGTCGCCTCCGACCGCGGTATGGGGCCACACTCAGGGTCGTTCTCGGCCGCCGACTCCACGTACGGAGTCATGGCGATGATGGCGACGGTGACGTTGATGCGGAGCATGTAGTTGATCCAGCAGGCGAGGAAGGCCATCACCGCCACCACGAGACGCGACGGCACGAAATCTGCAACAGTCCGCGCTCCCCCATCACTAAGGTTCATTCCACTCAGGATACGAACGAAACGAGATTTCTTATGGGATAGTTTGGCACAGGAAACATTCGCGCCGCTAGGTGCGCAGTGTTCCATAAGGTAACTTCTACTTAAAATTTTTAATCTACGCGAACGATTAAGTAGAGAAATATTTCACTTTGTTACCAAGTTATTTAATATCTGATTTATGATTTCTGCTATATCCTGTTTTTGTTTTAGTATAAAATATAGAAACTCTGGTATATGCTGTTCGCGGCAAAATGACCACTTTTGAAAGCCGTGTGCAAGATCTACTTTTGTATACACTGTGTGTTCTTCCACCACGTGTACAATTAATGTTACAATGGGCCTGATCACTTAATTCGTGCGTCGGTCAAGGGCAACAAAATTTTTAGAAAAGTGAATGTTTTACCAATTTTATATTTCTTACGCTTATATGAATTTAAAAAAAAAAAAAAAAAAAAAAACCAAAAGTAAAATAAACTGTTTCAGTATTCATGAATATTTACTTAACACGTGTAACTAATTTCTCTCCGTCGTTGGCAACTTTACTGGGCGTTTAACAGTCAAAGGTTGGTTTCTAAAGTGCTCACTTTAACGTGGACAGCCTTTACACGTGTGACACGAGCGCTTACCTAGTGGCGGATATTTTTGGCTGCGAAACTTTCAACACTGATCGTCCCAACCTGCAGTAGAACTAACCTCATCAGCACACGTCTGCGGAGCTCAACTCGAAAGAAAGCACGTATAAAACGTGTTCGCGTAAAAAAATAAACAACTGTAGTTATAGCCCTGGCACAAAGGCTAACAATCATCCAATAGCAGAGCTTGTTCCTAACTGAGCGAGGTTGCTCGCATTCTGGAGGAGCTGGGTTTCTATTCCCGGTTCAGCCGTTCTGATTTTCGTTATCTATGGTTTACCCAGATTACTCCAAGCGAATGATGGGATGGTTTCTTTACTACGGGCCATGGCCAATTCCTTCCTAATTCCTACTTAGCAACTTGCTCACGTCTTTAATAACATAGCTGTCGACGAGATGTTAAGCCCAACCTACCTACCTACCTGTAGGCTGTTCACGGTAAAATGAACACATTTGAAAGCCCTACTTAAGATCTACTTGTATACACGTTGTCTCTTCTTCCGCCTTATGTAAAATTAACATTGCCATGGGCCTCATAACTTAATTAATGCGTCGGTCAAGTTAAACTGTAAAATGATTACTAAAGTAAATATTTTTAAAATTTGTTTATTTTTACACTTCTACGAATTAAAAAAGCAGAAAGGGAAAGAAATTATTTAAGATATCACAAATAGATACCTAACACTTTTTATTCGACTTTAAAATATGGAACTACTTTCCATCCTTCGTTACCTACTTTACTGGACGCATGTCACTCAGTGCGCCCGTTAAAATATATGCAGGTAGGTTCAGTGACTTTTTTCTAAGGTTGATATCGAAAGTACTCACTTTACCGTGAACAGGCTTAACCTACCGTTCGTGCCTAACCGAGCTCACCAGGGGCCACGATGGATGAGCGGTTAGCCTGCTCGCCTCCCACCAAGGCGATCCGGGTTCAATCCCCGGCCAGATCAGCGGGCTTTCTGGGGTATCTCCCGTTTCCCCCGCCCTTTCATTCCAGCGCTGCTTCATACTCACCTCAACATCTTCATCGGCTCTCAAGACATCGATGTTAAGAGCCGCCCAAGTCTCTTCACACACTCTTCACTTAACTGAGTTCAATATTTTTTTTTTTTAAACCTACCGTAAAGCTAAGAGGAGAACCGGATGACCAAGTTAGGGTTGGGGCCTAAGTGGCGAGCAGGAGATATAGTACAGAGAACGTGCTTCACGGCTTTTCTGGGATTGGACATACATCGTCGCGATTGAGGCCACAGTTGCCCCCCATGCATCCAGCTAACATATACCAAGAAGGGAGGACGGAAACCCTGGAGTGCACTGGATAAATTTTGGCGGCTCTTAACTTCGAGATGGATGAGAGTGAATTTGGGTGAGTGTGGAGCAGCGCTGGAACGCAAGGGGCAGGGGAAACAGGAGATCCCCGAGAAAACCCGCCGACCAGCGGCATCGTCCGCCACGATCCCCACTTGCGGAAATCCGGGAGCGACTCCGCCGGGGAATCGAACCCGGTTCGCCTAGGTGGGTGACGAGTGGAGGAAACCTGCACAGAGGGAGTAGATTAACTCCTGATCAACTGAGCTCGTCGGCTAATCACAGCCTGACTTGCACATGCCCGGTCAAAAGTGTTTCGCCTATCCTGGCGAACCTGTTACCGGTGTCCTCGGACCACTTTACTTCGAGCTGTCGAAGGAAAAATGTGCCCATACACACACTCGTGGGCATATATTTAGATCGACGATGTAAAAGTAAGCAATTTGTGGGCAGGGACAACAAAATCACCAGCACTGACAGTCTAACGCAGCACGTTAGGAGAAATCACAGCCTGCGAATGGCCGACAGGTCCAGCCAATCAGGAAGCAGCCACCTTCCTTCCTAGCGACCATAATAGATAAGGCCCTGAACAATTAGCTGAACTTGTTTGGTCAGAACTAGATGGTGACAGCTGCAACGACTGCCAAAAATGTTGGAAGAAAATCCTTTGATGTGCCTTAACCGCGAAAGCTTAATATATATTTATCTAATGACTGTTATTATAACCTAATATTTACACGTATAAAAATTTTAATCATTCGATCGATGCTTGCATGCTAGTAATTATGTAATATCAATGAAAATGTGAATTTATCACGTGGCGGAAGGACACGCAATAGTTATAAAAATGCAAGAGAACTTACAGAGGACACAAATACTGCAATTTAAGGTGATGCTTTTGAATGAATGTTCATAAAATTTGCCACGGTAAATTCATTCACGTAAAATTAATGTTAAAAAATTTATGTTTTAATTTCGGTAACTCGAAGTTCTCCAGATCTAAGGAAAACGTTGTATTGATAAACTTTGAGTTCTATCAAATATTTTAAAATTTTCGTTTTAATATGTTTAAACCAGGCACGCTTAAGAAAATGCTGCCGGAGTGAATCCTTTCACACAACCAGATATTTATTATCTTTTGCCAGTAGAATTCCTTTGGGGTGAAGCCAGTAACATTTCGGTTGCAAGTAAAGCGTGACACAATGTTACAAGAAGTTTTCATGCATTTGCCAACATGAAATATTGTAAGTGGACCACCGCGCTCAGTTTTGATGGCGTAAACGTCTTCATGAAATATATGCCTGGTTGAAGCACAAACTGCGTACGTGACACCTGAAAACAGACGCTCATGGCCGAGGTCGGCAAAGCTTAAAGCGGTTTTCACAATATAGGGTCGCGATGCGGCGCGTCGCGTCTGGCGCTTGCAGCCAGCGGCGCGTCGCGTCTGGCGCTTGCAGTCAGCGGCGCACGTTATTCGTATTCACAATAGAGCGATGCATTTAGTCAATAAAATTAAGTTTTTTTTTTAGTGATACACATTTTTCTTTAGTAAATATATATTTACACTTGAAATTATATTTTAGAATATGAACGATACTCCAGGCATCGGGAAACATTATTATTTTGTTTTCTATAGGTAAGAAAAATCTATATATATTTGGACTCCAGTTAGTATCTCTGCAAACCATTTATTATGTACATTATCATTTGTTCTTTACCTCAGCTTCTCGCCAGTTTGTTTATAATGAAATACACAAATGTTATTCTCCTTATTCTCCGTCGCCGGCGACGAGCCTCAAATCCAATGTTTGTCGCTCGTGTAAATCTCTCGACACTCGTCGCCAGTGTGTCAAAGCTCTGATTGGCTGAAGCTCGTCGCGCCACGTCGCGTCCTTCAATAGTAAAAACCACTTAAGGTGATATTTCACATTTCTTTTTATTTGGTTATCTGAAAGAGCTTTCGAAAAGTGTCCCCCAAATGCAGTTATTAGTTGTCAAATCGTTATAGTTTTCAAAATATAATACTCAAAAAATCTTAATTTCCCGAATTCTGCAGCATTCTTTGCTCCTAGGTATTTTTTTTCCAGTCAAATTGCATTGAATGCAATCTGTATGGAGTGCAGGCCATGCTGATTCAGTATGAGTGCGATTTATAAACAGGTGAGCTAGTTTTAGCACTCCTAATGTGGTTGAAAATAGGGGTGAGACCTGTCGTAAATATATTTTCGTTAGTTCAAGAGAAACTGTTAAGATTCATTTAATAAATAGTTTAAATCGTAAACTGTAGAGGAAAAGTTGTTTTTGTTCCTTTCGTAGCTTGTAACACAAATGCAGTATGCCGCTCTTAGACTCTCATTCAACACTTTGAACCTGCCTGCAACACTCTGGTGTCGGAATTTGAAAACTATAATGAATTGACAACGAACGACTGCATTAAGAGGGCACTTTTCGAAACCTCTCTCAGATAACCAATTTCCAAAAAAATTAGAAATATCGCCTTAAGGCTGTCACTTAGTAAGGGTGTACGTGAAGCAAAAATATATGAAGCGCCACAGACGTCGCCCTATGGGTTATGTAAAGCAGTATCGACTTTATGCTGGATTTACAATGCCACGAAGAGGTCATCCCGAAAGTCCGGCAAGACTTCTCAGTCCAGCCATTTCCACCACCAAAATTAGTTCAGTGTTTACAATAACCCGACATTTCTAATTCGACAAGGGTTGCGTGGCTTTCGGCAAATCCTAGAATGGCCAGCAACTTGCTATAGGATGCAAACAAATCATAAATCATTGCACACTACATTGTTTTGATAACTTTGTAAACGAAGTATTTTTGGATCTTGGAACAGTTATTTTTTCACGAATACTTATTTTCCTCAATTCAACATCTTTCAGTTACAAGCCAGGTTGTATGCATAAATAATATATATTTTACATAAACAATACATATATTAGTGTGAAAATTACCACAGTATTTTAATTCGCGCGAAAATTAGTTTTGTAATGTTATTTTTATGTTTTATTTCTTGCTGCCAAGCGAGGCCGACCGGTCCGACGCCCGACGAAAGTAGAACCTACTTTTTTCCGGCTGTGATTTTGTCGGAGTGACCTTGCTGCTGATTAGCTGATGAAATATCTTTGTCGGTGTCGGCGCTGTTTTGTCGGACTGTGGGGTTATTGTAACTCCAGCTTTACGTGCACGCCACGGAGCAAGCGCACAATGGTTTCGTCGTGAGTGAGTGACGAGATTTGGGCGGCTCTCAACAGCGAGGTCTTGAGAGCCGATGAGGATGATTGAAGTGAGTATGGAGCAGCGTGAATGAAGTGGCGGGGGAAACGTTAGATCCCCGAGAAGACCCGCCGGGCAGCAGCATCGTCCGGCACGGTTCCCACTTGCGAAAATTCGGTGACCCGGCCGGGGATTGAGCCCGGTTCGCCTTGGTGGGAGGCGAGCGTGCTAATCGCTCCGCCACCGTGACCCCGGTTTCGTCGTGATCGTAGAACTTCTGGATCCTATATATTTACTGGACATGACTCTGAATTCATGCCTCTGTCGTAGTTTCACAACTGTTCTGTTTGTATACATGTATTGAAATACTGCAGTCTGCTAAAAAGCCGTTTTCAGCTACGTTGGAGGGTATAAAAAATAATGTTTCCAATGTGCTTGACGTCTAGAAAGCACCATTCCTCACCTGGAATGTGCTTTCTTTTCTAAGGTAAACCAATCATTTAGGTGCAAGTTCAATAGAAACACGCCTAAACGCAGTTCAAGTACTATAGGCAGGCGACCGCCTTAACCTTCCGATCGTGTGGATCTGAGTTTGAATCTCGCGAAAGCCATACATAGGCTTGACGTTTTTAACACGTTCAAGCCCGGTGCACACATTTACGTACGTACATAACACACACAAAGGCAATTTTCGGTTGGTACCTGCACTGCGAAGTCCAGTGGCATGTAATATTCCCACTGGATAATCGATCCGTATAGGCAATTCAGGGTTAGCCAAGCACTTCTTAAATCAACATTTGAAAAATGCCACTGAGCTTACATGACTATGTCTTAATGTGGACACACTGACCTGCATGCGCCCTTAAAGCTGGTAACGCTGGCCGGGAGGGGGGGGGAGGAAGTAGTTCCTTGTCTTAAAATTGAATTAATATTATTAGGTAAACATTTATCTACACTGAAATTATTTATTTTGTCTCGTATTTTTTAAAAATTCAATAAGTGTAGGAATGAGCAAATCTACAAAACATTTGGTTTTTTAATATTTCCACATTTTCACTTGACCGACGTACGAATAAAGTGATAAGATCCTCGACAACGTTAAATTTATGTATGGGGGAAAAATACACAATGTGCATAGAAGTTGATCTTCAGCAGGACCACAGAACAAGTAAGAAGACAGAGATGACACTTCCCTGTTGTAACGATCTTCTTATTTTGAAGTCTTTTTCAGGGGGTGGTAGTTGCCTAGATTAATAACAACAGCAGACACGCGTTACGAAAACTAATCACCTAGTATAATAAAACAAAAATAATAGTGTTTAATAATTATTTTGTGATAAATACGCTTCATTGAAGTAGTTAATAATCACGTTGTGTTCAATGTTTGATAAAATATCTTATTTACTATATATATATAATTTTTAATTTTATTTTTTTAAATTTTTTTTTAGGCTGTTGCCCGGTAGCATTTACAGCATGTTTACGGCTTGCATTACTTTTGAGTTGCCGAATACTGTTTTCGGCAATATCTACCTGTGGTTTTTGTGTTTAGCTCTATCTTTTAAATATTTACGTTACCTCCAAATATGACCAACTGAATAGAATAAATCTTGCACAAAGCAGTGCAAAAAACGGTTTAAATATTTCTAATCGTTTTAGTGAGTTATTAAATAAGCACCTAAAAGGTATGTAGGTTAAATCAGTATTTCTGAGATACAAAACACTCATAGTTTTGACTTAAAACCGATTTATTCCATAAAATCATTCATTCTAGTGGTAAAATGTCTATTTTGGTATTTCCACAGGTACTTACTTCAAATAACGCGATCGTAAGCCCTATCTACTGACACCCCCCTGAGCAGTACTTTCAAAAGTGCTCAGTTTACCGTGAAACAGCCCATAAATCGTGTTACTGGTCTACGTTATAACTGGTTTATTATATTACAGTAGCCAAACAGAATCCACAGCTCGTTTTTCGTGCCGAAGAAACATGCCCTGTGTCTGCTTCTGTACACCACGCATCATAAAGTTTCTCGTTCGCAACACCACACGTCGTAAACTGAAATACGCCTGGAAAGGTCAAAGGGTAGGTTTAGTTTAGTTACGCTTCTGGGTAAGCTTACTGGCATTAAGCCGGCGATATGTCCGTTAAAATGAAGCGAAATATGAAGTACGTAGATTTAACACGTAAGTTAAATTTATTTTAATTTTGTTTTCTTCTATGAAACTATTTTTCAACGTCATATAAATGTTTAGCGTGCGGATTCGCGATGAACATGGCTGTCCGTCTTGCTTGCTCGTTACGTATAGTGTGTTCGGGACAGATGAAGTGTAACGCGTGATGCGATTGTGTTCCGTGGTGGCCCTCCGAACTTAAGTCTCAGGCTAAGCACGTTTGGACAAGAAAGATTAATGTGACGGGGTGTCTGATGTAAGATGGGGATGTTTTTGTCCACGGATGTTCTTCCGAATTACTCTTGAAATGTTTACTCGAGGCAGTCACGTTCCATTGCAGGAAACGGACTGTCTCCACGAGATGGCCGGTTTCGCCGTGGTGAGAATAAATACTCTAGGAATGTTTTAAAAATCCTGAACACGAGCTCTATCGACAGATTACAGTCATCACACTCACTGTTGAAGCATTTATTTGAAAAATAAATAATGTGGTAAACATGTTCTTACTATAGCACGTGTCTTGATGGTGTATTGAAGAACCCCAGAAAGCGAAGGAACACGTTATCGAAAAATTATTTGATACTTATGTCTTGCAGCTGATGTACATTTTCATGTGTAATGTTTGAATTGACATCAGGAGACAATCAAAGGTATGTAGAAAAATGTTATTTCACTTATGAAAGAAGTATAATTGACATAGGCCATTACATGTTATCTTTGCTTATTGCTCTTAACCCAGAATACTATATAGAAAAGCATATTTAAAAAAAAAACAATATTAATTATTAGCAACACATAGCCTACGATTTATATGTATAAAAATATAATTAACTTACTGAAGTAGTAGAATAATGTTGTTTCTGGCACACATGGGTCCTGGGCGAGAAAGAGGAGTGGCAGTCCGCCATATTGGATTTGCCATCTTAGTTGCCCTGAACACTGACCTTTGCATCAGTCATCTTGTTTATGAGTCAGCCATCTTGTTCCTATAATACTCCAGTTCATCCTCTGTCATTATGCCTTTCATTCTATGTCACTCCACCTTGCCATCACGTTTCTAGAATGTACCAGTTCATGCTCTGTCATTCCACCTTTCCGCTCTGTCATTCCACCTCATGTTAGCATTGTCATTCCTTCTTGCATCTTTCTACTGTTCTCTCTCTCTCTTTCTCTATCTCTCTATCTTGCCTCTCTCTCTCTGTCATCATCTAAGTCGATGAACGACACACCAAAGGGCGCCACCTGTTTCTACCATATTGTTTCAACAGCTATAGGCTACCATCTTGGATATCACCTGCTATTTGTTACCTTCCAGGGGCTGCTGCCATCTTGGTTCTTTCAACGTCTGCTAGGTGGTGCTGGTGTCAGCCGCCATCTTGGATGTCATCTGTTTCTCTCGTCACACCCCAGGGGTACCATCATATTTTCTCTTATTGTCTGCTAGGAGTGCTAGTGTCGCTTAATCATCTGCTAAGAGTGCTGGCGGCCATGTTTGTTGTTTTTACTGTCAGAAGACACTGAATTTGCTGTTCATGTGGTTAAGTGTTGTTTTCTTATGTGCGTAAGCTGTCGCCTCTAACAACGAGTAATTGCTAAATACAGTATGAAATTGTCTTGGAAGTGCGGAGAGGCGAACTGCCGGACCCTTGGTCGTCAGTCAAGCATGCTAGCGATAGAGCTATGTTTTTTTTTAAGTTGCTATTATTGACTTTTGACCGACACATGTGCTATTTTACAGAATCTATCTGTGTCCTTCGTAAATGTGTGGAAGTGACGTTTGACGAGCTCAAGTTAGACCGACCTGTTGACAAATTCACAGTCCACATGAACGTGACATTCGAGAAGAAAATCTGCCACGGAGGAACCGGAGCGCGAACTCCCGACCTTCCGACTACAAGTCGGCCACTCTGTCTCTCAGCTATGAGGGTAGAGCTGCTATGGAAACGAGCATACCGGGGCAGGTTTAAATGCGGCGTGTATAAAAAATAAGAGTGGAAATGAAAATATTCTTTTTTCTAAAAACGTTATAGGCATGAAGGCTATGTTTATTAGAGAAATTATATCATGTGCGATATATTTGAAAGTGTTATGTCAACTTGTGCGAGCTCCATGTCAGCTGTCAGGTTTATATAGATAACACTATCTGTGAAAAAACTTTTCTTACCATGGCATATCAATTGGTCTCGATGACACATTTTTCGCATGAGTGAGGATTAGGGAACTAAAGTATGCATACGCCACATTGGATTCGACGACACATACTTGAAATGTAAGGAATTTAATTCTTATTTAATTTCAATTTAACATTAAAAATCTTGTAGACATAAGTATATCGTGTGATGTATCTGGAAATAAGTATTTTTGAAATACAAATTCTCTTCTCACATCAGAACCAGTGCTTGCATGCCTATGTCCAAAGTCATATTGGATTTAATAGGGATACCTATTTTTTAAGGGTTTTTAAACTTAACCATAGCACTTAACGTATCTACAGCCGAATTTATTTTAAGGGATATTTGGAATATCATATTAAGTACCCATATAATTATAAATACAAGTTATGTAATTTATAATATATATATTTTTAATTTTCAAAATTTATATTGTGTGATGCATTTATGGTCCAGTATTTATAAGAGGAATTGGAATAGGAAGTCATAATCGTAGATTACCAGCTTGCCTATTTCAATCGCTATGTATATATATATATATTTTTATTTTTAATGTTCAAATCTTGGAGACCTAAATATACTGTGTTGCATGTCTGAGAGTGCATATTTTTAAGGTGAATTCAACTATGATAAAAGAAACAGCGATTGTATACCTATGTCCCGATACCATTTTGGATTTAATAAAATTAATTATGACTGAAGGATTCAAAAGTATGTATGAAAGCAGCCTATCTGTAGACTCACCGCGCTAAAACAATTTCGACGCGATCCTACTAAATTTCTTATAGAATTAGGTATTTTTACAAACACACCAGTAAATGTGTCTGTGGGCACTAAATATTACAGTTTAAATGCTTAAAATAAAATAAAAAAATCACGAACACAATCATTTTAAATTATATGGGTATTTAATATTGCGTTAAAAAAATTTCCTTGGAATAAATTAGGCTGTAGACACGTTATGTGCTATTGTTAACTACAAAAACCCTTAAAGCATAGGTTCCTATTAAATCCAATATAACTTCGAGCACAGGCATACAAGCACTGGTTCTGACGTCGGATTAGAATTCATATTAAAAACAAATACATATTCACAGATACATCACACGATATATTTATGTCGACAAGATTCTTTCAATGTTAAATTGAAATAAAATAAGAACGAAATTTCTTACTCTCCAGTTATGTAACTTCGAATCCAAAATGGCAGACGGATCCTTCGGTTCCTCATACTCACTCATACGATAAATGTGTTATCGAGGCAAATTGGGGGATCATGGTAAGAAATATTTTTTAAAATTTTTTTATGCACATTAACCTGACAGCCGACACGGCGATCAGACGAGTTGCCATAAAACCTTGAAATATATCGCACATAACATTATTTTTCGAATATACATAACCCTAATGTTTTTTTTAAGTGTATTTTCATCTCTACACTTAGTTTTTTTATATGCCATATTTAAACCTTTCCTGGTACGCTCATCTCCATAGATCAATCGCTAGTGTGCTTGACTGACGACCAAGGATCCGGCAATTTGCCGCTCCACTTCTCCAAGACAATTTCTTTACTGTATTTAATAATAGCTCATCTAGAGGCGACACACACACAATATATTTGAGCATAGCCCTTAACCACATGAACAGAGACTTCAGCACTATCTGTCAGCAACAACAACCAACATGGCTGCCAGCACTCCAAGCAGACGATTAAGCGACACTAGTATTCCTGCCAGACGATAAGAGAACTACGATGGCACTCCTGATGAGCGATGAGAGAAACAGACGATATCCAAGATTGCGGCCGACACCAGCAGCACCTAGTAACCGGTGAAAGAACCAAGGCGGCGTCCCCTGGCAGGTAAACTAAATTAACCTTAAAAAACATTTTTAAAATCAAGCTTTTTTTATAAATAAACTAAAAATATAGAAATAATTATAGCAGTAGTTACAGAATTTGTAGAACTTGTAAAATGTTGTCGAACAGCAATAATCAACTTTACTACAAATTAATATTTTTGTATCAATTTATACTTAGTATATAAAAACTTGGCGCAATATAGAACATAGACCTCATTTGTTTAAGCGTACTAGGCACGGATCGTCCATAAAGCTCTTTACTATTTGCAATATAGAACAAATAATATATTTGCATAAGAGTAATAAGCACATATTTTGCATAAGGATTTTAACTATTCATGCCAAGCTTTTATATAGGTACTAAATATAAATTGATACAAAAATATTAATTTGTAATAAAGTTTATTATAGCTGTTCGACCACGTCTTACAAGTTCTACAAATTTTGTAACCACTGCTATAATTATTTATGAATTTTTTTAGTTCATATATATATGCTTGATTTTAAAAGATTTTGGGCTGTTAATTTATTTTTCATTTTTTAGTCTCACCTATTTTATTATATAGGTAGACTATTTATACATTCACAGACTCGACCATCATCGGTATCGCTTGCGATCAGGCGATTTTCAGAGCACTCTTTTCGTGGAACGAAACACCGGCATGCTGAATATTCATTTTTCATTTTTACATGTGTGTATGTCGATGTAGTTGACAATTCAATACCAGCTTATGCAGATCGGAATCATCAAATGGTATTTCACATACACATATGTGGTAGATAATTTGAATTCCTTCTTGTGTTTCAAAGTTTGGATGGTCTTTTACCCACACAACCATGTGTAAATGAGGACATCCCCGGCACTGAAACTCTACATGCTACCAGTAATCGACAATTTGTCCACCAAATACTTCGTGATTGCTAGTGATCAGGTGGGCACTAGACATACGCCTCACAGACATCTCAGAGACACCTACTGTACATACAAACAAGTGAAGTTAAATAAAAGCTACAGCAGATGATATACGAGATGGCGGCCTACAGCTGTCGAAACAATACGGCAGAAACAGGTGGCGCACTCTAGTGTGTCGTTCATCGACTTAGATGATGACAGAGAGAGGCTATATATATATATATATATATATATATATATATATATATATATATATATATATATAGAGAGAGAGAGAGAGAGAGAGAGAGAGAACAGTCGAGATATGCAAGAAGGAATGACAGAGAATGATGTGGAATAACAGAGAATGAAAGGTGGGATAACAGAGCATGAAAGGTGGAATGACAGAGCAAGAATTGGTATATTATAAAAACAAAATGGCAAGGTGGAATGACAGAGTATGAAAGGCAGAATGATAGAGAGGATAAACTGGAATATTCCAGAAACAAGATGGCCGACTCAAAAACATGACGGCCTACTTAAAGGTCAAGGTCAGCCAAGATGGTGGGTCCAAGATGGCGGACAGCCGCTCCTCCTAACACAGGATCCATGCGTGCCAGAAAACTTACTTAGCTCCTGCAAGAACCATTTTAAGAGCACATCAGTACTAATTTTAGTTTCTAGTTTTCCAGTTAAAGTTTTAACCTTTGCATTAGTATTGCATATGTTATTCTTAAGTAGCTGAAGGCATTGTACAAATCAGGAAAGTGTGGCATATATATGCAGTATACCAGAATTTAGGTGACTTTATGCTGCGAAACTTTCTAAACTTGTGTTGCATTATTTTTTGCATGTAATTTGCTGTATTTTCCTGCTTCATTAAAGTATAAAATATCTACTGCACTATCTTTGACTAAAAACCATGGCAATAAACAGCTTTTATTCAAGTTCTAGTTTTTTTCTTTCATATCTTAAGTTTTTATTTTATAGCACCTTACGTGCCACGACCGAAAAATTTCCGCATACCGGTGGAAATTATTATGTGCAGCCTGAAAAAGGGACATTATGGTGTTCCCTTTTAATGAAGTTGGAGGTTTCATCTGCTGGCTTGTGACCCTCGCCATCCTTACCGGAGTATCGACCGCCAAACGCCGACAAATGGGCCTGCTGTCCAGCAGGAACAGCAGCCCGGCAGCCGGCTGTCTTCTTGAACGTCAAAATTCATACTGCCGGACGCAATGAGTGTCGTCGCTAGCGCTGCCGGCAGGGTGATCACGTGATTCATGACGAAGACCCAAATAAGTAAAAGACTGTTCTTGTTTCCTGCGCATGCGTAAATTCAAATAAAGAATTTTGAGTAATTTTGGCAGTTTTGGAATATTTGTTTTGTGCGGAAAACTTGGTTAAATAGATTGGTGGAAATATTGTAATGTGGTCCAGTCTGGAAAGTGTATGTTTGGTAGGATTTTCCTCGGTAATGTTTTAACTATGTCCACAGCTTGGATAAAAACATAGTAAAAGCCAGTGTTGACGGAGTTGTTGAAAGAGGCTAAAAAAAAGGGGGGGGGTTATGGAGGCTGACGGGCGGGAAACACCCATTACAAGTAAAAGTTCGTGCTTGGGCGCGGAAAGGAGACGATGTCGGCTACCACGAAACAGACGCCGGTGGGTTCTGTCCAATTTTACGAGCATTACGATATGTGCCTAGCGAATTGATCGCTAAGATACCAGAACTAAAGTCCACCTCTTTACCAGTAGTGGTAGAAATTTTTGTAGCATTTAATAACTTTTTTTAAAATTGGTTACCTGGTTAGAGTAGACACATTTTTTTGTATCAAAACACACCTCATTAGACCAGTTATTGGAATTAGTGACGGAAGTGGAATACATTACTTGCGAGGGTGAACCTGAAAAGGGAATTAGTACAGATAATAAAATTTAATAATAAGGAGAAGGTAATAGGTGATCATGCACGAAAAGCGTGCAATAATTGTGGTCGCATCAACCATGTTGTAGAAAAATGTTATTTTAAGGATAACATTACAGGGCAAACTGGATAACATTACAGGGCAAACTGGATAACAAGGGTTCCCAAGTGACTGAATCTACAAAACCGCCTGTAGACACGCCGGCTCGTACATCGCGTGCTGCGATATCATTAAAAGACTTGGAATGTTTTTACAAGCAAAAAGGGCATATCAATCGGGATTGTCCTGCGCATATTAAGTCCATTGGTATAAATAATTTTGAGAGTTTTCAGATGGAAAGGAAGCATGGTCGTTCGTTTGTCCAGTTGAGATTTGTAATAAAGTTAAAGTTTCCACGTCAGTGAATTCTGGGGCTTCGTGCTCTTTAATAAGTCAGTTGTTTTGTAATACGTTAATGAAAACTTTAAGTACTGCCAGTGTCAAAATTACTAAAGGAGAATCCATTGGATTTTCTCTGGAAAATGGTTGGGTACTTCAATCACAGTGTAGCTAGATTTGATATTAAGATTTAAAAATTTTCATGGAAAATAAATTGTATGCTATTTTCCGAATCGAGCCATGTCATAATAAGTGGTGTAAAGTCTTTGGGTCAGACTCGTGCCTCATTAAATGTTCATAAGAAGGAGTCGGTGTTGACTTTTTGTCTACACTTACCATGCCGGTTGAAGAGTAAATGTTTTCGTTATTATATAATGAAGGCAGGTGATTTGATTAATTCTCAGAATGAACTGTTTGAACAGCTAAAGGCAAAGTATATGGACGTAGTAACTCAGCACCTAGGACAGTACACTCATTTCCCGATTGTGTTGCGCCTCAAGGATAACTAGGTAGTTTATTCAGTGCCTTACGCGTTTCTCCACCTAAACTGCTTGTTTTTAAACAGTTAATACAAGATATGAAAGACCAGGACATAATTGAGAAGTCTATTAGTAATTATTCTAGTCCAGCATTTTTACTTCCCAAGAACACACTAGGTCAATATCGTTGTATTTGTGATTACCATTGCATTTATAAGAGGATATTTTTTTTATCAATATCCGATACCGACGATTGAATCTGTTTCCCAACAAGTAGGTAAAGCTCAGTACTTTTTTATTTTTGAATTAAACTCCACATTCCTACAGTGAGAATTGTATTCAGTATCACGTGAAATTTTGGTGTTTGTTACCCCTTGGGGGCAGTAGCATTGGAAAGATTGCCCATGGGAGTAAATTGCAGTCCGCATGCAATGTCACGTTTTTTTTTTTTTTTTTAGGTTCTGGGCAAATATTAAAATGAATTTTAATTCATGTACATTGATGATGTTTGTGTTTTTAGTAGTAGTTTCGAGAAACACCTGCAGCATCTGGAACTTGTAATTGAAGGACTTAGAGATGCCAAGTTAACTGTAAATCCTGAAAATTTATATGGGCACAAAGGCATGTTAAATATTTAGGGTTTGTGTTATATATAAAACTATTAATGGACTCGGAGAAAATTCGACCCCTGATGAACTTTACTATCCCTAAAAATTTGCAGGGCGTTCAACGATTTCTGGGCATGGTAGGTTTTCATTCAAAATTTATTGATGATTTTGCTAACATAGCGGAACCCCTAAATGCCCTAAAACGGAAAACCGAGCGAGGTGGCGCAGTGAACCCGCATTCGGGAGGACCCAGGCTCGATTCCCGGTCTGGCCATCCTGATTTCTGTTTTCCATGGTTTTCCGAAATCACTCCTGGCGTATGCTGAGATGGGTCCCAAACGAAGACCATGGTCGATTCCTTCCCAATCCTTCCCCATTCCCACTTACCTGTGCAACTTGCATTGTCCCTAATGATGTCACTGTCGACGAGACGTTAAGCCTAATTACCTACCTACCTAAAACGGAAAGGAGTAGAATTTGCATGGAGTAATGAACAGGAACAATTTTTTAGACGATAGAAAGAAAAAATAGTGTCAACTCCAGAATTAATTCTACCTGATTTTGAAAAGCGTTTTACGCTGCAAGTAGATGCTAGTTCAAAAGTGCTAGGGGCAGTGTTATGCTAGGAAGTAGATGGAAATTTAGCTCCAGTCACATACGCCAGTCGTTTACTAACACCAACTGAACAAAAATATACCGTGTGTAAGAAAGAAGCGATATACTGTACGGAATGGAGAAATTCGCTGAGTATTTGGAATGTGGCGAATTTACCCTTCAGACCGATAATCAGGCCCTTAGTTGGGTATGAAACACTAGCAGGCCTGCAGGACGCATTGCACGATGGTTAGTCCGTCTTTCCAAGTATAAATATACTGTCGAGCACATACGTGGAATTGACAACAGTGTCGCTGATTGTTTATCATGCATTTCGACACAGAGGAGTTTGTTATTGATAGTGAACCGCAGATAATGGTTGTGCAAAAACAACTGCCGGAGTATTCTGTGGCACGGGTTTTTCCACAATCCCATTTAAAGTTGCAAGAACAGAAAAAATTAGATCCTGAGTGTCAGCAAATAACTTCATATATCCAATCAGGGAATAGTACTAGGCATGAAATCCGGAAAGGCTTAGTTGGTTATGTCCATCCCAAAACAAATAAATTTGATATCTTTAAATATACTTCTTTGAGACGTGTGTTATTTGAATATTATCATAACTCTTATTTTGGAGGACACCGAGGACAGGATAAAACTATTTCTCGTGTCAAGGAAATGTTTTATTGGCCAGTATTGAGGTTGTTAGTTGGGTATGTGGTTGTGAGGAATACTAGAAAGCTCCATGAAATTCAAGGAAAGTAGGATCATATAGTGCTACTGTAGCGAACTTCCCGTAGGAAAGAGTATATCACGATGTTTTCGGTCCTTTGCCAAGATCTAAGGCTGGGTTTACTTCCATTCTCGTGGTAGTTGATAGCTTTAGTAAATTTGTGTTTTTGTTTCCTTTAGGAGGTATGAAATCAGGTGAAATGCGTAAAGCACTTGGGCAAAGATTATTTCCAGTATTTGGTTCACCTGTGTATATGGTAACTACTTTGTTAGTGTTGATATGAAAAACTGGATGTTTTCATGGGGAACTAAGATTGTGTAAACATCGCCTTATTATCCTAAAGCAAACATAATATAAAGAGTTTATATACATTTGAAGGCTGCTTTACATGCATTCCATACTGATACTCATAGAGAGTAGGATGATATTTGCTATCAATTGTCCCTATATTTTAATCATGTTCGGCATGATGCTACAAATCGAGTCCCTTCAAAAATTTTTTTGGAGTGTGCTGTTTTTCA
The DNA here is from genome assembly GCA_029891345.1 of Dryococelus australis. Lineage (NCBI taxonomy): Eukaryota > Metazoa > Arthropoda > Insecta > Phasmatodea > Phasmatidae > Dryococelus > Dryococelus australis. Next base: position 304,519,426 of record CM056993.1, on the reverse strand, counting down.
TCCCTTAATTCATACGTGGGGGCTACATGAATTTTATCGGAATTCTGTGGACTACAGAGATTTAGATGAATTGTGGAATGAAGCTGCAACAAATTTGCATAAATATCACCAGAAATTGGTTAGGAGGCATAATCAGAAAGTTGATGATGTTTCTTTTAAGGTTGGAGATAAAGTACTCCAAAGCAGCAACTTTTAGTGCCAAGTTAACTCCCAAGTATATGGTACCAATTATTATGAAGAGGTCTTTGTCTCCAGTTACTACGATACTAGAAGATGTCCAAAATCCCCACAGGCTAAACAAAACCCATGTATCACAATTAAAAAGTTTTCTTTGCGTAAATGTTTCCAATGTTTTAGGACGGGAGTCGGATACATCACGCTTATTATTTCATCTTCATTTACAGTTAACAGTGATTTTACTGTTTTATTAAATTACAAGGAAATGCTAAACAGGGCAAAGGGAAGGAAGGGGGTTAGGAATAGGACGACGGGGGTCAGAATTGATATGCCGATATGTAGGTTCGGCTGAAAAAAAAATGTTTTAAGGAGATAATATAACTTCATATTATCAGACTGATAATTCTGAATAGGGAGCTCATGTCAGTTTCTCTATTGTTTGTCATGGTGGAGTGGATCCTGGCTTAAGAACATTTATGTGGGACATCTGGTGTTGGATTTGCGGTTCATCTGACAGGTTATCTGGGGGTTCACCGGGACTGGCCATCCTGAAGGGTCTCCAGGGGATCAAGATGCTGGCCTTCTTTTCTCCTGAGATCACTCTTCAAGGGGCGTAGGATTAGACACCTGGGCGTTTCCCTGAAGCACCTAACGAGCCAGGGCCGAAAAATGTCCGCATACCGGTGGAAATAATAACGTGCAGCCTGAAAAGGGGACGTCATGGGGTTCCTTTACTTTAAGTGATGTTGGAGGTATCGTCTGCTGACTTGTGAACCTCACCATCCTTGCCGAAAAATCGATCACCAAACGCCAACAAATGGATCTGCCATCCAGCAGGGACCGCAGCCCGGCAGCCGGCTGTCTTCGTGCACGTCAAAATTCATACTGCCGGGCACAACAAGTATCGCTGCTAGCGCTGCCGGCAGGGTGATCACTTGATTCATGACGTCGCTGCTCCTTGATTCGCCCTCTTCCTCAAGCGTCGGCGGAGTTGCAAGATGTACAATAACGAATACCAGAAAAAAGTAAAAGACGTTTCTTGTTTCCTGCGTATGCGTCAATTCAAATAAAGAATCTAGATTGGCTATTATGCCATAAGCCAACTGAATATGAATATCGCAAGGTTGCGATATTTCTTCCCCAGTAAAGAGGGGTGTAAAATTCTGATGTAAAAAAATGGCTAGGCTGGGGCCGTCTCGAGGTATTCGACTCCCGTCTGCATCATCATGCATTTGAGATAAAGATTTTATTGAGGGGCCATTCTGATCAAAGCTAATATGGGCATTTGGCGCTCCATGTTTTGTGTTAAATTTTAAATATGAAAAATTTTGTAGGCATGATTGCCTGTTTTAGTGCATTTTCTTGTAAAGTATAAAGTATTCAATGTGCCATAAATATATTGCGAACAACTTTTATTAATGTTATTGTAATATCATGTGGGGCACCATTTTTATATAACTATTTTACTGCTATTTTTGGTATAATCAAGGCCCAAAATTTGTATGAAATTTGTAAACGGGTTTTTACAAATGAAATTGTACCTGCAATGTATCTGAAAGTTTTATATAAAAAGTGTTCTATTATACAAAATAAAATGAAGAAACTTTTCTTGTTTCACTGGGTAAAGGATTCCTGTGGCAAAGTATCCCAGAATTTCTCCTATGCCTTTAACTTATTCTGGTTTTAGATATTTGAGAAGTTTTAACCTCTTTAAGAGGAAGAATTTTAAATCAATATTTTTCTTACTATTTGACAACTGCGAAGTTGTTGGTGGTTATTAGACTTGGGGTGGTCAAGGTGTTCATACTTTCTCACATGTGGTGCTGGTGACGATACCATGGGGTCACGCATTTTTTCTACCATTTAAAAAATAACATTGCCCTTATTATTCAAGAAAATGAATTTTGTGTCAGTTACGTTATTTAATGGATAATTCCGTAACACATAATTTTTTTTTTTTTTTTTTTTTTTTTCTTCAAAAGATTTCAGTTCAGAATACCGTTCGAAGTATCAAAGCAAGCAGTTACCTCAAATTAATAACTACCTTCCCTATATGAAGTTAACGCCATTTCCATAGTCCGTAGAAGAGCTATTCACGAATTAACAAGGCGCTAATCGATACCGTTTTCTTATCCAGAAATAACCACAGATTCTAGATAAATAACATTTACCACAGTGACGTTTCCTGTCTCATATCATCGGTGGGAGACGTTTCCACAATATTCTCAAAAATTCGTTTATCATAAAATTTAGGTTAAATGTTGCTACACAGCTTGAGTTTGAACAAACAGCGTTAACGTTTAAATACGTGACACAATACTGAGGGCTTACAGTTTGAGTTCTCGTACCAAGCCACGATTATGTTAAAATTGAAGGAATGTTAAATTTCTACTTTACTACGATTCGAATGCCACAAGTACCACAATGATTTTTTCTGAATAATGAGAGAGAGAGAGAGAGAGAGAGAGAGAGAGAGAGAGAGAGAGAGAGAGAGAGAGAGAGGACGCGGTTATTGAAAGTTTCCAATTTCGCTCCACCATAGTTATTCACGTACTTAGCCACTGTTGGCAAAAATAAATAGTAAAGAAATCCATATAAACGTATTAAAAACTACAGAGCAGAAAAATCGCGTAGAAATGTATAAAATTGTTTTATATCCTTTTAAGTACTTAATTTTAAATTATTAGGTATCGCCATTTTTTAAGCTCATGTTTTGGCGACTTAAATGGCGTAACATTACCACACATTTCATTCCATATTATTGCAAATTGATTCTGCCCTTCTTAGTTAGCTATTTTATTTCACTGTTATGTTTTAAACGTGTTATTTACCCGAAGCCAGTACAACGGCAATTGGTTAAAGATATTGGGGCCGCGGTAGTGAAGTGGTCAGATTCTTGCCTCGTGGGAGTCATGCCTGACATTTCCGCTGGTCGGCGGGTTTACTCAGGGATATCTCGTTTCCCCCACCCTTGCATTCCAGCGCTGCTCTATACCCATTTCACCTCACCCTCGACGCCTTTTGAGACCTTGATGTTAAGAGCCGTCCAAATCTCTACACTTTCCATTTTAAGAGATTTTGATGAAAACTGTCATAATTTATTTCCCTTAATTCTATAGGGCTTTTTAACATCCCCCGGTTTTATGCTTGATAGCTTAGCAGGGGATGGCTTACAGACGAACTTATAACCTAACTTAAATCAAAACCCATGCCTTACCTGGGATTCTAACCCAGAGCCCCCCGCACTCAGAACGGTGGCGCACCAACCGGCTGCGCAACGGAAAGTCGGAGTTTTCCTTAGTAAACTTTTGTCAAGTAACACTTTGCGAGTTACCTTCAAATTGTGTTACATTATTGATTGCGAGATAATTTTGTGCGAAGGTTGTCTAAAAATAGCTGATGATGTTCAACTGAGCGAGAACAAATTCGCACTATCGGCCAGCTACGTCATTCCACTCATTGTACTCGGAAGATTGTTCAAATTTCCACAAATGAACACAAACTTTTAAGGAAACGCATATGTTATGCATTTCCAATGCTCTCCGAACTCAGAAAATACTGAACTTCTCCTATCTTCGAGTGTCGAAAATGATGATCGTCTTCTCTACAACCCGGAAATGATTGCTCCCGCAGTAATAAGCGAATATCTATAATTAAATGCATACATATAAGTATAGATGGCAAAATTCATGACTCACAGATAGCGCTGTTTCGCGCTCTTTAAAAAGACGTAAAATTTTAAAAATACATCCTTATTACCGAAATGTCAAGTATGTATTTCTCTGACTTCAAAACCATTATGATTCTGGTAGACGAGTGTTTCTGGTGTTGAAAAATCAAATGTTATTGTTTGTGCTTCTCTCTTTGCGTGAAACAGGTAGCTATTGCAATATGAACTTCAGTGATCAAGAACTGAGCACTAAGAACTTCCGCTTCAGGAATCTCTTCAGTTTAAAGCTTCTTACAAAACATGAAACTTTAGCATTTGAGTTTACGTTTCCTTTCCTCTGACGAAACCACCAATACACAATACAACTGTAAAGTCAGAGTTCTGACAAATGAACATGGGTTCAGCGAGCTTCGTAAAAATGTGTACCTTGTTATGTAAATAATTAGGACATTATACAGGAATGCATTTTAAGTACCTGTTTTTAGAAATAGGCTTAAATTTTATATTAAAAGTTTATTTCAAAACAAAAAACTCATGCAGGAGTCAGTATACAGGATTCAGTCTGCAGGAGTCAGTCTGCAGGGGTCAGACTGCATAAGTCAGTCTGCAGGAGTCAGACTGCATAAGTCAGTCTGCATGAGTCAGTCGGCAGGTGTCACTCCACAGGAGTCAGTCGGCAGTAGTCAGACGGCAGGTGACAGTCTGCAGGAGTCAGTCGGCAGTAGTCGGACGGCCGTTGTCACTCCGCAGGAGTCAGTCGGCAGTAGTCAGACGGCAGGTGTCAGTCTGCAGGAGTCAGATGGCAGGTGTCAGCCTGCAGGAGTCAGTCGGTAGTAGTCAGACGGCAGGTGTCAGTCTGCAGGAGTCATTCGGCAGGTGTCACTCCGCAGGAGTCAGTCGGCAGTAGTCAGACGGCAGGTGTCAGTCTGCAGGAGTCAGTCGGCAGTAGTCGGACGGCCGGTGTCACTCCGCAGGAGTCATCGGCAGGTGTCAGTCTGCAGGAGTCAGTCGGCAGTAGTCAGACGGCAGGTGTCAGTCTGCAGGAGTCAGATGGCAGGTGTCAGTCTGCAGGAGTCAGTCGGCAGTAGTCAGACGACAGGTGTCAGTCTGCAGGAGTCATTCGGTAGGTGTCACTCCGCAGGAGTCAATCAGCAATAGTCAGACGGCAGTTGTCAGTTTGCAGGAGTCAGTCGGCAGTAGTCAGACGGCAGGCGTCAGTATGCAGGAGTCAGTCGGCAATAGTCAGATGGCCGGTGTCAGTCTGCAGGAGTCAGTCGGCAGTAGTCAGACGGCAGGTGTCAGTCTGCAGTAGTCAGTCGGCATTAGTCAGATGGCAGGTACCAGTCTGCAGGAGTCAGTCAGCAGTAGTCAGTGGGCAGGAGTCAGTCGGCAGTTGTCAGACGGCAGGTGTCGCTCTGCAGGAGTCAGTCGGCGGCAGTAGTCAGACGACAGGTGTCAGTCTGCAGGAGTCAGTCGGCAGTTGTTAGACGGCAGGTATCAGTTTGCACGAGTCAGTCGGCAGGTGTCACTCCGCAGAAGTCAGTCTGCAGGAGTCAGTCAGAGTGAAATCTGCTGATTGGTGAAATAGTTTTGCAAACTAAATATCTGATTATTGCAATATATTTCATACAATAGTTTTGTTATAAAAAATTAAGTTCACGTGCACATGAAGATTTTTTTTAAATCTGTGTAAATCATCCAAAACGTCATCGATGTCTATACATATCGGGCACTTGTGTCCCGGGTTGGCTTCCTCGTCGCTGTGTCGTGCTTGCGAGTAAATGACTTGGACGCGGGCGTCTTCCGCATGTTATACAGGGTCTGATGAACTGGCCTGTCTGTGTGGTTCGTAGATATATTAAATAATGATAAGCATCTTAATCTTGTCTACCGGCCTGCATGTGATGTCTAAGTGCCTGCATGTGATTGGCCAGCTGACTTACGTGGCAATTCGGTTATTGGCTGGTCGATGAAAGGACAGTGTATTAATGGTGTAATACGATTGGTTCAAAGTCAGTGTGATGTCATAGGTCTTGCATACGCATATATTATAAACAATGGGGAGTCAGCTGAGAGGCTTAGTTTGACAACGACTAATGTGAAAGTTCGAACATCACGGCTACTTTCTACCTCAGGTAATCCATTAACCGGTTACATTAAAGTGGAATGTATAATGCACACGAGTGGTTTTTCACCGTTGATTTTTTCTTCGAGTGAGACGTCTCCTGTTTTGCCATTGCCATCGACTTCTTCAACTGCGATGTCTACATCACTAGCAGCATCTACTTCCATCATTGCAGTACCATCGTTTCTGATTGGCATGATGTCATCGACTTCTTCAGTTGTAACACCTGCATCACTACCAGCATCTACTGCCACCAGTGCAGCACGATCATCTACAGCTGGTACAGTATCGTTGTCTTCAGCTGTGATGCATACAAAATCTTCAGTGGAGACATCGAACTTTTCGGCTGAGGTGCCTAGAACATCATTGCCGGCGTTGCCCGATTCTTTAGCTCCAGTACCTACATCTCCAACACGTCCGGACTAGCCTTTACTTGGACCACTACGTCGTCATCAGAGTCACTTTTGTGATAAGACATTCATTTCGGCCATAATGTCCGGCGACATGAGCGCTTTAATTGGGCCAAAAATCGCTGTTGTGTGCCATATTTGTGTGACAGGTACGGTAAGCAATCCAGCAGTACCTCAGTACCAGGTTTGCTGCAGCAGGTCTCTTGTGGCTTCGGTACACGCCCTCAAATTTTGTAGTTACCTACATAACCTGTCTTCCACAGTGTGTCAGTGTAATAAATGTTACGATATTTTCGCACAAGAACAACACAAGTGTGAATAGCGAGATGCATAAAAGATTGTACCCTACAGCAAAATTGCATATATTGAGATGCATATATATCGAAGAATATGATAGTATTTTTCGAGGGCATGAATCACTGTATAAAATTATTTAAATAAAAAAATGCCTGTGAATAAAAGTGTTTTTTTTTATTTTATGTTTACCTAATTTGTCAGAATAAAATTTAAATTTAAAAGGCATAGAAATAAAAACATGTAATTAAAAATATTGTATAAAGTACCATTGTACCATATGTAAAATTATATAATAAAAATACTTTTTAAAATTAAATATCTTTAAATTTTAAATAAAAATATAGGTTTAATAAATTATACAGGTAGTTAAATTCCCGCATCATGCACGTAGGTATAATGCTAATTGGAAAATAATTTTCTTAGTAGGATTAAAAATTACAGATTTTCCTATGCCTATAAAAATACGAGTGTCGACAGTTCGCCTGGTGACTGAATCGGCTACTCGTCTGACGTCGAAATCAAGAAATTAACTCTGCCTATGTGTTGAAAATATGGTATAAAATGGAGGGCACCGACAGCAACAACTATAATTTACAAACATAAAGAAATATGGCCCCTACCTGGTGGTTAAATCGACAACTTGCCTGGTGACGATATCGATTATTAATACACTAGCGCAACCTAGGTGATTTAAAAGTAGACGTACGAAATCCAAGATGGTTTCCACCAGAAATGTATAAACAAATGACAAACGAAAAAACTGATATGGCTGCATACTATAGAACGAAATATACATGTTTGGGGGGGGGGGGCAGGGAAGGGACCTGCCGACTAAACAGCCAATAGAAATTGGTGGTCGGGGCTAGTCGTCTGCTGGGTGAGGTGCTGGAGGAAACCTCTGGAAATGTGTTATTAAAAAATATTTTTTGAAACTAATAAATGTTTTAAATATACATTTTAATAATAAACAATTTAATAAATTTTTATAAACCTTTTGGGATATTTTTGGGATTTTGACGTCTTTTTGGGTTTAAGATCAAAGCTCGCCAGGTTAAGGCCAAGGCCAAGGTTACCTGGATTAAATATGGCGTTAGAAGTCAGTAATGTATTATGCTTCCTGAATTTTCTGAATTTATTTAATTTTTACACTTTTTTTCGAGTTTTTGATTTTGTCATCCAAGATGACAGGTATAGGTTCAAGGTCATGGGTCAATTTAATGATGACCTGTTCCAACATGGCGGTTGGTGATGTCATGACTTGGTGGCCGTATCCAGTCCCTCGTCACCTCTAAGCCCAAAAGTTTAAATTGTCAATTCTATATTTCTTTAAAATAAGTTTTCAAATAATTTAAATAAATATTTGGTTTTTTTTTTTTTTGTGGGATTTTTGAACTTTTTTTTTATTTTTGAAATTTTTTGGGTTCAAGGTCATGGGGTCAATTTCACCGACATCCAATATGACGGACCAGATGGCTGACAAAACCAAGATGGCTGACGGTTAGGTCTGACTCCGGACCTGGACCCTGTGTATCAATTTGTCATACCCTATTCCGATTAAACCAATATGGCCGCCACTGCTCTGCCCTCGAGAAGCGAGCCTCCCAAATCACCCGGACCGGCTGAAAAATTCCTTTCTGAGGCTCGTTTTCGCAGATGGGGAATCGGTACTTTTTCGAGGGAAAAAACGGGAAATTTTGAGGAAAAAAGAAAATTTTAGGGAAAAAGGGGAAAATGTGACGAGATTGTAGTCGATTTTGAGGGGAACAAGTGAAGTTTTGAGGGGAAAATGGTCGCCGGGAGATCGGATTGTCAGAGAATGAACATCCCCGAGCCCCCCGTCCCAGATGTGGATGGCGCCCATCCAAGTCTTACTACTTCTATGGTTTTAGAGCACTACTTACCTTGACGTCTCTTGCCTACGGCGGTGGCCTGGAACGCTGTTTCAACCATGGCGCTCGTCCAACTCCTTTCGTTGGCAGCTAGTCACTTGCTTTCACCGCCAGGCCAAGAGCATCTTACATAAGCTGTAAAAAAAAAAGAGAACTCCGTTTATGTGAGCTTTGGTTCTACATATTACGCAACTCGTTATCTTCTCAGCATATAATGCCCTGACGATCAACTAAATTCTTTTGAGTGAAAGCATGACATTATCCACGTGAGCCCAGATTATTTGTAATGTTCGTAGCACTCGGTGTGATTGCAGGGGATTAAAACATAAGCGCAGAGGTTAACAAACTGTCTACAACTCACCTTCTCTAAAGTATAAAATGGTCACATATTTCCTTGCGTGTTTCAATTTTTGGCTGACGGCCTTCCTATAATTTTATTTCTTAAAATAATTTAGAACGGGTATAACTCTCTTTTATAGTCGAATCTTCTGCTCCCATTTCAATTTTAAAACCTCAAAATTCCCAGGGAAGATGGGAGTACTCCTAGGTTTCAGAATATTTTATATGTATGTTTATTGAATGAACTCAGAATAAGTTACACGTTATAACGGTATTAAAGCCTGTTCACGATAAAGTGAGAACTTTTAAAATCAACCTTAGAAAAAAGTCACTGCTCCTACCTGCATATATTTTAACTTGCGCACTGAGTGATATGAGCCCAGAAAAGTTGGTAACGATGGATGGGAAGTAGTTCCGTATCTTAACGTCGAATATAAAGTGTTAGGTAACCACTTCTGATAACTTAAATTATTTCTTTCGCTTTATGTTATTTCTAATGAATCGAAGAGTAAAAATTATCAGCTTTGTAAAATATTAACTTTTCTAATAATGTCACGGTTTCACTCTTGACCGACGTATGAATAAAGTTATGAAGCCCATGACAATGTTAATCTTACAAATGCGGAAGAATACATAACGTACATTGCAAGTAGATCTTAAGCATGGCTTTCAAATTGCTCATTTAACCGTTAATAGCCTATATGAGCCAGTCACCTCGATTAATGTTAATTCTACTTAGAATAGGAAGCTCATTGATTTTAGTTGGGCACCAGATTTTCTCTATTTTACAAGCTTTTATTTAACTTCACTTGTATGTATGGGAGTGTGTTTAAGTCAAATCTTGCAAGTCTATTTTAAACCACTTCCCGTTATCCAATTGAGCTGAAATTTTGCATGCATGAGTAGTTCCGATAACAATAGAATGTTAAGGTACCACTGAACTGATCTAATAATGGAGTCGGAAGTTACAAGCTTTTGTGTAACTTCACGTGTGTGTGTGTGTTAAACCGCTTCTCGTTATCGAATTGAGCTTGCTGCAGTAATGTTGCCAGACCTCGATGCCTTTGACTGCCGCCCGTGTGTGGGTGGCACAAGCCTGCCTCGATCAGGCAGGGTGGCTTGGTGTGTCCGATCAGCTGCACACGCGCGCGCACGGAGTTGAGTTGCGTCGTTATCTAGTGTACTAATGCTGGTTTTTCGTATTACGTAACTAATGCATTTTGCATCAATGTTTTATTATGTTGGCGAAAGTTTATGAGAAACTTCGATGTCTTGGAAATGGTGATTTAAATTAATTTCTTTTCTCACATAGTGAACATATCGAGTTTGGCCTCGTTGGACATGTCTCGATGAGTAATTTGGTTGTAGATGGTGACCAGGGTCCGTAGCAATTATGTAGCAATGCACATTAACAGACATAAAGCTTGTCGCAAGATGTGCATTGCTACATAACATATATATAAAAAAAATGGTGAAACTAAAAAGTGAAAATTAAAATAACTTTAAAAAAACTTTTAGAACCAAGCTTTTAATTATAAATGTTCTAAAAAGAAAAAAAACAATTATAGTAGTTACACAATTTGTAGAACTTTTAAGAGGTGATCGACCAGCCGTAATGAACTTTACTACAAATTAATATGTTTGTATCAATTTATATTTATTTTATAGAAGTTTGGCGCAATATAGAACGTATACCTCATTTGTGTAAGCGTAGTAAGCATATAACTTGCGTAAGGCTCTTAACTATTCGCAATATTGAACGTATACCTCAGTTGCATAAGCGTAGTAAGCACACTTCTTCCGCAAGGCTCTTGACTATTCGCGCCAAGCTTTTATATACTAAATATAAACTGATTCAAACTTATTTAATTGTAGTAAAGTTTATTACGGCTGTTCGACCACATCTTACAAGTTCTACGAATAGTGTAACTACTATAATAAATCATCCTTCTCTTTTTAGTGCATTTATAAATAAAATCTTGGTTTTAAAAGTTTTTACAGTTACTTTTTATGCTGATTAGTTATGTATTGGTAAAGAGAAAACAACTTCAAAATGGTGAAGGGTGGAGGTGGCATGCTTTCTGGCACCCTTAAAAATTTCAAGAGTCAAGTTTGGCCACAAATTTACTATACATTTTAGGGCGCCATAGGGCAATAATGCATAGTTGTAGTAACACTGAGTAACACTGTAACTGAACAACAAAATATTTGAACAATTTTGTATACAAAACACAAACACAGTTTTCAGCTGTAAGCACATACGTCGGAAAAGTTAGTATCATGTTACAAATTGTAACCAAAATCGACTTTAAATCAACTATTCATCTGCTCCACAATCACTTTCCCAAATTTTAATTTTCCTTCAGTTACTACTCCTCTGGACACTGGCAAAAAAACAGTGAATTAAAGAACCTGTTTTTTGTTATCTAAATTTATGCAGGAATGTTGTTATTTTGCTCTATAGGCTATGTTAGCAAGAATATTTTGTGAAATTTCTTGAATTCTAGGTTAGGATAGTTTAGTCAGGTCAATTTAGTATTGTGTTGAGGGTAATGAATTTTTAAAAAAGAATCTTTACTTCTACAGAAAATTTTCTACTGGCACATCTGCAATGCCATAGTTAGCTGTTATATAGCAGTTCCGAAAAAATTAACTGTGTGCATATTACTGAGGCATGTAGCCTAAAAAATGGTAACTACATGTTTTACCATAAGTGCAAAGCTCACCATTCCGGAAGTTTTTAAATTTATGTGATTCTGAAGCTGTGAACCATCTCAATTTAACTTCATTGCATATTAGTATTGGTGAAAAGAGGTTTAATGATCAAGTAATATTAGGATACTTCATAAATTGTACACAAGGTAAGTAACAAATTGAAGATTTAACTGTGGGCATTGGAAAAGTGCACACTCCAAAGATGCAGTCCTCCTAGTATATTTCAACTGAAACACAAAGGAAAAGTTAAATACTTTTTATGCATACTGGAAAACTTGGTAAAAAAATAAAAAATAAATATATGTTCCATGTTGAGTCCAAAGAGAACTGTCCCCTTTGCCCTGAAATACCCCTCTTTCCAATCTACAAGTTAAAGCAAGGAATTTGTTCCTGTTGAACGCACAAGCGAAGTATCCACAAAAGAGGTGAATTTGTCATACAGGTACATTAGAGGTTTAAAAAGTTTCAATTTTAAAACTGTATAATTTACCATCTTATTAATAATGTCGCAGTGCTTGTTTACATATCTCCAAGACAATATTTTATAGTTCTGTAAGCATATGTATGTGTACACACATGTAGTTCGTAACAGTGTGTGTAAACTGCGTACATTTTATTTGACATACATTAACAGCTGTAAAATCTTGTTTGATTATTTTTCTATGATAACCATCTTATTCCTGGCGAGGTCGCCTATTATGTTCACACGTGGGAAACATTACTATTATTGCCACTGGCTGGTTGGTTTTCTAAGTATTCTGCGGTTTCCCCCACGACTATATCTCATTGCTGCTCCATATGTCCACCTCATTTCAACCCCATCTACACTGAAATTCTCAGCTGTTTAGCGACTCCCAAATCTTTCACTGCCATTAACAACTTAGTGGCAAATGTGTTGTCCTTCTTTGTGTGTGTGTACGTGTCTGTCGACGAGTACTACGCTGTGAACTCGAATTCCTGTCCTTTTGTATATTTTTTATCATTAGAACTGTTACATTAATAGCCAAGGATAAAAAAAATTGGAAAATTTTTAACATATTCTTTTCCAGTGTGACGTGCTCTGACTGGAAATATCGCATTAAATTAAATATACATCTCGTCTCGCTTTAAATGAAACATTCATCTCTCAACTTATTTTTTGTTTGTTCAGACGACCGAAAATAACAGGGTACGCCATTAAATTTAGAGTCGAAAAATGTAATTTTACAAATTTTTTTTTCGAATTTTAATAAATGCAGCTAAACTTCATAATTTTAATTGAGTTGTAAATCAAATTTCACTTTCACTAATAGAAAATGTGTGGCCAAAGCGCTGCTGTAGCACTAGCAGTTACTGCTGCAAGCATAATTCCAGGTTCAGCTGAATGAACTGATGCTAGCGACAATGCTTTTTTTTTTTTTTTTGGGTGGGTATCTGTTTGTCGAGTTTCTGCATCGTGGTTCTGAGATATTAATACCGAATATGTTTTATGTATTCAGAGGATAATTTCACACTAACAATAGATTACACTAGTCGGTATGTAACAACAAAGAAATTCTATCACAAGTGTGTCTGTGGACCACTTTGGCAGTGGTTAGTACACGTGCGCTTGTTATCGACATCATTGCGGTGCATGCACCTTTCACCCATTGTAGTTCAACAATGTTTCCTAATCTAATTATAACCTAAAATTCTGGTGAATAAGTATTCCTACAGTTTAACATAACCATGACATTAGGGTGGTTTCTTTACTATCTCTGAAAGTTTGTTTATAGGTATATCCCATTGTAACCAATTATTATGTTTCAAATCAAATAAAAAGGGTTTTTCCTCCCCAATGTAAAATCTTTGGCATGTTGGGCTGATTTAAAATCGTGGCTACTGACTGACTGAGCCCTAATAAATAGCACTTTTGGAGAAAGTTAAAACACAATTTTTGTAGATGTAGAAAATACAGTTATCCAGAAATGTCTCCCGTCCACTTGTTTTTGTTCTGAAATACTGATTGCCCTGTGCAGATAATGCAGTATAAATTTAAATTTCAGTGTTTTAGTTATGTACCACAGATAAGTTAACCCTGTCCAATATTGCAAATATAATAAACAAAACTGTACCTAACAATAAAGAGTGTATAAATATATAACTGTATCAGACCAGAGAACTGATGTAAAGAGAGGGAATAACTAAAGTCGTTTTTGAATTTATCTACCAGAAACCATTTACTATATTGACATTAAATATGCATGCATAAGATGGAAGACGATGTAGTATTGGAAACAAAACTATCTAGTCATTGACAGCATTAGAAATTAAAATAGAAAAGCGAGCATAAAATTATTTTTTTCGTGGCTCAAGAACATGTGAACTTTCTTTCCAGAAATTCTGCTAGGCTGCTGGTCGTTACTGATAAGCAACCTGCAATACAAAGCCGTATAACATTTACCCGCTGCCACATGAAAATCAACTCCAATGTCAAATTTTCGTAAACTCGAACACTTTTAAGAAATATATATTTTCTTACATATATATATTTTTTTCTCCCATCCTCTTTGTTTATCACAAAATTCTACGAAAATAACCATTCTCACAACGTCGTGCTAACGTAAACACAATGTTTTCGGCTACAGTGATGGGAGCTAGAGCGTCCATAGTGAAACTGTCTGTCTCCAGGTGGATTCTCCTACGTCACATCATGCAATCTCCTGTTTACTCCTAGTTCCACGATCATAAACATTTGTTTAAACTATTCTTTTATTATATTTGTAAAATAAAACATGTCAATAAAAGTAAATGTAAAATGTCCCCGTTTCTTATTAAGTTATGATCTTTTGTAAATAAGTAATTAAATAATTACATGTTCCTCTATAAGGAACTCTACAACACGTGCTACTTCCTGCGCATGCTTATGTCCGTTCTAAACGGAACGAGTGTACGAATTGAGATGAATTTCACCAATTTATAATACACGGGAATGTAGTGATCTGCGACCACTCTATGCCTACGAAAAGAAAAAAAAAAACACGTGTCTTGAAGGTGCACGAGGTGAAATCGATTACGAAAAACATTTATAGAACACAAGATCTAGTGCGTCTCACTCTATTGTAGTAAATAGTGAATGACGCACGCTATTTCCATATGGCTAGCGATTATCAACAGCCAAGAAGTTATGCTGTGTTGACAGAATAAGTTCATACGTACAAAAATGCGTAACAATAATTGTCAAATTATATTGTAGTGCATAAATATAAAATGGTTTGATTAGCTACCCACTGGAATCTAAGAGTGAGATGCACTAAAGAAACAGTTCAATAGTGCGTTGAGTGGTGTGTATGTAAAGAAAAACCTTTGTAATATGACATTCATGTTTCTAGGTGCACCGAGAGAAAATCGAACAAAATATTTGTTTCTACAGGACCAAATATATATTTAGTTACTCTAACAAAATACATTGTTGAGCAATCAAAATTCGAAAAGCAACCAAATTACTTTTGTTCGTCTAACAAAATAGATGATTGAATAAATAAAATCTCTGTGTTGGGCCAAAAAAATTAGACTGTCAACTAAATATTTTGTTGAATGAACGGTATATATTTGTTTATTTGACTGCCTTCGTTCGAAAATACAGCTTGAAAGTTTGTTTGTTTCTTTTGTGACAATTAGGATAGTAAACGTGTTTGTTAGTGTATCTATTGATTTTTAACAATAGTATAAATACACTAATAAAACACTGCAACAAGAAACTGACAAGTAAAGCTGTAAAACTTGAAATATTTGTTTGCACACGATGCCCAATATTTGCAGTATATTTATTTAAATACTTTCCGGGGTTTGTGGCATTAGCTGAGATTATAAGGCGTAGCGCTCGGGCGCAGGTGATCTAGGTTCGTACCTGTAAAAAATTTTTATATTGGCTCAAACTGTTTAATGTATGTGTAGCCAAACAAATCTTTAGTTGCACCAACCAAATCTTACAGTTTGGGGCAACCAAATGAGAACAACAAAATAATTTGGTTTCAACAACAAAATATTTCATTTCCATTATACAAACAAATAATTTGGTTGCCCCAAATAAATCTTGTTTGATTCAACAAAACCTTTTTCTCGGTGTGGTCCTGAACTTATAGCCGAAATTGTAGTAAGGAACCATCCCAGCATTCGCCTAGAGTGAATTCGGAAAATCATGGAAAAATGAACTCAGGCCCTCCTGAATATTGCGCTACTTCGCTCGACGTCTCCTCCCAGATCGTTCAACCCTCACCACAACAGCTGAGGACAGCCGTTTCTTCAACAAAGGGGGTGATGTTACGAGGCGCTGGAGGGACAGGAGGGACGCCGCCTGAGCATCTATGTTGGAGAGGCACGGAGAAAACAAACAGAGCCTCGGCGAGGTGATTGAACTCGCACAGTCCCACTTGGCTCGCTAGTTCCTCAGCCATGCGGGCTGGTATAGGCTGTTCACGGTAAGATGGGCACTTTTGAAAGCCTTGCTTAAAATCTGCTTGTATACACGGTGTGTATTCTTCTGCCTTATGTAAAATTAACATTGCAATGGACCTCATCTCTTTATTCATGCGTCAGTCAAGTGAAAGTATGAAAATATTAGAAAAGAAAATACTTTACAAATATGCGCATTTGTACACCTAGGTGTATTAAAAAAAACCGGAAAGCGAAAGAAATAATTTAAGTTATCACAGATGGATACGTAACATATGTTATTCGACGTTAAGATATCGAACTACTTTCCATCCATCGTTACCAACTTTACTGGGCGCATGTCACCCAGAGTGCCCGTTAAAATATATGCCAGGCAGAAGCAGTGACATTTTTCTAAGGTTGATTTCAAAAGTGCTCACTTTATTGTGAACAGCCTTTACGGGTGTGTGCACAAGGCTGGCGAGTTGTCAAGAGAACAGTGGCTGCGTATTCGCATGCGGCACCGAGTAAACATTTCCGATCTTGCAACGCGTGCAGCAACCCTCCTGCCACTTCGGGAAGCCGTGGAGCTTAGTCGCAAATCGACCGTGTAACGTGATTGGCTTAAACACCGCGGCTTGTGTTGCGAGAGACAACAGGTTCTATCCTCGGGAAAGGCGTAGGTGTGAAACTGTGTACGCGATTAGGCCTACTAGTCATCTAACCACCATACTCTGTGGGAATATGTCAATGTGGGAATATGTCAATGAAAACTGCAAGGGCCACATCACTTAATAATAATAATAATAATATTTTAAGAAGACAAACGGGATAGTACTTCCCTCAGATTAGCGAATAAAAGAGCAGGTAGCAATGAAAAAAAAAAAAAAAGCTGAGAACAATTTTTGCGTTTTCTTAAATTGTAAATCATATAACGACAATTTTTGAGTTTTAAAATTTTCAGTTAACTTCCCAAAGAGTAGCGAAAGTTTTTAACCTACGCACTGTGTGGAAATAATACCACATATCAGACTGCAAATAAAGAAATGCTGTCATACACATTTGGGGACTCTACCGCGGATTTAACTCTCATGAAAATCTGTATAGCAATGCTATCAAGGATACGTGGACGAAAAAAAAAAAAGCATCAATTGGGCTTTCTCAGTAAGTGCGTAAGATTAAAAATGGTATATTGTCGAAAAAAAATTTATAACGTGTACCTGAACTGTTTACAGCAATATTTAGTAAGGACATTATAAGGCGCGTTAAGCCATACCTACCTTCAGCCTTCTTAATTTATGTTTATGTTTAACATAATTTTCCACATGTAAAAAATAAACGTAAAATTTTAATTCTTTAGTTCTATCACGAATCAAAACTGAGTGTATTTATGAGTACACGCAATATCTACAAGTTGGGCAGTGTGTGTTATAAATATTTAAAAAAGTAATTTTTTTGCCTTCCGGTAAACTTAATGACGACTTGTAATACCATGTGGTTTTGCTAGGTACATTCCATGACGGGTGATAAATTATTATTATGTAAACATTCGCTGATATATGTATAGTAACTTTCGATATGAATTGGGGAAATAACCTGGTATTTTAACTAGTGTATCTTCAAAATCAGTGGCAAATTAGATCGCTTCCTTTTTGTTTGATACGCAGCAGGGTGTACACATGTCTTTTAAGAGTAACATACTTATATTATTAACAATTTCACAGCACTTTGAACACGTGCATGGATACTAGTGAGTAGGCACACGCACAGCGTTGTCAATTTTTACCCATGTAGGAAGGATACACAATTCACAGAAAGTAAAAACTATATAGAGCTTTCGAAAATTATAATTCAACTGCGAATCAGGTACATTTAAGTTCGTTGGAGTGCTAATTATTCATATACGTGCATTACTTTGCATCCTGGGTCTCTGGTATTCCGGCAGCCAACTCAACATTCTGCTTCTATGGTCAAGTTACGGTCAAAGAAATTTCGAAGTTCGATTTGTGTACGCCTGGAAAAATTGAATGACGTCGTCAGTAGCAAGCAGCGTTTCTCGGAGTTATCCTACTTCCGCAACAAATTCGTTCCGTCCGTTTTCCCGGTACGAGCATCACTCCTGTTTGTTTAGCTCGACAAGTACTTCTAACTTTTCGCATCCTCATCCGAAGACCGCCATAACATCTGTAGTTGCACATTACTCTACGAAGCACATTCAGATAAACGACGCTCTATAATCCACAGGAAAATACTTAAAATAAAATTTGCGAAAAAATTTTGCTCGATTATTTGTAACGCGGCACATGGGGAAAATAATTCACATATCCACTGAAACATTTTATAAAAAAAGCTTACTCATGTAAAATTCCTGAATAACAGCTACTAATTAAACTACATTACAGCAGCGCATATCGAATGACGTTAACCTTGGGAGAAAATTTAAATAAATATTAAACTTTGCTAGTGTAACTTCTACTTTTCTGCAACTTGATTTACAACATTTCGAAAGCACCAGGTTAAAGAGATCGTAATATACGCTAATCTCAAACCTACCGACCGTTTATCTGTAGCAAAAATCATTTTTTTTTTTTTAATTTTAAATGCAAAGCGTTTGAAAACTTCAGTTCAATTATTTTTGGTTCATAAAAACGTTTTATTGAGGTATTTAAACCAAAGTAAAGTAGCAGATCAATCAAATGGCGAACTATTGTTATGCTTTTTTAAGTACAAAAAGTTAATCCAAAAACGTAGCCTTCTTCAGTACAATGTTGAGAGATGCCATTGAAATTTACACATGCTTGAAAAATGTGCTGTTTCATTTCGTAAGGCGAATCAATTACTATAGGCCGTTCACGGTAAAATGAGCACATTTGAAAGCCCTGCTCAAGATCTACTTGCATACACGTTGTGTATGCTTCCGCCTTATGTAAAATTAACATTGTCATGAGTTTCGTCGCTTTATTCATGCGTCGGTCAAATTGAACTGTGAAATTATTAAGAAAGTATATACTTTACAAATCTGCTCATTTTTACACTTCGGTTAATTAAAAAAATAGAAAGAGAAAGAAATAATTTTAAGTTATCAAAAATGGTTACCTAGCACTTTTTATTTGACGTTAAGATAAGGAACTACTTCCCATCCATCGTTACCAACTTTACTGGGCGGATGTCAATCAGTGCGCCCATCAAATTATGTGCTTGCAGGAGCACTGACTTTTTTCCGAGGTTCATTCCTAAAGTGCTCACTTTGTCTTGAACAGCCTTTAACTATAGTCGCGCCGACCTAAGAACGGACTTGGCTCCGCCTACCCAAGTGAAAGAGAGAGGCAGAACGCCTTGCAAAGCACCAATCACAGGTAGCTGGCAGGCGGGCAGACGAATCTGCAGTTACTCCCTCCCACCTGCCGTGCCACCGTCATCCAATTGTTTCCTTCCCCGGGGAGAAGTGACCCGACATTGGCTGAGCTTCCAAGTCCTAAGTTACAGCGGTGCTACTATAGTGGTAGCATACCTAGGAAGAAGAAAGAAGTGAAAAAAAAAGTGGGGAGGCGTTGTAGATAGTTTCGTTAAGATTTAATTTAATGTTATGATAAGAATTTTCAGGAAACGTAACTGTTTTGAGTGAGTGAAGAGATTTGGGCGGCTCTTAACTGCAAGGTCTTGAGAGCCGATGAGGGTGATTGAGGAGCAGCGCCAGAATTAAGGTGTGGGAAAAGCGGGAAATCCTCGACCAACCCGCCGACCATCACGAATCCCACATGTGAAAATCCGGGAGCGACCCGGCGGGGAATCGAACCCGGTTCGCCTATATGGGAGGCGAGTAGTCTAACCACTACAACACCGTGACCCCATGTGACTATTACGAATTCCAATTAACTTATAACAATCATTCTCATTTATAAGTGTAGAAAATTCCTCAGTAAACATATGCTCATATCTTGAAAAAAAAAATTACGAGAAACGTAAACCTTGATTTTCTTTTTTTACAGTGAAGGGGCGTTTACACCGAAGTTTCAAGGTAATCTGGTTTTTTCCCCAGTTCAGGAGAGCTCGTATTGAGATTTTTAGAGAGCGCGTATTGTTAAGAATAATTTATACTACAATTCATCGAGTCAGTGAGCCCTGAGTTCAGATGTACGACACTCCCACCTCCTTCAACATTTGTGTTATTTCGCTGTCACCAATATGTTCGTAACAGTTGAAGATTAACAGACTTGGAAATTTTGATTCAGATTACTTCGGAAAATGCATGAGATTTGAGTAAATTAAGTTACTCATGTTTCGATATTCCTTAATTTCCGCGAATACTTGAAAAAAAAAAAACGTATCGTTCAGAATATCAAAAAAATAGCACATAGTTTGTTAACACAAACCATTTTTATCGCTTTGTGTTAACTTCTAACACTTTAGGAATGTGAGCCATTAAAAACAACAGTATTTGAGAAGTTCAACTGTGTCACAGAATTGGTGTAAATGTTATTAATCTTGTTATTTTTAATTAACTAAAATACGCATCATATTGGTAAGCTATTAGGTATATTCCAGTCTCCTTTCGCTGCAAATTATGACCTTTTTCTGGTTTTATTTCTTCTCGCTGTTATACACCGAGCATATTTTGTTATAGTGTTCGATTTAAAGTCAACGAGTTCAGTTTTTTTTTTTTTAAATTTGCCAGTAAACGAATGCACTGAAATGAACAATGACAAATCTCGTTCTCTTTCACAACTCACGATTTTATTTTTTTATTTTTGGTTTAAGCTTTAAAATATAAATTTGTAACTGCGAATAGAGAACTTAATCTATTTGCCTTGTCTTGCAGTAAAATTCGAAAATTAGTATGTTGCGTTTTGGTAACATATTTATATATTAATATTTATAAGTTTATATACAAATTAAAGTATACATATTAAGTACTACAGTTACAATTTCGAAAATGTCCTTACCGAAATCTTTAATTAGCAAGCAATACAAAAATACGATATGTCGAGTCCGACCAGGTTCTGAGATAAGAAAATGTGACAAGACTTGACTGTATTGAAGGAGAAGGCACGAACAACAATATTTAGTTATAGCTTACTTTTCGAAGGAAAGAATAATTTGTCGTCGCCTTCCCGTCTATGTCTGCAAACGTGCAACCAAAATCTTTTTGAACGCCTGCGCCAAACTTCACCAAACTGTGCACTTCTAGTACTTCGTAAGGAAATCCGACATATATAGTTTTCAGCAATACCGGATGCTTATTTTCAAAATGAATCAAGATTTTTGTTCTTATGTCATATCTTATAGGAAACTTCTAACCTAGTTGAACCCATATCAGAAAATCGACAGTTCATACTCTTAAGAATACATTTAGGAACTCAAATTCTCATTAGTGCCTCACTTTGGGAGATAGCATCACGAATTTATATCGATTTTCGGAAACTAATCAAACTGATTCTCATATCCGATTCGGCACACAAGCAATGCTATTGCAGGCCACATAAACTTATATTATTTAAATATATATATATTTTTTTCAAGATTGAGGTTTATATAAATTTCTGGTTACTATGCTATACCTGACAACATTTATATCTAACTTACTTCAACCAAATCTGGTGTTCTGGCAGTGCCTAATGCAAACATTGAAAGTGCTACCTCTTTCGTCTGTTATTTTCTAAGACAGCACCAATTACATCATAAGCCTTTTATCCTTCCATGTTGAAGGCCGACACCACTATCTCAGTACAAAGTAACATTTCTTGTTACATGCTATATCTACCGTGGAACTGATTGAGTCATACTGAATGTGCTGAAGTACCTGTTTTTGTACAAAAAGTCACCATGTAATATATTTAATCGTCCGCCATTGTTGAAGCAAGTGCTAAAATTATTACCGTCAATTAAGAATTATTTGGCCGTATATCAAAACGTTTTGTGGAAAATTCCTTTTTCTAAACATTTCTTGACACACAAAAGTCTACAGTCTAAGTCTTTACGTAACTCACGATGAGTAATTTTATATATCTGTGTAGAGGACAGTAAATCAATTAGAACTTCTTCTTTGTTTCAATGCTGAATGTTTCCCTAATTCTTTCTATTAACATCCAGCTACAATCCCCAAAAAAAAAACTACTCATAAGTGTAGCTTTGCAATAGTAGAAGTGGCAGTGGTGGTTTATATAGAATTGCCTCCCGAAACTCGCATTTCCGTAAACATGTGAAGTTAACACGTTTCGTGGAACACACTTAACGTGGCCTTTAAAACCTAATTAAATACTGCTCTTCCCCAGACAAGTTAACGGCCTTTAGCATTTATCTTCTGCTTCCCAAGGCCGCTTTTTGTCATGGTCCTTCGTGGGAACGTCAGGGAAGAAGTCCATGTGACTCTCTTGTTCTTACAACGTTGTTTGTGTTTTTGTCCTACCAAGTATACAAGGATAGATACATATGTCATTGTCTTAAAGATCTCGTTTACCAGGAGCTTTGTTCTGCGTTTGAGGGAGAGAAGCGTGGGAGCGATAAGGACGAAATTGTTATATGCATCAAGTGCGCAATCGCCGCTGATCTCAAGGCTCTCAACTGACTTGCAGTGTTATCGTGCTGCGTGTACCTATGGGACTTTCAGGGGTGACCATATTATTTTATTGGTGGAAAGTCTGTAGAAAGTTTCAATGCGAAAGCTTTGAGTTAATTTGTACGCATCAGCGCTTTGAAAATGTCATTTTAGCCGTGTTGGAGTATGAAATTGTGTATCTGTTGACGTCAAACAGTGTGCGTATGTGTCAAACAGAAGTTTGTGGATAAATCAGGGTGCGGCTATGTCCTATGCCGTGCGATCAGAATAAGTGAAGTGAGTGTTTGTTATGGAGTTAGAGGGTTGTTTTCTGGCGTAAATGTCACGTGATAATTTGTAGCCCAAAACCTTGTGCTAGCTGTTCCTAACTAAGAACAAATTTATCCGTTAAATAAGTAAAGTTATGAATTGTGTGAATTTAACATGGAAGTGTTCTGTTCGGCGTTTCGTTTAGAGCTGCAAATGACTTTTTCCATATGTTTCTTCGCATTCTCATAAATGCAACTAAACTGCATACTTTGAATTGAGTGATTTGTAAATCAAATTTCACGTTCACTAATAGAAAATGTGTGGCCAAAGCGCTGCTGCAGCACTGGCAGTCACTACTGCAAGCAACATTGCAGGTTCAATTGAATAAACTACTGCTAGCGACAATGCTTTTTTTTTTAATGGGTGTTTATTTGTCGAGTTTCTGCACTGTGATTCTGAGATATTGAAACTGAATATTTTTCAATGTATGCAAAGGGGAATTTCGCACGAAAAATAATAATTCCACAAGTCGGTATGTAACAACAAAGAAATTCCCTCACAAGTGTGTCTGTGGACCATTTTGACAGTGATCAGTACACGTTCGCTTGTTATCAGCATCATTGCGGTGCATGCACCTATCACCCATTGTAGTTCAACAATGTTTCCTAATCTAATTCAACTAACCTAAAAAGCTGGTGAATAAGTTTTCATACAGTTTAAGCTAACCTTGATAAAATGATTGTTGCTTTATTAACTGTAAAAGTGTATTTATAGATATATGCAATTGTGACCAATTCTATTGTTTCAAATAAAACAAAAAGTGTTTTCCCTCCCCAATGTGAAATTTTTTAGCATGTTGGGCTGTATCAAAATTTTGGCTACTGACTGACTAAGCTCTACTAAATTGCAGTTTTGGAGAAATATGAACCACACTTTTTGTATATATAGAAAATACAATTATCCAGAATTGTATCTTCCCTCTTTTTTTCTTCTGAAAAGTTACTAAAATACTTGATTGTCCAGTGCAGACAATGCTGTAAAATTTTGATTCCAGTGTTTTAGTTGATGTAACATATTTATGTACCCTCATTTACATGTCCCTAAAACTGGTATGCAAATTGGCACATATTGTTTTGAACTATACACCACCTATAATTTTGCTTATGTTTTATCATTCCTAATTTTATTGGAGCCCTTCTGCAATTTTTACATTTTTATTTCATGATTTTTAATATGTAACATGAGTTAGGATCCACCATTCTTTTCAATTCTTTTTATCTGTATTTAGGTTACTCTATGGTAAATGAGTGCTTTATTCTGAGCATTTGGCAATTTAACTTACGTATGTTACTTAATTATTATTCAAGGTTTTCAAGTCTCAGAATTTATTGTTTTATTTTAATACAGTTTTTTTCTTTTGTTTGCCATTTTACATTAATTTTTATATTAAGCTATAGATGTGTCTGAGTAGACCGGGTGTAGCTGAGCTCCATTGTGGGTTTGAGTAGGAAGTTGCCGGAAGTTAAGTGCTTCTGGGTACGGATCTGAAGGTCCACAGACGTGATTTTCGCAGCAAGGATTTCTTGGACGAAATCCCCGGCATCTGCCTAACATATGTTGAGTTATTATGTACCCGAAGTTAGTATTCAGTGACGGCTAACTTAGTACTTAAGAAGAGACTAAGTTTAGAATTTTAAGATTGAATTTATTAGTGGACGCAGTCGACAATGGCGGACTCTATACCGACGCCACGACGCCATACTGGAGGCGCAAGCTACGTCTACAGATTAAGGTGACGCCATCGACTTTCTGGCAAATAGACTTGAGCCAAATAGCGTAGCATAAAGTTTTTCTTAATACTCCTGATCCAATTATGACTGATGCTATAAATTTCCAAGAAATTGTTGCTGAACTTCGTGTCAATTATTAATCAGCCCAGTGGTCCAGCTCTATCCGACCAGTGTTAGTTTACCGGAGCAAACTTTGATTTATATTGATTGAAATTTAATTTGGAGTGAAGAACCCTTTGATTATTTTTATTTTTGGTGATTTTGAGTTAACTTTTAATTGGAGAACACTGATTCTTTTTGTCTAAAGAGATTACAATTCTGATTTAAGTATGTGGGAAAGTGACCTAAACTTGTAACTCAATTTTTGAATGCAGCTCAAAACATAATATTTTATTAAGAGGCACTGAAACTATATACGCTTCTATTTTTGACACAGATCAATTGTATTGTAGTTTATTTTAATTAATTGAAGGCATCTTTAAAAAAAAATTATTTTTCATTTAATTTGATTTTATTTCTGATTAAGTAATCTTTTGTTTGAATGGTGGTAATAGTTTAATATTTTACTCTACTTGCAGAACATAGTTTTATTTACTTGATTTTTCACACAGTTAACAGTTTTACAAATTTTAAATTTCTCTCTTTTCTACTTTGAATTAAAGTGATTAACAGCATTTGGTTTTCTTTTATTTTCAATACTGAGTCATACAAGTTTTGTTCTCTTTTATAAATGGATATATTTAAATGAAGTGCTTCTTTATATTACTGAGGATTCAAGTAATTGTGAATGCCAGTGTTTTAAATGCCATTTGCAGAGTTCCTGAGTCTACCACTGCACCAGAGGAGTGTAAGTTGTTTGGTAAGAGTGACAAGGTGTTGATATTACTCAAGGTTACAAAGTTTTCCCTACACACATACAGCATAAATATCTCAGTTGTCACACATTCTATCTGTATCTCCAGAACCCCAAAGTGCAACCAATTACTTCACAGTGGCCTAATCTCCCAATATACTCCAGAGTGGCTTATTACGTGAGGTGCATACTAATAAGTTCCGCCTATAAGCAACCCATGTCCCCGAATACACTACATTATGTACCACAGATAACTTAACGTTGTTCAATATTGTAGATACAATAAAAATAACTGCAACCTACATTAAAGAGTATATAAATATAAAATTGTATCAGAACAGAGAACTGAGAGGGAATAACTAAAATAGTAGTTTCATTTATCTATCAGAAACCATTTACTATATTGGGATTAAACAAACATGTATACAGAAGATGAAGTCGTATTGGACACAACTCTCGAGTCATTGTCAGTGTTAGAAAAAAAAAGGCCAAAAAATAATTATTTGTTCGTAACTCGAGGAGAACATGTGAACTTTTGCTTCTAAAAAATTCTGTTAGGCTGCTGGTGGCTGTTATGTTAATATTTTTTCATATAGATTAATTGATTACCAAGCTATATCTAATGTTAAATTTTTTCATGTCTGTCTGTCCGTCCGACACGGATTTAACTCAAAAACCACTTAACGTAGTGACATGAAATTTACATAGTATATAGATAATAACATCCGCACTTACTTAGTCTTTGTTTCAACGGTTCCGAAAATATGATGATGATTAGGGATGTACATAGGTACTGGATTAAACTTTTCTTAGGATTACTGCATAAAGATAGCTTTGTTAAAAAAAAAAGTTCTGTCAATTCTCCTTTCTTTTTTGTCCATGGGCTGTCCTCCTTTCCTTCTCAAGAGCCGTAGTGGCCCAGTAGCTAGAGCTATTCCAAGTGGGGCAATGGACAGAACTATATAAAATGGGGCCGCAGTGGCTCAGTGGATAGAGCGATCCCAAGTGTGGCCGCAGTGGCACAGAGACTAGAGCTATTCAAGTGGGGCCGCCGTACTTAGTGGATAGAAATATATCAAGTGGGGCCACAGTGGCTCAGTGGCTAGAGCGATCCCAAGGAGGGCCGCAGTGACCCAGTGGCTAGAGCGATTCAAAATGGGACCGCAGTGTCTTAGTGGATATAAATATATCAAGTGGGGCCAGAGTGGCTCAGTGGCTAGAGCGATCCCGAGTAGGGCCCCAGTGGCCCAGTGGATAGAGCTATTCAAAGTGGGGTCGCAGTGTCCCAGTGGATAGATATATATCAAATGTGGCCGCAGTGGCCCAGTGGCTAGAGCGATCCCAAGTGAGGCCGCAGTGGCTTAGTGGATAGAACTATGTCAAGTGGGGCCTCAGTGGTCCAGTGGCTAGGTATATACGTATCTATTTCATTGACTCTATAAAACATGTGCGAAGCGATGGCAGCGTGTAATTTAATAACGCCATTAAACTTGAACGAAGCAATATTACTGTTTTAAACATAAAACCTTAGTGGAACGTAGGTGGGTTTTATTTTAATAACTTCATAAAAACCTAAGCGAACAGAAATTTCTATTTCACAAATAAGAAAATAAGCCCTAAATTTCATGCGAACGAAGTCGCAGAGTCAGCATGTTACTGATAAAGCTGGCATTACACGATACCCATTTCCGTGGCAGTTTTCATACCCATTTTCTGCTAGCGTTTCTGCTCCCGTGTAGGTTACAATGCAGCCACCTCCGGAGGTGTCTGGCTCCGGGTATAACAGTTATCGTATCCATGAGCATGCCCGAAACGACAATAGAACGTGTACTAAATTTCTGCTACATCCATGGAGCTGCGACAGACAAGATGGTGGACACGCGTGTAACATCCTCGAGGCGTATATATCCATTTATGATAAAATTACGAGTTATGTAAACCGTATTTATGTACAAAATTAAACTTAATGTCCACGTAAGTAACGGGAAACGTTTCAATCAACTCCCACGGTCATAATAAAACAATAAACATAACTTTAAAAATACGCGACAACTATGAACTTTTATCACGTATGTAACGTTTTGCACGGCGCGTATTGAAAGTTGTGTGTGTAAAAAGGTGGGGGTCCTGCCTCGATAGTTTTCAGTCGTGGCCGAGCAGTGGCGGAGTAAACATCGGGTCCGGTGTGCGGAGTTCTGTCGCCCCGCGCTCTTAAACGAGGCTCTGTTCCGACGCGCGTAGTAATAGTTCTATATTAGTGTCAGTCACGTCTATGTTTGTCCAACATGTCTAATGTGCGCGTGAATACCTTGCGTATCGTGTTTGCCAAACGACCTTCGGCCATGGAAATACATGAATGAATTTATACGGTTTTAACTGCAACAGAAGATCAAATTGAAGCTATTCAACTGGATGGGCACCAGAACTGTTTGTTATTTAAAACTTGTTTCCTCTGGACCTTGTGAAGCGATACTGCGTAGCACCAACGGCCAGTCAACTTTAGTCACCGCAGACCAGGAAAGGATCAACGTCACCATCGAACAAGCTTTTGACAACTTAAAACTGGTAAGAATTCTAAATTTACCTATAGAAATAGACAATCAAAAAATTCAGACGGAGTTAGTGAAGTATGGAATCATAAATACAAATTTTAAGTAAACACGGGAGTACGCATGGCAAAGATGGAAATAAAAAAAGACATTCCATCTTACGTTTCAGTTAACGGCTTTCGGGCTGTAATGATATATCCCGGACAACCACGAGCGTGCAGTTACTGCCAGTCTCTTACTCATGAACGAATTGCGTGTCCTAGTTTGCAAGAAAAGGACGCACGTGCATACGTCGCTGGGGGATGAATAGGGCAACGGAAAATCTCGCAGCTGACGCCTATACTGTCCACCCCTGCCCAGCACTCTCCCCGAGCGGATTACCCTCCACTTCGCAGACGCGAGCAGCAAAGTCCAGTACAAACACCTGTCGGTGACTCATCTGCTGAGCATGCTGTCAACCTCAACACCTTAGTGACCGCGCCACGCCAGAAACAAGTGGAGGCGGCACAAAATACTGTTACTGTCTCGCCACTACACATGCCATTGTCTTCTGCTTCATGGGTGGACAGCATGGACGTGTAGAGCGTAAACAATGCAACCACACGACGGGAGCATGTAACAACTGCGGATGAAAATATGTCCGTAAGAGAAAAGCGACCTTACGAATGTGACGCCCGGGCCACAGGAGTGAGTCCTGTTCGCAAAGCGAAGGTGTTATCGCAGAGTGAACAATCACAGCTACAAGACAGGAAGGAATCTTTGGAACTAGCAAAGGTCGTTATAAATATAATGTGTGCCTCTAGCCAAGAACGTCCTGATAACCCAACTAACAATATGACCGGCACATGTGTGCATCCCCACCTGTATGCCCCAATTACCGACCTCCATTTCTCTTCATCCACTTTTCCTTTTTGTCCACCTTTCCATTTCCTTCTCTTTGATACTATCACTACATTTTTGAGGCACACATGATAGAGTTATTGCCAATTTTAACTTTAAATATTTGTGCAGTCTCGGCCAGTGCGCGATTGGCTCTAGAGACATTGATTCGAATACAGGCAGTTGACATTGCATTCTTGCAAGAAGTAGCGATTCAAGTTTTTATAGGATTTCATACCTTCAATGTGTATACAAACGTTGGTGAACGGGGAAGAGGGACAGCGATTATTACACGTATTACAACCATTTCAGAGTTATAAAAATTTATCTCCAATATGTGGATACCGATTGACTTCAGTTATAGAATAGGTAGTTATGTACAAAAACCATCATATTCCCTCAGTGGGAGTTAAGATTTTCTTTTGGTCACATAAAGGAGTTGGAAGTAGTTCTATTTCCTACCGCTAGATCGCATGTTTTAAGCAAATACTTGCAGTTATATTTAGATTCGCATGAAAATTAGTGTAAAACTACAAATACTGTACTCGTTTTAGGAAATTACACATAAAAATGTAAAGTTACCGTAAATTTGTATGTGTAAATATACGCTCATATACTTTCGAATTGGTAATTTTACACCCTTGTTAATGTCAATATACCAGAAAATTTGTGTGTGTTTTTTTTTTTTTTTTTTTTTTTTTTTTTTTTTTTTTTTTTTACTGTAAGATTGTACTACATTTTGAGTGAAATAGGAAAACATCTACTTTTACACTGATGTACGTGTTTTAATACACCATTGACATGGTTGCAAAAACACACGCCCTTTTTAATGTCAATATACCAGTAAATTTGTGTTTTTTATAGTAAGATTGTACTACCTAGTGACTGAAGTAGAAAAAAAATGAACTTTTACACTGATGAACGTGTTTTAATACAACATTTGCGTGGTTGCAAAAACACACAAGCTTAGGGTTTTAGTGCCTTGCATTAGTGTGTTTTACACATACTTTTACATGTGTAGTTTTACACCCTTTTAAATGTCAATATACGAACACATTTGTGTTTTTTTTACAGTAAGTTTGTACTAAATTTTGAATGAAATAGAACAATAAGTACTTTTACACCAATGTACATGTTTCAATACAACATTGGCGTAGTTGTAAAAATACACATATTTGGGTTTTGATTCTTCATGTTCGTGGATTTTTACACGTACTTTCAAATTTGTAAATTTATACCCCTCTTGATGACAATATACCAATACATTTGTGTTTTTTATAATATCATTGTACTATGAAATGAATAAAGTTGTGCATTGCTGTAAATTTACACGTTCTGTACTTATTTTTACAAATTGCACACAGAAAATGTAAAATTACCGAAAGGTTGTACATGTTTTGCATATGATAATTAGTTCAGCCTACGAGTATACACACGCACGCATACATTAAGTGATATCCGCTGCACATTCGCAAATTACGTATCTCTCTCCTATCCCCTCTTCCTCAATTTACTATAGCCATCCTCACTACACAATCTCATTTTATTGTTATGGTTTACTTCCCGTCGTCTCTTTTCCTTTCCCCGGGTTTTCTTCGTACCAAAAACAGCTACACCGAGGGTCGTGGTGCCAAAAGTCCCTGGCGCGCGTATGTCTGTCTGTATGACTGCGCTAATCTTCAGAACCACTGCACTGATTTGGACGCGGTTTCTATTGTTTTGATCTGCATTTATCAAAGAAGGTTTATGTGTATTAAAAATTGCTCTAGCACTTATAGGAGCTGAGCATTAATGGTATTAGTGAATCAAGTCAGGAAAAAGTTTGCTGCCAGCACCATCTTATGGAATTCGCTGTCTAATCCTTTAGAGATATAACCAAATTATGTGCGAAAGAGCTGCGTAAAGTTAGATGCTCTACAAAAAAGTCGGCGGTAGTATATATCTATATTTAATAGATAAGTAGTAATAATCATATTTACGATTTAGATTACGTCTTAAAAACCAACGTAAAAGTACTGTATTTTCTAACCATAAAGAAATTAATCTTCATTAAAATTAATTAATTCATAATTGAAACTGTTTAATGTAGATAAGAACTATCCTTTACATCATAAAATTATCGCTAATAATTTAAAAGTTATCAGAAGTTTAGTAAAAAGTAATTTATAAAATCGAGACACGCGCAAAACTAAATTGTACCTGGGCGAAACCGGGCCGGGTCGCTAGTGTAATACAAAAAAAATTATATTAATTTCCTTTTCCTTTACTCGTTCCACTTTTCCTGATGGTCGTCTTCTCTTGAACTTTCCTCAGAATTTCTTTTAGTGGTATTCACTTCTGTCCGCTCTTGTGTATTTGCATTCTCCTTCCGAACAGTCGTTCATTGTCGCTATCTCAACACGGCGTGCATATGGTATATCAGTACTTAATAATTAGACGTCCTATGCCGTATCTTTATTTACTTTTCTTTTTCTCTCTTTATCTTTATCAAAGCTCATTAGTTTTTCCTTCAGTAATGGTTTTTTCTTCTCTTGTCGTTGTCCTTTTAGGAGTTTAGTTTAGTTTCCCCATATGTTAAGTGTCGTTTTTGTCACAATAATTACTGACATTGTCTGTTCCTTCAATGCCTCCCATTTCATTTTCAACAGAAGAGGCTACATTTTTGGCTGGTGTGTTGTGTATTGTATAATTGTGTTGTTCAAGATGTTTCTGTCATTGTAGTACTTTTTCATGTGAATAAACAAAATTATAAATCAAAACAATCTCCCAAAAGTCTCGAGTTCACTAAAAAAAAAGTGCCCCCCCCCCCTTTTTTTTTTTAGCAAAAAATTCTAATTTGCACCCTGCTGAGCATCTCTTTAATAATGCTAGTAGAAACGACAGTTACTCCTTATTCTTTATGTTGTATTTTGTAAGGTGTCTGTTGTTTATGGCGATCTTTGTGATATCGCAAAGGTTTGGCAAGGCTCTGTTGTGAATCAAATAATTTCCTTGCTAAACTATATATTTTCAGTCACTACAACATGTATTTCGTCACATATTACGTTAATATGGCAAATTTTAGATTATAAAGGGTATTTGTTTCATAACATATTTCAGAATAACGCTTTTGAAAGGTTCGGTACAAGTTCTCAGAAGGTCCTAGTTAATTTTGGACTTTAAGTAGCACGAGATAGCACCAAAAAAATCCGTGACATAGTCCGTAGTCTGTATCGTTGTTATGTTCGAGGGTATGGCTAGAATAAAATAATAATTTAATTTTTTAATGTTTTGTGGAACTGTATATTTGTGCGGAAATGCAATAGAATCTAACATTTCTCCTCTTCGGAACATTTTAACGCGCTTTCCTCCCTTTTGAAGCATGTTTTCAAGAGTTAAACCTCAATACGTCGGAAAAAAAATTTTCCCCACTGTCGTTCATAACGACACCTTGTTGGCATGCCTTTGTTGGCATGCCCATTCACAATGCGCCATCGGCAGTCGGAAATAAATTGCCTTTTCTCAGATACGTGGACTCACGATGTGCATTCAACAGTCGGGATTGCGCCAACTTTATCTGCAACTGCTCGGCAACCGTCTGCAGGAATATTTCAGCCAATCGCGTGCGATGTAACTCGTCACGTGACGTAAACAGTATTGAGCTCGTAGCTATAAACATTTTCAAGACGTACACAAAGCTATTTTATTCTGTCGAACACATGATAGTTTATTCTTGTTTATGCCGATAAAAAAACATTTAATTATCATGTGTTTTGACGACACAGTAATACTAATTAAGGAAACAAATATTGTATCCTGCGATTTGGTTGTCTTTCGAAGTCAAGTGTTAGCATTATGATCGTTTCGATGAAGATTTTGCTTATGTGGTCTGTATGTTTAATTCTGGCAATGTACAGAAATTTCAAATTGTTATAGCCTTTATTTTCAGATAGGTAAATATTTATGTATAGGTGTGGTTTTTTTTATGATTTCCTACATTTTACGATTTTTATACATGATTTAGGGTCGGTACCATACACACAATGTAAAATACGTAATTGCAGATAATTATAACCTATAAATGCACTTCAAAATGGCTGCCTGACATGCTGTAAAATACACATTGTGAATAAGGCCTTAATGTAGATATTGTACCAAGGTACGAAATTGCTGCAAGGCACCAGTGAGAAGGTACAAGAACTGGCAATGGCCAGCCCGGAATGGCTTTTCGCTGATATGGGGAACATTGAGATTTTAAAATAGTTAATTTAATTTGTTGTCCATTGTATATACTTCCTCAGCAAGTACAAAGAAGCATCGCCATGGATTCAATGACAGTGCCCGCAATTTCATCACGAGACACTATGAAATTTTTACGAAATGCATATTTCACAATTACGCCAATTATTTCCTAAATTTTTATAAAATAGACAAACTGATTTCACTTGCTAGTAATTTAAACATTCCACTTTTACTAAACTACTTTTTCGTTCATTATCTACTAGCACTACTACAAGTAATAGAGATTCTATGTTCTTCGAATTTATGCAGTTACAAGCAAAATATTTTCCAAGTGTTCGTTGGCGATACGCCTGGAGTAAAGATGATTTTAAAAACTCTATTCATAAATGCATAATGAAATCACTGTCACAAATGACTTGAAGTGAATAAAAATCCGCCACTCATGAACTCTGCAGAATCATGAGCGCATTTACTCTTGACTCGCAAGGTCACAAAAACAAATTAATGCATTTTTTTTTTTTTTTTTTTTTTTTTTTTTTCGGTTTTCTCAATTTTGTACAATTTCACCAAGATAGGAACATCATGTAAAGTCACACAACAATTTTTTTTTTTACACTCACAACAACGTTAAGTAATGAGTATTCAAGTCAGTGACTCACGCTGGACTTGAACACTTGGATAGACTTGCGAAGTAGACAAACGTGTCAGAAACAGTTGCCGCAATAGATAAACAGTGGGTTGTCTTACAGTGTTTATTTTACAGCGTCACTCTCTTTCTCTCTACTGTTCGAGACAATGCACATGGTATAATCTAGCAAAGCATAAACTGTAGAATAACGATTTTAAATCACAACTTAAAGATAAAGAATTATTCAAGATGTTTTAAGCATAAGTTGTATACGGTTGTATTTTATTTTAAGGTTAATTTTTAAAGGTGCCAAAATTTTTACCATACGGCATGTTCTAGTGTCCATGTTTTGGCTAATTAGCATAACCAAAACCCAGTGTAAGTTCACGTAACTAATAGCATGTATAAGATCGTATTGCAAGGAAATGCCGTTGCCAAGAAAATTGAGATTACGAAATTTGTATGCATGGGTATAATTTTAAAATTAGATTAATTTCTGTGTACAATTAAAACAGTCAGTTTTTTAACTATGTCCCAGTAAAAAAATATATGTCAGTAACACCATGACGAGAAATTTAAGTTTGTTGTATATTGACCTTGTTGATAGTGTTTAACACTTGGCTTTAATTCATAGGGGCTATGATATTTTTGTTACAATTTTCTTTCAGACTAAGTTCAATTTTTAATGCTTAAGTTTTAAGCCATAATTGTTCTGAATGCAGTATTTAAAATACACGAGTGAGTTGATGTACAAGTATGCTATACCTACACGCCGTGACAATAGATTTACTCTGGTAAACGGAATACTCGCGTGAATACCACTAAACAACTCCTTAGCCCGTGTTACCAAATGAACACCGTTTAAGAAAAAAAAAATTGTTTTACCAAGTGATTATGGCGCTGCAACGACTTGATCCGTCTTTTTGGGACAACGGAGCCTGCACTCTGGACCTGACTCAGTGATTTCTATCAGTGGACTTACAATAACTGAAGCTTTAGTTTACTTACAGATCGCCTACTAGCGAATATGTGGAATGCACTGCGGTTTTAGTGACAGGCTGGTATAATTCATTAAAATGAAAATAGATCGCAGTCAAATCATTGCATATTAGAAAATAATACACTATAAGAAATTATTAACAGATTTACCATATCAGTCAATACGTAGAATGAGAAAGTGCGAATGGTAAACGCTTTTCTCATACGTCCGTGGCAGCGTCAAACGCATAGGAAATTTCCCAACTTTGTATAGTAGCGACTTTTAATATTCCTATAATTGCAGCTTCATATCTGGCACTATTCCCATACCATGTATACGTTAAGAAACTTCCATTTCAGTTTAGGAAGATTACCAATATATTTCTACAGTGTCAGTTGAATTTTCCTGCTTATAGTGGAGCAGCTTCAGCAGCTCTGCAGTCAAACTCGCCGTTTAGGAATACTTTGAACAATTTCGTTGGAGTGCGCGCTCGATCACATTGTTTGGTCGTATCCCCGGGTTCAAATTTTGGTGCTGCTTGGGTGTATCCAGAATGGAAGATGGGAGGTAAGTCACAGTAACCCTCTCCCCTCCCCCTCTTCCAAAGCCAAAAACTTGACATGAAACTGTCCTGCGAATTTTTTACAACTGAAAGGAAATGTGTAAGTAGGGCCTCCTGTTTCTCACGAAAAATATTTCAGGACAAGCTGTGTTCTAACGCACTTAAGTTCTGAACTACTTCCGCGATTGAATCATTTGAATTGTTTCGGGTCTTGCCTGTATGCCGCGGATCACAACGGTCAACATCGGAGAAACTTAATTCTGATCGGCTCACACGTGTAAGAGATAGTCTTCACGCAATGGCAAGCGGCCAATGGGCAAATAAAGACTACCTAGTGTGCACATAGGATGCTGAAGTCTAAGCCTTCGCGTGGATCTTTTCGTTTCGCGAAAAACAGGCGGCCCTATGTATAAGTTCTGCTTAAATTCTTGATTTTATTTCATTACTATAATGATGTTTTCTAAAATAATGACGAGGTAAAGTTTTCCTCCCGTGCTACGGCTAGAAAGTCTAAACATGCGCCTGCAAAATGGGAAAGTGAAGACCCCCTCCCGCCCCCCTAATAGAAATTAAAATCTATATCCGCTTCTTTACGCGAGGTTACACACAGCAGGCTGTGAGACAACTGCACATTCTGGCTATAGTGTATTCCGAAACCATTTGTGAGAGCTCGCGTTATTATTTCGTGACAGGCTTGACCTAAACCTAATATTAAGGGAGGTATGAGCACTTAGAAAAAAAAAAAATTTAAGCCGTGTTTGTTAAAAATATCGGCTCTTACGTTGAAGGTCCCGATAACATACAATAACGTTCCGCGAGATGTCATTGTATTTTACTTCGTTACCGATATTTTGCACAAATACGGTTTAAAACCTCGTTTTTTAAGGGCTCAAACCTCCTTTAGTATTCGGTTTAGATATAAAGTGTCACATGTGTTTTCCTTTTACTTTTTCATGACGAATCACCTCCCAAAGTTTGTCGGTCTAATTGACAATCACTCTGTATATGAAATATCAGGAGGAGAGCTCACCTTGTGTTGGTCCGCGAGGCGAGCTACGAGCGACGCGCGACGCCGGCGAACGTCTGATCGCGGAGAAAGCTCGGGAGCGACTGCCGCTAGGTCGCCGCCAGCCTGGAGGACAAGGGACACTCAAGCCTGCAACGTGTTTGCGTGTGCGTGTTTGTATGTCGGTTGTGCGAGCGTGCCGGCTACTTGAACCCGCCTCGCGATGGACGGCATATCGCCAGCGCCGGACAGTCGCAGATAGGGTCTTGGCACGACGACGCATCAACTTTCCTTCTCGCCTCCACCACGACATTTCGCCGCCTTCTTGCGCTGTGCACAGGGGCATCGGTGGCGCTGGTGATTTTTTTCCGCGAAAAAAATATAAGTGCACGGTAGACTTCAATACTGTACGCACCCAACAGCAGTTTGTCTGTTGCCGTTGGTTGCTGTCTGCGTGATGAGGAGTTTTCATATTTAACCGGGCCACTCAGAATTATTCGGCAACATCGGGACGGCTTACGTGATTCGTGTGTAGACAGTTAACACCTGTCAAAAAGTAATCCAGCCAATCGAGATAGGTAAACGACCCTACAGTTTGGGATATAACTTGTCTTGAAATCTTTTCGCAAAATTTCACTACCCCGAGGCATCGGAGTGGATGGATGGAATTCGGCCGGTCCTTAGACTCTAAATCTGAAACAGTGAGAACTGGGCCAAACCAGTGAAAATATTTAACATTGTGCTACTGATAATCAGTGCCTGATAACTAAAGACCTACGAAATTCTCGTTATTATTGGCATCAGGCAAAACTTCACAGTGCTGTACATACATGAGCAGGCGTCGATTCTCTATTGGATGCTACATACATGTGAAGTCACTCCTTTTTTTTTTTTTTACTGAACTGCACGTGATTTGACTCCACAATTATGAAGTGTTTATTCACTGGCGCAGGGTTACCCAGGGCCTGTCAAATAAAGTACGGTACTATAACGACCTCATTACAAAGGTACATGTGCTTGAAGTTTAACGTATCCTGGGATAATAACGCGAAATTTTGCAGGCCTCCGCTCGATGGCTGAATTTCACTTAATTATTCGTGATCCCCGCCGAATATCGAGAATTCCACTGTCATAAGTCACTTGTTCCTAGTTATTTCCTTGATTTGCCAGTCGGCAGTAGGTTATCAACTGACATTCAGTATATGTTATTTCACTGATTGATATCGCTGATTCGGGTTTAGAGTGTAACATCGAGGTCTTGACAGCCGATGAGAATGAAGTGTGGTGCGTATGGACAATCGCCGGAATGCAAGGATGGAGGCAACGAGAAGTCCATGAGAAAACCCGCCGACCAGCGACATCGTCCTGCTCGATTCCTACATGCAAAAATCCTGGAGTGATCCCGCCGGAAATCGAACCCGATTCGCCGTGGTGGGAGGCAAGTAGTCTAACCGCTACACAACTATGCCCCCCCTCACAGGGGCGTCAGAATGGCGTGGGATGGTCAAGGGGGCATTTTCCTCCCCCCCCCCCAATTCTACTAATGGGAGCCGAAGAATTCACGCGGGAGAACTGACAGTAAACAATGTACGTAGATTAAAATTGTACACAATTACAGCCATAACTTGCATCATAGATTTTTTTATTTAATTTTAGGCATTGTCAGGGCATCGGGCATTGTATTGCACATTTTATAAAACATATATTGCTTTAGTACTGTTGCTAGTATCATTTCTGTGAACACCGGGAAGAAAAATATTACTTACTTCTTGTCGGCAGCAACTTGTCAAAAATTGAAAGAAGGCAGTGAATTTGTAATAATTTGATAAAGCTTGAGAAGCTGTTATTTATGCTACGACAGGTGAAAAAATTTCGTTAAACATTCTTAAATATGACGTCCGATATTAAATTCATAAATTCAAAGATGGCGGGTACTGATCACCTTAAGATTGATATTTTATGTATAGTGTTTATCCAAAAAAGGATATTTCAATGGTAATGTTAGATAGTAAAGTTTTACTGTCATAGTAAGAACATATTTAGGGAAGAGGCGCTTTTTCATGCAATGAGGGTACCAGATTCTTCTAAGGCCTTGTCCTCTCTCTCCATTAACACAGAAAGTTTCCGACTTTGTACATCATGTACCTAATTATACACATGCAAAATTCGCGTCATTATTTAAAGAGAGAATAGACTTAAAATACACGTATGTATGTGTTTTTTTTTTTTGTCATTGGACTGCAACTAGTTTGGCAGGTCCTTGGTAGCTTAGAACCAATGGGTGACCACTTACAATAGGATGGCCCAGTCACGTTCAGCCAAGTAAAAAGAAAAAATAATGCGTTTTCAACTTTGCGTAAGCGAAAAAACAAATGACTCCGACTCGAATATATACGTGCTACCAGAAATTAACGAGAATCTTGCAGAGCGCTACTAACTATATCCATTAAACCAGTCATTGTTTTACTTTCCAGGCTAGTTTTCTCGCCCTTTGAACTATTCCAATAATTTTCTTAGGACTTTCACTGCGACTAAATTAAGTTTTCTCCTCGATCCCATTATGCTCACTGAAAAATAATTATTAAGATAGCTGCAGTATGTCTGGCTACACGTTAATGTTAATGAAACTGGTATGTGATTAATTGTAATCAGACATGATTTCATATGTCTGCTATGGCAAATACTGAAATAGACGAAACTATTAACTGAAGAACTTTGTAAGTTAAAGAGCTTTATATCGTAACAACGCTAGTTAGATCTATAATTTTTAAGATACAAATTTTCATCAGTGCTGTTTAAAGAAATGGATATTTTGTTAAGGTATTAATAAGCTTAAATAAATAAAACATTTCTTTTTTCGAAATACCAGAGACTCCGAATAAAATTGGAGATGATAATATGAATTTCTGGTAACCATTAAGTTTATTTCAATACACTGGCAACTATTAGGTTTATTTAAATAACATTTTGTAAGTTATTATTGATTAGATAATTGCGTGCTAAGTACAGTTTAGCCACTGCGAAAATGTTTCTTCAGATCTCTTTAATGAGAATACCAAGTCATCGGAAATTAATATTTCGTAGGGTCTATTATTGTATTATACATAAACAATTTACTAGATTTGCGAACAATTGCCTTATTTAAAACCAACAAACATAGTAAAATTTTGTTTGGGAATTCACTACCTTGCAAGTTTATTTACAAAACATCGCTTTAAGTTCCGGTATTGCGTTTTACTCTGTGTTATCTTCCTTATAGACGTACAAATATCCGGCTGGGCTGTTACGTCACTCGGTTATTTCACTAGGCATGCCCGGATTCCTAGCAATGCAAACACACGCACGTTTAAACGTATCAAGTAAACACAAACATGGATAGGCTATTCACGATAAAATGAGCACTTTTGAAAGACCTGCTTAAGATCTACTTGTATGAACGTTGTGTATTCTTCCGCCTTATGTAAGATTAATATTGTCATGGGGCTTATCACTTTATTCATGCGTTGGTCAAGTGAAATTGTGAAATTATTATTAAAGTAAATATTTAATAAATCTGCTCCTTTTTACACTTCGATACATTAAAAAACACAGAAAGCGAAAGGAATAATGTAAGTTACCAGAAGTGGCTGAATACTGAATTGCTTCCCATCCATTGTTAACAACTTTACTGGACACATGTCATTTAGTACACCCGTTAAATCATATGCAGTTAGGGGCAGTGATTTTTTTCTAAGATTGATTTCAAAAGTGCTCACAGTTGATCGTGAACAGCCTTTATTTGTTGAGCTCAATAGTGTTCTTACAGCAACCGCTATGTTGCTGTATGCTATTCACTGTAAACTGAGCACTTCTGAGAGACACGCTTAAGATCTACTTGTAGGCACACCGTGTATTCTTCCACCATATGTAAAATGAAAATTACCATGGGTCTGTTCTCTTTATTCATGTGTCGATAAAGTGAAACTGTGAAATTATTATAAAAGTGAGACTTCTACAAATTTGCTTATTATTTGAATGATTTGCATGAAAAAGACAGAGAGCGAAATAAATAATTTCAGTAGCCACACATGTTTACCTAGGTGGTACGCCATCTCCTCGTAGTGACAAGTGACCGTAAGTTTTTAAACCCCGCCCAGGTAAAGGCAATAGCCAACAACGGGCCAGTTGCTTTCTCCGCGTGCTTTTCTTTTGACAAATCCAGTGAGTGTTTTGAAATCGCTGGGAGTAAACGATTCCTTACATTCTTCGACCAATGGGAATGAAAGCTGGAGGGCCTTCCCTTAGCTCCAAGGGCATTCCGAATAGAATAACAAATGCCTAAACGCCAAAAGAACCGCTTGCGTCACCCGACCGTATCGCACTGTTGCTGTGCGCGTAATATGACGGTACTGTCTGCCACCCGGCCGTATTGCCTGCCATCCGGCCGTATTGCCTGCCACCTGACCGTACTGCACGTCAGACACAGAGGCGTCTGGCGAGAGGAGAGTGAAATGCGTTCCAGGTACAGAAAATGCACTGGGCAAGCAAAAGGGTTGCCACACTGTTCGAGACAGCTCAATATTCTTTTTGTGTAATTCTTCTGTCAACATAGTTTATATTTACAATACATGAGGACCAGTGTGATTCAACACATGTCATTAATGAGTGCTTTCACGGAAACCTGGGATTTGTTTGGTACAAAATCTATTTAATTTTATGTGCGTATATTCATAATAGATTCCTACGAAATGAATCAAATTAAATTTTTATTGTTGTTTATTAACGCAGAGGGAAGTACGCGAGGCGCTTTGTTATGAAACTGCACACTTGACAATACATGACAATTTCGGGATCCAAGCTGCAAAATTGGCTTCAAGTATGGGCTGAGTGATCTCGACAACGATGCTCGTTGATATGACACGAGAATATACACATGTCAGTTATGATAATTAGACACACATTTAACACATTGAACACATTTACGTATGAAAATCTTCCGATATATTATACTAATACTACATGGATTATGTGACTCAATTCTGTATCATATTGAGACAGGCTTTTGAAATATTGTGTGACCTGTTGTTATAAGAAGCGGTATCCAAAAGCCTAAATATGGATTTATTGTATAACGTTATCATATATAGACATGCCTGATCTGTTACTGAACTGTCCGAAAAAATCTATTTTGTGGTATCTCTACAATGGGAAATCTGCGTGTCAGATTTTAAATGTTTTATCACAGAAAATCTGAAATTACCGCCAATGTTAAAATTTTTATTAAGTGATTTTCATAAAATACGAGAAAAAATTACATCGTTAAATTTTATTTCATCAAAACATTTCTAAATGGTAGAACAGACTTACAAGAGGCAGGACTATGTCTACAGACCACTTACTTTAATGAACCGTTGTTACGTAGATGCTACAATAAGCTAACAGTGCGGTGCCAATTTTACTCCAGTAAGGCTTCTTATACCGTATTTTTCAACATTGTTCTTCTACCTGTATGAGTATTGATTTTAGTATTTCAATGAGCTGCGTAAATTGCTTTGATAGTTCTTCAAGCGAACGTTATTTAATGGTTAGAGTTACAAACACATTCTAGACTACCTACTAGCTGTGATCAGGTGTCACGCATTAACTTACCTTGTCTCCGTTCTTATGTAATAAATTAACAAATTGTTTAATAAATGTAATTAAACATTACAACACTCTACGAATGCAAATGACTGGAAAGCTGCTAAATGACATTGATGCTATACAACTTTGGTGTGTAATTAATAGCATAAAATGAAACCCAGACAAAATTCAATTAAAATCTTCCACATGAAAACTATTTTTATTGTGCATAAATATTAAATCAATAATAAACTCATCAAACAACGAAAGTCGGGTTCGGGATCATGGTTTTTTTAATGAGATTCTAAGTTATATTTTCACAATCACGTATATATGTTATATTTCATACAATATATCTACACAAGTCGTTATGCATCCAAGTGTGTTAATATTATGCTTGTTTATATACTTGTACTGCCAAATTAGATTATACTGATCTGTATTATGGGCGTCATTACTGAAACACACTCAAATTGACTTGAAAATGTATAAAGTAAATAATTTAAAATGATTCTTAAGATATTGCAGGTCGACGATTCAGTTGTAGTCAAATTCTCACTAAATATAAAACACATTCTTTAAATAAAAGACGTACAGCACTGTATGTATTTTTAATATAAAAT
Organism: Dryococelus australis; assembly: GCA_029891345.1. Lineage (NCBI taxonomy): Eukaryota > Metazoa > Arthropoda > Insecta > Phasmatodea > Phasmatidae > Dryococelus > Dryococelus australis. The sequence continues at coordinate 304,476,916 of CM056993.1, read as the reverse complement.
GTAATTTTTCTGTTTTGGATAGAAATGTGATTAATAAGCAGGAAACAAGGATGGCGAGTTCATATAGGCGAACTAGGGCGCCCAGAATCTGAGGGCGGCAGGACAATCAACGGAATATCTAACATTCTTTACAGTTCGATTATAAAAATTTATACAATTAATATAACTGTTTGGATCATTATAAAGGTAAATTAAAGTAAAAATTATTTATATTGTCTGGTAACATATTTATTGCAATATATCATTGGTGGCGTTTAATAATGCAGGTAAAGCCTACCCAGGATGTATTTGAATAGTGTGTAAAGCTGAAAAACTGCTGACCCGTGAAGACTACAAAGGCTATTAATGTTACTGAGATGTGCAGTGAAATACAAGATGTTGTAAGAAAGGTGTCTCAGAAAGCAAGATCATAAGACATTTTAGATTACATTTGTAAGTCCATCTTACAAGGTGATGTAGCACCCAAATTTTACACGTCTTTGTGAATATCTAATTAATTAATGTATTTTTCACACTTGTCACACATCATGTTTTTACGTGTTCAAATTTCAATAATTTCCATATTTTATTTATTATTTTTCAGTTGCAGAATTTTTGACTTCAGTTGTACCGATGTTTGAATGTGTTAGTTACCTAGATTTTAATTTTTGTATTTATATTTAGGGGATATTTATTTTATATTTTTGGTCTCTATTGTTAATGTTTTAGGGATTATTTATATTTGTACCTCCGTTTCGAGACATATTCTATAGTTTTTATTACGTTAGGTCATTGGAGTAGATCGTTTTAGGTAATTTTAAGTTGGAAGCCTTCCGGTTGGCTGGCATGTTTAAACCCTGCGCTAGGATTGGCTGGCTATGAAGTATATGGTAAGCAAGCACCAGTCAATAAGGGAGATCGCTCTTTCCGCCATCGCTATTTGAAGAGGTGGGATCTGTAGCAGGACGCTCGCCCGAAGTGGGAGAAGTTTAGGTGTGAAATTAGTTCTTAATGTTGCCGATACTCCCCCTGTTTCCTTTTGAGATTAAGTGGAATCCGCGATTAAGATGAGTTGCCATGAAGCCCCTTTCGCGTTGTAGAATTAGGAGGTAGCTAGTATTGGTTTCGACGCTGGTCCGTGAACGGGTGGTTCACGTATTAAATCGCCCTACACACTGATTTGTATCTGCAGTGGGAGAAAACTGCATCCTAACCTGTTCCTGACTAGTAAATTTGATTCCTACGAGAGCAGAAACCTACCAAAGATAAGAAGTATTTGTGTTTTCCACTTTAGTAATGGCGAAACCCGTAGCTTATCTTTGTTCTGGGAGGTCTGGAACGACGTCATTTTGAAAAGCGTCAGGAACACGATTTCCAGCAGTCTTTAACTTTGGAAACCCTAAGAAAGATTTGATGTCTTCCCTTAGCTTAAGGAAGTACATTAATGCAAGATATTAAAGATTGGTCCAGAAACAGTACAATTTTGAAATTTTTAATCTTACGCTGAGCTATAAATATTTTTCAAGTTTTTTCACACTTTGTTAATGGGTATGGTGCATTTTAGAACAACCAGCTTCATAAATGCGTGGTTCGAACCTCAGTATAACTCCAATAGTATCCGGTTTCGCAAAGTCAATATCTTAGGTGCATCTGATAACACTCTTCAGAATATTGGGATTCCCATGTAGTTTGAATCCTGTGTCGGGGGACAGCGAATCTTCAATGTACCTTGCAATGTCGTCTATTTCATATAAACCAACGGGCAGCGAAACTTCATGGGAAATATTACCACTTTTTACGAGGTACAGCTTGCAGTTTTTTTCATCAATGTCCGGTATCGCATTGTAGGTTTGAAAATCAACAAGGCTTATGCTCCATTCCCCTCAAAGTCGAGTAGAGGAAAATTTACCGCACACAGCTCGGAGCTATGGCCCATCAAGGTAAGAATTATCGACATGATTGATGGTTTCATCAAGGTGTATAGTATTTTTATACAATCCTTTGTACGAGCGAACTAGGAAGTGAAGGCACAAATGTCCGCAGTTCCACATGTTAGGCAGCTGCACCATTTCGTAATTGTATGCTATTTTGGTATGTTTCAAATACTTGCGGAATTCGGGCGGAGGATGCAAATTCCCAAAACTATCATAATAGTCTGGTTGCTTACCACTTTTTACATATGCTATCCAGTGTGTGCCGGGCACTGCTATCGTATCCAGATTAATTACGGCACATTCGTGTCTCTTTTAACGGGCAAATAATCTCTCACAAACACTCTAAAATTAGATATTTTCAATTTGCGTGAAAATAGTTACAAATTCACATTCGCGAGTGCTCGTTTCGGTAGAGGTTTCATTATTACCTCTTTCTGCTGCATCGCTTTTGAACAGTCCCGCCTCCTACTGGTGTGGTTTAGGTAGAGGACTTGCCAGTTTTTTTTTACCCATGGCGATAGCTTCCATGTTTCCAATGTATCTTGGTAGCATGGAGCAACTGCTTCCGTTCGTTCGATACTGTGTTGACGGTTCGGACAATGTCACTCGTGGCTCTGATTAGACCTCCGAGAGCCTCGAGTGTAGGCAAAAGCGATGGAAAAAATCCTCTGGTAGATATTTTCTTAGTCTTGCAGGCTTTTCTTTTTGTAAATGCTTTTCTTTTAAACTTGTGCCTTTCTTTGGCTTTATCATCTATGCCCATCTTCACTTTGACGTTCATCAAGTTGCGAACACCCCACAGTGCTATTTTTTCACCGAGCCCGGCATATGATGATTTGCTTATTTCGCCTGCCTCCTGTGCAAGTATCTTGTCTGCCCGGTGTCTGACTTGCAGATCCTTGTGCTTGGAATAGGCGATAGTATCATTAGTCTTGCAGGCTTTTCTTTTTGTAAATGCTTTTCTTTTAAACTTGGAACAGTACGGACATATCGCATATTCCAATATGACATTTCATTGCGAATTCTGCTAGAGATGGTTTACGCGGAGTGATAGTTTGAAGAGACATTCTAAAATGTGCTTAATGTCATCAAGAGGCTTGTTTATGCTACCTCCTCTTCCTCATCTTCATCCTCCTCCTTCTGATCTTCCTCCTCCTCCTCATCTTCCTCCTACTCCACCTCATCTTCTTCCTCTTCATCTTCCTCCTCCTCCTCATTTTCCTCCTCCTCCGCCCACAATGTATGACATAAACCAAGCAGACGAAAACAGTATACAGATAGTCAAGCAAAATGTTACTCTACCCATACGAATTCATTCCGAAGATGAAGCTATCTCCCACAAATCGCGACATGGAAGCCTATTTCCGGATACAGTGAGATTCACCGGACGATCAATTGCGGGGAAATGTGCGTCCTACTGAGCCTGCTGGAAGAAGAGGATGGTCTTCGGTTCGAGAATGTATACATATATTCGAAATCTCTCCAGGAACCGAAATACCGGCGATTGGCATGAGTACTGCAGGCCATAGAAGACATGGGTTATTTCCCATCCAGTGATAATTAAGCCGTCGTACCTCCAAGCGAAGCACTGTCAAACTCGATATCTGTCTTCGACGACATTGCCTGTGAGAAACAAACTTGTATTCAACAATATTTTAGCATTGGACGACATTCATATGTGGACTTTGTGTACCTTGAACAGACTTATTCGCGCAAACCCAAACAGATGTCACGTGGCCGACCACGTTTACTTGGGTAGGGGCGTTTAACGTAATGGCAGGTGCTCTAACATGCGATGAAGGAACTACGTAGACGGCGGGCGAAGAAGGCGACAAGAGAGAGAGAGGAAAGTGAGAAAGAGATGAAATGAGAGAGAGATAGACGACATGGAACGATGTAGCATGAAAATACGAGACGGAATGATAGCCTAAAAGTATTAAGGAAGCACCACAGATCTTAAAAATAGCTCGAAATTTGGATTTCGTGGCTTCGTATTGCACACGTATTGCATGGTACACGCAAGTAGCTCCTCACGTGTTTGTGAAGTCCTTTGGTACAAGATATCTTTCATCCATCCCCACACGCAATAATCTAGTGTAGCTGTTCACTGCATTGCGTTTCCAATTTTTCGTATTGGTCTGTAAATATTGGGAATAGGGCCCACGTTCATATGACAGTTTTTGCTCCAAATGACTTGAGGAATAAGCCATGTCGGCGACGGTAACTCCTCGTAAATCCTTCTTGAATAATGTATGTTAGTTAATGTTTTCTAATAATTTACACATCATTTCATAATCGAAATGGTATCAAAAACATTATTTCGTATCATATTGCTAACAACTTTAAAGTGACTTAATCAATACTATTTTTTTTTTTTTTTTTTAGAATACTACATTTCCCCAATGAGGTGAAATCAGAGACTACGATTCTGATTGGCATGCATGCCTGGAAATTTCAAGATCTGTAAAAACCATAAAATATTAGACATTCACACTCTTCATATGATTACTTGTTCACATTTTCTTTACCTTTTCAAATGCAAATTACTTTTAGCAGAAGTCATATTACGTAACACTTTTCATAAAATATTATTTGCCGCGTGTGTATATATATATATATATATATAACCTTTATAAATAATAATGAGAAATATATAAAAAATACTTTCATTTTAGCTTAGTATACGTATCTCTGTAATGGATAAATAATAACATGTTTAATATTTCTCGCCAACTGCTTAGAACCTCTCACAGGGAGTGCCCTAGGGACCGCGGTAACCATTCCGTCATTGCGACGATCTACAAACACTGGATGTTTAAAGCAATAATAATTTTACTACCTCATCTCGGTGTTGCAAAGGCGCGGTATCAACATCGTCTGCAGGAGTATGCAGAGTTGGGAAAGTATTCCGACTCAATCGAGGACTTCGCAACTCTCATGTCGTCTGGGTACCAGCTGACATCTCCGCCTACGTTTGGTTTCAAGTAGGCTCAGCGTTTTGCCAGTTTAGTCCTGCTGCCGAATATTATCGCCGAGGCTTACTTTTCCAAGATAATAGATGGTGAAATCATGCATTGAAAACTTTAAAGTTAAATTTTCTCAATTTCTTAACGTAATATCAAGATTCTCTTAATTCATACAATATTCAAAATTAATTAATATAATTTTCAAGATTTTCCTGGACATTTATCCGCAAGTCCAGTGGTCTAAGTGTGTAAATCTCATGTGCGCCCGAATTGAACGCTAGCTGGAATATCCTATCTTTGAACTTATTAATTACAATAATTAACTTGAACCCTATTCTACAATCACTTTATGAAAACCCCCACCGCTGTGTCTGCCATATAATATTTGAGAGATAATATTCTGATTTCACTATTAAATTCAAATTCACTTATGTTATATTTCCTGACAGCAAGGCTTTGTTCAAATTTTAGTAGAAATTTGATTTCAAAAGTGTTAGCGTTTTCACGTGTTTTCAATTTTACTTTAGTACTAAACTTAAATTGACCGATTATTATTTCCTTGTTATTATAATTTTGAATTTGTCTAATATTTATTTATAAAGTTATAATTTCATTTGACTATTCCCACTCAATATATTAAAGTGGTTAGCTATATATTAGCCACACATATCATAGTCACATCTTGGCCATAAAGATTCTGCAATTACGACACCAGTAAGTGTGCACGTCACAAATTATATGCAGGTAGCATCAGCTACATTTTAAAGTGTTTGACTTCCGAAGTGCACTTATAACCGCGAACAGTCCATATCAAGCTTCTACCAGCTTTGTTTTTGGAATTTTCAATTAAAATTATATCATGAAAATATATAGTATAAGAACCTTAAACATATGTCTATACTTGAAAGCAATATCATTTCTGGGCACCGACATGTCTCAAGTAGGCCTACGTATTGATATAAAATGCCGGTCTTCTGACCACTTGGATGAACATCTTTGGCGCCGGCGGAACCAATCAAAATAAGGCTCGAGGACATAATAGGGCATTTGCCTAACACATGTTTCGGTTGTAGGGGCCTAACGAAAATTATTAGTTTGTTCGTGATGATAGTAAATAGCAATTTAACAACTTTTGCTAGGATTTAACTTAAACATTTTTTTCGTTGTCCCCCGGCAAACCTTCGGAAAAGTCCAGTTCAGATCGATAGAAAATGACAGCTCCAATTTTTTTTCCAGACAATTAATGGGAAGGATATAATTATGAATTTGCACAATGCCTATTGATCATTCTGACATAACTGGTTCCAGATGACATAAGGCGAAACCCAGAGGAAGAGAAACTTGTTATTCTGCCCACTAGCTTTTTAGTTTTCAGAGCATTGACTAAAGATGAGGCAGGCCATATGGAGAGCGGAGAGATATGGACGGCAAGAGTGGAACGGAATGAAACATTTTCTGTGAAATTCTTTTTACCCGAGTACGCGTATCTCGGTAAATAAATGTTCTGCATATACGACTTTTGTCAGAAAAAAAAATCAATTATCTACGCACCCACTTTTTTTTGTTTTACTTTTGTCATATTGGGTGTATTCTTCGAGGAAATAATTCGTGTAAATGGTCAAATATCGCATTTTTAAAGCTTTCCTATGCAGTTTCCTTAAGTGGCAAGAGAATTGTACAAACACAAGGGCGTAGTTTAATCTGAGGGCTTTCATCGCGTGTAATAAAACCTCAATGTTACAGATCAAATGTGCACAGTACAGCGTTATGACGGGAACACTGCACGCCTTGCGCGTAGAAGCGATGAGGCACTAGGCGTGTGCGTTAGTGTCACCCGTATCGTTCCCGTGCTTCTTGATCTTGGACGCTTGGTTCCCACGGGGGTCCATTCCACTCTTAAAATCGAGGTGTTGAGGGACGATGAGGGTGCAGCGAGGTGAGTATAGAGCAGCGCCGGAATGACAGGGCGGGGGAAACGGGAGATCCCCCAGGAAACCCACTGACCAGCGGCATCGTCCGGCACGATTACCACGTTATAGAATCAGGGAGTGACTCCGCCGGTACTCGAACCCTGTTCGCCTAGGTGGGAGGCGAGTAGACTAACCACGGCACAGGGTAAACCAACTTTCGTCTTTTGCTCGTGCTTGCAACACTGGTTTACCCTTCTTCAATAGAACTGTCAAAAACAGCAATGAATGAAATTGGTTTTTTTTTTTTTTTCCAATGCTCCATCCTTTTACACGAATAAAATATATTGACTAGCTTGGATATAATCTAGTTGCATTTAAAACCTTGATTACAAAAATGATTTTATAACCTCTAAAGATATCCAAGTTTGTTTTGTTATTATTACTGAAAAAAAAAAGTATAATCCATTCACGGTTACTTCAGACTTTTATGAAGCCCTGCTAATGTTCTACTTCCAGGATATTCCTCCACCTCGTGCAAACTACTGCAGGATCACTTAATGAAGAAGTTGTAAAACTTAATTTATTAGTGCAAGCTGTGATGCAAGTAAAGAAATTGGTTTCTTTTAAATGGGATGACTATGGAACCAGCTGATGAATCCAGTGTTCACAACTGTCATTTCCAAGATGTAAATAAGGGCAATCACTGCCTACTTGGATAGTTATTAAAGTTGGGGTTATTACACATACGAGATATCGCAGTTTCGACACATTTATTACCACAAATTGTTGCTATGAATTATTAATATTTAACTAAATACTGATTCTTGTAAACATATTTCCTTTGAGCTAAAATTTCTTACGCTTTATAATTCACGTAGGTCTATATGAATGTTATACATTAAATGAAAAATTGTTTTGGACACATGCCTTTGCAGCAGAGCCCATGACGCAGGAAACTAGAATTATACATACGAACATACAGTCTCAGAAAGCGAACCAAGAATAGTTGCCCATATGTAGGCCTACGTGAAGAACACAGAGTACTCTTTAGAAGGAATTCAGGCAGTAAGCGACAAATTAACAAAACAAGAAAACTATGATCGGCACAACAAAAACACAACGAAACAGTAGTCTTCTTGCATCTAAAATATTCCTTCTGCAGAATTCTGTGCGTTCATGTACCTGTGGACAACAATTTCTGTTTGGTTTTGTATGCTTGTATGTCTAATACTAGCTTTCTGCAACATAAATTCTGCTACAACATTGTATATACAAAACAATTTATTATTTGTTTCATGTCACTACTGAAGACCTGGTGAATAGTCGAAAGTGTGGGTGATGTCACTATTGTAAACATTATCATCAGCTAGTCAAAATACTTACCAATATTTTAAAATTGAGTGTCTCTACTGCGAAAGTTTTCAAATGCCACTTCCAGGAATACATGACTTCTCTATAATTTTCTTTATTTAATTTTCTTTTCTGTATTATTGTCTGTAAATCCCATATTTTAATGCTTTATATATACATCTATGTAGTTACATTGCAACCTATTTATTGTATTTGACAACCTCCAATATGTATCCGTACTCAAGAAAGGAACAACTAAGTATAATTATTAAAAAAATGAAATACAGATGTGAAAAATATTGTCCCTCTTAGTCAGAAACTAGATCTATGATAAGCTGGTATAGAAATATGTTAATTGTTTCAATCATTTTTTTAAAATTCAAATTTGTAATTGTCTTTACACAAATATAATTCAAGAAATGAGTTTCCTCTCCTCCCTTCCTAAGGAGGCACTGCAGTGGGCATAGTGGTAGGATGCTTACCTTCAAACAATGTGATCCATCTTTGTTTCCCTGTCAGGTTACTCACAGATTTTCACATATAGGAGTTGTGCTTATTGATGCTGCTGGCTTGCATGTTCTATCGAGGTCTTCCTATTTTCCCTCACCCTTGCATTTCAGAGAGTAGACTACTCGCTGTTTCACGAAGCACACTTCATTCTAAATACCCATGTTCATCGTCAATATTAAAATAAGTTTATGTACAATTAGTTACTCTCAAAATTATAATTTAAAAAATCCTGAAGAAGGGCGAAATTGCGTTTAAAAACAATCACGTGAAGATTTTCAATTTTGCAGATGGTGTAGTTACAGGAAAAGATTGGCTTTATAAAAGTTCTCTTTATTTTAACTACCTTTGGAAAACGATAAAACCTACACATTTGTCATTTACACTAATGACTACAGCCTACCGCAAAATACATCACCATCTAAACAGACGAGTAAACTTTATTTATTTGCCATAACATTTTGTCGACAGCAGGTTCATTAGAGAATGGTACACCAAGAACACAACGAAGGGAATACAAGGAAGTAATTGGTCATTGCCTTTATTAATGAGTAACCCCAGAAGAAATTACCTGGAGTGAGTTCGTGAAACCATGGAAAATGTAAATCAGGAAGATTACATTCATTAGCTATTAAACAATATGAGAACTGATTTGGTTTTATATTCTTGTGTTGACAAACAGTTGATTTCTTGGTTGTCGCTGCAACGCTGCTGGCTTGGAGAGAAAAATATTGCAAGAGTGACGTTTTTATAAGGTGTACCTTTGTATTGGTTTACGAGGTGATTTGCCATGAATACCTGGAAAACAGTAATTTTATTACGAGGAAAGCTAAAGGTTAAGTTTGGAACAAGATTGGATCAGTTGTTCACGTTTTCGGTTACCTTCATTTGACAAACTTTCACAGCGTTAGCTACTAATAAATTACTTCTATAAACTCCAACACTGAAATAGCAAATCGGCATTTAGAAAAATACTTATCTGCAGTTTTATAAAAGAGCCTGAACCTCTAACGAGTCCGCAACTTACAGGCTAGACCTTAAATGCATGCCATATTAGTAATCGGAACCGTTCTTGCAAAAATTAAACACACTGCAATTATTCATTTACAATCTTACGCAGCTAACATATGGACTCGCATGGGTCGGTCCGTATGAATTTTCATTCATTAATATTAATATATTTCGTCACCGATTAAATAAAAAATAGACAGTAGTTGTAAGCGTGATTACATGCCAAATTCACGTTTCACAGACGTAAGAATAACACACATTCAGAGAAAATTGAGAACAACTAGTGAGTTCATATAGCACTCGCAAAGCTATTTCAAACTGACGTAAACTTTACGTAACTCAAATAACGCAACCTGACGCACTGACATTTTGCCACGCAATCATCCATAGCAAACAAATTGTGTGACTCCAATATGGCTGCTCACTTGTAACGCACTTGCAGACAACTTCAACAGCGTATAAAGACGTTCCACAACAGCTAAATGGATTAAATAAAAAGACTAAAGCGGTAGTTTGACCTCCGAATTTTATCTCGGTTGATAGCATTTGTGATATGCACCTAGCAATCGACAGGTTATAATTCTCTAGCAAGGGCGGGTGCTTTCTATAAAATTCTTGTAGTCTTTGGGTTGTTTCAGAAATTTACTTACTTCTTCCTGAACGTGCAGAGGAGCCAATAATTACATATAATATTTCAAAGAGGGGCCATTATTAATAATGAGATGAGGTATTCCCTAGCGTGCAGCAAGCTCCACTTTCACTTTTCTACCTGATATTCAGTAAGAAAATACCTTGTAAAGCATAGCCCGGCTAGCTCAGCCGATAGAGCATGAGACTCTTAATTTTAGGGTCGTGGGTTCGAGCCCTACGATGGGCGAAGACTTCAATTATGCACTAATTAGATTCGGAGCTAGACAGAATTACTTCCGGCTAGGACCTTGCTCTGTGGTTGGACTTGTAGTAATGTAATAATAGGCGAGGTAAGACGAAAATTTACCCTCCAGAAGACAAAAACATACTCCCACCAATATTTACAACTGTATTACAAAAGGGACACCAAGCAGACTCCGAGGCGTGATTTGCTAACGTGAATAATATAATAAATGTATTAAATAAAGTATTAAGTTAATGAAACACAAGTAGACCCTACTTCTAATGAGTTGAAAAAAATTAAAGCAGCTGGAAAATTCAACATTTTAAATGTTTATTTCTCTAGTCGTTTGAATTTGAGTTAAGGGGAATTAGTAGAACACTGAGATTCTTCACTTTTCAGGGTGTATGCAGCAAAGTATATAAAATCTTTGGGATAGTTTGGTAATAGTGAATGCGTTATTGACAGTTATTTTTTTTTTGCAACAGTAAATTAGTCTCTGCCCCGCATAAAATAATTGTAACATATGATCTGCTCCTCTTTTCTGTAGTCACAGACGTAGATCTCCGCAGGCGGGTCGTCTCGCAGTATCAATCAGACTGGTTCAGCTCTGGACCACGTGGTAGGCTCTTCTCGGCGTCTTCCCTACTGAGACTCGCGGGTCTCCGGTGCTGTAGCAGTCTTGGACGCCTAGTTTAAGTACTTACATAATTTTAAGCTATCCCAAAACCTGGAAGTCGCCCGATCAGTTATCTTCGCAGGCGTCGGGCGTCTTCTCAGAGTACACTCGTCTGATTTAAGATTAATCTGGTAAGTCAGCTCGACGCCCTGGCCCTAAAAGTCAAGATGGTCCCAAATGAAACAACACTAAACTTTAAAAAGTAAAATAAATAAATAAATATATTATTGTTCTAGACTGGTGCTGCGTGCTTTAAAATACGTTTCCAGACAATCAAAATAATCTCGGAACATTCTGAATTCCCATTGGGTCAGTATTCTTCGTAAACATTATTAATATACACTCATAATAATGCTGTATATTAACTCATAAAATTAATATGCTTACGTCTTAAATGCATTAGTTCATTACACAAGTATAACACAAAATAAAAATAATTGGCACGTGAATAAGTAACATATAAAATGACTGTGAAAATACTGATACGTTACAACTTCAGAGATAACAAAACTGAATCATTATGTTTTACAGTAAATTGAATTAATGTTAAATACAAAATAAATTATTTGTTTTATGAAAAGACAAAGTGTCAATTATTGTAGGTTTAACATAGTATATGATTATTAAATCTAGCTATCTGTAAAACAGTTCTCGTACAACATATATATCTAAGAAATTGCACAAAATTGTGCATGGATTGCAGCGTGTTCAACAAACATAAAAAATAAAATGAGAAAGGTGTACTAAGCTATATCTGGAATTTAAACAGTACTTTTATCGTGAAGGCTTCTGGAATACTAAGTTTAAACAGGGAAAACGTTATCTGAATGAAATCTATTTTAATATAAAGAATGTATGCAACATTAAAGGTGGTGGCCAAAATAATACGAGCACCCATACGGGAATGGGCAGCACTTCGATTATGCAGTAGAGCAACGCCACCTAGTACAGAACCGTGGCTACTAGAAATATCGCCTCCCACCAAGGCGAACCTAGTTCGATTCCCGGGTGGTTAGTTCCCGGATTTCCGCACGTTGGAATCATACCAGACATTGCCGCCGGTCAGCGGGTATTCTTGGGGATCTCCCGTTTCCCCCACCCTTTCATTCCGGTGCTGTTCCATACCTCACTTCACCCTTATCGGCTCTCAATGTACCGATGTTAAGAGCGACACAAACGTCGCCACAACTAACATAGAAGTGTGCCACCTGGTTGCCGTGAAGGTCTTCTAGTAACAGTTGTACTTGCTATACATGAACATTCTGCTAGCATTCAAACGCTGTTATACCTGAGCTCTCAGACGTCCCGAGAGGCGCATGATTACTGAATCGCGCATCTCTGGAGCCTTAGTCACGAAAACAGTCAGCTTTGTGAATGCTGCAAAGAGTTCCGTGATAATTTTTATAACACGCTACACGAAATAAGATAAGCTCAATTCGAAAGAGTGTAAAGTGTGCAAAAGTCAAAGCTCATCGACAGGGATAGAAGGGTGTTGAAACGGACGTTGGCCTGAAATTACAAGACGGCGGTGCACCATCTAAACGCTGTTCACGATAAAGTGAGCACTTTCGAAATCAACCTTAGAAAAAAGTCACTGTTACTACCTGCATATATTTTAACGGCCGCCATGAGTGACATGCGCCGAGTTAAGTTGGTAACGATGGATGGGAAAGTAGTTCCGTATCTTTACGTCGAATAAAAAGTGTTAGGTAACTATTTATGCTAACTTAAATCATCTCTTTCGCTTTCTGGTTTTTTTTTTTTGCGAATGGGAATGTAAAAATAGCAGATTTTTTAAATATTTACTTTTCTAATAATTTCACAATTTCACTTGACCGGCACATGAATAAAGTGATGACGCCAATGACAATTTTATTCTTACATAAGGTGGAAGAATATACAACGTGCATACAAGTAGATCTTAAGTAGGGCTTTCAAAAGTGCTCATTTGATCGTGAAACCCTATGTGACCGTGTGTCAACAAGTAACTGCATACTGTGAACATTCATGCAGAGTGACTATTTCCAAAGCCTCCATTGTGACACCGCATGAAGATTTGCAACGGGTGATGGTAGTGCCGAGAGTACAGAGAATGAACATAACAGCAATAGGTACATGTCGTCTATTCTGGTGGATCTCCATTTACATTTCTTTCCAAAAAATGCCCTCAGAAGCCTGTCATGTTGACCAACCTTCTCCCTACTGTTAAGCATGTAAGGGGCTCTGTGTTGGTGTAAGGTGCGGAATCTTGGCGTAGTTTGGTACAATGTATAGTAACCCTGCATGACAATATCGTAAAACTGCTATGTATCAACTTCCTGGGCTCCAAAATGTGTTTCCCATTAAACGGTCTTTTTTCTCCAGTACGTTAACACCACCTCTCACATTGCTCACTGTGTTAAAGCATGGTTCGATGAGCAAGTAAATGAAATATTATCCCCTTAATCCCCTTGCCATAAGAGATAAAAACTTTTCAAATGTTATTTGGAGGCCATATTGCGTTCTAGGTTTCCACATTCAGATGTGCTTTCTCGACTAGAGACCGCTCTACCCGAGGAATACATGCTTGTTTCCTTAAACGCCGTGAATGTCTATTTGTCGATCCCACGTTGGACACAAGCACCGTCAAGGATAGGAAAAACCTCTAATAATAAATTGTTATTGTTGTGTCATAGATATTCTAATTATTTTGATCACCATCTGTATTTTTATGGTAATTACTCTTTCCAAGAATGTAATTGTCAAGGCAAAATTAATTCAATGTAAAGTGAATATACTAAGTTGAATTTATTAAATTGTCGCAGAAAAAAATTAAGCACCGCAAAAGAAAATCATTTCGAAAAACTTAAACGAATTTTTAATTCAATGAAAAGTAGTTGATGGAATTTGTTCAGATTTACAATACTAATGTTTTTGCCATTCTCTGAATAAATTCTGCAACATTCACATGATATTTCTTCTGTAAGCAAAAGATTATGTCTAGGGCAGAAATAGTCTTATACTGTTTTAAACTTGAAAAGGATAATTTAAGTTACAATGTACTACCAAGGTAAGATGACGGAAGTTTCTTCGTAATTATGGATGCATAGTTTTCACCGCGAAGGTTATGACAAGTTTTATGTTCCTCTTGGGAATAGGTATTTCATTAGGTGAACAGGCGTAAAAATGACAACCAGCATAATGCAATAAGAATATGTTGTGCGAATATAAAATAACTACGTACGCTCAAATGTTAAGGAATGAACTCATTTTATCACAAGAATTTAGAACCGCGCAAAATGATATTTTATAAAGAGGATCCGAACATGCAAATGCATATGTGGCAAGGTTGATACTGTGCTGCTACCTTTTTTTTCCACAATAATATCAGCTTTGTACTACAGCTCCAAGTCAAGTATAGCATCCTGAGTGGTTGAGATTGTTAGTGACACCCTCATCTAGCAACGCGTCTGAATTTCTTACCTCGAAGTCGGTAGAATAATAGCTATTTCGGACCTTGTAATCAGAAGTTTCCTTCATCTTCAGACTTCTCAGCATAATCGTGCGGCATATAATTTTTCTTAGTTATGTCGTTATTGCAGCGCCTTGCAGAACGCCATGTGGCAATTCCACGTGGTGGTAGATTCCACACAAGCTTTCGCAAGGTCCGCCGTAGCAGCTGCTATACCAGCAACTAAGGGGCAATCACCATGACGTGTTGCCTTGTATGGCCGTATTTCGTACTATTTTTACTAACAGGCCTTGTCCTATTTTCTATCGCAAGTTTCCTAAAAACTTTCGTACTTATCCAGTAACATTACAGTTTAATATTATAGGGCGCTCCGCTCCCATTGACCAGTGCTTGAAAGCATTTAATGATGAAGCCAGAAATGATGTCTCATATTGGGCCATAATTCCATGAGGTATGAATTTCATTTCGATTCTTTTAAACAAAATACACACATGCTAGCGTAGTGACAAAGTTTTAGCATGTGTGGCAAAATCTTATAATACAGGCGTGAGTTCATATAATGCGTCTTTTATTATACACCCTATAGGCCTATAGTTAAGAAAATATTAATTTATATGAAAACGACACGAATCACTCAAATGTCTGAAGAAATATTTAGTTGACCTCACATTATTATTTCGATTGGTTGAAAACATAAGCGAATTAAACAATTCTAACTGCCAATAGCCACGAAATAGTATTTAGGTGCGTGTACTTTTTTAAGTAAACGAGCGCGGCGACCAGTTCTACCCTGAAACATTATACTCATCTGTGCATCCACCGAATGGATCTGATGCTGGGACGTCAACTACTATCTTGTAATAGGAATATTTTATGCTGGCTCGCTTAGCAGCTGGTATACCGGCTCGTGCACCACGCTTCACACAAGCTTGAACAAAGGAAAATACGGCAGTATTTCACGTTACCCTTTGCGCTGGGAGCTATTCAATTCCCATGTCACAGACGCCATCACAACTATTCCTAACCTCTATGGAATATATATTCCATTCGCGCTTTCTTCGGCCTTTTGGAATCAAACTTTTGAAGATTCACACTAGGCGTAACATGTCAACCTGTTGTGTTCAATCACTTGTATTCCACAATAATATGACCCTGTGATTAACGTTGAAGTACTGTGTTTTTGCATAGATTAATAATCTACTTAGTATCTTCTATAATCTGTAATATTCGTTTCGTATTCGAGTGACACAGTATTTTTTTCCGTCCAAGGTTCAATAAGCGAAGCAAAGCGTGCCGCTCTCTCTACCTCTCTCATTCTCTCTCTCGCTCTTTCTCTGTTCTCTTACTCTCTCGGGAAGTTCGTACCACCTGTGTTGCAGGAAAAGTATACATTTTGTTATTTCTAACTTCAGCACATCTTGTACTAATTACAGCAACAATAATGGTGTTTGAAATTGTAATTTACAACTGAAACGAGATTTTATTGTTTAAATACCTGTCATATGTTATTTAGGTGCGATGGCGCGACGCTTACAAATCCAGCAGGTTGCCAGACATGGTGGGGAAAAGATAATCTAGAATTTGATCGAGGGAAAAGATAACCTAGCCTAGCCGCCTACTCCCACGCGCTTATCTTGTCCAAATATGGTGGTCGATTATACCCAGTGCCTTACGACTGGCAGTGTTGTGGCGACATGCCAATGACACGACGTGTTTCTGAACGAAGAGTCGAGTTCGTACTCGTGTTTTTTAAACTTCCTAGGCAAGTTACAATGTTGTGATAAATATGTGTTTCCACTACAGTAATAAATATACTGTTACGTGTGTTTCGTTAACCGCAGCCTGTGAAATGGAGTGGGAGTTGCTGCGTGGTGGTCGTTTGGCTGGCCCTGTGTGTGTGTCTGTGTGCGTGATTTCTAATATTTGATGTACACTATATATACGTTTTAACTGTGAACTGTTTTTATGACGAAGTTAATCATTTACATCCACGTCTGCTTATTTATCAAAATGATGTACCTTTGCCTTAGGTGTTTGAAACACAGTTGTGTAACGAGCTTAAATTTCTGTAATTGGAATATCTGCCCCAATCTCTACAAAATACTAAGCCCAACCAGATAAATTTAAATAAATAATTAAATTAACCTAAAAACCTGTAAGTACCAATGCTTGTAAATATTATCAGAATAAACGTTACGGTAGGCCTATATGTTTGCATGTTCACCACTATCTTTTAAGTTTGTGGATGCTACAAACAATAAATACGCAACACGAGATGCGTGCTTGAATTTACTGAGTCGTTTCGTTGGACTGGTTGTCCCTTCGTTTTAATACCTATTCCAAATAAGGCCGTCCTTTTAACGAAATAATCCAACACATATTAATAACAACAGGTTAAATACTTCTGTTGTTTCCGCCACGGTTGTAACAAACACCGTCGTGGCTAAATATTAATGTGTATTATGTGTAACGTGCTATATCGTGTGTAACAAATAGTTATAAAGCCGACCTAGATATTGTTATAGGCCTAAATTGTGATCATTCGTAGGAAATATGACAGCATTTTTTGAACAGCTGTAAACAGCAACCAACGCATTTAGCAGTTATAAAAGTAGAAGCCACATGGTAGTGTCTATGTTTACGTTTAGCGGAAGGATACGTGATCAATAACCAAAAGTAGATATTTAGCAGGGCTTCAGAAAAGGCCGAAGTTATCGTGAATCAACTATAACTTGTTTGATGGACACCACAACAAGGATTGAGATGCACTCAAAGCAGAAACCTCCACTCCTCTTCAGTTCAAACATGCACGATGTGCATGTGGCCTTCAGGGCACTGAGCCCATACAGCCAGTAATACGATAAACGTCAAGGATGTTTAATAAAGAGACAGCGATCAGAACGATACAAACCTACTAGAATCGTCCAAAAAATATGAGAGTCCCAAACCAAGTTGGCTGCCATAGAAGAACTCTAACAAGAGATAAAGCAGAGAGCAGGAAGCTGCAGCCAACACAAGTTTTAGAAAATGCGGCAGTGTGTATCGTGTATCATCGGCTTTAGCGACTTCGTCCACAGACGACACTAGTCGCTAATAGCACAGTTGAGACGCGCGGTGGAGCATACAGCGACAGTGAGATCCGGGTCATGCCCGAGCCGCGGGCGCCGAAAGCATGTGGCTCCACGTTTGTATAGGTCATTCACGGTAAAGCGAGCACTTTTGAAGCCCTGGTTACTTTTTTTCTTTAAACCAATTTATATCATTCCACCACTTGTTACTGTAAACCCTGCCACGCGAGTAATAAACATAGTGTATACATTCAGCATACCGAAAACCAAAAGTCCGAGGCCACAACGAAATGTATTTATTGGTTATTACATCTGATGAAACGGCTTCAAAAAATGCTCACTTTACCGTGAACGGCCTACCGAGAGCGTTGCGACAGCCTGGCCACTGGTGAACAACAGTTAAGGCCCTTACACAATAGAAAACTTTATCACTTCACTTTATGTTTCCTTTACTTTGATGAAACCACCAATACGCGATACAATTGTAAAGTCAGAATTCAGATCATTTAACACTGTTTCTTCGAGTTTCGTAAAAATGTGTGTATCGTTATGTTAATCATTATCATATAACCCAGGAATACATTTTACGTACCTTTTTTTTTAAAAAATAGGCTTAAAATTTACATTAAAAGTTTATTTCAAAACAAAACATCAGTTATTTACTTTATTAAAAAATGTAAATTAATATATTTCCTCTTCACATTATATCCGTTTGCCATTTATTTAATCTAAGACGAGCTTTGTTTAACATGCCGAGATTGAAATCGCCCTACAATAAAATAACACACTTTCCACATAACCTCTCAGATTCTCGGCAAAATGGCTCTTTGACTTCAAATTTCAACTTTTAGAAATCGTAAAGTCAACAATGCTTGACTTTACCTTTGACAGTTCCATTGTGACAAGTTCCATAAGAAACAACATATCGGAAAGCAAACGTAAACTCAAATCGTACAATCAAATGTTGACATTTTCAATTTTGTAAGGGCCTTTTGGGCTCCAGTGTGTTCTCTGCTTGAGTACTCCACACTTGCTACTTGCTCTGTAGGAGACAACTAGAAAGAGCGAGGTCGTTGGGTTCGACTCCTGGGTAAATCAGGACATTTTAGCATGTAAGTTACATTTAGTTGAGCAGTCGAATGACTTCCTGATCGAAAAGAAGTGAACATGAATGTTTTATAAGTGATCTTTATGTGTACGTCTAATTGTTGTACGTACCAAACTGTTAAAAATTCCCGTATATTTACGGAATGTTTTACGGAAATGTACAGTGTATATACGGAAAGGCAATCCGCAATGCCGAAAAACGGTGTTGATTCCGTAAATCAAAATACGGAAAATCTCCGTATTCGCTTTGGATTCGAGTTGAGGGGGCTAACAATGCCGATTCTACACGAAACTTTATTCGCCACTGTAACAAGAAAATTATCGTTTCTGCGGCAGTTAAGGTTATCCACGCGACTATGACCTATTCTTTCAAACATTAACAAATAGTATCAGGGGACTGTAACATTTGGCAACACTAAGAGTACACTAAATTTAATATAAACTGAATTTCTACTTTAGCATTCGTATAAAAATATCAAAATTATACCACAGTTTTCAAGTGAGAGTTGTAGGTGAATGGTTAGAGTTGGGAACTGATATTTTTTGTTACTCGGGTTCAAACCTCGCTTAAGTACAAAATATTTAACTTTTGTAATATAATTTTTTATACACGGTAGAACTCCTACATGACGAAAATTAAAGACATTTTCATTATCTCTTATTATTTTAAACGTAAAGTACAGAAAACTAACTTGGAAATTAACAGAGGTTCCATGAAATTTACGGAAAATCCGTTTCTGAACATCAATGTGTCCGTAATTTTGCGGAGAGTTTACGGACACTCCTGGATAAATTTTTACCAGCACTTTTCCGTAAAATGAAAGGATTTTTTTTTTTTAATCAGTTCGTCATATATAGCCATTTCACTTCGCTATTAAATAACAATTCTTGAAATATATTTCTAAAAAATTTCCCTCGCTTTAATACCTGCAGAGTAACGGAAATACATACTAGTATACTCCCAGTAAAGTAGGAAAATAATTTCTAGGCTTTAATTAATGTCCCATTACAAGCGCGCAAAGTTTAAATTTGTAGACAACAAATTATTTCTTTATACTTTCCGTTTGTTTTATGTACATAAAGAAGTTAGGGTACTAGCAAACTATATGCATTGCCAACAATTTTACATTTAAACTTTTTAGATGCATCAATAGTCATCGGGTCGCTGGCAATGATAATTTCACACACAAAATGGGAGGAAAAGTGGATCGTAAGCAGATCTTTCAAATGTGTTCAATTATATGCAAATGTAATGTCTAAGAGTATTATTACCATACATTATATTTTAAAGCAAATTCAAATTTGGGCTTTTGAGTGTAAATAATATGACTGCTCTTCAATGTCGTGAAGGTTGGGATAAATTGATATAAACGTTGGGGCTTTCATTCGTATTCCCTATTGATAATTGTCGCAAATGCGTTTTTAAATATCAGTTGGTTTCAATATACAAGAAAAGCGCTTCAGGACAAAGTACGTGGGTAGATAGCAAAAATATAGCTAGTCATACTTTAAATAGTATGATTAAAATGACATGTGTCATTAAAATAACAATAAAACAAATTACTATTTAAATTGCACGTTCTGCGGTAATTAAAATGGAAGTGTTGTATCTTTACGCCAGCTATCGGATATTACACAAATATTGCAAGGTAAGCCAAAATATAAAACATGTTCTTACAGCTATTTTTTCTTCCACAATTCTGTAAAGAGCGTTGCGCAGCCTGTAACGAATTGATCTCTTGTTTCTGATCTACACAAAATCATCTTTGAGCTCGGGTTTAAGATGTGTTATTAATGCGTAATTACTTGCAGTGGTTGTAATTTAGTACGTTTCTTTTCTTCAGAGTATTCGACAATTTTGTCTTTCCTGGTCAAGATGTACGTTAACAGGTGTCGTAGAGGTGGAACTTCATATTTTACAAGGAAGGTGTTTTGCAATATATATATGCCATTGAAAAGGACGTTAATAAAAATGATACTAAGTGGACTGTACGAGTTGTGGACATTGGCAGCACGCTATACACCGCAGTCATGAATACATTAGAGTCGGTGTCATTTACCGACTTCTGCTACAATGAGTGCCTACCTATTTTCTCTTCAGACTGACTGTTGTCGAGTGTTTCTCATTGACTCTAAGTAATCCATGGTAAGTCAAACGAACTGCAAGCCAGTGAAAAAAAAAAAAAAAAAAAAAGAAGCAGTACAGAAGCACATATGTTGCATGTCTATGTCTCAATACATTTTGCAGGCTCTTATATGGAAATAGTGTAAAAATATAAGTTATTCGAGGAAATACACAAAATAAATTGGTGAAATTAAAGTTTAAAACTGTTTTTAGTAATTGTGCATCGCCTGGCATTTAATTTCTATCTTTTTAAAAGTTCAGTTATGTTTTCGATTTTTGTAATAAATTTTCGTGGCAGTAGCGTACCATAGAAGCCATTCTTTCAATTTGCGGACTATTGCTCACCATGTTTTCCATATGTATATAAAAGTGTCGTTTTTTTTCGTAGGGCGGGTGGTAGCCTGATAAATGGTTCTTACTGTGACGTGATGACAAATAAACTTCCACGAATTATTTTGATTTTTAAGTGACATTTGGAAGTAAATATACACTCTTAAATGACTTTATTTTGATTTTTAAGTGACATTTGGAAGTAAATATACACTCTTAAATGACTTTTAGTAAACATGTTTTAGTCAAGAGAACAGTGAAGAATAAAGACGTTGAGAGGTTTGTAGGAAAGGTTACGTAGATTGATAACATGACTTGTATAGTATGCAGCACAGTTCAAAAGAATGGGTGGGACGACGACTACTAACAGTGGCAAAAATATTCTGAGTAATGTTTCTGTCCGTCTATCTAAACATGTTTTTATAATTCGATCTTGTAGGAGGATTATGGCTCACTTGGTACATAAAATTGCTCAAAATGAATAAAAGTCAACTTAAATGCATTTTAACAATAGAAAATATCGGTATGCATGCGTATGCAGTAAAAAATATACACTCAAGGGGCCAAGCGGTTAGCCTGCTCGCCTGTGGAAATCGTGCTGGACGATGTCATTCGTCAGCAGGTTTTCTCGGGAATCTCCCGTTTCCCCCACCCTTTCATTCCGGCGCTGTTCCATACGCATCTCAATCACCCTCATCGGCTCTCAAGACCTGATATTAAGAGCAGTCCAAATCTCGTCACTTGCTCACTCACTCGTATACATCTAGAAGTGTTGGATAAGCAATGAAACTTCGAGTGTTGAATAAATGACACGTTTATTTATTCCAACAATTAAAATAGAACAGAGTTGACAAAAAAAAAGCATAGTGACTGACCCATGCTAATAGAATGTAGCATCCCCTCGGGTATGGATGGATACATGCTGCCGCCCGCGCTGATACGGTTCTGACGAGAGCGTTTCATATACCTGAACCCGCTTCGTTACGAATGCAACGGGTTTCAATATAGTGACAGCTGGTAAATTATTTGATTTGTTGGAGGAAGTATACAACATATATATCACTACTCACCAACCGGGAGTTACTGTGCAAATGAAGCCGGTATAATCATTAGCTCTTAAGTACCACAGCAGAATCCTCGCTTAAAAGGGCATTCACCAAGTGTTGTGTTACATCATTTGATAAGAGTGAATGAAACTGTCACAGCATTGGGACTGCTTTTCTAGGAAGAGATATATAAAAAAAAAAAAAAAAAAAAAAAAAAAAAATCTGAGTGAAAAAAAGCAATAACAATTTAAACTCAGCCTTCCCCCTGAAGAATGGGCAGAAGTTCGTAGGGTTGGGTAAAACAAGTCCTTATTTTGTAAATGACTGGAGAACTAGTTTCTATGGGCTTCGAAGGATGAATAACCTGTTCTGTTTATTCTGCATGGTCACGGTTCATACACAAGGAGTATAAAATAGGTTCAGCGCGATCTGTGTGTACTACCTCCCTGTATCCACTGCCTCCAGCCTCTGGAAGTGGGATTCATGAGAGCATTGAACTAGTTTTATGAAGAGGCGATGGCAAGACGACTCAAGTCTTTTCGAATATTCTACAGTGTTAGGAGAAATACAGCTGTGAATTCATTCAGATCTACCGGAATACGGTCTACCAAAATTTGAAGAGCGTTTCAGGGGAGCGGTTCTCTTCCATACGCGACTTTAGGCATTTCTTTGCCGCCTTTAACCATAAATACTGCACAAATTTACTGGTACTGAGGACCAGATTGAAGTGAGCGGCCTGTATTTTTCACTTCAGCAATACCAATATTGTGTTAGTCAGTTAATTTTCATATACCATCGTCCGATTGGTCCTGGCTACACATAGTATGCTTACTGTGCCTGCAACGTTTATTATTGGTTGGCCGTTGGCCAATGAAGTCGCGCGTTGACGGTGTGCCAGTTAATGGGTCGCGATGGAGTTATTATGTTTTACAATGCACCGTTTTCACTTTACAAATTATTAAAAATAACAATTTTATTGTTACGAAATGAAATATTGACTAATTGTAACGTTTTAAATTCGATTCCGATGTACTCAATTGAATTAGTGAAACAATAAGATGCTCAGTTTTGTCTCCAAGAACAAAGAAATTTCCACGCAAACATAGCTCAGTGTGTGTGTGTGTGTGTGTGTGTGTGTGTGTGTGTGTGTGTGTGTGTGTATATATATATATATATATGCATGCAAGGGTTAAAAGTATCCAGAACAACACTTACGAACAGAGAAGAGAGCAGCCAGATTGCTCTGTTATCTAGTGCGTGAGCGTTTGATTAATTTAGGCTAGGTTTTGAAGCCAATAATTTAGGCATATAATTCTTTCGCTCATCACGGGATTTAAACCAACCTAAATGTTAGTTTGGGTTATCAAGTTCTTCCCATAATGCATCAAGAGTGCATTTAACAGACTGGGAGTCCAGATTGTTCATTTGCAACGGCTCAATGTTATCTGCCAATTCCACAAAAGAACCGCTAGTCTTGAGTCACGAGCCAACCGCTGCACTGAAAAAGTATTCTAAAATTATAGATATTGAAGACTTATGTAAAACTACTTGTGTCGATCAGGAGAATATTATACCTGTTCTCTGTAGGGAACATTTGTTTATTTAACGCATTAAAACCATATAGTTAAACAGCAAAGTAAAGTGAAATTAATAGCAATTTCTTATATGTAAAATAATAATATTGTTCTGCACTGCACTGACATATTATAAATCTGTTAGCAAGGCACATAATACATTTTCAGTTGGAGTTTCCGATGAGTTTGATGCATGTGTAGCTTTTATACTACTTTTTTGTTATTAAACTATTTCGTGAATTAAATTGCATAAATACAGAAATTGTAAAATAAAAATTTTCTTTTGACCGCTTTTAACACAATATCTCGTGCTCCGGTCATATTTTCAATGGAATCAGTATGCGTAATTGGAGCAACTACTCCTGTACCAGCAAGATCGGTATAAAATGTAAAGTTTGTTACGTTTCAGAAGGTGGGGCGCCACACTTCAAATTTTTTGCTTAAAATTTTATTTAATTTTGCGATCTGTAAGTCAAAACGTACACCAGCAATATCTGCAAGTTTGTAATGCGTAATTTGATTCATCTGTCTTACTGTAACTGGAGCCAACCATGTAAATATTTTCATTGATCATCTCTTCGATGACGCAAATATGGAATCAACCCCCCACTTTTATACACCTAATAGGTATGTGTAAATACACTTATCTGAGTAATACAAATAAGAAGAATTCACTAGTATAAGGTGAATATTTTTCCAATGAGTTTTGCCATTTTAACACTTCAGCTCACATGGTTAAGGGGAACAATATCCACATGTGCCAATAGAATGTGTATCAGATAAATGACGATTCAGCTGAAGTAAATACACCGTAAATCTGAATCAGTGTGAATATCACTGTTTCAATTAATCAAGAGTACCTGACTGATTCAACAGTCACTTCAGTGAATTTAACTGATGAATAAGTGCAAAAATTTTATATTTCCGTCACTTATTGATTCGGTGAAATTTTCCACTGATGGATCAGTTAAACAGCGTGAGACGCCGAGCGCCTCAAAATGGCAATTTACGTCTTTCCGCTCCCGACCCGCTACACAATCCTGGAACAACAATGTTGGTGCGTGCTTGTGGAAACACGTATTTTTGGCAGCCTAGAGTCGATTCAGCTCACTATGTTAGATATCTACTTTACCTTGGCACAAACCTGCAATATCCTGGAACGCTGGAAGATTTTGAACGTAGCCGAGTGGTCGGCTGGCTACGTACCCCCGGCGCGGCAGAGCGCGCGACGTGGCCGTTGGTAAAGTGGCGACGATCGCTGCAGCTGGCCTCAGCAGGGCTGTTACCTGTCGCGTGGCCGCTGGTAAAGTGGCGACGATCGCTGCAGCTGGCCTCAGCAGGGCTGTTACCTGTCGCGTGGCCGCTGGTAAAGTGGCGACGATCGCTGCAGCTGGCCTCAGCAGGGCTGTTACCTGTCGCGTGGCCGCTGGTAAAGTGGCGACGATCGCTGCAGCTGGCCTCAGCAGGGCTGTTACCTGTCGCGTGGCCGCTGGTAAAGTGGCGACGATCGCTGCAGCTGGCCTCAGCAGGGCTGTTACCTGTCGCGTGGCCAATTAGCCAACACGCGCCCGCGCTCGCTGCTTCCTGGAATTTAGCCCTTCAATACCGCCTGCCCGATTCCTGAGAATTCCTACCTGCAGTGTGACGTCACGTGCCAGTACGGCGCTGCGCTCAGCTTTTGCTAGGCGGAAATGACTTCCATGGTGGACAGTGATTTGTTGTTTAAAAAAAAAAGTATGCTACTGGGCAGAAGTATTGTAATAAAAAAATTTGCCCTGCCCCGGTAGTGCAGGGTTGCGAGTTCTGAGCCTCCTGATTGGCCCAAGGTTTTCACTGCTCTCCTGGGGTGTAATTTTGGCTGGGTATATATGTCTTGGAGTTTCCTGACTCGAGAGAGGAGGTGGCTCCGAGGATCAGCAGGCACTCCTTGCCTGAGTTAAGTAAACTTGACAAAAATGAAATTAAACAAGTCATAATGTTAGGCCCATCTGGCAGGTCTCAAAAAATGTCATAGTCCTTTTAAAATAAATTTTGAAAGTAGTTTCCATGAAGGGGAATTGTCAAGAGTTGAGCATAGTTTTCTCTAGTAACTTTTTTTTTTTTTTTTTTTTTTAACAAAATTTTAAAATGTAAATTCATAAATGGCATTGATCTTGTTAAGTGACTATGAGAGTGATTTTCAAGGATAGTTTCAGTAAAAATAATTTTCAGAAGGACTTAGTAATGGTTAAACTCATAGTAACTTGTGCAAATGGCATTGTAAAATTTTGAATTGCCAGACATTGTGAGTAAAGTTACATAAGATATCAAGTATTATATTTTTCCAAGCGAATTTCTTAATTGGCCTTTGTAATTTAATGAATGGCCAGATATTGTAGAGTTATAGAATATTCAAATATTTTTTTAAGCAATTTCTTAATTGGCCTTTGTAGTATTTTGAATGGCCATAATTGTTATAAGTATTGTATCCATTGTTAAATGAAATTTTGGCCTAGGTATTTGAGAAGAGCCAGTAAAATTTTCGCTTTATATGCATTTATGTCAATTATCTGTTCAATTGGTCTTTGTTTGAGAATTTGGCCATGATATATAAAATTATATTCTGATAAGATATTCAAGATTACATGTTTGGCCTAAAAATTCAATTTTATGTGGCCAAGTAGAAGTTTTAAGGGTGGTATTTTGGAAACCATTGGTTTTACAAGAATTTTTTTGTTCGTTTATTTAATATATATATATATATATATATATATATATATATATATATATATATATATGTGTGTGTGTGTGTGTGTGTGTGTGTGTGTGTGTGTGTGAATTTTCTGAATTAATGAAAACAAAACAGAATAAATAAAGAAACAGAAGTGCAATCTCATGTGTTGTAAATTGGGGAATGGATGAGGTCTCCTCATTAATGTTGATGTTCAGCCCTCAGTTATTTTCAAAGAGGTTACTTTTGAATATTTGGAAGTTTGATATTTTTTTTAATCTTTTGGACGGTGGTTCTTTTGCCCCTTTGATGCCTTTGAGGAGAAGGGCGTATCAAGCATGTGTAATGGCCATTAAACATCGTTTGTCAAGTCAAATAACAACGAATACACTAATAAAACCACAACAAAATACTTTCTAAAGCGTGTTTCGTTTTTCAAACACCATTTTACGAAGTAATATGAACATTCACCCTCTCATTCCGTTTTTACGTCTTTCATTTCGTTTTCATGTAATTATCACAGCACTCTGCTTGAAGGTTTAAACTGCAAATAACGTGGCGAAGGGAGTGCTCTCATATAAACTATCCGTTTTTAACAATCCTAACGGTACCAGTTAAAACAAAAACGAAAAGTAAGGGCATGCAATTTAAATATTCACGATTTTGTTAACATATTTTCCCCTCAATTTTCAAGTTGTCTTCGTAGCGCAGATGGCGCTCTGCTGCCCCCATAGCTCAGGGGTGCGGTAGCTGACTTGTAGTCGAGGGGTCGTGAGTCCCCCCCCCCCCCGGCTGGTTTTTAGTTCGCTTGTCGCACTGGGAATTTATACGCAAGTCGGTCTAACTTGAGCTCGTCAATGACACTTCAACACAACTATAACACAAAAATAAGTAAATAAATGGTAAGGTAACTGCCTAGTAGCGAAATGGAAAGGGTATGTGCGTTCAATCCCGGCCAAGTCTGTAAATTTTTTTTACTTTTTTAATTTAGGGTAAATTGCTAAATTAAAATAGTAAACAATAAAAACTATGTTTAATTCACATAGTTATTTGGTTAGATTCAATAAAACAATATTTAATTCGCTACTGCATTCGGCCATCACTTATTCAATCAGTGAAATTGTTTCACGTCACTAATTCAATCAGTGAAATTTTTTCACTGATTGAATTAGTGGTTTTCCTCTGCTTCGAATTTAGTGTGTACAACTTTGAATGGTTACCTTTGTAGAATCTGGCTAAAGTACTTTGTAAATTTTAGTAAACGTAATTGTTCAATAGGCAACACTAGAGCTTTGAAACTGTTCCAGAAGCAGACTGACACAGCGGTTGCAAAATATTTGACATGAGACATGTGTGTTATCTGTCGAGTCGCGCGAGTCACCGTAGTTTACACTCTTGCTGAGAACACTGAGGACGTGAGACGGTCGACAGAAATGTCAAGAACTCTGTAAGTGCGAGCGAATGCGACGTTCAACTGTTCACACGCTAGATTATAAGAACAGCTTAGAACATCTGAAATTCGGTCCACGCTAATTGATTAGTGTTGAAGGTTGGAGTTAAGTAACTGCCTATGGAGCACAGCACCCGACTATACAACGTGAAGAACTCATAGAAAAAGGAGTACAGATACCATAAAAAATTGTCGGAAAAGTGCCATATATGCTGTATAAGGACGTAGACTGTATATATTTTGTAACATTATAAAATAATTTACTAAAATAGACTTTTTAAATGTAAAAAAATTATCGATTAAAATATTATGTATTTTTAACTAAATTTAAGCATATTTCCACTCTGCGTGCTTCAGAAAGAACAATTTGCAAGAAAATCTTCATAATGTTTACTATGATCGTGTGTAAGAAAATTGTAATAATAATGTAGGAAATAATTTTTATAATTGATTTTATGTGCCTCCATTTGTCCCAAAAAAAATGGCTGAAACTGACGTAAATAAAGTTAATTATAAAATTGATATGATATATTATTACTATGATTTTATTACACATGAGCACAATAAATATGTTAACGATCTTCCTTGAAGAAGATTTTCTTGTAAATTCTGCTTTCCGAAGCATCCAAAACGGAAATAAGCTTAGATTTGGTTAAAAATGTGGACTCTATAGATCGATTAATTTTTACATCTAAAAAGTATATTTTAGTAAAATATTTTATAACGTTGCAAAATATAAACATTTTTCTTGCGCATACAGCATAAATCACACTTTTCTGACAATTTTAATGGTGGTTGTATTAGTTTTTTATGAGTTTATCACATTGTACAGCCAGGTACTGTGCTCCATAGGCAGTTTCTTTACTTCAAACCTTAATGCTGGGGTGCTTTGGTTTCCGAGAATGAATTTCTCTTTAGCCTGTGTCACCAGACAGACTACATATGTACGCTCTCTGAGCGAATCTTGATAAAATGTAATTTGGCGTGTCTGTAAACACATAACCTCACACTTCGCATCTTGCAACCTGATGGTGCTTACGCTTGCTTCCGCTCGGCAAGATGACGGGTCGCCCTCAGCTGCTCGGATTAACTCGGCAGAAAACCCTGTATTGCGAGGAGAAACTCGGAATTACGCAATACACACGTTCCTGCCATTTACGAATACTTGCAAGTGTGTATTTCTTACACATACGCAAATATCCTCAAGATCCCTTCTTCTAAAAATCAGTTTATAGTTATAAGAGCCTGAGTATCTTGCTACAGGCGTTCACGCTTATAGGCTGTTCACGGTAAAATCAGCACTTTTGGAAGCCCTGCTTAAGATCTACTTGTATGCACGTTATGTATCCTTCCACCTTACGTAAGATTAACAATATGATGGGCCTCATCACTTTATTCGTGCGTCGGTCAGGTGAAACTGTGAAATTATTATAAAAGTAAATATTTGACAAATCTGGTCATTTTTACACTACGGTGCATTAAAAAAACATAAAGCGAAACAATAATTTAAGTTAGCACAAATGGAAACCTAGCAGTTTTTATTCGATTTTAATATATGGAACTAATTTATATCCACCGTTACCAACTTTGCGGGGCACATGTCACTCAGTGCGCCCGTTGAAATATATGAAGGCAGAGGCAGTGAATTTTTTTCTCTAAGGTTCATTTCGAAAGTGCTCACTTTATCGTGAACTTCGTTTATAAGGAACACGCGTTTAGAAACTCCCCCCTTGACCGAGCTACAGACGCAAAACGACGCGCGGTGTGTGTCTATGGGGGAGCCGCGCAAGCATTGGGGACTGTCGTCTGCTGTACGCTTGCGGGCCGGCTCCACTTCAGCGCGTACATGATTAGCCTAGGCAGCGCGGCGAATACAAACGGTGAGCGCATCGTTTGACCCCTCTAGCTCTGTAGGAGGGTGTTTACGGACACATGTTCCTTACATCGAAATGTTAGCCTTAGCATTCCTTAAAATTATGCCCATCAATTTCTGAACATCATATACACGTGCATGTATGCATATATATGAATATATATGTATATATATATATATATATATATATATATAAAATTTGTTAATATCTTTGAGCTGTACTTTTATTGATGAACTTTGCCGAACTTTGAGAAAAATATACATATATACATATGCATATATAATATAATTCTTGCAGACTTTTAATTATATTTTGAAAATTCACTCTATTTTAGACAATTATT
The DNA here is from genome assembly GCA_029891345.1 of Dryococelus australis. Lineage (NCBI taxonomy): Eukaryota > Metazoa > Arthropoda > Insecta > Phasmatodea > Phasmatidae > Dryococelus > Dryococelus australis. The sequence goes on along the minus strand of CM056993.1, from coordinate 304,446,631 downwards.
TTTAATCAGGGCAGAAAAAACGGAATATGAATGCAAAATGTAGAAAATAATTTTGAATGATCAATTTTGTGGCGTAGACTAACTTTTAACGAGATTTTTGCATTACCAATATTTGTGTGGAAATAAATGCTTGTAAACTGCATGAATAAATATTAATAAGTTAAGGATTTGTACTTACGCTAAACAAAACGTGAATGTCATTTTATACTGATTTGTTATTTTCGCGGTATCATTAAAAATATCATGCCACTAAGCCATAAAATATCCACGAAATATAGAAAAAAAGTATTGGTTCTTCAAAAGCCTTTTAAGTTAGCTTCTGGTACAGAGCAGATGAGTAACACAGAGACAAAATGACGCGGTAGTTCCTTTGATGTGGACGTGCCCATTCTCTGCCTGCGCGAGGCTCTAGCAACATGCCTTGTGTCTGACTGGCTAGTGAGTGCTACGAAAATGTTCACTATTGGCTGGGCTGTACCATCACGGGCGACTGGCAATTAAGTTACCAAGCGCTGATTGGTAGAGCTAGTGGTTTTTCGGGGGAAAAAAATGAGTATACGGTAGAATCCAATACCATCGGTTGCTGTCTGCTTGAGAAGGCGTCTTCATATTTGACCGGGCCAATCAGAGCTCGGTAACATAGGCAAGGCTCCTATGTGATTTGTGTGCAGACCGTTTAAATCGTGTCAAAAAGTAATTCAGCCAATCCAGGTAGGTAAATGACCCTACAGTGTTTTGAAATATAACTTGTCCTGAAATCTTTTCGCGAAATTTACTACCCCCGAGGAAACCTTGGCCAGCGGCATCGTCCGGCACGATTCCCACATGCGAAAATCCTGGAGTGAACAGGCCGGGGATTGAACCTGGTTCGCCTTTGTGGGAGGCGAGTAGGCTAACCACTCAGCCACTGCGGTCCCGTTAAATTGGATTTTTATTTTATTTTGTTTAAAATTATAGTAAATTATTTATAATTTTTTGAATAAAATCCAGTGAGAAAACAGGTGTGTTAGTTGGCCTAATGCCTATAGACTGTTCACGGTAAAATGAGCACCTCTGAAAGCCCTGCTTAAGATCTACTTGTATGCACATTATTTATTATTCTACCTTATGCAGAATTAATAGTGCCATGGGCCTCATCACTTTATTCGTGCGTCGGTCAAGTGAAACTGTGAAATTTTTAGAAAAGGAAACATTTCACAACTCTGCCCTTTTTTTACAATTCGACACGTTAAAAAAAAGTTCAAATCGAAAGAAATAATTTAACTTGTTACATATGGTTACCTAATACTTCTAATTTGACGTTAACATATGAACTCTTTTCCATCCTACGTCACCAACTTTACTGGGCGTATGTCACACTGCACGCCCATTATAATATATGCAGATAGGAGTAGTGACTTTTTTCTAAGGTTAATTTCAAAAGTGCTCACTTTATCGTGAACAGCCTTTACCACATCAAATTGTTAAGGCTCGGCAGAAATTCTTCGTTTTTGCTTCATAATTTCGGATTCTCATAGGCTGTTCACCGTAAAGTGAACACTTTTGAGGCCCTAGTTTATTTTTCCAATCATCTATATTGTATTCTTTAAACACCTTTTAAAATTATTATTGCGATGTAAGTAATAAGCACAGTGTGTATGTTCCATCGCACTCGGAAGTTAACGTCAAAGGTTAAAATATAAAATATAATATTTTATTTATTATTATCCCAAATGAGAAGGCTTTCAAAAGTGCTCACTTTACCGCGAATAGCCTATCGTAATTACAGACAATGCACGAATAGATAAAATTTACATCTTACAAGTTGTTTGTGCGTAATTTTAATAGTTTGTTCTATGCGTGTTTGTAAATATTCCAGAGCAAGTTTTTTTTTTTTGTAATAAGTTCTTCACTTTTTACAACAAGCAGTGAACACATAATCAAAATTACACCACACAAAAAAATGTTACACAACTCGTAAATTATAAATTTAATATAATCGTATATTGTCAGTACTTACCACGAATCGGAAATTATGAGGTGAAATCGAAAAATTTCTGCTAAAACGGGTGAATGCGAGCCTTAAAGGAAACGGGGTGATAATGGGAGTGTGCACAGTGTCCTTTCGGTTTATAAGTGTATAGTTTTTCGAGTGATACCGGTATAAATTTATCACAAACCTGCATCATGCGTGCCTACATATTACAAGTCTCAACAGGTACAAAGGCAGTACTTGTCAAACATTCGACACGTCTGAAGCCCATTTTACCTTCACCAAGTTTGAAGAAACATATGGGCACGAGGCGTATAACATAAGCATACATGTCTGCCAATGAAAACCCTTGGCAGGCTGAGGGGCAATAATCTGCAGATATTCAGTACATCTGGATCTCATTATTATGTTAACTACTTTTCATTACAAATTCCTTGTGACTAATGTCATAAATTTATGTCTATCATTTACGAAACTTCGCAAATTCAGAAAGGAAGCCAGTGATTCCCCCTATTGAAAGACACGTGAGGTACTCAATATTCAAGAAAATCAAGCCAATAGTAAATTATTTGCAAATCTATCAACATGGAACTTTATGGTTTCCGAGTTAAGGCCTGCCAATGTCCTCATGGACCAGCAATGCTTTACTCTTACAAGTGGTGCGCAAAATATCTACACTGCATTCTAAAGCATGCCTATAGGCTATTCACGGTAAAGTGAGAACTTTTGAAATTCCCCTGATTTTGAATAATGGTCGATATATATTTTATTTTAGCCTTTAGCGTTAATTTCCGAGTGCGGTGGAATATACACATGACAATATTGATATAAAAAGACGGCTAGAGGATAAAAAAAATGGCTGAAAGCAGAAAGTAACTAGGGCCTCAAAAGTGCTCACTTTACCGTGAACAGCCTTTGCACACGTTGCATCAGTGACTGTGGCTGGCATGCTCAAACACTCAGGTGTGGCACGGATCCGCCGACGACCTTGCTCCATCGCGCTGGCGAAGCATTTCAATCTTCGTAACAGGTGTTGCGTAGACGATGGTCTTTAGATGTCCTTACAGATAATAATCAACTATACTCATATAAGGGGAACGTGCAGGGCAGGAGATTGGTCCTGCATGACCCATCCATCTTGCTGAAACCGCTCATCCAGATAGGTTCTAACCAATCTACTGGAACATGGTGACGCCCCGTCATTAGGGACAGGTGTTATTCGCGAAAAGATTTCAAAACCAGTTGAACTCCACAACATTTTTGTTCACATTCACTTTTGTGGTTGGATGATTCTAAATGTAACGTGCCTCAAGTGTCTGTCCGCGAATCGTGGACGTTCGATATCGGAGTACTTTATTACGACTGGCCCATTCATATGAGAACACGTCTTCTCATGCAGACATGTGGCCAATAATCAAAGGCATTTATGGTAAAGGACGTAGGACATTGGAGTCTAGCGTGGACATACCCATCATGCATGAGAAACATGCGATGTATCAGATAAAACGGCACATCCTCCAGTGTCACCACGTAACTGTTGTTGCAGAAAGTTTCAGCAACGTTGGCCTGTCAAGCGTTTGGTATTTATCGTGCATTGGATGTCAAGAGTGAAATGGACCTAGCAACACACATACTGTACGTTCATATCTACCACACACTGCACTGTAAAAATTGTTGCACTTTTTACAGAGAAATTGTTTGTTCATTTTACAATTGTTTGTAACAGTACAAAAAAAATTCTCTTGTAAAATTACTCGTTTGTAAAACTACAAGAGCCGTCCTTGTAATAGACCTCATGAAATGTCTGTACTTTACTGATCCATATCCACGAGCTTAAGTGAAATGGCGGAAACTCAACATCGTAAAACTGTGTATAGCTGTTTCTGCAAAAACTAGGGGGCGACGTAGTAAAGTGTAGATGTGTGCAAAAAAGAAATTTATTGCAAGTTTTTATAACGCAAAACACTCAAATCAACTCAAATAATAACAAAAAAAATACAATTTAAAACTCGTGACGCTATATCTCATTAACTGTTAATGTTTCATATCTACGTAAAACTCTTCAATTGAAATAAATGTGTTCTTCTTAACCGAATAACTTCGCTATTATTTTGTAGGTAGTTACTGCTATATCTAGTAGAAAAATAATTGTAATGCTCGCAATTCAAGTAGGTCTTGTGTTTAAGCATGTGGGATAGTTATGCAAAGGATGCAAGTTATAGTCCCCATACTGACAAGGGGAATTTTTTTTTATTACATTTTGAAATGATATTTCCCTATTCTTTGTTATTAATTCTTTACATATTTAATTCTAGAAGAAAAAATTATATACACTTCTTAATAATGTAAGTTGTAATACAAACCTATCATCTGTGATGTTACGAGTGTATGTTTTGAAAATTTATAAGATAACTGTATGCAGTTCCACAAAAGATTTTCTTGGCACTGGGTTTCCCAAGCATTTTTTTTTTGTAAAAGTATAAAAATATTTTTACAGTGTATACAGCAACAAGGGTGTACCGACTACCAATAGCAGACACACTTACATGGACCCGTAACTCGGGAACCATCGAACATAGGGAATATGTCCATGTGGACTTTTTGTTCTGTTTGGAGGTGTACTGTCCACAGCCTGGTTACTTCCCACATAAACCGACACACTCTGTAGTTCCTAAGTGCTATTTACATAAGATAATTATGATATAAGATCTAGTATAAACTTGCTAGCGTTTCAACTGGCAGTGTGCGAGTACTGAACACATTCTTTTTGTGAGACCCTCAAAATAGTGTCCCTTTAAATTCAATTGCTTGCTTGCTTGCCACAGTTAACATTTTTTTTTTAGATACCAACAAACTGCTTTAACTTATTTAGGTTAAATTTTTTTTCGAGATACTGCACTGGTGGTTGTACATGCAAATAATCTCATCTCACGACACTTAGTTCTGGTGTAGGTTTAATTTTTGGCTCTCTTTATCCTCGTTTACTTAATTCCGTACGTGGTATGGTCATTTTCTTGAAAATATATTCTTGAGGACTAAATTAAAAATAAAATTCAAATGCCTGCCGGTAAATAAATTTCCCCTTCAAATCATAATTAAAGTTACTATCAAACATCAGAATCTATGTGGATTTTCTGTGTGAACGAGCCGAGAAATATACCAAACCAAATTTATACCACAAGCATTATGCTAGGAAGTACTAATTAAGGGAGCCATTTCTACATTGAAAGTGTCTTTTAATTAATATTCTATCTCCAATCGTACCCCTTTGTACAGTCTGTTCACTAAATGTTCCATTTTGAGGCGAGCGGAGAGGGATACGACAGTTCAAGGAGCAACAGTCATTCTTTGAGCTATAGAGTGTCATATCTGAAGGTGTCAACGGTGTGTTTTATAGTAAACCATAAGGCCTCAGGTAGTGCAAGTATTTAAAGTATTTAAGTATGTCTTTCCAAACGGAAGCTATACAGTGAAACATTAAATTTTGCATAATTGAATTACACTAGTACAGTAAGTATTACGACAGGAATTTTCTGATGTGGTTACCCCAAAATTGGGACATTATATCCATCATCCTGTGATATTAAGTCTCAAGGATTGTGAACCTGTCTCTTCTGTACCTTACAGAGTAGCGCCTCTTAAACTTAAAGTGCTTGGGGACATTATTAATAAATTACAAGAAGATGATACTGTTGAGAGATATAGTAGTAATTACTCGAGTCCAGTATTTTTATTGCCAAAAAACACCAGGCGAATATAGAGTTATTTGTGATTACAGGAAAGTAAATCAAAAGATTTTTGTAGACCCTTATCCTTTATCAACAATAGATTCAGTTTTTCAACATGTGGGTAGTGCTAGATATTTTTCTATTTTTGACCAGAATTCGGCATTTCTTCAATGTGAGTTGCAACCAAACTCCCATGGTATATTGGCATTTGTAACAGCTTGGGGCCAATACCAATGGGAAAGGTTACCCATGGGGGTAAATTGTGGCCCTCAGGCTATGTCTAGGGTATTGGTTAATGTGTTAGGGAAATACCAATATTATTTTCTTTTCACTTGTATTGATGACGTATGTGTATACTGCAAGTCCTTTGAGGAGCATCTCGATTATCTGAGAATTGTTTTGTCGGCTTTGAGGGATGCTGAATTGACAGTGAAAAAGTGACTTGGGCTAATATCTATGTGAGATATTTAGGGTTTATTATTTCTGAAGGTTGCTCATGGATCCGGAGAAGATCAGACCAGTAGTTAATTTTCCCATGCCCATAACTTATGGGGGGGGGGGGGGGGGTCCGACGATTTTGGGGTTTAGTTGGTTTTTATTCTAATTTTATTCCTGATTTTGCTCGTTTGGCCGAACCTTTGAACGCTTTAAAAATAAAGGGGTAGATTTTATCTGGGGTGAGTCGCAGAATCATGCTTTTTAGCTCGTAAAGTAGCAAATTGCCTCTCCACCTGTTTTGCATTTGCCGAATTTTGATAAATCCTTTACACTTCAAGTGGATGCCAGCTCTTTAGCAATATGGGCGGTGTTATACCAGGAGCAAGATGGTAGTTTGGTGCATGTAGCGTATGCTAGCCGAGTTTTGTCTACCTCCGAGAAAAAATACTCAGCCTATGAAAAGGAGGCGTTAGCAGCCATCTATGGGATGGAGAAATTTCGTGATTATCTTGAAAGTGCAGAGTTTATGTTACATACTGACAATTAAGCCTTCAGTTGGTTTTTGACCAGCAATAAACCTGTAGGTAGACTTGCTAGATGGCTCATTCAGCTTATGTGTTTGAAGTTTTCCATCAAGCATATAAAGGGAATAGATAATAGGGCTGCTGATGCGCTATGCCGTATGCATTATTACGAGAAATTCCAGGTAGATTCCCCTCCATCTGTAAACATCATTCAGGAGGATGTTGTTATATCCAGGTTTTGTTTTGTAGAAGTGCAAACAACCACCAGTGAACCGGTAGATCAGAAAGTACAAACTGATGAAGTGTAACTCAGAAAGTCTAAATTAATATCATCTGTAGGTGGGAAAGAACAGTTTGGGGTTCTTCAGAATTTTCCCCAAACATATTTAAAATTGCAACACCACCAGGGAGAAGACCCTGAACGTTTAAAGATTAAGTCTGATATTAATGCGGGACAAGGAGGTTCCAATGAGATCAGAAAGGAGTTGTTATGATTTGTGGACACTAAAACTTCTAAATTTTCATTTTTTGTTCCTCAGTTGTTACATGGACCAATTTTTCAATACTATCATGATAGTTATTTTAGAGGACACTTAGGGCAAGATAAGACTGTATCTCGTATTTAGAGAAATGTTTTATTGGCCAGGTCTCGATAAGGAGGCGGAACAACTGGTTAGAGAGTGTCTTGAATGCCAAAGGGCAAAGCCCCGTAATGTAAAAATGTATAGTCCTTATAGTGGTGTAGTCTCGTTTCCTTGGGAACGAGTCTATTTGGATGTTTTTGGACCTTTACCACGTACTTCTACTGGGTTTACCTCTATTTTAGTTGCTGTTGATAGTTTTACTAAATTTGTGTCTTTTTTCTTTGCGTAATATGAAATCTGCTGAAATTTATAAAGTTTTAGGACAACGTTTGTTTTCTCTGTTTGAATCTGCTGTTAGCATTGTAACTGATAATGCTACATGTTTTGTTTCCGCTGAGATAAGAAATTTTGTTTTTTCATGGGGGGGGGGGGGGGGTGAAGTTGGTTCAGACTACGTCCTATTATCCCAAGGCAAATCTTGTGGAACGGTATTACCGAAATTTGAAGGTAGCCTTGAGGACTTTTCAATCTGGATCCCATAAGGAGTGGGATGTAGTGGTGTATTAGCTGGCTCTTATTTAAAAAAAACGCAATGAGTGGTGCTATGAAAAAGGTTCCCTCAGAGTGGTTTTTTGGGTGATGTCTGTTTCATCCCTTGATAAATACCTGGGGACATCGCGAGTTCTGTTTGGATTCTTTTAGAAATAAAGATCTAGAGGAGATCTGGAGAGAAGCTAACCTGAATTTGAAAAGGTATCATTCCAAATTGTTCTCTCTGAATGTGAATTCCACTGGTTCTGTGCCATTTAAAGTGGGAGATAATGTGTTTTTGGAAACACATTTTTTGAGTAAGAAGGCAGCAAGTTTCAGTGGCAAGTTGGCACCGAAGTTTTCTAGATCCTATCGCATAAAGCGATTTTTTATCCCAGTGACGGTACTTTTGGAGATTGAAGGCCGCCAGGGGGTGTGTAATAACGTGCGTGATACGCAATTAAAGTTAGGGACCAGTGATATGAGGTTGTTTGGGGGAAAAAATCTACTGATATGATTGCTTTTGGGTTGGAATAATTTTAGAATATAAGGGTTGAATTTTGAATGTTGTTGTCATTATCATCTTTTTAGTGTATTGCTTTGGTCACACCTTTGGGGTGTCTCCCTGTGGGGCAGGGGTAGTTTTCCGACCATTGTTCTCATGCTCATTTCTTCTAGGTGTTTTTCATCACCATGTAGATTTTAAGGTGTTCATATCCATCTCATTTTAGTGCTTTTCATGCTTCATTTAGAATTTAAGATGCACTAAAGTTACTGAACCATATTGGTATTGGGGATGTTTATTGATGATATTTTTGTGGTTATCTGTGATACCAGTAGTAAAACGTAATTACATATGTTAATATTCTCAACATTTCTTATCAGAGTAGGGAATACTGGTGCAGTTGCGGACAAATCATTTGTGCCTCATTGAGGAGGAGTCTGGATCTTTATCTTGAGTATTTTTCCTGGATTGATGCTTGGGCAAGTTTTCTTTGTTTTGTTCCAGAACGTTCCTGATCCTGGAGGTGACGAGGATACCAAGTGGATGAAGATTTTTTTCTGTGCCTGGATCTGAATTGAGGAGGGCCCCCTCGATTGAGCTCTGGACTGGATCTTCACCCCACCCTCTCTTTAGGGGGGAGGGGTGGAATTGTGTGACGCCTCACCCAAAAATTGATGTCTTTTTGAGCACAGAGCTTGCTAAAAAAAAATGTATCATGGTAAAATTGCAAATTTTTCTACCTGCCCAACTTTTGTGAAGAAGGCATGGTTTTTACCACAAACCAGCTGTTTGTACCGTGTTACGACGCAGCCCTGTGTGGTCTGCACCATTCGACGGCGTCACCACGGGCGTGGTTTTCGGCAGCAGTTCGAGGTATCGACTTTCTACCAGTTTCTTCTCAGTATGTATGGTGGGCGCCCAGCAACTTGGACGTTGGTGCGCGCATACTAGCGGCGCTCCGATGAACTACTGCTGCTGTCGTCACGTTCAGCTGGCCAATCGACTGGGCGCGTGAGGTTCCGCGCGCTTGTGACATCACTTCCTACAGCCTTCTTGAACGTCTGGAGTTTTGTGACGTGTGAGCACGTGTGCGACCCATATTTGGACATGTTGGGGTCTCACGAGACTGGATTGGACAGCAATAAATCAACCCCTATAAGGAGTAATGCTTGCTTTCAACGAACTTTTCCTTAAATGGACATCTGTATTTCTATTGGTTGTGGTATCTGCACACCACTCCTGGGGATATTACTTTATGAATTGTATAAATGGTGGGTGCACCTCTGGCTTTGGAGGAGTCACCTTGACACCAGTTAAGTAATGATCAGTAAATAATTTATCTGCATAGTTCTTATGGCTCATTGAACCAGGCACACTTGGTGTCCTAAGTAGGAGACAGGAGCCATGTTGGCGAGAAAACTTTGAAACTTGCTCAAGTTGAGAATGTTAACACCATGCAGTATTTTACTTGGCAGAGATTTAAAAACCAATCATTTAGCTATTTGCTAGTCATGCGCCAAGATTTGCCATGTTTTAAGATGGAAATTTTTTTGTGATATTTTTCCATAAGTTTTACATGGCAGGTTACATTTTTAAATTTTAATCCAGCTAAAATTTTAAATGGTACTGATGTGTTTTGCTGAATTTGACAAGGATAAATTAAGAGGCATTATGTTTGTCGGCCTCGTAAAGAGCATATAAAGCCATAATTAACTACTTGAAAGATAATTAAAAACAGAAACTTTTCCACCTAAATTGGTGCTTTTTTTTATGTTAGCCAAAAGAAAACATGAAAATTAAATAAAAATCTTGCTATCAGTAAAGAATAAAAAATATCATCTTTTGTAAATTTTGGGCCATTAGTTACTTTGGCGACGTATAAGATTAGAAGTATATAATTTTGGTGTGTAATCTCCGATCATTGTGGATAGAGAAAATTATCTATATTATATATTTGCCTTATTGGATAGTAAAGAGTTAGCTTTCTGCCTGTTATTATGTCTGGAGGAAATTTATGCTACGACAGCAGTAGAAACAAAACAAAAGAGTGACAGAAAAGAAACAAAATAAATACTCTTGAAACCACTCATGAATTTTACTGGTTATAATATCTTACCAAGTTTTAAGCATTATGTTTATATAAGGTTTTCAAATTTGCTCTTGCTTTACGAGGGGTTTGTTTCCTTTGGAAGTTTATTGATCTGCGGACCTTTTGCCCACCTTGCCAAGTCCTTGGGGGCAAGGGCGTTGTACACTCTTCTCGCCAAACTAACGAAGTTCTCCTGTCAGGTCACTATTTTCAAGCTACGTCTTTTAAAAATTAAAAATAATGGGTAAAAAGTGTGTAACGTTTGATTACTAAAGAGTTCATAAAACATATGTGACAAAATAAATGCTCTTCTCTCTTCAGGGGCCGCGGTGGCTGAGCGGTTAACCTGCTCGCCTCCCACCAAGACGAACCGGGCTCAGTCCCCGGCCGGGTTACCGGATTTTCGCATGTGGAAATCATGCCGGACGATGCCGTTGATCCGCGGGTTTTTTCGGTGATCTTCCGTTTTCCCCGCCCTTTCATTCCGGCGGCGCTCCATACTCACCTCAATCACCCTCATCGGCTATCAAGACCACGCTGTTAAGAGCCGCCCAAATTTCTTCACTCACTCTTCTCTCTTCAAAAATGGAGATAGTCTGAAAAATTGTAATAATTCCCAATAATTAACATTGTTAAACTAGGTCGTAAAAAGACGTTAGAGAAATAATAATAAAAAAAAAAAACAAATATATATTGTAGCCACGTATGAAATAGAAACACAGATAAAAATAATTTATTAAAACATTTTCATATGAAATTATTTAAATATTTTCATACAAACATGTTCGTGTTTCCCATGGCATCTCTCAAGCAATCACAAAAAATATCTATTCTCATACAATGTACTAGACAGCTAACCTACTCCATCAAATTAATATGCAAATACAACATCTTCCAGTACAAACATATAATTAGGAACAGTACACAAATTTACAATTTTTCACATTTCCACCAAAATCTCTTCCGAGTGGCAAAAGTAGTTTTGACTAATCTAATAATTTGTCCATTATTTGGGCCGTGCTGAATTAAAAATGTAAACAAATAACACTTTGTCTGTATTTAATTACCTCGGGCTTATACTGCAAGATTTATAATCGAGATGTGGTGCCCTAATATCCACCTGAATATGAAACACACATTTAACACCACAGATACACATGCAGGAATGTTTTAATGTAAAGGTAGTGTTTGTAAAACTGTAAAAACAATCAGAATCCTGTGATAATTCAGTGGAAGCCCGTCATGGTTTAGAACTATTTTTCAGTATTGTAATTTCTATTTTTCTTTCTCCCTGCAGTCATAGAATAAATAATTCAGAGCGACTAATTTTCACTATATATATATATATATATATTATATATATATATATATATATATATATATATATATATATATATATATATATATATATATAGTACTGATATGATATATTATATTTTATTTAAACAACACAGTAATTAATTTTGTTTATATAAACTGTCTTATACTTCGCATTATCTCTGATAGCCAGATATTCTTATAAATGTACTCAGCATATTTTATATAAAATGTGTATTAAACATATAAATCTATGAAAAGTTATTGGAAATCCACACGTCTATATAATCATCATGGCGACAAAAAACCCTTCTATGCTATTGCTTGAAAAAGAACAGTCATGTCTCTAGTACACATTGTTTTTTGTAAATCTTAATTTAAGGAATGCTCGAGAAATTGAGCAGGTTCAGTTACCGACTTAAGTGAAGACCCAGAAGGAATGGTTCGAACTGGGTGTAATTTGGTACACACTTACACCATTGCTAGGAGTGTAAATTATTAGGGTCAAAATGATCTATAACGTCTAGAACGGCCAACATAGGGCGTTAGTTATTCCACCACGATAATACCGACAGTGGTAAAGTGTATGCCGAACATCAGACGATAATGCTGCGGAATCACATAGCCCCGACTAGTACGCCACCGCAAGCATGACACGACACTTAAAACTAAACAACCAATGAAATACAAGATAGATCTGACGTAAGCTCGACAATTCTGTCGTAAGACCAGCAGTTTTGGATTATAAATTATATCTATTCTTCGTGGTTTCGTGCGGCACGACGCACAGAATGCACAACGTTGCCAAATGAAATTGTATGATAAGCTTTCCCTACAATGGTATACACATAGTTTAAAGAAAACAAATTATGAACATTATTGTATTTAACTCTTATGAATAATAATATTTCCTTTGTATGCATAAGCTATAAAACTTCGTCACCATCATGTATTCCAAATTTCCCGTCTGTCCACCGCCTTTGAAACCAACGTAGTTAGTCAGCGCCTTCTAAATGGATCCGAAAAACTTTACTCGTGTCGCGTCAGTAAACGCTGTCAGGCTGTACATTCGAGCAGTCAGGTTGAAAATGGCCGTGGTTTCTGTTTTTGTCGCGTCGTGCTGTGCTCGTCGGGGCTATGTGATTCCGGCATCAGTCGACACAATAAAGGCAGGTAGCAGAATACAGGTTATGCCTTGTAGACGCACTGTACGGCATTACAAGCCCTTGACGGGGTTCAACAAGAACCGCACTTCGGCTTTTCATTAGGTCAGATGGACGTATTGCGCAATTGTCAGGTACATGGGGAATTTTGATGTCACAGTAGCTGAGAGCTGGAACCAACGGGTACACGAGAGCAACAGCACTCCCCGTGACCAAGACAGATCACGCCAAAGGAGGGTACGCGCCAAGCATTACGCAACCTCATTACATCGATGCCTTCCATTAGGGAACAGTTTCAAGGCGATTAGCATCAAGGCCCTTGCGCAACTGAAGACTTTAACATTTGACTTTACGTTTGCTTTCCGATATGTTGTTTCTCATGGAACTTGACACAATGGAACTGATAAGGATTGGCCTTGAATGTATGATTGCTTGAGTTTGACATGATGGTATCTGACTTTATATTTGGCTATATTGAATTTTAAACATAATTATGTTTGATCCGACTGTTCATTTGTAAGTATAAGGCGAATGTTACTCGAAGTGTTGATTGGCTGCAGTCTGTTTGAAGTATAATTTTTATCTGTACTATGGTAGGTTACGTTATGTTAGGTTATTTCAGATTTTTTCTGACCTTTGGTAGGTTAAGGTAGGTTAGGTTTTTTTGGGCTTTAGTAGTTTAGCTTATGATAGTTTGACAGACGGTAAGAATGTTTGTGTAGCAGGTTGGTGAGGACTATAAATTTGCTTGTTACACTTGGGTTAACATGGGTGGTATGGTTGGTATGTTGGGTGATATGTTTTCCAGCATGTCTTTATGGTGTGGACAGTATGTGTGTGTTGGTGAGTCCTGTAATGCTAAGTCATGTTTGTGTTAAAGTTTTTAGTATGGGTGGTCAGTGTATTTTGACTGGTGTCAGTCGACATGGTGGATGGTATAAGAAGAAGTTTATTGTGTCACTGGTATGGGCTGTATGTTTGCTTTGTATGTTCTGTGTAGACGAATGGTTGAGATGTGCTTGAGTTATAGTAAGAGGTACGAACGATGAGTATATTTCGTCTGGTGTTGGTTGGTAGAGCAGATGACATACATGAAATACAGTGGCTGGTATGGCACCTATGTGCGGGTATATAAGCAGCCGGGGTTCAGTTAGGAAGCTTAGCTTGATTTTGGTAGTCGTGAAACTTTGTCGTGAAGAAGAAGAATATATGGTAAAGGGTTCTGGTTGGACGCTTGACATCATTGACTGTCTTGAGCTGCGTATAAGCAGATTATATTAATTGTGCGAAAACTGAATATGCTGCTGTAACGACACTACGTGAATGGCGTGGACAATTTAAGGATTTTATTTTTATGTTTGTAGTCTGAAGTATGTAAATATATAAATATATTATTTCAACGTAAAAGTCTTCAATTTCTTGCTGGTTTTGTATCCTGTTTATTTCCTCTGATATAGAGAAAATGATGGCACTGGTTTAGTCACGTAAACGTACATTAAAAAAAGTCGAGCAGCACACTTTTATTCTTACAAAACCTTCCAGATAATGATGGCGTGTATGGCTGGAGTTCGCGGTATGCTCGGCTGTTTCACTTCTGTATTCTTACATACTCTGTGATCATACGGCAATGTCTCAGTGGTCTCGGCCACGGTGATCACGTAACTTAGCCCTTTCAGACCCACTTTAATTTACGGTTTCAGGCGTTGTAAACAACAAATTTCAATATGCACGCTGTACTTAAGTCAACGCAGTACTTGTTTCGTCGGCACAGCCAATTAGATTTATGCACTATATTCGGCCACAGTAATACGAGCCAATTATGGTCTAGGCCAGTAAGAATAATTCACCTACAGGTAAAATCACTGGTCACTGAGCTTCGTAGTGTGCAGTACAGACCAAAAATTACTTACACGTACGTTATGTACATAACTGTGTACGCTGGATGTGAATGGGTTAAGTACACTTTATTTTTAACTGCAGCCTTTTTTGCCTCCACGTTGAATATCTTATATGGATTTCCAGGAACTTTCAAAGGCTTCCCCACTTTTTATTTATTTTTTTTTAACTTGGCAATCCTGACAACATAACATTCAGAACTTACAATCATTGAACTAATCTTGTTGAAAATTATTTAACTGAGATTATTTTACAAACGCAACGCCATTATTTTGGCTTTCGGATTTGTATCAGGTGCCATAATTTCTGAAAATTCGCACATACATGTAGACATAGGTACAAAAAATGTTTGTATTGTTCTCTCATGGAGATAGGTTTTTTACTTGTTATATATCCTCTTTACTAAGAGAGAAACACGAATACTCACGCCTTCGAAAATGTGACCACATTAGTTACCAATGGCTAGAGACATGTAAAGTTTACGTTGCTATCCGAAGACAGTATAGACTTCAAACTCGCTTGCGTTTGTATTGATATTGTCATTGGGCTATAGTTTGTCTGTAACAACGTCCAATAGGAAAGAACTAACGATAGGAATGCCAAATAACTTCAAATGAAGCCAAAAGGGAAACTGAATTCTCACAGTTGGATGCACAAGCCAAAGAACAAGCGACAGTGACTCGAATATTTATATGATGGAAAAGTCTAACGTGATGCTATTAGTAAGACGAATTTTGCATTTATCTACCAATGGCTAGGGGTTGGAAAATTTCACGTTCTAAACGACCAGTATGCTAAACTCCACTGTCCTATGTATTTTGGAGCCCAGCTTTCTGTTCATTGGTTCCTGCCTTAGCGTGTAACCAGTTTTACGTCAGACCAGGGGGCCTGTTTTCTTACAAACCTGTCATTGGCTCATCAGAGTTCACCTGGGCGTATCTAATAAACTGCGATCCAACTCCAAATGTAACAAAGCTATACACGAGTTTGAAGTCTAGCTTGTCTTCAAATGAATTCCCGAAATGTTCCATTCTCTACCAATGGTAAATCACAGGATGCATATCAAATAATATTTCGGCCTCTAAAATAGGACTTCTGAAAATACAAAAATGTTTTTATGTAAATCTGTTCTCGTCTGTTATGCTATTTTTTCTCACACCTTAAAAATATTTCTAAAAAAAATATATGAGAATGTTACAGTATTTTACAAAAATTTGTCATATTTGGTTTCACAATACGAGTTAAATAGACATTCAATTTAACTTAGACATGGTATAAGTAGAGACCTGAAAAATTCGAAAGTTCAATGACCAGCAGGCTAGACTCTACAGTCTTATGTACAAATATGCGAATATTAACTGCACATTGGTTGTCTGCTATCACAGTGGAAGGCGACGATTGGGCCAGCGTTCTTCAGGAGGTGTCAAACACCGTGTGGACCAATGGCTAAAGTTATATATATATATATATACACACACACACACACACACGTGTTTTGAATTCTAGCTTGCCTCAAAACGAATCCGCGAATTCTTCATTTCTCTAAGTATAGTTATTAGATATTAATTCACATATATCCATTTATACACTTTCGGGGTTTAAGTTAACATTATAAAGTATTGGTACATACACATCAACTGTGGTAAAATTAAATTTGCGGAAGTCATAGTTGAAAGATTGGCATCTTAACTCGTTCAGTCTTGCAATGTACTTGGTTTGAGCGTGCTTGTCACAACCATAGTGAACAACTTGCTACATTTTCGTCGTTATCAATATTAACCACTCACAACTGAGAAGTGCAAGAGCTTCAACTGATCAGGTTTATCACAACGAAGACAATCAAAACACAGCTCTAATTCCTTGCTTTGCAAGCGTCAACCGTAAATACCGTGCAAGAGCGACATGGGGACTGAACTATTTGAAACCCTTCTTTTCACATGTAACATGGGCTTTGTTTTGTGTTACATAACAGTAATACACATAATTTACATTCATACTTTGATGTGCACATTTTTTAGTCTTTCAGCTGCAATAATGTTATCAGAATCATAAACCTTGTTTCTTTATAGTTTGTTTTCCTCACTTTATTTTTTTTTCTTAGTAGAAACTTGTCATAATACGGTACAAAACAATAAGTATGTATATTTTTTATTAACTACTGATAATTCCTGTCCTCACTTATCTTCAGATTTTACATAGCTAGCGATCTATTCTACAATGTCAGTTCTGAAGGCTAATGTTTCACTCTGAAACTGAGAGGATTTCAACATCATTCGCATCCAATTCTAGGGGAATTTAAACATTCGCTTCCAATAGCTGTTCATATTTATGCCAGTTCTGCAACTATCATAATTTAATAGCTTGAATGCATCGTTACCTATATTTTCAGAGGAACTAATTAAAAACATCGGTGACATAAATAAAGGCACAAAATCATTCAGAAAGATGATTAAGCTTAATCTAGCATTATCTATCACTTCTTTATAACTTGTGTTGTGCGTGCTTGTTCTGTGATAATGTTAATTATGCTGTTAAACATTCTAACACCATGACGAGACAGCTTATCCGTCAACATAACAGTTTTCCAAATCACAAACTGCACGTGAGGAAGCATTTTCGTATACGATTTCGAAAGGAAACCCACGAAAAAAAAAATTATACTACAAGTAATGGTTCCTCGTCATAAACCAAATTACCCTCGACATGATTACTTAAGCCACTAAGTTTCAATAGTCAAAAAGGAAACATACATGCAAAATTATGTGTGATGCTTCGACAGCTTCAATAAATTTAATGCTTTGTTTGAAAATGAAAGACTGGAATTGGAAACATACCTGAGTAGGTTCTTGTAATCTATCATGTACTTGCTTACCTCACTGTTGAGGTTAGGTATATTTTTATTTTAGCCTCAATACTCTCATCCAGCTCTCCTTTCTTTAGCCTTTCATGCATTTCATCACAGAAATCCGTCTTATTATTTCGCCATTTGAGCGAAATATCCCATTTTGTTTATTTCCTTAGCCCCACGGTTGTCAGCTTGTTTAAGGTGGTCGCCTATCTAGGATACCGAAAGATGTTTAGAGAGTAGGTAAAACATATTAGACGCGACTTAATGTTTTTGAATGGAGTGTTTAATGGACATGATCTAAGAAACTGTATACGTATGTATGCAACTATAGTTAAAGAATTTTTTTTATTAAAGGTAACGTTTTAGAATGCCGTTTTGAGGTCGATTTATAGGTACAAAAATTCCAATGAAGTAATATAGGGTTGTGTATAACACGTCAAATTTTGTGTGGCGTGTTGACAATGAAAAACTATTGCATTTCAGTTCAGTCACAGAGTAGACAGTGCACAGAGACGAAATGGCGTGGAGGTTCATATGATGTGGACGTATGAATCAATTCTCTGATTGACTGCGCAAGTCTCTGGAAATTGGCCTTGTATATTCGCGGTTTCTTCACAGTTTTTAAATCGAACCTCTCAAAAATCACCCCATGTATAACGTGTTAGATTGTGTCCTAAATATTCCATTTATCATAAACATTTTATACTACTACAACTATAAGATAATCTTATTTTTACTTGGATTGAACCTTTGATTACAGATTATCAATAAATTATAATATTCATTTGTAATTAATATGAATAAAAATAGAGAGATAATAGGCGTGCTGTTAAGGCCTAGTAAGAAATAGTTCTCATGAAAAATATTGTTACACTGAGTGCGGTGTTATTTTCTCGACCCGGTTAAGCTTTGTTTGCATGATGCGGAGAGATATCCTGGAAGTAGAAATTTAGTAGGGTTTCAGAAAAGTTGGAAGTAACTGTGAATGGACCGTGTATGTTTCGGCTAGTGAATGTTGAGAAATGTTCCCTATTGGCTGTGTTGCCGGATGGTATACGCTATACACGGTAAAACGAGCACTTTTCAAAGCCCTGCTTACGATCAACTTGTATGCTCGTCGTGTAAAGATTAACACTGCTATGGACTTCATCACTTTATTCATGCGACGGTCAATTGAAACTGTGCAATTATTAGAAAAGTGTTTAAGAAATCCGCTCATTTTTACTCTCCACCGCATTAAAGAACACAAAAAGCGAAGTAAATAATTTAAGTTATCAGAAATGGTTGCATAATACTTTTTATTCGACGTTAATGTACTTCCCATCCATCGTTACCAACTATACTGGGCGAATGCCACTCAGTGAGCCCATTAAAACGTATGCAGGTAGGAGCAGTGACATTTTTCTAAGGTTGATTTCAAAAGTACTCATTTTATCGTGAACAGCCTTTAAGAGGGTGACGCTGACTGACGACCGGCGAACCAACATGTTGTTGGCCAGTGCCGCCATCTTGTTGGCGTGTGCGGCTGGAGTTCGCGAGACAAGGCGCTGTTTAACTTCTTTATTCTTGAGCACTATGTAGTTCAGTGCCCTGCCACAGACAGAGGCAGAAAATGCCTTTCTGCCGCAAACTCCCCCCAGCGAGATAGCTCCACTAGACAGCAACATATCGGAATGCCCGTTGGCCAATCAGCACCTGGTAAACACACGCGCGGCCAATCAGAGCATGCACTGAGAGAAAACCAAAAAAAATATTTGTTTGTATAGGGCCAAATATATATTTAGTTGGTCTAACAAAATATACTGTTTATTAAACAAAATTTGAAAAACAATAAAAATAATTTTGTTCGTCTAACAAAATATATGTTTGAATAAACAAAATTTCGGTATTGGGCCAAAAAAATTTAGACTGTAAACTAAATGTTTTGTTGAATCAAATATATATATATTTGTTTTGCCACTCATTTGACTGCCTTCGTTCGAAAATACAGCTCGAGAGTTTGTTAGTATTTTTTTGTAACAATTAGAATAGTAACCGTGTTTGTTAGTGCAATCGTATAAGCACATTAATAAAACAATGCAAAAAGAAGCTGACAAGTAAAGTCGTAAAACTTGAAATATTTCTTAGCATACGTTGCCCAATATTTGAAGTGTATCTATTTAAAAGCTTTCCAATGTCATTAATTATCACATTAGCTGAGATTGCTAAGGCGTAGCGCTCGGAGCAGGTGATCAAGTTTCGAAACTCGCTCGAACTGGTAAATTTATATCTGCCCAAACTGTTTAATATACGTGAAACCAAATAAATCTTTAGTTGCACCAACCAAATCTTACAGTTTGGGGCAACCACATGAGAATAACGAAATATTTCACTAGCCCTATACAAACAAATAATTTGGTTGCACCAAACAAATGCTGTTACTCTCAGTGTGGTTATGTCCACATTCCGTCTCTGTGTGCATCATCTACTCCGTGCTTAGAGGTGATGAGCGTCGTTATGTTAGCACCTCCGGGCAGGCGGCGACCTCAACTCCAGCGACATAGGACGACGGAGGGCGTGTGGTGTGTCGCTACACGGTGGTCTCCAACGCTAGCACTATTATTCGCCCCCTGCTCCGGCGCGAAGACTGGATGAGGAGCGAAGGGTCGCGCTAGGCGAGGAAGAACTCCTCGGAGGCGGAGAGGTTCCTGGGGGCCAGGGGCCACCTGCAGAGCGGGCAGGTGTTGGAGGTGGTCTCAAGCGCCGTGTTGAGGCAGTCGGCGTGGAAGATGTGGCCGCACGGCGTCGACCACGCGCTGTACGCCGGCATGTCGTCCCAGCAGATGGGGCAGCTGCCCGACCAGTCTCGCTGCCTGTGGCCCGCGCGCGGGTACTGGGACTTGTGCCTGTGCACGTCCTTGATGGGGCCCATGTAGTACTCCATCACTTGCAGCGTGCCCACGAACACGTTGGTGTACCTGCGCAACCACATTCCTTCTCAGCACACACGATCAGTGGAGACCTGAAAAATTCACGAGTTTAATGACCTGCACGCTAGACTCCGTGTGTACCAATGGCTAAAGTTATAACAACACACGTGTTTTGAATTCTAGCTTGTCCCAAAATGAAACCGCGAATTCTTCAGGTCTCTAACAATCAGTACCGGCTTACCGTTAGGGTTGAAGTAAAGCAATCTGCCTATGGGGTGTGAGTGAAGAGATTTGGACGACTCTTAACATCGAGGTCTTGAGAGCCGATGAGGGTTATTGAGGTGAGCATGGAGCAGCGCCGGAATGAAAGGGCGGTGGAAACAGGATATCCCCGAGAAAACCCGCCGACCGACGGCATCGTCCGGCATGATTCCCACATGCGAATATCCGGAGTTACCCGGCCGGGGATTGAATTCGGATCGTCTTGGTGGGAGGCGAGCAGGCTAACCGCTCAGTTACCATGTGGCCCTAACTGCCTATGGAGAACTGTACCTAACTGTACAACGTGAAGAACTAATAAAAAATTAGTACAGACACTGTAAAAGTTGTCAGAAAAGTGTGATTTATGATTATGTGAAAGAAGAATGTATATATTTTGCAACATTATAAAATATTTCACAAAAATACACTTTTTAACTGTAAAAATTTAATCGATCTTTAGAGCCCGCATTTTTAACACAATTTAAGAGCATTTCCGTTTTGAATGCTTCGGAAAGCATAATTTACACGAAAATCTTCTTCAGGAAAGATCGTCATAATATTTACTGTGATCATGTGTAATAAAATCATAGTAATAATGTATTATATCAATTTCATAATTAACTTTATTTACATCAGTTTCAGCCATAAATGTTTGTGACTAATGGACGCACATAAAATCAATAATAAAAATAATTCCCTACATTATCAATACAATTTTCTTACACACAATCATAATAAACAATATAACGATATTCCATTACGAAAATTTCCTTGCAAATTCTGCTTTCTGAAGCAACCAGAATGAAAATATGCTAAAGTTTTGTTAAAAATACAGAATATTCTAATCGATTATTATTTTACATTTAAAAAGTATATTTTATATTTTGTAATGTTGCAAAATATACACATTCTTCTTTCAAATATTGCATAAATCGCACTTTTCTGACAATTTTTATAGTGTCTATATTACTTATTTTATGAGTTCTCCGCGTTGTATAGTCGGGTGAAGTGCTCATAGGCAGCTGCTTTGCTTAAACCTTAAGTCCACCGGCGCATGCTTTATTTGTTGTTTAAAACTTTGAGCACTATGTCGGAGTGAACTAGACTTCAGTTGTCACTGATATGAACATTAAACAACTAACATGAGATTACGGCATGCAGATACTTTTCCTGATTCCCTTCTAACGTTACTGAAGACCTGCAGTTCAGTGTTTACGTCAAAATATGTAAAGGTAAGTACTGAAAATATAATTTTGAAGAATTCACTTTGTCAGTTTTTGTTTCCAGTGAACACAAAATTACTCAGTTGTCACAACATAAGTGTTGTGGGCACTTAAATATTATTTTGTGGTGTATAAACATTTTTTTTTTTTGGCAAAATGACTTCCCTTAAAAATATTTTTTTGGCGTCGGCAGGAATTATTTCTTTTTCAGGAGTTTATTTTAAAAAGTGCTCAATTAACCGTGGACCAAGTATACTTCTCGGGTAACACAATGATTCAAAATAATGTCTCCAGAATATAACAAAATCAAAATGCAAGGTAACTTAATAACTCTTATCAACTCAGCATTTTGATTGATATCTGTAATGCGTAATTTACGTTTAAATATAGTATAGGCACTAATAATGTCGAAATCCACCGTAACTGACAAATGAGTAGCTTCCAGGGACATTTAAGCTTTAATACGCGGTACATCAGAATTTTTAGATGTCTCAATAGATTCAAAGGACCTTTCCAAAGTTATTGCTGAGATCAACAAACTGGAAAGCCCGGATGTATGTCCATACCAGAATGGCGATATATATCTAGAGCATTAAACCGATACTTATTAAATTACCTTTAGCATTATGAAAACGTAGAAATAAATCAACAGCTAGCATTGCTACTGAACACTGCTTTGAGGAATGTAAACAAATAGCTTTTCATTAGTGTGCCCAACGTAATACTGTGTACACACAACACTGTAGCATTAACAAAATAATATTATTAGAATCGCATAATCTTGTTGATGCTCTTATGAGTTTGAAATAGTGTTTGGGACTTTTTTTGTACATATTAGTGCTAAATGAAAAAAAAAAAAAAAAAAAAAAAAAACAGTAACACATTAAGAGTACTACTCCTACCCACTATGCTTCTGACAAGTTATAATATGAATACCTTTCCTATAACTTTATGGTTGCCTAATTTATTAAATTAAAATTTCTATCACTCGAAATGAGATGTTAAATTTTGTATCGAACGTTTCAGTGGACATCCGTAGTGGTGTAATGGCAAAACTTGTAAAATCATTGCAATACACTGTCAAAGATAAAGAGCGCGAGTAGATAAAGGATGTAGGATAATCCCCAGTATGTGAGAAGTGATCAGGGAGTTATTAGTACACCTCAAAACAACACAAAATGTCCCTATAGGCATATGTCCTAAAATCGATAGTTTCAATGTACTCGTAATAGTCTTCTTGACACATTCCAGTTCAAGTAGCTGTAGCAATGCTCGTGTACCAGCAGTGATACGTCACTCTACAAGAAGTGCTCAAGAGTCAGAATGTCCACCTTATGCTTGAATGCGCACACCTGAACACGCCCCGTCATTGATTGTCTGAGACGTTCAAATACTCCAGGAATCGCACGTATTTGCTGACAGTCTTGTTCCACTCGCCGGCGAAGCACTGCTACGTCCGGAACTGTAATTGCATAAACAATGGCCTCGAGATGCCACCACAGGTAATGAGATCCGGCGCACAAACCGCATGAAATTCGGCATGAGTTGGCTGTCAACAGTGCAATGGGGCAGGCATAGGCTGTTCACGATAAAGTAAGCACTTTTTAAGGCCTTCCCAACAGGCATTAACCGCTAGTAAATATATCTTATTCCAGCCTCAGGCATTAAATTTGGATGCTGGTGAAATGTATACAGTGTGTTTATTGGTCACATTGCAAAGTTTATATTAAAAAGCAGCAGGAAGATGAAAATTGGATGAAAGGAAAAATTTATTTATAAGGACCAAAAAAATTGCTCACTTTAACGTGAACGGCCTATAGTAAAACTCACACCATTCCAGCTGATCACATTAACAGGCACAACTTGTAAAATACCGGTTACTAAAGGCTGTTCACGATAAAGTGGACACTTTTGAAATGAACCTTAGAAAAAAATCACTGTTCCTGCTTGCATATATTTAAACGGGTGTACCGAGTGACATGCGTCCAGTAAAGTTGGTAACGCGCAATGGAAAGTAGTTCCATATCACAGCGTCGAATAAAAAGTGTTAGGTAACCATTTGTGATCACTTAAAATATTCCTTTCGGTTTCTGTTGTTATTTTTAACGCATCGACGAGTCAAAACGAGCATGTGTAAAATATTTACTTTTTTAAAATAATTTCACAGTTTCACTTGACCGACGCATGAATAAAGTGATGATGCCCGTGGCTATGTTATGTTTACATAAGGCGGATAAATACACAACGTGCATACAGATAGATCTTAAGCAGAGTTTTCAAAAGTGCTCATTTTACCGTGGATAGCCTATACCAATACTTGTGGTACAATGTTGGAATGTCTGTAACTCGATAACTATCGACTTCAGGACATATGTCCATAGGGATATTTTATTTTGCTTTGGGGTGTACTATCCACTCCAAGATTACTTCCCTCATATTTAGGAACATTCTGTATATAAATACAAAAATGTTTACGGCGATTAACAGTCATAAAATATCGAGTCGTCGCGAGGAATTTCTTTACGGTCTCTAATGCCCGGTTGCACCAACATCTTCCCCGATCCGAGATCGAATGATCCTAGTTCCAAACCAGGATCCAGTTTGATCTCGGTTCCAAGGTGAAAGTGTTGCACCAACGAAATTTCATGATTCTGGATCTCCGATTCGTTTATTGTGGTTCCAAAATGAGAAATCGAGACAAATTTTGCTATTGTTTCATAATATGACTTCACGGAAAAAGGCATATTTTTAACTACAGATAGAACTAGATGTGCGATGTTTTATCTGTTTAAGTGAATTATTGATGTACGAATTCTACTGGATAATATTCAAGTGCGTATAATGTTGTTTTAATTCCGCAAGAAAACAATCGAACGTAGTTCTATCTGATGGCGTATTTTCAAACTACATTCGTCGACGATGGCTGCTGATCTCGGATCGAGATTTCGAACCGCCAATATCAGCGGTTCGAAATGAACTTCATCTCGACTTCTCCAGTCCAGCTCTTAACTCGAATGGTGCAACAGTTTTTTGTGTCGATCATAGATCCGATCACGGATCGAGTTTCGAACCACGAAGGTGTTAGGAATGAGAAAGCAGTGAGAGCAGTTACCAGACTACAGCGCAGAGAATCCAGGAGGTGGAGTCGTGCAGCTCTGCTACGCAGACGAGGCCAGACACGACTACAGGGGCGACGCGCACTATCAGAGGCACCCAGTACTCCTCGATGCCCTCCAGTGCATGCAGCTTGAGCCGCCGCACCAAGCCGACAAGCCTCGTGTCTTTGCCGGGCTCCCCTGAAACAACACATTTATAGTTAGGGACATGCAACACTTCGCGTTTTGAACGACATGTAGGTTAGACTCTGCTGCAATGCGCATTTTAAAGTCTCAGCTTTATATTGGTTGACTACTGCCCCAGTGTGTAGCCAGTTTTACATCAGGGCTTAGACCAGCAGACACGGGATTAGGTTCTTGTTTTGTCTTTTATTGGCTCAGAGTTCAGCTGGGCGTGTCTAATAAACTGTGGACCAATTGCAGACATAACAGAAATGTATACACAGTAGTAAGGCATAGTATGTTCTAGACAAGGAGCCTAGGAGCGCGGATTCTGCATTTGGCTCCATCCTGAATTTCCGCCATCTTTGTAATTTTTCTTTCGAAATCGCGTGTTTTTACAAAAAAAAAAAAAGATTATTTTAACCAAATATCACCTAAAAATTTCCCATTTTCTCAGCTGCAATAAATGCCCCCCCCCCCCAAAAAAAACCTTCACTGACTCTGGCCGCCATATTCGATCCCCAACTTCCTGCTCTATCACTCCGGTCAGACAACCTCCATCTTGTATCCAGGTGATCGTGACCTTGACTTATGACATTGAAATCCGAAATTTTACAAAAAAAAAATAGAAAAATAAAAAAACATTATTAAAAATTATTTTACAAATTACAAACATTCTTTAGAAATATTTTTAAAATACGAAAAATATACAGAAATATAATAAAGTCCAAAAAATCTAAGAACGAATCACGTTAGCCTCACACTCATCCCAGCTTCCTAAACATCAACCCCAACCCTTACCTACCCACCTTCCAACACTACAAAATAAAGAAAAATTACAAAAAAAAAATTGAGAAAAAGTATACCAAAAATCATAACTCCAGCATGTCTGTCATGTCACCATTAACATCAGGTACCAGCCGAATATCATGCCACCCATTAAACAAACCATCCGAATATACCAATTATCCATACCAATAAAATTGCTGATCACCACACCTCAGACACATGAAACAAAATATGAGTAACCCTGCAGACCAGGAGTACTAGGTACTTTACCAACCATAACCCCAGCATACTTCAGTCATGCCTAGGAGCAGTGATATTTCGCGAAAAGATTTCGAGACAAGATATAGTTCAGAGCATGGTAGCGTCGTCCACATATTTTGATTGGCAGTAACATGTTTTGGTTCGTGTTAACTACTAGCGCACGAATCACGAAGGTTCAGTGTCGGAGTTACAGAACCCTGAGTGGCTCGATCAAATGTGGAAACAACACCAGCAGAAAAATGGAGGTACGACAACAGCCGAGGTGTATATATAGTATTGAAGTCTCTTGTGCGTTCCAATTTTTATGCGAAAATCCACGGGCCCTAGTTATGCCACACAGATCACATTGCATTCAAATAACGCAACATAACTACTTATTTCATACCACACACGCAATCCACTAACCACACCATCCATTAACCATAGCAACCATGACATACCAGGTGACAACCCTCCAGCATACCAACATACTATACCATCTGAATATATCAATAAACCACCACAGCAGATAACCACACCAACCAAAACATACAGCTCAAACCATATCATTCGCTCTAACCCAAGCATACCTCAGTCATGCTATTAACAATACAGGCCATATCAACCACCATACCTCAGACTTACTGATCAATCATAACAGTCGACTATATTGACTACCATTTCAGACCATTGAACTTCACCAGTTACAAATATAAACAAGCCATACCAGCCCACTGTAACTCATGTATGCCATCTGGGGTGAAAACAAGTGATTTTTGGGTAAAACACGCAACTTTTATAGAAAAATTCCAAAATGGCAGAAAATCAGTTCTTAAATATTGGATCTAGAGATTAATATATTAAAATATATTCATAAATGGAAGGTGGGGATATCTCCACCTTAATACTCTTACAGTAGTTACGCCTACTGCCTTCTAAATATGTAGGCCATGGTACGAACATAGAATAAAAGTGAGGTAGACCAAATTTTGTCTTCTACACAATGCCCTTTACACTAAAACGCTCACCGCCAATAGCACCAATAAAAAACATGGCGAAAAGTTATGCGTGTGCTTGTGTATGTTGAGTTATTTTCATAAGAACCACCCTTTTATATTTTCACCGCATGCTCTGCAATGGTCACCGCAATTAGCACTGCTTGCACTGCAAGATAGTATTGGTAACATACATATTGTCAAATAAAATGTTAGTCTTCCCATGCATATTTCTGCCGAGGAAGGAGTCATCTCTCGTGAATCAAGATGTGGAAGCTTATTTCCGAATACAGTGTGATGAATCATAACCAGCCCTTCAAACTGTGGAAAAACATGCATTATGCTAAGTTTGCTAGAGGATCTCGAGAATCAGAGCCTCGCCCAGATTCTATGATCAGTTCATAATCACACATCTTTGAGAGATGAGCTACATCATTTCAGAATTTGACCATAACGGTCTGGAACAGAAGATGGAAACCTGTTTCTCCCCCACCGATGATGGTAACTGCAGCACCAAAGGGAAGCGAATTTAAAATGTTGGCAATCCAAAGGAAAACAAAGATACTGTTAACAAGACTCATGTTCAGGCCCTGAATGCTTACTTGATTACTTTAATACAAAGTGTACTGGAAATAACTAGTAATGAACTTAAAGGTAGCATAAATAATATGGTCATTAAACTCAGGGTTATCCCTATGGATGTGGAAACTTTGATCGAGAGGAAACTCGGAAGCATAGAAGCCCTATTGAACAGTAGCAGTAACGGATGTTCTGGACAAGTCAATAATCCATCTAATAACACTAGAAAACACCATTGATAACATATAAAAAAACTGCTGACAACCGTTTCGAACTCGATACCTAGCAAGAAGATTATATAAATCTGGAACAAAATGATTTTGTATTTAGTACAATGTCAGGTGTCAGTGACTTACACAAAGTGATTACGAATATTCACTCAAAGTAGTTACTGGCCAATCATATCAGAATGGAACATGACATGGCTAATGAAGAAGCCTTAAAACCAATTACTGAACGACTCGACAATTTGAAACCTGTACCACCACCTTCACCGATTGTAGCAGTGTGAAGACCGACCCAGATATCGAACACAAGTCTCGGAAGGAACTTATATATGCTGTTGTAGATGATGATGAGTGATGACCTGTTGCTATCTGTCTGGAAATGAAGAAAAGAACATATGAGTGATTCAACCTCATCCCTTTGTAATTATTTGAGATCTTACACATCTATGTTTAATGACAAGACATATGGTAAATATAAACAAAATAAAGTGTTTATTGAGTAGTGAACAAACATTTTCCTGGCCAACGATAATGTAAAAGTTGGAAGTATTGTGATCCACCCTGCTATTGGATTTTATGAACTACTGTTTCAACCAAACTCTACTATATATTCTAGCAATGCACTGCAACAGTATAAATGGCTCCTGAAACTTATGAGCACACATTTGAAGGAAAATAACCCTGCCAGCAATGAATATAAGTTTGAAACACACACATTTGGCATTATTTCGAAGTTGTTTCCTGATTTTGGAGATACAGTTGGTTATGGTATCTTTCTAAGTAAAAAATATAAAATGGCCGACATTCAAAGTACTTTTACTGGAATGATGTTAATGAAATCGTCGACAGACTGCATCTGCTAATTTCTTCTCAGAAAGTAGGAAATAATTCTCATGCCAATGAAATATCCAGTATTATCGAAGAACTGCATGAAAACATGCATAGAATGAGCCATGCATTATCCTCGTCACAAAATGGTAGTGTTTTGTTTTCAAGACTTGTATCAAGCAGACCTTGTTGAAATGATACCCTATGCATGTGCGAATAAAGGATTCAAATATCTGTTGACCGTCATTGACAGTTACAGCAAGTATGTTTGGACAGTGCCTATAAAGACTAAAAATGCGAGTTATGTGTCAAATGCAATGAACACTGTTTTGCAAGACAAGGGCTCCCAAGAATTTACATATTGACCTTGGAAGAGAATTCTACAATTTTACATTTCACACCTTGATGGCGAACATAATGTAAACCACTACTCGACACACAGCAGTATAAAGGTGAAATGGTGGAATGCTTTAATCGCACTTTGAAGAATGAAATGTGGAATAAATTTCCATTGCAAGGAAGATACAAGTGGCTGGACATCACCTCGCCTGATATTGAATTACAAATACAAAGTACATCAGACTACATGAACAAGACATGTGGACATCAAGGACAATTCCATAACTGTATTCAAGAACAAGAACAAATGGGACACTCACAAGCCTAAGGCGAAAGTTAGAGACTACATCAGAATATCAAGAGTGAAGGGAACATTCGCAAAATCATACACTTCTGAACTAAAGCATGGAAATGTACAAGGTTGTCAAGATTCGTCATTATGAACCAATGACCTACTATCTCGAGGACATGGAAGGAAGACCTATCCGAGGTGGTTTATACAGCAAAGGAATTCGTATTATCAGTATCCACATACATATTTGGTCTAGAAAGTGACGTGCAAAGCAAATATCTTGTTGGTGCTGTGTCTTGGCTTCAATTCTAGTCACGACAGTTGGATTATAAAATCATCCATTACAGTTAAATAATAGCATGAACTTGTGTTTCTGTGTATGAAGACCAGACATCTCTGCATGTATAATTTTTACATGCCTGTATAAAGTACTGAATAAACGTCAAATTTTTAACTTGAAATTTATTTGCTCTTATGATTTTCCACAAGGATGATTTTCCACATGTGATTCAACTAGGCCTGCCATGACCTGTGTGGGTCTGGCCCGTCTCCCTGGCACCTGATACCTCTCTTGCTCAATGTGTCATTCCTCGACTCGCCTAGACCTGCATGCCTCCTACATCATTGGCTGGCCATGCCTGATGCCTCTCTCGCTCAATGTATCATCCCACAGTTTGTCGAGATCTGCACATGCTGCATTCACACATTGTGGCCTGCATCTCTGCCCTACCAGGGTACAAAGTATCATTCTTGCTCAAGATTTCTCAGGAGCTACACATTTTCCACACAATGCTGGAGGAGGACAACCAGGCCTTCGAGGAATGCCTGGGACAGCTACCAGTCTCTAGCAGGGTCTACAACACAAGACCACAGTTGAACATACCTCCTGTTTCACCACTTGTTCCAGCAAACAGGCGATGAAATCGCAGCAGGTCGCCTGTTCGATGACGATGGACGCCTACACCTCGCCCACAATTGTCTCTGAGGAATGACATTACATGGACGCTGCCGCATCCACCTCCAGTAACTATTGCCACCTCCTCTCTCACAACATCGTTGACAGAAGCGTTCTTACCAACTGATGAATGTGTACTAACTCCAGAGCCTTGGAGCAAGTACACACTTGGCTCGACATTGGCATTGGTAGGATGTCTCAATGATCTGGATGAGGTGGAGGAAGAGGAAGAGAATATGACTCTGCGGGACCTGCACACAGAGATTTGACTCTTCCGGGAGGAAGCTGCAGAGACTACACTCACCAGTCTAAATAAACTTAATTTTTTTTTAAAATTGTGTCTTTGAGAAACATCATTTCATCACAACTTCGATAAACTGCGAGTAAATAAAATTTCGACCAATTTTATATTTTTAAAAAGATTTTGTTGAGTTCATGTAGGTAAATAATTATTTGATCCATGCTCATGTTTTTGTTTTGCGCTTGTATGCCCTTGATGGCTATGTATAGGTATGCACGTGCAAAAATATACATTTTTTTCTGTTGCAAAAGACATATGAAAATATTATATATAATGGTAATCAAGATTCAAGTTGTCTGGTTTATGTTCATAATCACTTATTATATGCTTCATGTTTTTTTTTTCATTTTGCAATTGTGGTATATGTTTGATGGTATATAGGGGGAGGGGTATGAACATGCAAAATATAAATTTTTCCCCATAGCAAAATACATAAAAATATTACAAATATAAAGGAAATCATGATTCAAGTTGACTGGTTTATGTTCGTAAATACTCATTATATGCTTCATGTTTTTTTTATTTTGCACTTGTTAACCTATTATGGTCTATGTGGAGGGTATGCATATGCAAAATATTTATTTACATAAGGCAAATGATTTTATCTAAAGCTATTCGATGCTAATAATCTTATACAGTCATTAACACATTTCCTCCTCAGATATCAATACTAGTAATAAAATGAATATTAAATAAATCATAATCAAATCAGCCTAGCATGTCGTTCATCAACCAAAGCTAAGATTGTGGTCAAACGGAGGTGAGAGTTGTCCACTCTAGTGGACCAATACTTGTAATAAAATGGATATAAAATACAGAAACAAGATGGCGGATGCCAAAACTGAGAAGCTGATCCCTGATCCCTTTGCTAGAATGTCCTTGCTCTACTGGAGCACTCTAGTTGGTGATGAAAGAACTAGTATACGAAACAAGATGGCTGCCCTGCGACATCCAAAATGGCGGTCATAGGTGATGACAGGGGAAGGAATGATATAGCATGAAGGTGGAATGATAGAGAATGAAGGATAATGAACTGGAATGTTCTAGAAACATTATGGCAACCAGAATGACAGAGTATGAGGATGTAAGAGAGATGGCATCATTCAATATACCGACCCAAGATGGCGATGTACTGGCTATCAATATGGCGGACGGAAACACGGATGTCAAAAGTGGGGAGCTGATCCCTGGTCCCTGTGTCATAAGCCAGGAAGACTATCCCTGATTCCTGGGCCAGAAGCCAGTAAGCCGATCCCTTATTCCTGTTCCAGAATCCCCATTTCCCTACTACTCATGTCGTCAATATTCGTGCAAATGAATTCATAAAGATATTTTCTCAACACATTGATACAGATAAAAGTTTTTGTAAAATCGCTGGATTATACAAAGATTTGAAAAACTAAATTTCTTAGGGTTCTCCTTCATACACTACATTTATGTAGGGTTTGTTCACCGCATCTTGACTGTTGTTTTCTCTGCTTGAAGTACTAATTAAAAAGGATATATAATTTGAAGAAAAAAAAACCTGAAGGGAAGGAAGGACGTAAGTCACCGCTCTCATGATTCGAAGGTTATCCCTTGCACCTGAACAGAGCCCTTACTGGTCATGCACAAATTACATAACGCGCTATTTTCGGATGCCAAGCACATCTGAAATCGGGTTGTGCCGTATCATGCTAACGTGAGATCTTTACGAACAAACAAGAAGCGTGGACCATCCTAATACATGTTCGTTTCACTGCAGTGTACATACCTATATGCAAAACAAAATGAGAAATATTTATGTGCCTAGTGGATTGGCTTGATTTGATAGGAATGTCACAATATCCTGTCTCAACACTGTCACTGAACAAAAATTAGCCTGTTTTATATTTTAGGAACTTAACAACTTGTTCAAGTTCTGCTACTAGGTAGGAATTTCTGTCAATAGGAAGGTCTTTGCACAAGGGCATATGCATTAAGAATCATAGTGTTATTGAAGAGAGGTAAGCTGAGCGCAGTATTCTAACATGATTCCCTCTAAACATAAGTATTGTATTCTGCAAATAAAATTAAGGTATTTGGTATGATTACACAATTACATAAATTCATGTAAAGACAACTTAGAACAATTAAATTTTATTTCTCGACGAAACGGTTGAAAAACATTGCAAAATATCAAACACATTTTGACTCTGGATGTCGAGTCCTTCCCTGTCCTCCTAATAGACGTCTATGTTTATGAACTAAATTAGCATAATTAACAGCAATATGTGAGGTTGGGCTCTAACGACAATCACTGGTGTCGTAGCCTTGAATGCTAACCGTTAACCCAGCAAACCCGGCTGTGTTTGCTGAAGTTATGCGAAACTGAGCAACGCGCAACGTGAACATGCACCCGATGGCTGTAGCATGCAATGCCAACTAGGACGTTTGTATTTGTGGTTAATAGCCTACCACCGCAATGAGTACATATTTATCTCTCCTGATTGCCTATTTTCAGACCTGGAATAAAAGTGATGCATGCTCCTTAGGGTAGAAGACACAACCCATTAGACATTACGAAATCAAGACTGAAAGTCATCATTGTTTTGTCATCTTTAACACGAACAAATATATTTATTTAAGGCAGCAATAGCAGGCACTGCAAAAAAAAAAA
Source organism: Dryococelus australis (assembly GCA_029891345.1). Lineage (NCBI taxonomy): Eukaryota > Metazoa > Arthropoda > Insecta > Phasmatodea > Phasmatidae > Dryococelus > Dryococelus australis. The sequence goes on along the minus strand of CM056993.1, from coordinate 304,413,182 downwards.
AAAAAATACCAGTTCCAAAAATTATATCAAATCTGTACTATACTATATTAACAGTTACTTCACACTTTTCTGAAACCCTGCTAAAGTTCTACTTCCAAGATATTCCTCCGCCTCGTACAAACTAAGCGTAAATAAGTCTGGAATTCGTGCGCACTCATTTGTAATAATGTTATGCATGATTCTATTTCTTACAAGGCGTACCAACACACACGTTTTCTCGCTGTTTTTATTCATACTTATTTTTAATGAATAATTACAATTTGAAAATAAAATGCATGTAAAATATCAATTTAACATAAAATAAGATAATTTTACGTTAATAGAGGTATAAAACGTTTGTGATGCACGGCGTATTTAGGAAATAACTAAACACGTCACACATGGGGTGATTTTTTTAAGGTTTGATTCAAAAAGTGTGAAGAAACCGCGAATAGACTATATGACCTATGCCGTTACGATTCTTATTTAAATAATTGGTTATTGTGGCCTTTCTCACTGAGGTATCACTGAAATAACTGATAATGGTTTAAAACATAACCCAAGACGTGAATCATGGCTCATGAGCAGTGAGTCTGTATGTACAGGGTTTAGAACCCACTGTAGTCAAGTGTCCCCATCGCTTTCCTGTGCATAATCGCATGCCATTAAAATAAAATTGAACGTAATTTTTCATAAACACAACTTTTCCAACTTGTTAGGATGATGAATGACCGGGGGATAGAGGTAAATATACCTGTTAGTAATCGATCCATCTTAAGACACATTACCACGATTACGTCATATTTAGCAGCATCATGAACTTTTTGACTAGAGAAGGTTTAAGCGGAGTTCCTAGTAAACAATATTAAATGCGTTAAGGTCGTATCCGTATGTGAGGAAGCATTGAGACGACGATGGAAAATAACTTAAGCAAACTTCGTATGTGTTTTGTTTTCTCAGAATTTTAAGCGGTGGTTATAAGGTTTGATTAATACAGCGATATATTCAGAAAATGTAAGCATTGTCGCTACAGTTTAAAACACTGCTTTACAGAAGAATAAAAATCATATAGGTTGTTCACGGTAAATGAGCACTATTAAAAGCCCCAGCTTAAGATCTACTTGTATGCACGTTGTGTATTCTTCCGCCTTATGTAAAATCGACCTTAACATGAGCCTCACCACTTTATTCATGCGTTGGTCTAGTGAAACTAGATAATTATTAGGAAAATAAATATTTTACAAATCTGCTCAATTTCACACTTCGATGCATTACAAAACAGAAATCGCAGGAAATAATTTAAGTCATCACAACTGGTTGCCTAACACTTTTTATTCAACACTAAGATATGGAACTACTTTCCATCCCGTGTTACCAACTTTACTGGATGCATGTCACTCAGTGCGCCCGTTAAAATATATGCATGTAGGAGCAGTGACTTTTTCCTAAGGTTGATTTTAAAAGCGCTCACTTTATCGTGAACAGCTTATAGCGATCTGTGAAAACTTTGACATATTTCAAAGAACACATGTATGTTTCAGTAACCAAGTTTATGAATGTTCAAAAAATATCGACTTCCATTGAAGTTATTTTTTAAAACTACAACTGCTTATAATGAGACCCATGTGTCAACTAGGAAGGCCCCTTACAAGTGTGTTACGTAATATTCCCTTTTTTCGTTCTTCGCGTACGTATCCAACATATTTTTAACCACAATCAGAGTGTTACGCCTTTATTTTATGTTTAATCCGCGGAAATGAAGTACAGCATTTGTGAATGTTACTGTGAATCCTATTTCTATTCATAACCTTTAAATAAAGTCAGTGATCCTGACAAACAGAATGTTACATGACTGTAGGTTATTCACGGTAAAATGAGCACTTATAAAAACCCTCCTTAAGGTCTACTTGTGTGCACTTGGGTATTCTTCCGCCTTATGTAAAATTATCATAGAAATAGGCCTCATCAATTTATTCATGCCTCGGTCAAGTGAAACTGTGAAATTATCAGAAAAGTACTTATTTTATAAATCAGCTAATTTTTACTCGTCGATGCATTAAAAAACGACAGAAACCGAAATAAATAATTTAATTTATCACAAATGGTTGCCTAACACTTTCTATTCGACACTTAGATATGTAACTACTTTCCATCCCGCGTTACAAACTTTACTGGATGCATATCACTCAGTGCGCCCGTTAAAATATATCCAGGCAGGGACAGTGACTTTTTTTTTTAGTTCATTTCAAAAGTGCTCGCCTTTATCGTGTACAGCCTTGAACTCTACTGAAACGTCTGTAGTTGAGTAACTAGGAGTCTTAAAGAACTGAGAGAACTTCGTAATAGTTAATCTTTCGCCATGCCAAGTATTCAAGAAATTCGTAGCTACGTACTTGAAGAAACCAAGCATGGACTTTTTTTGTGAGATCTGAAGTGTTGGAATGTGAACAGCGATAAATTAATTTAACCACGACGTGTGTGTGTGTGTGTGTGTATATATATATATACACACACACACACACACACACACACACTACAGGGCTGCGCCCAGTTTTATGGGTCGAAGAAATCGTTGAGGATTCACATAAATTTCGGCTGAATTATAGATGAGAGGAAACCAGAACTTTACAATACCAATAGCACTTTCTCCTACTACCATCCGTTGCCAAGGAAAATGTTTTTTTCTTTCAATATAAAAAAAAACGTAATGCACAACTTTCCAGATATCCATCTAGGAAGCAGGCCCCAGAGTTATCCCAACAAGAGTGTTCTCTTAACAGACGTCTGAATCAGTTGTTTTCCCTCATACTGAATGCAATACATATAATTTTTCATTTCATTGCACAACAGAGGTAATACGGTTAAGAAAGCGTATTTGCGACTGAGTATTGGCTGACCAGGTCCTCGGAATCGTAGAGGTCTGAAACCTTTTATAGACGGCAACAAAAACGCTGCAGCTGGAGAATACTACATGCTAATTGCAACATGCGTCTGATATAGCTTTGTATTTCATTGTCAGCGTGAACTGTGTCCAGCACATGTCAAAACATACCTTTATCACTTAATGGATTCATTAATGTGTCACTGGAAAAATTTACTGTCAGATGCATCCCACGTCTCACAATAGTTTTATAGGCCTTTCACAGTAAAGTGAGCACTTTTTGAAGCTGTTTCATCAGACATAATAACCAATAAATAGATTTCATCGTGGCCTCGGACAATGTATACATTGTGTTTAATACTCACATTAACAAGTGGTTGAAAGAAAAAAGTAATTAGGGCTTCGAAAGTACTCACTTTATCGTGAACGGCCTATAGATATAATTCCTTCCTTTGAAGCGGCCGATTCATGGACCTTGAACGTTTGACTGTTCACTCAGAACAGCCGTTGGCGATGGGACCTCCGTGATCAAAGGATCTCCTCTAATGCCATGGATCAATGCTGTATGCGGATTGCAGACATGGCGTCACTTAAGCATAAGTGCCGTACGCTGTGCGGTATCTCCATAGAAGACCTTCGGTTGCGCGAAGTGACAATGGACGTAGCAGATATACTACGAGAGACTGCTGCTACTCTTTAAAAGGATGCAGACGCGTAAGGACAGAATTCAGTGCACAACAGAAGCATATCATTCGAGAAGAGCAGTGATGATCCAGAAAGTAAGGCGTGTTCAGGTGTGTTTACTCGAGGACAATTGTGACAAGGAACACGATTTACAGATCCGTGCCTGCTCGTCATCGCGCCAACGTCAATCAGTACATACGCAGCATTGACGCGGAATTCTTGTTCCTAGAGGGAAGGGCACGCCTTAAACTTTTCTGACAGTACGCATGTTCATTCAAATCTGATCTCTTTCTCTTTCCTCCTCGTCTCTCATACTGTACATTGTATGTGTGGGCATGCGGTGGTGCACATATGTAACACTTTTTTTCATGTGAGCCAAGTTTTTAAAAATTTAAACAAAATAACTATTACTGAAATTTTGTTGTTTTTGGTTAAGTAAAGAATTATAAACAACGTATATTTTATAAAAAAAACTAAGTCAAGCAGTATACAATAAGTTATAAATAGATCGCCGAGTATTTCGCGGATTGATCTGGTGGCAGGCTATGCTGGACAGCCCTCTTTACACTCGAGACATTATCGTTTGCTTATTGGTTGCTGTGAACAAGTGAGGCCTCTGTACAGGACTGTTAGACAGTCACTCACACTACTTCTTCCTGCTTATTACTGGCTTACAGTTGAACGGGGCGTGTATAAAGAACTGCCGTCCAATCACAATTGTAGGAGAACAAGAACAAGTGTTTGGAGTCTACTTCACCTCCGGATGAATTCGCGAAATACTCGCGACTCTAGTTATAAATACTTATTACAAATTGAAGTAGTGACCGACCACTCTACTGTTTATCAACCCAGGGTGGCAACGCCTTTGCTGGCTGAGAAGTGGAGGGGCAACCGTCCCCCTTGCCCCCTCCTCTAGTAACCTTACTTGGCACCTGTGTGCACAAGCAGACATCGTGCGTTACGTGGTGTATGTTCCTCTAAACATTATTCGAAGATACATTAACGGTTTCACTTATGATTAAGATAGTTTTTATCCTTAAAGTTTAATGAAGACGGTAATGCAAGAACTCTTGAGTGTATTTAAATGAACTGTGGATACTGCCGGGATGAAGCCGAAGAACGAAATAAAGAAACCGTAAAACTAAACGAAATCCCGGAAAATGAAACGACAAAAACGCTAGTAACCATGAATCCTTTCTCTGTGTTTTTGGTTGCATATGATTATTTTAAATCAATTCCTTAATATGTGACGAGAGAATATTTCCTTTCTGATTTGTATTCTTTGTGGTTGTTGTCCATCATTTTTCTTGTCCAACTGGCTGTCTTTCGCTCGCTGGTTCATGTTCTATTACCCGTTAGGAACTCCTGTGGTTCCTTCCTTTCTATCGTTCATTTTCTGACATTTCTTTGACGTTTATATTTCTTTGTTTTGTTAGTTGTATTTCGGCAGTGGACATAGTCCAATTAAATACTCACAGAAACAAAAGGCACGATTCGCTGTATATTGCGCACAGTTTTCGTGAACGATGCAGAGCAATGCTATTGAAAATGAGCATTCGATGTAAAATAAAATATTTTCCAGTCATAACTGTTTTGTCATCAAAGGTAGAAGATTTTACACCCACCCGATAGGAAAATCCTTTACTAGCAATACTGTTGCAATACATACTGTATTCCGGACCATTTATTCACTGTATCCTACAGTGAAAGATTATTTGTTACACGCTGTAAAAGCGCATGTAGTGCAAGTAAGTTAGCATTAGTTTCAACGCGTACGCCAAATTACAGCTCAATCAGGCATGTGATTGTTTTCCACCATGCACCAATCTCCTTAATCCTATTACTCACCATTATAGCCCATGAGTATCAGATAGACGATGTTCAAGGCAGTGTGGTGACAGTTGTAGTAAGCCATCCGCCCAACGTGCAACACGAACACGATCCCGATCACCCTCGTAACACTTTTGCACTGCACAGAAAACAAAGCATTCGTATTATTCTACCCGGTAGAGCAATGCAACCAAATATTAATATTGCTTTTTTTCTACCTGGCAAATATTTCAAATTTCATGAGTAAATCATGCAGCTTAATGTGTTTCTAAATCATATGATCAACACAACACTCAGTATTTATTTCTCTTTAAGTGGTTTTTATGTTAATTTTTCATACGGCGGAAAAATACACAAAGTGCATACAAGTGAATCTAGAGCACGGATTTCAAAAGTACTCATTTTACCGTGAACAGCCTATACAAGTGTCGTTATTGTTTCCATGTATGAAGTTCTAGGCACGTGTTTTAATGATTTCTTATGACTGTATTGCAGAGCCATAGGTCTGGAGAAAATTTTCCTTCACTTTACGGAAAAGTACTGAGGTGTCCGTAAACTCTCCGTAAAATTACGAACACGCTGATTTTCGAACCTCTCCGTTAATTCCCTAGTTAGTTTTCTGTACTTCTAGTTTAAATAATTTTTAATATCTATTTTATTTTATTTTTTTATGTGTGTGTTGTACTGTGTATAAAAAAAGGTATTTTAAAAATTTAACATTTTTTATACTTAAGCAAGATTTGAACCCGAGTTAAAAAGTTGTCATTCACGACCCTAACCACTTACCTACAATGCTCACGTGGAGAAACTAGTATAACTGTCTAATTTCTATATTAATCACATGAGCTGTTTTGTTAGTTTTTATTAAAGTTAGTGTATTTTAAGTGTTACTAAGTGTTACATACGCCTGTCGCTACTATTTAATGTTTGAAATAACAGGTCTTAGTGACATAGATCACCTTAACTACCACAGAAACGATCATTTTCTGGTTACAGTGGTGAAGAAAGTTTCGTGTAGACTAGGCATTGTTCGTGCCCGAGACCCGAAGTTATAGGAAATACGAAGATTTTCCGTATTTTGTATTCACGCACCTAACTCCGTTTTTCGTCATTACGGATTGCGTTTCCGTATATTTACTGTGCATTTTCGTAAAGATTTCCGTAAATATACGTAAAATTTTAACAGTGTAGCAACGATCAGTGTGGTCAAAATATTTGACTGTGCCATTAAAAATAATAATAATTCGAAAGTTATTATATAGCCGGAAAATTCTTAGCAACGTACGCATTAAACACGTAAAGTGGTAGGGGCCACGGTGGCTGAGCGGTTAGCACGCTCGCCTCCCACCAAGGCGAACCGGGCCCAATCCTCGGCCGGGTCACCGGATTTTCGCAAATGGGAATCGTGCCTGGCGATGCAGTTGGTCGGCGGGTCTTCTCGGGGGGTCTTCCGCTTCCCCCTCCCTTAGTGTGCTGTTGTTCGCAGCACGAATTATTTGCCGAGCTTCTAATGACTTCCGCAAGAAATAATGTTTCAGGAACATTATTATCACAAACAGAAAATATTTGTATCATTTTTAAAAGAGTTGGGAGCGTCGGTTGGCTTAGCGTAGCTGTTATACATTTTTAAATTTCGTTTCTAAGTTTTTTCTAACGTCTCTGCATGATATTAGGAGTGTGGTTACATACTGCAATAGACTAGATTCACATCTGAAGAGGACATAGAATAAAGGAATAGAGGAATAGAGGAATAAGAACCCAGAATCTCGGGGTCATACAACTACGTAAAATAGCTTGTCGCGTCCGTCCGTCATCCGCCCGACCGTCATACGTTCGTCCGTCTCCCAGCAGAGTGATTTACAACCAAACTTCATACATCCGTGGTACGTTCATTGTTGCAAACTAATAAAAATAAAACTGTTTACAAATAGGTAAAAATTCTTCATAAAAAATGAAAATATTTTGCGGTATTGTGTTTCTAAAGTACCCAAAACAGCAATATACATACGTAACGGAAATTAATCGATGTAAAAAAGTTAAATAGCATATAAAGCATAATTGTATTATTTTTACTATTGCACAAATGGAGCTCGTGTTTCCAAACGTAACTATCAATTAATCTTTAGGAAAAATTTAACTTAATTTCATTTACAGTTACATGAACAAACGTATGAAAACAAAAGACAGCCAAAACAAAACACTGCACACACTACACAGCCCTGTAAAGAACTCGGGATGAACAAGTAACAAAACGGGCAAATTTAGAAGGCTTTAATTTTATCCGTTCGTCCGTCAAAAGTTAAAGCTTGCCAAGGTTTTGATGGACGGACGTATAAAATTAATGACCGTCTCTGATTGGCTGTTGGTCACGTGATTGACGGACGAATGACGGACGGAGGGACGCGACAGGTCGTTGTAAATCTTGCACGTGTTTCCGCAACGACTGTACATACAAATAAGACACGCTTATTCGCCTCGCGTCGCGCTGTTGGCACGGCGAAAGCCATTCACCGACACGAACAGTTTTTTTTTTTTTACGTAAGCCTGGCGCAGACCGACCTCACAGGTGATTGCAAGCCGAATTCCGTTACTCCATCGCCTTAAATCCGCGCACGTTTCTAATGGCTTGGCTACAATATCGCGTTGACGTCACAGTAACGCGCTGCAGTAAGTCGTGAATCCGTGAAGAGCAAAGGCGCTGGCTACAATCAACGCGGCGCTAAACGTCAAACGCAACGCGTTAAAAGTTGACAACCAACCAGAATTCAAGACGTTGCAGACAAGTGAAAACAATTAGTATGAACGTTCGGAAATAGATGGACCCTCCATCGCCGTACATTTTTATTCTGTTATGTAATACGTAATCATTAACAAATCACGTAAAAAGCATTAGAAATAATTTTGAGCAAATATAAAATTTGCATAATCTGTGTTTTACCAATATTATTTTAAAATTTAAATTTAAAATATTCGACTAAATAAATATATACCTTCCTTTAATTTTTATACCTGTTAACGTCAACGTTGTAGACATGCCAGTTTTCTTATGGTAACGTTTAGCGTCAAGTCGGTTGTATGTAGACAAGGCTTAAGGCTTTTCGTGTGCGTTCCTGCTGGGCATTCTCACCTGGAACATGCGCACGAAGACAATGAAGAAGAAGTGCACGAAGAAGCTGTGGAAGCGAGGCGTGAATACCTTCGTCGAAAGAGAGAAGAATAGCACCTGAAACAACAAGCGACAAAATATTTGACGCAAGTACATGAAACTGCGATTATGCGACAAAACTTGAGAAAACACTGATGTCATTAGTTATTATTTGATTAATTCTTAATCATGCCTCTACTCAATAAAGGAGAAGGTTGACTCGCAAACTAAGACTATGTAGATGCAAACGCACTTTCAAAAACGGTAAACGAATCCAGCTAAATCCAGGATTCGAACCCAGAATCACTTGAATAGTAAACAGACATTTCAACCAACTATTCTATGAGTATAGTTAGCGACACGTGTATTTAGCGAAAAGTTTTCAAGATCAGTTGTACTCCAAAACACTTTTGATCATACGCACTTTCATGGTTGGATGATCTTAAATGCCGCGTGCCTCAAGTGTCTGCCTGCGAGTCGTGAACATTCAGTATCGGAGTACTTTATTCAAATTGGCCCAGTCAAATAAGAACATGTTTTTTCACGTATACAAGCGGCCAATAACCAAGGGAAGTTGTGGTTGTGGATGTAGAATATAAAAGTCTAGCGTGGCCATAAATATTTTCGCGAAATACTCCTGTCCCTAAGTATACTGTATTCGCGGTTTCTTCGCATTTTTTAAATCAAACATTCGAAAATTCACACCACGTGTGACGCTTTTAATCATTCCCTAACTATGCCATCTATCACAAGCGTTTTATACCTTTGTCAACATGAAGGTATCTTATTTGTTGTTAAAATCACGTTTTACCCTATATTTCGTTTATAAATTATATAATTTCCTTTATAATAAATACGAATAAAAACAGTGAGAAAATACGTGTGTGGGTAGTGCCTAGTAACAAATAGTTCTTATGAAGAATATTATTGCAGCTGAGTGTGCACGAATTTGGTGCATTGTCCTCGGTGTAATTTTCCAGACTAAGGTATAAGATTTGTTTGCACGAGGGGGAGGAATATTCTGGAAGTAGCAACTTTAGCAGGGCTTTAGAAAAGTGTGGAGTATCCGTGAATGGATTATAGTTATTATCCGGCCGTAATTATTAAATTCCACAAACGGATATTGGAATTGGAAAGGGTTTATTAAAGTCCTTTGGTGGTATGTCTGAAGGCTTATCAGGAGACGGCTTATAAACTAACCTGTAACCTAACTTAAACCAACAACCATGCCTTACTTAGGATTCGAATCCAGAACCTCCTGAACCCCAGATCGGAGGCGCACTAACCGACTAAGCCACGGGATGTCGGTTAGATGGCTATAAAAAGGAAAGCTTTACAAGTAGTAAAATGACAAAAAAGTTTATAATATTTTAATTTTATTTCGAAGTTTTTTTTATATGATGTAAAATAAAAGCCAGAAGACTTTGAAAAAGGGTGGCAAAGTAATTTGCAAACACTAATTATAAAAATAATATCATTTTTAAAATTTTTAATTTACCATAAAAATTTGGAAATTATATGTAACTAACGAGTTCGATCACATGGCAAAATAATTTTTGAACTTATTATAATGCCAAAACAAATTTCATGCAAACCCATTAAGACGTTCGCTCAAAATCGCAGACTATCACGGTGTTGGATTTCAAAGAAATTGCTTCATGGAGTTGCTACGACTTCAGATCTTTAGCTGGCAAGTAAAACTAACATTCCTAAAAACAAATAGCTGAAAACAAATTTTTTTTCATCTATTTGTAATTTTTATAAAATATCCATTTATAATATATAACAAACATAAATATAAATTGAATCATAGCTGCTTACATATAATCCTTTATTACCAGAACACCTTCCCCTTTTAATATTCAAATAACTGTGTTCGCTGGATTGTGAGTAAAGTTTTGTACAAGGTCACTTGAACTACCGGAACGCAATGATTTAGAACAAAGCCCTTGGAAATTGTGTTTATTGGAGCGTAATGTTCAACTGTCCAGGAACACAAAACTGCTGACAAACCCTGAGATAGTAAACACGGCGCAAACAGCATCCTGAAAAACTGAGTAACCAAATTTTTCAGAAGGAAGCATATTTTTCTGTACTATAACTACACCATACACAAAGCTGTCATATCGTTTTCTGAATTTTAAAAGTCCTCTTCAAGAGTCTTCCTCAGAAAATGGCGATGCTACAGCCATAAATCATGAAATGTTCATTATACTATAAAAAAATTGCTTAGTACTTTTACAAGAAAAATCCTTGGAAACCGAGTTGCCAAGGAAATCTTATGTAAAATTTCAAAGAGTTTTCATGTAAAATCTGCAAAACATTTCTTTGTAATATTACAAATGGTTTCCTAGTATTTCAACTAGCACTACTGAGAAGCGTACATAATATTTCCTTTTTTCTTCTAAAAAACCAATGTGGTGAATTACTAACGGGAAAAAAACTCTAAACATATTTTTCAACGAAATAAAATTGCCTGCGCCGGGATTAGAATCCTCATACCTTGTATTACTAGCCAGAAAGCTTTGACCACATTGACCAACTTGACTTAAAATGAAATTATTTACTTTTACTTTAAATATACGTGCACGTACATACAAAATAATATTGTAGTTATACTGTTAAGAAGAATAGGCACGTGTATTTCTTTTTAAGAGTTCAGCTGTTGAGTTATAGTTTATTCACGATAACTTCAGCCTTTTCTGAAGCCCTGCTAAATATCTAATTTTGGTTACTGATTATGTATCCTTCCGCTGCACGTAAACATTAAAACTGCCATGTGACTTCTACTTTTATAACTGTCAAATGCGTTGGTTGCTGTTTATAGCTGTTCAAAGAATGCTGTCGTATTTCCTACGAATGTTCACAATTTAGGTCTATAACAATATTTAGGTCGGCTTTATAACTATTTGTTACGCACGATATAGCACGTTACACATAATACACATTAATATTTAGCCACGACGGAGTTTGTTACAACTGTGGCGGAAAAAAAAAACGGTAGTATTTAACCTGTTGTTATTAATATGTGTTGGGTTATTTCGTTAAAAGGACGGCCTTATATGGAATAAAAATTAAAACGAAGGGACAACCAGTCAAACGAAACCACACAGTAAATTTCAAGCACGCAACTCGTGTTGCGTATTTATAGTTTCTAGCATCGACAAACGTAAAAGATAGTGGTGAACATGCAAACATATAGGTCTACCGTAACGTTTGTTCTGCTTATATTTACATGCTTTGGTACTTGCATGTTTTTAGGAATATTTTATTATTTACTTAAATTCATCTGGTTGGGCTTAGTATTTTGTAGTGATTGTGGCAGATATTCAAATCACAGAAACGGAAGCTCGTTACACAACTGTGCAACTCGTTACACAACATTCAAACACCTAAGGAAAAGGTACATCATTGTGATAAATAAACAGATGTGGATGTAAATAATTAACTTCGACATAAAAAACAGTTCACAGTTAAAACGTATAAATAGTGTACATCAAATATTTGAAATCACACCACACACACACACACACACACAGGGCCAGCCAAACGACCACCACGCAGCAACTCCCACTCCATTTCACAGGCTGCGGTTAACGAAACACACGTAACAGTATATTTATTACTGCAGTGGAAACACACATTTATCACAACATTGTAACTTGCCTAGGAAGTTTAAAAAACACGAGTACGAACTTGACGCTTCGTTCAGAAATACGTCGTGTCATTGACATGTTGCCACATCACTGCCAGTAGCGAGGCATTATAAAAAGTGGGTAAAATCGCCCGCCATATTGGGACAAGCGCATGGCTAGGGGAAAGCGGATCAAATTCTAGATTCTCCCTTCCACACCACGTCTGCCAACCTGCTGGATTTGTAAGTGTCGGGCCATCGCATCTAAATAACATATGATAGGTATTTAAACAATAAAATCTCTTTTCTGTTGTAAATTACAATTTCAGACATCATTATTGTTGCTGTAAAAAGTATGAAATTAGCTGAAATAAGAAATAACACACTTTATACCTTTCCTGATACACAGATGGTACAAACTTCCCGAGAGAAAGAAAAGAGAGAACGAGAGAGAGCGACACCATCTGCTTCGCTTATTGAACTTTGGACGGTAAAATAAACAGTTTTGTCACTAAAGCATAGGCATGGTAATTCGCGCTGACATTTTTAATTACAGCAATGAAATGTGTTTCCATCAGTGCTACCTAACAATACAAATATATCAATTGGCAATGTTTAATTTTCAAATAGTATAAATAAAAACGAGGCTAAAAAAATACTGTAACTGTGAACTATTTCTTACTGGCCATTGCTAACACGTCGCTGCTTTCGCTGTTGTTAATTCGTATTTAATCAGAAATTAATATTACAAGTTATAGAAGATACTAAATAGATTATTAATCTATTCAAGAACACAGTACTTTGATGTTAATCACAGGGTTATATAATTGTGGGATACAAATAATTGAACACACCATGTTGACATGTTACGCCTAGGGTGATTTTTCAAAGGTCGTAGAAAGCGTAAATGGACAGTAAGAGATTTGGACGGCTCTTAAGAACGGGCTATTTAGAGCCAATGTAAGAGTTCTGTGTAGCTAGGAAACACTAACAAATTCTGTATAATGAGACGGCCTCTGTCTATCTGTCTGTCCGTCTTTAATACTTCTAAGTCCCTTGAAACTCAACTGAAGTTCTTCAAATTTTGCAGAGCGAATCCTCATGTTCTAATACAGGTCAAGTTCGAATTTCAGCAAATCAGATTATGCAAACATTACCTTTTACCCTAAAAACTAATTTTAATTACTTTTTTCCTATATGAAAGTTTTGTATTAGTGCATTGAGATTATTGCATAGAGATATGAAGGTAATGGAATATCATTTTTGTTTACTTTAAATGTCTCGCTTCAAAGTTGAGTTAATTTCCAAGTGGGGCCACAGTGGCTCAGTGGATAGAGCAATTATAAGTGGGGCCGCAGTTGCCCAGTGGATAGAGCGATTCAAAGTGGGGCCGCAATGGCTCAGTGGCTAGAACTATATCAAGTGGGACCCAGTGGAGAAGTGGATAGATATATATCAAATGGGGCCTTAGTGGCTCAGTGGATAGAGCGATTCCTAAGCGTTGCTCTATTGTAGCTAAGCGTTCGTTTTCCACAGGGCTAAGAGAGCTAAGGAAGATGCCTACATACAGACGATATTAGAAAAGGCACGTAATAGTGTATGTGATGGACGACCATATAAAGCACGGGAATCTCCAACTATTGTTACATGTAAGGAGCTCCGATGTGCACTGCGCACAAAAGCAAATAGATTGGTTCAGTAAAATAAAACGGAATTTTGTATACTGTATCTTTCGTTATTCTTCGAAATGATGCGGAAGAGATTTCGATGTCCCCATAACTGTATTTACTCCAGCAGTTTACAATATGTATACATAATACATCGGATTCTTCAGCACACATACTTACAGCTGTGATAGATAGCATGCATCTTCAAATTCCTGTAATAATAGAAAAAACTGTGCAGTAATTTTTTAGATTATGCTATTACGTGTATTAAGAGTTTAAGAAACGTTCTTGGTTGTAAGTAGTATAAAAAGTATGTTCTGACTCACCAGGCGTCAGGTGGTGGAGCCGTGGACCTAGTCTGCATATTACGGTCCCAGCCCAAAAAAATTTTCAAAACCTTATCCTGTCTTCCCGCGGAAAATTCCAGAACGTATAATTCCATCCCGATGGCGGCCATTTTCTCAGAGAGTAAAAATGTGCCCTAAACAGACGGCGGCCATTTTGATAGCCAGTGAAAAATTCTTCCCCGAAATAGATTTCCTATTACCCGAATGAGCACATACGTCAACAGTGGCCATTTTGGTGGACAGTAAAAGTAGCTTGAAAGTGATACCGGCCATGTTGGCAGCCAGGGAAAAACAATTTTTCCCACCGTTCGTCAAAACCGATTTTCTATTACCTTAATGAGCACATGCTTTGGTGGCGGCCATTTTGGTAGCCAATCGGAATTATTGCTGTGGTACTGGCGGCCATATTGGCAGCAAGTACAGAATTAAGTTCGCATTTACCACTGCCAAAATGGCGCCCGCACACACCGATGTCCATCTGCGATGAGACCCTAGCCAGCACTGACCCTTCCCTGGGGGGTCCTCAGGATGAAGGGCTGCCGTGGCCATCTTGGACAGGCAGGATAAAAACTGACCAGACATACTACTACTGTGAAGGAGTATGCATGATCGGAGTGGTACATGCGTTAATGTCAATTCGCCTTAAGAGAGGAACATGAAGTATGAGATGGTCAACCCTAAGAGCACCAGCCAGCTGGAAGACACTACATGTATGCACCCTCCGCTATCTGCCAGAAGACACTAATACATTCACCCTCCGCTGGCTGGACCAGTGTGTAGGGAAGGAAGGGGTTAGCAGTGGCGGTGTATGTAGGCGTGGGAGGGGAGCACACATGATGTAGCATACAACTACACCCCCCCCCTCATCGATCAAGGATACTCATTTAATTATCTCTCACCTTCGACAGTGTAATCATCTCGCTGACCAGCTGCACCGTCGCCCTGCACTGCGAGAGAGATACGTACAGCCCGACTGATCTGCTTCTGCATCTACATCTACATTATGAGTGAACTGTAGCACATAGTGACAGATATTATTGTAACATTTGTTTGCGTGCTATTTACAATGACGAGACTTGTCGGGAATGGTAAATTTGCCACGATCTCAATGCAGAGTGACCAAGGTCGTGTGCAGGCAATGGTCTAACTTGTTGATGATTAATTTTCACTTGAAAAAAAACATGAGCACTTGCTATAGTGTGTGTCATGTCAGTCGAAAAACACTGCGGTAAGGGAACAGCAGTAAAGTAATACCAACACTTGTGATTGTCCAGGATCCAACCTAAGCACACATTTAATCCCCATGGAGGAGGAACGCAGGTAAACACCATGGAGATGGGACAGACGTGACATTATGTAACGATTAAAAAACAGTACTATAGTAATACCAACAGGTATAGGCTGTTCACAGTAAAGTGAGAATGTTTGAGGCCCTAGTAACTTTTTCCCTTCGGCTATATTTTATCCTTTATCCATATTTTGATATATAAACATTGACATGTAAGTAATGCACACAGTGTATAGATTCCATCGTACTCTTAAATAACCATCTGAGGCTTACATAAAACATATTTACTGAATTTTATTCCAAGAGAGAGGGCTTTCAAAATTGCTCACTTTACCATGAATAGCCTATAGTAGTAATTCGCCATAATCCAACCTAAGTACATGTTTATTCCCCATAGAGGAAACTGGTATGTACATATAGTAGAACATTGTAATTAGCTATACCCCTTGGAGGAATGTGGACAAACAAATTATAAAAAAAATAGCAGATGTTAACAGTGCTATAGCACACATAATATCACTCATGGTCTGTTTAACATGTGGTAGGATTGATTCAACGCAGTATCGCAGCATTTCAGGACAATCTGCGGCCTTACACACAAAAACCTCAGCATTCAGGTGATCGTCTGCACCCCTCTGAGCTCTGCCATATTCAGGGCACGCTAGCAGGAGCTTCTGCCCTCTGAGCGCTGTTGCATACACGACACATAGCTTTTGGCTGCATCTCCTCGTGCCATGTCCGATAGCCCAGAGTTTTCCAGCATGACGTCCGGTCGGAAAAACAATACCTTGTTAATATGTGTCCCCAGCTCACAACAGTCAACACTGCGACAACCATCCATTATTCGTTCTCACTACGCCAGGTTGAATAAACAATAGGCCCACTCCCGCTTGCCGTCATCGTGCCGGTAAAATGCCATCATCTCCCGCTCCCCCGCCCTGGGTGAACACTGTGACAAAAAACACACATACCGAACTTTCTCTCACGTCACGTTACAATGGAACACTAATTTTGGGAAGCAGTGTGGGATATATTTGCGACGTGTGTACAATTATAACTAGAGGAGATGATATTTTGTTTTGTATATACCAATCATGCACAGCTAGCAGCGAACAAGCTTTACCATACCATACAAACCTCCCACTAAGGGGACCCAGGTTCAAAACCCAGCCAGTCCACGATTTCATTTTCACAAGTGGGAGGGTCAGTGAAATATTTTCGTTTATTTCAAACATGCTTAAAGACTGTTCACAATAAAGTGAGAGCTTTCGAAAAGTCACACATCCCATATAGTACGTAAGCAAAATGCAACACACAATGATGCCTGGGGACATTCCGAGATAATCTCCTTGGGTAAAAAATTGCCTCAAAAATTAAATACATATTGGAATGTGTGTGTCCAGCGCACATCATGCATCCCTATAGTGCTCAAGCAAAATGCAACACGCTATGATGCCTTGGAGCACTCCGAGGTAATCTCTTTTGGTAAAATTTTTTAAAAATTAAATACACATCGGAACGTGTGAATCCCGCCAATGGCAGGCATCTCGTATAGTGCGCCAGCAGAATGCAACACACAATGACACCTGGGAGCAATCCGAGGTAATCTGCTTCGGTGAAAAAAAATGAAACACACATCAGAACATGTGAATCCCACCCATGTCATGCATCTCATATAGTGTTCAAACAGCATGCAGATGCAATGGTGCCTGGAAGCACTCCAAAGTAATCTGCTTGGGTAAAAAAAATACACATCGGAACATGTGAGTCCCACCCATGTCATACATCCCATATAGTGCACAAGTATAATGCAACATACAATGATGCCTGGGAGCACTCCGAGGTACTCTGGTCGGGTTACTAAATTTAAAAAAAATGTACATGTGTTTGGATTCCGATCATTACACTCACACCTACTGATGAATATATTTTTCTAATAGTGTTCATTCATTTTACCCTTACTATAGTGCATCTTAGCATGTAAATATTTATGTAAGGTTTAAGGTTTTGTCACATTTCCCTCGCAGGCTCCTTGGGCCTAACCTGTGGTCCATAGGGATTCAACTTCTCCTGGCCTACCTGCATCGTGAGTGGTGTTAATCCAAACTCCATTGCCCACGACACAGCCCCCAGTAGGGTCGAGGAAGAAGCAGAGGGAGAGAGGCCTTCCGTCGTTGACTAACCTGTTCTTATTTCATTACAATGACTCCATCACGACCTTTGTTCACCTTCGTTTCCTCACCACCATCACAGCCATCATCATCATCACCATCACAACAACTGCAGCATCCCATCATTACCAGCTACTTCTACTACGTCGTCATCTCTTACCTCTCTCAGCCACCCCCATCACCTACTCTCGCAGCTCTGATATTGCGGACAGCTCTTCAGAGTAGTTTTTGTGATTTAGCATTCACGGATCACAAGAATGGTCTTCGACACGAGAGGAATGGTGGCCTCAATCCTTTTAGGGGGGCACAGGAATCCCTCTGTGATTGGTGCGGTAAAACTTATACCAGCCCTGATGCTCTTATCAGGCATCGTGTCACATGCACAGGGAATTCCAAGCAAGCCACTACAGATCAATGTAAGTTCTGCAACACGACCTTTCAACATTCTGGCGAAGCTAGGTGGCACAAAGACAGTTGTGGAAGTTGCGGTAGGCAGTTACCGTAAGGATAACTTGCATACTCACAGCACAAAGTGTACCAGACCTGCACCACCACCCGTTAAATGCTCGCACAAGACAAATGATTGGCTTTCCACTGTTGCTTGGCCGAGGCCTTCCACCTCACCCTAGCTGGGACCGTCGACCACTCCACAGCCATCGCACTTTGTGCCTGCATGCGAAATCACTGCTGAAGGATGATGCCAATGCCACACCCCTGTCTTCAGCAGGGCTGGTGCAGCCAATGAGCATGGCTTTGTGGAGGAGGAGAGTACATTTAGGGGTGTGATGCAGACATACATCGCAGGTAATAATTCGAGTGATGCTGTCGATATTTGCGGCTACCTCGAGAGTATGAAGGCCGGCATCATAGGCAAATTGGAGCAGGAGATATTTGTACAGGGCGCCATTAAATTTAACATCTTCCTGGAGTGCACATATGGTAAGCCCGAGCCGTATGAGGATGAGTCTGATCAACGAGCATTCAAGACAAAGAACATGCCGCTCTACAACATATCCAATGTGGAAGATGCTGTGATGACAGCCATTGCTAAGATATGCCAGGAGGAGGTGGACTACATGGGGAGGGTAAGCAGCTGGATGCCTACCATGGTGAAGAGGCTCCAGCTGTGCATCAATAAGTTCAACCCCCTTCGAGCCTCCACCAACATTGCCCTGCTTGCTGCGATCACTGCGAAGAAGGTAATTATCAACCCATGTAACTGTGACCAGCAGTGCTGCAAATTAGCGATTCTGGCACACTATGTAGAGGGGAGGCACCATGACCATGGCAACCAGCAGTAGTACGTCGACTTGAAGGCCAGGTTCGAATTCACCGGCCTGGCCTTCCCACACCTCTGTGTCAGGTGTCCCTGTTTGAGTGGAAGAACCCAGGGGTCAGAATCATTATCTATGCACATGAGGAAGACAACACCAACAGCCCAACACAAGTATCAAAGGAGGAGCATGCCACCTACATCGATCTCTTCCTCATGATGATGGAACATGGCAATGCAGATTAATGCCTCATAGCTGATTTCTCCCACCTTGTACGCTCACAGGTGACAACCCACACCGATGCTATATCTGTCTGCGGGCATATAATGACCAGCAGTGGGTGACAGGGCTCAACAGTGCAGAGATTCTGGCTGAGCATGGGAGGTACTGCAATGACCATGGTGCTGTTCGCACCGACATGCCTGCCATAGAGAATGGCCAGACCTCTGTTCTCCAGTTTCAAAAATTTCATCATGTCGACAAGGTACCTATAGTCATGTATGCAGATTTCAAGGCATACCTGCAGCCTGTCCAGTGTCTGAGCAGAACCCTATGACTATATACCTATAGGTACCAAAGGCATGTGCCCTTCCGTTATGGGGTGTACATCAAGGTGGACAACCATCTCATACAGACTACCAATAATGTCAGCATACCCACAGACAGAGTGTGTCACTACACCAGGGAGGGTGTGGTAATGAAGTTCAAGGAGATCATAAGGATTGGCACTCTGGCGAATGACATATAGCCAGTCTGAGCCAATATGACCACTGATGCCAGGCAAATGGGCTAGCTATAACAGAGCCACCACCTGCTATCTCTGTGCGGGCCCCTTCACCAGAACCACCAACTGGAAGGTGCATAATCACAACCACTTCAAGGGGGTGTTTATCGGGTCGGCATGCAACAACTGAAACAAGCACCACCGCTGCCAGCATCTGCCAATTCTGTTCCACAACTTTGCATATGATGTGCATTTTGTTTTCACCCAGCTTGATTATGAAACAGAAGACATATTTATCATTGCGAACACCAAAGAGAAATTAATTACCTTTAGCATCTGCCTCAGCGACAACTTCACCATCCAGTTTATAGATAAGTATAGATAGATGTCTGGTGGCACCTTCGCCACGAACTTGCAAACAACACACCAACATATTAGACAGACATAAAGACACTAACATTCACTCCAGCCATGAGGCTGGAGGGAGCCTCACTCCCCCGCCAAATACAACCACACATAACTTAATTTAAAAATAGGCAACAGCTTAAATAGCCTTAACACAGATACGGCGCCCAAGAAACCACAGCTACACGGCACCCTGCCACCTTACCCAATGATTTGAGTACATGTTGGGGTGCATTTTGTCTTTACAAACACCCTGTGAGTTATGGGAGTCTAGGCTCCCGGTCTCATGACACACATGCCATTTGGTGGCATATGAGGGCTCGGCGGCAGCAGCCATGAGCTCGTGCAGTTTTTGGCTGGGCAGACCATTAAGGTACGAGCCCGTCACTAAATTGCAGTTTATTCGTATCATGTTCACAGGGAATACATTTACAGGTAGGGTCGATTTGTGCAGGTTATTGGCTTTGTGCATCGTGTTCTCGAACCCCAACATAACTGTGAGCATGTTGTTTCATGTGAAGTCTATGTGGGCAGTACTGGACAAATCGCTGAATAGCATTTTGGCTTGCCATTCAGCTTCCCCACAACATCCTGTCCCAGTTCTCGCTTCAGGTACTCTTCAGTATCCTCTACCTCATATGATCCAGTGGATCTGCACACCTCACATCTTTTCCTTTTACCCTTGATGTAACAAAACATGCAGTTGTGTTTGTCAATGTTCGGTATAGTACATTTGAAAGTATATTAGTGTGATTATCCATGCCCCCTTTAATTTCAACAGTGAGAAATGCACGGTGTGCAGTTCCGAGTTGTTGCCCAACATTTTTAGCATTACGGACAAGACTAAATGGTATGTACAGTGCATCCCATATTAAGTAGGAATCTCAGACAGAGGTGATCACAATTCCATTTCCACGGCAGCTGCTTGGCCCTGTGGTTGTAATTGATACTAGCACTTCTCATGTTCGTTTTAAGTTCAGGTGGGGCCCTTAGGTTTCCGTAGCTGCTATAGTAGTCGGCCCTACATCCTTGCTTCACATATGCAGTCCAGTGAATACTGGGTATACAACTGGTATATAGGTTTATTACCCCTCTCTCCACTCGCCATGGGTGGTGTGGTAGGCGGTCCCGCATGAAGATACTCCTGAAGATGGGTATTTGCATTTTCTGAGCACACTTGTGTATATCGATGTTCATGAGTGATGCATCAGGCAGGGCTCTTAGGATCGCCTCCTTCATCATGTTCTTCTACTGCCCTTTGCTTCCTTCAAACACCCCCCCCCCCCAAAAAAAATTGTACAGGTGGAGGTACAAGTCTTGGCCATTTTTTTGCTCCCTGGGCAAGAGCTTCCATTTTCCTATTATGCTTGATCTCTTCTCAGATTCATTGGTTTCTTCCTTCAGTACTGTTCACCACTCTCGCTATCCACTGGCCCCTTCTATTAGACTACCAAGTAGTCCGATGGCTGGTTTGAGAAACTGCAAAATCCCACTGTGCTTAACACAGCAGTGTGGTTTCCTACATGTGGATACCTTCTTCTTCCTCCCAAATGCCAGGCACATTTCATGCTTCACCTTTACTCGCATGATCTTGGCCACTCCCCAGGCCACCATCCATTTGCGGAGCTTAGATGCAGGCGAAATGCCTACCATGCGAGCTTTATCTGCGAGGATCCTATCCGCTGTGTCTATCCTCCAACCTGCTACTTATCGCATATGCAATGTCATGCTCCCTACACGCCTTGTCAAGGGGTTTGATTGGAACATCCCTCACTTCAATCTCCTCGCTAACTGGGTACCAGGCCCACATAATTTGTAGCTGGGAATATGTGCTTCGAATGGAAGGTTGTTGATCTGTATATTCATCAGTCCATGTCCCCTCTTGACCTTTCTCCCACAATGATTACCACATACTAACAGTATGTGGTCAGCATGTACATCATTTATATGTTTCGCACAACCATAAGTACGGCGATGCACCCCAGGTCATGGAAGGGAGGACATTGACCAACACGAATGCCATGTCTATCAAGATGGAGGCCCAGATTCGCTCACTGACTTCTACTGATCTGGAAACACTTACCACCCTCGGTCGACAGTTTGATGCTTTGGAGAAGAAACTCGATGTTGTGGGTGATCAGGTTACTGCCAGCAGCCTTACCAACCCGACTGTGAAAATCGACAGGGCCCTTGCTTTGACTACACAGCCGACTGGTCTGTAATCGGGCTTTGCGACCATGAAGACGAAACTGGATGATAAGGGTGTGTGCAGGTCAGTGGCCTACCCTTCAAGACTGAGGGTGTGCTTGCATCATTCATGAAGAAGCTTGTCGACCTGAAGTCGAATGTCGATGCTGTTGCTATGTCATCCAATGAACTGTCTAGTCAGATATCGACCCTCAATCCGATGTGCAGAACCTCGGCAGTTTGGGCAGTACACTTGCTGGTGTCGTGAAGAAGGTGGATGACCTGGGCTCTTGTATTGACAATGGGGTGCTGAAAGCCATCGGTGCTAATCTGAAAGATCACATGCTCGTGGCAAGTGCCAGTTCGAGCAAACTGGCTGCTCTGAGTACACATATGGAGCACGTCTCCGACATGGTCACAAACCCCTGCCTCATGACCAAGCTCTCTGCTGTGGAGACACGACTCAGCTCTCTCTCTGCGATGTTGGACGGTCTTCGTACTGCTGAGGGTATGCAGTAGACAGCTGTGGCCACCCTGGATGTGTGGATCAGCAATGTCATCTTGGGAGTGACTACCAGAATCATTGCTGATGTTGCCACCAAGCTCATATCCTGCATCAACAGTTTGAGTATACAGTTTGTGACATTGGAAGATGTACATCGCATGCTCTCAAGCTATCTATATGACATATGTGTCAGTGAGGGCAAGTGGGCTCATTGCAGCCATGCATGGGATGCTGTCTAATGACGCACTGGCAAAGCAGAAGACAGCCTTACCAAGTTGATCGAGCATCACCACTAGATATATATACTGTGTACATTTGACAGTACATTCCTGTGCTAAAGCTACCCCCACAGAGGATCTGAGTCGTGCCGTTGTGAGCGTTCGCAAAAAGTATCTGCTCGCCAAGAGTGTCCATGGAATGTGATGTGGTATTGTCGGGGGTCTTTCAGCCGATAACATCGTGGCTCGACATGTTGAAGCCACCACCACCTGATCTGGAGGCTTAGCCATGCTTCGCACCGAAACACAAGACTGCAGTAGAGGAGGAGGTGATCACTAATGAAGATTATGTGCCCCTGGCATCTTTGAAACACAAGAAGGTTCGATTCAATGCACGCTCTATGGTGCTTCACCATTATCTCACTTTGTACACTTCTCATCTGAAAGATTCTACTTGTGTGTACAGGCATGGGAAAAAGTGATTCCTCAGTGACAAACATGTTTTCTTCCTACCCAACGATGTTATCCAGGTAGGCGACATCGCCGTGCAAGCTTCGCCCAGCATCTACGAGCTACTGTTTTAACATGTTTCCGGGTATTATTCCAGTGCTGCGCTTTAACAGTACTGGCAGTTGTCGCAGCTCACACATGCATATTTGGTATTCAATGATGTTTGCAGTCATGCATATAAGGAGAGACCCACCCTAAATTCGATATTATCGAAGATCTGTTTCCGAACATTGGTGTGAGCGGATCGGGTCTGAATCTTGATGGTGGCAGCTGGTTGGAATACATGTATTAGAATGACATGAACGAGTTTGTGGACCATCTACGTCTCTTCATCGTATCCTGCTAATCTGGCAATATGTCTCATACTAACAAAATAGTCGATATTTTGGAAGAGCTCCACGAAGTCAGCCATATCCTGTGAGGGGTGGGCCCAACCTACGACTATGTCGAAAGCACAGACCGACCCAAAGTTGCATCACCCTGCACGATGGAACTTCCCCAGGCATAAGGTGCTTCACTTCGGACTTCATGACCTGTTCTGGGCCGACTTGGTGGAAATGATTCTTTATGCACACGTCAATAAGGGCTTTCGATACATCCTAATGGTTATCGACTGTTTCTCCAAGTATGCTTGGGCTGTCGCTGTGCGTCCCAAGTGTGGTGCCGATGTTGCTGCCACAATGAAATTGGTTTTGGACAAGATGGTCGCATTGAAGAACGTCCAGATCGACAGCAGGAAGGAGTTCTACAACCCTGCATTCTGCATGCTAATGGCTGCTAAGAAGATTCATCACTACTCTACTTTCAGCTACCTCCTACTGTGTGAGAGGCAGGTGGTCTGGTGTGAGTGTGGGAACCTCGGTTTTTTCTGACTCCCCTGCCAGCCTCCCTTTATTGATAATGCTATTTGGGACAGGGCTATACATATGTATGAGAGGGTGGTGGGGTGATCTATTATATTCCATTCCTGCAGGGGTACATATCCTGTTCACGTCATCCTAGTTGGGTGGGTCATAATTCCTCTTGTCGCGTTTCATTGTGTGGTGGCATTTATCCCTCTCTCCTTATTAACATATTCCAAGCAGGCCTGGCTACATATCATGTTCTCATACACCTGCCTCAGCTGGGTCAATGTTATTCTGGTCGGGTTTTATCCTGTGTGCCCAAGATGGCCACAGTGGCACTTCGTCCTAAGGACTCCTCGGGGAAGGGTCAGTGCCTAGGGCCTCATCGCAGATGGACGTCGGTGTGTGCGAGCATAATTTTGGCAGTGGTAAATGCGAACTTCAGTCTGACTACTGACTACCAGAATGTCCGCCATCGATGCATGCGCTCATTCGGGTAGTAGAAAATCGATATCAAGGGGAAATTCTTTTCCACTGACTTCCAAAATGGCTGCCGTCGGGATGGAATGATACGTTCTAGAATTTTCCCCGGGAAGAGAGGATAATTTTTTTAATTTTTTATAGGCAGGGACCTTAATATGCAAATTGGGTCCCCGGCTCCACCGCCTGATGCCTGGTGGGTCAGAACATACAATTTTATACTACTGTCGTTATGAGCTTGAGATAACCTCTTTGCTCAAACTAGTTGTGTAATGACTAGAGACCTGCAAAATTCGCGTTAATACTTGGGGCACGTTAAACTTCGAACACATGTACTTTTGCAATAACTTTTTCATTGGACCATACTTTATTTAACTCTGCGCCATTAAATGAACACTTCACAAGTATGTAGTCAAATTACGTGCCGTCCAGTAAAAAAAGGAGTGACTACATCTATGCAGCAGCCAATGGGGAACCGATGCCGGTTCGAGCATATACATCAGAGTGAAGTTTAGCCTGATGCCAAATAATAACGCGAATTTTGCAGGTCCCTAGTCATGACATTCGAATGTGTAAGATGAGTAGAGACCCCATCATTTCGCGTTACAATGCAACGCCAAGATAGACGGCACACAAGTATATATTGTTTCGCGTTTTCGTTGGACCTCCGCTCATCTAACACGCGCGCTACAGGACTCAGAAACAATAGTAAACACTCAGGACTCTGGTAGCTTAATTTCGTGTGGCCGCGTCAAACAAGAGAATGAGTTATGTCTGTAGTGGCAGTCAGTGAACAAGTGACCTCTGCTCGAGTGTGTAGAGCACTGCGGAGTTTTGTTTGGTGCCTTCTTATGATTAAACAGGTTTCACACGATGCAAGATGAGCGCCAAACTTGTGCGAGATGCCAACCTTGCACGAGAATTTCTTGCACAAGTTTGTGCGCAAGCCACATCTTGCACGAAATGAGGAGATAGGGCCGGTCCTATTTTTTTTCGTGCAAGGTGATGCAAGTTGCGATGCTATTGGTCCTTGTATGCTGGTCATGTGACCTGTTGTAAAATCAACCACAGAGTAAAATAAAATCATAAAAGAATACAGGGAAATAAAACATTTCTGGAAAATAACTTTAAAGCGTGGACTGGAGTTTAGACAGTTCGCTGAGAATAAAATAAAAACAATCATATTTTGGAGGGATAGCTTTGAAAAAATACCTTGTTGAAGTAAGCAACTTCATATTTTGTATTATAATACCTTGGCTGTTTGGTACTCATCAGGGCTATCAACTAATTTTGATGCGAGACAGTAATCATCATATTTCTCTGCGTGTGAACTCGTTTCGTACGAAATTTAGTCAGCATTCTCGTGAAAAAATTCAGTACGAAATCTTTCGCGAATTGCATCTTGCATTGTGTGAAGCCTGTTTAGAAACCCGAGAAATTCGCGAGTGCAATGGCATGTAGGCTAGACTTCACACCCTTATATATTCTCATGCAGATATCAACTGTTTATTGGGTGATTGTTGTTGTAGTAACAGGCGGTGATTGGACGCCTAATTTATTGCAATTTTTGTTATGGGCTCATTTTCTCCAGGAGGTGTCAAACAACACGTCGGCCAATTACAAAACTAACATAACCTTACCAGTGTGTGAATTCCAACTTGTCTAGAAATGAATCCCGCGAAATTCTCGGGTCTCTACTTATAACTAGAGACCTGAAAAAGCTGCGAGTTCAATGACCTGCAGGCTAGACCCTACAGTCGTATGTACAGATATGCAGATGTCAACTGTGCATTGGTTGTCTGCTGTCACAGTGGAAGGCGACGATTGGGCCATCGTTCTCCAGGAGGTTTCAAACTGCGTGTGGACCAATGGCTAAAGTTACATAAATCCACGTGTTTTGAATTCTCTCTTGTCCCAAAATGAATCCGCGAATTCTTCAGGTCTCTACTTATAACGCCAAATATAGTACGGGTTCTAAAGATGAGTTTTACTCGTGTGATTATTGTTTTTTTGGGAACATATCTTAAGATAAATTCGTACACTAAGTGACAACTAATTAGTAAGTTATCGCGATTTTCAGAATACATAATTCGCAGTTTTAGTGACTACGTGTAATGAAACATCAAACAGTAAAGCATAAAATGAAATCTGAGTGAGTGAGTGAAGAGATTTTGGCTGCTCTTAACATCGACGTCTTGAGAGCCGATGAGGGTGAAGCGAGGTGAGTGTGAAGCAGTGCCAGAATGTTTGGGCGGGGGAAGCGGGAGACCCCCCCCCCCCCCGAGAAAATCTCACATGCGAAAATCCAGGGGCGACCCCGAAGGGAATCGAACAACATTAGCCTTGGTGGGAGGTTAGTAGTCTAACCGCTACACCACAGTGGCCCCTACGAAATATGATATTTGTGATGATTTAGAAGGTATTTTCACCCCCTTTTATAATTAAAGAAGCGAGGTAGTGCAGTGGTAATACATTGGACTCTCATTCGGGAGGATCCGGGTTCGATTCCTCGTCCGGTCATTCTGTTTCGATCTTAAATGGTTTTCCGAAATTACTCCAAGCGAATGCTGGAACGATTTCTTAAAATAAGCCGTGGCTAATTTCTTTACCGTATCCTTAATCTCTAGTGTTGCTCTATCAAGTCTTAGTCGCTGCTCGGAAGCACTCAAAATGCCAAACAAAATAAAAGATACATAAATAATTTTTAACTTTGAGGAAAGGTTGCATAACTGGCAGGCAAACAAACCCTCCTTTTCAAATTCTGAAGATTTTTTTCTCGAGGACAGCTCACTAGAAAGTGTTACACAAAGGTAACTTTTTTTTTTCTTTTTCTTTTTTAACTTGATAATTAGAATATACCATGAAATTGTTAATTTCAGTAGTAGGTCATAGTTCCTTCATGACCAGGATTCCAGGATTTGGGATTTTGGCCGCTATCTCAGATTACACCATTTTGGAATTTTTCGTACAATATCGCTTGTTTTTTTCTCAAAAATCACTTCATAAATTGATTATTTTATCCAAAATTCACTTTTTCAAATAATTTTTTTTTGTTTTGCCCAGATGCAAAAAAGGACCTCCGCAAAATGTCCAATTTTTCCCTCGAGATTTGCCTTTTTTTTTCCTTAAAATTGGTCATTTTCTCCTTTAAAAAAACACTTTTTCCTTAAAAATTCAATTTTTCCCTAAAAAAAATTATAAACAAACCCAGAAAATTTATAAAAAAAATATATTAAAAAATTTAGAAAATAGTTAAATATTCCAGTGCTCGGCGACCATTTTTCCCTAACAATTCCAGGTTCCTAGCCATCACGAAAAGCGTCGATCACCCAAAAAAAAGAAAAAAAAAAGTAAAATGTATTGGAAATGTATTTTTAATGCCAAATTGGGTTAAAATATCTAATTGATGTAAATGTCATACTTTCCCATAACAGCTTATAGCATTTAAAAACGGAAAATATTTCAAGTATGAACAAGATTCAAACCCACGACGTCTCGGAAAGGAGTCCAGTATGCTAACTACTCACCTACAAAGCGATCATGAACGACGAAACTTAAATGTTTTATAAAAATCCTATTAGTACTATTTGAATCTCATGTGTCTATGCTCGCATTGATTGTTTTTATATATTCACTTTAAATAAATATTTAGCAAACCTTATTCTCGCAATTCGGCTCCTAAACAAGCAGATATGTACTACAAGCATTAAGGTAGGCGAATATAATTTGAGTTTGCAAGTACGCTTTCCGATATCTTATCTTCAAGACTAAAATTATTACACAATGTTGGTATATGTTAATTATTCATTATCTCGAAGGTTTTGTAAGCGTAACTATCCTACTCGTATTTTATTAAATGTATTTATATTTGAATAAACCAAGCGTCTTCATATTCTTTATATCAGGGGAAGTAGGCAGAATACAACACCGGCGAGAAATAGAAGACTTTTCCCTTTTCCATTGAAATTATATATATATATATATATATATATATATATATATATATATATATATATATATATATATACACACACACACACACACACAAATACATACTCGCACAAAGGAGGTACCACATCAGCCACTGTAACTCTTGCATGTCATCTACTCTATCAACCAACGCCAGACGAAATATACTCATCATCCATACCTCTTACTGTAACTCAAGCATACCTCAACCATTCAGTCCACACTGGCTTACCAAAAATTTACTTACTGCTCATAATTTCTACTCTACTGTTGACACCAGCCAAATATATACTAGTCACTATACTAACATACCAATCAACCATCCATTATAAACCAAGTCATTCCAGACCACCCAACATCCCATTTCCTATAAGCAAAGAAAAAATTCAGTCATACTAATCAACCGCACCCACCCAATACACCAAGCATAATATCCATCATAACTCAAGTGTACCAAGCAACTGTACCAATACAGCTGAGGCAAGCCCATAACACAAACATTCTTACCATCTGTCAAACTCTCGTAACTTGACCTACTAAAGCCCAGAAAACCTAACCTACCATAATCTACCAAAAGCCAGAAAGAATCAGAAATAACCTAACATAACCTAACCTACCATAGTCCTGAAAAATTATACTTATCCTAAGCACACAAATGTCCTGCATGCCTAGCATTATTTCAGCCACTTAAGAAAATCGAACATGTCCAAACATCAGCACCGAAATCAGAACCGCACTTAGCACCGCACTTAGAACCGCGAGAGCACCGCAATGGGTCATTAATGTCATTTTGGCGTCCTTAAGGTGATTTTGAGGTCATTGTAGGGTCAGTGGCGTCATTTCCGGGTCATTTTAGTGTCATTTATGGGTCGATGGTCAAGGATGAAGGGTCAATGGGTCAGTCTGGTGAGTGGTCGTTCTGCCAGTAGTCAGTTGTTTGCTTTAAGTGTGAACATGAGTTCAAGCTGAGCGAAGATAATACGAGGACGAAACATATTTTCACATTTAAAAAAATATATTTTTGGACAGGTGCAGCGATGAAAAGTTAGCAGCTAGCGACTCGCCTGGTAGGACCTTTCCCGGGATAACCACAATGTACATTATTTACGAATTAAAGCTATTTTTCCCCCGTGGTAACTTGCATGTGAGGTTTTCTTTTTGCTGTAGATTATTACAAAAATTCACTTTGGTATAAGGGGTTGAATATTTAAATTTTTTGCTCTATGCTGTTTTCACATTTGATGTGTCTGTATATAAATGTGATCCACATAATAAATATTTATGTTAGAATTTTTGTTCCAGGTGTGAAATATTCCAAGCCTTGTTAGTTAGCGATGATGCAGGGCACGGCTCCATGGTCGTCGAGGTCAAAGGCAGATCTTCGTATTCGGACTTCATCTTCGCAGTATGGGAGCACTCTGGGAAAACCAAATACTCGTTCGGCCCGGAGGAAAAAACGCAGGTATACTTACATAACAACATAATTTAATTACGACCAAAGGTTACGTGTAATAATTATGTTTTACTCTCGTAGCATATAATTAGAGGCAGGAAAATTTCACGACTAAGTTTTATGACAAGCAAGAATCCAAAGACGAGTATATTTAAGTCACGTTTGCTATTGTATCACACTTTATAAGGCACATCCTCGAAGATTCTGGATAAACAAAAAACACTATTCATGGGGGAAAAAAACATTCGAATCCTGAGTTTTTTTCCTGGAAAGAATAGGCCGCTCATTCGAGTAGCAGCCAATGAACTATAAGCTAATGTCGGGAGTGCAAAGGATTATTGTGTACAGCTAACGTATAGGCTGTTCACGGTAAAGTGAGCACTTTTTAAGGCCCTGTTAAAATTTTCCTTTCAGCCAATTTCAATTTTTCCACCACTTTTAAATATGAACATTGCTATGTGACTAAAAACACAGTGCATATATTCCCCTACACTCAAAATTTTACGTCTGAGGCTGCAATAAAATGTATCTATTAGTGGTTAATGCCTGTTGAGAGGGCTTTAAAAAGTGCTCACTTTACCGTGAATAACAAATACAAGAAATATCGCGAATAAATAGGACGAGCTAGACTGCAAAAATGTGTACACTTCATTTCATTTTCATTTCATGACAGTTTCTTAGACATCCCCTGGATGAACCTGAGTCAGTAGCTAAATTGCAAGAAAACAAGAACGGAATCGCATGGTACGTGCTCTGGGAAAAACGGTAATTTATTGGGGCGGCGGGCAATGAACAAAATAACTAAGACCTGAAGATGCATAGGATTGTGGAGTCTAGTTCGTAAATAATGAACCAATCGCACTGAAACCGTCGAGTTAAAGCACCTAAGATTACTTAACTCACCACCAAACCTCAGAACAAAGGCTGCTATCTGCGCCTTGAGATGCTAGATAGATAACGCACCGAGGACAATTCTGCAGTCTTAGATGATACATATGAGATTAAAGCAGTAACGGCATTGCAGTTATTCACTGTAAAAAATTGATATGTAAGAAATAGGGGACATTGATATTTAGCACACATGATAATAAACGGCGGAAATAAATAGTGCAATAATATATAAAAAGCAATATTTATTTTGAGATTTAAAAAAAAATCCAAGTCACTGCTTAGGCGTGAAAAAAATATAGCATTACGTATTACGTGCGATTATATATCTATCAGTATAATTGTGTTTGGTATCAAAAATATATTTTACTTGTCATATAAACCCAATTTCAATCAAGGAAACATTGAGAAAGAACACGAAATGCATTTTTATACT
This sequence comes from Dryococelus australis, assembly GCA_029891345.1. Classification (NCBI taxonomy): domain Eukaryota; kingdom Metazoa; phylum Arthropoda; class Insecta; order Phasmatodea; family Phasmatidae; genus Dryococelus; species Dryococelus australis. The sequence continues at coordinate 304,381,662 of CM056993.1, read as the reverse complement.
AAAATATAGGTTGTCGAACTAATGTTGGTTTGTAGAAATTCTGAGTGGTTCTAAAAAATCTACTGTCCCCTCGGCAAAATACTAGTTTCTTCACCCTTTGAATCGTCTCATCGAGAAGGGAAATCATCGAGCAGCTCCAGAAATATTTCCATAAAAATTAAAAGAAAATAACGGCAAATATGTACATATTGAAGACAAAAAAAAATGCTAATTTCCAACTTTATTACAGTCTATTAAATGTGTACCCAGACTGTACGTTTATATTAACAACTTCTCAGATGACGTCGTTTGTTTTTGCATCCTCACGCACCCAGCAATCTGTAGATTCGTCGTATCGGTCTGTACATTTGTAGGAGTATATGAACCATTCACGTTTAATTCATACTTTTCTGAAGCCCTGCAAAAGTTCTACTTCCTGGATATTCCTCCGCCTCATGCAAACAATGCTTAGCCAAGTCCAGAAAATCACACCAAAGGACAGTGCCACCGAATTCGTGAGCACTCAGTTGTCATGATATTTTGCGTGAGAACTATTTTCTACTGGGCGCTACCAACACACGTGTTTTTTCACTGTTTTTCCTCGTATTTATTATAAATGAAATATCATAATTTACAAATAAAATATTAGTAAAACTTCAATTTAACGAAAAATAAGATACTTTTTATGTTAACGGGTGTATAAAACGTATGTGATACACGGCGGCATATTTAAGAAATAACTAAACACGTCATACATGGGATGATTTTCCAAAGGTTTGATTACAAAAGTGTGAAGAAACCGCGAATAGACTATACCACCACAGAGTAATTATGTATAAGCTGTTCACGGTAAAATGAGCACTCTTAAAAGCCCTGCTTAAGAACTATTTGTATGCACGTTGTGTGTTGTTCCCCCTTATGTAAAATCATTATTGCCATGGGCCCCATCACTTTGTTCATTCGTAGGTCAAGTAATACTGTAAAATTATTAGAAAAGTAAGAATTTTAACAATCTGCTAATTTTTACACTTCGAAGCATTAAAACAAAACAGAAAGCAATATAAATGAGTTAAGTCATAACAAATGGTTGCCTAACACTTTTTATTCGACAGTAAGATGTGGAACTACATTTCCCTCCATCTTTCCAACTTTTCTGGGCGCATGTCACTCAGCGTAACATGTGCACAGTAAAGTTGGTAACGATAGATAGAAAGTAGTTCCATATCTTAACGTCGAATAAAAAGTTTTATGTGACAATTTGTGATAACTTAAATTATTCCTTTCAGTTTCTGTTTTTTTTTTTTTTTATATAGAAGTGTCAAAATGAGCATGTTTGTAAAATATTTACTGTTCTTATAATTTTACAATTTCACTGGACCGACGCACGAATCAAGTGATGAGGCCCCTTGCCAGTGTTAATTTTGCATAAGGCGAAAGAATACTCAACGTTCATACAAGTAGAGCTAAGCACAACTTTCAAAAAGTGCTCATTTTATCATGAACAGCATATAACTGGGATATTTCCCTTTCGGCAGGTGACGCGCATGCAACATCCCTAGCAACTTCTCTAGCACTCACAGGCAGGATCAGTTTTAAGGAATTCACTAACTTTGGAGCATTGCTGACTGAGCGGTTAGACTGCTCGCCTCACACCAAGTCGAACCGGGTTCAATCCCCGGCCGGGTCACGCCCCGGATTTTCGCCAAGTGGGAATCGTGCCGGACGATGCCGCTGATCTGCGGGTTTTCTCGGGGATCTCCAGTTTCCCCCCGCCCTTTCATTCCGGCGCTGCTCCATACCAAGCTGTTAAGAGCCGCCCAAATCTCTCCACTGACTCACTTAATTGCTGTTTTACAATGTGCAAAAATCAATACTTGTAGCCTGATTTCTAGAGTGAAATGTTACAACTCTTCCGCTCCATTTGCTGCTTATTTCTGCGACCACGTCAAGCAGAAGAGCGAGTAGCGGCAAGCGATGGCGATGACGAAGCAGCTCTGCTGTGCAGGCAACAGCGCGCCACAGTATTAACCCAGGCGGAAATATGAGACATCCGTAAAACAAATAGCCAGAGAATTCCTCGACAGGGGCTAACCCAGGCACCTCGTCCACAAACAGATTCAGCAAGCCATCTCAAATACCGCGACACAAACCAAGGTCAACATTTCTGATATACCCCTGGTGGTCCCATATCATGAAGGCCTAAGTAAACTCAGAAACATTCTCACCTCTGGATACAAGACTCTAGCCAAATGTTTGGAGTGAGTGAGCGAAGAGATTCGGGCGGCTCTTAACAGAGAGGTCTTGAGAGCCGATGAGGGTGATTGTAGTGAATATGGAGCGGCGCTGGAATGAAGGGGCGAGGGAAACGAGAGATCCCCGAGAGAATCTGCCGACCAACGGCATCGTCCGGCACGATTGCCACTTGCGAAAATCCGGTGTCCCGGCCGGGGATTGAGCACGGTTTGCCTTGGTGGGAAGCGAGCGTGCTAATCGCTCAGCCACCGCGACCGCAATGTTTGGAGTTTATACTAAATTCCATATGGATAGTTTGGTCCATGATGAAACAACGCAGATCAATTAGAAACAACAACACGTACGACCTGTACGTGTGCCATCTATTAACTTCTGACACCTGAGACGAGGAAATATATGCAATCAACGGCATGGATATTTTTGAAGGACCGATTTGGAAGTGCAGCCGTAACTTCTGTGACAGATATTTATTATTTATATAGTCAGTATACCAGGGATGTTTGTCAAAAACGTATGTAGTATAAAGGAAAGATGCATTATGTAAAATAATACATTCGACACGGGAAACAAGTCCGGAACGAGCGATAACGTAGAATACACTTATTGCCATACAAATGTGCATACCCTGTAAAAATAATTTGACGCCCATAGAAGTTAATCAGTGTATGCTTTCACATACGCTGTACGAGGGCGCTGCTGTCGCATTTCGTGTGAAGTATATAAAGAGTCCTGAGAACAGCGCGTACGATGTGGCCCGCCAAGTGTTTTAAATGAGCGACAGGCATGTCGAAAATACGTACCAGGCATCGCTGATGGAGTTCGAGAGAGACCAGTTAGTAAGAACGCGAGACGCAAGGTGGACGCCAGAGTCTGATTGTGTCGGGAGCAATGGACGGGTGAAGGTACGCGTACACGGCGTAGAAGGGAGCGCCATTTTGTTGAAGTCAGACACGAGGACAGCAAGCCGTCCACCATCGACGGACACATGACAGTTTCACTCGAGCACCGCGTCTGTAACAGAAGCACTTCCACGCGCCTCCCGCGGACAAATCTGCGATAGTGACGACTTTGCCTGCCCTGCCACTCACTAACACCTCAGCATTGTCGCCTTCGTTTACAGCGGTGTCAACAGAGAGAGACGTGGAATGAAACGGGCTGCCAACTGACTGTCTTCAGCGACGAATCACGCTTTCTTTTGAGAACGATGCCCTCCGTGCCAGAGTTCCGTGGGACCAAAGGTGCACTGAGAAAAAGGTTTTGTTGAATAAAGAATTTGTTTGGTGCAACCAAATTATCTGTTTGTATAGGGGCAATGAAATATTTTGTTGCTGAAACCAAATTATTTTGTTATTCTCATTTGGTTGCCCCAAACTGTAAGATTCGGTTGGCGCAACTTAAGATTTGTTTGGCTACACGTACATTAAACAGTTTGGGCCGATATGAAAATAATTTACAATTTCGACCGAGTTTCGAACCTAGATCACCTGCGTCCGAGTGCTATGCCTTAGTAATCTTAACTAACGTGGCAACCGTAGACGCCTGAAAGCTTTTAAATATATATACTGCAAATATTGGGCAATGTGTGCAAACAATATTTCAAGTTTTACAGCTTTACTTGTTAGTTTCTTGTTGCATTGCTTTATTAATAAATTTATACGATCGCTAAGCATCAATAGATGCACTAACAAAACACGGTTACTATCCTAGTTGTCACAAAAAATACAAATAAACTCTCGAACTGTATTTTCGAACGAAGGCAGTCAAATGAGTGGCCAAACAAATATACACAGTTGATTCAACAAAATATTTAATTGACAGTCAAATTTTTTTTGGCCCAACACAGAGATTTTGTTTATTCAAACATATATTTTGCTACACGAACAAAAGTAGAGGAAGGTTGCTATCAATGGACCGGCGCCATGAATGGACCGCTGTAATATTTCTCTCATCTGACACTGCTAATGTACTCTAGCGGTGGTAAAGCGTACCTCTACTTCGCGAGATGACGCCATGTTAGTTTGAAAAAGTTCGTGCAACGGATGATGGAGCAGCACGTCCAGGTGAGATTTTCATAGCGTTAATATAATTTTTAGAGAAAATACTTTACTGAATAATTAGTACTAATGTTATAACACCTTATTAGTTGTTGTTACTAAATGAAAGGGTGTTCCTCTGGCAATTTCTTGAACATGGCATTTAGTCCTTGTGCGCGATAGTGAAGAGGTTAAATGCAAACAGAATATGTTGCCATCATTGGACCAGAACCGATTTACATCAATGGACCGGTCCAATTATTGCAACCATTTCCTAGGTATCACTGTTGTACAATTTTACCCGGCAGGAATGGAAGAGAGCCGCTATCTGTAATTGTAGCTGAGTCAATGGGTGAATAAGAAAGCTGTGCTGTCTCGTACATTTTTCGTGTCTGCTGCTTATAGACAATGAGGACCAATCTAATTTTTAATACTGCATGACCTCAGGCCTACATATGCAAAACTAGCGCGGTCGTAGTTTTTTACATACAAGGGGTGTACAACCTTCACTGCGATCAAAATATTAACAAAACATATTACCAATAAACTTTCTTCCATTCTTAGGCCATATTTTTTGGTATGCATGCAGTGTAGGCCTATGCTGTATACTAATTTGTGTAGTGTTAATGCATTATTTGGATAAACATTTAACCAATTTGGACTACTGTTTCAGGATGCCTAAAGGCGTGAGGTAGTATGGCACGTGGTCAGAAAAATCAATGAGCCGAGCTTTATCTGCAGTAAGAAATGGTGATATGGGTTTGAAAGCGGCAACTAGGCAATATGGAGTTCCCAAAGCCACATTGAAACGTCACAAAGATTGTAAGAACTTTTATGCTATTGAAGATAAGAAAGTAATTGGTAGAGTATGTGACATACTACCGCACATTGAAGATGAAATTGTGCAGCATGTTTTACAATTAGAGGAGTGTTTGTTTGGTGTTACTGCCACTGATCTCAGAATGTTAGCTTATGCTGTCGCGGAGAGAAATGGTATACCACACAGATTCAACAGAACTAAAAAAAATCGCTGGTAAAAAGTGGTATTACCAGTTCATGAGCAGACACAAAGAGCTTTCCCTTAGGCAGCCAGAGGCTGAAAGTAGTTGATGAACATCATTTAGATGTCTTCAACATGGACGAGAGTGGAATAACAGCAGTGCAAAAAAACACGAAAAGTCATTGCACACAAGGGCAAACATCAGGTTGGTTCGATTTCTAGTGAAGAAAGAGGCATCACAAATACTGCAGTTTGTTGTGCCAGTGCTGCTGGGCAGTTAGTTCCGCCGATGCTAATTTTTAAACGTGCTCGCTGTAAAGACGAATTGAGAGACGATGTGCCACCGGGCAGTATTTTTGCATTTAATCCCGACAGCAGGTACATTACTAAAGATATATTGGTACAGTGGTTGCAACATTTCATTTCAATTGTTCGGCCTACTCAGACAATTAAAGTGCTTGCTCATTTTGCTGCATGGACATTCCACCCAAACAAAGAATCTTGAAGCTTTACATCTAGCTCGAGAAAATGGAATAGTTATGCTCGCACTTCCAGGACACACCACCCACAGATTACAGCCTATGGATGTATCTTTCTTTAAACCACTCAGTTCATATTGAAATCTAAAAATGGTTAAGATGTAATCCAGGTCGATGTGTTACTCAGTTCCAAATCGCAGATATTTTTGAAAGAGCATGTGGACGAACAGCTACTGTTGGGACAGCGGTAAGTGGATTTGCACATTCAGGTGTATGGACAGTCGATTCTGATGTTTTAAAGATCATCATTTTTCAGCTTACAACACAGTTCAGCCTGGACCATCATGTGCGAAGGATTTACTAGCCACAGCAAATCTCATGAGAAACGAAACAGCCAACTCTGGAACAGGAAATAGTATTCCTAGTACCAGCGCTGAAGAAAACTGGAATTTGCTTCCAGTTTCAGTACAGTCAATTTCCAGACTTCCAAGAGCAATCATTGCTGTAGCTGATCGAGGAAAGAAAGGCAGTCAAAGAGTTCAAATACTCACAGATTCCCCTTATAAAAAGAGCTTGGAAGAAGCTGAAAAAAAAGTCCACATCTAAGCCAAGGTGTGGGTCCAAGGCTAACCGAAAATAAAATAGTAATCAACCAGTAGGCGTACCAGAAACTATTGCTCTGAAACCAACAAAAATATTAAACTTTGCTGGTTCGAGAACGCCTCCAAATGTTGAAAAGGACTGGTACTGTGAGTTGTGCCAAGAAGTCTCTGTGGAAGAAGTGATCCAGTGCCTGACACATAAAATTTGGGCCCATTCAAACTGTGCAGGTGTAAGTCAAGGGGAAAAACGGTTTTTCTGTGAAAACTGCCTTCATTAGGCCTAATGTTGAGACTTTTAATGTTTGAAGTAAGCTATCATTTCATAGCTGTTGTCTATGGACAAGACAACGCCTTAAAACTAAAGACAATTTGGCAAGATATTTTCTGTGGTAACAGTGATTCATCATCATGCCATTTACACCCCGAAAATGTGATAGTATTATATAGTTTGTGTTAATTTAACAAATGTTTAAATAACAATTGTATTTTTTAAACATATTGAAGTGGTCCATTCGTAGCAACTTAGTGGTCCATTCATGGCGATGGGTGTCTATAGTTGGACCATTTCAGTAAAAATTTCGTTGAATTTTTATTAATGCTTTTTGATATTTGTTATAATGTAACCAGTAGTTTTTGTTTCTACATTGATGCAGCTGTTCGCCACATTTGTCCTAAAATGTTAATGTTAACTGTTTCATAGTTATGGTAGTTTTTATGAAATTAGTCCATCGATAGCAACCTTGCCCTAATTTTGTTGCTTTTCAAATGTTGTTTGCTCAACAATATATTTTCTTAGGGCAACTAAATATATATTTGGCCCCATACAACAAATATTTTGTTCGATTTTCTCTAAGTGTGAGCACTGTAATCTCTGTCTCATTTTCAAACGGCACACATTCCTACTTCTGGAGACATCGTGTACGTTCGTTGCTCGTGGCTAACATGGTACTATTACGAGGACAATCAAACTTTTCCAGGCCCAAGAACTTTAATTTATGGTTTAAGGTGAGGCAAAAAAAGAAATATTTAATCTGTGTAATACTGACGTCGACACAGTACTTGTTTTGCTACCGCAACCAATGAGCTGCGGACTTTACGATTGGCTATAGTAATCTGAACACGTCAAAACACTGAACAGCAGCACGGTTTACTAACCAAAGACCAATGCAAATACCCACAGGGAAGATCACTGATATTAAGCCTCGCAGAGTACAGTATCAGTTACAAATAACCTTCATGTCCGTTATATAAAGGCTCATCACGATAACGTGAGCACTTTAGAAATGAACCTTAGAAAAAAGTCACTGTTCCTACATGCATATATTTTAACGGACGCACTGAGTGGCATTAGCCTAGTAAAGTTGGTAACGATGGATTGAAAGTAGTTCCAAATCTTAACGTCGAACAAAAAATCCAGGCAACCATTTGTGATAAAATAAAATTATACCCTTCGCTTTCGGTTTTTTAGTGCATCGAAGTGTACAAGTGAGCTGATTTGTAATATATTAATTTTTCTATTAAGTTCACAAATTCACTTGACCGACGCATGGATGAAGTGATGAGGCCCATAGCAATGTTAATTTTACATAAGGCGGAGGAACACACGTGTATGCAAGTAGATCTTAAGCAGGGCTTTCAAAAGTGATCATTTTTCCGTTAACAGCCTATACACAATTGTGTGCACTGGGTCAGAATGAGTTAAATACACAGAGGAATACTTGAGACATCCTCCAGTACTGTGTGCTGCCTGTACTCGCTGAGCGCCTAGGAGCCAGTTTCCAGTTGTATAACGCTCTCCACGACACATCTGTCGTTTTCCAGGAGCATTTTATGTTGTCACATTTTCACAACTCTGTGGCCTGCCAGTTCACCTGATTTGTAGTGCATTGAACTTTTTGGGCACAGATAGGGCACCATTCCCCTACACACAAATATTTTTTTTAACATAATTTGCAACAAATAAGCAACATGAAGGTAACAAACTGTTTTTTATGTTATTCCATACCTGATAGTATCGATGCATGGATCAAGACCCTGAAGGTCCGACGATGTACTAACGGTTCCTTTCTTACGTGCTCTAGATTGGCAGAATGTTGTCCAAGGTACGTAGGTAGTTGGGCTTAACGTCTCGTCGACAGCGAGGTCATTATAGATGGGGCAAGTTGCACAGGGAAGAGGGATTGGGGAAGGAATGGGAAGGAATCGGCCATGGCATCGGTTAGGAACTCATACCATCATTCGCCTGGAATGATTTCTCTCACCTCGCTCGGTGAGAAGGTACAAGCTGTAACAAAGGCGTACAAAACAGAGCCAAATGAGTTACTCCCAGTGATTGTGGGTGTGTTGCAGGCGAACAGCGAACCACGGCGGGGAGAACACGTGTTGCGAGACTCTCAAATGAAGGCAAGGAGGAGATAACGGAGAACGTCCTATATTAATGACAGAGAAGATGGGATGAGACAGAAAAAGGAAGAGTGGCACATATGTTGCTGCCCAACATCAGAGCAAGATTGAAAAATATGCGCATTGGTGTGAAATTCTACAGTATGCAACTATTAACGGGTCATGACAACTTCAAAGCGAAGTTACACAGTTTACAGCTTGTGCGATCTCCGTTATGCGACGTCTGTGGAGTAGATGACACAGCCCAGCACGTGATCATAGAATGTCTGAAGACCGAAGACATTAGACAATGACTGCGTGAAATTACAGAGATAAAGGGCATTCACTTAAGACCAGAAGATTTCATGATTGACAAAGTTCCCCATATCTGGGAGGAGTTCGCCACTAAGATTGGTAGAAGACTGGAGCACTTCGACAAGTGGCAAGGAGAGCAAATTTCCGATGACCCATGATGGGTTACTCGGGTAAAAGCTTCAATGATATGAAATCGGAGTATCTCAGATTGGCAAGGAGGACAATTTTTACTGAGAAACCCGGTAGAATGCCGTGTAATGGCACACAAGTGCAGTGAATGGCCCGAAAAGAGAAGAGGAGAAATTTCCGAGCACTGTCCTACTCATCAGAGTACAGTTACAGTGCGGGAGGATAGAGGGAATGCCAGTCTTCAGGCCGTAAAACCTGGCCTGATGCAATTATACTACAATAGCGTCTTTATTTCGTTCGTACCACAGAAAAAAAAGTTGAATCCAGCGGTTTACTTTTTGAAGCAGTTTTCGTGGCAATTAATGGTTTAAACAACCATCGAGCATAAAATAACTTTGGCATAGCGCATAACCTGACCAAAAATCAATCGGGTTAAATGCTAACTGCTTTTTTTTGTTAGCTCACAGAAAATTAACGGTATACTCACGTTAGTCACTGTTCTCATAATGTTAGAAAAGTACATGTACAAAAACTTTCTTTGTGTTAAAGAGCATCAACACTCAACTGAATGCATTTCTCTTCTTTCCGCGCTTCGTTAAGTGTGGTCTCATGAAATCGTCAATCTTATGTCCAACCTTTTTTATGTCTTTGATTGTGAAGAAAAACTGCACTACAGTACACTAGAAAGTCTGCCTCTGTGAGTATATAATTATGCATATTTATGAAAAATCGTCACACATGCATGTGTATTTGTATTATACATAAATACGAATTTTGTGTTCAGTTTACGAGGTTCTACCGTAGAAAAATAATTATTTCAGTTATAATTCTGCTATTGTAGCCACGAAACTTTTTGAAGCAACTCACAACGCGTGAAAATTTTATATATCGGACACACCTATTGCCAAGCATCTTTATCACTGCTGTATCTAAAGCTCTTGGAGTGGCACGCCCGGATCTACTTTCTCTACGAGCGCATCTGGAACATTTATACGGCGTCTGCGACGAAGAGACAGTTGTTTATCAGTTCACAGAAATTTTTACGGAAATGCACAGTTAATATAAGGAAACGCAATCCGTAATGCCGAAAGAAACGGGCAGAACTCCGTAAGTATAATATACGGCACGTCTCCGTTTTTCTAAGTGTCTCAAGCAGGGTTGCCAGATTGTTTTTGATGATGTCGCCTAAATAGCCAATATTTTGTCTCCCAATGGCGCCCAGTTTTTATACACTTTATACTAATTGAATTATTATAATAGAATTTAAATTTTGCATGAAAAATTTTGTATGTATTAAATACTAATTGCTTTAAAAATTTAAAAGATTTCACACAATTTAACATATATAAATTTTAAAACCACAAATGATCGAGAGATATTCTATTCATCTATACATTAACAGCAGCGAGCAGTAGCGAGTAACAAGTGTCCGCCACGAGTCCCTCTTCAAATGCATCCACAGTGATCACCGTTACCAAAAAAAAATCTTACTTATGAGAATCAGTTATTTGCTTACAATCATAAAGTATATCACTATTACTTAAATTCTTCCAAATAGACCAAAAATCGCCCAAACTGCGATTATCACATTTTCGGATATTTTGGTCGCAAATTTGGCCGTGAAATAGCCCAAACGGTGACAAATCGCCTAATCTGGCAACCCTGACCTCAAGTTCAGGGAATGAACATTGCAGTAGCTGCATGAAGCTTTCTTCGCAACCGTAATCAGAAAATGATCATTTCTGCGGCAGTTAGGACAAACGTGTTACTGAAGCCTATCCCTTTAAACTTCAAAGAGTAAGAGTACTATATCTATAACGTATGTTGGCTTATGAAGGTTATAGGTGAGAAGTAAAAGTCACAAAGTCATGTTCAAATCTCTTTTCAGAATAAAGCATTATGAATTTTTTTAATTATTTTTTTTTTTTACAAAGTAAAACATCTGCATGACGAGAATCGAAGCTTTTTTTTTTCTTCCATAATATATTTTTTTTTCAAACCGGATGTACAAAAACTAACTAGCATAGTTTACGGAGATGTTCCATGAATTCGCGAAAAAGTTTGTGTGAATTATTAAGAAATCAAAATGTCCTTGATTTTACAGAGGGGCATGGAGAAAGTTTTACCAGCATTTTCCCATAAAATGACGTAATTTTTTCCACAGTGCAGTAATACGCCCATAGTAAGTGAGTCGTGCATTGTCAGGCGCATGCTTTTCCTAAAGCATGACGGTATAGTCAGTTTACGGTAAAGTGAGCACATCTGAAGCTGTTTCATCAGCCATAATAATCAATAAATACATTTTATCGTAGCCTCGGACTTTTGGTTTTGGGTATGGTGAATGTATACACTATGTGTTTCTGTCTCACATGGAAGGGTTTACATTAACAAGTGGTGGAAGGATATAAATTAGTTCAAATAAAAATGTAACTAGGGCTTAAAAACGCTCACTATACTGTGAACGGCCTATACCTTGTGCTTAAGATTGTACAAGGTTATTTGAGCATTTTAAAAATCAACATTAGAAAAATGTTACTGCCCCTACCTGCATATATTTTAACGGGTACACTGAACTACATGCGCCCAGTAAAGTTGGTAACGACGGAGGGAAATTAGTTCCATGTCATAATGCCGAATTAAAAGTGTTAGGAAATTATTAGTAAGTACTGAAGTTATTTATTTTCCTTCTGCATTTTTTAGTGCACGTTGAGTGTAAGATTTAGACGATGCCACTGGTCGGCGGGTTTTCTCGGGGATCTCCGTTCCCTCGCCCTTGTATTCCGGCTCTGCTCCATTCTCACCGCATTTCTCCACCATCGGCTCTCAAGACCTCGTCAATAGCCGCCCAAATCACTAAACTCAACTCTAATGTATCAAAATACATATTTCGCGAAGGTATTTTATTTCTGAAGTTTCATATATATATTAAAGATATTTGGTAAACATTTGTGAATACTGAAATGATTTATTTTACGTTCTGTTTTTTAATGCTTATAAGTGTAAGAATAAGCAAATTTTTTAAGTATTTAGTTTTCTAATACTAATTTCAGTTTCCTTTGACCAACACAAGAATAAATTTATCAGGCCCATGGCAATGTTAATTTTACGTAGGATGAAAGAATAAACAATGTCCATACAAGTAGATCTTTAGCAGGGCTTACAAAAGTGCTCAGTTGAATGTGAACAGCAAATAAGGCAATAGTAACTAACAGTTGACGACAAGCTATAATGCTACGTAAATTCAAAAAACTTTTTCTTTCTCAAATAGGTTTTAAAAATGAATTAAAATGAGCCATAATTATTGGGTACAAAACTTTTGCTATATTCATAAATTCAGTATGGAAAGAATCTACTTATGTTATAATCCTAGCGTACCACTGATTACTAGACAGTTTCAAATGTTCTCCTTTCGCACACATCAATACACAGTTTCCAGTCACAGTTTTATTCAGCAAATTGGATACTGAAAACTTTAAACAAAATAATTACAATGCAGCCAGGTTCTCGTTAAAGTGAACTTCTTGTTACAGCGTGAGTTTCTAAACGATATTGCTTTGCGTTTCGTTATAATAGCAAATACTCTACTGTATTTGATTATAGTTAGCTAACATTGTTTACAATACTTCTGTATTTGTGAGAAACCGGTATCACGGAAAATGTTTTGAAAATAAATTGTAATGTATAGTGCTAACCGAAAACGAAAATATCATACTTAAAAGAAAAAGAAAACATTTTCCTGCCAAACTAAGTTTTTGCCAAATCACTGAGGATATTTTTGTTAGTAATGAGTCACAACATAACGTGTTAACTTAACAAAAATTAAACCCTTTTGGTTTTGCACTGTGATGCCCGAGCGGTCTAGGGCTGAGCACAAACACCCAATAAGAAATTATCTAAGTCAATTTAACACATTTAATTAACTTAAGCACTGAAACAGTTACACTCTTCCGCCGACATGGAAATTGTTAATATAAAATAGAAACGTTAATAGAAGCAACTTCATTCTATAGCCACGGTGATGAAGGAGAGTGGAGTCTCAGCGCAGTTCAGGCGAGTCGTCCCAGGCGGTGGTGTGCAGTCTCTAGCGTCCTCTGCTGAAGTCTTGCGTCCTCAGGCCGTGCATGGCATAATAAAGCAACATGAGTGTAGTGGGGAGAAGTCTCCCTCCACCAAGAAGTCGCGCATGAGCAGTCTCTCACCAATGATAAGTCAGGGCGAGAAGAGTCGCCCACCAATGAGAGAGTAAGGTTAGGGCGTTAGCCAATGAACTGGAACTTTGCACACGGCCCCAAAGTGGGGTATCGAAATCATGTGACAGGAAAATAGCGCGTGATACAGCGCGTGATTCCAGGAGTCATGGAACAAAAATATCGTGAAGTAAAAAGGACGTATTTCCCGTCAAAAGTGGTTAGCAATCGCAGTCACGCGGTGCTGAAATCACAGCACGCATTATTAGAGCGGATACAGCTTCCTGTTGCAGGCACCGCAGAACCTGATAAGTTACGAAAATACTTCATTAAAATGTTCTCTCTCTGAACTGGGAAGCTGGCGGAGTGCCCGCGGCACTACAGCATTTTTTAATTACTGACATCTAAGGCGGGGAAATGTATGCAATTAAAGGTACGGATATTTTACAAGTTTCCATTCTTAAGTGCTTAACTGACTGTGAATTAGTTGTAACTCCAGCGAAAGAACTCAAGGTTGCGGGTCATGCTAACGTCAGCAATATTAGCAAGGTACTCTATAAAGTAATTACAAAATACGTTAATATTTTGGTTCTCAAAATTTCAACCGTGTTGTTTTTTTTCTTTCTAAACTTTTGTTAGTTCCGTTTTGTCAATTCTTCTTTTACGTGACATTCAAAGTCGACAGACGGTACAAGTCATCATTTTATAACATCTGGGTCTAGAGTTATTGAAACAACACTCTGTAGGCCTAATCACCGCGCAAGACTGAAGCCGCGCGAAGGTGGTTTTTTAAACCTGTAAGTGTTGAGATATCCAGTTTCAAGACAAGAGATGAACTAATTTCACATATTCTAGGTTTCGACATAACATTTAAAACTTCCAACGTAATTCACAGCTGGTAGGCAACTCGTAGACAATGCCTATGTAGATGCAGTCAAATCGTAGATTTTATATGCGGGTAATAATGCCAGGGGCTATTTCGGGATGATTACACCCTAAGAGAGCCAACTCTAAAATTAAATGTTCTGAACAGGGCTGGCATTCATAATAAAGGTGCTTAAACCAAATTCAAAATTGATACACACATTTATCGGTTACTTGAGGTTCTTAACTCGGAAAATTTCATCGAGAGGTAGCACTTTAACGACCACTTCTACACGTTGAGATTAATTTTCTGCTTAGTTCAGTGCTTCTCTAACCGACGTGCTGCCAGCTGTGCATGCGATATTTCTGGTTATATGGAATCACACACGGTGTACATATTTTATTGACATCCTGATAAATGCTGAAGTCGTGACACAAAGCATTTAAAAGATTTCATTAGAAAAGTGTAATTTCCAAAACAGTTTGTCGGTTGGTGAAGTTAATTCTCTCAAAGTCGCGGATTCAACATATTATAAATATAAAATCATTTTTATCTCACGCTGTATTTGGATGAAAAGATAGACTAGTATACATAAGCAAAAACAACTACTAAATATTCGTCACAAGACAAGCTATTAAAGGCTGTTCACGATAAAGTGAGCACTTTCGAAATGAACCTTTAGAATAAAAGTCACTGATCCTGCATGCATTATATTTTACTGCACTGAGGGACATTCGCACAGTAAAGTTGGTAACAATGGATGGAAAGTAGTTACATATCTTAACGTCAATTAATAAGTGTTAGGTAACCATTTGTGATAACTTAAAATTATTTCTTTCGCTTTCAACTTTTTTAATGCATCGAAGTGCAAAAATGAGCAGATATGTACAGTATGTACTTTCTTAATAATTTCAGAATTTAATTTTATCAACGCATGAATAAAGTAACGAGGTCCATGGCAATGTAAGTTTCACATAAAACGGAAGAGTACACAACGTTCATGCAAGTATATCTTAAGCAGGGCTTTCAAAAGTGCTCATTTTACTATGAACAGGCTATACATGTATTCACGCATATTTTATTACTCACGAAAAACCATAAACCAACAACTATATAAAAAATTACAAAATATCTTTTTTTAAATACGTTTTAGACTTATCAGATAGCATTTAGAACCCAAGTGGCACTTAAAAAAAACCTTCCCTACTTTACCTGATTTGATATGACGTAGATGTTCTCCAGCTGCAGATGGATTAATCGCATAATCATCTCGGTTCTCAAATACCACTTCAGGAATCCCACGTTGCCTTGGATCCTGGCCAAGTATGCATAGCTGGAACAGAAAGCAAACCAGAAAACTGATCAAATCCGAGGTCGCCCACTCCCTTTCAAACTCGTGGCCAGAATAGAATGGACGTCACAAAACAGGCATTTATATAAGTTTATCACTGGTATTCACAAGTCGGAAGTTTGAGGTGTCTCAAACAATCCGTTACTAAGGAAGCCTGTTATAGGCTGTTCATGGTAAAGTGAGCACTTTTGAAATTCCTGCTTAAGAGTGGAATGGACCCCGCATTTTTCTGTGAAATAGTTGTTTGCGCGAATACGCGTATCTCGGTAAATAAATGTTCTGCAAATACGACTTTTTGTCAGATAAGACAAAAACCAATTATCTAAGCCCCAATTTTTTTTTCTTGTCATATTAAGTGTTTTCCTGGTGAAAACAAATCGTGAAAATGGTCAAATATCGCATTTTTAAAGCTTGGCTATGCAGTTTCCATAAGCGGCAAGAGAAGAGTTCAAAGATACGGGCGTAGTTTAATCTGCCGTCTTTCATTGCGTGTAATAAAACCCCACTGTTACAGATATAATTTGCACAGTACAGCGTTACGACGGAATCACTGCAAGCCTTGCGCGTAGGAGCGATGAGTCACTAGACGTGCGTGTTAGTGTCGCCCTTATAGCCCCTCGCTTCTTGATCTGGAACGCGCGGGTCCCTGGAAAAGGGAGGGGGGGGGGGGCTCCATCCCACTCTTGTCTACTTGTCTGCACATTGTGTGTATTCTTCTCCCATATGTATAATTTACATTGCCATAGGCCTGGCCACTTTATTTGTTAATTTGTTAATTTTGACACTTTATGCATTAAGGCAGAAATCAATATAAACCACTTCACTGTTCACAAATGTTTGCCTAACATTTTAAATTCATTTTGAAGACGTGGGACTAATTTCCATTTATGACATTTTTCAAAAGTTGATTTCAAAAGTGCTCAACTAACCGTAAACAGCATATGATAATAATTATGCCGCCAATTCAAAATATGCCAATTTACATTCACATATTTCCGATAAACGAGTATGTTCTGCCAGCCACGTCTGAGTCTGATAATTCAACCATCGCTGCTAAGTTAAATTCTATCTACGAAACTGTGTTCAACAGAACGTTTAGTAATAATTTCTTAAAATTAAACAAGTTTTGATTACTCGACGGCATTAGAATAAATATTATAATAAGGCATTCTAACTAGTTATGTACGATAGGAAAATACCTTGTTTATAAGTCAGATACGGTCTCGCATACCTCGCGAAATGTGGACCCACTAATGTTATCCAATCTTAAAAGATCCCTACAATTATCCAAAAACTTCGTACCATAATAATAGACAGCATTATACACGAAGTTACAGATTTTTGTTTGTTTCTTAGTTCCGTAATTTAATTGTAAAATAATCTAAGAATTTAACCCGTATATGTAACATTTCCGTACGTAAAAACCAACTCATATTCATTAAAAATAACAACAAATGTTAAATTCAAAATAAAGTGCTTACTAAATTTCGCAGTAACATTTTTAAAGAACTAAAATATACCTGAAAAGCCTTTATTAAAAAAAGATAGTATAGCTTCGATCGACTTGTCAACATATCTACGGACGGCTCTCCTGCATCCAGACAGGGTTTGCTTACATGCTCATGTAACGAATACCAAAGACGTACTGGGCCGGTGCTACTAAAGGCTGTTCACGATAAAGTAAGCACTTTCAAAATCAACCTTACAAAAAATTCACTGCTCCTACGTGCATGTATTTTAACGGGCGCACTGAGTGGCATGCGCACAGTAAAGTTGGTAACGATGAAGGGGAAAATAGTTCCATATCTTAACTTCGAATAAAAAGTGTTAGGTAACCATTGGTGATTGCTTAAATTATTTCTATGGCTTTCTGTTTTTTTTTTTTTTTTTTTTTTTTTTTAATGCGTCGAAGTGTAAAAATGAGCAGATTTGTAAAGTATTTACTTTGTTAATAATTTCACATTTTCATTTTACAAACGTATGAATAAAGTGATGAGGCCCATGGCAATGTTAATTTTACATAAGGCGGAGGAATACACAACGTGTATACAATTAGAGATTATGCAGGGCTTTCAAAAGTGCTCACTTTATCGTGAACACTCTTTATCAAGGAATAAATCTTGATAAATATGCATCTCACAACCAGCATGAGTTAGAGGTAAAAATGTTTTAACGATAAGAATTTCTAAACCAGCGACTTCGATATTATACTGCAGCCGTTTGCTCGCACCTGCATGCGGTCCATGACACACGAGTTAAGGAATAGCGCACAGAATAAACGGAAGGGCACAGTGATGGCGCCAAACCGAATAGTATAGGCTGTTCACGATTGACTGAGAACTTTTCAAATGAATCTTTGAAAAAAGTGTCCGTACCTGCATGTCTTAAACGTTGGATTAAAAGTTTCAGGGTAACATTCGTGAATGTTGAAATGATTCATTTTTCTTTCTGTTTTTATAACATTTAGCTAATTCGTACAATATGCCTATACTTGAAGACTGTCACTTGGCGGACAGACGAATAAAGGGATAAGGCCCATGGCAATGTTAATTGTACATACATATGGTGGAAGAATATGCAATGTACATTATATCTTAAGCAGGGCCGTAGAAGGTACTCAGTTTACCGTGAACAGCTTGTAGTAATTTTATCGCTGGTGCGTGAACAGTGGTTGGCAGTTTTCCTTGCACAAGGAAACAGCAGTACCTGACCGCGTGCTCAATGTTGTAACAGCAGTATCTGACCGCGTGCTCAGCGTTGTAACAGCAGTACCTGACTGCGTGCTCAGTGTTGTAACAGCAGTACCTGGCCGCGTGCTCAATGTTGTATCAACAGTACCTGGCCGCGTGCTCAGTGTTGTGAGACGTGGTTGTTGTAAAGTGAAGCAACTCGAAGCGACTAGCACGACGAGAAAAGTGTGTAATTGAACTACGTAAAGTACAGATGATTAAGTGAACATACACGTAATTTGTTTCGTCAGGAACGATACGATTGGTGTGCTGAGTGTTTGTGTAGGATAAATAGTACGTTCATTTGGGATAAAATTGATTTATTGTGTATATGATGACACAAGTTTTAGGGGTAAAACAAAAATTGGGTTTGGCTGTGTTGGAGACACGGCCGTTTGTTTTTGCGTGAATAAATCTACGTTGACGCGCTCGGACGCCTAGGTGGTTTTTTTTTTTTTCTGGTGCCGCTTCACTCGATCATATGGGGTTGTATCACTGGATTGCTTTTGAGATGATGTTTCCAACCGTATACGATTTATGTATTTCGACTTAGCTTTTTGACGAGTATAGGCCGAAATTGTGTTACGATTTCTTAATTTTTTACATTAAACTCATATAATTTTACCATAACCACGCCACACAATTTTATACACGCAATCGATTGATTTTGACGAAAGCTGTCGATTGAAACTTAAACGAGCGTCATAGCTTCTCCTAGTTAAAAGTTATACTACGCGGAAGTATACTACGGGACGAAACGAACTCAAAATTGCCCCCCCCCCCCCCCCACACACACACACACACACACACACACACACACGCCGCGCTTGATGCTCGCAGTCCTCGCTCAACGTAACATATTATTTGATCCTTTGGCAATCGAGTGGTGTAATTGAATTTTGAATGCAGAAGATAGATTCGGAGCTGCAATGCCAAACTGTATCCCCCAATTTTAACATCGGATTTTCTGGATTGCCTCCCACTATGGTTGCAAATTTAAAGACGTATTCACTTCAAAAATTGAGACATTATGGAAATAACAAGGTAATACAAGGCAGGTTTCCAGCATTTTAATGATGTAATGGGGTTACGCTGCCTCGCGCCGATCATGGGTATTTAAGTTTTCGAAGAAGTTGCCCGTTGACGGCAGCCGAGGAGACTCCGCGACGCGGTTTCTTGGTAGTTGGTTTTTTTTTCTAACTTACCCTAATTGTAAGTGTTAGTTGTACGTCCGAGGTAGGGACGTGTACTACTGCGTCTCAGGGCCGAGCCCCTTACGTCTACAGGAGAGTGAATCCATGTAAGGAGGCATGCATCGTGGCAGAGAGGGATTGGGTAGCCATGGCCACCGTTTTGGACCATGACCACCTCCCTTAGTGTACCTATAGTTATAACTATAACTAAGAAGAGGCTGTGAAAAAACCGGCACAGGCACAGTAAAAACCTGGTCGACGGAAAAGAATCCAAAATTGTTACATGCGTTATTGGAAAATGCTACAGGAAACAGATGGGCATGGACCAGGTTCTTTATCAGTAGGAAGAGAAATTCTAGAAGAGAGGGGGTGCGGGATCTTATTTTCCTTGGATCCGTCTGGCGCTGGACTAACCAGAGTGGATTCTTGGTAGTTCGATGAAGGTCGGAACTATAAGTACTGTGCGCGCGACGTTTCTTTCCACCTAGCGGAGGGCTGGGGCGACTAAGAAGGGGGGGGGGGGGGGGGTTGTCTTGTGACGTCAGCACCGCCTTGGAATTGGATTGGACGATGATCTGCTTCCGTTTCGAGAATGTTCTCTACAGCTTTGGGGTGGATGGCGGTTGCGAAACTTCACTATAAATACCCTGGCATACCAAGCGATGGCGAACACTCGGGGGGGGGGGGGGTGTCATACCAAGGGTTTGGTCTCGCTCGAGACGTGTCAATTTTGGAATATAGTAAATTGTGAATTGGGGAAAATTGGTTAAGTAATTATATATATATAATTACTTAACCAATTTTCCCCAATTCACAATTTATATATATATATATATATATATAACTATATAATTTTGTAACTGCACGATGTTATTGTAACCCTTAATTTTTAATGATTTTAAACTTTTAAAAGAATTATAATTTGTGGATATTTTAATGTACTTTTCTACAGCTATTTGATTTTGAAAATTGTTTGTATTTTTCTTGGAGCGGAGGAAAACAAAAAAGAGGAGAAGTGCCCGCTAATTGAAAGTAAATAAAAGGAAATTATTATTTTTTCTACAGTTACCCTCTTAGACTGAATATCATAAGACGGGTTTTCTCGGGGATTTCCCATTTCCCGCTCTTTCGTTCCGGCCCTACTCCATAGTCCGCTCTATTTTCGCTCTTGTTTACTTTTTATAGCCCATTCACAGACGGTTAGACGGCTACTTCCAGCTTTCTGAATCAATGCTAAAGTTCTACTTTCAGGCCATTCCTCAGCTTCATGCTAACAAAGCTTAAACAAGTCTAGAAAATTACACCAAAGGACAATGCACCGTATTTGTGAGCACTCGCTTTAATTATATTTCGCATGACTATATTTATATTTATAATTATATTATATTATATTTATATTATATTATATTTATATTTATAATTATATTTCGCATGACATTATATTTCGCATTACTAGGCATTACCAACACTCCTATTTTCTTCCTGATTTTATTCATTTTAATAATAAATTAAATATTGAATTTATCGATAAAATATAACTAAAATTCGATTTAACCTTAAAAAAAGGTACCTTCATGTTAACGAAAGTATTAAACGCTTCGAGTATTTAGGAAACAACACACACATAGTACATGGAGAGATTTTTCAAAGGTTTGATTCAAAACATTTGAAGATACCGTGAATAGATTACCCTGTTATTGTAAAGGCGTTATTTTAATCTATATACAGCGAGTATATGAACAACGCTGACGAACTCTGGCAGGTTATTCCTTGCGAAAATATAAGACGAAGACTCGTGCAGCACTTGTCTCTTATGTGATCATTAAGGGCACTGCCTACCGGCTGGCTAGTAAATCCCATGTTAAGGAAATTTCACCTCGGTGCGTTAATTTCAAAGGTAAGCGTTTTGAACAAAATTTATTATTCACGAATTTTTTAGGAGAAGATCCCTACGACCGTATATTTTCAATATAGATAGGCAGTATGTACTTTTTTGTCAAACATACATTTTAGAAATTCCTTGCAAACAGGCTATACGTGTTATGGACACTATCTCCGTTGTACGGAACTTCTAAAACATCATGAAGAATACATTTTGTTTGAAACTCCTATCGAGGTGAAATTTCCTCAACATGGGGTTTCCTTTTTAAATTTCCCAGCTCCCAGCTGGTAACTGGTAGGGAGCTATGCGCCCCCAAAAGCCGAGATTTAAATGCTTTTAGTTAGAAATATCACAAAGTATAGGTTGTTCACGGTAAAATGAGCTCTTTTGAAAGCCCTGCTTAACATCTACTTACAAGCACGTTGTTATTATTCTTCTACCTTATGTAAGATTAATATTGACATGGACCTCATAACTTTATTCATGCGTAGGTAAAGTGAAACTGTGAAATTATTAGAAAAGTAAATATTTAACAAGTATGCTAAGTTTTACACTTCGATAAATAAAAATAACAGAAAGCTAGAGAAATAATTTGTGTTATCACAAATGGTTACCTAACACTTTCTATCATTCGTTACGATACGGAACTACTTAACTACTTCCCATCCATCGTTACCAACTTAACAAGGCACATGTCACTCAGTGCACCCATTAAAATATATGCAGGTAGGGGCAGTGACTTTTTTCCGAAGTTGATTTCAAAAATGCTCACTTTATCGTGAACAGCCTTTACTTGCGATTAAACAACAGGTGTGTAAATTGCGATTTGTTTAAATGGGATTTTACACCTCTGAAAACGATGTTTGTAGTATCACCCCCCTTCATTGAGTATATTTTGGTTGCCACCCTATTTTTGCATTAAACTTTGTAACAATAAGCTGTAAACTATTTTTTAAAACAAAAATAAATCAGCACGTCTAAATAAATTCAGCCATATGCGTAGCACACGACTGATTGCACGCCGTATTTTCGGCGACTGCAATCAGGTCATTACCGCCGTATCGTGTGATCATATTTCAAAAGTGTAGCAGTCTCTCGTGATTGTTTGTTGCCTACGTGCCAGGCCACTCACCTTCAGTTTGAAATATCCGCATGGATTTCTCGAAAATACTAGTTCACCCGAGAATGTTCAGACAGGGTGACTTTCCTGTTAATTTAAACACGTTGATTCGGAATTTATCTTAACAAATGAAGGGTGCAGGGACAAAAAGATGAACGTCCATATTTTATAGTTCTGAGCAAACTGCGAATGAAGTTATAAACTCCTCCCCTGGAAATGTTACTTCCGAGGCCTATTATTCCGGACTCTCGTATCTTTAACGGCATACCAACAGTAATGACAATTCTCTATCAGATGACACCACAACCTCATTTTCTGTCAAAATGGACAATCATCCTTTTTCCCCTGTACACTTTAGATCGTTTACAGATTACTGTTACGAAGTTTCACGCAAAAAATTTGGTTGGCAACCCCAATTTGTTTATGAAAAGTACCAATTGCGTTTTAAGAGGTGTGATATATTCACTAAACAAATCACTATTCACGGACTTGTAACTTCAACGCAAGTACTTTATGATATCATTAACTAAAAGCATTTCAAACTTCGACTTTTGGGAGTGCATAGCTCCCGCAATAATTACTTAAGAGAAGAGTGGCGCATACGTTTTCGTCTTCCATATTCGAAAGAATAACTTACCAGAGATTGCCGGTATTGTTCACATACATCCTGTAAAGAGAATGTACTGATTGGCAAGTTGATTGAAGGCAGCCAATGTAGGTCGGAGTAGGAGTTCACATCACTGCAACTAGTCATATCTAACCAACTAAAAATTTTTGGGTTTTGGGTGAATAGCAGTAGTTAGGTATAAACATTGCATTTTTTATTTTTTTTATTTTGGGACTACTCACAGGGATTTGCTGTACAAGGGATCTGTAAACTCTAGCCTTGCTTTGTCTAGCACACGGCTATGAGTATGCCGATCAAACCAACTCCGTTCAGAGTACACTGCAAAAATATTATCATATCGAAAGTAAAGTTTGTCTGGATCTAAACGATGTAAGATGACTTTCGTAGAGGCCTTAAAAACGAAATGTCAAACGAGAATGCCAAAACAAATATCACTCTGAACGAGTTCACAAATATCTTTGTATCGATAACTCGGCCAACAATTTTCTTAATGGAAACAGACAATTACAATTGCATTTTTTAAATGGCCATTCACGAAAAAAAAGTTGCACTGAAATAATATTCTCTTTGGTAACAAGAACCCATAAAACTAAGAAATTTGTTTTCAAATGCTGCACAGTGCTGATAATAATCCGGGCCCCATTATATTTCCAAAATAACACTTTATGCCTTGGATGCGATGTAGAATTTCGCAACCCAGTTTGTAAGTGTCGCAAATCTGATTATTTCAACAGAAATAAGAACTATCGTGTGACCAATGCAGAAGAACCATCGGAACAAACCGTCTTTTGCAACTCTCTTGGTCTATCAAGAAATCAATAGCAGGAACTTTAATAGAATCTTTTCACGCAAAGCGGGAAAAGCAGAAGATTCGACACCTTGCGCGGTTTCAGGGTACACACTGTCATCGTGTGGGCAGTGCTATATCTAGGGATAGGAACATTTCGCGGGTTCAATTCAAGACAAGATAGACGTCAGACACGTGTACACTGAAGTTGACTTTTTAATTGGATCGCAGTATATGAGACACGTCCTGGACGAATCTGAGCCAATAGCAGAGTTGCAGGGAAAAGAGTAGCGAGCGCCATACTGCCAGGTGTGAAGTAACACTGGCTACTCTATGGGGCAGCAGCCAATGAACAAACATCTGACGGTCGAGTGTACACACGACTGTGGAGTCTAGCCTGCAGGTCATTTAACTCACGAATTTTTCCTGTTCCTAGTTATACCTTAAACCCCAGATCTTTCCATGTCATCTTGCACACTTTTGGCGCGTGTGTATGGCCGCACGGACTGTCTTTCCTCAGTCGTCAGATCCTGATTTGCCAACTTGCCAAGTTTTCGCATACACCTTGCGCGACACGAACAGATCTTTACCGTTCGATCATAGGTAGAGACAGATGTGTTTCGCCAAAATATTTATGGCCAAGCTAGACTTCAAAATCCTACGTCCACAACCACAACTTACTTTGGTTATAGGCCACATGCCTACGTGAGAAGACATGTTCTTATTTGACTGGGCCAATCGTAATAAAGTACTCCGATAGCAAACGTCCATGATTCGCGGACAGACACTTGAGGCACGTGACGTTTAAAATCATCCAACCACAAAAGCGAATTTTGAACAAAAGTGTTTTGGAGTGCAACTGGTCTTGAAATATTTTCGCGAAAAACACTTGTCCCTAATCATAGGTCTATATCAGGATGGATAGGTGACTGCATCATTTGTCGTTAAATACGCATCAATGGTTGGGCATATGTGGCTGTTATCTGTAAGTGGTTAAACTATAACTTTGCATTACTTACGTAGCGTCTTTGGAAGACTGCTTAAATGTTTTGAATAAAATAAGTTATTCCACTAAAAAACGAGTTATGTACGATACGTCTATGGCGATGTAGACAACTTATGAAAACATACTACCACTTGGTACTAATAAATTTGTAAAAGTTAGGCACAAAATGAAAAAGATTTTGCAATACGCCACTGAATCTACTCTGAAACTGGCTAGGGAGTTGTTCATGTTTATACATAGCACCAAACTGTAAACTTCGCCGAAATGCACCACTTCAAGTTTCGCAAATGAGATATGCCCATTTCCGTCTCCTGCAAATGTACCCAACACAACTCACCCATCGCCGACGGAACTGTGAAACTCTTACCGTGAAGCGGTGATGAACATGTTTGTTTACTGAATTCGAATTTTGATTCGATCTCCTTTGTCTACAATGACCACGAAAAAAGTGATCAGAAAAACGAAGAACGCAATATATGGATGAGAGACACATATTTGATAAAAACTGATTTGATAAAACGTAAGGTAAGAGAATATAAAGTTTTCCATGTCCAGCAGTGTACATAGGATATTAACGGCAAAGTGAGCACTTTTTGAAGCCCTCTCATTTGAATTAATAGTCAATAAATATATTTTATAGTAGCCTTAGACGTTAACTTTCGAGTCCGGTGAAATATATATACTGCATTTATTACTTGCATGTAGAGATAGTGATTTCTCGCGGAAAAAAAAATGTACACGGTAGACTTCAATATTATAAGCACCCAAAAGCAGTTTGTCTATTGCCATAGGTTGCTGTCTGATTGAGGAGGCGTTTTCATATTTGACCGGGTCACTCAGAATTCGGCAACATCGGAAAGGCTCCTATGTTATTCGTGTGCAGGCAGTCAACACGTGTCAAAAAGTAATTGTCCCAAACAAGATAGGTAAACGACCCTAAAGTGTTTTGAAATATAACTTGTCTTGAAATATGTTCGCGAAATTTCACAACCTCTACTTACATGGCAATACGTTTTTTTTTTTAATTGTGGAAGGATAAAAAAATAGCTGACAGGAAAAAAGAAATTAGGATCTCAAAAGTGCTGACTTTACCGAGAACAGCCTATAACACAATTATGGGTAGTTCACGGTAAAATGAGCACTTTAGAGAGTCCTGCTTAAGATCTACTTGCAAACACGTTGTGTATTCTTCCGCCTTATGTAAGATTAACATTGTCATGGGTGTCATCACTTTATTCATGCGTTGGTCAAATGAAACCGTAAAATTATTAGAAAAGTGAATATTTAACAAATCTGCTCCTTTTTAGATTTCGTTGCCTTAAATAAACAGAACGCGAAAGAAATAATTTAAGTTATCAGAAATGGTAACCTAAAACTTTTCATTTGACGTTAAGATAAGGAACTACTTCCCATCCATCGTTACCAACTTTACTGGGTGCATATCACTTAGGGCGCCCGTTAAAATATATGCAGGTACGGGCAGTGACTATTTTCAAAGGTTTATTTCAAAAGTGCTCACTTTATCGTTAACTGCCTTTAACTCTTTCAGGCCCACTTTAATTTACGGTTTCTCGTGTTGCAAACAAAACAATTTATGATGCGTGCTGCACTCAAGTCGACACAACACGTGTTTCGTTGTCACAGCCAATGAGATGTAGGCTGTCTATTCGGCTACATTTACATGAACCAAAACACGACCAAGGCCAGCAGGACGGTTTGCGAATCACTTACCTACAGGTAAGATGGTCGGTCATTGAGTTTTGCAGTGTGCGGTACAGACGAAAAATGACGTACACAGGTGTGTACACTGGGTGAGCTTGGTAAGCGACAACCTCTCCAGGCAAGTTACTTACCTGAGGCCCCAGATCCTGGTGTTGCGCAGGACGTGTCGCACTGTCTGCTCGGCGGGCACCAGCCCTGTGATGAGCGGGAACACTGCCAGCACGAAGATTTGCTCGAGCAGGCGGTAGCAGCTGAGGCAGGCCAGCAGCATCGTCAGCAGGCAGCTGGCCGAGCTCAGGCGGCAGCGGTACTTGCTCGCCTCCACTGCAACACCAACACGCATGCGTCGTCACACACCGCACCGTACCATACACTAAAGATGGGATAGACCGCTTATTCGTCTTCTCCGCGTGTGCCCAACGTTCACCTGCCCCAAAAGAACACAACTGTCAAAGTCACACTGCCAACAATGACGAGTGAATGAATGAATGATTTGGGCGGCTCTTAAGAGTTAGTTGGAGCTGCGCGTCCAAGGTCAAGAAGCGAAGGAGCAATACGCCTAGTGTCTCATCGCTCCTACGCGCAAGGCGTGCAGTGTTTCCGTCGTGACGCTGTACTGTGTAAATTAGATGTATAACTGTAGAGTTCCATTACACGCAATGAAAGCCCACTGATTAAACTACGTCCGTATCTTTGTACTTTTCTCTTGCCGTTTAAGGAAACTGCACAGCCAAGCTTTAAAAATGCGATACTTGACCATCTTCACGAATTTATCTCTCTCTAAGAATACACTAAATATGACAAAAGTAAAATAATAGGGAAATAGATAATTGTTTTTTTTTTTTTTTAATCTTTTATGACAAAAAGTCGTATTTGCAGAATATTTATTTACCGAGATACGTGTATTCGCACAAACAAATATTTCACAAAAAAAAAACGTGCAGGTCCATATAACTCTTAACAGAGAGGTCTTGAGAGCCGATGAGGGTGATTGAAGTGAATATGGAGCGGCGCAGGAATCAAGGGGCGGGGGAAAAGGGAGATCCCCGAGAAGACCCACCGACCAACGGCATCATCCGGCACGATTCCCACTTGCGAAAATCCGGTGACCCGGCCGGGAATTGAGCCCGGTTCGCCTTGGTGGGAGGCGAGCGTGCTGATCGCTCATCCACAGTGGCCCCCGTCATCAGTGATGAAAGTGATTGTTTGTTTCCTAATTTTTAAAATGCAATCACTATTATATGAATAAAATACTTTCATCAACTCGAATTTAATCAAACTGCATTTTCGCTCGACGTGTCGGCAGAAAAGCAGTTCAATGTTGAGACACGGAGATTGGTTGTGCGCAGTCAGGGAGATCGGTCTACCCTATCTTTAGTCTATGCACTATACAGTCTTCCAGCATGCTCGTCATAGTCCATTCACGGTTACTTCATACTTTTCTAAAGTCCTGCTAAAGTTCTACTTTAAGGCTATTCCTCCGCCTTGTGCAAACAAAGCCTTAACTATGCTCAGAGTATTGCACCAGAAGGACACAACGCACCGCATTCGTGCGCACTCAGTTCAATATGATTTTGCATGAGAACTATTTCTTACTAGGCATTACCAACACACCTGTTTTCACTCCGTTTTTAATAAAGGTAAAACTCCAATTAAATTAGTAACAATATAATTTTATTTTAAAAAGGACGAAAAAAAGCTTGCGATGCATGACATATTTAGGAAACATTCGAACATGTCACTACTGGATTTCGAAGGTTTGATTCAAAAATTGTCAAGAAACCGCGAATAGACTATTTACTATAGGGGTTTTATACAATTAAATAAATTCAGCAGTGGGCTCCAAACGGTTTCGATTACCGGCTTTCCGCACGTGGGAATCGTGCCGGACGATGCCTCTGGTCGGCGGGTTTTCTCGGGGATCTCCTCTTTCCCTTGCTCTTGCATTCCCGTGCTGCTCCATATCCACCTTGTTTCACCCTCATCCCGCCCAAATTACTCCACTACAGTACGCTCCTGAACTATAATTAACACAATAACGATCCTACTGCCTACATTAGACGAATAGAAAAACGTTTTGCAGTGTGTTATTTAAAAGAAAATTATAAGCAGGTTTTTTTTTTCATTTAGACGTACAGTATTTTCCACTTGACTGTTGTTATTAAAGTAGGCCAATTGAAACAAATTATGGCTATTCGTTACTATATATATATATATATATATATATATATATATATATATATATATATATATATATTCTTTTTAATGTATACTCATCTACAATTGGCGAATTAATTTTTCTACTTGAAACTTGAGCAAGAAGTAGCAACTTCATTACTTACACGTCGATTTGAACCAAGGCGATAGAAAACTTTCCAAGTTCTACTGCTTAGTGGTAACGTTTTGCATTGTGTAAGCCCCTTAACACAGCACTATTCAAACAAATCTTAGAAAAATACTGTCCCTTAATGTTGTTGGAACAGAATATTTTTGTTTTTCCAATTTTCGAGGATATTTTATAGCTTCGTGGCATTATATCAATGATTACCTAATAAAAATACACAATTATTTGAAAAATTACATTCACATATTTAGCATAAATATAATCATTTTCACTTAATATTTTAATTCGTATAAATGTTAAAATTTTATTTTCACACAAAGTTTGATTCCAAGTTAAGTGTTCCTTGAAGTCACAGAACTGTCATATTTGCACTTTTTTTTAATCCGGCACTTGATTAAATTTTTTCTCAGCTCAGTTAGAAAAAACTTACAATTTACTGTCGTCCTAAGGACCTGGATAAAGATTTTAATCATTAAATGACTTTTTTCTCACAAATAAAAATATTTACACGGCAATTAGTTTTTTTACAGAGAGCCATAATTTCATTTATCCTAATTTTATTCTTGCATTTTTTTTTCAGTATTACATCATTCAAATCGTCTTTTCAAAATTGACGCATGCTATATACATTTTTAATTAAAGACATCCATTGGGACAGTTCTCGAATTCGAAAAAAATTAGTTGGCCTCCGGGACACAAAAACCAAAAGTTGCCAGTGAGAGCTTAAGACTGCGACTAGTGTAGGAAAATCACAAGCAGCTGTAGTATTTAAGGCTTTCATACAATCTTTTTTTATGGCCGCAATGCGAGAAGAGGTGGGCGAGCAGATATGGCATTAAAGTTTAAACAGATAACGATGTATCCTGAGTACATACGTGCATCACCAAATGAAGTGCATCTCAAGCAACATTTTATGTCACTGGGCTTAACATTTCCTCGTTATCTAACCGAGTCTTGTTGCCCTTGCGCGGTCTTGCTGCTTCACGCGTCGTTGTAATAGCTGAGGGGAGTCCTCAGTAAACAATATTACATTCCTCAAGGTCAGGAAGATTTGTGACAGCGATGGGAAATAGCATAAATAAGCTTCGCGTGTGTTCTGGGGCCCATTTCTTGAAACTATCTGAATAATTCCTCCAGCGAAATGACGTCATTCCACTAAAGGGATGCTTAAAGTCGATTTCTGAACACTCGATAGCGGATTTGTATACCGGAATCGAGCTATAAATTGTGTAAATCAATCCGACAGCAAGGCAGCTTCCGGAATCGTCATTCCTCTAGAGATTTGTCTGCATCATTGTGTGATGAAAGAAACGTGAAAATATAACTCCGTTATGGTTAAATATAATTAATATAATTACAATCGACAAAGTGTAGTAACAACTAAGACCATTATATCACTCAAATTATAATTGCTGAGAAAAATGCCTTGAACGTAATGTTAAGTTGGCACAAGAAAACTGATAGGGTGTTGTGGATATCAAGCAAATCTGTAACACTGAACAGTTATAAAAGGAATAATTTTCATTTTGCAGTAAAATATGTCAAAAGCACACAAATATAGCACAACCTAGTCAGCTGTCTGTATGAGTGAGTCATATATTGGCATGGTCTAATACTCGAAAAAATGTATCAATTCACACGAATATCATAAACTCATTTATATTTGCCGAAACAGAGCTCAGATGAGATTTGCTAGATGTAGTAAAAAATCAATTTTTTTTTTTTGTGTTTTACTTTGCGCATAGTTCCAGAAATTTGAAAAATCATAAAGTTTTCTTACACGACAATATTAAATCTTTAGAAGTAAATTAAATAATTTAAACTTGAAAACCTAAAAAGCAAAACCAAATAAATGCCAAATATAATGTTAAGTTTAATGACACTAATAATTTAGCGCTCTCCAGCATGTGCATTTGTAAACCCATGTGCTTTCATATAATTAAAGTACAAGTATTGTCAAAACTTCACATTTTTTTGGATTTTTTTAATATAAATTAGGCGATACCTTTTATCCCGTGAAAAATATTTGTGTATTATAAAATTAATTTTAGTGTCCCAACAAATTTAACATGATTGGTTCAGCGTCGGTGACGGCACGCTAAATGCAACGATGCCAAGTTTTAGTATTGATTCCTTGAGATTTCCGATACATTTAATTCCGAAAGCCACTACGGCCATCTCAAAAATACGCATTTTGGCATTCTGAAACTCGTTAACGGATTGGAAGTATCGGATCAATCCGCTACCGTAATTATTCCCGATTGTTTCGAAAATTGGGCCCCTGTTTCCACTGAATTTTAAGCGGTGACTAGGGTTTGAATACAGCAATTTGTTCGAAAATGATACCGCTTTGACGTTATAATTTAAAAGTATGTTTTGCAGAAGAATAACTCGTAAACAAAAGGCTACTTCAAATGATTTTTGCTGATTTAAAACTTTTCAAAGACCACATTTATGTTTCTATGGTAAAATTTACGAATTGGTAGCAAAATATCGACTTTTATTTCTGTCCTGAAGATAAATATTTACATTGACATATTTCATGTTTATTTTTTAATTAGAATAGACATGGCTGCTTTCAACGAGATCCATATAGTTACGCGCTTACGCTCGCACTATACGCGAGCTACATGCGTGGTCCGGCTCTGAGGGGGGAACACACCTCGACCCTCCCCTCCCCACAGGCAGACCCTCTCGCTGCCCCGTCGCAGGCCCAGCACCGGGTGAAATGATTAACAGTGGCAACTTGGCTGGCGTCACAGCCCCTCCTCCCCTCTGCTGGGCTCGTTTCACAAAACTACAAGTTTATAAGTTATTAGTTACAAGTTACAAGTACTGCTATCTACAAGTTCCTTTCACGAACAGCGATAATATCTACAAGAGCTTGTAATTTGTGTTTTCTGAAAAGTTTCGGTACACTAGTAATTAATAGTTCTTTTCTACAAGTGTGCTCGTTTAATTTACAAGTAAACGAAGTACCAAAATCAAATGAAAATAAATTGATTGCACTGAACAAGGTCAGAGAAACATGTCTTGTTTTGTACTTTTCAGATGAGGTAACAACGCCCGAAAAATTATATAAATGGGAGAATATTCCAGACAGTGCAATGGCTTTTGGCCGTAAATTTCGGAGAGAGATGTAACACAAAAAGGAACACATTTTACTCTAATTTGAAGAAAAAAAAAATCCGTTGGTAAGAATTGTAACAATTCTAATTTGCTACAACATTAAATATCTTTTATGTTACATGCACCAAAAAAATTAAATAACTACAATTGTTTTAGCTGATATGATGAGTGAGACACACACACACACACACACACACACATTTATGTAGAAGTTTTTATTTTGTCTTGCATGATACTTTTGTCTGTCGATAATGAGATGGATTTACCATTAACCTAAACTGGAAATATAAAACATAATATAATTATATCCCGGGTTTATAAGTTGTTAACGAAGCCATTACATGAACAAAAAAATCTAATATCACGTCTTAACATTAATGTTCTTCGACGTCTCTGATACCTAAGTTCATTATGCTTGTTTAATCTTCTTCTGAATTGCTAATAAACATTTGTGTTTATGATTCACAAAAACGAAGTTTGAGAAATTCTATTTATATTGAATTAGATGCCAAACAAGCAATTATGAATAACTTGTAGAAATTTCTACCCATCTCTCCATTCTTGTAAGAAAATTATATTTTTTACAAGTGTTTAGAGCATGCTTGTAGATTCGTGAAACAGGACTACTTGTAACTAGTTAAAACTCACTTGTAACTTGTAAAAATTGACTTGTAGATACTAGTAAACGCTTGTAGGTTTGTGAAACCAAAATTTTTTACTACTCACAAGTTACAAGTTTTTTCACTTGTAACTTGCAGACGTAGTTTTGTGAAACGGGCAGCAGGAGAAGCCGACGAGTTTCGAGGATGCGCAAGAATATCCTGGGAACCAGGATCGTCAGCGCAACGCGGCATTGTGACGGCTATCTCTGCACATCGAATGTAAGTTAATATCTGTGGATCGTAAAATGAAGTTTGCTACAAGTGTTGGCCGTATGGTATGGCTTACCTTTGATGCGTCGGGTAACGTTTTGACGGACCTCGCGTCACGTACACCTGGTGTGACTTCTTCTCGCCAAATGCTTGCTGCGGGCTGAGTGGCCGCCGGCGAAGGCTCGTACTACTCTACCCCTAGGGGCCACGATGGCTTAGCGGTTAGCATTCTCGCCCCCACCAAAGCGATCCGGGTTCAATCCCCGGCCGGGACACTCCGGATTTTCGCATGTGGGAATCGTGCAGGACGATGCCGTTGCCCGGCGGGCTTTCTCGGAGATATCCCGTTTCCTCCGCCCTTTCATTCCGGCGCTGCTCCATACTCACCTCAATCACCCTCATTTGCTCTCAAGACCTCGATGTTAAGAACAGTCCAAATCTCTTCACTCAGTATTCTACCCCTCCACTGCTCGTCGCTTGACCACGTGACGTCAGCCAGCCAGCCACGTTCCACAAGAGTGCACTTCCGGACGAATACGAACGAAGAATATGTTGTAACCATCTAGACGTTTTTCAATAACGTATATATGCTAGGTCTCACCTTGGAACGGGGAGACAGGACTGGGAATTCATGTAGGGAGGAACTGCTGTTACTATATTATTTTAAAGGAAAAGAGGGGGGAGGCGGTGTCTTGCCGCCATTTTAAGTTAAGTATCGTGTAATCAGATATGATAATGAAAATGTAAACTGTGGGGAACAGAATATATAATGTTTTAATCAAATATTTTTGATATACATAATCTTTTATTGTAAGCTCGGGAGAAAAAATGAAATGAGTCAATATAAAAGAAAAGTAATTTATGTTCAACCTTTTCACTAGAACCAACGTAAACCCTTTTTAAATATCATAGAGGGGCTCTCGGGTCTTTTCATTATTTCCATATTCATTGACGATATACTGAGACAAATATCTCGCCCTGTGTTCGTTGGCACAAACAGTCACAGCATTTAGAGAAATTTCTGGGCGATGGCCTGCGACGCTATAAATATTGCAGATCCCCAAGGGTCAGGAGTCTTTAGTAGAAGTATTTTACTGAGTGCGGTAGCCGGGCGCAGTCGAGTGCGACGAGCGACATCGGCGAAGAGGGCGGGCGACGACGGGAGGATGCGAGACGACGGCGGGCGAGTTGTTTGTGGTGTAAACGGACGGGTGAAGGCTACTTACTGCACATGAGGGCGCTCGGAGAACTCTAGAACATTGCTGACTGGAGGCATCTGGACTAAACTGAGGTGAGCCCGTATCAACTTGTGATACGAACTTAAATGTAAACATTGTAAATGTCAAATATACAGATAATTTATTAAGTTTTGATACATTGTCTACTATGACTGATTTTGGTTATTTACTTACGTTAAATTTTTTGAGGTAATTGTAAATTGTACTGATTGAAATCTATTAATTGTAAATAGCAAGAGATATCAATTTATTCTGAGATATTGAGATTATTTGTAATTATTTTAATACAATTAGGGAATTATAATTAACTCTTATTAATTAAGAACTCTGTCCCTTAACGAACCTGGTTCAGCCTACTGACTTCGAGAAAATTCTAACATCGTGATACCTAGGGATGTCCCTTAATATGTGAATGTAGCTTCTTCTACCAGTCTAATAACTATCCCGCACTGGTTCCAAGCATCGCTATGGTTGGCCCAAGACACTAACACTCGGTACCGGAGAACTATGAAGCATGTTGCGCGGAACCACTCGTCAGACAAACGTGTCAGCGATTGCAAGGGACTTGCGTCACGGCTCACATCCAGAGGTCAGCGATAGAACTCTACGCCGGGAGGTGGTAGCATAAGGTTGTCACTGTCGTGTCACCGCCAGGAAGCCAGTGATCACACGCGTCAATGACCGCAGCCGTCTGGAGCGGTGCAAACAACGGGTGACCTCCGTGGTCGACATCTCTAGGGTACCTCAGGGCATAGGCACCTTGTATAGGGGGGTTAAGGGGGGTTTGTGGCCCCTCACTTCTCAGCCAGGAGGAGTGGCGGCTCCATAGGTTGATAAACAGTGGGTGATCACTACTTCAGTTTGTAATAAGTACTCGTGATTTTATATTTTATATTTAAAAGAAATCAGTGGAATTAATTTTATTTTATAATAAATATTTCAAACCTTGGCCTTTACGAAATAAATTACATGCGTGCATGCGTAACCGCAAGCACAAACATACAACATACAGCGTGCGTTAAGAGAAAGAGAGAGACATGCAGACAGAAATGTGGGGAGTGAGAGGTAATATTTAAATTAACACTGACACTGTCACAAAAAGTAAGGGACTCCCCCTCCCCCTTGTGGAATTTTTAAATCAGCTTCTGTGCCTCCGGGGCACACGGAGTTACGTGTTTAATTCGGGGTAAGCTATAGATGTGTGTGCTGTTTTAATGTAAGTTTATGTTAGAATAGTAAGTAATCCGTTCCTTAACATGCTTGTTGGCACAAAGCAGAGACGTTTAAAAAGTAGTAGTTCGAAAAGTCACACGAATACGTGTTCTCTGAGGCAGTTTCAGGTGCATCAATTAGCAGACCGTCGTTCCTAAAAAACCACTACATGGAACGATTTACTAGTTCTCGTAGAAGCGACGGAAATAGAGAAGTGTAACCCGGTGAAACCAACGTTCCACCACGCAGAGGCCTGAATAATTCGCACATTCATTTTGAGACAAGCTATAATTCAAAACATGTGTGGTTATATAACATTAGCCATTGGCCCTCACAGTGTTTTACAGCTCCTGGAGAAGACTGGCCCAATAACTGCCTTCCACTGTGACAGTAAACAACCAAGGAACAGTTGACATCGGAAAAATTTGTACATAAGACTGTAAAGCCTAGCCTGCAGGTCATTGAACTCGCGAATTTTTCAGGTCTCTACCTATCGCTTGTTTTGAATACAAAATTGAACCATGAGAAAACAGAAAGCATAATATAACTATGTAAAACGGAAAACTTAACTATAGCATTGTATACATATAAGTTACCAAGTCGATGAAAACAAAATAATAACAATAATAATAACTGAAATTTAATAGACTCATACAACAGGAAAACAAATTCCCACACCGCGTTGAATATAGTCAAAAATACATTTTAAAAAGCACTTATATAAACAAAAACTTGACCACAACACGATACAGAACAAAAGCAAGAGTCAAAAATAAGGCAGGTAATACAGTGAGAATGGGAGTTAAGGGCATAAACATCGCATTCTTTCTGGATATTAGTAATTTCCGTAAATTAAGGGAAAAGATTTTCCGAAAGTGTACAATCGGTGCTTCATCAATATAGCCGGAAATGGTTACCGTTGCCGCCGTTAGATCATTCCCGTCACACACGCCTGTTCATTGAAATATTTTAACATATAAAAATTCATAAATTTATAACAGCGCTACTTCGAACGCTTCAATGTAACGGGGGGCCTGGAAATGTGTTTACTTCAGCGAGATGTCGATTTTTTATCCTCATCCCTCAAAACGCGGTATGTAAGTCCAATGTTATTTAATAAGTCTTAAAACCCCTTTCTTTTTAAATTATTTCATCTTACAATATAGTTTTTCCGCAACTTGTAATTTTTTTTTTTTTTTTTTTACCCAGTAAGTAGTTTACGCACGCCAGATAAGACTGCGGAAGGTTACGAATTAAAACTCATTATTACGGCCATTATGTATTAAAAATAAACCGATTTAAACTGCCACGAATATGAGAATTAACGTTTTAGTAAGACGATAGTCCTGACACTCCTACGCCCAAACTCAGTGCCAACATCACCGTTAAGTACTCCATCCGCAGTTTACTTTAGAACTTCGGTAGTTCCAAACAGGGATTTTTTTTTAGAGTTGGTTTGTAATGTGTTTAGCCGCAAACCTGCTACAAACACCTAAAACCAGAACCCCCACACAAGTCAAGTAGCGTAACCAACACCAGCCGGTCGTGACCTTGAATTAAGTCTTGCCTTTATTAGCCCAGTTGACGCCAATGATTACAATAACGGCCATGCATATTCAACAGAGGTCGCTTGACAAGTCGGAAAAGAAACGCATTTCTAATAGTGGCGTGACAATGGACGCCGCTGGTATAGCGACGCCGTGGTCGCTTGGGTAAAACACCTTCAATCGCTGTGAACAACATTCCACTCAACGGTATCGCTGAAAAAAACACGATTTTGTTATTATAGGCAGTTCACGGTAAAGTGAGCACTTTTTAAGACCCTTTCTATAGGTACTAACTACTAATAAAAAGATTTTATTGCAGCTCCAGACGTTATCTTTTGGGAGTGGTGTAGTATATACACTGTGTTTATTATAGTCTGATGGCGATGTTTATATTAAAAAAGTGACAGGAAGATATAAATCTGTAATTTTTTTTCATTTGTACAACTTAGTATTTGATATTACTACCGCAAAAATAAAAACAGAAGAATTTTGTATTTGACATCTAATTATTGAAAAAATATAAAGAGGAAAATGTCATTACATACAATGCATACGAGTTGAGCAATGTTTGGTACAAATATAAAATTATTAGTATTTTTGGGGCCCTACACCCTTAAACTAGGCCTTTTCCTCTACATGACGTCAGCCGGGCATGATGGACTAAGGAGCTGCCAAGAAAACTGAAGGGCTAATCGCCACAACCGCATGTCCAATTCAGCCTCAGGCTTCGAACTAAGATGGGACTACCATGGCCCAATGTTAACCAATTACGTAACCAGGTTTGGAGAGTTAAGTTCCCATTTTCCTTGGGTGTCTCGCTCACCAAGCACATGGCGATTAGCAAGACGGATATCTCAATAAATAAGCCCGTGTAAAAAAATACTTTCTCGTAGTGGACGTATAGCAAGAAAGAGAAAGTCGTAAAAAACTACAATAGTATAACTATAAAGCTGTCTTGGAACAAGAGTAACTCCAATCATTCCTAAAAAGGAAAACATGCTTCGACTCCACTGCAACTGCCTACAATAGCGCTTGCCTGCAGTGTTGCCAAGTTAGCTTTTCTTCCGGTTAAATATAGCATTTCCGATGTTTGGTTTAGCAGCATAAATAGTTTTATCCCGCCTAGGGGTAAATGTGGCTTATTTCTGCAGTGTGAGAAAAATTACTTTAGTGGGTTAAATTAAAACAATAAAATAGTGACGAGTTGTTTCCCTCTCTTCCGAGGATGCAAAAATTAACCTCCATGAGTCAGAGGAAACTGCACTTAAAAAAAAAAAATAGTGGGTTGGTAATCCAGAAAATCCGATGATAACAAAATCGGAGGTTAGAGTTTGGTAATGCAGCACCGAATCTATCGTCTTCATTCGGAAATAAATTTCACCACTCGATTGCCAAAGGATCAAAGAATATGTCACCGTTGAGTGAGGACTGCGAAGCATCACGTGCAGCCGTGGGGGGGGGGGGATAAGGGGGGGAGGCAATTTTTGAGTTCGTTTCGGCGCGTCTCATAACTTCCGCGTAGTATAACTTATGATTAGGAGAAGCTACGACGCTCGTTAGAATTTCAATCGACAGATTTCGTCAAGATCAATCGATTGCGTGTATAAAAACATTTGTGTGGCGTGTTATGGTGAAATTGTATAAGTTTAATATAAAAAATTAAGAAAACATAACACAATGTCGGCCATACTCGTCAAAAAGGCCAAGTCGAAATACAGAAATCGTATACGGTTGGAAAGGACATCTCAAAAGCAATCCAGTGATACCCATAAAACCCCATATGATCGAGTGAAGCGGTGCCGGGAACGTAAAATAAACATCAAGGCGTCCGAGTGAGTCAACGTAGACGTATTCACGCAAAATAAACGGCCGGGTCCCCAGCACAGCCACACCCTTTTTTTTTTTTTTTTTTTACGCGAGGTGTTCGAATATCAAAGTTATGGTTGAATTTACTGTGATTACTTAATTTTAAATAGTTTTATAGAAACCCAGCTTTCTGTAATGGAAAACAGCTTACTTTATGCGGGTTTAGCGGGATTTTTGAAGACCTGTTGGCAACACCACTGCCTGGCAGTAACTAAGCTTGAACCGTACACTGTAAAGAGAACATGGGTTAGAGTACGCATAACCACTCTCCGTGTTCCAAAATTGAGCTGTTTTCTTGCCAGTAGCGCTATAAAAAGTGACGTAGATAGAATTTAACGTTAGAAAACTATTTATCTAAGTATGTGCTTTGAAATAGTTTTACACTTTCTCTGGCCTATTTATTAATGCAACTAAAATACACACAAGTTAGTCAAAGTATTTTATTCGTATAAAGGATGTGTGTTGAAAGTTGACAATTCAAACGCAAATAAACGCGTTCACCATTGTTGACCATACAGTTCTGTTGGTGACAGATGAGTAATGTTAAATACGTGTGTACACACTAAAAATACATCTGTTAATTTTACAACGGAAATCCTTGGATACAAAGGTTTTTCTTTAAATTGTTACAAAGTACAAATTTGTAACATTACAAGGATCCAACATACATAACATTGGATCCAAAATACTTATTTTAACATGCTCCTCAAAGTGAACATATTTATACAGTATATGTTACTCAAAGAATTTTTACGCACTTCATTCGAACACACATTCACTTGATTTACGCTGAATACATATCGCAACATTCCCGTCTAATGGCGCAATTTTTGTTGGCTACAAAGCTTCCTTAAGTTTTATGACAAACGCTGCCCTTGTAATTTTATAAACTAATGATTTTACAAGTGTGTGTAGAAGGACACACAAACTCTTTGCAAAACATGTTAAAATTTTTAGAGGGCAGAAAACAAAAATCGGTATACCTCGTATTTAGTGTATGGTGTGATCCAGTAATCTCATATGAGAATAATGTAGCCATACAGCGGAGCACTAATGAGGTTGCCTCAGCGGTTAGATTTGTGGTCGTTGCGATAAACTGCGGCGTATCACTCGTCTTGCTACAGTATTAGACGTCACGCCTTATCACCGGTCGCAAAAAAAAAACAGGTCACGAAACCTCTGACAATTCTGGTAAATCAAACCACACAGTCTAAAAAAAAAAAATAATAATTATTAATGTCTAATCTTATAAGTAATTTCAAAACACGTCTTGCAAGAGTACAAAATGTATTATATGAACTACTTTTACGTTTAGTTTATCAACGAATAAAAATCCCCTCGGACGAAACGGTACAACTTAGTATGAAATGTGCACCATGTTTATATTTTTACAATGTTTTCAAGCGTTTCCAGTGAAAGCTAGCAGTTGTGTTTTGAAGCGACAGTTGTTCGTAAAAACGGTTCGCGCCGGGTATTTTTAAAATACAGGTATTTATTAGGACTTTTCGTTTATTTTGAAGGGAAATAGTACGTATCCTTTTAGCATATACGTTATGTCGTCATTGAATATAATTTTTCATTTACTGACCTTGCCCAGTAGGACACGTGCTTGCTGACAAAGTGAGTCGACGGTGAGAATTTCGGGAGTTCGAAAGGTGCGTGATTTTAGCGGTCGAAATTCACGGGCATTCCGTGCCTCAGTCCACTGAACGATGTCACTGTCACGTAAAAACGTCATGGAAGTAATGGCCCCAAGCGCCGCTCTGATGTTAGGCCCACGTTGACTAATCGCGGCCGGCGAACTTCGAAGAGTGTTGTGATAATCGCTCTTCAAGCAGCGAACTCAGGGACGGAAGATCACTTCCGTAGCAACTCAGATAAAGAGACTAGTAATTCGACTATCCACCAAAGAGGTGATATATGGATATGGAGATTTAGAACGCAAATGTCGGACAGCTTGTTAGGTTTCAACGTCCTGTGCGTACATCTGCAACATCTCTTCTCATACTGGCTGCAGTACACATATGAGGTACTATTTCTTTTTTGTCTGGTCAAATGAGAGTTTTGCTGCTCTGGAAATAAATTGTGAAAAGTTGAGAATATATCATCCAATCACAAAAGTATCAGGAAACCACAGATGTTTGGATACCACATACCTCGGTACGAAATAATTATTCTCGCGAGAAACTGCCACGTGGTGCTAGTGATATCGCTTGGTTTTCATTGCTACGCGCTGCCAGGAAGCCACTGATCACACGTGTCAATGCCCGATGTCGTTTGCAGCGTCGAAAAATACGGCCTTTAGAGCAACGGAAGATCTCACAGATAGAGATCCATCACTTCCGCAAATTCATTATGTGACAGTTTGTACTTCCCGAACGTATACTCTTGGTGTTCCTTCGATGGTCGAACCACAGTTGTTCGGACACGACCAGGACGACTCTTCGGCAAGTAATGAACAGGAAGAAAATTCGTTATCGTATCGCGTGCAACCCAATCGAATAAAAAAAAAGAAGTAGCATGTAGTATATTCATGATTTCTTCAAACTTTTTGAATCAAACCTTTGAAAAATCAACCCAAGTATGACGTGCGTAGCTGTTTGGAGCAAAATTAAAAAAAAAAATATTTTTTGGCAACCACTAAATTGTTTACTTGTCGTCACTAAAATTTGGTGGCCAGTACAAAATTATTTTGCAGTACCTACAAAATAATTTGGGAGGGTGACCTCTCTACTAAATATTTTTATCCGTGTGTGTTGGTACCGCGTAGTAAAAAATAGTTCTTACGCAGAATAGTATCACACAGAGTGCGTAACAATGTGGTGCACTGTTCCATCGGTGTAATTTTCTAGACTCGGTTAAGCTTTGCTTGCGTGAGACGGAGGAATATCATGGAAACGGGACTTAAGCAGGACTTCAGAGTAGTCGAAAGTAACCGTGAATTGACTATATCTGACAAATGACAGTGGCAAATGACTAAACATTACTGGACCGAGCATATAAAGAACTGAGAAGCCCAAGCTGGTACTTGTTGAATCCGTGTAATTCACGTACCTTTACCGGTGAAGTGATGAATCACGGTATATGATCTGGCTCTTTGATGGACGCATTTGGATGTGGTGGATGACTGGAGAATTGTATTTACATGAATATGCTGTGTCGACGGCGGAATTCGCTGACGGTAAGTGTAATTATCTGAAGCTGTTTCTCTTCATTTCGGTTTCGTCCATTTGTTTTAATCGAAGGCTCGATGAACTTCGGCAGATACCAAAATATCTCGGGCAATAATATGCTTCCCACACTGTGACAACAGGTTGGAATAGGCCTCGTCTTCTTCTTTACCAGCACGATAATTCTCGTGTACACGTCATTTGTGTCGTGGTTTGAAAATTAGGCAGGACTGCTTAACTCACGCACTCAAAGCTACCACTTTAACCCACCATGAGCTGCAACGTCGTTTGCGTGCTCGATCCACTCGATCAACTGACAAATGACAAATATTCGCCATGATACACGAAGAAGGGAAGAAAATTCCATCCGCTGTGCACGGAAAGCCTTATGTTTGCAATGTTACATTATGCTTCACGTAAGGAACATTTTTTTAAAGATCTATGAAAGCTCTATGTTTCAAATTTGTGCAAGTAATAGGTAAACATCTCAGATTGATACTGAAATAAAGTTATTACAAAATAATAAATTTAGATGTTATGGTTTTTTTTTCTATTTATGTGAAAATTTTTAATACGTTTCTTTTTTTATTTTTATTTTTATTTTATTTTTTTTCAAAATATGATTTTAGTGTAGAACCACATTTATAATATATCATGTAAATTTCATCCCCCTGCATTAAACCAAAGCTAAGGAAATGTACCTTAAACTTTGAAAAGGTGAATTTTGAAAACATGGCCGTCAAAGTTGGCATTTAGTGCATGCCTGCTCCATAACTTGGATCATCGATGTCCTCTTCCATTTCACTCTCAATCTTCCTTTTGGCACTTCTCCTCGCCTGTCTTATATTTCATGCAAAATTTTGAGTCTCATTTCAGCTTGCTTAAGTCTTTCTAAGTCAATTTGTAGCATAGCATCAGCAGTGCGAAAGCCAATACTCAA
Source organism: Dryococelus australis (assembly GCA_029891345.1). Taxonomy (NCBI): domain Eukaryota; kingdom Metazoa; phylum Arthropoda; class Insecta; order Phasmatodea; family Phasmatidae; genus Dryococelus; species Dryococelus australis. The sequence goes on along the minus strand of CM056993.1, from coordinate 304,338,702 downwards.
CCCCAATTCTTCCAATACCTTACATTTTGCAATGCTGCCCTGGTTTAATGATGCTACTCCATCATAAACACCAAAATGAAGGGTCTTTATTTGCACAAACACAGTTTTGGGCAACCTGCTCCATATGACGGTATTCACGCATTCATTTGGACTCTGAGTGCGACCATCAAGACACTTTATTAGGAGATTAATGTCTGACAGATCCCGATAAATTGGTTTTATCTCTTCCATTAGGCCTATGGAAAATGGTAAACTATGAGGATGCCCATAAGTTTCTCCGGTACTTTCCCCTCTGTTATATTTACACCATGATTCTTCTCCTTCTGGACACAATGCATGTTGCGGTTTGTCATCAGTCGATGAAATGTGACAAAACAGGGCCCATACAGCTCTCCTCATTTTCTCTCCACACTATCAGTATTCTGTCTGATTGCAAGTCCATTATAGTTCTGGATAATATCAATAGTTGAGCCTGCCAGTCTGTTTTTACTATCTAGTGTCCTCCCATCACTCAACTTTTTCCTTTTAATGCTTGTTTTCAGTCGTCTCAGTCTTGAACCCATTCGCTTCTGTACCTGTCCAGCACATTCTAGTTTTGTAGTCTGTACACAATCGCCATAAGGTTTCATTTCTTCAATTGTCTTGAAAGCTTTTGAGTCACCGTCCCCTAAATAACGCGCATATCTTACATTATACAGTGACAATGAACGCTTAACTATTTATTTCACTCCAGCAACCAACATACCACCACTAGACCCACTGTAGTTTGGTGAACAACTCTCTTCATGTTTATATCCCAGGAGCCATCAAATGCTACAGTTATGTTACTATCCATGTCGTTTTCTTCAACAGCCTCCTTCATACTTTTCATTGTAACATCCTCCACAGCTGAACCTACTATATTTACATAGCGATCAAATTTTGATGGTGGACTAGGTAGGTCCATTACACCACACAGCATGGCACCTGCAGCTCTTCCCTTGCCAATTGCACGAAGTCCATACACTAACTTACATTTACACTATAATATTTACTTGAATTCTTTCTTTTCTCATCACAATTTTTTTACATTTATACTAGAAGAACTGGAAAATGTTGTTTTGTAGTTACAATATTTACAAGATATTTCTAACTCAGCAGCCAGGCCTATATGTTTGTTTACATTCAGACATGCCATCTTTAGCACACTGCTTGCATAATACGTTGTTCTCAAGTATCTCTGACAGTATAAAAATATCAATAACTTCAAACATTTCACTTCCGGTATTTATGTTCTTGTAGTTTTCTTCGACTTCACCCAGTTTCTTTCTACAAGAGTTTTCAATAATATGATGCACAGGACTGAAACTGTCTCCTTTTAGGTTATGTTGATCTATATTATAAGCAGCACTTGATAACAATCCAGAAAGGTGTTTTTCACTAATTTTACTTTCGTTTTCCTATCCATACGTTTTTGAATACCTTATTAGAAAACCTCGGCATGTTGGGTCAGCAGAAAACCATAAAAAACCACAAAAAATACTCAAAACCACACATGAACCACAAGTATACACATTAACAACAAGGAAACAATTGAAGATCTGCAATGGCCGCCACACTGCTGCCAATATACGAAAAAAAAAATCCCAATTAATTTCAATTCAATTCAAGTTTTACCTGCCCATTTGGTAGGTGAACTAGATAACCGAAAAAAAAAATTGTGGTTGACCTGCATTGTTTGGAGCATAATCAAAATTTTTACACCGCTGAAAAAAGAAATCTTCAATGATTTTGCTAGCACAATAAACGAAATTGAATTTTTTTGACGATGTTGGTGTTCCGTACCTTTAACCAAACATTCTAAAAACGAATGATATTAACAATTGAAAGAATTTGTAGCATAAATCAGACAGAGATAAATTTTATTACAAAGTAAACGAATTTGTATGCGATGTTAAGGTTGAAATTGCTGGTCAATATATTGCGGCGAAAAGCAAATAAATATTTAACCCCAAATCTCGGAGAGTAAATTTACTGTTTGGCAGGGAAAGGTCCAGGGAACGTATTTAACGGCGGATATTTCCCTGCCAAACCCTTTGGGCGGCTCTTGACTTGGAGGTCTTGAGAACCGATGATGGTGAAGCGGGGTGAGTATGGAGCAGCGTCGGAATGCAAGGGTGGAGGAAACAGGAAATCCCCGAGGAAACCCGCCCACCAGAGGCATCGTCCGGCACTATTCCCACGTGCGAAAATTCAGGAGCGACGCAGCCGGGAATCGAATCTGGTTCGCCTACGTGGGAGGCAAGTAGTCTAACCACCAAACCACCACGACCCCGGAATTGTGTATAAAAATTTTTTAGGAGCTGAAGGCCTCCACCTGGCTGGCACATGAAGTGCGCTACAGAATTTGGTAGAAAATACGTGGTTCTAAACGGCTGGATATTTTGTAATGGTGGTTAAAAGTAAAAAACATGTAAGAAACGTATTGTGCTCAGATGAAAGTTTCAAATTGTCATTTCCACTTCAAGGATTATCTTCGTGAGTGTGAAAGTAGCAAAATCTGGTGTTTTTAGGATCATTTTTAGCTGCTAAATTTTCTATAGAAACACTTTAGGGTTATCTTCAGAGGTGCATCATACATCCGTCTTTATTAGAGTGCCATAAATATATAGGGTCGCAGCTTAAATTCCCGTTCAGGCAAGTCGGCGACGGATAGATATCACGTCAGTTGGGCGCCTTGCGCGTAGAGGCGATGAGGCACGTGCCGAGAGAACAAGAGTCGGCCATAGAGCTCACGCGTTTCAAGGACTCGAACGCGCTAAATAGCTGGAGCCAGTCGGAGCCCCTAATATCGTCACGCTTTAATGTCGGGCAGTTAATCGGAAACGGGTATGGGAAAGACGAGGGGTGCTTACACCTAAGATCATATTAATTCATTATGTACTGTCAGCGCCACAACTGCTGGTGAGCGAATTTGCGAGTAGCAGACGGCGAGGGGATATGTACGTGCGCGCGGCAGCCGGCCGCAGCCTGAATGCCGTGCTAAAAACATTAGTCTCCGGCCAATGCGCGCCGAATGTTTTTGTAACAGTTTGTACACAGCCAGGCGGTCGCTAATACCAGCTGCAGCCCGCCCGTGGTGGGAAGAATTAGGAGGTGAACTCAATTGGTTGACAACTTCGAACGTTTCTGCGCATCTCGTCACCTGGGTCACACCCGGGACGACAGCTCTGACACACTGCCTGGCAGCTCTTGACGCGCCTTCACTTAAACTGCCGTTACGAAATAACTAACAGATAAAAAGCCCTCCAAATTTCAGTTTCTATGCTGGAGAGTATGGCGATGCTAAATATCCATGTTTTATGTATGTGGCTGTTGTGCTTAGCCATTAAAAAAAAAGCGTTTTACTTAAAATAAATTGTATGTTTAATGTGCTATGCATGAAATTATTAAAATAATATTTCATGGCTAATACATTTACTTATAAAACTTGCGGTGTACTTCAAAGCTTGCTCAGAACTGTGCACATCATTTTGAAAAAAAACCGCAATACGCCACGTGTAATACGTTTCGTCAGATTATGTGTTATATTTATGAAAGTTGAGAAAGGCGCGGAGTTTTGCCGCGCGCTCGTGTCTTTCGCATCGCCTCGCGCCGTCGGGTATTGAAATGTAAACATATCTTCTTTTGGTTTACAGGCAATGAATACACATTAATTGATGTACAATATTAAAATAGTTACATCGTAAACGAATATTCATGTCTTACATGTAAATAAATGCAGTGTGCCATTAAAAACAGACGGTATATATAATTCAGACCTGTGTTTATTGACTGGGTAGCAATAAGCATAAACCAGACCAAAGAGTGCGCTTATTAAATTAATATGATTATTCTACTATCGCTATAATAAAACATTGTTACCTGACAGCACTATTATTATGTGCACATATATGTATACTTATTAGTACCAAGTACATAGTGTTTTTAACTACCGGAATATTTGAGGGTAAGGGTACTTACGGGCATTGTTTGATTTGCAAACTTATTAAATCTTTAAAGTAATAGTTCCAAACAAAAAAAAGTATAAAGATTCAAGGAATTTCATGTTTATTTTGTATGTTACATTTCCAGCAATGTTACGGTTCGACATATACAGAAAATCAGAAAAGTGCTGTTAAGAACATACCGTTTATTAAAATCAATACCAAATGTTACACAATCTTTTTCATGAAAGGGGTTGAAATTACTGAACGTCAGGCACCGTTACTGATATATCATTTTCGTGTTAATTATATCTAATTAAGTAGGTCTAGTAGTAAAATTATTTGTTATAATTTCTTTTTGTAATACTTTTCTCCTAATTGCATTGACCCTACTAGGAAGATGTTTACTAATTAATTTTATGCGAATGTACGAACGTGTTTTTCCGTAGTGGTAAATGCCTACTCAGGCCCAGGGAATGCAATTCGATTCATTATTCTCATTTGTTCGTAACTCATCTGCCTTTGAAAGATCATGTGAAAAAGTTATTTTTAACAGACACTCTTCTTGTAAATACAGATGTGAAATGCTTTTCCAGTACATGCCAACGTTTTTTGTACTCGAAGTCAAGTGGTGTTGGGTTGTCATTTGCACATCCCATGCTTCTTATATGAGAAATAAATGTTCAAGTACGTCTTTGCTTGATATATCAGTTGGTAAATAAGTGATTCCGTATTTTCCCTTCAAATAATGAAACAAATTCCTTAAAGAGTTGTTTTTAACACGAATTCCTAACTGAAATGGCATTTCATTCATGTTGTCCATCACTCGTACTAAGCATATACATTCATCCATTTCTAACAAAATTTTGTCTTGTTCCAGTTTGTATTATCCGTATGCAAGCTTGCTTTTGTCTGTATTAAAAGCGTGCTGTAGCTTTCCAAGGATCTTTTAGTAATTGCTTTCTACCAAGAAATACTAACGCTTTACTTGACAGCTTTATTTGACAGAAGCTACGCAGCTGTCTTTACTTTCTGCCTTAGTGTTCTTGAAACGTCTAAATGCTGCTAGGAAAATTGAAAGTAAACTTAAGATCTTGAAGGGACATATCCAGAGGTTTTTGAACGCAAGATTTTTGTATTTTTTTCGCTGTTAGAATATTTAAAACCCTGATCTAGAAAGTGTTTTCTGGTAAGTTTAGATAAGTGAGGAGTGTCTGCGGATATGAAAACCTCTCTTGACTCTTCACAGGGTTAAGGAAAATATGAATGTGTTACATTAAGCACTGTATAGTACCTGAAAGATCCGCAATTATATGTGAGCGCGTCGGTTACCCAGTGAGAAGCAATGCAGCTAGGTACGCGGCTGCAACCCTGGTGACATAGTTAAGGGTTACCAGCGCGCAAGCAGAGGGGGGTCAAGATGCGCGCGAGTTCACCTCCTTATACCAAATACTATAGAGACTAATATCGTACAGCTGGCGGTTTTCCGTACGAAAAGCGATTGCCCTGCGCTCTGCCGGCTTGAGGTCGTGACACATCTGTTTACATTTAACGTCGTTCATTTTAAACTGGGAATTGCTTACTTTTTACATAGTATTAATTATTTTAGTGCTTCACGTTCATTGAATTACCATGGCAGGTGGCATTTGCATTGTGTATAATTGTTTCAGTTACGCTATTAGTTCAGCAAAATCTATTTCATTTTCGGATTTGATTTTCCACTAACAAATATCTTTGTAATATTTTTAGTCGTTATTTCCAGCACATGCATAACATGAGACACAAGTTTCCGAAGCTTGACATTCATGTTCTGGTATAAACAATTTACTAAACAAAACCTTACTTCAGAATTGAAAATAAAAAAAGGTGGTGCAGGCAGACGCCAACTCTGCCCCCCCCCCACCCCACCCCCCGCTTTTTTTTCACAAAAAAAATATTTGATGAATTTCAACAATGGCCAGTAAAACAAAAATAATTGGCATTAATATGTCCTTGATTAAAAAAAAAAAAGGTAGTGATATATGTTTTGGATTAATTTTGCCTTGTTTGGGACTACAATGTCGTGGATCGCAAACATACAATCAACACAGCAACAGCTTTCAAGAAGCTAATTTCCAAAAATATTTTACTGTGTGGAAACTAAAGCTATTTGTTCATTTTAAATTTTTGATACTCGTACGCTGGAGATGCACATTAAATCGGTGTTTAGCTAGAGGGAACACTCATACTTGCTAAAGCAACACATTTAGTTTTATCACTTTTTATTTTTGTAATGAGGAAGGTCACTAATGTTATTTTTATAATATAATTATTTTAAAAATATTACCAACACAATAGTATTAATTCGCGATAGATGTTACGAAACAGTATGTCAAAAACGTGTGTGGTGTAGTAGGTCAGGTATTAGGCCTAGTGAGGAAAACAAGCATGTATTTTTATTGTATTTCTGTAGCAAACACACATGTACAAAAATTAAAAACAAATCATGTTTAATCACGGAGTATTCCAGATCTTCAGATGCGTCCCGAACATTACGATAACTTATACAGTTATTATTGTAAAGATTGTAGAGTTCACATATTATTCGAGATTTTCGGCATTAAATACTGACTTTTTTTAAAAATAAAAACTACTGTGCACGCATTAAGACACCTGTACTACAATATAAAATAAAAAGAAAAATGTTCCAAACAAAATACTTTGTAGGAATACTGCATTTCGTGCACAAATGCACGCGTTATATCCACTGTGTGTACACACAGATTCAAAGTTCGCGGGTTTTACGCCACCTCAAGCCGCTAGGTTCGCTGCTGCTGCTGTTCACACGCTCGCCTGTGTTGTTCGTATACAGCTGTCCGGTATTAGTCTCTATTGTATTTGCTTATACCCTGTTAAAGTCGACGTCATATCCTGTACCGTTGCCTAGCAACTGTTGTGCTGGATGTAAACAAAAGTGTGATACAGCAGTTTTCTATGCTCTATTGTCTTTCGCAATATTTGCGTAATAGTAACATCGAGTGAGTAACGGTAGATTGTTTTGCATTTGGTTGCAATTAAAATAACGTTAGAGAGGCGTGTAAATTCTATCGTTTCGCGAAAGACAAAGTTGAATATTATCGATGTGCGTTCGTATGCGTCGGTACGAATTTGAGATTCTTTGGAGTTATATTTCAAGTGCAATAGTACAACATTTTATAAAAGGCCTAAAATATATGTTTTTTTTTAAATACCAGAAATATGGTAAACTAGAATATGCCCATGTTATTTTTATTATTGTCTGAATTGGAGCTACAAAATATACATGTTGCAGGTTAAGGCAAGTAATAAACTTTCTATGTAGACTATCAGGCTTATCATCAACAGTGGACAAAACTATTAGTATGAATCCCTTGTATTATACTTTTAAAAAATTACTATTCTCAGCATATACGTTAATTTCTGCGGGAGATAAGATAGAGATCCAAACGAAGGCTCGCGTCTTTGAAGCTGCCACGCTGGAGTAACTTCGGACGAATTTAAAAATTCTAGTTGACAGGAAATATGTGACAAGTACAGTTAGCTGATTTTCTAGGACTTAATATATTTAATGTAAAGACCATTTGTGTAAAATAATTCTCTGTCAGTAGTCCTAGCACAAATGTATGTTGGGGAGTGAATAGTTAGGCGTAATAATAAATAACCTAATGTGTGGGCGGATCTATAGGGGCTGCAATAATCACACCCACTTTGTTTGGCTTATTTGTCATATTGCGTCTAATAGTATGGAAATTGAAGGGCTTGCGTACTGCTGGCACCTGCCTAGCTGTGTGAAATGTAGAGGATCTAACCAAGCTATTCTTAGGTGAATTACAGGGGGTATGTGTGCCGATGCTCTTATCACATTTCGAAAAAAGAATAATGAATAAAAGGAATAAGTGACTAATTAAATTGTGTTATTTAACTGCATTATATCTAATACGACCTGACCTAACTAAATATTTCACTATGAATCACAAAGGGCGTCTCAGCAGATGCGCTATCGTGCGTCGGAAAACGGACAATGACGACTCGCAGAATTAAATCTTATTTTGAGACAATTTAATTACCGTATCTAACTGCTGTTAGTCCTTATTGTACTACTTTGTGCGATGTGTGATAGTACACCAGCACACCCAACCCCTTACATCCACCCATAATCAAGTTAGGTTATGTCAGGTCTTCGTGAAATTAATGTGGCCGAACGACACAATTCAGGAAATTAAAGCAGTTTTAATTAAACGCTTGGACGTACAAAATACAAATTAAACGACGCAAATCGGGCGATAGCCATTTCGCTGCGTTTCTTCCATAGCAACTGCCTGGCAACGAGTTGTTTGCATCCAATATGGCGGCGCATAGTAATGTCCATTGCAGACGACTTCAACAGCGTATTCTTCCCATCACGCAGCCGGCCCAAGCGCCAGAAACTTGTCCGAAGGCGCCTCAATGAAACCCAGTCGGAAGTCGTCTGTTCGAATGTCTTGTCGCGTTCACAGCTACTACTCGTTGCAGATCGGGTGGTTATCACAGGCAGCTGTTCAGAAAACAACTTATCGAGAATATTGAGATCGGCAACTGGTTCGAGATGGAATCGACCGCATTCGCGGACGAACGTGCTCTGCGTAGAAAAAAAAAACCGGCTATCCTGCACGACATTTGTTCTACATACACATAGACGGTTTCGCCGAACGAGAACCAAGAGAAAATACGTCGCGACATAGGCTGTTGGTGGTAAACTGAGCACTTTTGAAAGCCCTGCTCATTATGTATTCTTCCGCCATATGTAAAATTATTATTGGTATCGTTCCGATCACGTTATTCGTGCACCGGTTAAGTGGAACTGTGAAATAAATATAAAAGTAAATATTTTGGTAATTTGTTCATTATTAAATTTATATGAATTTAGAAAATAGAAAGCAAAATAAATAATTTCAACGTTGACAATACTTTACCTAACACTTTTAAATCGACATTAAGACATGTTACCTTCCCTCCAACGTTACCAATTTTACTGGCGCATGCCAGTTTTTGCGCCCATGATAATGCATGCGGGTAGGGGGATTGATTTCAAATGTGTTCGATTAAACCCAGATATCTTAACAGCAAACGATATATACTGAAGGCAAACCAAATAAAACAGCAGGCTGTCCACGGTAAAAATAGCACTTTTGAAAGCCCTGCTTAAGGTCTACTTGTATGCACGTTGTGTGTTCTTCCACCTTATGTAAAAATGCCATTGCCATGGGCCGCTACGCTTTCTTCTTGCGTCGGTCAAGTGAAACTGTAAAATTATTAGAAAAGTAATTATTTAAAAAATTAGCTTATGATTACACTTCGAGGCATTAAAAAAAAGCATAAAGCTATAGAAATGTTTTTAAATTATCACTATAGATATGCGAAATTCGCGTTATTATTTGGGGACACGTTAAACTTGAAACATGTGTACCTCTGCACCAATAAATGGACGCTTCACGATTGTGTGCCCCAATCACTTGCTGTTCATTCAGAAAGGGAGTGAATTCACATTTATGCAGCAGCCAATGGAGAAACGACGTCGGCTCTAGTGCATACAGTACTGTGCAGTTCAGCCTGGTGCCAAAAAAATTACGCGAATCCCGCGTGTCCCTAGTTAAGCCTCTATCACAAATAGTTACCTAACACTTGTTATTCGGCATTAAGATATGGAACTACTTTCCCCTCTATCGTTACCAACTTTACTGGACGCATGTCTCTCAGTGAGCCCGTTAAAATATATGCAGGCAGGAGCAGTGACTTTTATCTAAGATTAATTTCAAAAGAGCTCACTTTATCGTGAACAACCTTTACACAGAGGCTAAGTTGCGTGGCTGTTTCTCTGATGTAAGGGTGCCAATTCTCTGATTCGCTGCGTGAGACTCTGGGAACGGGCCTTTTGCCTGATTGGCTGCTGCATGCTGTGGAATTGTCTTTATTGGCTGGGCTGACGACTGGTGAATAGGTTACCGGCGCTGATTGGCGAACAGTGCTGGCCAGTGACGCCATTTTTCTGATGGGTGCGGCTGGAATTCGCGGTGTAAATGGCTGCTTCGCCTCTGTATTTTAAAGTACTCTGTCACCTTGCGCTGCCAGAGTGTGAGAATATGCATAACCGTCTGTCTGTCTGCCTTCAACCATGAAACACAATCTGGGTTTATAACAATGCCACAATAATATTTTAACGGGCGCACTGAGTGACATTCACCCAGTAGAGTTGGTAACGACGCACGGAGGGAAAGAAATTCCATGTCTTAACGTCGGATAAAAAGTGTTAGGTAACGATTTGTGGTAACTTAAGTTATTTCTTTCCCTTCCTGTGTTTACTTCCCTAATAATTTCACAGTTTTACTTTGCCGACGTACGAATAAAGTGATGAGACCAATGGCAGTGTTAATTTTACATAGGGCAAAATTATACACAACGTGTAGGCTATACAAGTTGATCGTAAGCAGGGCTTTCAAAAGTGTTCATTTTACCGTGAACATTTTTTACCAAGGAAGTTTTCAAAAACGAAATTATTTTTGCACGTATAAAAATGTTCACATAATAACGTTTGTAGTTCAGAAAATGTTATCCTATGTACGAACATAATTTCGTAAATAAAGTGTATGTTTTTAAAATATACTTTGCAGAGCTCCTTCAAAAAATAACACCACGTAACGTACTAAATATATTGAGTCGAAATCCCGTTCGAGTGAAGTGCAGGAAGTGAGAATTTTCCCGATATCGTGAACATTCCTTAATTCGACGGCCTGCCTGAACATGCCATCGCACACGAGCTGTAATCAGGACAGCCAGTTGCCGCGATCGGGACTCGCATTGTTCAATCCCCGGTAAGCAGTAATACCCTCTACCAGCCAGGGAATCAGGGAAGGTTGCGTTATGCCACGTCAATATGAGTGCAATGCATGGAGGCGGAAGGGATTTTTCTCCATGTGACGCCGGTCAAGATGGACATCAAAAGAAGTCTGCTGTGCCGACATCCGTAACTCGTCATACATCAGCCTTCGGATACTTCTCAAGGCGGAACAGTTACAATATACTAACGTGGATCTCCGTAAAGTATTGGATGTAGTTAACTTAACAATGCTCACCCGACCATATGGTAGTATTTTATGTAATCTCCAAGTGCTTTATCATACAATTATATAGTAACCAATAGCTCATTTTATTTATTTACTCCACCTGCTCTACCGCCAAAAGATCCCCCCCCCCCCCTTAAGCTTAACAAGTACGGTTTGACTACAATTTAAAGAAAGTATAACAGAATGATCTTGCTTTATCAATTAGTGGTGTAATGCAATAAGTGCAAGTCAGCGGGGAAATTAAAGCGCCACGCGGTATCAACACTACCAAATCTGCAGTGTCACGATGTGATATCGATCTGACAGAAACATATACTCATAGCTCGTCTGTTGATAAGTGGCTGTTACCCGAACAAAACCAGGGACAGCTGTCGATGGAACCGATGTTGCTCCGAGCAATGGAAAGAATATTAGTCCTAAATAGTGTAACCCTATTTTAACTGGATAATTAGCAAGGTGGAGTGGTTAATAAGAGTACGTATGCATTTTTTTTTTTTAAAGCTGAGGCATTCCTAGGGAAGTCACGTGCAAATGGTTGATTCTAGCTACACGCTTTTCATAGTTAAAATCCAAGGCTGTTTCCTCGTTATAATTTAATTTTATTTCCACCAAATTATGTACCAATAGACCAACTAACTATACTAAACACATCAGCCATACGGATATATATTCTTAATCGCCATAAATGCCCTTTAATTCGCATTAAAATTATAATTACTAAGATTACTATGCAAATATTTATTATACCTGTTTTTAAATTAAAGCGTTTATAAATTTACAAAAAAAAAAAAAAAAGCTACCCGGGCCCGGCTGAAATACGCCATTAAAAACCACAACTGCATACAGTACAATACAACTATCCCTAGAAATATTAACGATGATGATGATCTCTCCGCCTCTTCTTTATGACATAGCCGATGTCTGACTGCGGGACCATCCAACCTCAACCGGCAACGAAAGACTTATGTGCGTCCTTTAAACTCACAACGTATCTGCATGCACTAACGCAGGCGATAATTAGCTATAGGGTTCACAATAAAGTGAGCACTTTTGAAAGCACTCTCGTTTTGAATAATAGCAAATAAATGTGTGTTATTTAGCTTTAGACGTTAACTTCCGAGCGCTGTGGAATATACACACAGTGTTTATTACTTACATGGCAATATTTATTTTAAAAAGTGGTTAAAGGATCCAATATGGCTGAAAGTAAAAAGTAACTAGGGCCTCTAAAGTGCTCACATTATCGTGAACAGTCTATAACTTGGTAAACGAGGCACTGACCGAACGTATTTCGAACACGTCATAAGCTATCCAGTGCAAAGGCAATATTATTTAATTTCCTATAATTTGACGTAAAAGTAGTTTAACAAAAAAAAAAAAAATGCTCCGCCGAGCACGCAACATAAGGAAGTAAAGGCTGTTCACGATAAAGTGAGCACTTTTGAAATCAACCTCGGAAAAAAGTTACTGCCGCTGCCTGCATATATTTTAACGGGCGCACACGGGTGGCATGCGCCCAGTAAAGTTGGTGACGATGGACGAAAAGTAGTTCCATTTCTTAACCCTGAATAAAAAGTATTAAGTAACCATTTCAGATAACTTAAATTATTTCTTTCGCTTTCTGTTTTTTTTTTTAACTACCAGATTTCTAACATATTTACTTTTCTAATAATTCCAGATTTTCACTTGACCGACACATGAACAAAGTGATGAGGCCCTTGGCACTGTTAATTTTACATCAGGCGGAAGAATACACGACGTGCTTACAAGTAGCCCCTGTAAGCAGGGCTTTGCTTTCAAAAGTGCTCATTTTACCATGAACCACCTATACCGTAGCTTTCATAGCCCCGAGCGGTGAAGCGCGCGCGCGCGAATTTTACCAACCCGCGTGCAGCGTGCATCTGTCAGCAGGACTTCGCAAAGCAGTTTTCACAATGAGCACGAGCTCATATATATATATATATATATATATATATAAACACACACACACACACGCAAGCATAAGAAAGAAAAGATTCTCACTCAAGAATACCCCATGTAAGTGAATACATGGCAAAAAAAAATGCGTTGTCTTTCGCCCGCTTTTCACATCTTACTGCAAACTTTTCTGCAAGATAATAGAGTGCAGCACGATCAGCATTCGTTCTGTTGTGAAAACAGGAAGAGATTTCGTCATCTGCTATCAGCGTCTGTTGCGTCGCATCGCGTTGCGTCGCCTAGCAGAGAAAACCGTGCTCGCAATCATTCACTATAACGATCACAGTCCAGCAATACGTCTTTAACTTTCACGTTCGGTGAAAATGCCGTGGCTCGCGGGGCTTTGTTCCACCTGTCAAAACAGGGACATATTTGCCTCTCCGTGCACAAAAAAAAAAAAAAAAAAAAAAAACTGGCGTAAGGCCCGTGACTATAATGCACGGATACGTAAGAAAATGGACTCGGAAACGCAAGAGGAACAAGCCGAAGACTTGGGATGAATTTCAACCATTCTACAATACGAAGAAACGTACAGTCTTGCAATTCACGGAATCAAAAATACTCAGAGTTTGCAAATTACTGATACAAGTTTTGTAATATGCACATCTAATTTTGCATTTTTGAACAGTGTTTAAAACTGCGTAAACACATGCTGCCGAACGACGTGTACTTATTTATTAAAAACAAAAATGATAATCGCCACGGCAAACAAATCGAAGAAGCACTTGTTACCGTGTGTACCGCAATGGCCACCAAAACGAACAGCAACAAACCAAATACTCGATTCCTATCCGCTGAACGGATTCACGGACACGCGAGAGTTGGGAGATGCCCAGCCTTTCTTACGTGTATCCGTACGTTATCCGCGACCCGCACGCGTCTCATTGTATATCGAACACGGAGTGTGTTACGGCGTCCGCTCCCGTGATACGCATCCCCTTGCGTGTCATTGTAGAGCGCGCGTGAACGATACACGTCCGCACAACTCAGCTGGCCATAACGAACCACTCTCTCGCTTCGACTCGGGAATGCACCCCTACAGCCAGGGCGCATGCGCAGCGAGGCCTAAAGTTCTTACACAATAGAAAACTTTAGCATTTGACTTGTAACATTTGACTTTACGTTTCCTTTCCTCTGACGAAACCACAAATACACAATACAAATGTAAAGTCAAGAGTTCAGACAATTGAACGTCGGTTCTGCGAGCTTCGTAATAAAAGTGTCTTTTGTTATGTAAATAATTATATTATCCAGGAATGCATTTTTAATACTTTTTTTTTTTTTAAAGGGCTTAAAATTGACATTAAAAATTTATTTATAAACAAAAAACTCATTTGTTTACTTTTTAAAATATGTCAGTTCATATATTTCCTCTTCACATTATATTTGTTTGCCATTTATTTCATTTGAGACGAGGTTTGCTTAATATACTGAGATTACAATAACCCTACGATAAAATTTAAAAAAACTTTCCAAATAACCTATATTACATTCTCGGCAAAATGACTGCTTGACTTTGACTTTAAATTTCAATTTTTCGAGATCGTAAAGTCGAGAGTCCTTGACTTTACCTCTGACAGTTCCATTGTGTCAAGCTCCATAAGAAACAACATGTAGGAAAGCAAACGTCAAGTCAAATGGTAAAGTTTTCAATTGTGTAATGGCCTTAACTCCAAGTCTGAACGCGCGTGCGCGCCAGCGAAATGGCCTCTGACAGAGAGCACGCGACCAGTACAAAACATACTTACTGTGTGTGTGTGTATGTGTATATTATGCCAGAGAAAGAGGGGGGGGGGGGGGAGCGAGCGAAAGAGAGTTACCACCCAGCCTTCTTTCCGACCAAGCTGGCAATAAAATACAAAATAGTAGTAAAATTTCATATTTCTGTAGGTGACACTGGTGTGAAACACGTTCAGCCCCCAAGCGAAATGCAGACGATGTACTGTCGTATACTGGCGTTACGAGACTAATGCCCGGTTGCACCATCGTGGTTCTAAACTCGATCCGAGATCGGATCTAAGATCGACACAGAAAACTGTTGGCACCATTCGAGTTCAGAGCTGGACTGGAGATCGAGTTGAAGTCCATTTCGAACCGCCAAACTGGTGGTTCGAAATCTCGATCCGAGGTCAGCAGCCATCGTCGACAAATGTAGTTTGGAAATGCGCCAACAGATAGAACTACGTTCGATTGTTTTCTTGGGAAATTAAAACAACATTATACGCACTTTAGTATTATTCAGTAAAGTTCGTACAGCAATAATTAACTTAAAACAGATAAAACATTGCACATCTAGTTCTATCTATAGTAAAAAATACGCCTACTTCCATGACGTCATATATTACGAACCAATAGCAAAATTTATCTCATACTTAATCTCGATCTCTCACTTTGGAACCAAGATCGACGAATCGGAGATATAGAATCATGAAATTTCATTGGTGCAACACTTTTACATTGGAACTAAGATCAAACTCGACCGTGGTTCTGAACTAGGATCATTCGATCTCGGATCGTGAAAGATGTTGGTGCAACCGGGCATTAAACGATCGCGTTCTTTGTAAAGAAGTGTTTAAAACTAAAAAAATTACAAGGGTGATCATAATATGTTTGAAGAAGTGAACCTACTTGACTGATGGCATTTGTTCACCTAACTGCGGCAGTCCATCGCGCTGACAGCATTTAAGATGCGGCTAGTATACGCTGCCATCGTAATGTGAGATATAAAACGAAAATCTGTAATGGAGAAGACTGGGAGAGATGACAGCTTCAAATATATTTTTGGGGGGGAAAAAAAACTAGTATTAGCGGTAAAATACACATGGCACCACATTTACGAAGTAAAAAATTGTTACAAAATATTTCACACCACTGTAACACTCTAATAGGAAGAGCTTAAGTTAAACTTTTCAGCCAGTTACTAATGGCTATAAGTTCACTAACTTCTCCGAAATCGAAACACGTCACCTTCTATTTTTACATCCGAATATTTGTACCAATGATTGCGAGGCTGAATTCGTAAACATTGGGGCTTAGAATCTGTTTCGTGGAGTAAAATGTAGCACTATTTTTTAACCATATCTACTTCGTTTTTATTTTATTTTTTGGAAGCAATGCATATGTGCTTAATTTACTTCAGTTCATCTCTACGCTGCTATTGTACTCAACTACTGTGGCACTGCGATCTCGGGGCTAACACTACGGAGCGTGAATCACGATAGAACAGTTACTTCAACCCCTCATCCCTTCCGGGTTGGTGTATTTTAACAGACGTTACTGTTAGTTGTATGATTTGATTTGAGTTGACAGGTTTTGGTCGGTGAAGGAGAGGTGACGAAAAAATGATGCATCGGCGGAATGCAACAGCGGGAAACGGTAGAGCCGGCAATCGAACCCGGCTCACCTTGGTGCAAAGTGAGTAGTCTGGCCACTATACCACCGCGGCCCCCTGTTGTGTGGAATATGGTACATCATTTTACTTGCAATTCGTTTGTTTTATGACTGTGTTGATATCCCATGCTTTGTCAGGTAATTTCCGTATATAGTGCAGGGTAATTTATCTCGCTTGTTGTTATGGAATAAATTGTACGCGTGGTGCTTCACTCATTATTATCCTCTGCAATAAATTGCTTAGTTTGGCATTCATTTTGTGAAGCGATTTTCCCGTACACACGAATGTAGTTTCCTTCCCATGTATGTAAAGAAATCTGCCCTAATACGGCAGCAGCAACTCCGGTCTCCTTAATTGTGTTAGAAGTGTAAATATTGTTATGCGCTCACTGCTTCGCATCGCGAGCGAGAGAAGAGAAGGACCGAGGGTTGTTATACGATAGCGATGGCGGAAGGCCATGCAATGACGGGTTTCGAATTACAGACGGGCGCCACAGACTCTGGTCGTATTGTTTCCTGTACTTATCAGAAGAATGCTCTGAATTAATTACCTCGTTCTCTCAGCACGTCTCTGGGAGCGTTGAACATTCCAGATGGTCGCCTGAGAGTATAAATATCGCAACAGGCCTCCGTGGAGTTGATGAATGAATGAGTGGCTAAGCTCCGAGCGATAGAAGAACGAATGGCGACCAGTGAAAGGGAAATCTGCGACTACGGGTATCAAGCAGTGACGTGTACGGCTGGCAGGCTGAACTATTCGACTATATGCGTGAGTGAAAGATATTATAAACGATGGCAACAGACAGACTGTACACGTGTTGTTAATGAGTATGAGTTAATTGACTGTAACCAACAGAGACAATTAAGAAGATCATTAATAAGAGTTGAAATATATATTAAATATTGCGCTCGCTGTTAAATAAATAGAGTAAAAGTGGAGAGCTAATTTAATGCTGTATATAATAGCAGAGTAAATAAATTAGAAATCAAATTCAGTTTCTTTAATTTTTTAAATTAAGATCTCCATTCCTCACGAACTCAGATACGTCCTTCAGGCGTCCTCACATGTAACAATTTAATATCTGCGAAAGCCACCGTAATGTTGCGGTACAACTCACCAACTGTAACACGGTAACGGAGAATAGGAATCGGGGAATATGTTCGCGTTGTCCTTGGAATGAAGTTCATGTTTCAGGATTTACAAAGGGGCATGGTCCTCTACAAAACTGCAGGAGTGTCTATGACATTCGTACGATTTATTTCGTGCGGTCTGTGGCAAGACACTATTATGTGAAAACTTTGTTCAGCGCTACGTTGCAATGACGATACGCAATAAGGAAAACAAGCACAGGGAAGCGAAGTTTCCTTCTTACGCTGTGCTGAGCGATCGTTCTAAATATAAAGCCTGATACAGACGGACATATTCAGTGAACAAGAAGGTGATCACACTGTTGTATTCAAGTCCCATGTACGTACATACTGTACACACAGTGGTAGTACTTGAATGTTAGAAAATATGCCAGTCACTCATCCCACCACAACACACAAAGATTTTACAAACAAAACAAATCACTAATCTAGAAGTAAAATTTGTTTTCTACTCTCAAATTAACAATACCAGCATAAATAAATGTACGGGAACTACACAAACATATAAAAAGTAAATGTAAACAAACTACTTGCACAAAAAAGGTGAACGAAAAATAGAACAGCCTCTAAAATTATTCTAGCTAGCATGCAAGCCTTTGCATGCAAACCACTCGCAAACAAGTTAGCCATTCACACGATGCAAGTGGACTTGAACAAGAAAGGTGTACACCTTCCTGTACGAGAAAATGAACAGTAACATGCTTAACGATGTGGTTGTGCAGTTGTGTAATCGGGCAAGGTGGCTGCAAAAAAAAAACTGTTGTGCGCTTGTTCGAGATGCCCAGACAGTGATATGTATCTCGTGTGTGCCAACGTGGACGACAGTAGAAAGCCGCTGACTCTTGATAACACCAGGGGCTCGGCGGGAAGGATCGAAGTTCAAAAGTCTCCTTGTCCGTATCGCAGTCACGGTTAGTACGCGTGGGCGAACTGCCTTTCCACAAACGAGAGTCTGCGGTAGGCCGTGTATAGATGACTTACCTTTAAATTGAGCGCTTTCGAAATGCTACAATAAAAAAAAAATCCTTTCCCTGCATGTACGTGTAATTTATCGATAACATTGCCTGACAAGGCAGCGATTCAGGAAATAGTAGTTCTGGGTACTATTTTATTAGAATTTTACTATGTATAACTGTGACAACAGATTCCGCTTTACGTTTATCCACTGTTTATTTATCCTCTGTTGAAAAAGTAAGTGATGTTATCTAGAAAAAAATGATTTAAGGTACTAGCTTGAGCTCCTAAAAATAATATATTAATTAGCGTAATTATTAAAGCATTTTAATAGCGAATTTCCCTGAATAGCTATGTTTTATATTGGCTTGGGTTTTGCCCATCCACCGTATGTGTATTATGTGTGTGTTTATATATATATATATATATATATATATATATATATATATATATATATATATATATATATATATATATACACACACACACACATATATATATATACACACATGTATATTCCACATATGCCTACGTGCCGACTTGCTAAGTTACCTAAAAAAAAAAAATTAGTAAATTATACTGTATTAAAAATCCGAAAGAAATTTGAAGAAACTTACTTTCGTGAAGTTACGCAGGGACAATTCTGTGTATACAGGCTACTTGTTGGAAACCTTGAAAAAAGACATAAGCGAAACTAGGGTACAATACGAAGCTGAAATAGAGTACTGACAGTGGACTATGGATGGGCTCACTTAAACGCCCTTGAAACATCATTGAATCCTGTGTAAGATTAGGTATGTTTAATATGCAAACCTGTTCCACGTTTAGCCTCCTGACAAAAATCAGTTGTAAAAAATACAGACTTTCTAATAATATCACGTTTGTTCAGATCTCAAAATTCTTTCGCGCGTAGCATGGCTGCATTAACACACGTAATTCTTAAAACGTTGCGCTCAGAATACGTAAGTAAATAGAAAAAATTGCGCGGTGGCTCCTTTGTGGGCGTATCATTTTGTGATTGGTTGCGCGAGGTTTTGGAAGCGAACCTTATGCCTGATTGGCTCATGCATCCTGTGAAAAGTTTCTTACTGGTTGGGCTGTCCCGGCAGACGTACAGGTTACCAGGCGCCGATTGGCGAATGATGTTCCAACATTTTGCTGTCCAATTAAGCCATTTTTCTGGCGTGTACGGCTGAAATTCGCGATATAAAAGGCTGTTTCATCTCGGTATTCTTAAGGCTCCGTGCCTTGTTAGTACAGGCTCTACCGCATCTGATGTGGCAGCTATCATCCACAGCATTATACCAATTCCGTACAATTATACCAAGAATTCGCACTCAAAATGTGCCAACTAAAATGTATCTCGCGTAGGTCCCTTTTTATAAGTCGCTGACCTTGCGGTAATGTTAGAGAAGGCGTGCCTGTCTCACCATTGTACACATCACGGTCAGACTTATCTCTCCCAGGCACAGTACTTACGCGACATTGACAATGTGTGATGTTCAATGTCCCTGTAATCTACTTTACTTTTCGTTATACGCTGTATAAGGTCTGGGTGCATCTTTACTGTGACACTAGGTGGAAAATTTATTTTTTGTAAATTAACGTTTTATGAGTTTTTTTAATATTTCAAAAAATTGAAGCACTTGGAAATTTCCATGAATTCCTCAATATACTTTTCAACTTGTATGTTAGAAGGAAAAACAAAGAAAGCGTTTATTGCCACTTTCTTACAAAGAAAACTGTACTGTTTTGTTAGGTAAAAATTATGTATATTTTTGGGCTGGTAAAACAATAGTTATTTTTCTTATGTTCTTCCGAGCAACCAACTAAAATGGCACATCGGAATTTCAAATATAGACAAAAAAATAGTCGCCAGAGTTTCAATACTAAAATAAAAATTATATACTTAATTCATTTCTGAACGATGTAAAGCGAAGCACTGAAAATTTTTCTAAATTAAAAACTGGCCTGTGCATTCCGCATAATAATATGAAATAGAAGTGAGACAACACAAAATTCGATACTTAGCATATCATACCTGGCTTAGTAGAGAAAGTGGAAGCCATGAACATGGCTGGGAACAACGACAGCTGTAGCATAGGCATCTTGTCCTCTAAACCTCTAAAACAAAACAAAAATAACAATTAGTTAAAATACGTTATATATGTTGCTTACTTCTTGTCAGTTTAAGGCTGTCCATGGTAAAGTGAGCACTTCTGAATTCAATTTTATTTTTTTTTTTCAGTGCTTCTACGTACGTATATTTTATAGGGCAGGCTGACTGGCATGTGACTAGTAAAGTTGGGAACGACTGAGTGAAAGTAGTTCCACGTCTTAGCGTCGAATTAAAATATTAAGCAAACATTTTTGAACACTGAAATGAATAATTTTACGTTGTTATTTTAATGCGTATAGTGTAAGAATAAGCAAATTCGTTAAGCATTAATATATATTTTTTAAATTTACATCATAACTTGACCTTGCATGAATAATGTGATCAGGCCCATGGCAATGTTAATTTTACGTATGATGGAAGAATACACAATGTGCATAGCTGTTATGCAGGGTATTCAAAAGTACTCACTTTACTGTGAACAGTATTTAACTGTTATCAAACTAAAAGTGGCCACAATAATACTTCAAAGTTTTAAGATTGGGTCAATAAACATGACATGTAATAACATATTTTCGAATAAGGTATAAGTTATACAAACTTTACTAATATTAAAATATCACATTTCCTAACAATCACTTCATTTAAAATGGTTAAATATTCAAATTCGTCAAATTAGCTCAACGAGTCACAAGAATTAAAAAAATGTTTAAGTGGTACAGAAAACTGAAAAATTGAAACTTGTCTGTACCCTATAATTAGGGATATGAAAAATTCGCGAGTTAAATGACCTGTAGGCTAGACTCCACAGTCATGTGTATACTCGAGCATCAGATGTTTGTTCATTGACTGGTACCCCATAGAGTAGCCAGTATTATTTCACACCTGGCAGTATGGCACTTGCTACTTGTTTCTCTGCATGTCTATTATTGGCTCAGAGTGCATGTCTAATAAACTGCGATACAATTTCAAAGTCAACTTCAGTGTACACATGTTTGACGTCTATCTTCTTCTGAAATTAACTCGCGAAATGTTCTTATCCCTACCTATAATTTTAAAGAATTATGTATTAAAAATTTTATTTACTACTGTTCTATGTACCGTTAAGCTGCAGATCAGTCACAAAAATAACCTTAACCTATTGTCATGATATCAAAAATATAGTAAAATAACGTGAAGCTGTTCAAGAGTATTCAATTTTTTTTATATGTGTCTTATATTTACTAAAAGTTTTTACACAAAAATTAACGCAAATAATGCACGAAAAACAGTCTCCAAGCTTTACTGCGCAGTCGAGTGGACTTCAGATTGTTTTATAATAAATGTTTTTGTTTCCGCTTGGTTACTTACGACAAGACATTCCATAGTTTTCTTGTTATATGGATGAATGATTTTTAAAAGCTGTGAAAATAACATTTATGAATATTCTAAGATTGTTTTTATGGCGAGCGCGATACCCATGATTTGTCAATTTTAGTTTCTTATCAGTGATATCCTGTGGGTCTGATAAGATCAGATCGAGTGGTTTATTATACAACCACCTAAAACTTTCAAATATCCTATAACATGCTGTCTTCTCTTTAGGTTGTAGACATGACACATACATGACTTCTGAAGTGTGGCCTATTTTACCCTAAAGCAGACAATACGCAATTCCGTCCTCGTTTTCTTGCAGGTTTGATATTGGCACGTAGTTAGAGAACTGCAAAATTCGTGATATTATTTGGGAATACGTTAAACTTCAAACGTTATGTACGTTTGCAATAACTTTGTCATTGGACACGCCCTAGGTTACTCTAAGCCAGTAAATGAACACTTCGCAATTGTGTAGTCCAATCACGTACAGTCCAGTAAAAAGAGTAGTGACTTTACATCTATGCAGCAGCCAATGGGTAACCAATGCTGGTTCGAGTACATACATCACAGAGAAGTTTTAGCCTGATGCCAAATAATAACGCGAATTTTGCAGGTCCCTGCACATAGTCGTCCAGGATGTGTCTGAAATGTACACTTGTTTGAATTCTAGCTGAATTCTAGATTCCCTTAACTGAATTAGCGAAATTTCAAAATATATATGTCATAGTTTTACTTCAGAGTATATTTTAGTACATGATTTGACATTTGCACCAATCATAATGTATATGGCTTAAGTTACCGAGTTTGACACTATTAACAACTAGCGAAAAGCTCGTGTTACCTTAGTGCAAATTTTTACTTTAAAATACCATAAAACACTTCCATTCCGTATACATATTATGCAAATATAAACCAAAATATCAAAACTCATATTTATTCTAAACCAGTTATATGGGCCGAAAACTGATACAAGCTTTTATTAATCCTTCTAAAAATTTGTAGGGATTTTTTTTGTCCGCTCGATGCATGATGGATATTTACTGAGATACTCAGATCAGTACCTCGCAAGGCATAGGCAAACGCTCAGTTTGTATTTATAGCTAACTTTCATATTTTCAATCAGCAGGCATTAATTAACATCTGCACCGAATATCAATTTTCTTATAATTTTTTTTTTTTTTTTGAGTAAGCTATGTTTTTTTTTGTGCTGAAATTCTTCAACTATATAAATGTTCCTCTATTCGTTTGAGAAGATGTGATGTATTACAGACCATATTATGATGACGTTAAAAATGCGCATTCAAACCATAGACTAAAGATATGGTAGACCGATCTCGCTGGCTGCGCACAACCAATCTCGGTGTCCCAACGTTGAACTTCTTTCCTGCGAACACGTCTAGCGAAAATAGCGTGGTATGGATTTTAGGTTATAAAACTGATCTGTAAACAAGTGCTTAGAGAAGTTTTTATACTTTTTCTTACCATTCTGTAATGGTTTTTGATTAAATTCAAAATGGTAAAGGTGTTTTATTAATGTAATAGTGCTTCTCATTTGAAAATTAAGATGTAAACAAACACGTTCATCACTGTTGGCCATGTGAATTTGACAGTTGTGTAGGATGTTGGGTACATGCGCAGAAGACAAATAGGCGGTCTACCTCATCTTTAGTCTAGGGCTCACCATCAATACTGAAGTCCTCAGTATTGGCAACCTCTCGTGGAGTTTTACCAGCAAGTTTCATTCGCTAGCACTGACTGACCCTGGCATGGTTTAGAATTGCGATATCGATACTGGTTATTGCGCCCCTGACCTCTGGTATCCTCCTCGGTCCCGGATGGCGTGGCTTCGCTGTCTATTTCTGCAAACACGAGAGGTGGGTGTAACGTTACTTCGAGCTTGGATTAGCGTGATGTGTTTATACGTGTGTCATATACACAGTATGTAAGTCGTATCTTTGAAATCCTCCCTGACATTTAACAAGATTATTTGCAAACTTTTTTTTTTTTTAATATAATTACACTCTTAGTGATCACGAGTGCCTACGTACACCATATCGCCCTAAGGTGCACTCCGTCGACAGTAGAATTATTCAAAATGTATTTTTATCAGAGCAAGCTGGTTGGTTAATGGACCTGCACGTTTTTTGTGAAATAGTTGTTTGCGCGAATACGCGTCTCTCTGTAAATAAATGTTCTGCAAATACGAGTTTTTGTCAGAAAATATTTTTAAAAACAATTATTTATTTCCATATATTTTTACTTTTGTCATATTCAGTATATTCTTGGAGAAAACAATTTATAAAAATGGTCAAATATCGCATTTTTAAAGCCTGCCTGTGCAGTTTCCTTAAACGGCAAGAGAAGAGTACAAAGATATGGACGTAGTTTAATCTGTGGACTTTCATTGCGTGTAATAAAACCCCACCGTTACATCTCTAATTTACACAGTACAGCCTCACGACAGAAACACTGCACGCCATGCGCGTAAGAACGATGATACACTAGGCGTGCGTGTTAGTGTCGCCCGTATTGCTCCCACACTTCTTGACCTTGGGCGAGCAGGATCAACTCTTACCGGGACTTCCTAGAAACATTTTTTAGGGCAGAGTTCTGCCATGTACGTGACCAAGGGGTCCGGTGGGCGGAGCCGTAACGGAGCGTCCTCTTGGGAGGGGTAAGGGAGGAAAGAAAGTGCGCAGTCTTGGATGCGCGCTGAATTATTCTACCTGCTGCGTCCAGCGGGGACGGTTCGCCGTTAGTATAGGCTATTCACTTAAAAGTGAGCACTTTTGAAAGCCCTCTTATCTTATTTTGAATAATAGTAAATAAATAAATTTTATCTTAGCCTTAGACGTTAACTTCCTAGTGCGGTGGAATACACGCACTGTGTTTATTACTTATATAGCAATATTTACTTAAAAGTTGGTTAAAGGACAAGAAATTGCTGGAAGGGAAAAGTAAATAGGGTTAATTAAAAAACTTTCAAACCTAACTTCACCATTCCTCGGACACTATTAAGTCAATTTTTTTTATGTCAAAGGCTAGGGACAATGCTGCCGTACAATTTTTTTTTATGGCGTGAAATATTACGATTCTCCGAAAATTAAATGACAATATGGTGATAACAGATTGTCAGAAAATTAAAAAAATTCCGAAAAAAAAATGTTGCATTGTTACACTTTGGCTTTAAATGAAAGGCGTGTATTATTTGCGGGAAATATTTTTGCCTACAAGGTCAGTAATAATTTCAAACATCTTGTTTGTTTTACTAAGCATCGGTTTCATTGATTATAGTTTCCATAATTTTATACCCATACCCCTTTTTCTCCGCAACGGATATTGCTAATTATTAGTTATCCAAAAGTTAATTGTACATCACACATTAAAATATATTTCAATAATCACAAGGGCCCTTCCCTCCTCCAGATGCTGAAATGCTGGCGTCTGTGGCATAAGATTTAGCATTCTTGCCTGTAAATGTACAGATCGTAAGTTCGAGTCTCGGTTAGAACATTGGTAATGTTAGGTTTAGTTAGTTTTTAGGTCATCTCTCAATCAGCCTGCCAGCAGAAACGCATGTGCATTCAAAAATGTTATGAATAAAAATTGCCGAAATTTTCAGATTTCTTTCGATGTCATATTGCACTTACCCAATCAGGATAATGGTTGAATCTTCTGAGTTTTCACTACCGATAATTTTATGAAATTTCTTACATTTCTAAAACAACTGATATACAGTAAGTCTTGCCTATTTTAAAATAAATTCTTAATACAGCTGTGGGAATTAGAAGGTTATCTAATGGATGAGTAAAAGAATTTCAATTTTAACATTTAATCGAAATGCTTACTGGTAATACGGGAAAATTATCTATTTATCGATTGTATTGTACTGGCATATATTTGTAATATAGCGGAATGAAAATTATTACTGTTTTTAGTAGTCTGTTCAATTATTTATATTGTTTAATCATCTGAGATTTAGTGAAATAAAAATAGTATCTGTAGGTAGTTGGATTCTTCTCGATATTTGATTTTATGTGCAATGCTTATGCTTTTAGAATAAATCTTTTACGTTACGCAGCTACTACATACGAACATTCGAAGATGCTTAATTTGGTGAAATTCGGCACATTTCATCAAATTTCCCATACGCCGAAACACTAAGCCAAAATGTTCCTGTATTGTGGTTTACTCTTAAATGTTATCTAAAATTTGTCATAAATAGTTTGTATTTATTTTTATATTGTAAAAAATTATGATGAAAATACCAAACTCTTGTTATTGCTACTTAATTTGGTGTTAATGAACCTATTTTGGTGATAGTAGTCCCTTATTTAGCTGTGAACTAATTTACACATTACTCGTAAAGTAATTCAATGAAAAGGAAATCCATTAAATCATTAATAAAAAAATTTTTTGAAACATAACAAAACATAAATGCATAAAAATGCACATTTCATTACCCTGTAACAATGTTTACTGCAATACGATACATTCCCGCAAAGATAAGGGGGGGAAAAGTATACAACTATGAATACAAGTAAACAAAATTAAATACTTTTTATACAAAATATATAATTTAAGAGATGGTAAGTTATGATTGAATTGTTGGTTGCTCATTTAGGACATCGTGGCAACTGTTATATCAGAACTTGAAAATTAATTAACAGCGATAATTGATATTAATCCTCTAGATATTTTATTGCTGTTTAAACTAAACAAAAAACATTGTACAAATAATTGATATAGTCAGCCTTTAGTTAGGGAAGTTGGCAAGAATAACCAGCAATGGAAATTTGCTTATTCAGCTGAACCACTGGATGTTCCGTATTTGAGAGTATAAAACTCTTCTATCGAAGATTTGAAAACTATCAACTAGGCCACATTTTTAAAGCACTATCCACAAAGAATTAAACACGAAATATTTCAACACAATTATACACTATCGACCAAAAAGTAATTGGGCACCTGTCCACAATGTTTGCTCGGTGGTCACCTCGTTGGAATCTCGTAGGGCCACCTCTTGCGGCTATAACAGCAACCACCCTGTCTGGCATGCAGGACAAGTGTATGTAGGACATCCACGGGGATTCGTCGCCATTCCTCTTGCAACCATTCCATGAGTTGAACAATGGATTTGGGCCGCACCTGACGAACCCTCATCCAGCCATCCAATTCGTCCCAAAGATGTTCTATAGGGTTGATGTCGGGGCTCTGGGCGGGCGAACATTGTTGTCGGCGTACCACTGCATAGTAGCCCTTGAAACATGGCACCTGGCATTGTCATCCTGGAAGTAACAGGGGTCCATTCCGTAAAAACGCCACAATGCTGGGTGCATTTCATTATCCAGAATGTTACAATAGGACTCTGTGTTCATGCTACCACGGACAAACACCAGCGGTTCTACGTCGAATGCCGTGAAACAGCCCCACACCATCACTCCACCACCACCGAATTTCCTAGTTGGTACTATACACTCCGGCAGACGGGTAGACGCCACACCTATACACGTCCATCGGACCGAAATAATGTAAATCGCGACTCATCACTCCACAGAACCGATTTCCACTGTTCCAGTGTCCAGTTGTGACGGTCCAAACACCACCTGAGTCGCCGAGCTTTATTGCTTGTGATATGGGACTTATGTGCAGCTGCTCTTCCGAAATATCCAAGTCGGTGGGCCTCTGTAAGCAATGTTCCAATGGAAACCGATACTCCTGTTGCTGCATGAAACTCCTGTCGGATGGTAGCCATGGGTTGTGCCCTATTTTCGACAATTTCACATTTCAGGGATCTGCGATTTCTGTCGGTAAAGATTGGAGGTCGCCCAGAACGTGCGGCATTGGCACAATACCCATAGACCTTCCACGTACGCAGGACGAATACGACCGTTGATTTGGGCCTGTTTACCTTCCGTGAAATCGCCCGGCTAGACAGCCCATTGAGATGGCAGCCCACAATCACGCCCTTATCGAGGTCCGATAGCTCTGTACCTCTTGCCATCTCTTTGTCAACTGGTTCTACATCGGCCTGGAGCGTATGGCGGCCACACAAGTCAACTGACGTACTGAATTACTTATCTTCACGGGTGCCCAATTACTTTTTGGTCCATAGTAAATTGCAATGATAAAAATTGTTGACTATTAATATTTCTACGTCCAAAGGCCAGGTAAATGTAATAGAATGTTAAAAACATTTAGGTCCATACAATACATATTAGGTTAATTTGTATCCATTATAACATGTTACTTAAAGTAACAAATATTAGATAATTTAATGCTTGCACTCCTCTACCATCAGAATAACAAAAATAATGTTACAAAAATAATGGTTTTAGATTTTTATAATGGTGACCATTTCCTACGAATTTACGATACAGAATTTCCATTTCGATAGGCTTGTCACCCACCTCTTTTTACAAACATTATCCCTTTATCTGTTATTACATTTATATAATACCGTTTTTATATATGCATAATTTAAAAAGCGAAGCTTAAACACAGTACGATAAATATAAACTTTACAAAGAGTGAAGTATGATCCGTTCACAATTATAACGATATGAAGACATCTTGATGAAACAGCGGTTACATTGTATCTTTGTAATCCATGCACAATATTTAAAAAAAATACTGTACTCTTACAATTTATGAAATATAACACATTCTCAACCATTGTAGTATGAGACAAAAATGTAAGTGTTATTTCTTTGTTTGAAAAAAAATGTAAGTTACATTACACAGCTCTCTTCACAATATAATTTTCGTAGTTTCAACAGTAGCTCTGGTTTCAGATTTCTTCTTCTCACGTTTAGCCTCTTGTGCAGATTTGATATGCGGACGTTCGCTTATAGGCATATTTCTGGGATGTCTAGGGTCAATAATTTCTGGAAAAAGGGAATCGTAGAAGAAAGTTAGAAGCTTAGCAACCATTTTATTTTCCCAAAACTCCTTATCTCGTTGAATTTTCAGAGATATCATGCCTTCTGGAGGCCATACGACGAAATTGCCGTGAAATATGGAGGACTCCCTGTATTTGGTACATGTAGTTATGGCTTAGCTTTAACTGTGGCTTTCCATCTTTCATTTCTAGGTATTTTATTTTACCTTTTGCAAGTCCATCTCATAGTGGCATAGATATAGCAGAAGATGGGCACTTTACTTCAATTATTTGGTATATGAGTAGAGACCTGAAGAATTCGCGGATTCATTTTGGGACAATCTAGAATTCCAAACACGTGTGTTTATATAACTTTATCCATTGGTCTGCATGGTGTTTGACACCTTCTAGATAACGCTGCCCAATCGTTGCCTTCCACTGTGACATCAGACAACCAATGTAGAGTTGACATCGGCATATTTTCACATAAGACTGTAGAGTCTAGACTGCAGATCATCGAACTCGCGAATTTTTCAGGTCTCTACCTATGAGCTCATCTGCCGGTGCTCCTAAAAAAGGATGTTATTCGTCCACAATTAAGCCACTTTTTTAACTACTATACCTGGATTTTCTCTTTCAAACTGAGCAAATCGCCACTGAATCTTTTTCGATGCCGCAATATATTCAGGCTATTTGTAATTAACACTACAGCATGAAATATTTGACTATACCCTACATCCTCACGACCTAAGCTATGAAATTTCGGGGTTGTTTTCTTCTGGGTGTATAGAGATGATTTCGATAAAATACAACTGAAATTAAGGAAAACCAATTTTTGTTTTGTTTTGGAATGCTGAAACTGTAGGAGCGATTTGTTTCGTCTGAGGCAAAATCTAATTTGAAGAAAATACGCCATGTGGTTAGTGTATATATTTTTCCCCAGACTTTTAATTTTTATGCTTGAAACATTTTCATTATATGTACAGTTATTAAAATTTTGACATCAAATAAAAATTTTGCGCACATTCCACATAATAAATTAAATAAATAAAATTTATCATGATATCGTTTTCTCATTATCAAAGGCCACTAGACGAAAGCATTCTATCTATATAAATTATAATTATTTTTCTAAATTCTGTCCATTGTGCTACCTGAATTCACAGGCAAAACATTACATCACACGTACGGCGAGAACACTAGCTCAAATACTGTCTGGTATAGATCTTTCACCATTTCATCTTCCAGTTATCCGCAATACAGTTCTCTCCCTTCCAAAGCGTCTAGCCTCTTCCCCTCTCCAGCCTTTCTGGAAAACTCCCACCCTGTCTCGTCTGACCTGACGGTGACAAATGTACAGTAATACCATACAAAGAGCTGGCGCGCGAAAACAACACTCAGCAAAAATTACGCAAAAATGAATAGAAATCCGGATTTTTTTAATAATTTTAATACTGTATCAAGAAATCAATTTTCTTGTTAAAGAGTAATCCATATTTTAAAATTCGGTGGAAAGAAAGCGGCAAAATATAATATAAATATTTAATTTTTGTAATATGAGAATTACTCCATATTTTTTTCTATTTTGTAGCTGCATGAAAATCTATCTTAGCGCCGTACTAATGTTTTTATTGAGGGGGGGGGGGGGGAAACCAAACTTCCCATACAGTTTGGCAACATCACAGTGTCGTCAGTCCTCAGACTTGTTGAATATAGCTATCCTCGTTTCGCTGGCAAATTACATTATGTGAACTGGATTCATACGGCACAAAGTTATAGCTG
Organism: Dryococelus australis; assembly: GCA_029891345.1. Taxonomy (NCBI): domain Eukaryota; kingdom Metazoa; phylum Arthropoda; class Insecta; order Phasmatodea; family Phasmatidae; genus Dryococelus; species Dryococelus australis. The sequence goes on along the minus strand of CM056993.1, from coordinate 304,308,015 downwards.
ACTTCGAAATAAAACTTTTAGAATAAAATGTCTTCAACGGCAAATATATCCGCGTGTTGGCTTCCAGCCCAAGCGAGCACCTCGTATATATCACGACCTTGAAAGTGATGAGGTATTACTTTGGTCATGCGCTCATTATTTCGCCAACAATCATATCGATCATGAGTTGTGAATACATCATCTCGACTTCTTTGCATTTGGACTGCAATACGGATGGTTTCATGCTATAAAATTCCTAAGAAGTACCTTCGAAGTTATCCCGTGCCAATAAAGCCATACAAATGTATAATGAATTCTTTTAGTAATTATATGCGATCAGTTTTCAATCTTAATCTGGAAAAAGATACGCTAAAATGTAAGAATGCATTTTTTGTATGTGTAGAGACTTTAGGTGACATTTCGACTGTTACCGTAAAATATATATTCATAGATTTTTTAACATTTGTATTTTTATTTTTCCGTAATAGGATTTTACGACAAAAAATATGTTCTTCAAATACGGACGTTAACATTAAATATTTGTTGAAGTGTGGGGGGGGGGGGCAAGGAGTGGGTTTTGTGAATATCTCATTACACATTGCAGAAACTAGTAAATAAAATGACAAGCTCAGAAACACATGAACATTTAGTCACAAAACTCTTCATAAGATGTTGAGACAGAAAACTTTTCTTCTACTCATGTAAACTTATTTCGATGCATTTCTGCATGGTAGACATTCACCTTCTCGCGGTGAAAATCAATTAGTCAACTCAAAGTTACATTTTAAAAAGCGTCAAATGTGAGCGCGAATGCACTGTAGCCTATTTCATATTGTGTTCCTGTGTGTACCTCCCATTTCCAGCTAAATGAATGCATTTAAAGTTATTGATAGTTTATTCTTTTAGGACTCCTGTAAGAAGGTTATTTTGAAAAGTTTTATGTTATTTTTGATTGTTTTAAATACTATATATTTAACTTAAGCTGTTATCGGTCTTCATAATTTATAAAATATTTATTTTAAGGATTTTCCGATTTTGCATAATACATAATTATTTGAATATAATGCAAATAATTTGACATGTTACAGTGTTTCTAAAGAATTTCATTATAAATATACAAATTGTCTTTTAGAATGCATTTCAATGGTTATTAATTTTTCAGCTTACCGTACCGTCGACAACGACGTTTTTGCATAAATTATCTGAAATTCAACAGATAAAGGAAAGAGGAAGAAATTGGCCATTGTCTTAATTCGGGACTAATTCCGGCATTCGCCAGGCGTGATATCGCGAAACATGAAAAACCCGAATCATGGTGACCATTCCGGGATTCTAACCGAACTCCTTTTATTGCGAGCTCCAAGTTTTACTTTGTGCTACTTCATTCTAATGGTTGTAATATTCCCACCTTCATTGCTGCCAGCTTGAACATTTAATCTGTCTTCATACGTGTCTATATTCAAAAAAATTATGTGTAGATGGACAACAAGAAAAACCAAAACGGGCCAATCCGTTCCCTGACCTGGCTGTGTGTACCGACACTGCATGGGATGTGGAAAAGGGCGCGCGCACTGCCCTCTGCCCTGCAGATTTCTGCTCGACGATTTATTTCACTCCTGTCCCTCGACATCTCCTCTTCCCCTCCCCCTCCATGCATTCGTTTCCCGTTCCACTGGTGTGTCACCTGCTTTGTCCCCCAGCGGGAGGAGGGGAAGGGCATAGAGTGCTGCACTCACCAGCCTCCTAGGAAGAGCTGGCAAGCAGAAACAATGTTTTACGTAAAATTTTCAGCGATAACACTATTTTTTTATTTAATGGTTTTTTTCATCAAGCTTCTACCTATGCTCAGATAGTCTTCTAAACATATTTAAAAACCTACAGGATGAAGTGTGTAAACTGTGTGAAAGTTGCCGATTTTCTGCCTTTTTGTCACTTAATTTTGATATCATTTTCTGCTTGTTTTATAAAAATTCGACTATGGAGTCATAGCCACGTCTTTCAATTATATTATTTATAAAAAAGACACGGAAAACAATTATAGTGCGGGAATGGCATGTATTTGTGTACACTTGCATCAGTGCCTAAATTTTTACTAGGAAGTCCCCTACATGCGGCCTGTGAATTTCAACACTCGCCTAGTTCCTCGAACTAGGGATTACTTATGGGGGTCTCACTAGAGGGCAACAACACTGAGATAACACTTTAAGATAAAACATCAACACAGTGTATTGATATAAACATTAAAGTTATCTGCACTGTGGTGGAAGATGGAAAGATTGGAGGAGTTTCGATCCTCCATATGTCGGTTTGTCTAGGTCATAAATATTAGTAGGTTTCTCTTCACTAGTTATGTGTATGTTTCAAATGAAATAAAAATATTTTAAATTACATTTCCTATTAACTTATTAGTGTCATTGGTTTGAGCCATATATTTGAGAGAAATTAATGAACAAAAATAAAAATTTTCCTAATTCAAGTATAAAAGTATGTGTGATATATACATGGGTACATATATGTCTGTCTACATATATACGTGTACAAGCTGTGTATGTGTGTGGAGGGGGAGGACGGAGGGGGGTGGGGGAGGACGGAAGAACGGAATTAATACATGATTATGAAATTCCGTTGTTATATTTATCTTGTTCAATTTGGTCCATTTCATTTTTCGTCTTTGCCATCTTGTTTGCTCTATATATTTGAAATAAAATTTAGGAAAATGCTAAAAATACAAATTATTTTATATTTATGATTATAAAAACAAATGATTAATTTAGAAAATAAAATGACATTTATAAATTTTACTTATTTATTGCTAGTCTCGGTTTTTTAAATTTTTCCTCTTTTTACAAATTAACTTTTACATTGTTTACATAGATGTGAATGCTTGTCTCTCGTGAAAGATGATGGCCAAACAATTTTTTTTTTTGGTTTCATCACAATTTTTACATTTTTAGTTAAAAATTATATTTTTTATTTTATTATGTAATTTTTTTTTATGTTCTTCAAGGTATTGTTCACAAAATGTATTTTCTACAATCGCAATGTGCTTTTTTTAATATTTTGTCTCGCATTTGTTGGTCAAATTCTTGATCATATTCATTTGTAAATGTTAATATTTAGCATTTTTGTGTTGATTAAAATAATTTATATATTTTACTTCACCACATTTTTTTTAAATTTTTAGTATTGTTCATTTTATTAAGAACAGAATGGTTTATATTTTTTAATTTCTTTGTTATGTTTTAAGAAGATATATTCCACAGTTATATAATACTTTATTTTTATTAATTATATTTTCTTGGGTCACCATTTTATATTTATGTCATATATTATTTTAACTATTAACTTCTATAAGTTTTCTGTTTTTGAATTTCTTTATATATTTTACTTTTTACTTATACTTTTAATTTTACAGTTTATTTTCATATTTTTATTTTTAGATGTCCAATTTATTGAATTATTGAAGATTTTATCAGTGAATTAATTTTTTCAGTTATAGAAGATTTTATCACTAAATTTAGTTTCTTTATATTTTGTTCGATTTTTTAAATTTCAAAAATGGGCCAACTCTCTCATAAACATACTACTCCTAAACATTACTCACAAACCTTTATAAAAAATTATGAATAAATAAGTCGTGTTTTTATTTGTGATACGTTCCAGTATCCAAGAATGTTAACAGTATCTTTTTACAAAGTCTACGAACATGGAAGTAAATAATAGCTGATATGATTTTTGCATACGTATATGATACACGGCAGCTTTCTACTTGTTGCCACCTAGCTAATAAATAATATTGAAATATTTCTTCGGAGACTTTTGAAATATCTTGTTACAGCTCCGCTACACACTCGCGCTTTATAAAGTCGTTCTCAGTTACATTTTCCAGCGCATTGTTTCCATTCGCAACATGTAAAAATTAATGTTTGCCACAACCCTAATAGAAATAAACCGCGCGCCGATCAAGTGGGGTTTACTCCAGCGCGTAGGAAGCAAAAAATAAAGCGATATATTAAATTAAACACTCGACATTTACGAAGAGCAAAAATATGGAATACTTTTCGTAGTTCACTGTCGACAAGCAGGCATACTACAATCAGTGTTACCTTTCATCCGTTCAGTCCCCTTGTCCGTGATTGATGACGTGTTGCGAGTGAAGGGTATCTACGGTTCGCATCATACACAACAAGAAATCGGTGGCCAGTATTTTGAGCGTATTCTTAGTTAGGAATCCTATTTGTTACAGTTCCTGCACCTGCCATTTTTGAATTGGTTATTGCTAACATCAACGAACACGTTATTACGTTGTTCATTGATTTAGCATATCAAAATATTGGAGATTGCAACATTTGAGCTTGAACAGAAAAAAAGTTTATAATGTAAACTACTTACAAGATCTTATATTACTGTGATGCAAATATTCTGTTAAATTATTAATGTTAACAAAGCTTCTAAGTAATGATCCATCAACCAAATGTTGTATTACGGTAAAAATAACAGGAATAACAAAATATCTGTTTTACTGCGACATTAGAGTAACGTTCAGCCCATACCAGTTTACATTGAGTTGACATTTTAAAATGGCGGATGTTAGTGAACAGCGATAATCTCGCAAAATGAAACAACCATATTTAAATTTTAAAGCTTAGAATGAGAACAGAATAAAACTTAGATCAGCTTTCAAACATTGCAAGGCAGTTTAGATGTGTCAAATATGTGCATATTTCTGGAACACAAAGTATTTCCACATATAAGCTGTTCATGGTAAAATGAGCACTTTTGAAAGCCCTGCTTAGGTTGTACTTGTGTATACATTGGGTATTCTTCCGCCTTATGTGAAATTAACATTGCCATGGGTCTCATAACTTTATTCGTGCGTCGGTCAAATGAAACTGTGAAATTATTATAAAAGTAAATATTTTGCAAATCTGCTCATTTTTACTCTTCGATGCACTTAAAAAAACAGGAAGAGGAAGAAATAATTTAAGTGATCACAAATCGTTACCTAGCATTTTTTATTCGGCGTTAAGATAGGGAACATCGTTACCAACTTTACTGGGCGCATGTCACTCAGTGTGCACGTTAAAATATATGCAGGCAAGAGCAGTGATTTTTCTGTAAAATTGATTTCAAAAGTGCTCACTTTATAGTGAACAGTCTTTAACGAAGAGGATCGCAGGTTGTCATTATATGTTTTAGGATTCCCATAATGTGAAACTGAAACAGGCATGTTAAAACAGTAGTTGGTAGAGCGATGAATTTCGTGATGTAGAGATCGTTATACACGCAAGGAGCAGGTTCGATTCTTCTCGCTGCCTTTATTTCTGTTTCTTCATAAGTAATATTTATTTTCGTGACAAAATAATTGTACTTAATTTGTCGTACATCGGAATATTTTAACACGACACAAATTCAATACAAAATTTGCTTTGCCACAACATAAATACCACCTTAAAGTTGACAATAAGGTAAGGAGGTAGCATTGTTACAAAGGTAATTAACATTACATTTACACTCTGATTGAATAAGTGACGGCTGACTGCGGTGGTGAATTAAATATTGGTTTTATTGAATGTAGGCAAATAATTACTTGAAATAAACATATTTACAGTAGTTTGCTATTTATATTGTGCAATTTGCCGTAATTTAAATAAGTAAAAAGAATTTCGCAGGTGGCTGGAATTTAACTCGCGCACCCTTCCACTCCAAGTCGTTGCCTTGCCAGCTGAGCTACCACGCCAAGTTGAAAAAACTGCAGGATAATATATTGTTTATAGTTCCGCTCGAAATTGTGTAGTTTGAAGTTGTATGCTCATACTTTTCGTGTTTGGTTTGATTGGTACCATTAGGATTGTTAAAACATGAGTGCACTCTCTTCATCACATAAAATGCAGTTTAAACCTTCAAACAGAGCGCTGGGACGATTACATGGAATAGAAATGAAAGACGTAAAAACGGAATTAAAGGGTGAGTGAGTGAAGAGATTTGGGTGGCTCTTAACAGCGAGGTCTTGAGAGCCGATGAGGGTGGTTGAAGTGAACATGGAGCGGCGCCGGAATGAAGGGGCGGAGGAAACGGGAGATCCCCGAGAAAACCCGCCGACCAACGGCATCGTCCGGCACGATTCCCACTTACGAAAATACGGTTACCCGCCGGGCATCGTAATGAAAGGCTGTGTGTTCACGTTACCTCGTAAAATGGCGTTTTGAAAGCCGAAGCACATTTTAGAAAGTATTTTGTATTAGTTTTATTCGTTTATTCGTTGTTACTTCACTTGATACGCTGTATTTTAACGGCCATTTTTAAACGATGTTCAACGTCCATTTTTACACTCAGTTTCGCTGATGCATCAGCCAAAAATAATTAGAGACGGAGCAAGTTGCTCAGATGTTTCACTGGTCCATCAGTCAAAAAATATGACGCATCAGTGGAAAATGTCACTGAATCAATCAGTGAAGGAAATATGGGATTTTTTCACCGGTTCATCAGTTAAATTCACTGAAGTGACTGTTGTATCAGTCAGATACGTTTGACTGATTGAAACAGTCTCACTGGTTCAGATTTCGAGTATACATTAATAGCGTAACAGTATATTGCAGTAAGAGCAACGTTAGTTACTGACGGCTCGCAGATAACATAGATTTACTGTACTTGTAACATTAATCCTGTTGCCACAACATTTGACTTTGATCTGTGAAGGTGTTGAACCGGAGAGGCGAAGCTGCAGCAGCGGAGGATTGTGCGGTAATGCCGGAATCACATAGCCCCGACGCGCACGACACGACGGCCAACAGACAATGAAATACAAGATAAATCGTCGTAAGCCCGACCGATTCTTTCGTTCGACGAGCAGTTTTGGATTAGAAATTATTTCTATTCTTCGCCGTGCCGTGCGGCACGACGCACAGAATGTACAACCTTGCAAAATGAAATTGTATTGCAAGCTTTCCCTACAATGTTAAATACGCAGCTGAAAAGAAAAATTAATTGTAAACCACTATATCTAAATGTAAAAAAAATAATAATAATTTTACCTTTATACATTAGCGATACCAGTTTGTCACCATTATGTATTACACGTTTCCCTCTTGTTCACCGCCTTTGTAACTAACGTAGCCTATCAGCGCCTTCTAGGTTAAATGCCGAGAGCGTTGTGTCGGTCTTGCTGTAAATTCAAGTAGTCACATTGAAATGTGTCGTGGTTGCGTTTTCAGTTGTGTCGTGCTGTGTTGGTCGGGGCTATGTGATTCCGGCACAAGTCCCCGAGAGAACACGCGCTGTCGAGTGACACCACACCAACCACGTTTCGCGCGAGCGAGACTCCAGGAGAACCCGGTTCGCCTTGGTTGGAAAGCGAGAAGTCTTCGAGTGGCCTGGCCATTACTTCCTCGAACGCGACCCCCAGGTTACAGACGTGCTCGCGTAGACAGCAGGATAGCTGTATTTGTTTTCAGTCGCCTCTATCGGCGTCGACGGAATCCTCGGGAGTGTCAAGGACTTCCCAAGTTCAACCTTCTTGGACATTTATCAGCCTCACTTTCCTCCTTATTTCCAAGGAGATGACGTGACGTCGTGCTTCGGTATTTCTTAAGGAATGATATTATAGGCTGTTCACGGTAAGGCGAGCACTTTTTAAGGCCCTCCCAACAGGCTTTATCCACTAATAAATATGTTATTGCATTGAATTTTGAGGGTGGTAAAATGTACACACTATTTATTAGTCACATTGCAATGTTTATATTAAAAAGCAGCAGGAAGATGAAGATTGGATGAAAGGAAAAATTTAAGGGCCTTAAAAAGTGCTCACTTTGCCGTGAACAGCCTATAGAAAAATTTCTAAACCTTTGAACAAACAAAATCATTTGCCGCATTCGTAGCTTTTGTTTTTACTGTAAAAAAAAAAACAATTATCCGGCACACTTGCAAAAAAACTGTGAAGGAAGAGTTTATTCTATACATAGTATGTAAAATTCGCTACAATTTTAGAAACGCTGAATAATACAATTCGTCTATTTTCTTCACGAATGTGGGAAAGCTTCAGATGGATGTATGGGGGAAAATTTCTTGTATGGTTCGTGCTTTCTCGATACACGCATGCGCTCAAATGGTAAATCTACGCGCTATTTACGAATTCCGAAGGCCCGAGCAAAGAACTGGTTATTTTTAACGACCTCCTTTATGCCGGGATCTACACTTACAGAGATTATTGCCTGAGCATTGAGATGTAGAACAGGATCTTTTCTCTACTTTTCTACTATCATTTGCAATTATAGATTCTCCGTTGGTGTTTCCAGAGTAGTACTGAGAAATCTAGCAGTTTTTTTCAACAAAGCTGTGCTAAGCCCGACTTGACTGTGTTCTTCTGTTTATTCCACTGTGTGTGTGTTATTCTATCACCTGCTCAGTTTTCAAGAATGTCAAACTTGTCTTGTAGCCGAGTTTAATGTGTAGCCTGTACAGTGTGATTAGCATATACTTCGTTTTAGCTAACTTGTCAAGTTTTAAACTGTAGCTTGTGTCTGTTCAAGGGCTGCTTGCAAACTATACTGCACTTAAGCCTAAACACGATACACACATTCGTGGATTACTCGCGATTAGGACACAAATTGTCGAGGACTGAAGTGAAGACACCTTAGCGACATTGACCACGTCGCCGTGAGGAGTGTAGAAAACTTATAAACATCGGACTGTATGTAACACGAATTCTCCTCAGTCGTTTGGTTTCAAATGTATCAATTTTCATCTCAGTCATGGGCAGAGTTATGGTGGGGACTTGAGGTGAAAATATGTAGATAGTAATACACACTACTCCAATAAAGATATGTCAAACGAAATATCATTACACTTTATGATATATATTCGAAATAACCTAAGTATTAACTCAACTAACATAAGTATTAACTCATAGCTCCTAGTTCTGCCCTTGAATGGTCGAATCAAGATCTTCAAGATGATAGTATACTGACTGTGTACTAGGAGTTGGGCGGACCGGAATTGGTATGTGACGCAACTCGGTTTCCCTTTCCTCCCCTCCTCAACCAATTCTTTATTCCATAAATATATCTGACCTTGAAACAACATGTTTAGTCGTGCCTCGAGCGGCAAAGCAAATTATATACAGTACCTCACCTTTGAGCAATGCAGCATTCGCGTTTTACCTTTGTAATAAAACTTCTGTTCCTTGTGACTTGTCAGATATTGTTATTGTCTGCTTGGTTTTATTTTGTTGTAATTGGTTTTTAAAGTAAGCTACGTAACAACGAGCGGAAATCTTGGGACCTGACATCCGGTATTTTTTTTTCAAACAATGTGACCGAAAGAAGGGAAAAAACGTATTCAAGGTAAAATAGTGACACCAAACAGTTAACCCGGGAATCGGCCCTTCCACATCTGTAATCAGCCCTTCTACGCCAGGAATCAGCACACCTTATTTCTACGCCGGACAAATGCACCGACCTTGCGCGATTTGCAGAGTGCACCAGCTCGTCCAGTTTTACACCACTACCTCATCACTGACTTTCCGAGTACAAGAAAACAAAGTTTTTTCCCGTTGGGTTTTGCGTCGAACGAACTTCTAGGAAATATAGGCTGTTCACGGCAAGTGAGCACTTCTGAAATCAAACTTTGAATAAAATCACTGCCCATTAACTGCATATATATTCTGTCACAAACACTGTTAAGTAAGCAGTGAATTAAATAAAAGATTTCAAATTCTAACACGTTACATTACACTACTTAATGTTTAACTTATTAGCTATCATTTTGGAGATTTTATGCTGTATACTCATTAAGAGTACGAATTGTTTCAAGTTCCTGACCATTTCCCGTTTCAACTGTAACGACGCATGACTAAAGCCATTAGTCCAATTGTAATGTAAATTTTACATATGTTGAAAGAATAATAAAATAAAAAAAAAGGAGGAAAATAGTTCCTCAGTAGGTCTATCAAACATGCTCAAGTAACAGTGACTAGAGCCCAATACTTAAATCGACGGACTTCCAAGATTATAATGGGCTCTGAACCGAAGCTTAGCGACCATGCTCACATGAACTCAGTTATGCTAGAGGTTAGACGCGAACAATCACCGGCCCGGCCTCGCTCACATAAGCGAGACAGCTCCGCGCTTGGCCGCCGAAGCGTGAGCAATACCGAAGCACACGGGAAGTCTTGATATGGGGACGCTCGCGTTCCACGATGAAGAATCGACTTCGCCTCTTAGGCCCGTTCTACAATGCACAGATACGTACAGTGGCGTTTATTCAATAGACGCAAGGTAAGCAATGATTATCCTATACATACGCACATTGGAAATGTTTGACAATAGTGTTCGCCGTAACTTAAAACACATTTAATTGTGAGTTTCCCCGTTTCCGATTCGAGTAACAGAGTTTTCGTAACTCCCGTACTGTGCACGCATAGTGCTGCTATCTGGTATTAACTTACACAAACGGGAGCGACTAGCGATGAATCGAACTCGCAAGCAACAATACGCCACATGATCGGCCGCGTTCCTTCGGCAGGGTAGGCAGTCGTTCTGTTTGCATCCTCCAGCCCTGCATTTTTCCTTGGAAAGTTGATGAAAGTGTCCGGGGAAAACGGGAGTTTTCTTATAATTTGTAGCATCTCTCAAAATAATATTCAGTTTAATTATTATTACCTTCATTTCGTTTCCGTTTTTATAACTTATGTTAGATATTATACAATGGTAAACACATGCGGAGAGTAAGCAAAGTTGGACGCTGCGTTTGTTAGGAGAAATTGCTTACCCTGTAAAATAAATCTCGCTACACGCCTCTGTAAGAAAACGGACTCGGAAACGCAAGCGGAACAAACCAACGACTCGGGATGAGTTTCAACCATTCTACAATACGAAGAAACGTACATTCGTGCAACTTACGAAAATCAAAGATACTCAGCTGTTGCAAATTACTCATACACGTTTTATAAGTTACACTTCTTCTTTTGTATATCTTTACAATGTTTAAAAATGTGTAAATACTACTGCCGAATAATGTGCACTTATTTATTAAAACAAAAATGAAATCGACACGGCAAATCGAATCACTTGCCGTTTACACCACAATGGCCACAAACCGATTATCAACCAACCAAATACTCGATTCCTATTGGCTACTCGGATTCATGGACACGGAGGAGTTGGGAGAAGCGCAGCTATAATCAATTCACGGTTACTTCCGCCTTTTCAGAAGCCTTGCTAAAGTTCTACTTCCAGGATATTCCTCCGCCTCGCGCAAACTAAGCTTAGCTAAGCTTGAAAAATTACACCAGAGGACGACGCACCACATTTGTGCGCACTCAGTTGTAACAGCATTTTGTATAAGAACTATTTCTCACTAGGCGCTACCTGTTTTTTATTTAAATGATTTATAAATGAAGCATTACTATTATTTAAATTGAAATATGAATTGCATATCAATTTAACAGAAAAAAAAGAACTTTTTTTTAACACAAGTATAAAACGCTTGTGATATATGGCATATGTTGGAAATAACTAAACACGTCATACCTGGGGAGATTTTTCAAAGGTTTGATTCACAAAGGCCGAATAAACCGTGAATAGACTATATGTTGCGTGTATTCTTACGTTATCAGCGCCCGCATGCATCTCTCTGTAGATTGAACACGGAGTATGTTGCGCCTTATGCAGAAATTATTCGTTTTCGTGTCACAATTGAAGTTGTGTTATTTAATCCACTGCCAACTTGACTGTGAGCCTGGGTGCCAGTGTTTATGATAGCATATACACGCAGTTAACGGGTAGTGATTTTATTCATAGATTGATTTAAGAAATGCTCACTTACAGTGAACAGCCTGTATTTCCGTGCAAGTTTGTTCGACGCAAAACCCAACGGATAAAAAAACTTAATTTTCGATAGTTCAAAATTCATGCTTGTACTGCAAAGTAATGTAACTACTTTTACCTCGTAAAACTTAAATCAGCAGGGAATGAAAGAATCCCGTATAGTGGGTAAAGTGTAGCCTTACGGCATCGCGTTATGACAGCTCGTGCAGCATAACTGCACATCTCGAATAAAACAGCATCACCAGGAACGTCGCCTCTCCAGAAGGTTCCAGAAGGTTATTTGTTACAAGCAGTGCACTCCGCTCCATTAAATCGGATCAACATCGGAAAAGCCCACTAAAATTCTCCGTCATGACATGCAAGAACAATGCAGTATTTTCTCGTCCTACATGTTCAGCTGTTGAAGAACGGATGCAACGTGTAACTTGAATATATGTAAAGTAAGCACTTTTGAAATACCTCTCATTTGGAATAATAGCCTATAAATATATAGGCACATCTATTATTTTAGCCGTAGATGTTAACTTCCGAATGTGGTGAAATACATACACTGTGTTCATTACTTACACGACATTTTTTTTTATTTATAAAAATGCTTAAAGAATAAAAAATGGCTAAAGGAAAAAAGTAACTATGGTCACAAAAGTGCTCTCTTTTCCGTAAACAGCCTATACGTGATTCTTGTATTTTAATGCGTCATCAGAAAAACGCATTCACTGGAAGAGGCGTGAAATCCTTGGACCCACTGCAAGGACTTAATTAACACTTCCGGTCACCGTGTTCATGATCGTGTGGAAATGTTGCACACTAAGCATATTTATGACCGGTGCTGTACACAGGAAGAATCACTGTCCAATACTTTGAGAGAGATTCTTCCCGACTGGTAACCTGATTTGTGAAAACTACCACAACTCTTGTTTTTAAAAGACTGATGTTGACGTTTTTGAGCACGCAGAACATTCATTGGTTGCAGAAAGTACACCAAGGAACGAGTAGGCCTACAGTAGGTATGTATCGAAATATCACACACACGCAACACTTCGGATCACAAATAAATAAAAACGTGCGAAATTCGCGTTATTATTAGGTAACATGTTAGACCTCACAGTTGTATACCTGCTGGAGCGCAGTTTGTGATTTCATTGGCTTCTATAAGTCATTTACTTGTGTGGCCGCTTAACTAGGGATCAGTCGCTCAACTGTTGGGGCTTTACTATAGGCTGAAAACTTCCTTGTGGTGTCCGCAAGAGTTGTTGGCTAATGGCTGTAGTCACACGAGCCAACATCTTGGAGTTTAGTCTACGGCTACAAAACAGCGCGAATTTTGCGGGTCCCTACAAATAAATGTATAACCGAACGAGTTCATCACTTGGATAAATATTGTGCGTGAGTGATAAAGCTTTAAGAATGGTGCGGTGGCACTCTCAAATGAGTTTATTCTGGCTGGTGCAGTCACATGATATCCCACCGACAGCGCACAGGTCTTCCTTCTCCAGACAAGATATACCACACGGGACCCTGCGTTGTGAGTTTCTGCGGTGATGAGGTGACAACTATAGCGTCTGTCCCAGACAGGAGCACAATCACAGAGTAGACACGCACGCACAGACGAAATGGCGTGGCGGTTTCTTTGACGTGTGCGTACCCGTTCTCTGGCTGAGCGAGGCTCTGGGAGTGGGTGGGAGCGACTTTCGACCTGTAGCGAATCACAAGGCCCGAATCCCCGTGCTACCTGAACAGTGGTCGAACTGCAGCGTCAGCCAGTGAACAACTAACTTGAGACTTGAGTGCACAAATGATTATGGAATCTAGCTTGCTGCCGAATGAATCCGCGAAATTTCCGGGTCTTTACTAATGAGTGTTTATATATATATATATATATATATATATATATATATATATATATATATATATATATATATATATATATATAGTGGCGGTTTGTGCCAACACGCACGGAACGAGGTCTTGTGTCTCAATGTCTCCTCAATGTAGTTAGTAAAATTGAAAAGACCCAAGACCCTTCCCAATAAGTTCGAAAGAAGTTGGGTTTACTTCAGTTAAAAATGTTCTCACAAATTAAATCAACATTTCAAGAATTAGCAACTTTTCCCCAAGTTCAAAATAGTAGTATAAAAAATCTAATCTGGCTAAAATATTGTATTTTCCCACAATAAATATTAAAGTTACATTACATGAATAACAGTGATAATGATTACATATATTTTTTAACATGGCATCAGCAAGTCTCCCCCCCCCCCTCAAGTTATTACAGGAACAAGCTGTCCCTCCCTATAGTGGAACCCTGTTGTGTCACCCTGCTCCGGGGTGAAACCTCAGTATTTATACATTATTCAAAAGCTTCAAGAAGGTTAAGAAATGTTCTTCGTCCGGAAGTACCCTGGTGGTGCGTCGCTGGCTGGTAGGCGTCACGTCGTCATGGTGTCGGGAAGGGGGAGGGGTGGTGACCGGCGAGGTTTCGCAGGCGACCCCGCACGTACAGAACAGTAAAGGCTGTTCACGATAAAGTGAGCACTTTTGAAATCAACCTTATAAAAAATTCACTGCCTCTACCTGCATATGTTTTGACGGACGCAATGAGTGACACGAGTCCAGTGAAGTTGGTAACGATAGAGGGGGAAGTAGTTCCATATATTAACGTCGAACAAAAAGTGTTAGGTGACGATTTGTGATAACTTAAATTATTTCTCTCGATTTATACAATATTTACTTTTCTAATAATTTCAGTTTCACTTGACCGGCGCGTGAATAAAGTATTAAGACCGATGGCAATGTTAATTTTAAATAAGGCGAAAGGACACACAACGTGTATATACGTAGCTATCAAAAGTGCTCATTTTACCGTGAACAGCCTGTAGTCACGCCAGCTGGACGTCAGGGGATTGGTCAGTCGAGCAGTCCTCGACGAACCAAAGGAAAGCCGTACCTAAGCCCCACTCTAGTAGAAAACTCCATTTCTAGGCTCCGTACACTTTGACTTAATTCGATGTGGAGGGACAACCATCACAATATCTTTTGTAGCACTCAAACTCGGAATTACTTATATATAATAAGATATGAAACACACTACGAAACAGGGGCCGAGAGGTTATCCCGCTCGCCTCCCGCCAAGGCGAAACGGGTTCAATCCCCGGCCGGGTTGAATGGATAAGTGGCTGAGTTCTGGGCGATAGATTACGAGCAGCGGGGGAAGTGACCAGTGGAAGGGAAATCTGCGACTGCGAGTATCAAGTAGTGAAGAGTGCGGCTGGCAGGCTGGACTATTGGACTGACATTAAATGATGACAACAGATAGAGTGAACATGTGTTAATAATGAGTATGAGTTAATTGACTGTAAACAAACCGAAATATTAAGAACGGCGTTAATTAGAGTTGAAATAGACATTAAATATTTTGCTCACTGAGAAATAAAAAGAAATATAGTGGTGATAGATAATTTAATTACGTTAATTATAGATGTGTGAATAGATTAGAAGTCAAATTTAGTTACTTTATTTTTATTATGACCTCCATCCCTCACGAACTCAGATACGCCCCTCAGGTGCCCATGCAAATATATGTTCTTGTAATATGCTGTTTTTATAAAGCGTATATCTGCGTTCAATGACTGGTTCTGGTGCTTCACCACTATAAACATGACTCCTTAAAATCCAACACCACAGAGGACCTAACTGAACCTAAACACGCAGCGAAAATCACCACTACATCGACGCCCCAACAGAGAGAGGAACGCAAAATCTCTTCACACAGTACAACGATGTTTAAACCATCCACGATACGAAGAAATTATATCGATTTGTTCTGTTTGCAACAGGCAGATAATTTTTTTTAGTGTGTGTTGGTACGTTAATGTTTACTTCGTTCTGTTCCCTCCCACAGATTTCTTAAACAGCAGCCATTAAATTACTGTGAGACATGAATTTACTATCGCATTGTGCAAATATTCATTATGCTTTTTGAGTGCAGATTTTGGAACGCTGTCAGCAGTTCTGACATGAAAATCGGTATGTTGTCCTCGCCTCGGACAGCATCGACAAGTATACAGAAGGTGAGGATGGACTTCTGCTAAGTGGAGAGTGGGTGGTTGTCCCGTTCAAGGGACAGACGTGTCGCAGGTTACTTGGCCACTTTTAGAATACCTAGCATGAACCTTACAAAAATAAACTTTTTTTTTTTTTTTTATGCAACAAGAAGAATCAGGATCTTAAAGGGCCTCCCTAGGTGCCAAATGGTTCTCATTCAAAGCAGCTGTGTCCATTCTAATTTTAAAAAAATAGCTGTGGAATTTTTCTAAGGAAATATTTTTGCAGTGGCGTTTATTCCATAGACGCAAGGTAAGCAGTGCTTACCTAATACATTTTGTAAATGTTTGACTCTTTATAGTTTTCGCATTAAACGCGATATTAGACCGTTGCCTTAACTTTAAACATAATTAATTCTGAGTTTCCCGTTTCCGATTCGACCAACAGAGTTTTCGTAACTCCCGTATTGTACACGCAAGGTACTGGTATCTAGTATTTATTTACACAAACGGGAGCGACAATCGATGAATCTAACTTGCAAGCAACAACACGCCATTGCGTTCCTTCGGCAGGGTAAGCAGTCGTTCTGTTTGCGTCCTCCAGTCCAAAATTTTTCCTTGGAAAGTGGATGAAAGTGTTCGGGAAAACGGGAGTTTTCTTATTGATAATATGCTCTATAAATAAAATTCAGTTTAATCATTATTACATTCATTTCTTATCCATTTTATGAATAATGCTAGGTATTATAAAACTCTAGATACATGCGGAGGGTAAGCAAAGATGGAAGTTGCGTTTGTAGTAGAAATTGCTTATCCTTAAAAAAAAAAAAACTCATAGTCTAAGAGCCGGTGAGAGATCGACTTACACCCATCTGATAACCAGATGAGATATATATTTTTTTTAATTTTATTAATTAATGAACACACCTATGATAGCTTGCCTATTGCAAAGCTGTCATGACTATTTTTAATTTAATTAATTTTAATTACCTTTTTTCATCACCTTCTCTCTATTGATAACCAACCAAATTTAGTCCCAAATGTTAATTTTCTATATGGAGAATATGCCAAGGTAGGCTTGCTTACTTATTTCCGGTCATAGCTACCTGGCAAGCAGGTATGAACAGGTAAATCAAAAAAGGTAACTGCACCGAGCTGATAACCAATCGAAATTGGTATCAAAATAAAGATTATTTAATAACAAATATAATGGTATAGGCTTGCCTGCGAAAAATCGGCCATAGAATATTATTGCCGTGCGTTAAAGTTTTAAAATCGGAGCAATTAAATATGTGCGAGAGAGAGAGTAGAGCGCCCGAAGTCTGTGCGATAGAAGAGGATACAACATAGCAGCTGTGCGAGACGTGTCCGTTGAATGTACCCGAGTGCTCATGCTCTTTTACATGCGATTAAGGGAGACAACATTTATTTACTGTCAAAAATGAATTTGGAGTCGCGAATAATAAACTTTATTTCGAATATAATCATCACATTAATATAAAATAAATTTATTGATAGGTATATAATAATCATTAATGCAGAAATTAACAGACATCAGACAAATAAAAAAAAATTTAATAAAAAAATTATTGTGAGAAAATTTTTTTAGAAATTTTGTCACATTTCGAAATTTCAAGAAGATACAAGCATAATTTTTTTTTTAAACATGTTTAGGTTATAATTTATTTTTCATATTAATCCAAAATATTTTTAGAAGTCTACTAATTTCAGAATAATTAATTAAATAAATACATAAAATGCGCTTGTGGTTGATGTCTATGTTATGAATTTGGCAACTATACCTTTAATTGTTCGGGAATTACAGCCATCTATGCTTACATGGTCGACTTGCGGCCGCCATATTGTTGGTCAGTGGTGGTCGTGATCCAATATGGCGGTGGGGGCCCTCATAGGGACCCTCTAAGAAAAATGAGTCATTTGCCACCTTGAGGAGTCACCCACTGTATTATGCTAATTAGGGCAAAAATGATGGTCGGCCCTGGCTGCCAAAATGGCCGGCGGCGGCGGGAGGGAAATTCGGGAAATTATGAGCGAATAAAGGGAAAAAGTGACGTTTTTGTGCGCGACATCGCCCGTTTTGTACCGGAAAAAGGGGGAAAAAAAAGGGAAATTCGGCTATCCTGGTTCCGCAGCCTGCAGCCTGATGCGGCATAACTCCCTTTTTTATACTACTTCCACCCTATGGATAAAGGATAAAAGAATAAGTTATGTTACGTTGAAGGAGAACTGTGTAGCATCGAGTGGGCGTGTGTGTGTGTGGGGGGGGGGGGGGACACAAACTTGAGTTCGTTTCGCCTCGTCTCATAACTTCCGCGTAGAATAACTTTTAACTAGGAGAAAATATGACGCTCGTTTAGGTTTCAATCGACAGCTCTTGTTAGTATCAATCGATTGTGTGTATAAAAACATTTGTGTGACGTGGTTATGGTGAAATTGTATGAGTATAATGTAAAAAATTATGACAACTTAACACAATGTCGGCTTTTACTCGACAAAAAGCATCTCAAAAGCAATCTAGTGATACCCATAAAACCCCATATGATTGAGTGAAGCGGTGCCGGGAACATAAAAAAAAAACATCAAGGTGTCCGAACGCATCAGCGTAGATGTATTCACGCAAAACAAACAGCCGTGTCCCCAACACAGCCACAAACCATTCTTGCATGAGGCGGAGGAACATCCAGGAAGAAAAACTTTAGAAGAGCTTCAGAAAATTTGGAACTAACCGTGATTGGACTACACACTCAAGGCACCAGTCAGTCCACGAACTTATTGATTGTGGTGGTTTGACTTCACTTGTTACCATATTGTATATAGTTGAAATTAAATAAAGAAACTATTCCAGTGACTTCCAATTAAAAAATTACACCTTAAATAGGACCTTATACAACTAATTTTCGTGACTCGCCGCCAGCTGCTGACAGAGATATTTGTCAAACTTTGTTTAAAAGTTTTCAGTTAACGATGAAAAATACATAAAAAATGAATTAGCATATTTACGTAAGATTAAAATTTCTTTCGTTCATATCTAAAGTAAGAATGTGGCAGACATGATAGAATTCCTTATTTTAGATTTTAACGACTGCTTTACGTGTACCACATGTTAGAAAGTTATAACATTATTATTAAATAAAGCCGTGATTTGCTCGCGTATTTTATGACCCCAGGTATCGCTTTTTCTGCTCTATTTCTGTTATCGTTACAGGAAATTGTGATAAGTTGTTTAAAACAATCACGCATGTATGGTGTTCTCATTAATATATATATATATATATATATATATAATGGAAATGAGTAGAGGAAGTTGATAAACACTCGAGTCTCAAACTTAACGACTCACATCTTTCAAAATATTACTATCCTGCTAGACTAGTTTAATATGAGAGGACTCGCCGAGTCGTGAAGTGAAAGGACTTCTTGCTCAAACGTGTTGTCCTAGTTTCTCAAAAGAGACGCTTACGGAATCCTGCACGCAAGAAGGGAAGTAGCTACAAGATGAAACAAACTATTTAGTAGTTATATCATGAAAACGAACACGATTCACGGTATACACAGATTTCACATGTTTATTACAAACGTGAGCGTTAGATTTGGGAGAGAGTTGATTGACTATTGCAAAATAGCTGACGGCAAGTCCACGTTAGCATGTGCCGTTCTGACCGTCGCAGTTAAGATTTAGAGAGATTGGAAGGATATATGTCTCCGAGTTCGATTGCGGCGTACGACAGAATAGTCATAGTCATGCACACTCCGTGCATGGTAGCGGTTGTAAGCGACTCCCCTGACTTGCGTACAACCACTGTATTTTATCTTACTAATTAAGAACGACTGTATCTTATCACACTAATCAAGAATGAAAGTTTGCCTTGTCAAACGCTTTACGCCCAAACGCAGGAGAAATAGGTGGGGGGGGGGGGGAGATAGGAGGGATCGATAGTTACCCGGGGGGAGAGAGAGGTAGTAATGGTTGCTGAACCCCCTCCCCTTCACTTCCGGGGGGAGGAGTTTTTGTGCGCCACAAATAAGATTCGTGTTTACCGTAAAAGTTGGGTTCGGATGTACTATAACTATCGTACACAAGCCCGCATACTAATTTGTCGCGCACTATAATTATGGTATGCATGTACCATAATGTTCGTATTTTTTATGATAATTTCACAAACTTACCATAATTGAATCTGTATGTTGTAGGCATGCCAATGCAATAAAACAACTGATATAGGCCTAATAGTTTGCGAGCTATTAACAGCAACTTTTTCATGCGTACCATTATTATTTCTGCTGGCAGCAAGTATGCCAAAGTGCGCCACCAGCTTTCCAAAAAGCCTTCGCGGGTCTACATCGGACGAACGGTTCAGAAGTTATCAAAGATTAATGATACCAGTGTACCATAATATAACTTATTACGTTATTAACATAGTACTTATTCAGACAGCTGCGAGCACCGCTAAGTGTTTTTTGCCAACCCTTACATACCACAAATAATTATTTCTGACAGATTTTACTTTTATGGTACATATTTGCGGTACAATAAAAGCGAGCAACTCGAGTAGTTATTGTACATCCGATACATACAACATATAAATACCATAATTATTTGATTCACGCCTAGCCCGCGGATTCTGCCGGCCCGTCCTCTGGTATAAATAATATTATGTGGAGCCACAAGGTCTTCACGTTTACGGAGTAATTTGTTGGCCCCATACATAAGGTGTCTCTGTAATCGCTTCCACTTGCTCGTGGTACCATTGTGCGCAAGCCAGATAACTTAATTTTAGTCATCACGACTCTTATCATCCCTTTCAAACCTCCCAAAAAAAAATATTGCACAAAGGCCCACGCGTGATCCTGTGAGGAAACGAGCGTCGCCACACAGTAATATTTCATTTAATGTTTTGATGAGAAGTTGCTGGAAAATTAAGTACAGTTACGAAAATTCCCGAGCAAATTATGCAACTTGTTCCGTGCGTTTGCCAAATGAATGTTACAGGCGAGAACAAAGCGTCCGTATGTTTACAAATAAATATGGCTAATCCTTTGCTGGTAGGTACATTCCGTGATTTCACGGGAAATTATTAATAGCGTGGATGATGGATACGCAGTTGTCAGAAAGAAGACATTCAGAATGGTCATACAAGAGACGAAGATACATGGCCGTTTTTTTTTAATGTGGGCGTTCCCATTCCTCGACTGGCGACAAGAGATGGGACTCTGGGGACAGGCGTGTGTTATGACTGGTTACTGCGTCACGTGAAAAACTTTCCTATTGGCTGGCGGCTGGCGAGTAGGTTACCAGGCACTGGTTGATGAACAGCCGTTCCGACTTTTGCTGGCTAGTGGCGCCATCTTGCTGGCATATGCGGTTCTAGCTCGCGGCATAAGTAGCTGTTTCTTCTCTGTATAGGCTGTTCACGATAAAATGAGCACTTTTGAAAGCCCGTTCTTAAAGATCTACTTGTAGGCACGTTGTGAATTCTTCCACTTTGTGTAAAATTAACATTGTCATGGGCCTCTTCGCTTTATGCATGCGTCAGTGAAATGAAACTGTGAAATTATTAAGGAAGTAAAAACTTTACAAATCTGTTTTTTTTTTCACTTCGAAACGTAAAAAAAAATATATATATATAATAATAATAATAATAATAATAATAATAATAATAATAATTTTAAATTTTCACAAATGGTTACCTAACACTTTTTATTCGACGTTAAGTTATGGAACTACTTCCCATCCTTCGTTACCAAACTTTAATGTGCGAATGTCACTCAGTATTCCTGTTAAAATATACGCAGACAGGGGCAGTGACTTTTTTCTAAGGTTCACTTGATCGTTAACAGCCTTTATTCTTATGTATTCTGTGGCCAGGGCTTTCAGAAATGTTCCACCAATCGTGATCGAGGTATAAAGGCTGTTCACTGTACAGTGAGCAATTTTGAAATCAACATTTGAAAAATTTCACAGTCCCTAACTACTGCGTGTATTTTTAACGAGCACGCGTAGTGACATGGGCGCCCAGTGAAGTTGGTAGCGGTGGAGAGAAAGTAGTTCAATGTTTAAACGTTTAATTCAAGGTGTTCGGTAAACAATGATTTACTTTCTTCCTGATTTGTTTTTTAATGCGTATAAATGTGTGGATTATAAAATTTGTAAAATATTTACTTTTATAGTAATGTTAGGGCTTCCCTTTACTGCCGCGTGAACAAAGCGATCAGGTCCACGGCAATGTTGATTTTACGTATGGCGGAAGGATACATAGGGTGCTCACAGAACAGAACAAAATTACATTTTATCAGTACCCGGCTGTTGGCCATAACTGATCTCTATTGTATATATTTAAAACGAACTAAATTAATAGGCGTCCAATGTGCTCACAAGTAGATCTTAAGCAGGGATTTCAAAAGTGTTAATTTTTACCGTGAACAACGTATATCCGTGCCGTGGCCCTGGGCTTGACGTATCGCCGCAGTCTGTATACGTCATGTCTTAAACCCGAGCCGAAGGTCCGGTAGCCGTGGGTCATGCGACAAGGTCAACATCGCCGCGCTTATAAATGCAGGACAGAGTTCATCGCCTCTGCTTCCGGTCTGGCATTCGCCTGCTGCTCCAAGTGCGGCCTACGAGTGCGGTTTCTTGCCCAGAGGAATGCGTCACGACACAAATTCAACGTTCAAGCCACCAAAGAACATATTATAAATAGCGCGCATATTAAAAAAAAAATATGTCTTTGATACGTGATTATTTTTTGTCAGGACGCATACACAATGGCTGTACAAAAATAACCAAATGTTGGGAAGAATTTCGCCAACCATGGCTCATCTGACACCAACGGAAAGTTGCTGTGCTGGATCTCTGTTATTTTTTAAAATGCTATTCACGATAAAGTGAGCACTTTTGAAATCAACCATATAAATAAAGTCACTGCTCCTGCATGCACAATATTTTAACGGGCGCATTTAGTGACATGCACCCAGTAAAGTTGGTAGGAATGGAGGGAAAGTAGTTCCATATCTTAAACTCGAATAGAAAGTATTAGACCTTAAATTATTTCTTGTTTTTTAAAACGCATCGGTGTGTAAAAAAAAGCAGATTTGTAAAATATTTACTTTTATAATTATTTCACTGTTTCACTTGACCAACGCGAGAATAAAGCGATGAGGTCAACTATAATGTTCATTTTACATAAGGCGGAAGAAGACACAACAGCATATCTTAAGGAAAACTTTCAAAATTGCTCATTTTACCGTGAATGGCCTATAATTAGGATCGTCAAAGTGACTGAAGGAACAATATTTACTAAAATTAACTGCCGTGGAGAGAAAGGGATCGGATTTTTCTTCGCCTTAGCACGATCTGGCAAGACATGTTTCACTGGAGTGGGGAGATTTGAGAGGCCCATGGTCTTGAGAGCCGATGAGGGTGAAGCGAGGTGTGTATGGAGCAGTGCCGGAAATCGGCATCGTCCGGCACGATTCCTAAGTGCGAAAATCCGGGAGCGACCCCACCGGGAATTGAACCCGGTACGCCTTGGTGGTAGGCGAGCGCTCTAGCCGCTGCGCAACCGCGGCCTCAGTATGTTTCTAGACGAGTTTCATAAAGCCTGTTGGAAAGTTTATGAATAAACCGGGCTTCGGTCAGTTCGAAGTGATCGCATCTGCTGCGCGTATGTCTGCGTGAATCAGCCATGACACGCGACAACACACGCAGGCTAAATCATCAAACAACTACGAACAAAATAGCGTGCGTATCGCTTAGTGTCTTTTAAACTATGCCAGATAAATAGATAAAAACCTGACCTATTTACATCAGCACCTTTTAGTCTGATTACAACACTAATTACATCACAAACTAACGATATAATGAGCCTTATCTTGTTTAATGCTATGAAATCACGCAATGACAGCATGTATGTACAACGGAACGTACTGCATTGCAAATGCATTCAGAGGAGTTTGAAATTCTAATTAGGATTACGTAAACATAACACGAAGCGTATAATCGTATCAGGGTTCTCGACGGTCGCCCACGTAAAGGCATCGCGTCCACGTAGCAAACAATTAGGATGCGCTGTGATGGTTTACGCCCAACCTCTAACACGATTCATGGGGCCACGGTGGCTGAGCGGTTAGCCTGTTCGCCTCTCGCCAAGACGATCCTGCAATCCCCGGCCGAGTCACTCCGGATTATCGCAATTGGAAGTCGTGCCGGACAATGCCGTTGGTCGGCGGGTTTTCTCGGGTATCTCCCGTTTCCCCCGCCCTTTCATTCCGGCATTGCTCCATATCCACCTCAATCACCCTCATCGGCTCTTAAAAGCTCGTTAATAGCCGCCCAAACCTCTGTACTCTCCACCAATCCGTTCCACTGCCTTCTGGGAAGAACACTGAGCACACCTCAATCCAGCAAGTGGTGCCTCGGAGGGTTTATGGTTTCCGCCCGGCAACCCATGCTCGATGACCGACAAACCCTGGGTACGGATTTTCACAAGTAAAAAACGTGGTGGACGTTGCTGATGGTCAGTGTATTTTCTAAGAGCACTTCCGCTTCCCCGTTTCTTCTCAATTTTAGTGTAATTCCATTTCAAGCTTCATGGGAGATGGTAGCCTACGGACTCCACCCAAAATGCCGTCAATCCGGAGGGTATTATTCTCCCCTAGAGAACATATTATATACTGATGGAAGGAGTAGGTATTTACGCCCTTATTACACTCTAAATCTGAAACAGTGCAAATTTAGCCAAACCAGCGAAAAACCAGTGAGAACTGAGCGACTGATAATAAGTGCCTTATGACTAATTATTACGATGGCTGAATTTCACAGATTTGTTTGTAATTTCCCACTGGACGTCGAAAATTCCACTGCCATAGTCACTTGTTCACAGTTCATTTCCTTGATTTGCCAGTCGGTAGTAGCTTATCAACTGACTCTCAGTGCATGCTCTTTCACTGATTGATTGATATCACTGATTCGGGCTTAGAGTGTAGGGAGTAATTGATTATAAAATGAGTCGCCACGAAATAATGTTTAAAGCGAGTAATTGACGTATGTCATTAATTTATTTTGATTTTATACTTCATTCTCATACTAAAGGGAAACAGTTGTGTGTCAAGCAATAGTATGAATTTATAGAATGTTCCACTGGGTGTTTCAGTAACAACTTCATTAGGCTTCCCAAGCGAGTGAATTTTTTTTCGTTCGTCACTCCCATGCTACACAGAACTGTGTTGCTTTATGCACTATTGCTCGACCGGGTTAAGTGTGCAGCCGGAAAATATGCGAACTACAAGACTACGCCCCCCTTACCTCTACGAACTGTCATTCGCAACAATTGGTGGTGGGGAATAAAGCTTACAGATCCGGGCGGGTAATGTATACTGGCCATAACTTGTACCACAGTACTTCCCGTGTTCGTACACTCGCGATTGTTGGGAGTGTTTATGCGCGCACGAATGATAGGCACAAGTTGTGGAATAAAAGCGGGAGTGATGTTAGGTGTTTAATAATGCCATCAGCTAGTAAGTCCTGTAATAAAACTTTACTCAGTCAGTGCGGAGGAAGTCATACGGATTGTGATTAAATAATTTTGTGATAAGGGAAAAGCATCCGGACAACTTATTCATCAGATATGTCATGCTAATAAACATGTGGCAGCTGCAACAGGTGAATCGGAACGAACTATATGCTAAATTAAAAAAAGAAGGAAAACGAGCTGATGTGAGTGGTGGAAAAACTGCATACACCTGGGGGAAAAAAAAGGGTGAACAATTTTAAAAAGATCTGTTTAGATGATTTTGATCTTGGTGTAATTCGGCGCACTGTACATAAGTTGTATACTGTTAAAGGAGAAGTCACTAGGATAAATAAATTACTAACGTTTTCTAAAACAAAAGATAGATTTTCTGGTAAGGGGGAGGCTTTGAGATAAACCCTTTAAAAAATGGGGTTTCACTTCAAAGTGACACTTATTAGAATATAGTTGGTCGGTTTATCACCTGTCCTTTCTTCGCCTTTAATAAACCGTTTATTTTCTGTTTCCCTTCTCAATCAGAGCGCTACACTGCTAAAACGAAACACATGACACAGGACGAAAGGGATGCAAGGGATAGCACCCAGTGACTTCACTACATATTTACGCGACTGATATAGTGGTAGATGGCTGCATTGTTCCACAAACCTAATATATCTCCCCTCTCACAAAAATGGCGTATCACAGAGGTGTCGCGGACTGGCTACCCTTCAGCCTTCAGAGAAAACATCATTAAACTCGTCCGTCTGTTTAAACGCTATACTCAAGAACACTGTGCTTGAGTATAGCGTATCTATCTGCAGTCTACTTGTGGCTGCTACGGTGACCAATCCGCTACTGTGATGTGGGGTGAGCGAGACTAGCATGGCGTCGCGGCCATATGGTAACATTTCACACAGCTAATAAATATAAACAAATAAAAATACTAATCCGTGGTTTTTGGTGAATAACAGTTAATACATATATATCTAGGTCATTTTCTTATGAATCAGAGGAGATTCCGTCGTAATCTGGCAGCCGTGCGCGGTAGCCTGAATGAACCAAGCGAGGAGATAATTAACAGCAGCTCGTAAGTGAACTGCATAACGGAGTAATGTATGGTCTACTGTGGTTACAGTGTTGCCCATAGCTCCGATGTATGGCGTTAAGGTTGGCTCAAAAAACGGTCACTCTCTCACTTGAAACAATACTTTAGCTAATTTTGTTATTATTTATACGCGAGGTAAAATTTTGAGCAAATTAGTGTTCATCAGATGAATATAAAAAACTGGGTCTATATCTAACTGTCCCGTCTACAAATATAATACTGTTGATGGGATAAACAACCCATCTTCTATACCGCATCTTTAGTGCAATGGGACATTTTTGCCATATTTCGTAGTTGGGCATACGCAATTACAAGTCAAGAAATTCGCCAGAAGCGGTGTTGTAACTTAAGAATTACCTTGACAGCAAGTCTGTTTTGACACACGCTTCATACTTAACGGGGATATTTCGGTATGCAACTTTCTACTCTAGATGTAGTGACAATAATATATGTAGTGCTACGTATTACAAGAGTAAGGGCAGTTGTAAACTACGACTGTCAAGACAAGCAGGACACATGATCGTAAGGAGCAGTGTTGTCAACAAGCTGAGGAAAATCCATTTCCCAAGCCCACCGTTCTGTTTATTTCTTCCTTATTAGGGACAGCTTCTTTGTAGCAGAGTTATGGAGAAAAAAACTGCACTGTAAAACAGTTCAAGTCACAAAGAGCTTGAGAATACAGAGGTGTGGCATCCGCTTGGTCTGCGAGCTCCAGCCGCGCACGCCAGCAAAATGGCGTCACTCGCCAGCAATACGTCGCCAATCAGCGCTCGGCAATCTGCTTGCCACCAGGCAGCCCGAACAATAACCTTTCGCAGCTTGCTCTAGTCAACCAAACACCGAGTTCCCTTTCCCAGAGCGTAGCGCAGCCAATGAGACGATGGGTCCGCCCACATAAAAGGAGCCGTCACGCCCGTTTCGCCTCTGGGTACTCGCTTACTCTGTGTTTAAGTTAAACATCGCACTATTACTGAAGGATAAGTTCAAAGATTACCACCATTCCTCTCTCCTACTCGCGCTGGGAGAGAAAAAAAAAGTAATGGCCGGTCTGCGTGCGCAGTCACAAGTAACGCTCGTTCCCCAGACCCTTTTTTAGGTGCGTTCTACAATGACACGCACGTGGATACAGATCACTGAAGCAGGCACGTAACACACTCCGTGTTCGATCTACAATGAGGCGCATGCGGTCGCGGATAACGTACGGATACACGTTAGAAAGCTGGTCATCTCCCAACTCTTCCGTGTCCGTGAATCCGTGTACCCAACAGTAACCGAGTATAGGCCGTTCACGGTAAAGTGAGCACTTTTTAAGGCCCTTCCAAAATGCATTAACCCCTACTAAATATATTTTATTGCAGTCTAAGACGTTAACTTTTGAGAGTGATGAAATGTATACAATGACTTTATTAGTCATAATGCAATGTTTACATTAAAAAGTGGAGGAAAGGTAGAAAATACTTGAAAGGAAATATTTAGCAGGGCCTTAAAAAGTGCTCACTTTATCGTGAATAGCCTATATTCGGTTTTTTGATATTCGTTTTCGTGGCCTTTGCGGTATACACAGTAACAAGTGCTTCGATTTGTTGCCGTGGCGATTATCATTTTTGTTTCAATAAATATGTGCACGTGGTTTGGCAGTAGTATTTGCTCAGTTTTAAACACTGTAGAATGGTTGGAATTCATCCCGAGTCGTCCGCCTGTTCCGCTTGCTTTCCCGAGTCCGTTTCCTTACGTGTCCGTGCATTGTATAACGGGCCTTAGTGTTCTAAATAACACCATAGGCTATTCACGGTAAAGTGTGCACTTTCGAAAGCCCTCTCACTTGGAATATACACCCTGTGTTTATTACTAGGGATAGGAACATTTCGCGAGTTCATGTCAGGACAAGATAGACGTCAAACACGTGTACACTGAAGTTGACTTTGTAATTGGAAGACTCTGAGCCAATAGCGGACTTGCCGGGAAACAAGTAGCGAGTGCCATACTGCCAGGTGTGAAGTAACACTGGCTACTCCGTGGGGCAGCAGCCAATGAACAAACATCTGAGGCTCGAGTATACACATGACTGTGGAGTCTAGCCTACAGGTCATTGAACTCGCGAATTTTTCCTATGCCTATTTGTTACTTACGTGGCAGAGAGGAAAAAAGTATCGAGGGCCTCGAAAGTGCTCGCTTTGCCGTGAACACCGTATCACAAAGTTTTCCCTCCAGCCCGCCGTCAACATTTCTTTCGGGCGTTCACCCTCGCCCAGCTGCATCCCACGCCTGCATGTGCCGACCCCACCGCCACTAACTAGCGCGCGGCCCTTGACGTTACAAGCACGTTTGCGCGTACGTGACCCCACGTGGACGAACACGCGTGTGTACACACGAGCGATCGCACGGACTGCCTGCCTGTCCCCAGGGGCCAGTCACTACATACGGCTTTCGCTGCTCTTATCGACCACTAACAATTCCGTTTGTACCAACATCGAAAAGTCATTCAATTGTAAATTAATTTATTCATCGGATTGGCGATCAAGTAGAATTAGACTTTTTACGTTTAAGAAAAATCAACTAAAGTTAATCGTACACGCGTTAAGCATTAAGCAAACTATTTAATAAATGTTTTCAATTTCTCTATGTTGTTATTATTCCATAAAGTTGGTGTTCTTGGCCAAGTTGTTTACAAGCTTCGTACTTGAATTGAATTGCATTCCAATCATCCAATTCTGAAATGGGGAAAATTAAAAAAGAAACGTGTAACAAGATGTTGGGTTCCTCGCTGTGAAAATTCGAAGCCAAACACACTAGTGAAATACGTCATATTTCCCAGCAATCCAGAAAGGAAAGTTTCTAAACCAATTTTGTTAGTTTAGACTGGTATCTAGGTTTGGGCTGTTTATGTGGTTAAGAACTTTCAATTATGTCCTATAAGAACAATAATTCATACTTTGGCTACATACTTGTCTCTTTTATTCAATTACAATCTCGGATAAAGGTACCGCCTTGCAAACAAAAAAAAAAAAACAGAAACATACAAACCAATTTAATTACCGTACATCAGTTTGGTAATTATTAATGCTAAAAAAAATCCTTACCGTGCCCTCTAAAATTATAGTTTATCAATTTGATGTTATAAAATAGCCATGACAAAATATTGATTTGTTTTTTATGTTGGTCACAAGAGAAGCGTTAGTGGCCCGATCGCTGAGAGGTAATAAGCAAAGACGTTCAGCCTGGCAGTGAAATCTGTTTTTCCCGTCCATACTGCTTGCCTGTCCCCAAGCACGAGCGCCCCTCCCTGACTTCTGTTACCGGCAGGTATTTGGGCGCGTGAATTCCCTAGCCTTGAGCAGTGTCCTCTTTTCCTCTATTTCCAGCGAACCCCCTTCGCCCGGGTCGAGACTGCCGGCCAGTGCACTTCGTAGAGCAAATATTGGAGTCGTGTGCACACGTTACCTACGCTGTAGCCGCCACTAAAGTCCATTCTCCGTTACTTCCAACTTTTCTAAAGCTCTGCTAAAGTGCTATAGGCTGT
The DNA here is from genome assembly GCA_029891345.1 of Dryococelus australis. NCBI lineage: Eukaryota > Metazoa > Arthropoda > Insecta > Phasmatodea > Phasmatidae > Dryococelus > Dryococelus australis. The sequence continues at coordinate 304,278,016 of CM056993.1, read as the reverse complement.
TCACGGTAAAGTAACCACTTCTGATACCCTTGTTACTTTTCCTTTTCAGCCATTTTTCATTCTTTAAACAACTTTTTAAAATAAATATTTCCATGTAAGTAATAAACATAGTGTTGTGTATATTCCACCGCATTCGGAAATTAACGTCTAAGGCTAAAATAAAATATATTTATCTACTATTAATCAAAACTAGAGGGCTTTCAAAAGTGCTCACTTTACCGTGAATGGCGTATACACTCCAGGATATCCCTCCGTTTAATATAAATAAAGCTTGACTAGTTTAGACAAGTACGTCAAAGAGACAGCGCACCGCATTCGTGCGTACTCTCTCTAATAACATTTCGCATGGGAACTATTTCTATAATACATTCACGGTTACCTCACTCTTTTTCTGAAGACCTGCTTAAGTTATACTTCCAGGATATTCCTCCGGTTCGTGTGAACAAAAGTTAACTAAGTCTAGAAAATTACACCAAAGGACAACGCACCGAATTCTTGCACACTCAGTAGTAATAATATTTTGCACAAGAACTATTTGTTGCTAGGCGCTACTAACATAGTTTATAAATAAAATATACATATAAATAAATTTAATGTAAAATGAGATTACTTTATGTTAACAGAGGTATAAAATAGTTGTATTACAAGGTATGTTTAGGAAACATCCAATCATGTAAGGCGTGGGGTGACTTTTTCAAAGGTTTGATTAAAAAAGAGTGAAGAAACGGCGAATAGTATATAGTTGTATTCCAACATGGCGCTGTTTCTCTGCCAATAAGCACTATCAGAAACCACCTGGACAGGATATGATATTAGAGCACTTAAATGTTAGAAAATGCTTCGACATATCTGTACACTCCGTCTAACCTAGGTTATATTAAAGTTTGTCGAAGTCTTTTATTCGTGCAAAAGGGTGGCTCTGTTGAAAATTCATGTATATGAGTGAAGAGTTTGAGCTGATGAGGGCGAAGCGAGGTGCGGATGGAGCAGCGCCGGAATTACAAGGCGGGGAGGGGGAAATGGGAGATCTCCGAGAAAACCCGTCGATTAGCGGCACCGTCCGGCGTATCATAAATTTCAGAATATATTTGGATGCATTTCTGAGTACAGTTCCAGGCATGTTTGCGTAATGGAAATCCGATTACGTAACGTTTTTTCGACTTGCGGAAGCCATCGCGGTACTTATACTCGATAAAAAAAAACAATTTTTTTTTTTTATTTTGCGTTATCGCAGTAACGATAAAATGAAGCTAAGATGTAATATCAGTTCCCGCGCCGCGTGAAATAATGCGCCTATTAACTGAAAGTACGTCGGCGCTGAACGATCAGCCCACAGTATGTTTACTCACCATCACGACGAAACTCTGAGTTCAAAGTACTACTTGCGAAACGTGGATTTCCTATTCCCCTGCACTAAAGCATTTCTCCAGAGATTTCTCGAGATGTCAGATTGCTACAAAGGTTAGTGAGGCTGTCCTGTCGGTTGCCAAGGTGCCAAATGAAGCAGCTTCAGCAGGGAAAGTTAGTAAATTTTTTTCGACATATTGCAATGCAAGTAAAGGCTAGTCAGAAATATACGGTGATCAGCAACGTTTGTATCTATTAATTATTTCATAATAAGTGCACAATCACACGTGAAAACGCGTCAATAGTTAGTTCACTTGTAATTTCGTGAAGAGGAGGGGGGGTGAATGTTTCTCCCCCCCTCCTCATTATAAACCTACAAATGAAGTACGAACGGTGGACGTGTGTGCTTTCTTGTTGTTTATATTTAAAATGAAATCAGATTTTAAATATATATAAACTCTATGATATCTGAACATTTTATCAAAATAGATTCAGCCGTTTCGGAGCCTATTCTGTACAAACATCCAGACAGACAGACAAAAATTTAAAAAAAAAAAAACTGTTATTTATGCTTCAACATCGTTTAAATAGCATATTACGCTTAGTCATTGGTAACAATTTTGAAATAACAGACAGACACTTCAACTTTATTTATTAGTATAGATGAAATCACGCCAGTCTTCAATACGTTTTGCTAAAATTACCATTTCCCCCCAAAAAAAAAATCAATGTAGGTAGGTTTCTATAAGTACTGAATATTGTGCAAATATTTACGTGCCCGTTGGTTGAAGTTACTTCTCAAAGCAGTCATACTAAAAAAATTAGTTTTATTTCCACCCCCCCCCCCTCCCCCCATTTCTGTTTTCGTACCTATAGGCTGTTCACGGTAAATTGAGCGCTTTTGAGGCCATTTTTTTTTTAATCTTTGACTACCTTCTTAAAATAAATATTACCGTGTAAATAATAGACGCAATGAGTATATTCCACCGCACTCGGAAGTTAACATTAAGGCTAAAATAAAATATATTTATCGACTATTATTCAAAATGATAGAGTTTTCAAAAGAGCTCACTTTACCGCGAACATCCTATATCGTAAACATTCATTCCCCGTAGTCGTCACGCTACGTCACAGGCAGTAGTATCGATCTGTGCATCAAAGCGCCCGCTGTCTGCATCAATCCGCGGCTAATGGCTATCGACGAGAGAAGATACGTGTACGCACTTTGAAAACTTAGCAGGGTGATTTCCCGAGAACAGGTGCGAACGACTGCATCACGTCCTCGTCGCGAGTCTAGTAACTACGTCACTTTGTGCCCACACACGCGTCTAATTGGGCGTTGACCGTACTGCACTATATTTCCAGCCGCTAAACCTGTTGATCGGCCAGCACCGTTGAATAACGAGTTGGGAGAGTTCACTTTTCACAAACATATCGCCATATTCAATTGTAAACAGCAATGCTTTCGGCATGTTTTTTCTTTCAAAATCACTTTAGCAGGATTTAAAGTGGGCGTAATCTCACACAAGGGGTTCCGGGAAAAGGATAAAGGTAAACAGAATAACATGGTAGGCCTAATAAATTAATACGTTGTTATGTTAACAGTCCTAAATTGGAGAAGTCACGAGCTACGTTACAGCTTATTTTTTGCTTATTTGGTTATCTCCCAAATAACATTCGAAAATTCGCTTACCAGCTATTCCCACGCCGTTTTATATAAGAAAAAAAAATTACTCCCAAAAATTACAAGAAACAAATGGCGCCTAATGAAAATTTGTGATCAGGTATTGCAGAAATTATTTTTAAGTACGTATGCGGATAAATACCAATGAACGAGACTTAAAAAAATATATTGTTATTCGGAATATAAAATTCTACATGTATAAGGAAGAGTGGAACCTCTTTTCATCGCAGCTTTCAACTTCGTTTTCGTTTGTTTAACTAAACTATGATCGGATTTAACATCAATAAAGACGTACGAGCGTGGACTAGTTAAAAGCATTTTCTGGCAACTCCGTAAAAAAAATTGATTACAACATATTCCAGTTTTTCGTAGTAAGCTAATTTAGTACAAAATGTTTCTCATAGATTATATTTACAAATATTATAAACCGTTTTCTTTTTCTTCTAGGTTCAATCTTATCGAGAACTATGTAAATTTTCTTAGCATTCAAAACAAAGAAAGGCTATAATTTTTCGTGTACTTACTGCGCGAGTATAATTTTCGTTGGTTAACAAAATATTTTCAGCATTATTATATTTGAGTATTCAAATATCATTAAAACCAATAGAAGATCGGAAATCCAGTCTTTCCTCGTCTAAAGAAAATATACGAACTACTGTAAAGGAATTATATTCAAGTGTATGAAATGTGGCTGTTAATGATTTACTTGTCTGCAAAATATTCCTATTTCAAAAAATTAGACAGTATTTTTTTTGCAATAGGATTTTATCGTGCATTGGTTTAAGAGCATGATTAAATTAATTTACTTTCACGTGAATGATAAAACATATGACACCTAAATCCACTTTTTATGCAATGACCAACCATTATTTATGTAAACCTTAATTTAAATAACGAGTGTTGTATGTATTCGCGACCTCTGCTTCAAGTAACAAAATTATTACTAATAATGATTAACTGTTATTTAATTAATTTCAGGTTAAAAAGTCTGAGAAATATTAAACCGTTTTTTAAAGAAAAAACATCTGCATATCGAAAACCTACACATGACGCTCAATTTTTACTCACCTTTTAACATTTGTAATACACAATGCCGTCCTAAAGTCGTCTGGTTCACTGCGGTGTATCCACAAACAAGTAGTATCTAAGCCATTACCGCACACGAAGATCTCACGCAACACACTTTCACACCGCACAGCCACAAACTGGCACCGCAAACAGCTGGGCGTCGCGCACAACTCGTCGAACGAGCACGTATAGCTGTTAGCTAGTTCCACAGGCAGGCAGCCGGGGTACTCCGAGAGTCGCTCGGGCAACTTCGGCTACTTTCGTCTCGACACGATGGAACCCTCGCTGTCGCCATTCCACAGATAGATCGAACAGCCGACAGAAGACCGCGAGTCGCGGAGATTCCGACTTCGGCTAGCTTCGGTCGTGCTTCGGCCTCTCTCGGCTGCCTGGGCTACATCCATCCTCTGATGCGCGTGGCAGGGAACTGAGCAATCCAGCAGTGTGATATCCGCGTGCGGTGAAATTGCCACCCAACATTTCATGCATTAATCTCGATGTTTTTAGTCTTTTAGAAGTGTAGGTACGAGTTAAGCAATAATTTATGCATACAGCAGAACATATTAATTTCTAGAGTTACCAACACTTCAGCAAAGAATTGCACTAGACAACTAGTAAAATATACCAGAATCCACTACATTATAAAAATCTCCATGAAAATCCCTCGAACAACGACAACAATAGACATACTTTCCATTTGGCTAAAACGTATGTTTTTTACTAATTTTTTTAACGTGTTTCAGTTTTCACTAACGCACGTTATTTGTAACCGTTATTCTAGCAATTGACCTATTGTTTTTCAACAGTTCGGTCATTTTTATAAGATATTTCCTTGTAAAAATATTTAAACCATCTCAAATAAATGTAAACATCCTGAATATCAATTAATTAATTCAATTCCCTTACATTATAAATCAAGGTATTTTGGTTAGAGGTTCAAAAAATATACGATAGGGCCTATATAATTAAATTTAGCAGCATCCTCAGTATCAGCACTTAAATAGAATGCTTCTCATCCAGTAGCAGATAATTTGTAACTTTTTATACCAACTTTCTGCAGAATCTTTTGGGGAATTGCCTTCAGACTATTCTCTAGCCATTAGATAACAATTTTACCCCCCAAGTGGGATTTAAAATCCACAAAATCTAGTGAAAATTCCACTCAGTTTGCAACACTATTTCGTCAAACATACCCGGACGGTTCTAAATACTGGTACAACGGCCTCGGTGACAAAAAAATTAATTAAACCGAGCTTTTTTTTTTTTTAATGATTTCGAAACAAAACGTTCATTTATTGTTTCACCCAAGGCAGAATCATTATGAAAGGAAGCTGGTGGTAAGCGGATGTTGCTGTATTTCAGGAACAGACCCACTTTTTCCCGCTAGCTTGGAGCATGTACGAATCTAAGATGCAGCTAGGGTTACCAGACGCCCAGCAAAAAGGAGGATACGTCTTCCTTTTTACCGGGGCCGTGGTGGCTGAGCGGTTAGCCAGATCGCCCTCCACCAACGCGAACCGGGTTCAATCCCCCAGCCGGCCCACTCCAGATTTTCGCAAGTGGCAATCTCGCCGGACGATGCCGCTGGTCAGCGGCTGGTTTTCTCGGGGGTCTCTCGTTTCCCGCTCCCTTGCATTCCAGCGCAGCTCCATTCTCACCTCATTCCACCCTCATCGGCTCTCAAGACCTCGCTGTCGAGAGTCTGCCAAATCTCTCAACTCAACTCAATTCTTCCTTTTTACGAGGAATCACTAACGTCTCAACGTTACATCTGACTATGACAAAGCATTACGAGTAGTTGAATTTCTCGCATATTAAATCTGTAACAGTATAGGTTGTTCACGGTTAAGCGAGTACTTTTGAGGCCCTAGTTACTTGTTTCTTATCAGTCATTTTGTACCCTTCCGCCACTTTTTAAATAAAATATTTCCATGCAAGTAATAAACACAGTGTTTATATTGTACTATACTCGAAATGTTATATATATATATAATATAATAAAAATATTTATTAACTATTATTTTAAGTGAGAGGGCTTCAAAAAGTGTTCACTTTACCGTGAATAGCCTACAGAATGTGATTACACTCGATGGAAGACTGGATTAATCTACAAGTGCTTTTTTGTACTTTTTTCCCCATTCCCTTATGGTAATTGTGCGGGAAATCCCTAAAAATGCTGTTCTTTAGCTATTCTCGCAACTCTTTTTTCTCTTTTTGAATGTATGTAATAAAAAAAATCTAAGAAAATGATATTCATTACAGGAAAATTATGGCCTACGTATTAATTGCAAACGATCGTATCTACGTAAATCCTAAGCGTGGTTGTTTGCTCATGGCTGAGCCAAACAAAATTCAAACGATTGGAAATGAAACTATCTGAAAAGATTTTCTGCGAATACTTGAAATGCATGTGTTTGCTATGTTATAAGGACTAATCCACTGAAAACTGGGTTACTTAAAGTGAGTTTATATGGACCTGTTTGTGTTTATGTGGTTTGCATTCGGGTGGGGGGAAAAAAAAGGAAAACATTTTTTGCCACGCACTTGTTAAATAACGTTGGCCAAACACTGTTGGTAGCCGCAGATAGAAAAACGTGCCAGCCGAGAACTCAGTGGTCAGGATTTGGGTCAAAATATTCTTAAATAGCATCAAAGTGAAATTAACACATCGGGGTCTGTACACGTTGGCAGCCATCCATAACAAGCGAGAAGTAATTGGCCTCAATCCATTACTGCAAGGCCAAGAATTCCCTTGGTGTCAGTGTTCCTAGGGGCTGCAGTGGTGTATTGGTTAGACTACTCGCCTCCCACCAAGGCGAACCGAGTTTGACTCCCTGTGGGGTCACTTCCAGATTTTCGCATGTGAGAATCGTGCCTGACGATGCCGCTAGTTGGCGGGGTTTACTCGGAGGTCTGCGGTTTCCGCCGCCCTTGCATTCCTGGGCTGCTCCATCTTCACCTCACTTCACACCCGTCAGCTCCCAACACAGCCGCCCAAATCTCTTCTGTGTTCCTACTCACCACCCCGCCCTGTTGCTTCACATTGCAGTGTTTGATATTGGCTGGCTTTCAGTCATAAGCTTGTTTCACAACTGAAAGCATAACAGTAACCACAGTACAAAGTTCGTGTGCACAAGAATTGGCCGCCATATTTTACAACCTATTGATTCACAACTGCCTATATCAGGTCGTGTGCTTGAAATTTCCTGACATAGCGCACAAAGAAAATGGTTATATTTCATTTCTTGAGCAGGCGCATGCAGGGGAACAGCCAATCAGAACACAATATATAATTTCCAACGAAGTTTTTTCGTTTAATATTAAGGAACAGTTATGCTGCAGAAATGAAGAAATGTGGCAAATCTAGAGAAAAAAACAGACATTTAAAAATGGTATTCACATATTTACAATGCAAAAAAAAAAAGTTTTTACAGAAAACCGAAAGTGCTAAATATTTATAATAGCTGTCAATTTTTAATACAGTATCACTTTCTGTTACGAAAATCCATTGTTTACTAACACTGCCAACTGAGGTTAAGCAAGTCGCAAAATTTCATTTATTAAAATTAATTCATACTGTGAATCACTTTCGTACAATAATTCTGGTCGCGTGAACGATCTACTGTTATGTACTATGTTATGTGCCAGTGTTTTGTTTTTTTGTGAACCAGCCCGCAGACTAAAGATAATGTAGACCGATTTTTGTATTCTGATCTTGTCCCCAACATTGATTCGCCAGTCGTCACTTGAACTGCCAAATGCACAAGGCCAACAGTCACGAATGTGTTTATTTACGTTTCGTTTTCTAGACGACCCACCCTTTTGTATAAATGAAATATCCTGACTTACTTGAATACATTACAGTTTTATTAAAATTAAATGAGAAGTGCACGAAACTTCCACATTCTCGTATTGACAGTATTGTAACAGCAAGTCCTATATTTACGTCTGTTTAAGGGGGAAGGGGGGTGACAATCCAATGCAGGAACACGGAAAATGGTTATTGCGATGTCGTCATGCACATTTTATCCATGTCTCTTCTACGCTTTCAACCACTGAAGTGACGAGTTGGTCGTGTCCCAAAATGTTGTTTCATGTGTAATGGCGTAAGCAATTCAACCCCCCCCCCCCCCTCTGTTAATTTGCCTTATTAAATCGCAGAAGTTATTGTTGATATGCTTAAGTGTTTTAATTTGTGCCGAATATAACTAATGAAACAATGAAACACTATTGGAGCGAATTTGTCTTTAAGGAGTAATGAATTAAAATTTAGGCTTTAATGGAGCTACATTCAAAACTCAAAGTGTTAAAATAAAATAAAAAAATTCCCTGGGCAGATACCGTTACTAATCGTAACCAGTTTATCTTTAGAAAATCACATTCGTAAATCCTACAAGCAGATTTAGCAGTGCCGTCCACCCTTACACCTACTAAGGTTTTTCGACTCATGTTAGGAAACTTCAGTGCTTTAAGTTTGGCAACTAAAAATTTTCGTCGCCAGGGTTCACTGGTGTCACATGTGTAAAGGCAGTTCACGATAAAGTGAGCACTTTTGAAATCAACATATGAAAAAGAGTCACTGGTACTAACGTCGTATATTTTAACGGACGCACTGAGTGACGTGCGCCCAGTAAAGTTGGTAACGTTTCTTGAAAAGTGCTTACATAACTTAACGTCGAAAGTGTTAGGTAACCCATTTGAGTTAACTTAAATTGTTCCTTTCGCTTTTTTTTTTATTCATCGAAGTATAAAAATGACCAGATTTGTAAAATATTTAATTTTTCAGTAACTTCACAGTTTCACCTGACTGACGCACGAATAATGTGACGAGGTCCATGGAAATGTTAATTTTACATAAGGCGGAAAAATACACAACGTCCATACAAGTAGACCTTAAGCAGGGCTTTCAAAAGTGCTCATTTCACAGTGAACAGCCTAGCCTATACAGGATTTTTCTGTTTCGATGTAAGGGATAACTGTAATTTTCTTAAAATAAATGCAATTGTGTAAAATCTTCCTATTTGTATTGTGTTTGAATGTTTACGCGAAGAATAAATTTTGTTCTTCACACTGTAGTGAAAATATAACACGATGGGTTCACATAATGTTTAATATTCTGTCGTAAATTGGATTTAGCTAAACGTTGGTTTTCACCGTTTCTTTACTGAAATATAACAACTGAATCAGAAAATAAATAGTGAAATGGTTAAAAATGTCATTTTTATGGCTTTCCTGCGTAGTTTTCTTGAAGGAAAGGAGTAAAGTACAAATCTCCTATTGATTACGGGTATATTTCGCACTGAAATTAGTAACGTTTTCCAATTGAACTAAGTTTGCTTTACACAGTTGTATTTTTACTGTTTGCTCTTGTAAACACAATTGGAAGACGTGAATAATAGTCACGAAGTAAAGTTAGTGTATAACTTACTTAAAATTTTGGCTAGGGCAAGTATATATGACAAAACGAGCCAAATACGAACGAAATGGAATCTGGTGATTGAATTCACCAATGCCCACCTACACTTATAGAGATGGCTTAACCTCATGTGACCTAAACTACCTTAACCTAACCTACTCTAATTTCTATTGAAATATTATTTCAGATACTAAAATGTCCTGGAGACTAACGATCTGTACAGTCCAACCATATGAACCATCAATACCAGGTGTCCACTTGAAACATTAATACCAAACAACCATATGAACCACTTAGCCTGCCATACAAACCAACCATAACAGACATCCATGAGTAGAGCCACGAGTATTTCGCGAATTCATTCGGAGGCGAGGTAGAATCCAAACACATGTTCTTTTCTTCTACTGTTGTGATTGAACGACAGTTCTTTAGAAACGCCTCGTTTAACTATGAGCCAGTGACAAGCAGGATGCAGTAGTGTGAGTGAGTGTTTAACAGTCCTGTACAGAGGCCTCGCTTGGTCACTGCAACCAATAAGCAAATACTAATGTATCGAGTGTATAAACGACTGTGCAGCCTAGCCTGCCACCAGATCAGTACGTGAAATACTCTTGGCTCTATCAATGAGAAACAAACATATGAGCCAACAGTACCAGCTTAAAATACAAAACAGCCATGACATTCAACCACACCTCCAAACTATTCGAATCGCTCATACCAAACGACCATCAGTATCGGTCACCGTAAGCTTAACAGTGACCCATTGGTAGAGACCTGCATAATTCACGTTATTATTTTGGGACAAGCTAGACGTCATTGCCCTATAAGTTTCTGAGTATGACCCGTGATTTCGTTGGCTGATGGCTACTATACGAAGTCATGTGCCTGTATGCGATTGGTCACTCTGGCGTTGAACTGTTACAATTGGTTAAAAGAGTCTTTCACGTCGTGCCACAAATACTCTCAGACATTGATGGACCCTAAAAACACGCATGACACTTTGGAGTTCAGTTTTATGAGGAAAAATAACGCGAATTTTGCTGGTCTCTAACCTATCGGGAATAACAGCAAGCCTTGTGGGGGAAATCTTCCCTGTTTCTCATGATAATATTTCCAATACAAGCTCGGGCGGAAGCTTCCTCGAGATCTGCTACCTGAGCCTGCATGCGTGCAGTTGTGTAGGGTTCTCTGGTATAACCTATCCAACGATACTTGTTTCATAAGTAAAGACGAGTGCATTTTTTTAAATAATTTTACTTTTGCAACTGTGGTTCTAGAACAATCTTCTCTCACGACTTCAGCATTATGCATTAATGCACACATCCTTAATCGTTTCGTTGTTATAACTGCAACTTTTGTGTTAAACAAGCACGAATGTTTACTGTATTTTTTACACAACGCTGTTTTACAATCAATAAACATTTCCATGGTTTTTATTCATCTTTAATAATAATCCTACGATCTTTATAAAAAAAATAAACAAAATGACTCTACTACCCTCTCTCTAACTGGATGAAATGCCAGCCTTGTAGGAAACCTTTCTTCGAAAATTGCACGCCACCGATTACGAAAACGTCCATGTAAACGGCCAGCAGAAGGCCAGATCTTCCATAGCTGCCCTCGTCAACGTCATACCAGAAAGCCACTGGCCGAACAGCGCCTGCTAACTTATCTGACAGCCGGCAGCCTCGCCAATATGTTTTATTTTTTTTGGTGGTCCTGAAGGGTCGCACCCTATGTTAGTATAATCCATTCACGGTTACTTCACACTTTTCTGAAGCCCTGCTAAAGTTTTGCTTCCTGGACATTCCCCCACCTCATACAAACAAAGCGTCTAGAAAATTACACGAACGGACAGTGCACCGAATTCGTGCGCACTCAGTTGTAATGATATTTTGCATGAGAACTATTTCTTACTAGGAGCTACCAACACACATCTTTTCTCACTGTTTTTCTTCGTATTTAGTATAAATGAATAATTATAATTTGTAAATTGAATACCGATGAAATTTAAATTTAACGAAAAATAAGATACTTTCGTGTTAACAGATGTATAAAAAGTTTGTTAATACATGGAATATTTAGGAAATAACTAAACACGTCATGCATAGGGAGATTTTTCAAAGGTTTCATTCAAATAGTGGGGAGAAACTGCGAATAGGCTATAGGCTAACTACTGGAGTTAGGCGGGGGAGCAGGTTTTAGGTGTGCGCCGGGCTCTCGGCATATACGCTCCACAAACTAAAATTGGATGTTAGAGGAACATGCATCAGTCGGCCAAGTGAGGTTCTGTAGGGCAGAGCCAGCGCCTGTGGCCTGGCCCTCCCCTCCAACTAAACTAGGAAGAAGCCCGTGGAATTGTCATGGTAAACCGGCGGGGCCGCCTGAGGAAACCCATGACGATTGGTATGCTTGGTGGGGTCTCCATGCCAGGAAGGAAAAAATAGGATTCGTGCAGTGTTTGGAATGTTTCGCAGCACGTTGTATGGCCAGCCAGAGACAAGGCTCGCTCCCGAGCCTCGCTCAGCCAATCAGTGAACTGCCGCGCCATTTCATCGCTGTGCACTTATCTAGTCTGTGCGCAAGCTTAGAAAATACTTCTGTTAAAATAGCTATTGAATACCTGACTGTACGGGGAGTTGCAGAGATGTTCGCTCGGAGTGCAGTGTCGGGAATAGAGATGAAGAAGGAGAGATTTGGGCGGCTCTCAACAGCGAGGTCTTGAGAGCCGATGACGGTGACTGAGGTTAGTATGGAGCGGCGCCAAAATGAAAGTGCGGGTGAATCGGGAGATCCCCGAGAAAACCCGCCGAGATGGTATCGCCCGACACGATTCCCACTTGCGAAAATCCGGTGATCCGGCCGGGTATTGAACCCGGTTCGCCTTGGTGGGAGGCAAGCATATGAAAAGAGCTGGGCAAATGTCTTGAGCCCAGTGATCTGGAGGCCAGACTTCTTGTGCGCACTCTAAAATCGGCTGTTAGTTTGTTTACTGCTGTGAAAATGGGAAGTAAGTATTACCTTAGACCGTGTAGTACGGGATTCGGTCTTTATTTTCTTTAAGACCTGCAGCTGACTCCGTGCCGCCTAGGGAGTTTGTAACGATCCAACTGCAGAAGTAATTGAAATGTATACACTCTAAAATAAAAACAGTTATAACTGCTGCAAATCAGCGAATTTGACAGCATATCTGCCGAAACGCTCCATTCTAATCAGTCAAATTCTGCTTATAATTTCAGTTGCTGGATTTCACTGATGAGCCAGTAATTTATTGTGATTCCCACAGTTAGTTGGAATGGCCTGGCAGTAAAACCTCAGTGAATTCATTTGATGAGACATTCGATAACAGCCCACTACCTGAAATTTGAGGGAAATGATTCCACTGATTGAAATCACTGATTGTGATTTAGAGTGTAGACTTTCCTGAAGTAAATACGTGAAATTTCCCCTTTTTTATTCATTACCTGGGACCGCTGACTAACTGCACGCAGTTTACATTATTTTCCTCGCACTTAGTGGCCGACTACACATTGCGTCTTTGTCCTTTCTTTTTAATTCACTTTTTATCACATTTCGTCCCTTCGTTCCCTTTATCACCATATACCGTGATCCTCCACCTCTTATCTAAAAGCAAAATAGAACAGCAGTAGCCGTGTTTCATATCCGCACTGTGAGACTGCAAACCCATTTTAATAATCGTACTATTATTATTAATATTAATAATAGTCTGAAAAGCAGCCCCAGTAGTTTCTGGAAATACGTAAAAATAATGAAAAATGGTTGCAAAGAACCCCTCACACTAATGGTAGATAATCACATGACTCAGGACTCTAGCATTTTGGTAAATGTGTTTGCAAACCATTTTGCTAAAGGATATGAAACTCTTTCCACTAGTAATCTTAACTTACAGTCAAAAATTTACACAAATAATATAGATATAAATACTCCTGTTATCACGCAAGGTATAGTTCTCTGGACTATCAGAAAACTTAGAAGTAGCAAGGCTATTGGATGTGATGATATTCCAAATTTTATTATTAAAGGATATGCCGATACTCTTACCCCAATTTTAACCCACATTTTTAATTATAGCCTGACTAGTGGTAATTATCGAAATCTGTGGAAAAGAGCACTTGTGGTTCCTATATTTAAAAGGGGCAATAAATATGATGTTAAGAATTATCGACCAATTTCATTATTATGTAGTCTTTGTAAGGTTTTCGAAAAAATAATTCACAAACAATGATCATTTTTCACTAAAAATCTTATAACAAAATGTCAACATGTCTTTCTAATGGGTGAAACAACTACGAACAATTTATTTAATTTTGTTGATAACTTATATTCGGAAGTAACAACTAAAAATCAAGTAGATGTAATATTTTTTGATTTACAAAAAGCTTTCTATACTTGTCAACATCATATTATTTTACAAAAATTACAAAAGATTGGCCTTAATTTTTCACACGTAAAATGGTTTACAAATAATTTTTCTGATCGAACCTTTATGGCAAAAATAGATAAATCAATCTCGAAATCCCATTCAGTATCTTTTGGTATCATTCAAGGCAGCGCATTAGGTCCGCTACTCTTTAATGTTTTTATAAATTATACTGTCGGTGTAATAAGTAATTAAGTGCACTTCTTTATGCCGATGATTAAAAAATGTATGAAAAGAATAAGGACGGCGAAGACTGTGTTAAGTTATAAGAGGATATTTCGGCTATTCATAAGTGGTGTACTTTAAATCTAATGAAACTTAATACAAATAAGACACTCTGTATCTCTTTCTCATGAAAAACTAATTCCATTTTTAATTAATATTATGTTAATAATGTTTTAACAAATAGAGTTGAATATGTACGCGACCTAGGTGTTATATTTGATTATAAATTATATTTATATTTTCATATAAATAGTTTAGTAAGTAATGTTAGTCGTATTCTAGGTTTAATTAACTTTATAACTTATTTTGCCTCATCTCCAGATTATTTACTTTGTTTGTATTAGTCATTAATCAGATCTAGATTAGAATACTGTTCAGTTATATGGAATAACATCACATTCACAGATGACAATAGATTAATAGATTAGAAACTATAAAAAAAAAAAAGAATTTGAATTAATTCTTTCTAGATTCCCTGTACATGTAGATTTTAATTATAAAAATAAGTTATTTGGATTGAAAAATTTAACTTTAAAAGAGCGTCGAGACATAAATGATGTGTTATTTTTAATTAATTCCTTTTTAGCATATACCTACGTCCTGCACAGTAGGTCTAGTCAATAGAAAAGTAGGTTTAAAAACTACAGTGCATATCCATAGAACAACACATACTTGTTCTACTATATATTGTAAGAGGGATTTAATTAATAGATGTGTAAATAATTAAAATAATAAATTCACTAATTTCGATACATATTTGGGTAGTAAAATTACTTTCTCTGAACTCTTTAAACATTATAGTAGTTAGATTTTGAGTTTTTGCATTTATATATCTTACTTTAATCACATTTTTGGGTATTAATTATTATCTTTTTATGTGGTTTATGTATTTTTGTTGTGCTATTGTATGTCTTGTCCTTGTCTTTGCATGTATATGGATGTTTCTGTCTTTGTATCTGTATTCTTGTATGTTTCGTCTTCTGTACGTTTTATGTAATGTGCCACCCTGTTATTGGTTCCGCACTGTTGGGTGGCACACTAAGTCTGTTTAAATAAATAAATATTATTATTATTGACAGTGTCTACAATACTTAATAGTAATAAAGAAAGTCAAAATGAAAATGTAGAATTTCTAACTCTTTTTCGGTTTGTTTTGTTTAGCAGCGAAGTCATTATCATGGAACTACTGTATGCGCTTTATTACACGTATTACACGCAATTCTTTAGTTATGCGCAAAATCAATTAAATTTACCTTCAGTCAACTGATTTTCCAAAATTTTCGGAGTGTGATGATATTAGAACCTGCCAATTCCTTATGTTTTCACAGTAATGGCTTCAGTAACACAATACTTTTTATTAGAGATTGAAAGTAGGCTGTTTATCAACACTATTTATCTCGGTAAACAATTTTTAACTGAATTACCCCGACAATTTTATTAAATAAAAACATTTAAAAAATTATACACGACGTAAAAGAGATTCCTAAGGAATGTATATGTGAGTGAGTGAAGAGATTTGGGCGGCTCTTAAAGCGCGGTCTTGAGAGCCGATAAAGGTGATTAAGGTGAGTATGGAGCAGAGCCAGAATAAAGGAGCGAGAAAACACGCCGGCCAGCGGCATTGTCCGGCACGATTCCTACTTGCGAAAATCAGGGAGTGACCCGACCGGGGATTGAACCCGGTTCGCCATGGTGAGAGGCGAGCAGGCTAACCGCTCAGTCATCGCATCCCCGACGGTATATGTGTTTGATGATGGAGCTTAATTCTTAATTTATTATAAGCGTTACGTAAAATATTAAGCTAGAATAGAGTGTCTGGATATTTCGCAATTAAATGGAAATATTCAATCACAGTAAAACCTGTCGCTGTGAAGGAAATAAGTCGAGTTGCCATTGCTACTCACGGTTTCTATTAAATTTGGTGAATTTCAAGCGTAACTGGATTTTTGACGATGGATTATTAATCCGCGTGTCAGAAATCAATGAGAAATTTCGCTTTGGCCTATATCTCTTGAATATGTCTAACTCGATTTAAAAGATACTTAAGATGCCTGAAGATGAATATCATATATTACATTCGATGTTTCTTGTGGATGTGTATTCGCATGGCCTCGCTAAACTCTCGATGTGAGATATTATCACACGTTGTCTATGACCTACTGATCGGCTTGCACGTGTCCCAAATTTAAAACCGTTTAATATTTATTTGTGGATTCAAATGAAAATAACTATTTATTTATCACACCACTCGGTGCCAGCACTGAAATGCTTCGCCAAAGTATTGAACCATCCCTTCGGTTACCCCCATTCACCAATCCCACAAACACTATTGGTTTCAGCGTGCACCGATCGGTTCGTACTACACCCTCTGATATCACTAAGACAACTCGACCTATAACTCAGCAATATCAAGGTATGGTCCAGGTGGTCGTGCCACATAAAGATGGAATAATGTAAAATGTGTTGAAGCATGGCAACTAATAACTTTGGTATGCTCATAATGTATTACAAACAATGTTCTGATTACACCTAATATGTTCCACGTTATCATATTAATTATGTGGCATACACCAGCATTCTTAGTGTGATTACTACAGTTCTATACTCGGTCGGATCCAACCTTATTATTAGGGATAGGAAAAATTCGCGAGTTTAATTACCTGTAGGCTAGACTCCACAGTCATGTGTATACTCGAGCCTCAGATGTTTGTTCATTGGCTGCTGCCCCATAGAGTAGCCAGTGTAACTTCACACCTGGCAGTATGGCACTCGCTACTTGTTTCCCTGCAAGTCTGCTATTGGCTCAGAGTCGTCCATGGCGTGTCTCATAAACTGCGATCCAGTTAGAAAGTCAACTTCAGTGTACACGTGTTTGACGGATATCTTGTCCTGAAATGAACTCGCGAAATTTTCCCATCCCTACTTATTATATAGGCGCTTCCTACCCACCAGTTTGGTTGACGAAATTCCCTGTCGCTGCGTTGATTTGGACTATCCCCCCGTAAACCATAATACTCTTGTAGCCATTGATATGGATCAGGGTGGCGTTCTTCTGCGCAGCTGCAGATGGCTGTTGAGAGCACCGGCGACCAGCCTCACACCTATAAAACTCCCAGCCTACCATATTCAAATGTTCTCATATATTTTGCGATCATCTACCCCCAGCAGTTTTAAGGTTTTCTTTCATTCAAATTTATTTAGAGAAACATACGAAAATCTTATTTGAGGAGTCTATCGTGCTTATACTGAATTAATGCTAAATAACAGAAAATTAACCTCATAACTTTAAGCTCCCCACTCAAGCAACAGTTCGGTAATTTGGCACTCCCTGCTGTTAGTAGCAGAAGGTGTTGTCCACCATCCACAGTCCTAAGTACGAACGCATTCGGGAGGACCCGGGTTCGATTCCCAGTCCGGCCATCCAGATTTCGGTTTTCCATTGTTTCCCGAAATCACTCCAGGCGAATGCTGGGATGGGTCACTAACAAAGGCCATGGCCGATTCCTTCCCATTCCTACCTCACTCCCTCTTCCCTGTGCAACTTGCACCATTTCTAATGACCTCGCTGTCGACGAGATGCTAAGCCCAACTACTACCTAAGCACAAACAACCCTGTAGCAATTTAGGGTATCGCAATACCTACAATTCGCAAGCAGGTTGCAGCGGGGATAAACTGTGGTGGCAATAGTAACGTTACTGATGATCTTCTGCGCCCTTATAACACCCAGCAATAAGTCTTGAAGAACACCTCCGATGGTAACTCGCTGGTGCTGGCGGACTCGTTGCTTGCCTGTCGGCTTCTGCCCCTCTCTGGCACGTCTCCTCCTTAGGCTAAAAAAAAAAAAAAAAAAGATGACTGCCCACCAACACACCAACGCTAGTTGCAACAAACAAAAAAAAAAGGGCCAGTATACCTTGTGTGGAAAGTCCCGAGTTTGTAATAACTTCCGACATACAAAAACCACATGTGCTGCGAAATTCGCCGAATTTGGGGTCTATAGGTAGATCCAAGAGTATTTCGCGAATCGATCTGGTGGCAGGCTAGTCTGGACAGTCCTCTATACACTCGAGACACATTATCGTTTGCTAATTGGTTGTTGTGATCAAGTGAGGCTTTTGTACGGGACTGTTAGACACTCACTCACACTACTGCTTACTGCTTGTCACTGGCTCATAGTTAAATGGGGCGTGTCTAAAGAGCTGTCGTCCATTCACAACACTAGGAGAAAAGAACAAGTGTTTGGATTCTACCTCGCCTCCGAATGAATTCGCGAAATACTCGTGGCTCTATCTCTAGGTAGGCAAATAAACCAACAAACTCCTTAACCTGACATCGAGTCCGAAATACCACTGCAAACATAAAATATTGAACTCTGTTCCCCTTTCCCGGCAGTCTCAAGACAGCATGAACCGAGTATAGATCGACTCCACAGAACCACCTTGTTTGCTCCTTTACTTTTCTTCCATATCAAGTACAGCTGATGAGTCTATACACCTGCCGTACTTAATTATTTTTTTATTAATGTTGTCTTCAACATTTATATTCGACACCTATTTACACCCGAGTCCATATCATGTATGTTCTTTCATAGGAATTTTCCGTCATGCTACACGCCTGCAATGATTTTCTCTGGCAATGATTAACTCCGATTGCAAAAAACTTCAGCGCTCCAAGTTTATATGGGTACTAGTCCTTATTCTTGACCGCGCACTTACTATAGGTTTTTATATTTCTGCACATAAAATGCCACCCCAATCCAGCTCAGTTAGCCAATATACAGTCCCTGTGCCTCCCATACAACTTTAGCCTAATTAATATACAATTTAAATACACAATAACATCATACGATCAACATACTACCTATTACCTATACACAGCTTATATCTAATGTATAAACAAAAACGGCATAACACCTCAGTGTCACAGTATACATGAAGAGTGCCAAGATTTTCTACTATCACCTGGTACTTCATTTAAAGAAGTGCAGCAATGTCTTTCGACAAGAGAACTCTTACCTTCAGACGACTGAAGTTGACTAACTGGACGGACAGATTTCTCTCCATAACCATTTCATTCCCGCATTAACTAATCATTTCTAGTGTTGCAAATTATAAATGTTTTCATTCGTACTGTACTAAGGCTGGCAAAGAACTTGTTTCGTTATCACAGCCAACAATATGTAATCATTGTGCTTGGTGACCATTGATATTACACAGTCACAAATAGAGACCTGCAAATTCGCGTTATTATTTGGGGACACGTTAAAATTGAAATTCATATGCCTTTACAATAAGTTCGTTATTTGATTACTCTTTTATTTGACACGCCCTTGGTAACTCTGCTCCAATTAAAGAACACTTCACAGTTGTGTGCTCCTATCACATGCGTTTCAGTCAGAAAGGGAGTGACGTCACATCTATACTGCAGCTAATGGAGAAACGACGCTGGCTCGAGTTTATACGGTACTGTGGAGTTTAGCCTGTTGACAAATAATAACGCGAATTTTGCAAGTTCCGTGGTCATAACGTAGCGCATTAGCATGGTTTACGAATTAGTTACCCACAACAAAAATCACTGCATACTGAGCCTCGCAGAGTACCGTACCGGTCAAATATAAGCTACCTGTGCAACATGCTGGCGATCGTCTACAATCGGCATGACAGAGTTAAACGTCCAAGCGTATTGAAAATTTCAAACCCCCCAAAGTGTAGTTTTAAGATTACGCTTCATAATGAGCTTATAATTAATGAATTTTCAACAAACATTGACTTTGGCTTTTGAGTAGTATCGTGATATGTGTTGAACGTATTCATGAAAAATGTAGACCTAAACTTAAAATTTGCTATAGAGCGTTTATGGGTAATGGTGCACAAAAGCTGTATATTTACATGGTTTTTGTCATCAGTTATTTTTCAGAGGTTTAATTAAAATTTTTGGCACGAGAAGACATAAATAATAATTCGGTTTGCCTTTTTATGTTGTTGGATACAGCGAAACAGGTTACGCATCCACTTAAGGCGGATTCCCACCCGCCATATTGGATTTATCGATATTTTTTCCAAAGCTTCTATTTCAGAAGGTATGTTGAAATTTCCCGCACTACATAATCCTAAATAATAGCTTCCCAATCTTTATCGAACTGTCACAGCTTCCCTAAATGTACTAATTTTTATCTGGTAACTGTCAAGGCGAAACACGACATTATTTCTTGAGAACGATTACAAAGGCAACAATAACAACAGTAATCAAGAAATACTGACCTCAAACAATGCCCTAGACAATGCTCTGTGCTCAGTCGTTCCAAAAAAAAACATTATACAAAACTGTATTTCCAAAGAAAGGCAAAAATTCCATAAATCCAAGATGGTGGGTGGGAATCTGCCTTAACCAAAATCATTCGAATGGACGTGATCTAATGCAAAAAAAAAAGAGAAGAATTTACGAAGTTATTGAAAGTTTAAGGTGGGACAGAGCAAAGTGCACGTATGCCTGTAAGTAAGATTGAGAGATCTGGACGTCGCTTAAGGGCTCCGCCTGGCTGGCGCATGAAGGGCGTTGCAAGGTTTGGTAGAAACCACGTTATTGAAAAACGTTTGGCTATCTTGTAGTTGTGTAGTTGTAGTTGTAGTTGTGAATTTAAGAAACATTTCGTGTCCAAATATAACTTCGAAGCTCACATTCCAACTCCAGGGATTATTATTTTGGGTGTGAAAATGGCTAAAACAGGTGTTCGCCCAGTCAGTTTTAGATGCTAAATTTTCTATACAAACACTTCGAAGTTAACACTTCGAAGTTGTCTTTAGTCATGATTTTATTTTCAATAGCGTTCCGCCCCGAGTTTTAGCGAATTCATTCAGTGGCGAGGTAAAATTCAAACACTTGTTCTTTTCTCCTCCCATTGCGATTGGACAACAGTTTAGTTAGACACTTCCCGTTTAACTGTGAGACAGTAATAAGCAGGAAGCACTGGTGTGACTGAGCGTTGAACAGTCCTGTAAGAAGACCTCACTTTATCGCAGCAGTCAATAAGCAAACGATAGTGTCTGGAGTGTATAGAAGACTTGTCAAGCCTAGTCTGCTACCAGTTCAATCCGCGAAATACTCGGGGCTCTACCTATACGGATACCTGTTAAAGTCAGGCCAGTCGCCGATGGAAAGACCGGACGACAGTTGGGCGTCTCGCGCTTACAGGTGATAGGCATGTGGCGAGAGAGCAAGGCCGCGCGTTTCAAGGCGTCGAACGCGCGAAACAAACTGCAGGCAGATGAGACCCACAGCGCCAATGGCGCTATCATAAAGAGAAAACCACGGCCAGTGGCAACATCCAAACTCTCAAGCTGGGCTACGAAGGTAATTTTTACGAATAGGAAAAATTCGCGAGTTCAATGACCTGTAGGTTAGACTCCACAGTCATGTGTATACTCGAGCCTCAGATGTTTGTTCGTTGGCTGCTGTCCCATAGAGTAGCCAGTGTTACTTCACACCTGGCAGTATGGTACTCGCTACTTGTTTCCTTGCAAGGCTGCTAATGGCTCAGAGTCATCCAGGGCGTGTCTAATAAACTGCGATCCAATTACAAAGTGAACTTCAGTGTACACGTGTTTGACGTCTATCTTGTCCTGAAATGAACTCGCAAAATGTTCCTATCCCTAGTAATTTTATACAAACGCCGAATCATTCAGCAGGATTGGTAAACGCTTCAGTTCACCTGGTGACCGCCATTGCGGCCCACTAACGTTGTAGTTCGGTATAAATAGTGAGCACAATACGAGGAGCGGTGCTCCAGTCTTGGACGGCGTCCCGTCTGGCGTCCGAGCCAACTCCGCAGATATTTCCGTCGAGCCAGGTTGCGTTACCGCCGACAAGAACGCCTGTCGCGCCGCGAGTGCGAGCCGAGCTCCTGGCCGACAGCTGACCAGTTGAACGGCGATTGGCGGTGAGTAGACCCCACGGAGAACAACAACAGTCGTCCTCAGTAGTGTTTGTGTGTGTGCCTTACTGCGAGCGACTTGTACCACCGTTTGTTATAGATGGTGACGAGGATTATGATTTGCAGTATGTGGTGCGAGAGAGACAGAATGTTTTCTCTTCGTTGCTAGTTCAGTGTTGCCTTCACCCAAGCCAGTGACGTAACTAACGACGTTAAAAGTCACCTTAAAGAAGTCAAGGTGGTACGACGTTTACGTATGTTACTTTGTTAGTTTTTTTTTTTTGAGCAAGACTTAATCTAGCATACATAGACGATATTTTATCGCGGCAAAAGTTGACAATTCACTCGTCTTCGACGTTCTCTTCACATCTCCCACAGTTCGTTATTGACTGTCGTGCATACATGAAGCTACTGCTATCCCGTTTCATTGGACCTGCGAGGATTCTGATACTCTAAAATGGTACGTTTGGGACTGGTCTAGCTAGAGTGTCATGGAATATATGTTGGCTCGAATTTTTTTTTGCGATTTTCGAGTGTCTTCATGAATAAAAAAAAAACGATAACTTTTGTGATCTCCTTTGTCAATAATATGTCTTGTTTGTTAAAGAGTATAATTCGCCAGTACGTTCATGGCCGATTTGGAGAAGCTAACCTATCACATCCAGGCTTGTATACACTAGCATTCTGGCTCTACATTAACAGAGTATGGCAAGAAACGATATTAAGTACAGTTTTGTGTAACTATTTTTGTTTTGTTTAGTCTCGAATACCCTTAAACTTTTTTTAAGAAGTGAGTCGTCAAGCAGCTCAATCACAATTTTGGTAAACAGTTTTGATAAACTTTAATTTTAGATTGAAGTTAATTTACTTTAAATAGGGTTTTATTGCAGTAGAATCTTTCTTCTAAATTATTATTTTCCAGCTGGAAAGTTGATTCATCAACTGTTATTCCTCTGACGAAAAAAAGAATATTTTGCACACGATTATTTAAACTTACTAAAAATGAGATTTTACCGAGTTTTTTATTGCCTTGATCTATAATTGTATATTTTACGCAGTTGTCAAGATTGGTACCGTGTATTTTCAGACATTTAGGGGCCGTGGTGGTGTTGTGGTTAGGTGGTTAGACTACTCGCCCCCTCCTCCTAGGTGAACCGGGTTCCCATGTGGATTTTCGCATGTGGGAATCGTGCCGGACGATGCCGCTGGTCGGCAGGTTTTCTCGGGGATCTCCCGTTTCCCCGCTTATACTTTCTGGCGCTGCACCATACTGACCTCGTTTCACCCTCATCATCTCTCAGTTAAGGTCAGCCCAAATCTTTCCACTCCACTTCAGACCTTTAATTGCAAAGTACGTTGTTGCATTGCCGGGATGCTTACAGTATAAGTCTACTTCAAATGCACTGAAAGACTGTCGCCTATTTGTTATTTACGGTGATGTGTGGGGCTGAGAATGTCCACAGCTGGCTGCGGATAACTGATCAGTAGAGACCCGAAAATTTGGCGGATTCCTTCGGCAACAAGCTAGACTCCGCAATACTTAATACATTCGAGCATCAGTTAATAGTTCATTGGCTGTTCCTCCACTTTAACCCCAGACCAGGTTACACGGGATTCGGTTCTTATTTTCCTTACAGGTTCGTTACTGGTTGAAAGACGTTCGGGGTGTGTCTAACAAAGCACAGTCCAATGGAAGCACAAGCACATATGTACACGTGAATGCAGTTTAACTTGTCCCCAGTAAATCCGCGAAATATCCGGGTCACTACTGATCAGTTTTGAAGACACTGCCTATTTTCTTATTTTTGAAATTTGGGTGTCCCTCCGCCCACATGTACAAATTCGCATCGTCATTGATATAACGAGTAATTGGGAAAAAACAATATGTTATTATTAGGGATAGGGAAAATTCGCGGGTTCAATGACCTGTAGGCTAGACTCCACAGGCATGTGTATACTCGAGCATCAGATGTTTGTTCATTGGCTGCTACCCCATAGAGTAGCCAGTGTTATTTCACACCTGACAGTATGGCACTCGCTACTTGTTTCTCTGCGCAGAGTGTCCAGGGCATGTCTAATAAACTGCGATCCAATTACAAAGTCAACTTCAGTGTACATGTTTTTGACGTCTATCTTGTCCTGAAATGAACTCGCGAAATGGTCCTATCCCTAGTGATTATTTTTAGGATTCTTAAAAGAAGGGTAACTTGCAATAATTTTAAGTATTAAAGTTAGAAAAAAAATGTTAAACCCCAGTTGGTTGCCAGATTTACTCGAAGAATGCCATTCAATATTTTCGTAAAATTGTATGTGCTTAAGGGCAAAGATTTTTTCTAGTGGTTTAATTCAAGCGTCTCAATAAACCCACTACATAACAAATTACTCAGTGCGACAGTGAAATGAAGTTTTAAAATTCGAAAGGTTTCGGTCGGCAGATGAGGAAAACGAAACAGGCGTATCTTCCAATTTGACTCGTGGGCAGTGGTCCAAAACAGCCACTGCACGCACGAGTTTCAAAAGGACCACCCGAGACCCGCGATTTCCCAGTAAACGATATTTTATCACACGCCATGTAGTTTTCCTGCAGTCTTCCCCGAGAGACGCCGTGAAAATTCGCCAATGAACTTGGTCGGCAATGCTCATTCCTAGTGCCGTTTCTTGTGGCAGGGCTGCGCGTACAGACAGGGGACATTAATCTCGAGAGAGGTAGTTTTCAGCTACCAGCGTCGCCGTCCAAAACTCCGCTGGCAACATCGAATGCGTTAGGCACTTTGTAGCGCGTCGTTCCCATTTGCGTTTTATGAACAGTTAAATGAAATAACTTACAGCGATAGCACTCTCGCCGTAAAAACTCGTACAAAGTTGCGGCACACCCCCCCCCCCCCACCCTCTGCACAACATTTACGTGTCGCCTACAACACACCCGTGCAGACATCCAACCACCACAACCCAGGTTACTAGCTAAGGCAGTGTTCCAATTAATTAATTTTTTTTTGTAATTTAAATTTTTAAACTTTCACAGTAATTATTGGCAATATGTGTGCTTCGAAGTTGACAAGATGCAAAACGTAAATCACGAAAATACGTCATCGAGTTTGCATGCAAATTCAAACAGTCACGTGACCGTTTTGTTGACAAGAAGTGACAACCGGATTACTGCTTGAGACGTTACCTTCGGACGGCGAGGAATTTGTACAAGCCTCAGGTAATTCGTGCACGTGGGCACCTGCTTTTACGTAAGTTTACAGCAGGTTTTGTTAGTTTTCAGGCCATCCTGCAACTAGTCCTCTCGGTATAAAAGCGGGAATTAATAATTTAGTATAGGCTGTTCACAGTAAAATGAGCACTTTTGAAAGCCCTGCTTAAGATCTACTTGTATACACGTTGTGAATTCTTCCACCTTATGTAAGAATAACATTATCATGGGTCTCATCACTTCATTCATGCGTCGGTCAAGTGGAACTGTGAAATTATTACAAATATTTAACAAATATGCTCATTTTAACACTTCGATGCATTAAAAAAAAGAACAGTAAGTGAAATAAATTATTTAAGTTATCCTTAATTGTTACCTACCACTTTTTATTCGACGTTAAGATACGGAACTACTTCCCATCCATCGTTGCCAACTTTACTGGGCGTGTGTTAAAATGTATGCAGGTAGCGGCAAGAACGTTTTTAAAGTTGATTTCAAAAGTGCTCACTTTATAGTGAAAATCCTTTAAAACAAAATCTTTCATTCACGCCACCACCATTTTGGATCGTAACCGCTATATTTATTGTGCAGATGTGTTTGTAACGTTTACAACGCAGATTAATTAAGAATTCGGAATTGAAACAAACCCCTTCCATTTCATATTTAAACCACACGTCAGCGAAATGGCGCCATTGGCCCAACGACATGGCGCAACGTTATCTGCCAGTCAGCACCTGGTGATTTACTTGCCAGGCGGCATCCTAACCAATAGAGAATCGTTCGCAGGACGCAATAGCCAATCACAAAAAGGCTCCCTCCGAGAGCTTCGCTCTGCCATTCAGCGAGTGGATGCGCCTACATCAATGTGACCGGCATAGTATTTCACGTCTGCAGTCTTTCTTATTCTTTGCCTACAGATAGGTATTAACCCTCACTCCTACCACCTACAGTTTGTAATAAATAATGTAGCATACTTAACCTTTTCCTGCTCATAGAAGAGCTGCAAGAGTTACGAGTTTCGACCGTTTGTACAAAGGTCTCCAAGCAGCCAGATAAACACATTCATCCGACGTTTTTTTTTTTGTGAGAATATCCCCCCCTCTTTTCCACGAAATTTCTTAATTTGGGCAAACTTAAAACCTCTGTGGTACATTTTGGTATCGAAATCGTTTACCAGGAGAGCAGTTTCACTTCGGGATTTTTTTTGTTTTGTTTTTTGTTCAAGGTTTGTCTACTAGGGGAGAACTGCACAAATATAAATAGAGGTTGTGAAATTCCGCGAAAAGATTCCAAGACAAGTTATATTTCAAAACACTGTAGGGTCTTTTACTTATCTTGATTGGCTGAATTACATTTTGACGCGTTTTAACGATCTGCACACGAATCACGTAGGAGCCGTGCCGATGTTGCCGAATTCTGAGTGGCCCGGTCAAACATGAAAACGTCTTCTCAAGCAGACAGCATCCAATGGCAATAGACAAACTGCTGTTGGGTGCGTATATTATTGAAGTCCACTGTGTATTTATATATTTTTTTTTTTTCGCGAAAAATCACTAGCTCTAAATATAAGCTATATAATTTTTGATACAAGACCTGTAGAGAATGACCTCGAATCGAACCCAAACCTCGTCGACATCGCGGTTCGAACTTTTCAGATCGATAACGACATCTTGAACCGTAATGCCTTGGAGTTAAAAATTTTCAATTTGTAAGTTCAAATGTGCACATAACATTTGTATCTTATAATATGCAGTACCAAATATAGGGCTAAGGCCCTTCGTTTTTGTTGCATTGTTTGTAAAACGAAGGGTAGCTTCCGTAAGACGGTGTCCTACGGAAGAAGGAAACGTGACAGGTTGTGAGAAAACCCTCCGGCCTCCGAGATGTTCCATCCCTTGAGAAAAATTTTTTGACTGGAACGCAGATCGCGGAGACGAGCGAGTGAGGTGCCAAGCTACGTAGTAGTTTCGAGCACCGCTGCCTCCCGAATCGAGCGCGACCTTGATGAAGCAGCGCCCACTCGGGAAAGTTGCCACTCTCTGGTTGACCTTTCCTTCTGTAGGCGTAATACCTGGTTACAGCTTGGTACAGCGTGACTCGAAGCTAGAACCGAGGGGTAGCATTTTGCCGTTTCGTTATTCGTCCAATCGACGTGGGCTTCGTTTTGATCGACGACATTCGTTGTCGGGGTTCGCTGAGGCGTTTCTTCGAACCGCGGGGTGTTGGCGAACCTGGGAATGGCGATGCCAGAATGACAATGCAACGACGTTGAAGCAGGTGCGGGTGCGCTCTCGGCGTGAGTAACGTACTTGACGAGCCTAAATCTCGGTGAACTCGAGAATACAGAAGTGAAACAGCCGTTTATAACGCCAACTCCAGCCGCACACGCCACAGCAAAGTGGCGCCACTTGTCATCAACATGTCGGGACGCCGTTCTCCAATCAGCGCTACCTGTAGCCTACTCGCCGGCCAACAGGAGACCTTTCGCAGCACGCAGTAGATACAAGGCCCGTTCCCAGAGCCTCGGGCAGCTAATCAGAGAATGGGTACGCCCCACATCAAAGGAACCGCGTCGCCTGTGTGTATTTGTCTACTCTGCACCGAAACCAACACAGTCACACTGTGAGAAAATCGAACGAAATATTTGTTTGCATAGGGACAAATATATATTTAGTTGCCCTAACAAAATATATTGTTGAGCAAACAAAATTTGAAAACCAAACAAAATTATTTTTGTTCGTCTAACAAAATATATGTTTGAATAAACTAAATCTCTGCGTTGGGCCAAAATAATTTAGACTGTCAACTAAATATTTTGTTGAATCAACTGTTTATATTTGTTTTGTCACTCATTTGACTGCCTTCGTTTGAAAATACCGCTCGAGAGTTAGTTTGTATTTTTTGCGACAGTTAAGATAGTAACCGTGTTTATTAGTGCATCTATTGATGCTTAACAATCGTATAAACACGTTAATAAAACATTGCAACAAGAAACTGACGTGAAACAATTTCACTGATTGAATAAGTGAAGGCCGACTGTAGTGGCGAATTAATTATTGCTTTTTTGGATTTTGGCAAATAATTACGTGAAATAAACACATTTACGGTAGTTAACTATTTACATTGTACACTTTACCGTAATTTAAAAAAGCGAAATAAGCTTCGCAGGTGGCCGAGATTGAACTCGCGCACCCTTCGACGCTAGGCATTTGCTTTGCCATCTGAACAACCACGCCAAGTTAATTTCGTGAGAGGAAAATATATGTCATATTCTGTCGCTGCGAAATTGCGTGTTTGGTTTGATTGGTACCGTTAGGATTGTTAGAACGAATAGTATATATGAGTGCACTCTCTTCGCCACATTAAATACAGTTTAAACCTTCAAACAGAGCGCTGTGACGAATACGCGGAATCGAAATGAATGACGTAAAAACGGTATGAGAGGCTGTGTGTTCACGTTACCTCGCAAAATGGCGTTTTGAAAGACAAAACACATTTTAAAAAGTATTTTGTATTAGTTTTATTCGTTTATTCACTGTTACTTCACTTGATACACGTCGTTTAGTGGCCATTTTTAAACGATGTTCGATGGCCATTTTTACACGCAGTTTCAATGATTCATCAGTCAAAAATAATTAAAGACGGAGCAAGTAGCTCAGATGTTTCACTGGTCCATCCGTCAAAAAATAAACCACTGAGAAAACAGTGGAAAAAATGACTGACGAATCAGTGGGAAAAGTCACTGAATCTATCAGTGAAGGAAATAAGGAATTTTTTCACTGGTTGATCAGTTAAATTCACTGAAGTGACTGATGTATCAGTCAGATATGTTTGACTGATTGAAAAATTGTAATTCTCAATGATTCAGATTTAGAGTGTAGTCCAGATGTCTGTGCACGCTTAAAATCGCCCCTTTTCATGGTCAACTGCAATATATTTGACAGGAACAGCAATTACTTCCAGGAACCACTTGCCATTTAATTCATTTCCTGCTGCAAGACACTACACTTATTTAGTTCTGAAGGTCGACAAGTTTCCTTCTCCCACAGGTACCAGATTCCGTGACGTAATTGGCTGGAGGCATAATCTCTGGGCGAGAAATTCTAGGTTTGAGGAGGCCTTGTTAAGGTGTGATTATGTAGTCCATCAAATGTGTAAATTTAAATTGATAAAGGTGTTAATCATCTTCTCACCAACTGGTAATCCTAAATAAAAGTCGGATCATTAACTAACCTGATAACACTAACAAAAAATGTTTTTGCTGTCGTATACAATGGAAACTGTGATGTCTCATGGTGTTTTCGTTTGGCGTCCCCGATTCACTGTTCTTTCCTCTCCTCTGCAGCATGCGTGCATTTTTTAACCTGCATTTCAGAACGCAGGTTCATAAAGAAGTTTCGAATTAATCATGCATTCATGTCCCCAGCACCTATGTGACGATGAGGTCAGGTGGTTTCTACTAATTTTTCCAAGTTATACATGGCGGTAGCTTACTATGCGGATTAAAATCAACCAAAATTGCTACGCACTCGCACTTATGTAAAAAAAATCAGATTAACTTTGATTTTATAAGAATATGCAAGAATTTGATTGATCTTGGTTCAAGTATAGGGAAACTAATATTTAGTTCATTTTGTAAGAGAATATTTGATATAACTACTCATGTAATTGCACGGAATTCTGTGTTCTGGCAAAAACAGAATTTAGTGTATCATTTACTGCTCAATATACTGACCTGAATTGTATCAGAAAATTAGCCAATATTATGAGGCTTCAAATAATTGTAGCTCTAGTCGAAATTTTTATAACTTTGTAACTAGCATATAAATTTTGTTAGTTGACGAAATTACCGAAAAGAGTTACATAATCGATTACAGACAGGTATTCGGAAAAGATATAACAATTTTAAAAGGCTAAAAATACCATTACAGCCAGGTATACATATGACATGTTTCATTTTATCATAAGATAATCGGTAAAGTTTGCAAGTGGTTTTCTCATTTTATGCTATGAGATACGCCTGAAATGCTCATTTCCTGGAGTAAAACTGGCTACTAAAATGTGCATTCCGCATTCTTGTGGTATAGTTTCATATCTTGCTATTAACAAGCGAGGTTACGTAACATAATAAATAACTAGTTAATAAATAATTAATCCTCAAAATGAATCTAATATTACGTCGTATAAACTAAAACAATGACAATTGTGTAAAATTATAATAAAATAAAAATAAATACAGATCATTAATATAATAACGCATTTAAAGTAACCCAATCTTGATGATATATAATATAAGGAATGGAAAAGGAAGCCAGTTCATGGTTTACAACACGTGAGGAACAAATTTTGGGAAGTAATTACAATATCATTGAATCAGTACAAAATCCCGTGCACCTTCAGCCCGGGAGGCTACATTTCTCACCTCGTTGGACTACTTCGTGTATGGACACATGCCTCGATGCGACTGGGCATGGTATGTTGTAGCTACTCATACTCCAGTCTCGAATACTTCAACTAACTTGAAGTAAGTTGGTATCCCACTTGGTCTCAAATGTTTGATGAGCGATAAATCAAATGAAAAGGAAGGCCACCGAAGTGTTAAAACATGGCGTAAACACACTGTAAAAAAAATTGTTAGGTGAAATTCCCTAACAATTAAGGGACATGCAAGGTACAATTACCTCTTAAATATAAAGTAAATTTACATGACAAGTAATTCACTTTTCCCTAATCGTACGGGAAAAGTAAATTGAAAAAAAAAAAAAGCGGTGGGAAAATATCATACAAGTAAGGGAAAGTTAACTGTATTATATAATAAAATAATATTAAAGAAATTCCCGGAATATTGGTATTGTTACATTTCTTTATTACGCATATCCTCTGACGAATAGTAACCTAAATCTCAATACTACAATCGTGAATACTTGCTGGTGTGTGGGCGCAAACCACGGTCCTTTATCACGATAGGCCGATGCGCTATCTATTACACCACGACTACAGCGTGAGAGATTTTCCCCCCACTTCGCTGTTAAAGTAACTGAAGAGATGAACGCGTCGTAAGGTAATTCCCCCATCCATGTATGGGATTTCCCACTACCATGTACGTGAATTTTACTCCAAAGTGCGGAAATTTTACCATACCTGTAAGAAAAAATATGTTTCCCCCACAAGTTTGCGAATATTACCTTACACTTGTCCGGTAATTTTCCCATTATTTTTTTTACAGTGCACTGACGAAAATTCAGAGTTGCGTACGGGCGAGCGTCATGTAAACTGGCACCTGGACACTCAGACTGGAGAAATAGCACATCGCCTCAGTATGTCTTCAATGTCCCGCAGTGCATTAGAAGACTCTCGTATCACAACATTGGCGAGAGACAACCATATTCCACGGCTCCCCAGAACATGACTATAGTAGTATGGGACGTGGGTCACTGTAAAGTGAGTAACATACTGTAACGTTCAACTGCTGTCCTCATAACCATAGTGCATTGATTCTCTATACCCAGATAAAAACGTGAATTGTCCTTAGCAATGTCTCCTGTTCGTAGCATTCGTCTTATCTCTCTGCTTATGCCGCTGCAACGAAGGCGACGATGTTGAGATATTTATGACAGAACATGTGAATCTCGTCAGTATTGCAATTTTCCTTTTATTATGTGTCTGTATAAATGCTTTTAACAGAGCTATGGCTCTGTAGTGAAGCTGTCGCGTGTCGCTGGATGGTTGACGAGAAAGCTACTAGCTCTGTTCATACCTGACAATCGAACGGTCCTCCCTCTTGATGATCTTTCCAGTTCGTCCAGAACCGGCCCGTCATGGATAGGTATCTTCACTTATGCACGGCTCCCAAAACGATCCGGATGCGAAATCTTGGCGACCCAAATGACGGGCAATATGACACGTCATCCACTAAGCCTCTCGCAGCCCTATTTTGTCGAATACCTCGAGGTTGTTCACTCGTTTTCACGGCTTTCTTGTATGCCTTTGTGGTATGCCTTGAGCTTACTGCCATATCACTTGCACAGTTCTGAGGAGTATTTATAAGGCCTATGTGTCGCACGATGAGCAATGGCAGCATCCTCGTTTGACTTACGAGCGTGCGTCGACTGTAAGATTTGACATATCATTAAGGAAACCTGATTTTCGCGAATAGTGTTCTACCTAGGCATACCTACAGAAATCCTGTGGTTATTACCGACGTGTCTATGTGAATAAACATTTTGGAACTTGACTGGGGGCCAATTAAAATTATGTTGCTCCGGTTAGAACATTTATGATTCAAGAACAGGCACCCAAGGCCCGTAGCAGTTAAAACTATCCAATTACAAAAGTGGATCTGAGCTTAAGGTTTTTGAAATACAGATAGACCATTACTTTTCCCACGAAAATTGGGTATCTGCACGTTATCGACCTATATACTGATACTCCCTGTAGTGCTAACAGGGCGACACAAATGGCCAAAACTTAACTTTTCAAAACATCTATTAATGACAGCATTTTCAGCTGAGTATATTTATTTGTTGAATGTCTTAAAATGAACACGAGTTTTTTTTTTTTTTTGTTAAGAAGTGAAGGTCAGCCCTGAATGATACCTATTCTGCAATTTTTGTAGCAAAATAGCTTCGCTTCTAATGATTATTTTTAAATATACTTACAGCCATTTACAATCCATGAAAAGAACAAACTCTATCCAGAAAAACTGTTACAAACACTATTGCCAAACTATTGAGGGACTCCCAAATGTTCCCTTTTAATACCATGATCGGAAGGGTCTGTTAATACTTATCTCCCGAAGTCCAGGAGCTGCTTGCCAACGAGCCTGCAGCGACCCTGACTTATATAGTACCAAAAACCATAACTCCCCTCTTCAAATAGGGGCTTAAAACGTAAGATGTTTAATTTAGCTAATTATAAGTCTGAAATATAATAAAATGGTCACTTTTCTTGTAAATATCGCCACATGACGCGCTGCAGTGCTTTCGCATTACAACGCTCCAACACGTCACGGAGACACTAGCGCTGCTAAGCGGCGGGCTTGGAAACTCGTAGCCTCACCAGCTAAGGCTCTGTGCGTGGCGAGACTATCATCTGCGGTGTCTTCACCGTCGGCGCTGCCCCAACTTGACCTACCATCATGGCTACCTTGCCCAAGGCAGCACGGGAAAACGACGTGTTGTTTTCGTATCAAAAGGCAGGACATCTGTTCCACGTAGTTGCATATCGTTTCGCAAGAAATTGCGAAAAGTACGGACGTGCATCGTAAACATTTTAGATATGTTACTAGTATGGTTTTATGTAGCAGGCAGGTGGAAAATTTGACGAAAATGAGAGGCTCCATCTCCTCCTCCATCCCCGAAGCGATGGACCCCGGTGAGAACCAGAAGATCAGGAGCCGGAAAGGCTGTCGAGATGGCCAGTGTCGGAAAGCCCTCTGACGACACTTATCCAATGAAGCTATCAAGATGAGCAGTTCTTTATTATAATGTCGCAGCAGTCAGCATCCGCCACCCCAAAAAAAAACATACAAAGACTGGCACTTCTTCACAAAAACTTTCCAATTAATCAGTATGTCACCCTTGACTCCTCACAAGGGAAAAATTATGAAGTAAGCTCCTGGAACCCTACTCCTACCTAATTCTTTTAAATTCTGGATAGAATTTGCAAATTACAAAACTCACAACATCTTATAACATACATGAAGATGAAACACTAGATGGTAAAATGAGCATGAATGGAGAAACGACTCATGGACTCCATAAGAAACACTAAATATACACAAAAAATTTTAATGCATGATAAAACACACATAATGATGATATATAAAATAACAAAATATCACAGTCATATTAAAGAGATCCCTTAGGGTACAGCAAAAATATCCTTTCCCAGCAAATTCTATTACTCTCAGAAATCAAACAGAGGAACACGACTTTAACGTCACGTGTGCTCTATTTAGTTTCCCGGGGCTCTTATTGTCATCTAACAACACTGTCACAAGTGACACAAACTTCTTTATAACTAACAGCCCTACAAATTTCGGCGATAATTTTGCGCTAAACTGGGCTACCTTGGAGCTCAAATAATGGGCTTCTAAGAACACCCGGTCTCCTACCTGAAAAGTGACAGTGCCTGCATTTTTATTATGCTTAGAAGCTAAACGAGAATGATAATTCTGAAGATTCTTTGCAGCTTCCTCCCATACCTCGTTCAAGTCATTTTTTTTTCAAAGGCGTCCCAACGTGCAGACCTCGCGCATGAATGAGAAGTTGAAACAAACTCCTGTCAGAGAGAAGTTCTGCTGGCACACGTTTCGTGGCATCACTAACAACATTATTAAATGCAAGAGACAGCTGGTACAAAACGGTGCCCCAGTCTCTATGGGAACCGGTTTTGAAACATGTTTAAAGCTGCCTTCAAATTTCTGTTGTATCTTTCAACTAAGTTCGCCTTAGGATAGTATGGCGTTGTCTGAATAAACTTTATTCCCCACAAAAAGGTGAGATTTTTTTTTTTTTTTCGGCCGATACAAAATAAGTGGCATTGTCAGTCACAAGATGCACTTGTGACCCAAATAAAGGAAAGCGCTGTCCTAGTATCTTACAGATCTCAACAGATTTCATACACTGTGAGAAAAAATGCCCGTAAGATTACGGGGGAAACAGGTTACAAATTATACATACAACTGCGTTAAATAAAGGTTTCGTGGTTTTTTTTTGTCAATAGCGTTATCTCCGTAAATTTTACATAAATATCCGTGAATTCATGGAACGCGTACACTAATTTGCAAGTTTATTATTTTGAATCTACTCTTTATACAAAGGCTAAAAAAAAAGTATTACTTTAGTTATGTGAATGATTCACTGTGTATAAAAATTACTATAAAAAATAGAACATTTTGTCCTGTAGCGGGATCTGAACTAGGAAAAAAAGTTTTCACAGTCCAAGCCTCATCCATTTTTTTTTAAACCTTCATTTGACGTTGTTGTGACATTTTTGGCTTTGACGAAGCTCTAGTGAGGCCGACTCGTTGACGAATTCCCAGTGCGGCAATCGAGCTGAGCATCTGCCACGTCGGAGGCGCCGGGGCGCGGACCCGCGACCCTCCGGCTGCGGGTCGGCCACCTTACCCCTGAGCTATGAGGGCAGGGCACTCACCTGCGACACTATTATAAAGTGTAGTGTTGTAAACAATAATGTTATACAAAATTATTAATGTACCTCTGGGATTTTAGTCCTGTGAGTGTGTGTGCGATTAAAAAAAAAAACAGCGGTAAGAAAAAGAGTTTTGTTTTCGTGATGTATTTCACTGTTTATAACAGGAAACTTAAACATATTCTGTTCTGTAGTGGTATTTGAACACGAATCGTAAAACTAACACTCAATAATGCGAACCACTCGCCTACCACACCTTTACATGAAGTATTTCATACATATGGATTTTAAAGTGTAGTGACGAACGCGCCTGTCATAGTTTCAAGTCGTGTTAGAGCGCTTGCTATATTTGCGGTTTATAAAACGAGGTTACGAAAAAAAAGTCTTTTATTTTCGTTGTGTGCGTGTTTTATTGTGAATGCAGAAGGTTTTGACTGGTTCGCCATTCACCTACTGCTATTCTGCATGGAAGTATTGTTGTGAAGATGGGGTTTTATACGATCCAGTCATCATCCACATTGTTCGTGTCTCAAAATCGAGGCCATAAGAATACGAAGAGCTTCCGTATTTTATATTTAAGGAGTTCATTTCCGTTATTCGTCGTTACAGAGTGCCTTTCCGTAAATTAACTCTACATCTTCGTAACACTTTCCATAAAACTACAGAAATTTTTAACAGTGTAGACCGCATCGGTAAGAGGAAATCAAACTTACCAAAGCTATCAACAGCGGCCCATATAGATGTAAAACCGGTTTTGGTTGGTGGCAGAGAGTCAAACACATCTAGATATACACACTGCCACGGAAATTTCGCGACAGATGCATTGTAAGTACTTGCTATCTTCGCATTTCTAGTCTTAGCCTACAGGACCTTCGTGTCAAGTAGCGATGTGTTGGATGGCATTGTGGAACCCACCACCCAGAATGGTATGGGTTATGATAGTTTCGGAAAATTGTGTGGAACTCTTCCTTCCCCCGAGAGTCTGACTACACAGCACGCACGGACCATTACATCAACGTGGGGACTTTCTAGTCTTAGCCTAAAGGACCTTCGTGTCAAGTAGCGATGTGTTGGATGGCATTGTGGAACCCACCACCCAGTATGGAACGGGGCGATGGTTATGATAGTTTCGGAAAATGGTGTGGAACTCTTCCTTCCCCCGAGGGTCTGACTCCACAGCACGCACGGACCATTACATCAACGTGGGGACTTTCTAGTCTTAGCCTAAAGGACCTTCGTGTCAAGTAGCGATGTGTTGGATGGCATTGTGGAACCCACCACCCAGTATGGAACGGGGCGATGGTTATGATAGTTTCGGGAAATGGTGTGGAACTCTTCCTTCCCCCGAGGGTCTGACTCCACAGCACGCACGGACCATTACATCAACGTGGGGACTTTCTAGTCTTAGCCTAAAGGACCTTCGTGTCAAGTAGCGATGTGTTGGATGGCATTGTGGAACCCACCACCCAGTATGGAACGGGGCGATGGTTATGATAGTTTCGGGAAATGGTGTGGAACTCTTCCTTCCCCCGAGGGTCTGACTCCACAGCACGCACGGACCATTACATCAACGTGGGGACTTTCTAACGATGTGACGGATGAGCAAAGAATTCTCTTTTCAAAACCATGATTGTCTTTCCAGACACCGCTAGTGGCAAATTGTAAGTGTCGCTGGCTAGACTTTTGGATAACTGTATTTAGGTGTTTGATAGTGCAACTTTTTCATGGGCGTGGTGGTTATGCGCTTTGAAGAAGAAAAAAACATCAGAGCTTTCGAGAAAAAAAAATTTGAAATAAATGTAAACTAGCTGAAATGAGTAAACTAACTATCTGTCAAACAATCAGTGAAACACGTGGTGACCATATTAATATTTTTCAGTGATATCTCCCCTTTCCTTCAAAGAGCCTTCAGAAATGTTGATGCAATGATTTCCGTTAGCTGAGGTGTGTTTGTAAGAGACGTCGCGACGTCACTACAAAAGTCGTTTGGCAATACTCTTTAGACTTGAAAAATTAATTGTCTCGTCGCTGTTGTCCAACGTGTCAACGAGCACTTATTCCGAACCGCACGTTGTTTCACTTTTTGGCGACGAGAGAATACTGGACATCAAATACAAAGTTTGGCGTTCCACACCGCACGCTACTGTAATATTTACTTGGGAATGAAATACTGACCACACAATAATATATAAAATAATGTATTTTCATATTTTCTCTATTTTATTGGTTGCTGACAGACAATAATGATGACTGTTATAGGAAAGGAGCCTGAAAATGGTGGAATTTCTGTCCCCTAGTCGGTGCCAGTGATGCAATCCCTTTGGTCCGCCATGGTTGGAAACCCTTATCGATACCGGGCAGCACTGCAACAGCTGGAGAACAGGCATGCAACTGCAGGTACTGTTCGCTTCCTACATTCCTTCAAATTTCTCTATCTTTGCTCTCAGTGTGACTCTGCTCTGAAAATCATTAGCATTAGAAGATATCAACTCCGCATCGCTGTTTATAAGATGTTAAAGACTGTTCACGATAAAGTGAGCAGTTTTGAAATCAACCTCAGAAAAAAGTCACTGCTCCTATTGGCGTATATTTTAACGGGCGCAATGAGTGACAAGCGCCCAGTAAAATTATTAACGATGGAGGAGAAAGTAAGTTCCGTATATTTACGTCGCATAAAAAGTGTTAGGTAACAATTTGTAATAACTTAAATTATTTGTATAGCTTTCTGTATTTTTTAATGCATCGAAGCGTAAAAAATTGAGCAGATTTGTACAATATTTACTTTTCGAACAATTTCACTGTTTCACTTGACCGAAGCATGAGTAAAATGATGAGGCCCGTGGCAATGTTGATTTTGCATAAGGCGGGATAACACACAACGTGTATACAAGTAGATCTTAAGCAGGGCTCTGAAAAGTGCTCATTTTACTGTGAACAGCATATACTTCAATTTAGTGTTATTTGCCCAATATATATTTCATGCTAAAAATGTACTAGCTTATTTTTAAACAATAGTCTATTTGCGGTGTCTTCGCACTTTTTGAATCAAATCTTTGAAAAATCACCCCATGTATGATGTGCTCGGTTGCTCACTAAATGTGTCATGTACCACAAGCGTTTCATACTTATGCTAAGATAAAATTACCCTATTTTTGGTTTAATTTAACATCTACTTGTATTATATCTGTAAACCATAACATGTCATTTATAATTAATACGAACAAATACAGTGAGAAAATATGTGTGTTGGTAATACCTTGTAAGAAATAGTTCTTATGCAAAATGCAATACACTGAGAGTGCACAAGTGCGGTGGGTTGTCACTTTGGTGTATTTTATAGACTTATTTAAGCTTCTTTTGCGTGAGGCGGATGAATATCCAGGAAATAGAACTTTAGTAGGGCTTCAGAAAAGTTGGAAATAACCGCGAATTGAGTATAGCATTAATAATGATAAGCTGGAATAAGTTTGAGAACGTAGGAACAGAAACTACATCTGTCGTGCTTGACTTTGCTTTATGTTGGCTGTTATAAGTATTTGGTCGCGTAGAGACTGTAAAACCCACCGACTGTTTAAAAAGTCCAAATATGTGTGCCGTGAATCGAACCCGGAACCTCCGAACAAGACGCAACGTTCCCTACTATGTACGCCACTGAGGATGGCATACTGCTATAGGCTGTTCACGGCAAATTGAGCACTTTTTAAAGCCCTACTTAATCTCTACTTGTCTACACATTTTGCATTCTTTTGCCTAGTATAGAATTAATATTGTCATGGGCCTCGTCACTTTATTCATGATTCGGCCAAGTGAAACTGTGAAATTATTAGAAAAGTAAATATTTCACAAACCGGCTCAGTTTTAAATTTCGATGTATTAAAAATTAAACAGGAAGCGAAAGAAATAATTTAAGTTATCACAAATGGTTGCCTAGCACATTTTATTCGACTTTAATAGGCCTATATGGAACTACTTTTCCTCCATCGTTACCAACTTTACTGGGCACGTGTCATCCGGTGGTCCCGTTAAGCGGGCTTCCCCCTGGAGTGTGTCCACAAGCACAAGGTGACGTCAAGTCCCCCCCCCCCCCCCCCGAGAGACGACGTGCGCCTGCTCGTGACCAGGCCTTCTCCACTGCAGTTCAGTCTACACGCGACTCGCTCGCTCGCAATGGCCCGCGCTCATGCTCGTGGTGGAGGAGGGTTGGCATTTCCACTGTGCGTGTCTCCCAGCCGAGCAGACGATACTACAGTGCACGTGTGTGTGTGTCCTAGGGAAGGCCCCGGTCCGTCTTGGAAACGACCCACGCTGTGCCGGCGTTGTTTCCATTGTGCGTCTCTTCCCACTCCGGACAAGGTTTTTTTTTTTTCCGTCGGCATCTTTCATGTATAAGCACAGCTACCTGGAGGATCGCCTCTAAGCGCACAGCAAATGAGGCGCATCCCACCCGTGACGTCAGGAGTGATTTCATGTTCGCCGAACACGTGTCAGTGGAAAGGCCCCTTTAAATAATATGTGCGAGTAGGAGCAGCGATTTTTTTTTCTAAGGTTGATTTCAAAAGTGTTCACTTCATCACGAACAGCCTTTACCACAAAATTTAGGCTGTTCACGGTAAACATGAGCACTTTTAAAAGCCTTGCTTAAGATCTACTTGTATGCACGTTGTGTATTCTCCGCCTTATGTAAAATTAACATTGCTATGGACCTCATCACTTTATTCATCCGTCGGTCAAGTGAAACTGTGAAATATTTACAAAAGTAAATATTTTGCAAACATTCTTATTTTTTCTCTTCGATGCTTAAAAAAAAACAGAAAGCGAAAGAAATAATTTTAAGTTATCACAAATGCTTACCTAACACTTTTTATTCGGAGTTAAGATATGGAACTACTTCTCCTCTATCGTTACCGACATTACTGGGAGCATATCACTCAGGGCGTCCGTTAAAATATATGCAGGCAGGGGCAGTGACTTTTTTCTTAAGTTGATTTCAAAAGTGCTCACTTTATCTTGAACAGCCTTTACTTAAGAACACAGGGTTGGGACAGCCGCCTCTATTGAGAAATCGAGCCGCACACGCGAGCGAAATGGCGTCGCTGGTCAACAACGTGCCAGAACACGCTGTTCGCCAATCACCACCTGGTAACCTACTTTCCAGCCGATAGGCCAGCCAATAGGGAATCTCCCGCAGCACGTAGCCAGTCAGACACAATGACCGTTCCCAGAGCTTCGCGCAGCCAATCAGAGAATGTGTACCCTTACGACGATGGAACCGTCAATGCATTTCACCTCTGCGTTTACTTATGGTGATACAGACTGAATGGCAATCGTTATTCTCGTCGTAAATTAGCAGAATTAAATTTTGCATTGTTTTCCCATTCGTATTATTTATAAAAATAATCTGTCTACGTGCAGCAGCGCAGTAAAAAAGTTTTTTTTTTAAATAGAAATTAAAAGTGATTCACGCACAGCTGTATTCCTAAACTCTTATGGGAGAAGCTCACGAATATTGTGCATATAGAGTAATAGACTTAAAATGAAAAAAATCTCACGTGACAAGGCAAGGTTAAAAAACAGTCTATTGGCATCCTCAAGATCGGATTAGATTGCCAATCCACACTTTCCTATTCTTCCACATCGAAGAAGAAAAACGTATACGGCGGCGGGCGGGTTTCTCAAACCTGTTTTGACAACGGGACTGAAATGGCCAAGAAAATTAAAACGGCTTCTATAATGAACTTACAATTTTTTTTTTTTTTAATACGTCTGCCAAACGCAAAATAAAACGTCCAGTTATACGTAAACCGTATGAGTCTTGTTGAGAAGTAAGTTATCGTAGTCGTGAGTGTAAATGAAAACTTGTTACTTATTTTTAATGGATACAAGTCCAAGAATATTTCAACACGCGGAATAAACGTTCTGTAAAATAAATACTGATAACATTTTTAATTTCTCTCGGGTTATGATTCTATATTTTACTTGTTTTGAACAATATACATATACTGAATTCTGTAGCAGTACTATTAATACAATTTATTCGTTTCAGGCATATATAGACTCCTTCACCTTGAAATCCAACATTAAATTTCTTGATCTGAGATAAAGAGACCTTACCACAACAAAATGCATTAATGTCCCAGGATTGTAGAGTTATAACCCTATATATTTCTGACAAAATAATTAAAGCATATTTCGCTTTCACTTGGCTTATTATTCGTAATTAATGAAACATCTGAGACAATGTTCTCATAATTGCTACATTTAATTTTAATCAAGCAGTATATCGGCTGTTCACGGTAAAGTGAGCACTTTTGAAAGCCCCCTAGTTTTGAATAATAGTCAATAAATATAATTGTATTTTAGCCTTAGACATAACTTCCGAGTGCGGTAGAATATACACATTGTGTATATTACTTATATGGCAATATTTTTTTTTAAATGTGGTTAATGAATAAAGTCTGAAAGAAAAAAGTAACTAGGGCTTCAAAAGTGTTCACTTTAGCGTGAACAGCTTATATTAATTTATGATATTAAAGACGCTACAGTTTAAATGAGTAATTCAGACAAGAAATATCACCCGTGTCTCAATTAATCTTTGCAAGTGGCACTTAACACCTTTTTTTTTAAACTACCTTATTCTAAGTGTTATGTGTAGGTAAGGCCCGAAGGTAGGGCGGGATTTTATTGCTCATCAGGGCTAACCCCTTACGCCTACTAGGAAGGAAAATCATGCATGGAGACATGCATCGCGGCAAAGAGGGATTGGGCAGCCATGTACTGCACTTTGGGGCCATGGCTACCTCCCTAAGTGTACTTAGAGCTCGTCTTAACTATGAAGAGCAAGGGAAAACCCGTCAAGAGAGACGTAAAAACCCTTGCGACAGAGAAGTAAAAATTCAAAAATGATTGCATGCATTAAATTTAATTGAATTAAATAGAATGCTACAAGGGACAGAGTGTTTGAAAAACATGCTCTTAGTTAATACAGTTGGAAAGAGTAGTAGTAGTAGAGAGAGAGGGGGGGGGAGCTTTGTTTATTCTTAACGTGATGCCGGCAGTAACCAGATAGGTGTTTGGACGCCTATCTGGTGGGAGAAGTGACGATATTGGGCCTCTTCCCACCGATCTCTTCTATGAACCTGAAAACTAAAGGAGAGGACGTCAGCTACCAGTAAGTGTCAGCAGGGCTGGCTCTTAATAGTTTTGATTAGAACATTAGAAGACGGTAAGAACCTGTGGATGAAAATACATATTAAGCTAGCCTAATTGA
The DNA here is from genome assembly GCA_029891345.1 of Dryococelus australis. Taxonomy (NCBI): domain Eukaryota; kingdom Metazoa; phylum Arthropoda; class Insecta; order Phasmatodea; family Phasmatidae; genus Dryococelus; species Dryococelus australis. The sequence goes on along the minus strand of CM056993.1, from coordinate 304,235,286 downwards.
CCTATAAATATATCCTTAATATAGTATATAGTAGCATATGTCCTCAGGGACATATGCTACCTCACAGCGGCCAGTCTCTGTAGCCATAGGCTGTGACAGAGCAGATCTACGGCCGTATGCTGTAAGTGCACTGAGCTTCGCTATGTAGGGGATGGGGGGAGAAAAGACTTATAATTACGGGGAGGTCTCTCACCAATTGAAGCATCGAACCACACGACGCTGCAAACCTCTACCTCTCGGCAGAGAGATGCTGCTAGATAACCAGCATACCAGTAGCAGTATTCAGTGGTAAAGGCCATTCGTGGGGTAAAGTGAGCAATTTTGAAAGCTCTCCCATTTGGAATAATAGTCAATAAATATGCTTTACTTTAGCCGTAGACATTTACTTCCGATTGCGGTGAAATATACACACTGAGTTTATTACTTACATTACAATATCTATTAAGGTGTTTAAAGGATAAAAAATTACTGAAAGGAAAAAGTAAACAGGCCCTCAAAAGTGCTCACTTTACCGTGAACGGCCTATAGTGACTGGGCAAGAGACACTCATAATCTGGCTATACACAGGAAGAACGGAGGAGATGTTATGGTCCAAGTCGACTCGGGTTAGACCATCGAGTTCCATACCCCATGCACTAATTGCCAAACAGCTGACTCAGAGTTCCTCCAGATGCATGTTCGAACATGTCGCAAACATGTCAATGCGGGTCACAGTACATGCGAAATGAAGAACAATTGTAATTGGCCTGCACATCGACGATTTCTACGCCTCCTTTATACAGTTCGCGCAATCATTTCTTCTTCTCGTGCACTACCACGTGAATATGGCCCATCAGACATTGCATCAGTAGATTGCAGAGCATATTTCCCACTTTATCGTGCAGTATCTTGCCTTCGCCCCACTCCAGGCCGCGATAGTGGTTAGCCAGTCGTTGGTTTCCCTGCTCTTCTTGTCCAAGAGCTTCTATGGGCAAGGGAGTCCGAAGGATCTCGTTTTTGCCATGATCTATATAATCCACAGTCTTAAAAATCCCAGAAAATTACAGCACATCTTGCCTCTGACTAGGCTCGAAGGCGACATAACAGATATGGTGTGTAAACCATTGTACTTATGTATTTTCCGCAGTACTGAAAGCCGTATCTTCTCGACTTTCCCCTGGCAGTTTCATGAAGTGAGCAGATCGTGAACTATCAGGGAGAACGCACATGTGTGCACAGGGATATTTGCACTCAACCTGAATGCGATCTTGCAGAAAATTACATTCGAACTCATGCGCTCGTTCTGTTAGAAATATGTCGAAAATCATGTGTGAGGACATAATCTTAAATATAACTGGCACAGTATTGGTAACTGTGTCCGTCGTAAATATGTTAGAATTTCACATACATTTTTTATGCCAGCAGGTACCTGTTTTAAAATCCATGTTTATGTCAACGTAGGACAGCCTTTTCTATTCAGAAATATTTGCAAATTTTGTATATGATAAATGCGAATGGCTCAGTGATATCTACCGGTCTGTAATGATGAAGTACCTCAGTTTCTAGCTAGCAAATCTCGAATTTACCATCTGGTTGGTGCCTTGTATGCATCCTATGTAGCGCTTTGATTTAAATTAAGAACCAAATTAACTATTTATGTTGAATAATTCTTATCCCAATTTCGTTTTGTTGGGAGCTAGGCGACCTCCGTGGACATCATCACTAAGGCCTAACTTCGGAGCGAAAGATCCCGGGCTTGAATCCGAAGTAAGTAATACACTTGTGCCTTCTAGCTAGTTTAGTGAATTTATACATGGGAATGGGTCATTGCCGTCCAAACAAGTACCGAATGATACCCTAAGTGTATCATCATTCTCAGGCATAACGAAGATTTGCCGATTTTCGGAGGAGGAAGAGGTGAATATAACAAGGCGGTGTATAGTCCCAGAACACTTGAGAGTACAGAATCGAAGCTACTACGTGTATCGTGAACTGAATCCGCACATGCCAGCAAACTGGCCCAACTTACAAGCAACGTGGCGAAACGTTGCCTATCGGTAACTGGAGACGAAACTCGGTCGACGGTGGCGGCAACCAATAGGGGATGGATATTTCATAGCACGGAGCAAACCACTCAGGCAAAAGGCATTGTATAGTCTATTCGCAGTTCCTTCACACTTTTTTTGAATCAAACCTTTGAAAAATTACCCAGTGTCTGTCGTGTTCAGTTATTTCCTAAATATGTAATTTACCATAGGCGTTTTATACATCTGTTAACTTAACAGTATCCTAGTTCTCGTTGAAATGGTAGTCTAACGCTATTTTCTTTACAATTTCTAATATTTATTTTATAATAAATATGAAAAAACAGTGAGAAAACACGTGCGTTGGTAGCACCTATGAAGGCATTGTTCTCATGCATAATATTATTACAACTGAGTGCGCACTAATTCGGTGCGTTGTTCTTTGGTGGTAATTTCCTAGACTTAGTTAAAATTAGTTTCCACGAGGCGGAGGAATATCCTGGAAGTAGAACTTCAGCAGGGGTTCAGAAAAGTGTGAAGTAATCGTGAACGCATTACAACCAAAGTTCTGCGCAGCAACCGAGCAGGCAGAGACCGCCACGCTTTATACGTACTTCATTTATTCTGTGGTCAGCCAGCGCGCGTTTCTTCCACACACCGAAGGTGAACCGGTCCACGATGGCGTCATGTCGTAAGTCTTGCTTTATTGATGAATGACTCTAAGCGGTCACGTTCGTGAGGTGACATTCAACCGAAGGAGGAATGCCAGGTAGAGTGCGCATGCCAGCTTCGTATATTTTATGGGCTGCTTTTCTTTCTACATAACTAGAGACATGCGAAATTCGCGTCATTATTTGGGGACACGTTAAACTTGAAACACGTTTGTCGTTGCAATATGTTTTTCATTGGACCAAGCTTTATGGACACGTCCTGGGTACCTCTGTCTGCACCAATAAATGAACGCTTCACGATTGTGTGCCCCAATCACGTGCTATCCAGTCAGAAAGGGCATACAGTACTGTGCAGCTCAGCCTGATGCCAAAGAATAACGCGAATTTCGCGTATCCCTATACATAGGGATAGGAAAAATACGCGATTTCACTGACCTGTAGGCTAGACTCCACGGTCATGTGTGCACTCGAGCCTCAGATGTTTGTTCATTGACTGCTGCCCCATAGAGTAGCCAGTGTTACTTTACACCTGGTAGTATGGCACTCGATACCTGTTTTCCTGGAATTCTGCTATTGGCTCAGAGTCGCCCAGGGCATGTCTCATAAACTGCGATCCAATTACAAAGTCAACTTCAGTGTACACGTGTTTGACGTCTATGTTGTCCTGAAATGAACTGGCGAGATGTTCCTGTCCCTACCTATACATAACTGTCAAAACCGCGAGGTTTCGACTAAGGTTAGCACGTCGCTCTACTAAATAAAACGCTTTGCTTACGTTTGCATACTACTTTATACTGAATTTTAATTCGAATACTACGAATTCAAGCTGCACCGAATGTAGTTTGTTTTAACCGGCGGATTTATTGCAATACCAACAGACAATGTCGTTATTTGTGTACGTGATTCCGACAGCGCCTATGTCAACTAACGAGTGGATGTTCGAGAGAGGCGAAGGTGACGGAAACCGGTCTACGTCATTATTTCGAGTCTGTGGGTGGAAACGACGGTTGTTCGACGCCTCACCCTTTAAGAGCTGCTGGGTCGGTAGGGACGAGCGCCTGCTACGTCAAGAGGCCCTTCTGCACAGTCGCAAGACGTCGAACCAATCAAGAGGAGCGTGTAGCTGCGCGTTCAATGTCAACAAGGGGGGTGGGGGGGGGATACGAGGGACACTAACACGCACCCCCTAACTACTCATAGCTTCCTACTCGCAAGGCGGGCAGTGTCTCCGTCGTGATCCATGTACTGTGCAAATTAGATCTGTAATAGTGGAACTTTACTGCACGAAATTGAAGCCCACAGGTTAAACTACGGGCGTATAGTCGGGGAAACTTCATAAGTAAGCTCTAAAAATGCGATATTTAACCACTTTCAGTATTTTTTCTCCATGAATATACTTAATATATAAAAAAGTAATAAAAAATGGGACAGTTTTCTTTAACCTTTTCTGGCAAAAAGTTGTATTTCCAGAACATTTGCTTACCGAGATATTGTTTTCAGCCATAGTTGTTACATTTCAAATCAATCATAACGTCGAAATTCTCGACATCTAAAATATTTTATAAAAGTCGTTCTTATTTCCCACAAATTCAACAAATCATTAATTAATCTTCTCTTTAGAAAAATTCCCACCACCTCCAACGATGGGTGTGAGTCGTACAATATGAAAGTATGAATGATTTAAAATAGAATGAGATCGTTGCAATACGTTTTGAAAGATGAATAATTATTCACTGAAGAAGAATGAATACTAATTTTGTTGTGCCTGAGAAGATAAGAAATTGATAAATGTACAATTTTCTTGAAGAAGAAGAAACACGACTAAAATAAAACTGTGAGAAGATTTTAATTGCAATATTATGATTTCTACAGTGCTCAAAAATAGTTTTGTACATCCAGTAATTTTGTTGCGCGTTGTCACATATTATGCTTTGTTTCTCGTACTCTTTGGTTTGTGTCGTCAAGTCAGGCATGACATTCTGTACAGAGCGTGTTTATTTTCAGTTATAACAAAAAAAAAAGTATTTCTCAAAGTCCTGTTATGCAAAAATTATTTGCACACTGTACGTAAAGGTAACAACAGACGACTTGGATATTTATCTGAAATGTTGCAAACGGCGCCCAACGTGTTAATGGTAATTTGTGGAATGTCTGAAATGTGACAACTGGCTGTGGATGTGGGTAAAGAGCATACACGTATGAGTAGGCGCCCACACAAATGCCTTGCTCGGTCCGCCGCGCGACACAGTAGATAGACACACACAGGTGAAATAGCGTGTAATTTACTTTGGTGTGAGCTGACTGGCAGCACGAGGCTCTCAGAACGGGCCTTGTGTCTGGCTGGCTACCGTGTTCTGCGAAAGATTCTCTAATTCTGAATCAGTGAGAATTTCACTGTTTCAATTAGTCGACAGTACCTGACTGATTCAACAGTCACTTCAGTGAATTTAACTGCTGAATCAGTGAAAAAATGCTGGATTTCCTTCACTTATTGTTTCAGTCAGATTTTCCAATGATTCATCGGTTATTTTTTTCTATGTTTTTCAGTGGTTTGTTTTTTGACTGATGAATCAGTTAAACGGTGTGAAAAAATGGCTGCCAAACAATGTTTAAAGATTACTATTAAACAACGCGTATCAAGTGAAATAACAACGAATAAACTAATAAAACCAATACAAAATATGTTCTATAATGTGTTTCGTCTTTCAAAATACCATTTTACGAGGTAATATGAACATTAAGCCTTTCATTCCGTTTTTACGTATTTCATTTCGTTTTCATGTAATCATCAGAGTGCTCTGTTTGAAGGTTTAAACTGCATATACTATTTGTTTTAACAATCCTAACGGTACCAACTCAACCAAAAACGAGAAGTAAGAGCATATAATTTAAATCTTCACGATTTCGATAAGTAACTCTGTCACATATTTTCCTCTCCTGTTTTAACTTGGATTCGTAGCGCAGATGGCAAGGTAATGTCCAAATAGCGAAGTGAAATGGGTGTGTGAGTGCAATCCTAGCCACCTGCAAAATGGTTTAATTTTTTTTAATTACGGTAAATTGCGCGATTTAAATATTAAACTACCGTAGATATGTTTATTTCGCGCAATTATTTGGTTGCATTCAATAAAAACAATATTCAATTCTCCATTGCAGTCGGCCGTTAGTTATTAAATCAGTGAAATTGTTTCACGTCACTAATGCAATCAGTGAAATTGTTTCACTGGAACGATTAGTGGTTTTTTCCATTGATTCTTAGCGGAGCCATTTTCACTGATTAGTAGAGCCACGAGTATTTTGCGAATTCATTCGGAGGCGAGGTAGACTCTAAACACTTGTTCTTTTCTCCTGCTGTTGTGATTGGACGACAGTTCTTTAGACACGCCCGGTCCAACTATGAGCCAGTAATAAGTAGGAAGCAGTAGTGTGAGTGGGTGTTTAACAGTCCTGTACAGAGGCCTCACTTGTTTACAGCAACCAATAAGCAAACGATAATGCCTCGACGGCAAAGAGGGCTGTCCAGCCTAGCCTGCCACCAGATCAATTCGCGAAATATTCGGGGTTCTATTGATTTGAGTAACTGAATTCCACAGCGAATCAATGGTTTCCCACTGATTCGAATTTAGAGTGTGGGCTGGGTTGCATCCCGATCGACGTGTTAGTAACCAGGCGCTTATTGGCGAACCATATTGCGACGTGTAACCGGCCAACGGCGCCATTTTGCTGGTGCGTGCGGCTGTATTTCGATGTACAAGAGGCTGTTTCACCTAAACGCTGTCCACGATGAAGTTGGCACTTTCGAAATAAACCTTATAAAAAGTCACTACCTCTGCATGTATATATTTTAATGGGCGCACTGAGTGACATTAGCAAATTAAAATTGGTAACGATGGATGGAAAGTAGTTCCATATTTTAACGTCGAATAAAAAGTGTTGGGTAACCATTTGTGATAACTGAAATTATTTCTTTTGCTCTCTGCTTTTTTTTAAAATGCATCTAAGTGAGAAAATGAACAGGTATGTAGTACTTACTTTTTAATAATTTCACAGTTTCATTTGACTGATGCATGACCAAAGTGATGAGGCCCATGGCAATATTAATTTTACATAAAGCGGAGGAGTACACAAAATGTGTATAAAAGTAGATCTTAAGCAGCCCTTTCAAAAGTGCTCATTTTACCGTGAACAGCCTATACGCACATTTCACCTACTCTGTCACAAATCTATTCATCCATCTCACTGTTCTCTTTACCGTTGTGAATTTCTGCATATCTCGCTAGTTCGCGGTTTATTAGAAACTTTGGAAATAAAACCCTTGAAAAAAAATGCCTGTTTTCAGTTGCACACATTGTGACGTAAATGCTGACACGTATTCTAGCACGTTTTGACTGCAAATACGTAAATACTTACAGGCATGCTCATAGTTAAGTTGGCAACGATGCAGAGAAAGATTTCTCATGCCTGAAAGTGTGAAAACGTATGACGTTCAAATTTGTGGATACTTAATTTATTATATTGCCTTTTTTCGTGGGTTTATAAGCGAAAAATTAATACATAGCATATCCGCAACTAACAGCGGAGTTAAGAAGTTCAATTTTCATACTTTTAACGATGCGTAAATAAAGTAAGTGTGAATTGAGTGGGCTGCGCGTGGCAGATGTCGCTGCTTGTGACAGTGAACTTATATCAACTGCCCGTATTTCATTTTCTAATATTTACAAAAGCATAGAGTATTGTACCTGAAGACTCGTCAGTATGTTTGAAGTCGTTCATAGTATATGCATTACTCTGCATTCAAAAGGATAAACTGGTACCTACCTAACGAATTCGGAAAAAAACTATTTCATCACACTGTGCATACGTTTCTGCGAAATCATCCAAACATGTTATGATTGGCTGCTGGCGGTAATTGCGTTATGATAGTTCTGTCCAGCAGCCGTTATAATATAAAATTCAGCCAACTTAACCAACGGCCTACCAACTACCAGCAGGTGGTGACGTCACAGGGGGATAGCAGCCAATCAGGGCTCACCAGCCACCTGCGCTACCACCAGCACTGCCAATTCTGTCAAAGCCCTTAATTTTGCTCATGGTGTAATAACACAAAATCGACAGGAATGTAGTTCCACTTTAGTGTTTTCAATAATAGTGTTCAATCTACCTGAAACAGCTTTACTGTAAACGCAGGTGTCAGCGTTGGGCGTGCAAATTTATTGTTATAGGCTGTTCATGATAAAATGAGTACCCTTTAAAGCCCTACTTAAGACCTACTTGTATACACGTTGAGTATTCTTCCGCCTTTTGTAAAAATAACATTTCATGGGCATCATCACTTTATTCTTGCGTCGGTCAAGTGAAACTGAAATTATTAAGAAAGTAAATACTTTATAAATCTTCTCATTTCTACACATTCGATTCATTAAAAATACAGAAAACTAAAGAAATAATTTTAAGTTAATACAAATGGTTACCTAGCACTTCTTATTCGACGTTAAGATATGGAATTACTTTCAGTCCATCGTAACCAACTTTATTGGGCGAACGTCATTCAGTGCGACCATTAAAATACATGCATGCAGGGGTAGTGACTTTTTCCTAAGGTTAATTTCTAAAGTGCTCACTTGATCGTGAACAGCCTATATGCGCGGCTGCTTCGCCTTCGTGACCTTCCACTCCACCGTCGGGAGGGCCAAGCAGTATCCTGTGGAGGGGAATCAGGAGCACCCACACGGACCACGATAGTACCTCGGGGCTGACGTCACTCCTGGCTTTGAAAGTGCTCACGGCCTGATAGCCGTCGCGTGGATTTTTCTGGTCTTCGCCTCCCTCGGCGTGACTCAGCTGGAAAGATCGCGAAGCACCTCTGTGCGGGCAGACTTACAAAGCCATTAGTGGCGAGTGTGTGCGGCGTAGGATCGAAAGGCGACGACACAGTTACCAGCGCGTGTAGTGCGCGATTCTTGCAAGAAAGTGGGGGTGGTTTCGTGAGTGACAGGCATTTTATAGTCAATTAGCAATTTCTTCTTCCATTTCTAATCAAACCTTTGAAAAATCTCCCCATTGATGACGTCTTTAGTTATTTTCTAAATATGTTATGTATCGGAATTGGTTTATATTCCTGCTGACATGAGTATCATTTTTTTCCTTTAATTTGAAGTGTTACCAATATTTTATTTATAAATTATAATGTTGCATTTATAATAAATATTTATAAAAAAACAGTGAGCAAACATGTGCAGTGGTAACACCTAGTAAGAAATAGTTCTTTTACAAAATACTGTTACACTGAGTGCGCACAAATTCGGTGCGTTGTCCCCCTGGTGTAATTCTCCAGACTTAGTTAAGCTAGGTTTGTAAGAGGCGAAGGAATATCCTGGAAGTAGCACTTTAGCAGGGCTTCAGAAAAGTCGGAAGTAACCATGAAAGGATTATAATGATGTAACTGTGTGGCAGTGGACATTTTAATTGGTTATTTGTAACGAATGAGTGAAGACTATTATTGACTCTATATAGTATGGAGAATAAGTCAGAGATTAGAACTTTAATTATAATCTTGATTAGCACAAAAATCGTGTCCACTGATACAGATAATAAGTGTTAATTATAAAAATTGCTTGTTGTATTTTGTAAGTATGTAATAGTTGTACATATTTTTATACCGCTGTAAACAAATTAGGAAATTAATTTTATTTCTTTTGTTTTATTAGGACCTCTCTCCCTCACAATCTTGGATACGCCCTAAGCGACTTGTAAACGTATGAATTTTGGCTTCGTGCTTAATAAAGATTTCTGTTTGCAGGCTGTCTATTGGCGCTACTGTTTGTGATTCCCTTCGCCGCGAAAACCTACAGCATGGCCGCTCTGTTGGTGGCGGCGGGGATCTACTCGTCCATCGTCGTCCCGATAGCGACGGGCTTCGTCCCGCTGAGCTCCGTGACGGGACGACTGAGGTGTGTCCTATTGGCCGCGAACAGGCGGTGACGGCAGGTAAAGGCTGTTCACGATACAGTAAGCACTTTTGAAACCAACCTTAGAAAAATTTCACTGCTTCTGCCTGGCATATATTTTTAAGAGCGCACTGAATGACATGCGTCCAGTAAAGTTGGTAACGATGGAGGGAAAATGGTTCTATATCTTAACGTCGAATAAAATATGTTAGGTTACCATATGTGATAACTTAAATTACTTCTTTCGCTTTCGGTATTTTTAATACATATAAGTGTTAAAATGAGCAGATTTATAAATATTTACTTTTCTAATAAGTATACAATTTCACTTGACCGCCGCGTGACTTAAGTGATGAGGCACATGACAATGATAATTTTACATAAGGCGGAAGAATAAATAACGTGCATTGAAGTAAGTCTTAAGAAGGGCTTTCAAAAATGCTCATTTTACCGTGAACAGCCTATAGTCATAATGCAGCACACACACATATGTACGTTAAGGTTGATGATAAAACTTACTAGTATTGAGAAAGACGATTTGGTCGCAATTTGATTTATTGGAGGTTTGCAAAGCTTATTTTTATCTCTTATTGGAAGTCAGTGGTTTCCCAACAAACACGAAAAATACAGGCCGGAATCGGGCCGGTAAAAGCTAGCCGACACGTTTCGGAATCTGCAGGTACTGGATGGCGGCAAGACGCCGGGCCTACGGTGGCTGGATGTCATTGCGATGCCGCGCCTGCAGCGGCATAATGTCCAGAAATAAGCAGTATAACCATGAATAAACCTTAACTTTTCGATTAAAAATTTTAGTAATTGTTATTTCCTCTTTACATATATTCATTTCATTTACTTCTCAACACATTTATGAAAATCTTTTGCTTGGTAAGTGTAGGATTCGAACCTTAGACCCTTGAATAGATAGTCCAGCATGCTAACCTATACACCACAGGGTAAGTTGTTGATACTCTCCAGTAATTTCAAATTTATCACGACACAAATTATTATAAATGAATGTATTAATTCCATGACAATATAAACAAATTATTTTAAAACACAGATTATTTACAAACTGTTTCTTCGTTTCTTCAAAGGCTTGCAAACAAAATAGTTTTTGTTAGTTTTTAATATATCTGTCGGATGGTTGTACAAATGAAAAAAAATTCAAAGTAAAAAATGCCATGGGCTACCACGTGACATATATAATCATGAATAAAACCTGCTAACGATTAACACATGGTTGAAAAAAGACATAATTCCATTAACAGCTAGCTAACATCTTGCCTATTCAAAAAACACTTTCCAAAAGTTTGTCTGCAAAAAGACACATTTGTATCTTTATTGTGATAAAGAGCCATGTATCGAAAACGTTAGCGGGCCAGAATAAATAAGATTACGGCAACCTAACCGAAAAAGAAAGATTCTATATCGGAATCGGGCCAGAATATTTTTTGCTATTGGCGACATGTTGGATGTGAGATATCACGCCGCCATAATTTAGGTGATATCCATCTGTTATCCTAAAAAATACAGTGGGCCCCTGTCTTTTTTCTAACGGCAAACATACTGTTTCAAAAAAGACGTCACGCCGTTGTCAGATGGCTATGTTATGGCTTTGAAACGACAATTGCCGACAGTACAGATATCGGGCCGACAATTTGCCGACAGGTTGTGTTTTGGGTTCCAACCCGCGACTCGCCGTTTCATGTTATGCAGCCCGCGGGCCTATTTGTGAAATATAAACACTATTCCCCGCCTCAAAAGAAAATTTAATTCATTTCAGTAAATATGGAATTTTCCATATACATATATTATATTTAATGTCATTAAATATTAAATTGTATTAATTAAAAACTGGATTATACGTATTATTATCTGAACTGAGTAGGTATTTGATGTTATTGAGATTTTTACGCTTGTTGCATACGGACAAGTCCACAAAAAGGTTTGTGACCTTTTGAAAAAAAAGACAGCGGTTGGTCACCACTGTTGGAATGTAAGAACACAAGCAGAGATTTTAAAAATTACGAACTGTGTGGAGTTCAACGCTATCCGTTTAGCTAAAAACGGGTATGAATTTCATTGAACTGTGTCACAAACGAGCAGACGCCATTCAGTAATTAGGAAGCGGGAGCCTTAATGGGTTTCTGGATGGTTCCTGTGTGAAGTTTAGAAGGACCTTACGGCCGTCATATCGCCAAGGAGACGGCCTGGTGCTGATGTCAATGAATGTGTGAATATCGGAAAGGATGGCTTTATGTAGCAGAAACAGAAGCCAAGAATTATTTGTATTCTCTCTTGGCAGAGCTAGCTATAGGGAATAGGGACTTTATCAAAGCAAATTGTTTTTTCTTATTTATTTATTGCATTATGCATCTAATGCTAATTTTCAAATAATAAATAAAGGAACTATAGTATATTTATTACAGTATGTAAAACGAACAATAAAATCAAAACGGCATTAAATTACAAACATGTTTCCTAAATCTTCAAATGCTAAATTCATTTCCTACAAATGCATGCAAATTTTAAGGAAAAAATAATACATGTTGCAGAAAGTGCCATTTTATTTTTGCGATAAATGTATCTTAAGTAAAATAAAATTATACGTGCGTTCAAAAGTTTAAAATATTCACACTAGTGCGGGTTCATCAGTGATGTACCACCAACACGCTGAGCTTATTTCATGTGGCATTCAACTTCGAATGATAACCATATGAAATATGCTTGTATATTTAGATAAAGGATGTTGATGGTAAAGTGAGTACTTTTGAAATCAACCTTTGAAAAAAGTCACTGGCCATACCCGCATATTAAAAAACGGACACACCGACTGTCACGCGCCGAGTAAAGTTGGCAACGACGGAGAGAAGGTAGTTCCATGTGTTGACGTTAAATTACAAGTGTTAAGTAAACATTTGTGAATAGTGAAGTATTTTATTTCACTTCTTGTTTATTTTGATACATTTAGATGTAAGAGTAAAAACATTTTGTAAAACGTTCACTTTCCTAAAAATGTTACAGTAGCCCTTGACATACGCACGAATAAAGTGATGAGGCCCATGTTAACGTTAATTGTACAAATGGTGTAAGAATACACAATTCGCGTGCAGGACTTTCAAAAGTGCTTATTTTACCGTGAACAGGCTACAGTTAGAGACCTGCAAAATTCTCGTTATTATTTGGGGATACGCTAAACTTCAAACACATGTACTTTTGCAATAACTATGTCATTGGACTATACTATATTTGACGCGCCACGGGTGACTCTGCGCCAGTAAATGACACTTCACAATTGTGTAGTCCAGTCACGTGCAGTCCAGTAAAAAAAGGAGTGAATTTACATCAATGCTGCAACCAATGGGGAACCTATGCCGGTTCGAGTATGTACATCACAGTGAAGTTTAGCCTGATGCCAAATAATAACGCGAATTTTGCAGGTCCCTACCTATAGTATTAGGTCAATAGAGTATTTATGTATAAGATGTGAAAACAGCTGTTTACATCGCGAACTCGAGCTGCACATGCCAGAAAAACGGCTTTACCGTCCAGCCAAAATGGAACGCCTTTGAGAATCCGTGCCTGGTAACCTTCTAGCCAGTCGTCAGAGCAGCCTATGAGGAAACGTCTGCAGCATGCAGTAAACAATCAGACACAAAACCCGTTCCCAGAGCCTCTAGTAGCCGTGATCAGGGAATTGATACTTTTGAGAATCAGTGCCTGGTAACCATCTAGCCAGTCGTCAGCGCAGCCTATGAGGAAACGTCTGCAGCATGCAGTAACCAATCAGACACAAGGCCCGTTCCCAAAGCCTCCGGTAGCCGTGATCAGGGAATGGATACTCTCACGTCAAAGGACTCGCCCCGCGCAGTTTGAGTCGGTGTACTTATTTACTATGTGATCACGTCTTGTTACAGCTACGTGACTAACGGCCGTTCACGATTAAATAAGCGCTTTTGAAATAAACCTATGGAAAATGTCACTGCCCCTACCTGTACGTATTTTGACGGGCAATCTGACTGGAATGCGCCTAATAAAGTTGGTGATGACAAGAGATCCGGATATTTCGCGGATTCATCTGAGGACAAGTTAAACTGCATTCACGTGTACATATGTGATTGTGCTTCCATTTGACTGTAGCATGTTAGACTCGCCTCGAACGACTTCCAACCAGTAACGAACCTGCAAGGAAAATAATAACCGAATCCCGTGTAATCTGGCCTGGAGTTAAAGTGGATCAGCAACCAATTAACTACTAACTGATGCTCCAGTGTATAAAGTATTGTGGAGTCTAGCTTGTTGTTGAACGAATCCGCGAAATTTCCGGGTGTCTAGTAATGACAGAGGGAATATTCTTCCATGTTTTAACTCTAAATTAAAATTGTTAAGTAAACATTTGTAAATAATGAAATTACGACTTTTACTTTTTGAGTTTAATACGCCTAAACGTAAAAAAGAAAACATCATTCCACTGACCATTGAATAAAGTGTCTAGGCTCATGGCAAAGCTAATTTTACAAATGGCGGAAGAATACACATTTTACTTACCAGAAAATCTTAAGCAGGATGTTTATGCCAAAAAACGAGAATGTAAGTGACTTCCATGGCCCAAGTACCGGGTTCAAATCCCATGCATGCCATTGACGCGTGTCCGGTTTTCAGTAATAATATTTTTACCGCTGTCTGTTAGCAGAAGGCAGGCGAACGTAATCTATAGAAATAGTCTATTTACGGATGCTTCGAACTTTTCTGAAACCCTGCTGATGTCCTACTTTAAGACTATTCCTCTGTTTCATGCAAAGCTTGAAATTCTGCATCGCCCCTTTAAGAGAATTATTCGTTTTGGTATCATAACAGACTAGCAGGCGCTGCAAAATTTGCGTTATTATTTAGCAGCAGGCTAAACCTCACTGTATTGTATATGCTCGAGCTGGCGTCGTTTCTCCATTGGCTGCTGCCTAGATGTGAAGTCACTCCCTTTCTGACTGTACTGCTGCACGTAATTGGGGCACACGATTGTGAAGTGTTGATCTATTGACACAGAGTTGCACAAAGCGTAAAAAAAAAAAAAAAAAAAAACCCCTAATGACTGGCGTATTGCAAAGTTACATTAAAGTTTAACATGTCCCCAAATAATATCGCGAATTTTGCAGGTCCCTACAGATAATGCAGGGTCATTATTGAAAGTGTCTCATTAATTATAGAAGCATTTTTTAATAGGTAGAGACATGGAAAATTCGCGTTATTATTTAGGGATACGTTAAACTTTAAACACGTGTGCCTTTTCTATAGGAAAGCCATGTGTTTTGAAAATTGCATTTTATTAAAGAATTTGGACATGATTTCAACTTATTAAGATGAGTACACATACAACAACAACAAAATCAAATGTATCAGGTGTTAGAATGTACTCTTGAATATTTGTTCCTTAGAATGATAAACAAATAATAACAAATGTATAGTGGTGATATTGCATCCATGTAGGCTACAATAACGCCACGTAAAATAACAAAACTTCTACTGTATTTAAACAAATTAAACTTTAAGAAATTTTTTGTTAGTTATTAATAGGGATAGGAACATTTCGCGAGTGCATTTCAGGACAAGATAGACGTCAAATACGTGTACAGAGAAGCTGACTTTGTAATTGGATCGCAGTTTATTAGAAACGCCCTTGACGACTCCAAGCCAATAGCAGACATGCAAGGAAACAAGTAGTGAGTGCCATAATGCCAGGTGTGAAGTAACACTGGCTACCCTATGGAGCAGCAGGCAATGAACAAACATCTGAGGCTCGAGTATACACATGACTGTGGAGTCTAGCCAACAGGTCATTGACCTGCGAATTTTTCCAATCCCTAGTTATTAAAGAAGGCTTTAAAGTTTCCAGAGATTAAGGTATTATTATTATGCACTGTCATAGTCAGTGCAGATATCACACCAACACCAACCAGTTTTGACCACTTACACTGCACAGCACTTTTCGTGGAACCAACGATTGCATTTTAAGCACGGAATCCAGCTTACATTTTCCCCTGCATCATCAAAGTAGTAGTCACCACCATCTCCACAATAATAGTCTAACCGTTCAGCCACCGTAGCCCCGTTAAGTGTTATAATTATTTCTTAAAAACCAACAATTAAAATTAAATTTTATACTGTTAAGCAGCATTTTCTCCTAGTAAATTATGAACTCATTTCTTTAAAAAAAAGAAAAAAGAATGAATTATAAGTGTTATGCTATTAAATAGAACTTTCTCCTAGTAAACTATGATATTGTTTCTTGAAAACACATTATGGATAGTAAATGTTATGCTGTTGAGCAGTACTTTCCCGTATTACGTATAAACTTATTTCTTCAAAACAAAAATTTAATATTAAATTCTATGCTGTTGTGCAGTACTTTCTCCTATCTTTATATATATATATAATTTTTCTGTGCGTGTGTATGTCACTGAACTCCTCCTAAACGGCTGGACCGATTTTGATAGAAATTTTTTGTGTGTGTTCAAGTGGATTCGAGAATGGTTTAGATTCACAATTCGGCAAAGAGAGGGGGAGAGAGAGGGGAGAGAGAGGGGGAGAGAGAGGGGAGAGAGAGATGGGAGAGAGAGGGGGAGAGAGAGGGGGAGAGAAGGGGGAGAGAGAGGAGTGGGAGAGAGAGGGTGAGAGAGTGGGAGAGAGAGGGGGAGAGAGAGGGGGAGAGATTTAAGACATATGTACAGGACAACGTATGTTGGGTCCGCTAGTTAACTATTAAATTATTTCTTAAAAACAAATAATGAATATCAAATTGTATGCTGTTGATCAGTTTTTCTTCTAGTAAACTATAATATTATTTCTTAAAACAAAGATTGAATTTAAAATTTTCTTCGCGTTATTTATGCTATTAAAATGCAGAAGATTTTTTTTTCGCTAAAAAGTTTAACAAATTACTGTTTTAAAATATTAAGTTATTACAAGACCTCTGTACCTACATATTATAGTAATATTTAGTCAGTTCCACAAATTTTTTATGACTGGCGGTATTGCATCCATGAAGTATGGCATTATTGTAAACAGCTGCACTAAATTAATATCCGCCTATGTAAACTCTTACACAAAATATAAAATAATTTATACAGTACATATTTTTATGATCGAGTCACAATCTTTGTATCCAAAACGTATGACGCATCCACACGTAACATTTTTAATATAAACCGAATAACTTGAAGACAGTGTAAATTTCTATTCACTCGGATCAACGGTAAACAGCAAAGATGTGGTTTCTGAAGTGCTGTCCAAATAACGGTGTGACCTACTTACAAAAAGTTTGTAACTAAACTGAAGTCTCACAAAGGGAGGGCGAAAACTACCTGGGGCAGGTAGTTGGGGATACCTGCAATATCTAGATATATACATAAACAAAAAAAGTGGCGTTGTTGTGGCCATGGCGTTATCACATACCTTTGCCCAATGTTTATCATTGGACCATACGTTATCTGACACATCCTGGGTAACTATGGGAAAAGTAATGAACACTTCACATTTGTGTGGCCCAATCACGTGCAATCCAGTCAGAAGATGCGCGAATTCACAGTTATGCTTATGCAGCAGCCGATTGAGAAACGACATCGGGTCGAGTGCATACAGTGCTGTGAAGTTCAGCATGATGCAAGTAATAACGTGAATTTTGCATGTTCCTATTAATAGGTTTTGTCTAGTTTTCATTAAAAGGTGAGGATGAAGTAAAATTTTATGTTGAGTTAATTGTTCTCTAATATTATGTGCGTAATCATGGGTAAGACAATTGGCTAAGCTTCTACTGTCGCATTTTTCAATAAATCCTCATAAATTCAAATCAGGAATAAATAAATAAGATAATCTAATATGGCGGGTGACGCGGGCTCCTGTCTGAAAAATTATGCCAAACGGTCGACGCACCATATTTGTGCGTACTCAATTTTATAGTATTCTGCATTAGAACTATAATTTACTAGGTAGTACAGACACATTTTTTACTCTCTCTTTATTAATATTAATTTAAAATGAAATATTATAATTTATGAACAAAATGTAATTTAAAATTCAATTTAACCAAGTATAAAATACTGTTACGTCAACAGAAGAATAAAAACGCTCGTGATACATGGCGTGTTTAGTAAACAACCATACGCGTCATACACATGAAGAATTTTTGAAAAGTGTGATACAAAAAGTGTGAAGTGACAGTGAATGGACTATAACAATCATTTTAAGAGTGGGGCCGCTATGGATTTGTAGTCAAACAACGCGCCGTTATACCACGGCGAACCGGGCTCGATTCCCAGCGGGGATATTCCCGATATTCGTAAGTGATACACATGGCGAACGTCCCCATCAGCCTGTGGGTTCCTTCGGAGTGCTCCTTTCCCCGCCACTGTTGCATTCCGTGAGTACGACATCTCCATATTACTTCACATACATCCGTGCTGCTGACGTCCAATTGTTAAGAGTAGAATGGACACACCCCTACCCCCCGGCCTAGGTCAAGAAGCGAGGGAGCGATACGGGCGACACTAACACGCACTTCTAGCGCCTCATCGCTCCTACGCGCAAGGCGTGCAGTGTTTCCGTCGTGATCCATGTACTGTGCAAATTTGATCTGTAACAGTGGGGGTTTATTAAACGCGACAAATGCCCACAGATTAAACTACGCCCGTATCATTGACCATTTTCACGAATTTCTTTCTCCAAGAATACACTTAATATGACAAAAGTAAAAAAATAGGGGCATAGGTAAGAGTTTTTTATTTTTTCTGACAAAAAGTTGTATTTGCAGAACATTTATTTACCGCGATACGCAAACAACTGTTTCACGAAAAAAAACGCGCGGGTCCATCCCACTCTTAGGCCGTGTGCACACGTGCGGACATAGACCGGCAGCTACGTGTGCACTGGTACATATAAGCCAAGCCCACGTGGAACCCATTTGCGGCGCACGTGTACACCCGACCTTAAGAGCCGAACACGTTATTTTTGGTCTCACAGCACAACTACTTCGTCCCAACGCGCTGTTCCATTGTTCCAGGCTTTTAATGCTGACCCTACTCGACACCAACATGATGCTGTGCGTGCTACAGCAAACCTGGTTCTGCGTGCTGTGGCTACACGAGATATACTTGCACCTCGACAGCATTCATACAACCACAAATCAGGTGCGTAGCGTACGAATATTTTCACCTGTTTAGGCTATTCCTCGGTAACCGAGTACTTTTGAAAGGCCTGCTTAAGATCTAATGTTATGTCGATTTAGTATCCTTCCACCATAAGCAAAATTCGAATTGCCATGGACACTGTTACTTAATTTAAGCGACGATGAAGTGAAACTGTAAACATTTTACGAGAATGCCAATTCTTACTATTATGTCCTGAAAACCGTTAGAAATAAAGCAGGTTTGTTGTCCACATACTTAACCCGTTCGGACCCGTGTCCACAAGGGCCTGGCCGACTCGAGATATAATTGAATACAGTAGACAGTGGTGAGTCAAGCGATTAGCTCTGGATATATAATTTGAGGTCTAAAGTAATTGAGTTTATCCCTTAGACGCTTTGTAGCATGTAACACCGTCCATCAGACAAGTGTGGAACTAATCATTATTATCCATTGTCGAAGATACAATAAAACTTATTTGCTTACTAATTGTATGGTTTTTATTAACAATAATAACAACCTACAACAAAATGACGGCTATTTAAGGGCGGTACTTTACACAGCAAGGAATCAGAGCTCGGTGTGTTGGGCGCCTTCCTTATAAGTTGGGACTTGCAAAATTCGCGTTATTATATGTCATCAGGCTAAACTCGACAGTACCGTATAAGCTCGAGCCAGCTTCATTTCACCACTGGCTGCAGTATAGATGTGACGTCACTCCCTTTCTGACCGAAACGCATGTGATTGGGGCACACAACTGCGAAGTGTTCATTTATTGGAGTAGAGTTACCACAAAGGCGAGCCAAATAAAGTTATTCAATGATAAACGTATTGCAAAGGCACAATTATTTAAATTTTAACGTGTCCCCAAATAATAACGCGAATTTTACAGGTCTCTACTTATAAGGAATTTGATTTTCAAAAGGTTGTTTTCAAATGTGTTCAGTTAATCATTGAACCAACTATAACACCCTAGACTGCAGTGCCTGCAACAGTAATATCATACATACTATGCGGGACATATTTGTAATTGTATGTAGTATTGTTTGTGGTAGTGGAATTTCGCGAAAAAAAATGCCAATACAAGTTATATTTCAAAACACTGTCGGGTCGCTTACCTGTATTGATTGGCTGAACTACTTTTTGACAAGTGCTAACTGTCTCCACACGAATCACGTAGGAGCCGCGCTGATTTTGCCGAATTCTGAGTGGCTCGCTAAGATATGAAAACGCGTTCTTAAGCAGACAGCAATCAATGGCAATAGACAAACTGCTGTTGGGTGCTTATACTATTTAAGTCTACCCTGTACTCAAATTTTTTCGCGAAAAATCACTAGCTCTGAGTATTGTTTTACCATTATTTAAGTTTGTAACTTTAGTAATATAAAGTTACATTTGAGGTTCTAAATACATAACCAAGAAGTGTGAAAGTATTTCAGCTAAACTTTCAATAATAATTTTTTTTACCTCTTGACCTCGTTGATAGACGTAATTTTATGATGGATATAATAGTGTAGGCACTGGTTAGGTACAATCATTTTAGCTGATTGTTTATCATGCTATGTATTATAACTTATGGTAAGAAATCCACAGCACTCTAGTGCTAAACGCAAATTTAAAAAAAAAATGCAAAATACTTTTTTTATTTGATGTTCTGTATTCTTTTTGTATAATTGTCGGAAGCCTTTGTCCCAATCACCGAAGAACCAAGAAAGTAGAACAGTTTAAAAGCTATCCTAGCCCGGCTTGAACTCGCCAGTTCCCTGGTGGTAACTGCACAGCTGGTGCACTCCCTCTGCGGCGCAAATGCCGCAAAACGTTGCCACAGAGTAGATACGTATACAGAGACGAAATGGCGTGACGACTCCTTTCCCGTGGGCGTACCCGTTCTCTGGCTGTGTTCGACTTCAGAGCTATGTGCCTTTGATCACTTACTCGTGTGCCCTTACTGTGATACGTGCCCTCGTTCCCTTTATGAGAAATGTTCGTTAGTTACAATATATAATTTATAATAAATACGAATAAAAACAGCAATAAAACATGTGTGTTGGTAGCGCCTAGTAAGAAAAAAATGGGTGTGGCTGTGTTGGGGACACGACCGTTTGTTTTGCATTCCGGGCACCGCTTCACTCGATCATAGAGGGTTTTATGGGTATGACTGGATTGTTTTTGAGGTGTCCTTTCCAACCGTATACGATTTCTGTATTTCGGCTTGGCTTTTTGACGAGTATAGGCCGACATTGTGTTAAGTTTTCTTAATTTTTTACATTTAACTCATACAATTTCACTATAACCACGCCACACTAATGTTTTCATACACGCACTCAATTAATATTGACGATAGTTGTCGGTTGAAACTTAAACGAGTATCTTAGCTTCTCCTAGTCTAAAGTTATACTACGCGGAAGTTATGAGACGCGGCGAAACGAACTCTCAAAATTGCCCCCCCCCCCCCCTTCCCTTGTCACCCCTTCCAATCACTCGTCAAGCTGTGCGCGATGCTTCGCAGTCCTCACTTAACGTAACATATTCTTTGATCCTTTGTCACTCGAGTGGTGTAATTTAATTTTGAATGTAGACGATAGATTCGGAGCTGCAGTGCCAAACTCTATCCCCCGATTTTGTTATCATCGGATTTTCTGGATAGCCTCCCACTGTGGTTGCAAAATTAAATATGTATTCACGTCAAATTTCTCACGCAAAATATCATAACAGCTGAGTGCGCATGAATTAGGTGCGTTGTCCTTTGGTGTAATTTTCTTGACGTAGTAAATCGTTGGTTTGCATGAGGCGGAGGAATACCCTGGAAACAGAACTTCAGCAGGGCTTCTGAAAAGTGTGACGTAACCGTGAATGGATTGTACGCGAGTTTCATTTGTCTTTGTGACGTTAGGAAGTGTTTTCCGGGGTTGTGCTGATTTGTAAACACTAACCAAACACAAACAAATTAAAGGCTTCAAACAGTTGCACATTGGAAAATGATCCAAGCCTCGAGGAGGGGCAAGTGTCTCGTGCCCTTGGCTGAAGAGGACATCTAGGGTGCACACTGTGCCCTTGCTGTGAATCCAAGGAGCGACAATCTAACGTCGCATTCGGAATGCACTTTTCAAGGTTATGAAGTCCTTAAATATTTCAGACACCATGGTCTAAATATTGGACAGTTCACTGGATAGAGATTTAATGAAATACACTGTACACAGCAGAAATCAGTGCCCAATAAGGAGAGTCCGTCATGCAATGGGAGACATTATTGGTTCTTGAAACCATATTCTGCAGGCTCGTAAACAGATGGTCCCATAACGTCGAACAGGAACACATTTCTGTTGGTTCTGACGTATAAGACAGCGTTATGCTAATACGTGCATTGTTCCGAAGAAAAAATTTGTTCATTGCAACGATAAAAATTATATTATCATCTGTGCCTAAAAGAGCTAACTGGTGAATTCAAACACAACTCTTACAATCCATTCATGGTTACTTCACACTTTTCTGAAGCCCCGCCAAAGTTCTACTTCCAGAGTATTCCTCCGCCTCGTGCAAACTAAGCTGAACTAATACTAGAAAATTTCACCAAAGGACAACGCACCGAATTCGTGCGCACTCAGTTGTAATAATATTTTGCATGAGAACTATTTCTTACTGTTCGCTATACTAACACACACTTTTCTCACTGTTTTGTTAATATTTATTATAAAAGATATATCATAATTAATAAAAAAAAAACATAGATGAAACTTCAATTTAACGAAAAATAAGATACTTTTATGTTAACAGACTTATAAAACGGTTGCGATACATGGTGTATGTGAGAAATAACTAAACACGCTATATATGGGGTCATTTTTCAAAGATTTGATGAAAAAAGTGTGAATAAACCGCGAATATACTATAATTGGCTGCGCGAGTCTTTGGTAATGGACCTCGCGTCTGACTGGCTACTTTGAACTGCGAAAGGTTCTCTATTGTCTGGGTTGCTGGCTGGCGAGGACGCTGATTGGCAAACGGCGTTCCACCATTTTGTTGGCCAGTGACGAGATTTTTCTGGCGGATGCGGCTTGGGTTAGTGGTATAAGAGGTTAAGGGCTGTTCACGATAAAGTGAGAACTTTAGAAATGAACCATAGAAAAAAGTCACTGTCCCATCATGCATATATTTTAATGGGCGCACTGAGTGACATTCGCCCAGTAAAGTTGGTTACGATGGATAGAAAGTAGTTCCATAAAGTAACGTCAAATAAAAAGGGTCAGGTAACCATTTGTGATAACTTAAAATTATTAATTTCGCTTTATGGTTTTTTAATGCATCGGAGTGTAAAAATGAGCAGATTTGTAAGATATTCACTTTTTAAACTAATTCCACAGTTTCATTTGACCGACGCATGAATAAAGTGACGAGGCCCATGGCTATGTTAATTTTACATAAGAAGGGAGAATACACAACGTGTATACAAGTAGATCTTAAGCAGGACTTTCAAGAGTGCTCATTTGACCGTGAACAGCCTACATTTTCAGGTACTGTGCGGCGTTGCCGTCGCTGACAGGGGGTTGTTCTCCCTTGACACAGGTGCTGTTTTTCTTGCTGTGCGAGAAAGTGTTCTGCCCGGAGCAGCGACTGTCCTGCCTCTACGTGCTCCTCTTCTACACAGTGCTCGCCTACCTCTGGCGCTCCCTATACGTACGTACGCCACGCACCTGCAACGAGACCTTGCTTGAACGTCCACGTAGAGGAGTCTTTCCCGTATGCTAAGGGCTGTTCTCGATAAAGTGAGCACTTATGAAATCAACCTTAGAAAAAAGCCACTGCCCCTACCTGCACATATTTTGACGGGCGCAGTGAGTGACATTCGCCCAGTAAAGTTGGTAACGATGGATGGAAAATATTTCTATATCTTAATGTCGAATAAAAAAGTTTTGGGTGACCATTTTTGACTACTTACATTATTTCATTCACTTTCTGTTTTATTTTTTAATACATCATAGTGTAAAATGAGCAGATTTGTAAAATATTTATTTTACTAATAATTTCATAAATTTAACTAACCGACGCATGAATAAAGGGATGAGGCCCATGAAAATGTTAATTTTACACAAGGCGGAAGAATACACAACGTGCATACAAGTAGTTGTTAAGCATGGTTTTCAAAAGTGCTCATTTTACCGTGAACAGCGTATAGGTGTAATGTCTTACAGTATACTTCATTTATCCTTCAGCCTATCTCTTGGTCGTTCCTATTTGTGCACTTCTAAAATAACTTTTGAAGTGCTATGGAAAGGTCTCGCTGTGTGCAAATTACTAAAACGTAAAATCAAGAACAGAATTTGCACTAACTAATGAATTTCGATGGAGTTTGTTTTACTGACCACATACTTAAATTTTAAATTATAAATTATAAAAACATTCACATATACAGAAATAATTGGTACTGTGTATAATTTTCGAATAAAAAAAAGTTGATTGTTTTTTTTAATAACATAAAGAAACCACAAAATCATTGGATGTGCAGTTATAATTGTTTTAAAATTTTACTATGTAGAACGTAATAATGACAAAACTAAAACTTCACTCAAATTTTAACCATATTTCATATTCTTAAATGTTCATGTTAGGACATGTATATATATAATATTCTATATATACATATAAATGGAAGAAACAGAGTGGATGTATATATATATATATTTACATACATACACACACACACACACTTTTACTCTGTTTCTTCCATTCACATGCGATACTATAGAGTTGCCGAAAATGTTATTTTGTTAATTCTTGAAAATTATTTCGAAATATTTATTGATTTTGATTTTATTTTACATACTATTCCTTATTTTTCGCTAACAGTTAGCGATTTTTAAATATAAATATATATATATAATATAAATGTAAATATAATTTGGGTTGAAGAAAGACTTTTTTACACTAGTGTAATTATTTGATACCAATTTCTTGGATAAAATTGTTTGATATCAAACAATTTTGAGAAGTGGGTTGAAATTATTGTTTATATAGGAATTAATGTTGGTGTAAGTTTTTTTTGGAGATGTGAAGGTGAAATTTCCCGGCGAGCCAGGTTTGTCTCAGCAGGTCATTTTTGCTCCTCGCTAGAGCGGCTCCCCTGCCTGTCACGACGTGAAATATTGTGGCGGATTCTTTGTCAGTGCTGACAGCGCAGCCGGAGGGCGAGTTGCGCATTCTGCTTGGTCCTTGGAAACGTTAGTTCTACCTGAGCAGGCGAGTTGGCTGGAGCAGTGATCACGTCCCATATACTTACAGCTTTCTTTCGCGTGTTCAGATAATTATCAGTTTTGGTTAATTGAAATGTTTTTATTATTAATCATTTATGTTCGACGAGCTTTTCGCAACAGGTTTTTCGCATTACGCGAGTGTTGAGAGTGACGATCTGCTGGAGTACGCTTTTGTAAGAACAGCAGTACTGCTTTTTAAAGTGTGATGTAACAAAGTATTTGCATCGGGTCTTCGCATTTGGCGAGTGTTGTGATGGTCGTATGAGCTACCGAAAGACACGTTTGTGAAATGCTAATACTTTACTTGTTTCTAAAAACAGTCATTTGGTGTAATCATTAATTTTTGTAAAGCGTTGCTTGCATGTATTTCCATTCATGTTTAGAATATTGGTCTTGAGAGCCGATGAGGATGAAGTACGTGTGAGTGCGACTTCCTGAATGCGTGTCAATGTGGGAGGGGATTTTTGTCAGGGAGACAGGAGATTTTTATGTTACCTGGAGTAATGGTGAGTTGTAATTTGTTTGCAAAACGTGTTTTTTTATTGATTTGTGGAGTGTGAATTTATTACATCTGGGTTCGTGGGCGATAAGTGAGTAATTTAGTGTGTGGTGGTTATTTAGTTCCTGGGTGGATGTAAAATACATTTTCCCGGTGTTAATATTTAAATAGTTTGTTGTAGGATTTTGTGTGTTCTATCCTATAGTTAACTATTTTGCGCATTTTGAACGTGTGAAATTCGTTTGGTGTGATTTAATATGTACGTCGTTAGCCCTTGTTTTGTGCCATTTATTCGGGCGTTTGAAATATTGTTAAGGAAATTCGTTCTTCACATTTCGTTACGATATTAATATAAATTTCTTGTTCCATTCTGTCGTGTGTGATGTAACCTGTTGTTAAGTTGTTTTAATGAATTTGTTCCTTATGATGTTGTTTTCATTTACTACTTATTATTATTTCATATTTGTTTTGTGACGTGTTTTTTCTCTTGTGGTAATCGCATGATTAAAGTAATTTTTTTTAATGATTCGTATTTATTTAATTCGATTCGATGGAAAAATATTTATTTCTGTCGTTTCGCATATCTAATCAATCGCGAGTGGTCGACGTGCATTCAGAGAGCGAGCTGAACGGAGCTTCTCTGCTGGTTTCAATATTTTTAAGTGTTCCAACACCTCAGTATCCCTCCAGACGTGCTATGGTGACCATCGATGAGCTTTTATGTGTGTACGTATTTTTACCGTGTGTTTGATTAATGAAAAGTAAATTAGTTAGCACTTGTTTCGTTTATTTTGGTGTTTGAAATATAATTTATTTAGTTATGATATTAATATAAATCTTGTTTTCCATTTGTTACGATTTATATTTCTGTCGTGTGCGATTTGTAGTTCTGTCGTGTACGAAGTACTCGGGATAAGTCGTTTTATTGCGTTGTCTCTCGTGTTGTGTTCTTCTCTCGTGGTAATCGCATGATTAAAGTGGGATAATACGTTCCTTTTATGGTAATAGAGGAGTGATTATGGTTAGTACTTGCTCGATTCGTATGTTTTAATTTAATTAGTAGACCATCATTTGAACGTAAATCGCAGTATCCTAGAACATACTCGCGTGCTCTCGCTCCATCCACATTTCATTCTAATGAAGTGGTCCAAAACCTACCCGTGTGCTCTCGTTTCATCCACATGTCATTCTAGAAGTGGACCAACACATACCCGCATGCTCTCGCTCCATCTACACCTCCCTCGCCTAGTGGGCCAGAACATACCCGCGTGAGTGTGTTCCACTCACAAACCAAAATGTACCTTATACCACCCTTACACCAACATTAATTCCTATATAAACAATAATTACAACCCACTCCTCAAAATCGTTTGATATCAAAAAATGTAATCCAATAAATTGATATCAAATGATTACACTAATTAATTTGATTAATTGATCAGCAACTAATCGATTATTTAATTAGCAACTAATCGACTATTCGATATGCATGTGCATATCGATTAATCGAAAAATCTATTATCCACTCCATCAGTATGCCATTCTAGAAGTGGGCGAAAACAGCCTCGCTGTCTCCGACAAATAGCATCCTTTCACCCACCGATCTGCACGTTGTATATATAAATATGAAAACATATACATGAATAAACATTTTAAAACCAGTTAAATTTGGTGTTGAAGCAAGTATTGGTATCTTTTACCCGCTTCTAGTCTTTTGGTATTTTGGATTCCCTCTGTTTTGGGAGCACGTTTATATTCGTCAATTTATATTTTAATGTTAGGGTAATAGTCTCTAATCTTGAATTTGTTTGGACACGTTTGATCGGCCTTACGTAGGCGCGTGTCCATAGCCCCCTTTTAGTATTCTTTTAGTTTGTTTCGCCTCTCGTCCTTTGATTGGCCCCAAGCGGGTGCACCGAGCTGTTGAGTGTTCGTTCTTGTTTTCCGTGCAGGGTAATTTTAATATGTTTGCAATTTACACTGAGCTGCCTATTTAGAAATGAAGATGAAAGGCACTATGCTAACGCAATTAGTTTGCATTTTTTTTTCTCTGAGTCAAGTGGGCACTGGTGTCTGAGTGCAGACACGAAATATATTTGTATGGAGGAATCCTAATTGTGAATTTGCCCTTAAGAGTTGTCAGCAAGTTACACCTGCCTTTTGGAAATTTCTTGTGGGGTCATATTCTTTGCAGCCAAAAATCCTTAATATTAGAACACTGTTGGGAACAGCCTTAAAATACTTTAACTATAATTGGTTATTTTTTGCATAGGAAAACTTTGTATTGTGTAAATTTGCAATGAATCAACCGGAGATTTGGATCCAGTATAATTTATGACAAACTAGTTACGTCTTTGTATTTCCTCGAGTGATTTTTATATGGCACTAGTGCAAGAGCGAAAGAATGAATTAATTTGTACCGAATATTTCTCTACTCAATGAATAATTGTATTGTAAATCAGTACTTATTGAATGGAATAAAATCGAGAAAACTTTTATTATAATTGTTGCTGTGAAAGTTCTTTGTTGGGGAGCTTGGGTACCCCACAACATATGCGATTTAAATTTTATAGGAAATATCTCATGTGCCCTAATAGTGCTGGAGACAGTTCATCATCCTTGAGAATAAGGTATCACAGGCTCAATCCCATAGAGAGACCAATCATTTCACAGGTATAAATGCAACATGATGCACAATTAAAATGTCTGTGTTATACCTACAGATTTAAGCATCGAACGCATCATGGAACACTCGCAATGAACTATATCTACAACAAATATGTTGTACATAACCGTACTTCACGTATGTCTATCTCAAATAATTGCAGCTTTCCAGCCATTTATAAATAGGTAACAACCAGGTCACCCTGTGAGAACCAGAAACGGTCAACATGAACTTTCATGTGGTGGTAATGGTATATAAGCATACGTCGTGTAAAAATGGTTCTCACTTCGTCGTCGAGCTTGGTGGAAAACAGATCGTTACTACTACATTAATCTACTGCGATTGTGTATGTAGTTACAATATGAAGATGGCATAAATGGTTGAAGACTTACCACCTGTAACACTAACTGTATCGCCAACAGTAACGGACTCTGAAGATTCGCTCCTTATATCACGAAGTAAGAACAATTTTTTACACGACGTATTCACGCCAAAAATAAATAAATAAAATAACAAAGGAAAAACTACATTGTTGATACATAGAATGATTCAACGGCAGCGAGTTGTTACGTGGATAATGATGGTGCTGGCGGAGATGATGAGAAATGGAAGATAAGTGAGTGCGGATGGAGGGGAGCGCCTGATAGCGGACCCAATTATTGAGTAGGTCATGGTCGACATGCACGTGCACGTGATACGGACATTCACTGCTCCGAGACGTTGTGTGGGAGGAAAAAGTTTTTTTTTTTGCGTTAATTGCCAGACGACTGACAACATGGGCAAAAGTAAGCAAACATCATTCCTTTCTGAACGGATATTGGCAACTTCGTCAGAAGAGGTCAATAAAATGAGGTAAAGCTACGTCTCTGTTTGGTGTGACCAATATTTTTACGTATTCTTCCATACAGACTTACATCGTGCAACCGAGTTAAGGGAAATGGTGCATGAAAGCAGTATATGTACCCGATTTTCGACATAAGTCGTTTTCCAAAGGGTTTATCGAAATTTTGGCTCGACAAGACGTAAATAATAATTTTCGACGCCTTTTTTTTTACGTTGTTATGTTCACTGCCTTATTTATTCTTGGAGCACTGATGGAAGAAAATAAATCTTTTTTTTTCTCTTATCTTCAATCAATGCTCCGGGAATAACGAACGCAGTGAATTCGTAACAATGTAAGAAGGTGTTCAAAACTGTTATTTCCGTCTTGTCGAGCCAAAAATTTCGAAAAATCCTCTGTAGAACAAGCTGCGACAAAAATTATGTAAATAGTGTATACAGTTTTCGTGCAACATTTCCCTTAAAATCACTGTTTGGAAATCGACTAGCTACTGTAGACTAAATAATACTGTGTTTTGCTAAAATAAAAGTTGCGCGCAGTTTTCGTGATTGGGACAGTACGACTACATAAAGGCTATTCACGGTAAAATGAGCACTATTTGAATACCTTTCATTTTGAATAATAGCCAATAAACATATTTCATTGCAGCATTATAGATAAACTTTCGAGTGCAGTGAAATATATACACTGCGTTTGTTACTTACATGGCAAAACATTAATTTAAAAAGTGATAAAAGGATCAAAAAAGTGCTGATAGGAAAAAAGTAACGAGGGCCACAAACGTGCTCACTTTATCGTGAACAGCCTATACTTTTTGGTCATCGCTTTAATCAGAGAGCTATCCGAATTATTATCACCGAGTTGAGTGGAGCGGTTATGGTCGACGCCTGTCAGCGAAGTCTTGAGCGCCGGTGAGAATGAAATAGGGTGAATATGTGGAACAGTGGTCAGAGCGCAAGGGCAGAGGAAACGGGAGTGCCCCGAGAAAACCCGCCGACCTGCTGCAACGTTCGCTACGTCTCCCACACGCGAAACCGCCTGGAATCGAATCAGGTTCGTCTTTGTGACAGGAGAGTATATGACCACTATGCCGCTGGCGAGACAGGAGGTAAATTTCTGACTTGATCGATTGCCCATGCGAGATACGCTGAAAAATACTCAGAGGGAATGTTTTTGAGCCAACATATCTTAAAAAAACACTGTGTGTCGTCATACTCCTTATTATGATTGCATGATGCATTTTTACTCGGCTTGGCTGGTTGACACTTTGCAAACTAGTCATAAACGTTTAGTATTAGAGTATTAGACTTCACATTGACCAATAGAATCTGGACAGTAGTTTCATACAAACATAGCATTCTACGACGACAGAAAATGCTCTGGTATGTCCACAGTTCTTTTTTCTTTTCACCCCCGTGCCTATGCCCTTTCTGGGCAATGCAGGACAGCTCATCATTGTGTTATCTGTCTTATAGGCTGTTCACGGTAAAATGAGCACTTTTGAAAGACCTGCTTGAGATCTAATTGTATGCAGGTTGTGTCTTCTTCGCCTTATGTAAATTAAACTTTACCATGGGCCTCATCACTTTATTCATGCGTCGGTCAAGTGCGAAAATTTTAAATTATTACAAATAAAATATTTAACAAATCTTCTCATTCTGCTCTCCGATACATTAAAATAAAATAAAAAGCGAACGAAATAATTTAAGTTATTGCAAATGGTTACGTGACACTTTTTATTCGACGTTAAAATATGGAACTGCTTTTCATTCATCGTTACCAAAATTACTGGGCGCACATCATTAGGTTCGCCCGTTAAACTATATGCAGGTATGAGAAGTATTATTATTATAAGGTTGATTTCCATAGTGCTCACTTTACTGTGAACAGCCTTTTATAACATTCCTTCCTTTGGGTCTCTCGCGCTACGCAACTTTAACCGTGGTGATCACACTACTCGCCTCCCACCAAGGCGAACCGGGTTCGATTCCCGGCGGGGCCGCTCCCAGATTTTCGAATGTTTCGCCGCTGGTTGGCGGATTTTCTCGGAGATCTCCCGTTTCCCCACCCCTGCATACCGGCGCTGCTCCATTCTCACCTCACTTCGCCCTCATCGGCTCTCAAGGCCTCGGTGTTAACAGCCGCCCAAATGTCTGCACTCCACTCCACTCCACTCTAGAAACAGTCAATATTTTCCCGCGTTAAAACATCTCCTCTAACCTTGATTCTCCTTCCCCGGTTGGAAGCCGCGCGTATAATTGCCTGCTGAATGCTGCGAAATGTCCCCCGTTGATTGGACTGTCGACAAGCGAGGAATATACCATGCGCTGATTGGCGAACGGCGTGTGAGGCTGAGCTCGCGGTATAAGCAGATGTTTCACTTGTGCGTTCTGCATTATTATTTGGCAGCAGACGACGCTTCACAGTACTGTACATACTCGAGTCGGCGTCGTTTCTGCATTCGCTGCTTCATAGACGTGAAGTGGCTTCATTTCTGACTGAAATGCACGTGATTGGGAGATACGATTGTCAAGTGTTCAATTATTGACGCAGAGTTACCTATGCCGTTTCAATTAATTTATTGCCCAGTTTCAAGCGTATTGCATACGTAAATGCGTTTTAATTTCAACGTGTGGTCAAATAATAACACTAATCTTGCAGGTCGCTAGATTAGACAGCAATTAACGCCATAGGTAGGGGTAGCAAAATGGTCTCCCTTCAATGACGCATGAATAGAGACCGGAAGAATTCGCGGATTCATTTTGGGACAAGCTAGAATTCAAAACACGTGTGTTTGTATTATAGCTTTAGTCATTGGTACACACTGAGTTTGACACCTCCTGGCGAACGATGACCCAATCGTCGCCCTCCACCGTGACAGCGACAACCAATGCACAGTTGACATCGGCATATTTGTGCATAAGACTGTAAGAGTCTAGCCTGCAGGTCATTGAACTCGCGAATTTTTCAGGTCTCTACGCGTGAATGAAGTGAGATGGTTAGAGATGATGGTTTATCGCGGGAAAAGTTTACTGTTAGCCTTTTCTTATTCGTTGTCATGCACGTCCGAAGCTACTGCCCCATCTCACCGGGCCATTGAGGATTCTGATACCACAAAGCACAATGTTCGTGATTGGTATACAAATAACTTAGCCGATTGAAAACCTTGTTCATTCAATCATAAAATAGTAAACTAGTTAGAGTGCTATCGAATATATGTTAGCTTTAACGATTTTCCAATGTCTGTAAAGATGGCGTGTGGCAGAGCAAATTTTACATACAGCGGAAAGATACAAAATGAGAAGTAAAATTTGACCGTAAGCAGGGCTTTCAAAAGTTCTCGTTGGGTGTTGCAGACGCGGCAGTGGACGCAGCTGCTGCACGAGAACTCGACGGCCAACTTCATCAAGCTGACGACGGCCTTCATAGTGGTGCGGCTGGGCAAAGGCGTCGCCATGAGCCTGGTGCTGCTTACCTTCAGCATGCAGTTCAACCACCTGGAGCCCAGCTATGCCTACGTGCTCGTCACAGGGATCTACTTCCTGCTTACACAGTACCAAGGTGCGTGCACCAGCTCCTCCGCTAAACGATCACTTTTGAAGGCAAGCTTCGAGGAGAAAACCCCTGAGGGTATGGTTTATTTACAATATCTCCGCACTTTTTGGGTCAAACCTTTGGAAAAAATCAACCCATGTATGATGTGTCGGGTTTTTTCCTCAATACATGTGCTGTATCACTAGCGTTTCATACTTCTGTTTAAACAAAAGTATCTTATTTTCAGTCAAGCTGAACTTTTACTTACATCTTATCTAAAAATTACGATATGTCATTTATAATAAATACTAATATAAAAAAAAGTCGGAAAATAGGTGTATTAGGTAATGCCTAGTTAAAAATAGTTCTCATACAAAATATTACTGAACTAAGAGCCCACAAATGTGTCGTGTTTGCCCCTTTGATGTATTTTTTAGACTTACACTACAGGACAATGAAAAATAACAACTTGACGGATGCTTCGCAAGAGTTCCGAATTTTTACACGTACAGTACAGGTAATGTATAGGATATTATCACTAGCACAAGGATATCCGCCGGAAAGTAATGTCTGCTGAGGTGCGCTAAGAGATCGTTCATTATCTACTTAGTATGCCCTCCTAGAGCAGCAATGCAGGCACAAATTCTTGCGTGTAAATGATCATAGAGGTAACGAATATCTTCCTGCGGAATGGAATTCCACGCAAATTGCACTTGGTGGCTCAGCTTGGTAAGAGTCGTCAATGGTGAAGGAGGTCGGGCAAGACGACGTCCAACCCAGTCCCACACAAACCCGATGGGTTCTATGGTGATATGGCTGGCCAGGAAAGTTGACGAATACGTTGAAGAACATGTTGGGTTACCCGAGCGGAGTGTGGATGGGCATTGTCCTGCCGAAATAGCGTTTCCCCCGGCCCCTGCAAAAATGGTAGCAGAACGGGTTGAATGACGTTCTGGACGTCTGGACTGGCAAATTTCCCTGTATTAAAACCAAAGGCAAATTGCCATCGTAGGGTATAGCTCCCCAAAAATTTTATCCCAGGAGTTAGTCCCGAGTATCGCTGACGTATACATACTGTGGAAGAAGCCGCTCACAAGGCCGACGCCGAATACGCCATTGACCATCGTTAGTCCCAAGGCAGAACTATAACTCATCACTGAACACAACACTTCGCTATTCTTCCCTCCATATGTTCCTTTCTCGACACCACCAGAGGCGGGCTGCACGATGCTGAGGTGTGAGAGGAAGTCTGGCATACATAGTAGTAGACCAACTTCATGTAAATGTTTGCACGTAATCCTAGCAGACACTTCTTGGGTGACATTACGTCTAATCTGTTCTGCGGTTGCCGTGCGATCCACTATGGCCACTCGAGCAATGCGACGGTCTTGGCGCGCATCTGCACATCGCTGACTTCCGGAACCAGGTTTACGAGCGTGTACAGCTTCCCCTGACCAACGCCACCACCATCGATGTACTGCTGATATTTCTCGCCAAACATGTTCGCAATTCTCCGGTATGACCATCCAGCTTCCTGGAGTCCTACTATTCGACCTCGTACACACTCAGTTAACTGTATGAATCGGGCTCGCATTCGCCGTCCTGTCATGCTAGCAACGTCCAAACGAACCTCCGGAGCACAACGAAGCCCTTGGAACTACATGCTTCTCCCGATGCTCAACTGGGTACGGCTGTGTATTCTGACTGCTCCGCGTCAACTCCACAGTCTTCCCCAGTGCTGCACTTAGGATTCCTTCCTGTGCTGCCCTCTAGTAGTGTCTTGTGCTAATTTGGTCGTTCGCAATCACTTCCATCATGATGTTCTTTTTTTTCAGTAGGGCTTCTTAAAAGAAGGACGTAATAATGACTTGACTATAACTGCAATGTGTTGATGCGAGGTTCCTGTCTGAGAGAGGCCTTCAGCCCCCAGTGAGGATGAGCAATAAGTAGAGCCACGAGTATTTCGCGAATTCATTTGGAGGCGATGTAGACTCCAAACACTTGTTCTTTCTTCCCACTGTTGTGATTGGACTACAGTTCTTTAGACATGCCCCGTTTAACTGTGAGCCAGTTACAAGCAGGAAGCAGCAGTGAGAGTGAGCGTTTAATGGTCCTGTAAAGAAGCCTCACTTGATCACAGCAACCAATAAGCAAAAGATAATGTCTCGAGTGTATAGAAGGCTGTCCATCCTAACTTACTGCCAACTCGATCCGTGAAATACTGTGGGCTCTAGCAATAAGGTGAAATTAGAGCAGTGGTAGAATGCAAGGCCGGGGAAAATGCGAGTGCCCCTAGAATACCAGTCGCTCGCCAGCCAACTGCAAAGTTCCCTACATGCGAAACTCTTGGTACCCCCGCCGGGAAAACTGTGCTGTATTTCACTACAAGATCCTGCACAAGTATTTTACAAGCGCTGTGATTTCAATGACGGAACTCTGGCAAAACTAACTTAATCCTCATTGAATTTTCCTTTCGTTAGTTTATGCAGATGATCTTCCCCAAGACTTTAGCTATTGGTAAAGGCTGTAAATGGTTAACACCTGGCTTCAGTTTTCATGGAAACCTTTCGACTACTTGTAAGATAAAATTCGAGATTGGTTTTCACCGTAGTTAATTCAGATGCACGAGTTCAGCATGACTGAACAGTCACTGTACTGTGTGTTGATCAGGTGAAGCTGGAGAAGAGACTAAATCAGTAGCATGCATGCAGTATTTCGGTCTGCACGTGTTGGAAGGCATGGAGGAGTACTGGGTGCCGTTCATCATAAGAGCAGCTGCATTACTCATGTCTGCAGTTGCAGTGTTCGTGGCCATGCTGGACATCATCTCAATACCTCTCTGCCTTTTTGTCGGGTAAGAGTTATGTGTGTTCAATACTTCCTTTCCTTCGAAAATTTTAGTAATTCTGTGCCTATTCAGTGGGTGCTCAAGGCAGTAGGCCTAATGACACAGAATAAATTTAAAGCTCCGAACTGAAGGTTTAACTTTCAAACTAAGTCAAGCGTCCATGTATCGCATTTAGCTTCTGATTTTGGGACCAGCTATTCTCTTTCGTATTAGACATGTCAGAAAATTCATAAAAGCTACAAAAAAAAAAAAAACAGATAAAAATTATGTAAATTACAGTTTATCACTAGCAATTTCTTTCATGTATTTATTGGACATATTGGGAAGTGTGCGTATTCAGTATGACCTTACAGGAAATATAATAAATTATGATAGATCAGGAACGGGTTCCGTGGTTCAAAGCAATCATATTTGCTCAATTGTACATACCTCCAGAAAAACTATGTGTGAACGGTAGAGGTCAGCAATGGTGTTTTGAGTGGTCATGATATTCACAAACGCACGATCATTACAAGAGTGGACTTGGGTTTTGATTGTTGTATACTGAATCTGAATGGTAAGAGATGCTGTCACGAGATTGTAAACAACACACCTGGTTTGGCTTTATGTCGCTAGGGCGTATTAACGTAAATAAACGGCCAGTTAAGCATGTAACCTGAAGATGGATGTTATTGTGTACTGCTCTAGTGATAATTATGTATATCAATAGTTCCAAAAGGTTATGGGCCCAGGCGATGTGTCCCTGTGATCAAGTAAGAGTTCTTTCGTAAGTAGTATGCGCGGCGCGATCGTGAAAGTGAATTTAAGTCATACGAAACGAAAAATTTGAGGTTGCCGAGCGCCAGTGTCGAGAACGAGAACATGGCGGCCGGTACTTCTACACCCTACCCGCAGCTAACGGATACAAACTTAAAGAATTGGAAGTTGCGTGTTTTGTCACTATTGGATGAAAAAGAGGTGAGATGGGTAGTAGATAAGGAAGTGAAAATAAAGGAATTGACGGGTAATGATTTAGAGAAGGCAAACACTGCAAATAAGAAGGCCAGTAATCTTATTATAATTTGTGTGACTGATCGCCACATTTACTATGTCAGGGGCTCCAAAACAGCCGCAGATACAATGTCCGCATTAAGCAAAATATTTGAGAGGAAGAGTACCACATCGAATCTGTTAATAAGAAAGAGATTATTGACATCGAAGTGTAACACATATTTACAAGAGCACTTTAACACATTCGACTGCTTGATACGCGATTTAGAGGGCATGGGATCTACTCTAGATCAAAATGACAAAGTCAGTCATTTATTGCTAACCATGTCCGAACGTTTTGAAAATGTTATCAGAGTGCTTGAAACTATTGATACGGACTTAACATTGGACTTCGTGAAGTCAAAATTACTAGATGCAGAATTAAATCTGAATCATATGCAAGCAGAAGACACAGGCAAAGAATCGTCTTTTATAGCATCAAGACCAATGAGAAAATGTTTTGGATGTGGGGATACTCGTCACTTAATTGCAGATTGCCCCAAAGCGGAAAATAACCACAACAGAGATATTTTCCGTGATCGAGGGAACATAAATTTTTGGGGCAGGAATCAAAGATACAGTAGTCGTGGTAGCGGTGGACACAACTCAAGTTATTTGTGTTCCAAAGAGGCGGAATTTACCTTTGTCGCCACTACAGATAAGGAAGAAACAGTACTAGTTGGGGATGAAGGAAGTGTGAAAGAAATTAGGTTTGTTTTGGATTCAGGTTGTAGAGATCATCTAATTATGCCAAGTTTGATGACTTGCATGACAAATATTGAAGATATTGCAAATCCTATCAAGATAAAGGTTGCAAATGGGGAAGAGCTAACTGCAAAACAAAGAGGGACACTAAGAATCTTCAAAGGTAAAGTGAAAATAAAACTGGAAGCCCTTATTGTACCTAATCTTACATCCAACCTGTTATCTGTGAAAAAAGTGGTCAACTCAGGAAAACAAATTACTTTCAGTAACAACAAAGCAGAAATAGTTTATGATAGTGGCCTAAATGTTGTATGTTATGCATCTGGAAAGCTATAGGCGACTTGGCCACCTGAATCGTCACAGCTTGAGGTTGATGGGTTTGCCAACTTCCAAAAACGTGTGCGACTCATGCCAGTAAGGAAAAGCCAATCGACTACCATTTCCACAGAGTACCTCACCCAGATCTCGCAAGATTGGAGAACTACTCCACACGGATGTAGGGGGTCCTGTCACCACTCCTACCAACAACAGTGAGTGGTTCTACCAGACCATAACAGATGACCACTCACATTTCTGTGTTGTGTACTTGCTCAAGGCCAAAGCCAATGCTGCGGGAAATCTAATAGACTATATAAAACTTTTAGAATCCCAATTTGGAACAAGGTGTACAAGTCGTGTGAAGTGCGACAACGGGGGGAGTTCTCATCGAAAAAACTGAAGATGTTCTGCACTGAGAATGGCATCCAATTGGAATATACACCTCTATACTCATCACAAATGAATGGGGTTGGTATAAGGATTAACCAGACTTTGCTTAATAAAGTGGGAACTATGTTTGCAGAAAAAAATCTGCCAAAATACTTATGGGGGGAAGCAATTCGCACTGTATCATCCAGCTTAATCGGTCTCCTACTGCAGCACTTGAGGGGAAAATTCCTGCCAAGATTTTTTTTTTTGGAAAAGTTGACCTTTCAAAAATGAAAATTTTTGGAACCAAAGCATGGGCGATGAAATTGCCCAGAAAGACAAGTTGGACACCAGAGCCAAACCAACAAGGATAGTTGGTTACAGTCCCAACAGTTTTAGGGTATGGGACCCTGTAACAGGCAACATACAAGTGTCAAGAGATGTGACATTTGATGAGACTGATGTGCAGTATGAAGAGCAGGAAAACATCATACCAAAAATTAAGTTCAGTGATGGGCGTGCCAAGGAAGGTGAAGAAGTGATCAACACAGAACAAACACCTACAACTGCCAAAAGTGATGGCAAGTTCAACGGCTCCAGGGAAGGTGAAGAAGTAGCCAACATGGAACTAACAACTACAGATGCAGACAGTGATGACGAGTTTTATGGATTTAGAAATGAGAATGAGGAGTTCTAACCTACGAGACAAAAGAGGAAATCAGAAAAACCAAAACATCTGGAAAACTACGAACTTTATATTGCCTACTGCCTAGTGAGTGAACGTGATCCACAAACCTATGATGCAGCAGTAGAAGAAAATAAAGAATGGAGAGGAGCAATCAAAAAGGAACTGAAAGTTCACAGTAAATTCCAAACTTGGATAACAGCAGATCCACCTAAGAACGTTAAACCTACTGAGACTAAATAGGTGTTTCACACCAAACCAGACGGAACTAAGAAGGCCAGATTAGTGGTAAAAGGGTTTCAAGCAGACAGAAGTGAACAAGTATATGCACCTGTTGCCAAATTGCCCACAATCAGAATAGTCTTGTCATATTCACTACAGAAGGATTGGTGTGTTGCAGATGGATGTACCAACAGTGTTTTTGAATGGGACACTTGACACTGATGTGTACATTTTTCAGCCATAGGGAGTTAGAAAAGAGGAGAAAGATCTGAAGCTTCAATGTGCCTTGTATGGACTTCGTGAGTTCCCACTATGTTGGAACCAAAGGTTCAACCAGTTCGCAACCAAGAACAATTTGAGGTCAAGTTTTGATGTCTGTTTGTATGTTGGAAATAATTTGTGGTTAGTTATATGGGTAGATGACATTCTGTTGATGGGTGAGAAAGTAAAAACAGAACAACTCTCAGCAAAACTAACGGAAGAATTCAATGCAAAAGATGTGGGAGAACTTCAGTGCTTCGTTGGGACAGAGCTAACGATAGCAGAAGACAGAATTTAACTGTTGCAGCATAAGCTTATTGACAATATGTTGAAGAGGTTTCACCTACAGGAATGTAAAGGATCTCCATCTCCAATGGAAAACAGGCCTGATATCAGCGAAGCAGATGCCATGATAGATGTGCCGTATCGTGAACTGGTCGGTAGCTTGATGTACTTGTCCCAAGTTAGCAGGCCCGATATAGCATTTGCCACATCGTATTTGAGTTGTTTTCTGGACCGCCCAACTCGGATATTGTGGAACGCATCAAAACGAGTGCTTCGGTATGTGAAGGGTACCAGTGACAAGAAATTAGTATACTAGAAATGTCCAGACGAGTGCTCTCAGGTAAGTACATTTGCAGATGCAGACTGGGGGAGTGACAAGACAGACCGCAAGAGTATTAGTGGAATGGCATCATTTCACTGCGGCAACGTGGTGTCCTGGAGCTCAAAGAAATAGCCAATTGTTGCTCTGAGCTCAGCTGAGGTGGAGTACACCTCGTGCAGCATGGCAGC
This sequence comes from Dryococelus australis, assembly GCA_029891345.1. NCBI lineage: Eukaryota > Metazoa > Arthropoda > Insecta > Phasmatodea > Phasmatidae > Dryococelus > Dryococelus australis. The sequence continues at coordinate 304,195,470 of CM056993.1, read as the reverse complement.
ATCAGATCTACTGTATTTGAAAGGGCTACTGTCAGAGTTTGTGGGTGAATCAGGGGAATGAAGTGTTGTCTAATGGTTGACAATCAGGGAGCAACCACATGATAAAAAACTTTAAAAACACTATGCGTTCAAAGCACATAGACAAAATTTCACTTTCTGAAGGGCATTGTTGATAAACAACTGATAAAGTTTGAGTATGTAGAGTCAAGCAGAAATGTTTCAGACATGTTTACAAAACCATTGAGCTATACTAAATTCTACATGTACAGAGAGATGCTGTTTGAGAAGATGTGTGTGTGTGTGTGTGGGTGTGGAAACTGTACTCTATTGTTTTATGTTAAACTAGCCTTGTCTGATTATTCTTGTCCAATTTCAAATCCTGTGTTTGCTGTGTTGCTACTGTAGAAGTATTAAGTGTGATCATACTACTTAAATGTTATATACTATAGTTTTGAAATTGACAGAGGGTGTCACGAGATTGTACACAACACACCTACTTTGGCTTCATGCCGCTAGGGCGCACTAACATAAATAAACGGCCAGTCGAGCATGTAATCTGAAGATAGATGATGTTATTGTGTACTGCTCTGGTGTTAATTATGTATATCAATAGTTCTTAGCAGATGCCACTTCAGCCAATGCAATGTCGCATAACAATCACTCCACAACAACTATCAACTGAACACTGTAAAGTGACAATTGTTACACCGAAAAAGAGACACTACCAAGGCCAAAGCTGATACATACCTCGGCCACTCCCCTGCCTGCTGGTGTACTGTACAGCAAAGTGAGACATGCGTCCCTAAGGTAGTTTATGTACAATCTGAACGTCTTAGTGAACAAAGCCCAAGCACAAGCATTTTATGTTTTAGCAAAGTATAATTCTAGCCATAACCAGCAGCAAGTGCACTAATGTCTTAAATATTCGAGTTCATGGATGCCTGTTCATTTACAGGGAAACACATGGAAATAAACGGGAGGCTGATTGATTATACCAACAGATTTTCTCAACAGATAGAAACCAGCAAACAACTACATTCACATAACAGGAGCGGCACTTTGGGAGCTGTAGTTTTCAAGCCCACGATCGCAGGGTTCCGAAGACTATACCCAGATTGCATGTCAGCTTGTGGCAAGTTCGCCATTTGACTTGGATTTGCCTTGCCGAGCAAGCTTGTCATATCATGTGTGATTCATGCTTGATTCGAGCTAAATTTCGCATGATAGACATCTACTTGCCAACAGCAAGCTTGCAGATGGCTTGAATTATGCTTGTAGGCTGCGAAGGCAAGCTTACAGCAAGTATAACTAATTAAGCTTGCTATAAGCTTGACACGTGGAGACTAGTTAGCTTGATTCAAACTTGTTGGCTTGCATAGGAAGCTTGATTTAAGCTTACAGGTTTGTCATCATAAGTTTTATTCAAGCTTGACTCCAGCTGATTATGCTATTGGGGTACTGCAAAGTTAAAAAAAATAATGTTCCAATTTCATGAATACAGTCCTTCCACTAGCATAAGTTAGTGCATCCCTATCGCCAACTGATTATCCTATATGGGAATAGTAGTCTCGTAGGCTTGTTAGGAAAAAACTCAGCTCATATGCCGTATCCTGTTTGCTGATGGGGCCATGTTCACAAAGGATAGTTGATTCAACTCGAGAAACAATCATGTGTGAGTCCAATCCACATGGTATGATGGATGGAGTTTCCCAAACATCAATTTTCCATCAAAGTTTGGGCTGTAATTGTCAACGAAAGTGTTATTGGTCCTTTTGTGTAGTCTCTCAACCTCATCAGATGGCAGTATCTTATGTTTCTTTAAGAGAATTGCCCAGAGCTTGTGGAAGATAACTCGCCACACGTGAAACCACCATGATGAAGCTCCAGAATATTTTCATCCACACACTAGTTCATCACCACCTTAATAACACCTCAGAAACAACTGGATTGGCTTTCCCAGAAACCTGGCCTCCTCAGTCTCCATACCTCACGTCGCTAGATTCTTTCCAATAAGGATACATGAAGAGTTTGGTTTACAAAACAGTCATAAAGTTTTAAGATATCGCAACAACTGTTCAAATGGAAGATGGCCGTGAATATTCCAACATGTTTGACAAAACATCATCATGAGGTACATAATTATGTAAAAAAAAAATCTAAGGCCACGAGTTTGAACTTCTACGACATTGCTGGTTTATGTATCAATAAATCCATCACAGTGCCATATGCACAATCAGCTCCACATCGCAGCAGTGTACGTAAGAATATCATGACATAACATTTTCCGGCAGGTTTTTTGAACCAGTGAACCCGCTCCTGATAACAGCCTGTTAAAAGTGCTTTACATGAAACTGTTATACAAATATTTTTTAATCTGAGCAATTACTGACATTCCCTAGGTACACGAACGTGTATGTGGCCGGCCTCCAGACACTGGAGAGCTACTGGAAGCCCCTGGAGATGCAGCACGCAATAACCTCATTGTTCCCTCTGGCATCTTGTGGGAAGCTGCAGGAGCGCGATGATGTCACCTGCCCCATCTGCCTGGATGATATGCGGTTCCTGACTGCTCGGGTCACACCTTGCAACCACATATTCCACAGTGCCTGCCTGCGCAAGTGTGTGCTGCAGTTCGGGCAGTGTCCCCTGTGCAAGACTCCTCTGTGAGCTGCTGTTGGACGGGTGCAAAACACCAGCAAAACACTACCCACGAGAAACTATTGACGTTAAATATTCAGAAAGAAGTTGAAGCTAGTGTTGAAATACTGCAGCACAAAGAGACTTAAAATATTGTAATATGTCACATAATTTAGGCTGTTCAGTGACATTGTCTTCGTAAGAACTCATGTAAATATGTAAATATGCACATACATAATTTTAAGTGTAATTATATACGATTTTGTTATGGTTACAAAAAAAAAAAAAAAAAATTAAATTCTACATTTTAAAACATTATTTAAAACATTTCTGATTTTTCCAAAATAATTTTTTTCCTTCCAAAAAAATGATTTTTTGTAGAAAAAGATGTATACAATCGCTTAAGATTTTCCTGTATCTGCCCGTGTGCCTCAGCCCTTCCCTCACCCCTCCATTAAAAAGTTTTCATATGGTACACCAGTTTTAACCACACCTGGTTCACGTTTCACATCTACCCAATGCTTTGGGAGCATATCATCAAAATTTGTACTTTGGCTATTTAATCTGATTCTATTTTCTTGCATCATTACTTTCAGTATCTCTAAAACCATAATGTAACCACGTACCTTTACACCAAATTTTTGTGGGGGAAAAAAAAAAAAAAAAAAAAAAAAATTTTCTTAGGACATATAATTAAAAAGAACCCTCAACACTTTCAACGCTCAACGAAATTATGCAGCAAAATTATCATTTGCAAAAAGCTAGATGAGAAATATCTGTATTCATGAATAGCTGAAAACTTCTTTTTACTTTCACCATGTCTTTCGTTCACTTGTCCACAAATCAGGTGAATCAAGAAAGGTTGTTAATGGCCCGTTATGTTCAAGGGTGTGTCTACATACACGTCCACAAGTAACAACATTGAATTGAATAAATAGTGCTTATCAGTTTATCAACCTCATCATCATAATTTGTGAGTAAGATGTGTTATCCACCCCTACAATAGTTTTTGAGGGATAGATTTCTCTTATTATGCACCTTGCTTACCAGACTTAAAAAAAAAAAATGTATTATATGATTGTATGGGGTTTAAAAAACAAGGGAATATAAATAAATCATGACCCATATGGCATAAGGGCATCATTTTTCAGTGTAAACATGGTCTTACAGGTCAGTTGTGTCCTTATTGATACAGTATTTCAAATTTAAATTTCAAACTTGCACTGAACTGTAAAATGTAAACTTTTATACGGTTTGAAATTAAACACTAAAAAAAATTCAATAAGAGTGAAAATGAAAACATTAACAGTTTTACTCTCTTTGCATATGTGCATAAGTGCATGTGTTTATATGTTTAAGCCAGTCCTATTAAGATTCTCGCTGTGTTATGTATACTTTCTGCATATGTCTATTTCTTATAAAAGTTCCTCAACATCAACAAAAAATGAATTTAGTCAAACCATAATTAGGGTGAACCCATTTCATAATTATGCTGGTATCAGAATATTGTTGTTACACACAATGTTGGTAAATGTGTATTTAGTCTATGGGACTAGTAAAAACCTTTACAAAAACACATTTCCTTCCCATACTATGCATTTTTAAAATAGGCTCATGCTGCATTTACTTAGGTTCACTTTGTACTCTGCAGCTCTGCAAAAAAGGATAATGATAAAAATTTCACATTGAAAGTATGGCTGACATATAGTATTTATATTGCAATTTTTAATATTTCGCATGTGTTATGTCTTAGGGTATTGTGTCTTGGTGGAATATGTTTTTGAGGTTGGCAGCCATGACAGTTGGGTCATACACAGTGTTGTGTCTATGACTATTGGGAGTAAGACAGGACTGGGTGTATACGGACATCTCGGCACAGTAGAAGAAGCAATGATCAGTTAAAATGTAACCGTATGTAACAACTGTAAAATGCAACTGTAAATAACAAAAGTTTAAATGTAACAATGTAACAATTTATATTTCAGATTATGATGTGTCTAATCCAATTTTCAGTACCCCCTGCAAATATTTATGGACTAAACAAAGGGATCATTACATACACACCAGGAGACTGGCATCAATATTTGCATCTTAACACAGATTCATCATGTGGCTGTATATGGGTAGAGTAGGACACAGGAAGATGGACTAAGCACATGACCTACAAGTAAATTCGGGAGTGGATTGTGGAACTGCCACTTTGGTGAACAGAATCAATCAATAATAGGGGGGGGGGGGGGGAGAGGGGTTACTCATCTGGCAACCCCACTCAAATCAAGATTCCCAGCAGGGCATCAACTTACATGTCCCACACAAAGCATCCCTATGCCAAATATGGCTGGGGAGGGGATCTGGCCACGTGGACAGGTTCTTCCAATCAAAGAAAAACTACTAGTATTTGAAAGAGGAAACACGTATAAAAACTGTGATACTGTTCACAACATGCCCCAAACTAACTGGTGCTTAGTGAGAACAGACACACTGCAGTACCCTATTCATAGGGTAGGACCTTGTATCTCACAAGAGCAATTCTATTTACTGATGAACATCACCTTTGTCCCAAAGTAGTGCATCAAGGTCACACATGCTAAGCTGGTAAAACCCCCAAGGTTATCAAAAGACACACTGCCACAGATGTGAGTGAGTGAGACAGCTAGCGATGTATCACCAAAGAAAAAAAGTGTGGACAACAGCCCAACCATTGGACAAACAAGTGAAGAAGTAACCTCCGCTCTACGAGCAATGGCAAGAGAAGAGGTGGCAGGGTGTACATTGCTACGCCCTCAATTTAGTGAAGCACGCCAGAATGAGAGTAAATGGGCACCCAAAATGATTTTTATTTCCAAGGTGCATTGATTTATTATACACAATCTGTAATGAATTGATAAAATTTATTTCTCATAGTTACATACATCTTTGCTTTTGGGTTATTATAGACTTTTCGTTATCTTTCATGCAGTATGTAATTTAGGTTTTGATTGCCCCAAAATGAAATTTTTTAAGACAAGCAAATATTCCCCCCTCTCCCCTACAACAGATGTGCCTCCACCTGAATTTCAGATGTTTAGCTACTGTGGTACAAATATACAAAATTACCTAGGGGAGACTTGGGAGGGTCTGCTACACCATAGTCTAGCCAATTATAGGAAGACTGTCGTAGCAGTTTGAGTTTGTGTGTTCGTTTGTCCTTCTTTCACGTCAAAATGTAGCAACGGAACGATGTGATTTTTTGCACAGAAACAGTTGGAGGGTTGGAGAGTGACATAGGCTACTTTTTACACAGGAAAAATATCTCATTTCCTTAAAAAATTTTTATTGTAATTTTACTGCATTAAAAAAGCATTGTTAAAACAAAAATTCCGTCATTTCTCCTTTCTTTTTTGTCTATGGGCTGTCTTCCATTCCTTCCCAAGAGCCACAGTAGCTCAGTGGGTAGAGAACTCAATAGTGGGGCCGCAGAAACTCAGTGGGTAGAGAACCTAATAGTGGGGCCGCAGAAACTCAGTGGCTAGAGAAGCCAATAGTGGAGCCCCAGCGTATAGATATACATATATCAAATGGGGCCGCAGTCTTAAATGTCATGCGAATGAAGTTGCACGGGTCATCTAGTAACATAATAAAGAACAAAAGTTTTCAGCATCGTCCAAACGGTGAGGGTATGGGGGGAACAGGCCTAGGGGGGATCGATAGTGCCCCATGGGGAAAGAGGCAAGATATGGTTGCCGACCCTCCTCCGTACCATTTCCAGGGAGGAGGGGGTTTTGTGCCACAAGCTTAAGGTTTGTATATACCATAAAAGTTGGGTTCGGATGTATCGTAATTATCATACACAAGTTTATATACCCATTTGTTGTGTACCCTTAAGACCTAATACTTAAGTGTTAAGTCTTAATTTGTAAGTCTTAAGCATACTCGAAACATGCGAGCAAGCAGTTTTAGGCGTGAGCGAGCACGTGCCGGCATTCCCTTACAACACTGTACCATAAATACAATATTACCATTGCAACTGCAGGTCGAGATGTGCGAGCAAGTGCAGATAGACGTGAGTAAGCAGATGCAGAAGTTCCTAAAGCAACACTATATAATAACTACTATTTCGTACAATATTACCTGCTTCACAGATAGTGGCCTAGTCTGCGGATTCCACAGGCCCGTCCTTGATCTATCTATTAATCAAGAATGAAAGTTTGCTGCATCTAACACTTTACGTACAAACTGTCAGAGGATAAGTGAGGGGGGAGGGATAGGGAGGATCGATAGTGCTCCATAGAGAAGGGGGCAAGTTATGTTTGCCAATCCCTCTCCCCATCACTTCCAGGGGACGGGTTTTTATGCCCCAGGATAATCATGAATGAAACTTTGCAACATCTAACACTTACGCCCAAACGGAGAGAGGGGAACGGCCCTAGAGGGGATTGATAGTGCCTAATGAGTAAAGGGAGGGGGGTGTTTAGGGGAGGGGGGTTATGGTTGCCGAACCCCCTCTCTCCACTTTTGGGAGGTGTTTTGTGCCCAACAATTAAGGTTCGTAGAAGGTGCATTTTTTGACTGATTTTCATGGACTTTAAGGGACTGGTTTCTTTTTTGGTCCTCCCTCACCCTACCACAAATGAGGCCTTTTGGATAAATGTCCATATCATAAGTGGGTACCATAATGCATACCATAATAATGGTACATAATCACATTGACTCGTTTTCTACATACCATAATTATGGCATGGTGTATCATAATTTTGTTATTTAGTACAATCATTTAGACATTCATACCATATTAGCATTTGCACCTCCCCAGCTTTCCAATAAGCTATTGTAGGATCATGTCAGTCAGGTAGATCGGCCACAATTATTAATGATACCATAAATACACCATAATTTTAACATTATTCCCTTTGCAACTGCAGGTCGGGATGTGTGAGCGAGCTCCGATAGGCGCAAACGAGCACATGCTGTAGTTCCCAGACAACACTGTACCATAAGTACTATTTTGTGCAATTACCTGCTTCGCCGATGGTGGCTTAGCCCACGGATTCTGCGGGCCCATCCCCTGGTTGTTATTTAACCAGAAATGACAAGACCAGAACCGGCCTTTAGCCAAGAAATGTGTTGGCGAGATAGTTTGATTTAAACAGCACTTTGTCCATGGAATCATCCCCTTAGCCAAGAAATGTGTTGGCGAGATAGTTTGATTTAAACAGCACTTTGTCCATGGAATCTTCCCCTTTGGCCATAGTTATTTTCAATCATAAAGATAAGTAAATTAGTTACCCGGAAACAGTGCGGATATGAATACTTTTGCAAAATGCAGTGAAAATACTTGGAAACCCATATTCATAGACACAGAAACTAGAGCAATACAATAGCAGTTGCTATATGTTAATAAATTAACACAAGATCCTATCTACAATAACCCCACAATACATCATCCTGCTTATTTAAAGAGGAGAGTGTACAATATCCAAATATAGATAATAAAAAAATTTTGGGATGCAAGAAATTTATTTGTTGCATAAAAGGTACTTCAAAATACATTTAAAGTTCAAAGAAGATTGAATTATTTCAATGAGATGGTGTAAACACTATTATTACCTCTGCACTATTAATATTTTATGCATCCAGAGCTAATAAAAATTAAAATAACAATATTATCAATATCAACAGCTATCAACTAGATTCCTACACTTCCTGTAAAGATTTATTCACTAAATTTTAGCTTTGGTCAATACACAAATTATGAACACAAAACTAAATTAAATTGATTTCCAGCATCAATTAACAACACATCAAGTAAAAATTCCTTGAGATACAGTGATTGTCATATCATATAAAGCAAAATATAAAACAATCATAAGTATTTAAGTTTAAAAGCTATAATATTTTTCAAAATGTAAATGATTCAAATTAAAAAACTAACATGCGATATAGATTACTAATATTAAGTTCTTTAATCATTGAACTATACTAGAATTTTTATTTGCTAATTTTCCATATTAATAAAATTTGGAAAATATTAAGCATACTATAAATATTTTATTAAAAACAGTTTTGAGTCTTTGAACAAAATGTAGCATATGAATACCAGCCTCTAGTAATTTTATACACATTATACAAAAGAAAACTAAAAGGTGCAGGACAAACTTCAACACTTCCTATTTAAAGGATCAAAATTTGCAAAATAATGAAATGGAATTTCTAATTTTACAATATGCAATAGAAAGAACACACAAACTTCTGTGGCCCATGAAGCATTTGCCAATTTGAACATAAGAAATATGATGATGATAATAATTGTTGATGAATTCAAAAATTAAATTTTACAAATTATGTTACAGGTTTTATCATACTCACATATTTCTCTCATTCATCTTTCAAGGCCCCAATTTGTACTTCACTACTCTACACAAAATTACAAATGTTTCTATAACTTCAGGATATGTAATGTTTGGTCAACAATTCCATGCACTTTATGCACATTTGAACACATTTTGATTAATGACTAATAGTATATTAACATAACAAAAATGTAACAGTCCTTTATGTACATTGAAACTACCAAGCAGCTGGTAACAAGTACTATTTAAATAACTGGAAAGCAAAACTTTCTGTTATATACAAGTATTTGCTTGTTCAACTCACTAACATTCTGAACAAAATTTGTAATGCTGACAAAAATGGTTAAATACATAAATCTGTATTTTATGACTTGCACATGTTATCCTACTAATATTTTTAGGAAATAAAATTGTTAAAATCTGGTTTATAAAACAGTTTAAGAATACATGTCAGCAGTCAAGTGTTGTAATGATAGAAATACATGTGTTTCAATTATTTTATATTTATTTTTGAAAACAGATAATATTAAAAGGACACCAACTAGTAGGTGCAGTAATAGTAATATTTTTGTTGTGTATTTTGCTTTCCAGTTTGTTTTGCAAGGTCTAACTGCTACAGCTGGTAGTAACATACATGTGCTGCAACAAACGTGTAATTAGCTTGTCAACCAAAGTAAAATCTTCCTAAAAAAAAATAATACTGTGCATAACTTTATATTATAGGTATCAACACTCTCAGCATTTAATTTATGTCACAATTAATAACTACAACCAGAGGACCAATTTCATCCTAAAAAATTTAAAGAGTAAAATACATGAAAGAAGTATTGTGCAAAACATGCATGATACTGAGAGGAAATGTATTTGTAATTCAGCTTCTCCCAGCTTAAACCAACAAAACGTATCCCAATGTAGAAAGTGGTAGAAAAGCATCTGTCTAGAATGACGTAAGAGAATAAAGTGAATGACCACGATAACCCAAGATGATACTGATCAACAAGCAAGTGAGGTAAGACATTGTGTCATGTTTCAATTACAAATTCATGTACAGAACAGCTAATGATGGTGGTATCTCAAGATTACATCATGCCCAAACCACTTGCTTACCAACTTGGTGTTCAAATTTCAAATCATGTAGAGGATGTTAGTCATTACCATTCAAAACAAACTATCACAGACCTGAAGTCAAAGCCTATTGTGAGAGAATAGAAACAGATTTCAACTGCCTAATTCTGGCGGCTAGTCATCTCAACTCAAGGCAGCAGCAGGGGAAGAAGAACAACAGCAGCAGCCAGGATGTCTGCTAATACCCAAATAACCATCAGTTAAATTCATGACTTATCTACAATGTGTGACACAGTGGCATAAAAAAAAATTATCTGTGATTCCACCCTTCAACACTTAGCATGGAACATCAATGTCAATCTACAGTGAAGTGGACATCAGACATTAGACAACTACAAAAAAGGCAGTTCCACGACCACCCACTCAATTTTATTACTTTCCATGGCTTTTATGAACACCTGCTGAATTTCATTACTTTTTCATGACTTTCATGACCAGTAGACATCCTGAGCACTCATCTAACATTTTGAGAGGTACCACTTGAGGTGCCACAGAGGTTAAATAACTTCACAAAAGGAATATTTTCCACCGGTCAAAGCTCTTCAACTGTCATGCATTGACTCACATAACGGAAAACTGTGCCAACATGCCTAGAACCATGCCAAGGTAACATAACTGATTCCCTGATGGAGTTTCACATGGATATTCAGCACACACTGTATCTCACCTCTTCAAAAAGGACTAACAGCTGCTTTTATTCTACACGATTGCTAGTGTAGACACCCAATATTCTAGGAGCAGATATTCAGACAACTCTCTGACAACCCAGTACAGCAGGAGTTGTGATGAAGTGGTCCTTCTTCTGGAAAGAGAATTTGCCCACAATTATTTAAGAAGTGGTAGAACCAAAAACCTTCAGAACAGAAGTGTATACTAAACAAAATGTTCTATCTAATACCTCATCATTTTCATGACATACATAATGAATTATTCAATAAAGAATGGTACTTCTGGTGGCAGAAATACAAAGAACATTCAATGAGTAGTAAAACTCAGTTATCAAAGAAACCGGCCTTGAAGAGAGCATAACTGAAAAAAATAATATGAAGGTAATAACTGAGTGACGAAACTTGACATACACATTAATAAATGTACAGCATCTACATATACAATACGGTCAAAAGTCACAGGACCATCCTTTTCTCCAAATGAACTCACCCAGTAGGACGCTACAGTGACCGGAGAAATACTTGAACACGAAGCACATGTTTGCTGTCATATGAGTCAATGGAGAGAGTTGTCTGCATTCAGGAGGGACATGATTACACAAGTAATGTAGTGCAAACCAATAATTAAGACATCTATTTCAAAAACTACAGAGGACTTCCATAATAGCTCAGGTATGCCTACATAGGGCAGTGATGGGACTCTCCACCAGGAGATGATAGCACTTGGTTTTCACAGTTGTTCCGCTGCCAGAACGCCACTGATCACATGTCCAACACCTGGCATTGCTTGGAGTGGTGCAAACACTACCACCAACACCATTGGACTGTGGAGTGGTAGAATAAGGTCTTATGGAGTGATGAGTCATGATACATAATCTGGCACTAGGATGAATGTTTACGGACTTGGCAGATGAATGGTGAACTGTATTTACCAAATATACCATGTCAGCAATGATATTTGGCAGTGGTAGTTGTAGTGTAATGTTACAGGGTTGTGCTCCTGCTTTGGACTTGGTCAATAGTTTTAATCAATGGATTGATGAACTTTGGTCTGTACCAAGACACTTTGGACAATAACATCCTTCCCACACACTGGTAACAGTTTTTTCAGTATCAGCATGATAATTCTCCTGTACATAAAGCAAGGTCAGTTGCACAGTGGTTTGAAGACAGTATGGTGGGACTGCTTAAATGGGCCACTCAAAGTTCCAATTTGAACCCAAATATCACTGGAATGAGCTGGAGCATCATTTGCCTGCCAGAGCCACTCCACCAACAGACAAAACTCAACCATTCACCATGCTACAGAAGGCATGGGAACAAATTCTGGTGGCCATGTGCCGTAGCTTTGCGCAGAGCCTACCCTGAAGGATTAATACTGTAAAAACAACAAAGGAAGGTCCAAAATTATATTACGACAGCTGGCACTTTCGAATCAACAGCAAGAGGTGTCTGGTATCTTTTGGCCACACACCGTACTTACATCATACATACCATTTATAATGTTTGTTGTGCACTTCACATAATACCATTAAAATACAGTGAACATCAATAGCTAAGAGTTTCAACTAACAAATTACTAAGGTAACAGGATACAATGCAGAATTATTTTAAGTACAATATTAATTTTAAAATATTTAAGAATAAAAGTACTTTGCATTCATTTTTGTATTATTTTGCAAATTGTCACGTGAGGGTGTAAAAAAAGTATTTAATTAAAAAAACACAAAAATTAGCAAACATGTATACAATATTAAGCAGACTTTCTTCCAGAAACATGAGCCTTGCTGTAAAAAGGCAAGAAACAAATAATGTAATTATGTATTGTGAATTTGCAAACTACACATGTATATTCCATTAAATGGAAAACAAGGAAAAATATGTAATTGTAATTTTAAAATCCATTAACACATGTATTTAATTAAACATTCACACTAAAGACCATGAATTCACAAACAGTTCCCAATTCCAATCACTCCATTTCAGAAGGCCATGAATTCACGATCAAGTTCCAAATTCCAATCACTCTATTTAGGAATACCAAAAGGCTGTAATAGTATATATGTGGATATGCATGAGTAATAAAAAATTTACAACAATAGTTAAACACTAGAGAAGTGCACTACAGACAAATTTTTCTTTTCTGTGCTACTAGTTTTCAGTTATTTAACATTTGGTTTCACTTTTTTTTAAATTAAATTAGTTTGTAAATAGCCAATAGGACAGCAAAAGAACGTTTCTCTTAAATCACAATATTACATTAATACATAAATGTGTCTATGCAAAGTTTAGCAACAGCAGCACTGTAGAGAACAATACAATCTGCCTAACTTTTACCAGCATAAAAAAAAACATTAGCATTGTAGCAATCTGTAGCAGGCGTAGCGTACGCTGTCAAGTAAAAATACCATTTGATTCACTGCTTATGATTACAGAAATATTAGGCACTTTGAGAATACAGTTACCATATGTAGCTACATTTTACGTCTTACACTCTCACAATAGTACAAATTTTGTGCTACACATAAACAGAAGAGAATCGTAAACACACAAAAAATACATTGTAGCACCATGAGTGGCTGAAGATGTTGACTGCTGAATTGTTAAATGCTATTCACAATTTGTATTGTTCTCTATAGTACCTACAATGCAAAATCACTGTTTTAAATATGATGTAATAATAACATAAGTGGAATTGCTGCTGTGGATATTTTCCTAGAATATTTGAAAGCACTAGCATTGGCTATAATTTAAGCACAATAATAATCTTAAGAATGCTATAAACACAAAATCTAGAAAGAATTTCTGGGCTGTTAAAAATCTCATTGGTAAGATCCAAATGCACATCAACCTGGGGTGATCCAGGCTAAGTACACACAGGTCACAGACATTTTTCAGCAAGTATGATATACATTGTATGAAAAGCTTCCTTTTATTATTTTTAATGGTTGATGCATGTTATATGATTGTGTTGTATATCACCTAAAATACACTTAATACTAAATATCCATGATAAATATCATGGACAGATACTACATGCAGAAAAAAATACCTGACCATGACTACAACTAAGGTGTAAACCAGACGTTCAAAGGCTCAGTGTTTATTCTGTAAATATGAATGCACATACATACAAACTGTTTCAAGTCAAAGTCAATGTTGATTTTGGTTAACAGTAATTTCTTCTCATATTTCCACCAAAAAAGGTTCACTACTGTCATGCATGGTAACTATAATAGCAATGTAAATTTTCTACGATCCACTTTCTGGGAACAACTAATCCTGCATGCCTCCCAATAACAAGTAAGCTGACGAGTAGCCAGTCGTGTTGGTTCCAAATCTACAGTGCCATTTTCTCAATGTGGTGACGAGTGTGTCTTTAAAATTTCATTCTAAGAACAGCACACCAAATGTTAGGGCACCACCATTTTCTATGGTATGCAGTGGCAGATCTAGAAACCCATTCATGTGCGGAGGGTGCTACTTGGAGGTCCAATGTCCAATGCATTCAAACCATGTGCTTATCCATAACAATTAGGTTTTAACACTATATATAAATGTCAATACATAATAAATAGTCTACATTATTACTTTTTAACTAATGTATTAATATTGCACTATTAACAATGCACTTATTTAAAGAATAACCAGAAACGGAGCCCGCAGAATCAGGGGGCTAAGCCACCATCGGTGAAGGAGATAATCATATGAATTAGTATTTATGGTACAATATCGTCTGGGAACTCTGGCACGTGCTCACTCGCACATACTGTCCTGCAGTCGCAATGGGAATATTAAAACTTAGGACTTAATACTTAGGACATAAGACTTAAGCCATAAGACTTAATAAGTCTTAAGAATGTAGGTTCAAAGGGCCTAACTTCATTGGGGAAGGGTGGGGCATAGAAAGACAACCCTTCCCCAAATTCCATGAAAATTGGCCAAAAAATGTGCCTTCCAGACTGAAAACATGAAAAATGCACCCATTCGGTCTTTGCATTTCCTACCAGGGTAGAAGGGGTGGGGAGGGGGATTGACAGCCAAAGGTCCGGGGGGGGGGGGGGGAGGAGCCTGCACACCTTCAAAAACCACATTTTTTGAGCAAGAAAATGTTGTTCTTGATTAATGAGATGACCAGAAAACAGGTCTGCGGAATTCGCGGGCTAAACCACCGTCTGTGAAACACGTAATCATACAAAATAGTGTTCTGGGAATATTAAGACTTAAAACATAAGACTTAAGCTATAAGACTACCTGAATGAACAAGGAGATGCACCCCTTATTAGCAGCATACATTAGCGGACAGGACCAATCTTTGGGAATCGCAAACACCTACTTCAGGGGATCACAGTCAGCAGAACTAAACCCTATGACAGGACCAACTTTCGAGCCACTGCCTATCAATCAACCTAACTCACACTCACGCCAGCCAGAGTTGTTCCAAGTTAGGCAGCCTCTACAGGTTACATGTCGCCAGGTATACCGCGTAAGGCCAATCCTCTAAACTGCAAGATGACTCTCACAGAGCCGGACTTTGTGCCCTGCCACAAAGCTACCTGGCCAGTCCTCTACACCAGTACTTCGTAGAGACTGATTTAATCCAGAACCCCACGCCACTGGGTGCACCTGACCTAGCACCCGAACAAAAACTCCCTCTGGCCGTAGTGACATTCTCTACTGTCCAAAGGGCGTCACAAGTCAAACAAGGATAATGAGAGTTTTTTGGCACCCAATGTGGTGCCTAACTGCAATAGTTATGACTAGGCAGTTCGATCAGGTCAGCCAGACCCTTGACATTGTAACACAGACTTCTGGGAGTCCCTTTAACACCCCATGGCACTCAACCAGAAGTGACAATGTCAGCAACCAACATGAGCAAGCATGATCTCAGATACACTGTTGTAGCCGCAACCAAACACAGCTGTTGTTCCAAACCGAGTAGCCCTGACACAGAGGTACACAGTATCCAGTGCACCCATTGGCAACAATGGTTCCACTAGACATGCCTAGGCTAGGCAGATGAACCACGCTATACTGATGGCCTTGAATATAGATGTTACGAATGTCGAACCCAGCAGACCTCATTATACAACTGGATTACCTGCACAGGGCGTGGTACCCACACAATGCGCTCTACACTGTGTAGGCAGACATACTAGCATGGATGCATAGGCTGGACAAAGGAGTGTATTACCCTACCAGGAATGGTCTATCAGTGTGAAGTCTGTCAGTGAGCTCCTCACTGCAGCCCTTGCTGGAGGATCTGACCAGCCTGCTCGCTTCCTAGCTCTACCTACCCTTCCTTCACAGCATTTGTGCTGAAGTGGTCTCCACCGCAACCAGTTTGCCGAAGCCATCCTTCCAACCTGCTTAGTCTTCACCGCATTTGTGCCGAAGATCAACCATTGCCAGCGTTGTCTACACGTCTAGAACCTGCGGCACCTTTTGGAGCAACACATGAGTAGGAAGCAGTAACAGTTAAGTTATTTTCATAGCGCTCATCTACACTACCACTGTAGATTAGGCCCAGATCGCCTTCACCAGACTCGGTGTAGGTTAAGCTTCCCTAAGCTCTTGCCAATGTCAGGAGGTAATGTGACACCACACTGTTTACTGTCCGTTAAACTGAATAAACAGGAGTTTTACCAACTCAAGGGTATCCTTTCCCGTAGTGGTAATACCTCTCCCAGTGGACCTCACACCACTCAAGGGATTGTAGGTGATCGGAAAAACTACTCACACAAGCCAAATACACCCACTGAGTACCCACACGCACATTGGACGACATCCCTCTCTGTGCTCCCAGGAGTACCGAATGGTAGAGCCCTGACACTTGGTACTCAGTCTCTTGAGGCCAACTTGCCTGCCTAGCAGCATACTCTCTCCGCCCCGTTTCTACACCGGAGTTAGTGTTCACTGAGTGTGGGGAGACTGTTCCCCTCCTCAGACACTCACCCACATGCGGAGACTGTCAATGGCAAGGCCTGACTTTCAGTGCTCACCGCGTTTTGACACTGAGTGCTAAGATAGGGAGACCGCTTGAGTCAGCAGATAATTAATATTTTTAACATTTTACATTTGTTAAAATTAATATGATAGGATATTTTAAAAAGAGAAGTATAAATATTTTCTATCCCTCCACTGTTGGTGGGTATAGTACACAGTGTAACTTGCATATATTTAATGTCAAACTATTCATCACAGACTCTTTCATCCACAACTTCATATCACAATGTGGCAGTAGATGTAAAAGCTGTACTGATTTGTGATAACTGGAAAAATATTCAGATTTTATATTTTACATTGAATCAGAGCAATATATTTTTCACTGAACCACATGAATTAAAATCAAAACAATTCACGTATATTAGTTACATTATAAAAAACAGCATTTTCTAAAAAACTTTACAAAATTTGGAAGACTGGTAGATATGCATAAACTACCTATTTTCTTAGAATGGTTCCTTAAGACGACCCCACATCTCAAACGAATAGAGCATCTGTGACATGTGTTCCCACTACAAACACACTGCTGTCTAATCTACAGCAATTTTATTTATGATTGTATAAACCAAAATCCTTCAGCAGCATTTCCAACTCATTATTGTACATTTATATAGCCACGTAAAATTCAAAACCTATTTCAAGCTGTGCTAATAACAAAGTAAGGTTATAAATGATAGCCTACTTGTGACGTGTACTTCATAATTTTTTCGTGGAATGCACAAGTTTTTACATGCATAAACTTATTTTGAAAAATACATAATAATGTTATTGTTAATAAATTTTCATACTATATTTGTATAAACACACACACACACACAGAACTCATTTAGATATCTAGAAGAAAAACACATTCACAAATGTTATTTACACAAACAAAATAATAGCTTATAGAATTAAAATTGTTTTACTGTGCACGTACAAGATGTTTCAGAAAAAACACAGACAAAGTAGAGTACGTGGTACAGCACAATGAATTGAACAATTTTAAAGAGTACGACCATTTTCAGAAACGTATTGTTTGAACTCTATGGAGCATTAATATATATCAGTGCTTCAGACACAGGATGTGTGGTTAACTACAAATTTATCAGCAAGACACCTCCACCAACACAACAAAACCACAAAATCATGGATTACAAAAGGGTTCAAATGGTTTACCTGTAACTTCATTACAAAGGCTGCATAGGCAGTGCAGGGTTTAGCACACACTGTAAAAGGTGCCAAATACAAAGTATTTCAGCCGTGGTGCATATTCCTGCAATAATATCTTCCTCAGTTATAGAGTCTCGTACCCCAGACAAAATAGTCGAGGGGTGTAGGTTCGGGTGACTGGTGGTCTTACAATAGGCACGTTCTGCCAATCTATCAATTTGGATGTTCCAGGTAGTTGTGTACATTTCTGTCGAAGTGCATTGATCGCTAATGGATTGCACATCTTTAGTAATCCAGAAATAATTTGTACCTAAATTGATTCCCCATAGCAGCCAAGCAGTTCATTTCTGGACATGGAGTTCCTCTCATAAAATGTTGTAATTTATTGTCCTGTCTCACATACGTGTTGGTAGCATTTTTAAAAACTGTCTGTACTCCAGCAGATAAAAGGTTCAAAGCGAAATTTTTATACAGTTGTTTCACTGTTAATTTAACACTTTTGTACGCTCATTTCAGCTCCTCTCTCCTGTCTATTGTGTAAGGAGACTTCGACTACATGTAATTAACCCTACTATCTGAACCTAATAACTAATTTCCACAATTTGATTCAGTAATTTTGGAAAGTGTCATTAACATAAACACAATACCATCACACTAGTTCTTATTCTCATGCATATAAAAACTAACAAACAACAAATTTCAATAGCTCCTAGTTTAAAGCATTAAACCTTAAAAAGATGTTGAAATATTAAAATACTCTTAATTATTGATTTTCTGCCAACATGCTAATAAGTGTTCATGCCAACATACAAGTAGTTATACGCATGGGTGTAGAGAGCTAGGGCGAGCTCCAATGGTGAAGCTGTATGATTGACAGCATGAGGTTTTTGGTTTAGGCTTGTTTTTATATGAACATATTGGTAAACAAACATTTGGGCAAACAGGTAGTAACTATTGAAATTATTGTAATGAAAATTGGGGTTTCTTTCCAGTAAGAGCAATTACTATATTTTTTTATGTTTTTAACTGGCCCTCCCCTGTGTCCCCCACCCTCCCACGAGACATGGGCCACTCAAATTATGTCATGCCTACCACTCTCTGTTAACAGGCCTGATTACAAGCGGGCATTTTGTTTGAAGGCTGATACAAAAGTTGTTAATTAACCATGAGACATCTATACACAACACTTTATTCCTTGCATATATTAAGACCTAGTTTAGAAACCTAAGTGACATTCATCATCACTGATGAGTGATGACACATCAAGTAATCAAGGCCCAAAGCTTCCTGAACAAATTTTTTTGAAAGACAATGGATAGTAACTGACAAAATAAAATAAAAAAGTTGTAACCTAAATATCAAATAATCAGTTAATAAAATTAATAAACAGTGGATTAATAATTTTACATTCAAGTACACGAAAAGTAACTGTTAAAAGAGTAATATCATACTTCATCAATCCTCAACTGTAGGGTATGTGCCTTTACATTTGATCCAAAAACTTAGTTTATAGTTGCACCATTTTGCAAAAAGGCTAATGGTGATGGGACTAACTAACCACAGTGGACATTATCAGGGTATATTTTCAAAAATCACATATTCACCCTCCAACACCACCTTAGCACAACATAATAAATGATGAACACAAAGGACCACGGTACAGACAGTATCACAAGAAAATGAACCATCACTCACCACCCTTAAGTACAGTACTCCCAACTGAACAATCTTAACATGATCATATAATTATTCTTGGAATAGAGGTGAGTGAATAACTGAACCATTCATTTAGATGCTCTCTGCACTGAGCTGATGAGAGAGCTTGTACTAAAACTGCAGCATTGCTGAACATATCACTCTTTCAAGGTTGCATCACAAAAATGATCAAGAACTCATTGAGTACAACCATTACAAAATGGTGCAACATTGGTGATAAATCTTGCCGTAATACCCCAATACTTCAGAAAATATGGCCTTACATTCACAAGAGACTCATAACAATGCTACATTTGTCTACCAATGCAATATTAATTGCCAGAAAATGTGTTAAGTATAAAGAGGTGATAACGATGTAATGTTCTAACAGCTATCCTAAAGGCATTTTTTACCTCTGCACTATTAAACTAGGTCTTAATATTAAAATCCTTAGTACTTTGGTTAATCACTAAATATTTTAAATTTGAAATATAAATATTTATTTAATACTGACCAGTTTCACTACTACACTGCACACAAACTTCTATAACATCAATATTTTCTGAGTTTTAAGTAACAAGAGTAAAGGTAACTCTGCTAACAAGTGCACATATTCAGCATACAGATATTTGAATAAATTTTAGGGACAGATAGAGGTAAAGTATTTTGAACATTACTTCATAATGACATAGCATCAAAAGTCGTGCCGTTAATTGTGATTGTTGCATACCTTTATTATGTGGACAATACTGTTTCACAATTCATATTAGCATTTGGCACTGACTAAAACTATAGTTTATCAGTATGTATTGAACACATTCAAACCCTGCCACAGAAATATTAAAACCCTTCTAGTCCAATAATTTAGAATGAATTACAATAAATTACTGTAGTTTATCATTAAAATATAGAAAAACTGTAACATTGATTATCAGTATAGTAACTTCATTATTTATAGCTATAATCACTCTATAGAAATATTGTCTACACTGCTTTACTTCATTACAATTTACCATATAAAATGATTTATAAACTACGACTTTGTACGTGGTGAAAACTTATTTTCCCTCAACATATATTATACTCACACGTTTACAAAAATTTGTTAAGCATATCTGGGTTTATCATTTAAGTACTATACTATGGTTTTCACAGCAATAAATAAAATAATAAATGGAATAAATTTCATACATATTTTTTGATTCTCCATAGTTACTTTCTAATACTTAATATTCATTTCTCAGGGAACCGACAACAATTTTTGTTACACGTGGTCTTTTAGTGAATGTGAGCTTGAAATGCAGATAATTAAAAATGGGACTACAGAACATGTTCCATGGATACGGACTTTCAATCCATCTGGGTTCAATACATAAAGTTTCCACTGTATTCACATGATTTACTATAACATGTGTGCAAGCTTCTATATTTACCATGGATATGAGATAAAAAAACTGAGCTGTGAGGCAGTCATATTTACAAAATAAATACAGCAGAACCCCCCTTGTAATGTTCCCATTTATATTTTTACCACCTACAAAGCAGAATTTTTTTATTCCTAACAGTTTCTCCAAAAGCACAATGTTGATCATCCCCTGAAAAATGTAAACTGTCTACTATTAAAAATTTTTAATTTTTTATAATTACAATATATCATTTTATATAATTCAATTTGACTTATTTCACATCTTAAGCACATAATTTACTTATGTTTATGTGGTATTTAATATATTTGATTTATTGACAATGTAGATTTGCTACCCCTTAGAAGTGGGACCTTAACATAGAGTGTACGTCTTTCCTCTAGGAATGTAGTATGTCTGTTCGTATTTGTACACAAACTTATTGCACTTTATTTGAACATGCTTATCTTATCTTTCCAATCACTTTTCTAGATAAATTTTACCCACAACTGGAAGACTTTAGATACATATAATGTGCTTCCTGTGAAAAGTGGCAGACAAGCTCATCCTCAAAACAGTTTCTGTAAAAACGATCAAAGTGATACCAACAAAACTGACATTACTCCACAACCATCACAGCAAGATGGTAAGAGTGAAACTGCAATAAATGTGCTTATAAATTGTAAGATATTCTGATAACTTTTGCATGTTGGGTTTGCAATTTTTAATTTTTGTTTCTCACTCTTGTAATGTTTTCCTTCTTATAATACCATTTTCTCATGGTCCCCTGAAAAACATTATAAAATTATTTTATTATACTGTTATGTGTTGCTGGTCTGAGCTGCTGACCTTGGCCCATCCCGCACAAGCGTGCAAACAGGGGAAGAGAAGGACAGAGTAGTGATGATAACGGGGTGGCAAGTCAAGGGAATGTTTTGAATGACAAATGAGTGATAATTCTAATAGCATTTTGAGTCATGAAAGCATTCTGCTGTGATAACCCTTTGGTGGTTCATAGCTCCTGAACTTCTGAGGATAGAATTTTTGTGTTTATCTGAAGAATGTTCTGTATTACTGACCTCGTTGCTCAGCGTGACTCGGGATGCGCTGAACTTTCTGGATGGTCAGAGCAAACAATATAAAAGTGTGTCATGCCTCCCAGCTGGGAGTTGAGTGGAGCTGTTGAATGGATAAGTGGCTGAGTTCCGAGCGATAGACGACAAGCAGCGACAGAAGTGATCAGCGGAAGGGAAATCTGCAACTGGAGTATCAAGCAGAGAAGAGTGTGGCTGGACATTAATTAGAGTTGAAATAGACATTAAATATTGTATGTCACAGAAGACTTTCCCACAACCCTATGTAGCAACAACTATTTTAGCTTCCTATGTCATATTTTAAACTGTTTCACAGCACAACTACCTATAGGCTATTCACAGTACAATGAGCACTTTTGAAAGCCTTCTCATTTGGAATAATAGTCAATATGTATACCTACTTTATTTTACCTTAAACATTAACTTCTGAGTGCAGTAGAATATACACACCGTGTTTATTGCATACATGGCAATATTTATTTAAAAAGGTGGTTAAAGGATAAAAATTACTAAAAATAAAAAGTAACTAGGACTCACTTTACCGTGAAAGCTTGTAAATTTTTGTCTCTTCAATTGTAGCTCCATTTTCTAACAGTAACTCTGCCCAAGGAAGACTGCAAGAAATATTCACAACAATACCTAGGCTACGATTAGACAAACCACAATGCAGTAAAACACTGGAGTGCAAAGCAGTATCTTAGTATCATAGTACAAAACATGTCATCATCACAGAAGGGCTAAAATGCTGAACAGGTTCCTCTTCTAACGGAAGTGACCAAGATGACTGCAGCCTCATAGTGTGTGTGAATCACAATACTACAGTAAATGTGGCCAGTTTAATACACAAAGCCTTGCTTTCATCACCTCGTACAGCCAGTTTTCTTCAACAATTACTTGTCCTTTTACCTTCTACAGTTTGTTCTACATCTTTCACCTTTCAACCATAACCACATTATATACTTCTGTTACTTTACAATACCAAACCCAGATGTTAAGTAGTGATCTATGAAAAATTACAACTTGAAGATCTGCAAGCAGACAACCATATCACATATTCTCTGACATTAACTTTAAACTAAACAATAAATGTACCATTATTATGACTACCAATCCAAAAAACACTATCTACTTAACTTCACAAAAATATCTGCCCATCACCATCACCAAATACATAATCACAGATCTACTTTGGACTCCACGTTACAAAAAGAAAACATTGTCCAGCTAAGTAATAACAACATGCTACTAACCTATACCCAAATTTTAATAACTTTAAAACTAAACAGCTTAATCTGAATACATGCTATAAAAATTCACAGTGATAAAACGTTTGTGCGCTCAGGTACACTTACTCTCAATTTTTCAGGCACACTTTATACCAAGAGATTTAAATTAAGCATACATTTTCAAAAGTACACATTATAACTGTCTTACTGTCTAACACAGAAGTAAATATTGTGTGGAAGGGAAAAGCTATTTACCAATTTCAAGCTATGTACATAAAAATTTACACACAAATTAATGATAAAGTGATTTCAAATGGACATGAACATGATAAACTATAGTTAGTAAAAAAGAACAATGGTAATGAAATGTTTGCAATATACATATGAGTAAAATTTAATATCTGAGCATTAATTCTTGTGAAGTTGCACAACTAGTCAGCAACTTATAAAGTGTACCAACACCGAGCTTTTTTGGCACTTCAAGAAACTAAACATTTGACCAATTTTGGAAAAGTGTAAACGCACAATGTCTTTCAAAGAAAAGCATATCTTTCAAAGAAACACACATGTTTATTTTATTTCTAAAGGAGGTAAAAATTATTTTTAACAAGATAATGCTTTAAAAAAAAAAACTTGTGCCTACTAGACTGCATGCAAATGTATGAAAGGTTGGGCGGGGTCAATCAAAAACGCTGGCAACATCACAGATCTACACTGTCTCTTTGGAAGTGTCCGACAATCCATGGTGCATCACTGCAAAATCTTTGTACAACATTGAGGCCGTTGCAGCAAGCCTTTTTTGTATGTGTGTGTAAGGTGTAAATAAAATGTAAGAGCACACACTTCGTGCACATTTTCAATGACTTCGCCCCACCTTCCCCGCATGTGTGCGACAGGTGCCAGACGTGTTGCATACTCACGCAGGCGTTGAGTAAGGGCATTCCACTCCCTCCGATACTTCGGTCACTGTTTTTGGGAGACTAGTTGGCCAAGGGGTGTGTTACTAAGGCAACCTTTTTTGTTGCTTTTCACATGCTATTTCATAAACAATTATCAAACTACGATACAACCATTTGGTTACAAAATGACATGCAATCGGAATCTAACAACCCCAATCACTTTATGAAGGGGGATGATTATTACAAACATAACATGGTGGGGTAAAAGGTCTTCTATCAAACAAACCATATCCAGAACATAGTTGTTTTATACAAAGTGGTTACTGATAATTTCAATTAAATCCATTCTCAAAATCAATTTTCATCTGCTCATACCGCCCTTCATATGCACATTCATCCACATTCTCAAATGAATACCCTAACTAATTTTGCATGAGGAATCTCCCCACTAAGTTTTTCGGTTGAATTCACATTCCTCCTCCTGTATACATGGCAGTTATGTTGTATTGTTTGTGAAAATTGCAACATCCACAAAGAATGGCCTGAATGAAAATGAATCCAAACTCATAGGATGTGTAGAACAGTGTACTAGCACTACGTGATTACAATTGCAGAGAGATGGTGTACATGTCGGCTCAGCAGCGCACTCTCTTGTGTGACCAGTACGGTCCATGTTACACCAAGCTCAGTCAGTCGAGAGCTGTCAAACAAAGTGAAAACAAGTGCCAGTATGCCTCGTCCATGTCAAAGGGTGCCATATCAACAAGTGTGTTTGAACGGGGAAGAATGATCGGTCTCCGGGAAACAAATTTGTCAGACAATGACATTTAGGCTAATACAGGGCATGCTGCTATGACAGTGATGCGTGTGTGGCACCAGTGGATAGAAGAGATTCGTATGCAGCAATGAGCAGGTACTGAACAATGCAGTGTAACCACAGCATGGGATAACGCCATCTTGTCCGCATGGCCGTAATAAACGTACAGCTTCATCCACAGTATTGGCTCGACACTGGAGCTCTGCAACAGGTGTGGACCTGCCAGTGTCGACAGTTTGACGCCTCCTGCTGTGGAATGGACTGGTGGCATGCATGCCATTGCAATGGCTTCCATTGTCCAGAAACCATAAACGCCTCAGACTGCAATGGGCATATGAACACTGTTGCTGGGTATGCTGGGTAGCAAATATTGTGTTTTAGGATAAGTCCTACTTCAACATGTTCAACAGTGATGGCCACATACGTGTTAGACGCTACCCTGGTGACCACAATCTGGCAGCTAGCATTGTGGAGCAGCATAGCAGACAAACGCCAAGCGTGATGGTTTGGGACACTCTTGGATTGGCGCATAACGTCTTTTTTTAACATCCTTACGTCATTTGCTTAGGAGTCGGAACTTTGCATCATCATTTGTCCCGACGTAATATGAGATTGTACTGTCTGCCATACAGATTGTTTTATCCACCGGCCCACCATAACAATGTTTAGAGGAAACGAGTTCTTTACTCCCCGCTAGATAGCATTGTTTGTCTTTGCTTTTCATCCCATCTACTGGCCAGTGATGTCAGATCGGCAGCACATTTTAGTATAAGAGGAGAGACTGCCTGCATCTCCAGACCAGTCTTCGTTCCTAGCGCCAGTTGCTCAGGATCTGACCAGATTGCTCCAGCTATCCAACACGCATTGCTGGGACACTGACCACTCAACCCGTTTATGAATAGGTTTTGCTTCCAGCGCTGCTCAAAATTTAACTTCGTACCTTGCCAAACCTGACCACATTGCAGTACACGGACGTGTCTGTAGGTTTCATTATCCTTGAGTCCTTCTCAGGACTCATCCTGACACCACCACGCTTAGTATTCCAAGTCACGTTTCAGTGTCTGTATGTAATGTCATTCTACACGAATACCACATCCAACAAAGCAAGAGGAGAACGCTCAAATGTTCAGCGCATCACCCCCCCCCATTCCCCCAGTTTATTCACCAGTCACCTCTACCGCCCTATTCAGTTTTGTACTCCAGCTTCCCGGCCATGACTCATGCCGTCGACAAGAGTTATGGGACATTCGGAAATATGTGGGATCAGCCTTCACTTTGAGTACGCTTCCTGTAGACTTAGCACCTTGTTCGTAGTTACCCTCACGCAACAATACCGCAGGTGATCCCGGGATACGTACTCATTCGAGCCTTCACACTGAAACTTTAACCCACATGCACTCAACCAGGCCGCCCTTCCCGTCAACCTCAGTTGGTGGAAAGGAAGAGCCACACAGACACACTATCCTGAACCAGCTTGTCAGCTCGGTGTCCGTCTGTCTCTCCACTGCTTTCGGAGCCAAGAGAGGCTAACGTTCCCTGGGTTGGGAACACTCAGACAGGATCACACATCCGTGTGTGACCTTGGACAGGTGAGGCCCGACTTCCAGCGTGGAATGCATTACGTGCCAGACGTTGGAATAGGGTGTCCACTCCGACACGCATGTGATGCCCCACGTAAAATTGTGTCCAAGGAGCCTGCCATCGTGTTATAGTATTAGGAGGGTAAGTCCATATCTTAATGCCCTATTCCAAGAGGAGAGAATTCAAGGAGAGGGTTAGGCAGATTCTCCTAGCTTCTGGTCATCTGCAAGAGTTAAAGCCTGCCCTGCTATTACACTTAGCTAGCCTTGATCCTAAATCTCAAGCCCAGGCCCTGAGGCACTTGCATGACCCAGTTGAACCAGAAGTTCCCAGAGATCTGTTCACCGCACCTGAGAGCACCAGCCCAGAAGCACACCCTTGGTGGATCGTAGAACACTTGAATCAGCCAGAGCAACCTGCAGCACATGTCATTGCCTACCTGGTTACTGAAGTACTGCGCCCTAGACCTCGCCCGCTGCCACAGTTCAGACCAACCTACTCTGCCGCACCTCCGAGACGTACTACTAGCACTCCCATAGCATGTCGCCCAGGTACCATTAAGAGACCAGCGGCATCTAAACTCAGAATTGTTCTACCCCTCCCGATTTTGTGCCACGCCGCAAAGCGACCCGACCGGTCCTATACAACAGGAAAGCACCAGTGCCCCGTCAGGACTTAAACCCCCAACAATATAGGAGCACCTGGTTTAACTCCAGCCAAAAAGGTGGACACAACCTACTGCCTCAGACAAGTGAATATCCATGCCTGTGTACATGCGCTAGGATATAACATGTAATCTGAACAGCAACCGCTACATCAGGGAAGTTTTAGAGCCCAAGGTACTGCCCCTCCTTCAGGCGACTCCACATGTAATATTTCAGCAGGACAATGCCCGGCCACATGTGGCAAGGAATATGCAAGCCTTTTTCAATGAACGATGGGTGCCACTGCTTTCCTGGCCTGCATGTTCACCTGACATGTCGCCCATTGAACATGTCTGGGATATGGTTCGTCAGTGACCTGTTCATCACGGACCTCTGGCAACCACTGTTGATGCTTTGTGGACTTGCATACAAACCATGTGGAGGGAGATCAGTTCTGTAATCCTAATAAATTATGTATTGTCATATACCTACTGTTGTATAAATTTCATTTCAATCACAGGTATTCTTCTTGGCATTGCATTTTTCACAAACATTAGTGAATGTAACTACCCACTAAAGAAATATAAATTTTGATGGACTACAAAAGTATAACTTGTCATCTTAATTCGGTAGAAAGCATTTGATTGTTTGCCTAGCAAGGACATAAAAACCTTATTATTCATATGATGCTACCATAAAAATTACACTCAAGAGAGACTGTGTAGACACATTTGATTTTGTAATAGATACTGCCAGCATACAAAATTAAGTTGAAATGTGTTACATGGTCTCGTAGATATAATTTAATAAGCAAAAACGTTTATATGGCTGCAAATTTTAAAGATACACTAAAACTCTTTTTTAAGACGTTTCTGAAGGGACTGTAAAATTTGAGCTTATTAACCAGGAAATTTTTTAAAAGGGTCAATTACTTTGTGTTTATAGACCGGGAGAAAATTATGTAAGCTTATTAAGCAGGAAATCTTCGTAAGTGGGAACTTCTTAACAAGGTTTCAGCCCCAAGATATGACACAAAAACTTAATTTTTCATATGCTGTTATACAAAATGGCAGAATAAAGAGGTTCGGTGTTAGGTCATATTTGATGTTTGTAATAGATGCAGCCAGCATACAAAGTTCAGTTGAATTTTTAAAAATGGTTTTTTAGATAGAAGCTAAAATGTTTATATGGCCAACATTTTCAACACAAGTGTCTAACCTACTTTAAACACATCAATTTACAAGATCTGCCATAGTACTATCTGTCTGCCAAATTTGTAGGAATCCGTTTATTCTTTCCCAAGATATGGCTCAACTACTTTTTATGAAGTTCTAGCTTACAAAACAGCAGAAAATAGAGGCTACATATTGGTATGTTTGATACTTGTAAAACATACTTTAAGCATACAAAGTTTGGTCAAAATCAATTAAATAATATGGTAAATATAGCAAATAAACCTATAAAATATGTACTTATGAACACCATTTGAAAAATTAGTGCTTTATCCTTTTAATTCACACATATTTACCTAACCTAAGATAACTTACTACTCAAATTTAGTGGGAATTGGCTGAGTAGTTTCTGAAATAGAAAGTTTAATTTTTACAAGCCACACCAATTAAAAATATCCATCTCTGAATTCAATGCTCACGTGATGCACTGTCAATATACCAAATTAGGTTTAAATTAGTTAAATGGTTGCCGAGATACAATACAGCATTCTAAATTCTAAAATGGTTGCAATTTTGAAGAAAGTACCCTGAGTAATCAAAAACTGTAAGTTGGATGTACTTACTAATAATTATGTGTGTACTGAGATTAGTGACATTCGGTTAACTAGCCCAAAACTTTTTAGGAGGGGACGAAAAAGGAGGGGGGGGGGGGGGGATATACGGACACATGAAGGAGATTTCATTAGCCTATCTTTCCTTCGGAAAGTAAGCTAAATATGAATGAAAAGAGAGAATAACAACTTTCAGACTGAACAGCCAATATTCTCTGTTCCTCCACAGTTTTCATTAAATACAATTCAAATATTATCATTGTTTCCAGTAAAACTTACATAGTCCAAATATAGATTATCACAGAGGATGTTGCTTTAACCAAGTTCACTTGGGATTGTAGATGGTAACAAAATTATATTATTATTTTACGTAACCCCACATGCAAAAACAGAAACTTTCAGCTTCAGAGCATGTTGACTGCCAGGAACTTTTGCAGGCTCTAGCACAGTGGTTTATATTGCGTACAAGTGTTTTTAAAAATCTCTCTCTTACATATTTTAAAATTTGACAAGTTTTTTATTGTATTTATTGTCACTTACGTTGTTTATCATAAATAATATTTATACTGTTTTAAATTGTATAATTCGAAATATGTCATTCATTAATTATTTATGACATGTTCAAAAAAATGTTGATAGTTATTTTACAGAAGAATAAAAATGAAAGAATGAATGAATGAATGAATGAATGAATGAATGAATGAATGAATGAATGAATGAATGAATGAACTAACTGTAGTCCACGGCTTGGTTCAGTGTGGTTAGTGAATCAAATTTTATGATTTATTTTATTTAAAAATTGTAGAAATTTAATTCTATAATTTCAAGATTTTTGTCGCTGCAATTAATTTTGATTAGTTAAATAGTAATTATTCCTATGATTTGCTACTTTTAAGGAAGAGGTGCAGACGAAATGGTGTGTGTTAGGTTGACGGACTACACCAAGCCTAGGCAGCCTTGACAAAGAGTTCATATTGTCATTGCCAATACCTTTATGTGAATAGTTCTTTTCTTGTAAACAGTTTTTCAAAATGGCCAGAGGTTTGTCAGTTGTCTCACATTAGCTCGGATACGATATTGTGTTAGTTGAGGGTCTGGTCACTATTTATGGTATCCTGAACATTTTGTCTTTGACAATGGTACACAGTTCTCTTCAGAAAAAAAATTTGCGGCAGTGGTATTAAATATACCTTTTCACCACCATATCACCCATCCACAAATGGACTGGCAGAAATAATGGTGATGGGGGGGGGGGGGGGGGCCTCAAAGCTCTTGTTCATTCCCATCTGCTATTGCAAGTTGCTCTACCATGGTTTCTGCTGGGTTACAATTTAATGCCTCATTCAGGTACAAGCGAAACACCCAGTGCTCTCATGTTTGGAAGAGTCATTTGTAATTGTCTGACACTTGCTCACCCCATCAGTGTCATCTAGAGTTGTCTCTCACCAGTTCCAAATAGCTCCTTCCCAGTCCACTCATCATAAAGCTTCATTTACAGTTGGCAGTTCTGTATGTTACAGGTCCTATGCTAAAGGAGAAGAGAAGTGCGTAGAGGGCATTGTTGTTAATAGGTTGGCCCTCTGACACATAAGATCCAGGGAGACGGTAGTCTCACGGCGCGCAGACACAAAGACCAGATGTGGGCAGGACCACAAGAACTGCAGATGAGGCTGGAACCACTGCATGACAAACAGTGGGGTGTGCGAGTTGGAAAGAGAATTTAGGTGTGACAGAAGACACCTATACAACAGTGACTCCAGACACTGACATCGAGTGTGTGGACCCATCATGCAGGGAAGGGTTAAGAGAATTGAACAAAAGTGCCCACGACAGTGCATAAAATGGGGAGTAAGCACTGTGCTCTCTCAAGTGCAGTAGAATTTCGAAGAAAATTGTAGACTTGTAAAACAGTGGTATATCTATATAAAAATACATGCAAGCTAATATTGTAGACAGCATATACGTTAGAATGTTTCACTTCATAGGTATTCTGTTTTGGATGGCAGTTGGACATATGTATGTGGACTTTATGGGTAGCATGTGTTATTTTGCATTTCAAGTGTGTTCCATATCAAATGCATTGAACCGATTTCTGTCATATAGTCCATTCACGCTTTCTTCGACCTTTTGGAATTGAACCTTTGAAAAATCACCCAAGGTGTACCATGTCAACCTGTTGTGTTAAATCACTTGTATTCCACAATTATATAACCCTGTGATTAACGTTAAAGTACTGTGTTCTTGAAGAGATTAATAATCTACTTAGTATATTCTATAACTTGTAATATTCATTTTGTATTAAATACAAATTAACAACAGCGAGAGCAGTGACGTGTTGGCAACGGCTGGTAAGAAATAGTTCACAGATACAATATTATTTAACCTCATTTTTATGTATACTATTTGAAAATTAAACGTTGCCAAATTATATATTTGTATTGCTAGGTAGCACTGACGGAAACACATTTCATTGCTACAGTTAAAAATTATCAGCGCAAATTACCATGTCTAGGCTCTAGTGACACTGCATTTTTTTTCCGTCCAAGATTCAATAAACAAAGCAGAGCGTAGCATGTCGTGTTAAATACCTATTACATGTTATTTAGATGCAATGGCACGATTCTTACAAATCCAGCAGGTTGGCAGACGTGGTGTGGAAAGGAGAATCTAGAATTTGATCAGCTTTCCCCTAGCCATGCGCTTGTCCCAATATGGTGGGCGATTATACCCACGTTTTATAGTGCCTTACGACTAGCAGTGATGTGGCGACACGTCAGTGACATGGCTGTTTCTGAACAAAGCGTCAAGTTTGTACTCGTGTTTTTTAAACTTCCTAGGCAAGTTACAATGTTGTGATAAATATGTGTTTCCACAGCAGTAATAAATATACTGTTACATGTGTTTCGTTAACTGCAGCGTGTGAAATGGCATGGCGTTGTGGTGGTCATTTGGCTGGCCCTGTGTGTGTGCGTGATTTCAAATATTTGATGTGCACTATTTATACGTTTTAACTGTGGACTGTTTTTTACGACGAAGTTAATAATTTACAGCCATGTCTGTTTATTTATCACAACATTGTACCTTTGCCCTATGTGTTTGAAACACAGTTGTGTAACGAGCTTACGTTTCTGTGATTTGAATGTCTGCCACAATCCCTACAAAATACTAAGCCCAACCAGATAAATTTAAATAAATAATTTAATTAACCTTAAAACCAGTAAGTATGAATGCATGTAAATATTAGCAGAATAAACGCTATGGTAAGCCTATATGTTTGCATGTTCACCACTATCTTTTACGTTTGTCGATGCTAGAAACTATAAATACGCAACACGAGTTGCGTGCTTGAATTTACTGTGTCGTTTTGTTGGGCTGGTTGTCCCTACATTTTAATTTTTATTCCAAATAAAGCTGTCCTTTTAACGAAACAACCCAACACGTATTAATAACAACAGGTTGAATACTACTGTTTCCGCCACAGTTGTAACAAACACCGTCATGGCAAAATATTAATGTGTATTATGTGTAACATGCTATATCGTGTGTAACAAATAGTTATAAAGCTGACCTAAATATTGTTATAGGCATAAATTGTGAACATTCGTAGGAAATATGACAGCATTCTTTGAACAGTTGTAAACAGCACCCAATGAATTTGACAGTTATAAAAGTAGAAGTCACATGGCAATGTTTATGTTTACATATAGTGGAAGGATACGTAATCAGTAACCAAAAATAGATATTTAGCAAGGTTTCAGAAAAGACCAAAGTTATTGTGAATCAATTATACCAACTTTGTCATTTGTGCATTATACACTAGCTCTAAATGACCAACGAAATGCAAATTTCCAGTTGTAGAAATTAGCATCCTATAAATCCATATTTCATTTCCAAGCTCGAACTTCATCTTCTTACGATAAAACATAACAGGCAATCAATCAATACTAATTACAGTAGTCTGATTAACACCTTCATGTACTGGAACTTGTCTTACAACAAATTATATCACATGGATCCATTTCAGCCAAATTGGTAAACGTTGGGTTACTTGCATTATGACATTAACAGAAAAAACAGAACTCCAAAAGTTCAATTCCAGGTTTAGCAGTTACTATGCCTAAACACCTAATCTGTACATGTGCGTCAAAAGAATGTAACTCTCTTCAACACTGACAACCATGCGACACCATGCATCATCGCCTTTGTCTACATCATAATCCACACTTAGAATATTACGATGCATTTTTTGTGGATAATAGTATCTCCTGGTACAGTAATGTCTTCGTGCCATGTTGGACGTTATCGCTTGCACTAACATGCCATTTTCTGATAAGAAAGCAACCATAGATAACATGAACACAACAGAATGCCAGCAAAGACATAAGATAACCATTATCTGAAGGTCATAAACTTAAATAATTTATGATAATCATGGTGGTGGTGATGGTGGTTGTGGTGGTGCAGATGCAGATGATGATGCCGTTACAGATGATGATGATGATGATGATGATGATGATCCCATAATTTACAAGCCCCAGATTTAACAAGGGCTGCAAACTGACAAGAATTACAAGAATTAAAAAAATAATAATAAATACAGTAAAAGTAAGAAATACTGCTAGAATAAAATAGAGAAAAACCTACAAAAATGAAATAAAATGAGATGAAAATGGTTTTAAAATAGGATTTTTGGCTTACAGTAATAAAATACAGGTTTCGAGGGTTCCTATCTTTAATTATAATGATAATGGCCTTAATTACATTCAACTTTTGATTCTAAATCCTTCACAGTTCCCAGGAAAAGGGACATTTAAAGAGGATCAATATTTCGAGGGTTGTTAATGGAAAGTTGTTTTATGGTTCCCCAAAAAAGAAACTCTATTTAGAGAGGGTTGTTATTCCAGGGGTCTTAGAATCAATAGTTGACTGTATAATAGAGATTGGCATTGAATAATACGCTCACTGAAAGGAATATAAGTGTTAATAGCACAAATAGTAAATTAAATGTTGTAAATTGACGTGTGACATCATTTTCAACATTATTGACTTCTACTCATCAGTGCGCATCACTCAGCCACACATTCCAATGGAGTTTGAGTCACAGTGCATTCTACGAGACATCATAACTTGTACTGTTTACACACGGGAAAAGATGCACGCTACATGCCCGAAGAATTGTACTGTTCATCGGCTGAGCTGCAGAGACTATGCATCAAGATCATCCAAGTACTATCGGATGGCACTAGTACAATCGCTACATGCAGTCCTGGATCCAGCGCCGGCCGGTGACATCACATGCCCAGAGGATCAAGAGCCATCACCCCCCCCCCCCCCCCCCCCCATCCACACCTGACCAAGTATGAACCAGGAAGAGTATAAATACTGTGGCCCAGCTCTTGGAATGCAGTCTGTTCTGTTTCTTCACCGTACTCCTAGTGCCGAAGAAACCATCAGCTCTCCTAGTCTTCACTGCGCTCTTGGTGCAGAAGACCCTCTACCTTTGTCTTCACCGCACTAATGGTGCCAAAGATTCTTTCATCTACCATTGTCAAGCATCTAGACACTTCCGGCCCCTTCAGGGCAACACCATAGCATAGCCAAATTTAAGTTTTTTTCATAGCACTTTGTCTACCTACCCTTGCTAGCCTTGGAGCAGGTCGCCTTCACCTGTCAATGCGTAGTCAGCTTCCATTAAGCTCCTATTAATAGGAGGAAGTGCCACACCACCTTGTTTATTTCCTTAAATGAAATAAACAAGCTTTTAATCCACTTAAAAGAGTTTCTTTCCCATAGCCATAGTACCCTTCCATGAAGACATCAGCCCCATCAGAAAGGACAGCAGGTGACAAGGAAATTAGCTCATACCGCCAAACACTCCCGTAGAAAAACACATACACACAAGCACCTTGGACGGTCACCCTCTCTGTGCACCATGATATACAGAACGGTGGAGCCCCAACACTAGGTACTCCTCTGCTTGGGGTTAGCTTGTCAGTCTGGGGTTTGCTATTTCTACCGCACTTCTGGTGCCAGAAGGAGTACTTCCCGGAGTCTGGGGAGTGATCCTCAAGAGGAACTCACCCACATATTGGGACCATAAGTCAGTGAGACCTGATTCTCAGTATCCACCGCACGTGCCGGGTACCGATATAGGGGTACTGCATTGGGTTGGCGAAGACAGTACATGGAAGTACACTCGAGTTGGACCACAGTGTACCTGCTCCCCCTCTGAGAGGTCTGATCGTAGATACTCTTTCCTCATGCTCTTCTCCATAGAGAGTAAAAAGGGCTGAGACTATCTTTAAGTACCAGCAGGAGCTTAACCACATCCCCACCGGACTCAAGCATCTTAGTCCCCAGGTGCAAGCACAAGCCGCCCGCCGCTTGGAGGGACCTGTCTCACCAGACTACAAATCAGATCTCATAACGCCACCCACCGGAGTCACCAGCACAACACACCCAGTTTTCTTGGCCTACCTTAGCGTACGAGACACGTCTCTTGGCCTAGCTAACCTGTGGTTTTGGGGGACCCTGGCATCAACCAGTACCTGCGAACCCTCTCCGACCAGCACACCAAATTTAGAAGCCAAACGGTCGCACCACGGTCTGAATCACAGCAGATTGAGCAGCTTCTGCAGGTCAAGCGTTGCCACGGGCAACCCAATGAGAGTAGTGCTACCAAAACATAAAATCGTATTAGCCATCCCGGATTTAGTGCCCTGCCAGAAAGCCACATGACTGGTCTTGTATTCTAGATGCGCTCCAGTTCCACACGGCAGGCAGCAGAGAAGAAAATAACCATGCAGGTGGGAAACGCCCTGCCCAATGGGCGAAAGGGCCAACTCCACCGGACAGCAAGGGCCCATCATCCAGCTCCTACATGAAGAAGTGGAACCCCCAGAAGCACAACACATTTAAGATTAGCCAATTAATCTGATTAATTGGCTAATCATAAATGTGTTGCAAATTTGATGTATCGGATTAAGGATTAATCCATTTTTTATATTGCTCCAGCCTGTCATCTAGTAGTGGGCCAGAACCTGTGCGCACCTACAACTGTATGGTGGGGGTTGGGTGGTGTTGCATCAGGAGGCCGGAGAGCCTAGTCCCTTTTTCCCTTTTGTCGTTAATACGATTGAGTGTTTGGAGTAGTCGTTGCAAGATTGTTCAGGACATAGTTCCTCGCTTAGTGAGCTGAAACGCTTTTGTTAAAACTACTCACATTGTGTATTCTTCTACTTTATGTAAGGTTAACATTATCATGGGCCTCTTCACTTTATTCATGCGTCAGTCAAGTGAAACTGTAAAATTATTAAAAATGCAAATATTTTAAAATCTGTTCATTTTTACACTTTGAGTTTTTAATGCAGCCAGCATGTTTAGCTTTTAAACGCATAAAGTTTTTCTTCATAAAGAGATTTTTTTCCCAACTTTGGACTTTGGCAGGCGAAACTAAATTTACTGGGAAAACATAATTACGGAGTAAATGTAGGGTTACAGAACAGTTATAGAAGTCCACTGTGAGGTTTGTCAATACATCTTCTCCAGTGAATTGGGTGGCAAGTTGGCTTCTCAACTGACCCCATTCAGTGACAACTCACCATCCTTGTTCCACCAATCAAGTGCTTCGCCCTTGAGTTTTGCCTGTGCTCGACTTACCCACTGCTTAGGTGGGATGTCGTTTTCTTTGAACTTTTTCTTGCATTCTGCTATAAATATAAGTAGGTCCTCATGCGGGCATCTTGCAAATTCGGGGATTTGGGGTTCTCCTGTGCATTGTCCGATGCTGGTATGGGTGGCTAGCCCTGGGTTGTGCGGTCGGTATTCAGTGGTAGACCATACCAGGTCTGGTTATTCGTTCATCTGGCCACTCGATACAGCTGTGGTGATAAGGTTCTGCACATAGTATATAGCGTACTATGTGGGTCCCGCGTCCCAGGCAGGTTATTCAGCTACAGAAAGCTGTTAGTCTAGCCAGACATTCTTCACATCGGTACTCTAGTCCATTGATGAATCTCACTTTGTCTGCCCATCTTAGGCAGACATAATGAAAGCTTCTCTGGCAGTGGGCGTATTCAATGCGATGTGTCCCCATGTCAGAGCAGTTAGGTAAGGGACAGTGTTAGGATGTGGCATGACCATGTTGTTGTCAGCTTGCTCAAGTTCGTTCATGTCTGCGTCTAACACATTTGCTAGGTTTCTTGAGTGCCACGGGGTGTTTTAAAGACTCCCCGAAGTCTTAGTTCTTGGTGGTTTGACTCCTGGCTAGAGCTCTTGGTTCAGGGTCGTGCTGGCCTGGTTCTGCTTAATTAGGCACAGTAATTAAGGGACAAGGGACCGCATTGGCCGCTAGAAAAACCTCTTGACGTGAGACGTCCTATGCACAACTGAGGTACGTCATGGCCCCAGGTGTTTTTGGGGTGTGTTATGGCTGGTGCACCCGGGGTGAGTTTAGATTTCTAGTCGCTGCGTGGAACTGGAGCCCCACCAGTGTACAGGACTGGCCATGTGGCTTTCCGGAAGGGCACAAAATCTGGGACAGCTAGTACGACTTTGCATTTAGGCAGGATCACTCTCTAAGAGAGACCTGGGCGACAGGTGACTAGCGATGGCTGCTGGACCTACGTTGGTTCGGCCAGAAGAGTGCTACTGCTGGCTCTGGAACTGGTTGTGCCATGTGGACAGTGGTTTGTGGATGCTGACTGTCACTGGAGTAGGTTCGGCGATCAGGATCCCTCAGAAATGCAGGTTCGCTATCCCGTACTATTTATCTTGACCACTCAGGTAAGCGAATAAGACTGGGTAAATTTCTCCGTTGCGTTAGGTGGGTGGCGTGAAAGGTCTGATGTGGGTTCTGGCAATGCTGGTCTCTCCAGGCAGTGGATTGCTTGAGTCCTCTCCGGGAACTGACGTGCACGAGTTCGGCAGAGAGGAAGCTAAGCTTCTGCTGGTACTTAAGAGATAGTATCTGCCCTTTTAGTCCTCTTATGAATACCAATTCGATGGGAGAAGGGCATGAGGAAAGAGTAACTAAAAACAGACTTGTGGAGGTGGAGTACATAACACAGTGGTCCTACTCGGGTGTACTTCCATGTACTGTCTCCACCAACCCAATACTGTCTCCCTATCTCACTACCCAGCACCAGGAGTGCGGCAGATACTGAGTCAGGTATCACTGGCTGACAGTCCCAATACGTGGTCGAATTCCCCTGAAGGATCAGTTTCCTCAGACCCGGGGAAATACTCCTTCCCGCACCAGAAGCGCTGTGGAAAGAGCAAACCAGAGACTGACAAGCTAACCCCAAGAGGAGTACCTAGTATCAGGGCTCTACTGTTCCGTACACAGAGGTGCACAAAAAGAGTGGCCGTCCAAGATGTGTGTGTGTCACTACAGGTGTGTTTGGCAGTTTGAACAAATTCCCAGGTCACCTGCTGTCCCTCTGATGGGACTGATGTCTATGAGGTAGGGTTCTAGAGCTATGGCAAAGATACCTTTAGGTGGATTAAAATTTGTTTATTCTGGTAAGGAAATAAACAAGGTGGTTGTGCACTATTTCCTAGAGGTTAACGGACGCTTACTACACTTGACAGGTGAAGGTGACATGTTCCTAGGCTAACGGGGTAGGTAGGCGAAATGCTATGAAAATAACTATAACTTTGACTACACCATGGTGTTTGCCCTGCCTCAAGGGGCCGGATGTGTCTAAGTGTTTGACAACTTAAACGACGTGATCTCTTCAACACCAGGGGTGCGGTGAAGAACTAGCGAGGACTGGTAGTTCAGTAAAAGTTTTCGGCACCAGGAGTGTGGTGAAGGCAAGGTGAGAGGATGATCTTCGGCACCAGTACTGTGAAGAGCAGGGAGCTGTTGGTTCCTTCGGCATCAGGAAAGCAGTGAAGGAACATGACAGACTGGTGTTCCAAGGGCCGGGCCTCAGTACTTATACTCTTCCTGTCTTGCCCTTGATCGTGGTGGAGGGGGTGGCGGTGTTAGATCCTCTGGACATGACATCACTGGCTGGCTGAAGATCCAGGTGCTGCATGTCTCGGCGATTCATATTAGTATTGCCATCCGATGGTGAGCTATACTACTACGTAACCTTGATGAATAGTCTTGGTGGCTCGGCTAGAGAACAGTACAATTCTTCAGGTGTGGAGCATGCGTCTTTTGCAGTGGATAAACAGTATAAGTTCTGACGTCTCGTAGGTTGTACTGCGAATCAAACTACGTTGAAATGTGCGGATGAGTGATGCGCACTAATGAGAAGAAGTCGATTCAATAATTTTGAAAAGACGTCACGCGTCAAGTTGTGTGTGATGATTTCCAACACTGTGCATTCAGTACACTTACTGATCTACTGTCAGTGCATGATCTTTCTCATCTTTAAAATCACTACCATTATAACTGCGTATTTTCAGGCAGCCTGTCCTCCTGAAGAAATTGGCCACAGTTTCTTGGTTCCACAGCTATCAAAGATGGAGTTAACACATAATAATATATGTGTGTTTTGCATAGACCTACTGCTATTTAAAGGAAAAAAAAAATTACTTTTCTGTTATAAAATTTAAATGCCTTCATTTATGTGGTCATAATTTCACCAAAATGTGCTAACAACACAATACCTAGCAGATGACAATGCATGGTAACTGATTAATCACAAAACACACATCTGCAGTTTTTCTTAAAACTAGTTCAAGAAAATCTAATTTTTACATAAAGATCAGCAATCTATTAATCATCGTGATTTCAGCAACATTAAAAATTAAGTTACAATTGAGTGCCTGATTTATGAGGTTACATGATTCATGGGAATGGACTTTTATATTTGCTCTACCCTTAAAATGGATTTTATTGTACATTTTGACCTACTTTCACTCCCCAGAACACAAAAATTACATTTAATTTTTTTTTACTATGTTGGCATGAAAATCACTTTTTTTTTTAAAGTTAATTTATTGTTTAAATAATATGGAAAGGAATACAGTAGAACCCATGTGTTTACAAATATGAACTTCAAGGCAACTTAGCTAAAAAAAACTTTCTTTCATTATACTCGTAAATGTTATTAAACGTAATTCTTAGGTTATATAGCAATTGTGTAAGATACTTGTGTTAAAATGAAAAGGAGCGAAAAATGAAACCATAAAATTTTGTTCCTAGTGATATGGAAAGGGGAGCAGGAAGATGCCTTTTATAAGTGTGTGAGGGACCTATTGTGGAAAAGTGAAGTGCCACTAAGTAGCAAGCAGATACTGTACACGACATATTTCATACCCATTGTGACATATGAAGCAGCAATGTGAATAGCGGATGAGATGGGAAGAAAGATAGAGACAGTATGCATGTAAATTTGCAAGGAGCACGATGGTGGTAATGAGGAGGATAAAAATTCAAAATGAAGTGGTATGAGAGAAAGTCGAGATAGAGGCAAACAGAGATCATGGAGGAGGCAAGAATCAGGTGGTATGGGCACGTCAAAAGGATGGGAAGTGAGAGGTCGACAAGAAGGATGTCAGAACTTACGTGGCAAGATACACATTGTATAAGAAAACATGTGGTTGAACACCTTAGATATAGTTAAATGTCTTTATTTTATTTGAAATAAAATGCTTACTCTTGATTATAGAAAAAACCCTTTTAAAAAGTTCCCTTTGAAAAGGTTTTTCA
The DNA here is from genome assembly GCA_029891345.1 of Dryococelus australis. Classification (NCBI taxonomy): domain Eukaryota; kingdom Metazoa; phylum Arthropoda; class Insecta; order Phasmatodea; family Phasmatidae; genus Dryococelus; species Dryococelus australis. Next base: position 304,154,743 of record CM056993.1, on the reverse strand, counting down.
TGATGAAAAAATTTTACTTAATTTTGCACCTGGAATATAAACACTACACACATTGGTCTCTTTAAACAAGAATTACTGGCTAACAAGCCAAATAACCTGGGTCATTGTTTTTCTTTTGTGTAGCCATATTCTGAATGTACATAATTGGTTAGAAGTAATAATCACAGTTTTAGTGATAAAGATAATAAAATTAGATAGAATAGATCTGAAGCAGGCAGAAACAAATACTTAGGTAGCATCCTGGAAATACAAGAAGGAACAAGACAGATATGATGTAGAGACAAGATTATATGGCGAATAGTGATAAAACAAAAATAATAGGTACCAAAATTTATCCCACTTTTCCTCGCTTTATAATTCCATACATCCATTTGTATCTGTACTCCCTTTCTTTTTCACCCAACACCATCACACAAACCACAAATGCCATATCCTTTATATTGTGCACCCCTATTCTATCTTCCACTTTGGACATAATCGCTTCCACAACTATTGTAAATGTAAGGAGTGATAATGCACTCATTAGTTTACTCAATTTCTTAAGAGAAACCACTGTGTGTGTCCCCGGTCCGTTCAGTTACAGAGGCATACTTCATGTTAGGCATTTTCTGGCCTGGGACATTGCACTCAGCAATGCTGGATTTTCCCACAAGTATACATGTTGCTGCACACAGGTATTTAATGCTGTGGTACTTTTGTTCCCAGTGAGATAGAAATATATTCATTCAAGCATCAGTTTTGCGTAGGTGACAAGTAAAATACTCTGGTAGACTTTGTGTGACTTGCTGGACTTTTATGGATTGTTAACTGCCATACCCTAGTGCTTTCACTGGCGTGTCCAAATTGGTCAGGACTCGTTTAAGTGCATGTTAATATACCACTACAGATGTGGCTTCATTTCATGCAATGCTGCCTCAGAAGTGGCACATGTAGTTTAAACAATGTATTTAATTATTAATTATTATATTTCAAACACACACAAAACATAAATGGAACCAACACATTTTATCTATGACTTGCAGTCTCCAAAATCAATCAAAAACTGAACAGACTATAGGATCACAGCTTAAATGGTGGAACAATAGAAAAAGTGTTTCTATTTGCTCAATTACGCATTAGCAGTGTTTGCTAACTTACAGATCAAATGAGTCGAATATGTTTACAAGCAATATAGTCAAGTTTTATAAATAAATTATTTCCAAGAATTCATATTACTCAAATGTATTGTGTTCCTAGTTCCTAAAAACAATCTGAATTACTACACTTGACTAAAACGGCATACAAAGAAAAATAAATGAAAATACAAAATTATTCTCATAACAGTTATCTGTTTTTTTAATGAAATATCAATACAAAAATATTCTGGCTGGTTGCTTGTACACACAACACAAATGAAAACAACATTTTCGAACACAGAAATTGTATAGCATAAAAAAGATTGCTGTAGAGTAACTTGAATTACACTAAATTTCTTTTCATTAGTGCATATCAACACACCCAATAAGTGCATGATGATTATCATAGGAACTGCTACAACTGACTTGGATTAACATCCACAAATTAGCCTGAATTTTCATCTTACAGCTAACTACAGTAATAAACCAAGGTTTTAGCAACATTTTTGTTTATGACTGTTCATCAGAGTCTGCGAATCAAGGTTATTTAAAACAAACAAAATCTTAAATCATTATATAAACATTATGTTAGTTAAAATTATGAATTTTTATCTTTTGCCAGCAGTTTTATTTGGTTTAAAACATTTACTTTAAAAATAAAAAATTGTGAATTGGCCAGTAACAACATCCCCATCATACCCATATATAGTGTATGTAATTATGTTTTGTTTCAAAGATAAATTTCCTGCTTAATGGAAGTATACCTTACCTTTCAAAACTCAAGTCACATTAGGCAAGTTATGAACATATCCCAATGCTCTGCTCAAAATATCAAATTTCTCAATATTTAACACAATGAAAAGCAGCAACAGTATGAATACAGATAATGTAATATAACCACTGTAATTTTGCTACAAAATTTGGAATTTGACAATTTCTCATTAACAGCAAACAAACCTCCAACACTAAGCATATTTGAGAAGACAAATAGGACATTTTGCTGGTATTATGAAACATTTTCAATAAAAGTATATTAGAAAATATCCAAGATTATATTTTTACCAAAGAATTGAATTCCTGGAGTAAAAATAATTAACAATTGCATTCTTGCCATGCATATTTTAAGGCTAGCCTTATTTTTTTAAGGTTATATACTACAAATCACATCAAGAAGCAATTGATACTTGACCTGTAGAGTCAGTAGTTTTTTTAGATGTTACATGCCCAGAATTTTGTTAATCTGTGAGAGACAGTTACTGTGGAAGGCAACTCCCCAAACTGCTGGACTAAATCCTAGCACAGTTCCCCATGTCTAAGGGAATGAGTTCTACTCGATCAGCAAAACAAAACTTCGGCTAACACAACAGCCGAGAAGAAAACAAAGCTCCAATCTGGTGCAGATCAGTGCTTTAACACACTGTTACAAGACCTTCTGCTCTGAGAAATGCCTGTGGCATAACTAGCATGTCTACCGTGTATCTGGAACAAGTCACTGATTTTACATTCCCCACACAGTGTTGAACCATCATTGAGAAGTTCTACCCACAAGATTTCCTTTAGGATGCAGAAGATTAAAATCACTGCCACCACCAGTCCAACCTCAAATGATTATTGCCAGAGAAAACCTCTGTTAGGTAAACCCCTTGTGACCCTACGAAAGTTCTCACAAGAAATGTGGGGTTTACACTAAAAGTCTTTACTCAACAGTGAAATTAAGGTTGCAGTAGCCAAAGTACTAAGAAGTCCAAAACCCAAATAAATGATCATGCCTAGATGTAGCGTGTCGGCCCACGCTACGTAAACAGATACCTCTCTGACAGCGAGGATATCAGTAGCTTAGAATATTTCCCATTTATATAATCTTATTCCCAATGAAGTATATATTGCAACACAGTTTGTTTTCACTACTTTAACATTCCACTATTTCTCTGACATAGTGCGTCAGAACAAAGGGTCTAGCTTCAAACAATGCCAACAGCTCGCTCTTAGATTTCTACAGCCTATTAAACTTACAGGACAAAACAGTTGTAATGATACATTTGTAGTTTCTGCAGCAAAGTACAGTGGTATACCTATATTGCTTTTCTTCACACTTGAAACTTGCAAATTACCATGCTTTTTCTCATCATGTGACCATGTAACTACATATTACCAAGATCTGATTAAACAAGTTACGAAACATATGAACCACAATTAAATATTTTTGAGGCTTCGCAAAACACTATTAATGATACAGGTTAGACAAAAACACAGCTAATACCTTGACTGAAAAATACATGATCAGCGATAAAACTAATATTTGGTGAAAATGTAAGTAACCCACAGATACAAATATTTTTAAATAAAAAATTTGTTACACAACTGTACTGGAAGAAATTTTCCCTTAGATTCCCAACCCTGGCGAATAATTATGCTACTCTTCCAAATATCCCCATCTTCCTCTTGCAATTCCAACAACCACAACCCAACTAATCCCAGTTAGCCTTACTCCACAAATGAAAATCAGTAACAGTATTATTAAAAGTATTACCAATATGCAGTTTGTATATAAAACAGCACCAGACAACTGCTTCTTCAGTAAATTACAATGCCTCCCTCTCCTCTTTTTTGAGAGTAAACATAATTATGAATGTATAGCAAAACAAGAAATACTGAAAACATGTAATATTAAATAGCTCGATGGACTGCGCACGGCTAGTAATAAACTTCCTTCTTCAACTATCTCTGTCTAATTATGACTAAGTTAATAGCTTATAGAAAATGTACAGCCATTATAAATAAATCTGTGTTAAGATTTCAAAGAAAATCCCTGCCTAACACTGTCTCAAACTTGCTACTGTAATGTTCAAATAAATATGATATAACTACTTCACAGAAATATTTTTATGTTGCAATATAAAGGCTACCTCTTATTCAGTTTTAAAACTTCATGGTTCAAAATTTAAAATGTCTATTTAACATATAAAACTGCTCATTAACACAGACTAGGCAATTTGCCTTTGAATGATGCTATGTGCTGTACACAGTATGTGCAATATACTATGTGCGAATTGTACACATCACTAGTTGAATATTTTTTTTAAAGTTGCAACAAATACAAATTGATACCCTAGAATAAAACAAGAGGAGAATAAAATGGGAGTGTTTGAATGAAAACAAATACATATTTTGTCTGCCTTAAACAGCAAACAAGTTTCTGACCAATGGATATTACTTACCCATTCAAAGTACACTTAAGGTTACATGGTACCTTAAAACAAAGCTATACTGAAAAATTTCATCCTGATTATAACAACAGCAGTAGATAATTTCTGTGTGTAACATATTGCAGAGGATTACTTGAACCTAATGAATGAAGTCTACAGTCAGAGAATATATTTCATGCTTCTTACCTATTTTTCTGCTTTGGAGATTCCATAACTATGACAGGATTATAAAACAACAAACCTTAACATAAATAGGACAAAAACAAACACACAAAGTTCATAATTATGACAAAATCTACATAAACTAGTTTGAATACTGAAAAAACATACAAACACAATTACAATTTTGAAAAAAATAATCTATTATAATTGCTATCAAAGTAACACATTTATAACTACGAATTGTAAATGTTTATGTACGTAAATGCATCACGTAAGCGAAATAAAAAAATTACTGTTGTATCCGGCACACACAATGATCATGCACATAACAATACAAATAAAGTTCCTGTCATTCATTGCATTTAAAAATCTTCACATCATACTGTGTAACAATCTTAGAGATGATTCTAAGTCCACTGTTGCAAAGCACCTGCAACTTTGTTTTTGTGATTACAAATGGAAAAATACCCGATCAAATAATTGTTTTTAAGAAGGTGGAAATCAGCAACATGATAAAAAAAATTCAAACATAATGCTGCAAACTGTCCGGGGGGGGTTTACCCTTTCACTCCTCCTAACTTTATAATAACCACCTTCAATTCAGTTCTTTGAGTTTTTCCACATGACAATGCATCAACTGAAAAATTCACTGTTTCAACAAGTTGCTTGATTTTTTACTCAAGGAAAATAAACTCCCGTAGTAAAAGTTAAGGAGGCGCTATAATTTTTCACTGAGCAAATAGCTGATGTTGGTGGGGTTGATGTCTGTATCATCGAATGGACAGTCCTCAAACTGTGCCTCAACTGGTTCTGTCACCAGAAGTCTCCGGAACCTGCGGATACCCTGGAAGTGCATGTCCATAGGACAGAAGTTTCTTGGAAACACAAGCGGGTTCACTCGGTTGTTTGTAAATCTTTCTGGTACTGCTGAAAAAAAAAAACAAGGAGGAAGAGTAAGGCATGACACAAAAAATTATCACCAAAGTTATTATAGGCAGTTCACATTTATTTGAGTACTTCTGAAAGCAGTGATTTAGATCTACTTTACTTCTAAATTTGCATCCTTCTGATCTATGTAGCATTAATATTGCATCGGCCTTATTACTTTATTGACATGCCTTCCAAGTCAAACAGTGGAATTGTTAAGAATAAAAATATGTTATTAACATGCAAATTCAAACTGAAATGTGTGTAAAATACAAATATTAACTCCAGTGAACATATTTATACCTTACATCAGCCATGTATGAGAACTATTTTTATTGAACCGCAGCCAACTTAACAAGAAGCTTGGCTGCTAGTGTGTACTGAAGCATATATGTAGATATGAGCAGTAATATATTCAAAGGTTGATTTCAAAAGCTCTCACTTTACTTTGAAGTCTTTAACCTTTGAACAATTGAGGCATTGTCTAACCTAAAATACTAACCGTTGCTATGACACCTCGCCTGGACCCTTCCAACACCAAATACAGACATGAGAGAACTTGCGCAGAGGTTGCTTTACCCCTAAGCGAGTGTAGATACCACCTGCCCAACCACCAGTAGCCATTTCGCAGCCTAGCCAGGCTCTGCTACCACCTACTAACTCCCCTTTGTATGTGCACACAAACTCGTGTAGCTCATGTAGCTGCTGCGGAGCGAGGAGCAGTTATGACACCCCACGCACCCTTTACTCTCAGGACATCTGCTGCACCAATATATATTGAGTTGCAGACCCACAAAACACAAGTTGTTCTTCAGCCATCTACAGCATACCTCTCCAACAAGCCCCACAATACTTCGCCACTTGCACCACTAGCCAAACATCCATTAGGGACAAGAAGTATTAAACACTAGGGAAACAAGTTTTCCTCGAAAGTGTTTGGAAGTCGTTCTCATCACGCCGTCCAGCTCATCGCGATTCACATGCCTAAAGACTGTTGGACAGTTAGTAGCCAGTTTAGAAAGCAGTATTAGACATGGCTGGGAACACTTGCTCACATGGGCCATACCCAACAGGGGTGTTAATGAGCTTGGTGTTAGACAATCATCTGAGTGGTAGAGCTTCCTACAGTTGAGAAAACTGTTTATTGGGAATAAACCCTGCGACACTTTATTCTGGAGTTTCAATTACTCACTGGAGAGAGAACAATGCTACTCATTAACGTGCTGCCACCTCCCACCTTAATAATCCAGTAACCTACCTCTTCCCCAGGGACTTCTCGAAGAAGAAGAAGAAGAAGAAGAAGAATAGAGGAACCGGACATGCACTCTCATGCAGAAACAAAATTATTCCTGCAGTGGGCGATTGTGCCTCAAGGGAGGGAGCATGAGGTCACTGTCACAACTTGAAGCTCGGTACTGTGGCTTTTTAGGTTGGACCAGAATCTTTCTGACATGACCATCAAGCACGGTACCGGGAAGCCATTACTGGGCCACACCCAGGTTAATTCCGAGTTACTGTCACCGCCCCCGACAATACCATACACCACTGCGATTCACTGCCGGGTGTTGGAACTGGAGGGTTGGTGTGAATAACTGGAATCCTGGCACAGATAGGAAAAGGCTAGACACTGCGTCTACTCATCCACCTCTGTACGACTCACTGTAATTTACTGCCAGGTTCAGAAGTTTGGAGGATGACAAGGTGTCTACCTGATCCTGATCTTCCACAGGAGAACACTTCTACACTTCAGTGTTGCAGCAGAGATACCCCTGTTGCAGTTCCAAATATATCCTTACATATGCCCTTCTCCAAGAAAGGAAGGCTAAAGTAACTGCAGCAGAATACACCAGAGGGTAGTCGCCCCACAGACACCCTGCTCAGATAGTGTATACCAAACAGAGGGAGCTCGCTCAACTCATGCGGCAGCAACAAGTTAAAGATCATCCACATTACAGATCTGGGCTCTTCCAGACACCCACCAAGACATCGGACACCTGTACCCCATGGACCACGCCTGAACAACCTCAGACCTACGGTGGTCAATTCATCCACAAGGACCCAGCATGACCACTCTCACAGGGAACTCTGGAGCATGACATCTGTAGAGCCAGCCATCCCACGTGGATTGTCCTTCCCACATATCAACACACCCAGAGCCTCTAACCCTTGGATTGGGCTATAGGTATCAAACATCAAACGTCCACCATAATTGTCAATCTGAAACCCACGACCTGGAATATTACCTTAGATTCGAGCCTCACCATGGCACCTGTCATTTGTGTTGGAATTAAATTAACTCAACATTGCCATACGCTACAACATCATAACAGAGCATTTGTAAAGTAATAACTAATATGGTTCCCAGTGTAGGGTGTTGCTGTACTTGCTAATGCAAGACACACGGGACCGGACTACAAAAACTAGGAGACAAAGCGGTGTGCTGTTTCAAAGCTGTCGAAGCCAGATTCCGTGACTTTGGGGAGTGGCACCCAATCCCCTTAATAATTATGACCACATCTCACAATCAAACAAAGTAATGGCCAGAGGGGAAAACAGGCTCACGGTGGAAAGGAGTCATTTAAACAGAGATTATGAATGATGTAGTGCCTTTCAGTGCAACATGGCCGGACAATACACAGTGACGTGCATACACTGCGCCTGCCAATATCATTATGTATGTATTGGCTGGCCGGATGAATACAGAGATGTAAAGGGCCTCTAATTCTGATGTAGAGATTGCAGAAACAGACAAGACAAGGTGTGACCTGCTAACATTCCAGGGCATGTACAGAATTAGGTGTCAAACCTGCCCACAGATGTTCCACTACCTATGTTTAGGGTGGCCTGACTACTATGCGGTATCTTTTTCCCGTGTCAGGTTTGCAAGTGTGATGAGGGCCACAGCCCTAGTAATCCAGGCACAACCACTCCAACCCCCTCCCAGCATAGTCAGAAGGCTGAAGGATGTAATGTTGACACAATTTGCTGGCTGGCGACAACGAGGATCCGGAAATATTTGTCACTACCTCTGTACATAAATTTGAAGGAAGGGAAATTTCTCAGACACAATGGGTACCGCACACTAGTAAGCAACTGAAAGGGGCCACACTATGCTGGTGGAAGAAATATGGTCAATTTGTAAATACATGGACAGAGTTTGAAACGGGGCTAACACACCAGTTTGGAGGTGAAAATGTTTTAATGGAGCTCACGCAGGAGTTCTTAGGCTGGAAACAAACAGAGAAGGAAGAAACTGAGATTTTAATTTGATATAAGGCACAGGTATAATCTAGAATCATGCCTAAGAGCACTGAAACGAAAAGGGGTTTGGTTCATTACAAAATTATTTCTGCCTGCTATCAGGATACCGCTTTGGAAACCACGGGCGCAAACACTAGACAAATTAGTTGGGCAAGCCAGAGAGATTGAATATGATAACGTGGATCAAGAGGATTCCCCAAGGGGTTCCCCCCACTCCGCCAGACACAGCCACTTCCAAGGGAACTGAAGCCTCTTAAAACAGAAGCGCTGTCATTCATGCCAAAATATACTGGTATTGCCAGGGCGGACACTTGCATAAGGATTGCCTAGTCATAAAGGCTAGAATAACCAAACTAGCAGAAGCAAAACCAGCCAACACAATTTAGAGAACACCCTCGATGCGAAGGAGTGAACACATAGTCGAGAGACAGACAAGTGGAAGGGAACCTGCATCACCAAGGGTGACTGAGACTCTGCCCCTCTGAATAAGTACAGAGAGAGGGCCAACACCAAGATAAAAGGGATCACCTACAGGTTGCAAGCGACCCTTGATTGACACCATATTCCCCATGAATAATGATCAGTTACACTGCAAAACCCAGCCGGCAATACTAAATACAGCCGCTACCAGTAATTCATCCAAAACACCATGCTGATGTCAAGAGCAAAATCCCATATCCAGCAACAAAACAATAGGACAACTCACATAACCCAGCCAGTTGCTCGACTGGCTATTGATGGATGGGCTAATAAAGCTGCAGCTGCATACACAAGCCGGGACAATAGAGAGTGAGTTTTTGATTGCATGCCCCCCCCCCCCGCCCCATCAGGGAGAGGAAATTATTTTAGGCCCACCATGACTCATGGAGCAAAAATTCATTATCGAATGCTGGCAATGCTGCATACACCGCGGCCACCAGGAATTGAATGTCTGTAAACTGGGCGACTGACTCATAACCAATCCCAACAACACATAAATGAAGGGGAAGTAAATACTGAATCAGCTAACTGCATATTTTCAACATTAGATGAGGAGTGGCTATTGGCAGATCCAGATGCACCTGGATTCCAGAAAATATACATTTTTTACAATGCCAGAAGGGAAGACCTTGCAGTTTCGGGTCATGCCCTTCAGGTTAAAAAAATTTGTCAGCCACATTCCAAAGGCTCATGCCAACCTTGGGTCTCAGGATACATAGGCCTCTCTGTAATGCATATCTGGATAACTGCTATCTATTCACATACTTAGGAGGAACACCACACACTTACATAAGATACTCGAAGGTTTGAGATGCATGGACTGACTTGCTGCATGAAAAAGTGTCATTTTTGCAAAACAAGTGTCCAATACCTAGATCACTGAATAACACCAGAGGGAAACTTTCACATAATGTAAAAAGATCGAGAAAATTATGGAACTCCCTCCCCTTACCAACAGGCGCCAGATGAAATGTTTCTTGGGATTATATAATTAGCTACGGAATTTTGTCCGTGATGTAGCTGCCTTAATAGAGCTCCTACCTAAGACTGCTCGGTGGAAAATCATGAGAGAAACAGCAGACTACTTTTGAGGATCTGAAGAAGGGTTATGAAACTCACCATGCTTCATAGGCCCTTACTACATTTACCAATAACCGATGCCTATAGTGCAAGAATGGGGGCAGTACTTTATCAAGAACACCCTAACGGGCAGAAACACATAATTGCCTATGCCAGCTCTCAGTTCTTCAAGACAAAGAGAAGATACCACTTAATGAACAAGAGAGTTCTTGGCTGTGATTTGGGACACCAGCAAATACCGCTACCACTTCGAAGACCTTATGCTTTCTCCCGAAAATCCCAAAGAACTGAAGAGGCCAGGGAACCAAAAGACTGGGAAAGCATAATTCCCACACATCCACCAGGGTTAAACCACGTGCCACCAAAACACTACAGCAACTGAGGTTCAGGGAAAGTACAGAAATGCAACAAGTGTAGCAGCAGAGAATTATGGAAAACAGTCCAGGGAGGTATAATGCAAACCATGGGGTAGTCTGGGCCAGACCTCATACCTGAAGAGAAGAGTGAAATAGATACACCACTTGTTGCGGCAAAGTGCCTGTGAGCACCATAATGACCACCCTCATGCTGGACACTCTGACATAAGTGATCTTCCACCATTACATCTGGGAGGGGATTACACGTAACATGCGTACCTAGTGGAGCAATACCACCTGTGTGCTTAACACAAAGCATACCCAGTACGTAAAGAAAATTCCAAGCTTGAAGGCCCACCACTCTTGGATGGACATATTTTAACGGATGTAATAGGGCCTTAAACACGGAGTTCAGAGGAAAGAGGTTCCTCCAAGTTGACAGAGACCTTTTTTTTTTTTGATAGAATTGTTCCCCATAACAAATCGAGAGGCACGGATAATCACCAGAATCCTGGAAAGGTAAGTATTCCCAAGATAGGGCTATCCCCAAGTGTATACTGACAATAGTAACCAATTCACAGGAAAGCAATTGATTTAACAAGCATATGGTTGATAGGGGTCGGAAAACTGGATGACCCCTCCTTTATCACATCATCAGGCCAACCCAACAAAACAGGAAAATCAAGAGATCAAGAAGGGTCGCCATCTATGCACCCACGAAAACCATGGTCAGTGAAACAGCCACATTCTCCAAAAATTGTTCACCAGAGTTCTAGTCTGAACAAGAGGAACTATGACCAGTCCCTGAAAGGACCCACAGTGTGGTCCTGCAGCCATCTTGAGGCAGCGAACCAGCTCCGAACGAGAGGAAGGATGACCCACAACCCGCAGGACCCATGACCCGGTTCTACAACCACCAGAAGGCAGCCATCCAGCCCCCAAATGAGAGGAGGCCATCACCATTGTCGGTGAAGCCCATGCCACAGCTGAGACCCATTAGCAAGAGTGGGCATGGTGCAGTTCTGAGATAGTGCAGCTGCCACATCACTCCCCATGGTGGGTCAAGTGGTTTGGGAAGCCCCAGCCCAAACGAGAGTAAGGATGAGGTGGCCCTAACCTGACTCTTGATAGGGCCTCACCACCGGAGGTGGTCACCTGGTAATCAGACGAGGGGAGACGGGTATTAGCTTAACTAGACGCAGCCCGCAGAGAGCAGCCATGGTGCAGCTGCCGAGTCTATGCACAAGCATGTTCCGACTTTTACTGGGAGACCTGGAAACATCCACCTCAATTTAGATGGCTGTTTGCTGACCACAGAAGCTGAAGAAGAAAGTGGGCAGTAAAAGAAAGGGAGGAACAACCTGCCCTGCTTCTTGGATCGCTTGTAGCAAGTTGGCTTGAGGGAAGTTGCCTTTGGGTAGAACAATATGACCCAGGTAATTGATCAAAGTTTTCCCAATGTGGCTCTTCGAGAGTTTCGCTGTCATACCATGGAGTTCCAGGTGCTCGAGTACCCTTTGTACATGGCTCAGGTGTTCCTCCCAAGACTTTGAATACACAATAATGTCATTGAGGTACGCAAAGCAGAATTGCTCAATGTACCCTGTCAGTAAATCAGCTGACATAAGCCGTTGAAAAGTTGCAGGGGCGTTTTTTAGTCCGAAAGGCACGACTCGGAATTGGAGGGTTTCTCCCTCTGGGCTGGTAAATGCCGTATATTTCCGGCTGTCTGAGTGTACGGTGATTTGCCAGTGCCCCGACTGCATGTCTCGGGTACTGAAAATATTGGCTTTCCGTATGTTGCGCAGTGTGTGCACTAGGTTAATGGCTGGTGGAGCAATGGGGAGAGTGACGTCGTTAAGCACCTTGTAGTTAATGCAGAATCGCAGTTGTCTGTTCTCGGAAACTAGTACCACATGCGAGTTGTGGGGGGAATCTGAGGGCTCGATGACGACTCGTTTCATCTCTTCCAGCTGCTCTATAATGAGATGGTGACATCTGGCGGACACCCTGTGTGGGCTGTTGTAGACTGGGGTGGTTGTATTTAGCCATATTTCATGCTGTATGGTTCTCACTTGTCGAAGAGTCCCTCCAAATCCGAAACCGCCGGCATGTTCATTGAGTACTTTCTTTAATTGTTGGAATGTTCTTCATTGAGTTTGTGGTTGATCTCCTCTTCCCTGAGAGACGGTGGAACTAAGGCGCCTGGGCAGAGTTCCCAGTTGACGGTCACGCAGTTTTTGTCACCAAGGTATACCTTATGTTACCCATGATCCATAACATATTGTTGCTGGAGGAGCCAGGGGTGTCCCACTATTACGGCCTCATGGATTTCCGGCGAGACGACAAATTCCAAAGGTCCGAAGTTCTTGTGAAGTTCAACAATGAGAGTGGTCCCTCCGTCAAGTTTGAGTAGACATTCTCATTTGGCCATCCATACCGTTTTTGTCTGCGGGCACAGTGATGCCCTTTGATCTTTTTATTACGATGTCGCTTCATACATTTTCTGTTGCGGCAGAGTCAAGCAGCATGAGAACTCTTTTCCCATTGACGTAGACTTTGGTGTGGGATGCTTCTGATGCTTTTGCTTCATCGTTTACAAGCTGGATGATCGGCACTTCTGGTCTGGTTGGGTCGACCCATTCCTCCCATACGCCACGTCGTTTCTTGCCTGCTTGGTGGTTTTCTTATCAGCTGGTTGCTGGGTGGTACCTGGCGCACAGATTGAGCCCCCTTCCTCTGCTCAGCCCCGTTTCATTTGCAACTGTGGGCAACCATTATTAAAGTGGTACTCTGGGTAGTACCAGCATTTTGGAAGGCTTGGTGTGGGGGTGCAGGACGTGTCTTGGTTCTTCATTCAGATGGTCTGACTCAACTAACTGGCTTGGTTATTCTTGGGCGGTCCAGGATTGTTTGTGCCTTGAAATTGCTCTCCGTTTCCCGCGCTTGTTCTACTAGTACATCCACCGTGACTTCGGAATTAGTACGAGGTTTCTCTGCTTATGTAACAAGCGAGTTACATGCTGTACACATCTTTCTTCGTCTCCGTTAACAAAAATTTACCGGTACATCTGGACTTTTTGGTGGGTTGGTCTGGGGATATGTGTGTATATTTGGCAGCTCACCAACATATTTCACATTGGTAAACCATCCCTGGTCAGCTGATTCATTCATCTGGCCATCCTATGCATCCGTGGTGGTATGACTCCCCACATAGTATGCAGTACACTACGTGGGTACCACGTCCCATGAAAGTGATACAGTTACAGAAGGCTGTTTGTTGTGTTCGACACTGGTCATATCTGTATTCAAGACCGTCTGAAAATCTGGCTTCGTCCACCCAGCCTAAACGAAGATAGTGAAAACATTGGTGACAATAGGAACATTCGATGCAGTGTCCCATGCTGGGGCAACTGAGCTTCGAACAGCGGTTTTGATAAGTGGTTCGGCTCCTGGCTAGGTCTTAGTTCAGGGTCACGCTGACCTGATTCTGCTTAATTAATGAACTTAATTAAAGCACAATGCCCCACGTTGCGCACCACAAATCTTTTGATGCATGATGCCCTGAGGTTACTGATGGCACGTCACAATGCCTAATATGTTTGGTTGAAGCTAGGCGAGACGCATCCAAGGTGGATTTTTGGACTAGTCCTTTTGTGATACTGGCACACATTCAGAATATAAAACAGGTGATGCGTGATCATTTGAGATTAAGAGGTTTCTGACCGTGCTACGCTGGGGAGAGTTTCGGTGTCTGGTGTGTGACTGCGCAAGAGCTCATTGGTACTGTTTGCCGCAGGTTTAGACTGTGTCGGTACAGCGTTCCCAAAACCACAAGTTATCAAGGCAGAGTGACCTGTCTTGTCCACTCAAGTAGGCAGTTAGTACTGGGTGTTGGTCGCCGGCAAGCTGAGTGGATGGCTCGAAGAGGCGTAGCTCGTAGTCGGGCATGGTCGGTCTCTGGCGAAGGGCTGCCGCTTGTTCTCGAGGACTAAGATACTTGAGTCCGGTAGGGATTGGGCTAGGCTCCAGCTCATATTTAGAGATTTATCTCAACCCGTTTTACACTCATGGTTACCACTGCGGAAGGAGTACGGTCAACCAATCCAGGATCCATATCTACGTATCCAGCACCAGAAGTGCAGTGGATATGGAGTATCAGGTCACACTGGCTGGTGGTCTCGATACGTGGGTGAGCCTTTCCTGAGGACCAGTCTTCCCAACTCAGGGAATGCCCCCTCCAGCACCAGAAGCATGGTGGAGACAGCAAGCACGAAGGCGGCAAGCTGACAACAAGCAAGAAAGTACCTAATGTCAGGACTCTACCGTTCTGGTCCAAGGTGTGTGTGTACTCTATTAACAGGTGTAGCAGATATAGCAAAGTCTCCCGGTCACCTGCTGTCCCTCTCACGGGGCTGATGTTAATGGGGAAAGGTGCTATTGCTACTGGATGGATACCCTTAAGTGGATAAAACTGTGTTTATTTCAATGATGGAAATAAACAGCGGTGGTGTTGTACTACCTCCTACCAGTCAGAGCTTATAAAAGTTAAATTGACAGGTGAAGATGACCTGTTCCTAGGCTAATAATGGGTAGGTAGATGAGCATTATGAAAAAAACTTGAACTGGACTACTCTACTATGTTGTCCTGAAGGGGCCAGTATTGTCTAGTGTTCAATAACTTAAGACTTTGTAGCATTACAGCTAGCTATATATAATCAGCATATTCGGGAATGATTTTAATTGCCTATATTCCAATCAAAGATAGTAATTCGTGTAATATTTGAAAGGTCATGGCAATGACAACTTGTTCATATTTCAGATATTTTCGTTTTTCCAAATTTATTAGTTTTCTTTCCTCATTTCATCAGTAGTAAAAGACCTCAACAACAGACCGCCACCGCAAGGCAGCCACCAACCACCGCAAGGCATGACATGGTGAAACGAGGAAAATAACAGAGGTCACCTTTAGTTGATGTGACTGACTGCTCGAAAACAATATGTTTTCAATGAGGAAACTTTCTACCAATATATAAGGAAGCACAACAGTTCGTCGCAGCACAATCGTTTGTCAGCTGTCAGTCGGACAGCCTGCAACGTGTGATCACGTGACTCGCATCGACCAGTGCCCGTGACTAACCTTCTTTTGTATTTCGGACATTTAAATTCAAATATATTTTTAATTTATTTTCCGTCGGTGCGAGGAGTCAACAGGCCGCCAGGAGAGAAAAGTAACGCTTCTCTCTTGTCTTCGTAACTCTTGAAGAGAGAAGTTTTGTTTTATGAAGGCTGCCATTGTCTTATTTTTTTGTTTGTTCGTCAGCTGTGAGTGTCATTGGTTTGTTTTGCCGAGACGACAATAAATCTCCAGTAAACATTTAACTTCTTTTATTTATTGGCAATCCTGATATCAACAAACTTTCATTATAATGTAGTCAAAGTCTCCAACTCACGCTGAGCTAGTTCGTTGGTGTTTACTGAGAACTACAATGAGAGACAGGACAGTAGCCTGTTACAACTTGACTAGAAAGGATGATTGGAGCAGTCGGAGTCTTCAGCACCAGGAGAGGAGTCAATGGTTACTTCTGCACCAGGCAGCTTGGTGAAGGAACAGAACAGACTGGCATTGCAGGGTGCTCGCCCCGGTATTTATATTCTGGCCAGCACACCCTGGCTGGAGTTGGAGAGGAGGTAGACATGGCATAGATCCTATTGGCATGACATCACCAGCCGGTGCTGTATCCAGGTTCATGTCTCTGCGATAGTATTAGTAGGACGGTGTGCTAAATTAGTTGGATGATCTCGATGCACAACTCCTGTGGCTCGGCCGGTGAACAGTATAGTATAATCTTCAGGCTGGAACGTCTGCTCTTCGCCATGAGTAGACAGTACAATTCCTTATATCTCGTGATGCGTAGCTACAAACAAACTCCGTAGAATTGAGCGGCAAAGGCATGTGCACAGATGAGACAAAGTTTATATGCAAATTTTTATGTTGAAATTACAACACTTAGTAATATTATAGATTTTATTTAAAGGCTAAATCAACTATTTAAATTTTTATTCAAACCTAGAAAAATAAAGAAACACCAATTTTCTCCAATATTATTTGGTTTGCAATAACAAAATTACTATACTAAATAATTTCAACTTCTATAATGCAAAATTATGCTTTCAGATAATTATTTTGAAATCTTGGAAAACCAGAATTGGTACAAACCCTCTTAACAAGTTTTCTGGTAAAAAATTTTCTTGCTTAACAAGCCTAAGAAGTTTGCACTTGGTCTGTGACAAATACATAATTTTACCCTTATAAGAAATTTTCCTGATTAATAAGAACACATATCTCAGTATTTTTCTAAAACGTCTTAACAGGGTGTAACAGGTTTCTGTCCTGTCCTCTCTTTGTAGTTCTCAGTAAACACCAACGAACTAGCTCAGCATGAGTTGGAGACTTGACTACTTAATAATGAAAGTTTGTTGATACCAGGATCGCCACTAAATAAAAGAAGAAGTTAAATGTTTACTGGAGATTTATTGTAGTCTCGACAAAACATATTATTGACACTCGCAGCTGACGAACAAACAAAAAAAAAAGACAGAATGGCAGCCTTCATAAAACAAAACTTTTCTCTTCAAGAGTTTATAAAGACGAGAGAGAATCGTTACTTTTCTCTCCCGGCACCCTATTGACTACTCGCACCGACGGAAAATAAATTTAATAGATATTTCAATTTAAATGTCCGGAATGCAAAAGAAGGTTAAAGTTGCGGGTGCTGGTCAGTGCGAGTAATGTGATCACTACTTGCAGGCTGTTTGACTGACAGCTGACAAACGATTGTGCTGTGACGAACTGTTGTGGTACCTGAGAAAGGTTGTGCTTCCTTATATATTGGTCGAAAGTTTCCTCATTGAAAACATATTGTTATTTTCCTCGTTTCACCATGTTGTGCCCTGTGGTGGCGATGTTTTTAAGTTTACTAACCCAGTGAAAAGGAAAAGATGTGCTATCTCCTATGACATCTGTTGTTGACATCTGTTACTACTGATGAAATGAGGAAAGAAAAATAACAAATTTGGAAAAAAGAAAATATATGAAATACAAACTAGTTGTCATTGCCACAACATTTCAAATATTACATGAATTACTATCCTTGACTGAAATATAGACAGTTGAAATACACAGTTGAATAATGAGAAAACTGACACTGTACATTATACAGCACCAAAAAAATAAATTATGAAAATATAGGTATACACACAGAACCGCATGCAGTAATGAGTACAAAAATTACCTAAGAACGCCCTTTCATTGGGATCAAAGTTATCATCCATTTCGGATTCATCATCCCAGCATGAATGATCACTGCTGTCTTGCCTGTGGAGAAAAAAAAAACATATTTCACTTAATTTATAAATTGCATACAGGAGTGAAAACTACAATTTTTAATAGTGTGTTCTGTAAGGAGTAAATGGGTTACCAGGTGTCCAGAAAAATCACAACATGGCCTACATTTCAACCTTACATCTGGGAGGAATTTCTGAAAAAACTTGACTGCCCTACATTTTGTGAAATTAAAAAATAATTATAAATGTGCTTAACCTGTGCAATATTAATTTTTAGCACAGCCACTAGTTCTAGTGTTTAGTTCTATTCCAGTGACCAATTTATAATATTGTCAGTGTCTAAAAGTTAATTTAGATTTCTACGATTTGCTATTTATTTTGAAGAATCTGTGATAATGATCTCCATCTCACATCAACAACATGTGTTGCAAAACACTGAAGAGAAAATGAAAATGTGGTGACTTTTTAGCAATCAAGTACTACGTATTCAAAGTCAGGAAGTCAAAAACACAAGAGCACAGTACCTTATTTGTCCTCCTGCAACTTGTGTGTTTCTATTGTAAATAACGGCAAGCTTGTGAATTTTCATTTTATTCAATACTAGCAGCCCGCCATCGCTTCAGTCAGGGTTTTTAGAGCTATTAAAATACATACATGGTTTGTAAGATTTTTACTTTATTATTGGAAATAGTTTCATCGTCGCATTGGTGTTGGTTTTTTTCTAAGATGAATTTTTACTATGTTTTTTCAAAAACTAATGTTAACTTTTTCTATGATGTATAAAAAATCAATGATTATCTCAAAAAGTACTGTCGTTTCAACAATTTGAGACTACCTGCGAGAACTTGCGACTACCAGTAACTACTCACAACTACCAGTGACAACCCGCGACTACCTGCGATAACTTGCAACAACTTGCAACTACCCGCGACTAGTTGTGACTACTGTGACAACTTGTGACTACCCGCAACTACCCATGACTACCTGCGACTACCCATGGCTACCTGTGACTAGCCACAACTACCAGTGATTACCTGTGACTATCAGTGACTTACCTGCAACTACCCATGACTACCTGTGACTAGCTGCAACTACCCGCAACAACACGTGACTACCTGTGACAACCCATGAATACCTGTGACAACCCACAACTTGCGAATTTTTTTATATTAAGATACACAATTTCTTCTTTAATAATGGCTTTGTTAGCATATAGTACTTAGCAGACAAGCAGCTCATTTCTCTCATACTTGGTTTACAATTTTGAAATGTCTCAAGGATTTTTTTAAAAATTAAACATAGCCTATGTCCATCTGGAAGAATGCAGTTTCCTAGCAGTGAAAGAATTATACGCATCAACCCAGTAGTTTCTGAGATTAGTTGTTAAATATAAACAAATAAAGAAACACACATTACCTCTTTATAATATTCGTATAGAAGATTTATGGTTAATCAAGCAACATGGACTGCCATAATATGTTTAGTACGATAACCGAAATGCTCTAGCCAACTTCAGTTTATTTTATACAAAATTTTGATAAATCACAGTTTATCACACTACTGAATAATTATTTCTATATGGTCGCATAATATTTTGCGGTTTATTTGCATTCGGAAACACAAAAAAGTGTGCAAAATTATGCCAATAGTACTGACATTAAGGAATTTTTCCTTCAGCCAATGTGATTAAGACATTACATGTGTTGGTTCTATGGAAGTAACACTTACATTCTACGCAGTTTAGCATCACACATTTTATGACCTTGTGGAATGCATACATAAAAACAGAAGTTATCATAAACATGTTCTTTGACCGCATGCTACAATGGTGAGTGTTGGTATCATAAAAATATTTTAGTATTTTCTGCTAACACAAATACAAACACTAATTTTGGTGATATCAAGAGAGCAGAGGTGAGAACACTTTTTGCAAATTAAAATTCCAATAACAATGTAATTAACGTAGGTTGTCCAGCCCACATTCGATACTATTCAATTGCAGAGAAACTCAGAAAATATTTTCATTTTGTTCAAATAACCTATAAGCAACTTCTTTGTCACAGTAAAACCAGATGGTTGTCAGCTGTTCCTTGCAATTGGAAGAACTAGTGTATATGAAGCTTTGAAAACTTGTTTATTATTTATCTGTATCAAAACACACTAAAATATCAAAAATATTCCACTGTGTGAATGCTTGCATTTAGATAATGTATGTTCTCTTCTAGAGACTAGATCAGAAATGTTTTTCATCTGCCTAAAGACAAATCAAATAAAGCTTTGTACTAGGGAGGAAGAATTTAATAATGAAGTCGATCATTCTGTTAAATAGGCTGTTTCAGTGCATTATGGATGTTTGAAATATTATAGAGAAATGGTGTGCAATTCTAAGACTTTAAATGTTTTAAATTTATAAATTCAACTGTTATCTAAAGTGTGTATCAATGGTGTTCAAAGGCTGGCGCATGAAGCGTTGGAGTTAATAAGGACGTCACTACGTACAAGAGGGGTTTTGATGGGAGCAAGGTCAGACGCACGTGATGGCATGGGGTTATGTAGGGATTCAGTCTCTATGTGGCATGGGTACATGTCCAGTGTACAGGACTGGCCTGGTAGCTTTATGAAAGGGCAAGAAGTCTGGCTCTGTGAGAGTGACCTTGCGTTTCAGAGGATTGGTTCGAAGTGGCAGACATGGGCAATGTGTAACCTGTGGCAAACCGCTTAACCTGATACCACTCGGGCTGGCGTGAGCGTAAGTTAGGTTTATTTACGGGCAGTCGTTCAAAGGTTATGCTGGTCGGCTGATTCAGTTCTACTGGCGATTCCCAAGGACTGGTCCTGTCCGCTTATGTATGCTGCTAGCAAGGGGTGTGTATCTTAGCTCAAACGTATGGGGTCCATGAAGAGGTCCTTTAGAATCTCTCATGCAACTGAAATCTGGAAGCGGCGTAATGCTTGGGCTTGATCCTTAGGAAAGAGCTGCACAATTGTGGCAATAAGGAGGTAGGTAAGCTCCTGCAAACGCCCAGAGGCAATTAGCACCTGTCTGACTTTCTCTCAGATACCACTCTGGCAGTACGGCATCTGGACTGAATCACACTCTCACGTCCATGAAGGAGCTGTAGGTGACGTGTTGTCCCACCTTAGGGTAGGGCCACGTGTAGTGTCTGCCAACCACAGGCGGTATCCCTATCCCAGGACTCAGCGTTGGAATGCGGTGAGCACTGAGAGTCAGCTTTCGCTGGTTGATGGTCCCTGCACGTGGGTGAACGTCTCGGAAAGGAACAATCTTCCTAGTCTCAGAGAACACTAACCCCTGACACCTGCTGGTGCGGTGGGGAGAGTAACTGCTGATTAGGCAAGCTGGCCTTAAAGAGCTAGAGTACCTACTGTCACGGCTCTACAATTTTGTACTCCACGCAGCACAAAAATAGGGTGGCCGTCCAATGTGTATGTGGACACTCAATTAGTGTGTTTGGCTCGTATGGGTAATTTTCCCGGTCACCTGCAATCTCTTGAACGGCACGAAGTCCATTAGGAGAGGTTACATAATTAAGGGAAAGAATACTATTGACTTAGAAAGATGTCTGTTTATTCCGGTTAACGGGAAGTAAACAGTGTTGTGTCACACTACCTTCTTACGTTGGTAAGAGCTTAAGGAAGCTTAACCTACATTGATTGAGGTGAAGGCGACCTGATTCTAAGCTAGCAATGGCAGGATAGACAAGCATTATGAAAATAACTTAAAACTGGTACCAAATATGGTAAAAGGACAATATGGGAAAGTAGCCGAAAAAAATGTGAGACACTGATGCCAACGCCCCTAGTGGTGTGAACTGTTTGTACAGTGATAAGCTATTTATTCAATGGGCAGTTTGAATATTTTGGATGTGTTTTAATTCAAATTTTTTCTCTTGCGTGGTTATTTATTATGGCAGGAAATATTGTGCGGTTTTTGGCTGCAATAATTACAACATTGCGAACTACAGTAAGTCCTTTCTTAGATTCCCAAAGGATGAAGTTGGTTATTATTGTCATTGTGATTTTATTGCAAATTCCATTCACACAATACCTTAATTCACTTAAATACTGTTTTGTCGTTTCCTAGGTGCAAGCAATGAGTGCAGAAATGTAAGAGCAGACCTGGATGCAATAAAGAAAAAAGGGACTAGCGGTTTATACCCACACGAGAATAGCGTGTTCCGACCTTTTCAGAAAAGAGGATTTTCGCAACCCAAATTTACTTCCACAAGACCAAGAACGAAGACACTTGAGTGTCGAAGCTGCTATTTTTAATCTTGCACAATGAAGGGCCTTTCGAAGTTTGATAGCCCTTAAACCTGAAAGGTGCAGGTTTGTTTTTATTGGAGCGACACCTTCGAAAAATAAAAGTAAACAATGTTTACAAAAGCAATATTTGTCTATTAAACTGGCTGAAGTCTCTTGTTAAATGTGTGTGTTTAGTTTAGCAAGTTGAACTAGGGATATAATTGATTGATTGATTCAAAAAAGTTGTTTACATATGTATGTGTGTCAGTGATTGCTCATACACTGTTTACATAATCAGTGTTCATGTATTCAACTTGTTGGGGTCGCTTAAGTGTTTGTATAGTTCAGCAAGTTGAGCTAAGGATAAAATTGATTAACTGCATCAAAATAGTGTTTTCATATTTGTGTTAGTGTTGCTCGTACAATGTTGACATATTTGCCAAACAGTATGCACAGAGCCAGAGTCCCAGTGCTAGCAGAGGAATAGCCTAAATCCCCAAAACAATGATTCAAGGTACACTGGCAATTTTTTTTATGTGGTGATGCGAAGCATCACGCATCAGCAAAGCTGGGAGTTTCCCATAAATGATTGTCATGAGTAGCCTATTTGCACTGAGAAATAATGTGTGTGTGTGTTTTGCAATTAAACATATTTCTGTACTATTTGTAATATTACTGTAATAGTGTCTCATGAAAACATGTAATTGCAAAAAGATTGAAACGAACATTATCTAAATTGACAATGTTACCAATACAATTTGGAAATACGATAGTGGGGAGGGCTATGAACCCGAGGGAAATTGAGGGGTAAAAGTTTATAATGAAACTGTACATATTTTGTATATTTTTACCCCACAATTCCCCTAATATACATAGCCCTCCCCACTACCGTGATTGTAGCTTGTATTGGTAATATTGTATATTTAGTTCATGTTTGGTTCAGTTTTTTTTTTTTTTTTGCAATTTAATATATTTTCATAAATAAATATTACATTATTTACATATTTTTCACCCATTTTACCGCACAATTTCCCTGATGTTCATCTCCGTTCCCACTGTCGTTTGGTCTATTGTCGTTGTCTATTGGTCAAATGTTGATGCCCCTAGTAAATTCGTGTTCTGTGTCATTAGTAGAGATTTTTTTTAGAAAATCACCTATTCTTAAGAATTACCCAGTTTTCAGCATATTTATTTTGTTTATGTACTTTTCAGTGTATTTTCAAACTTTGGAATGTTATTGTTTACATTTGGGAAACTAAGCATTTGAATATTAATTTGTATGTTACTTGGGTTATGTTTACACCACCTACCAAATATTTTCAATGATTTATTACAGAAACGACTGAATGAAAACTGTAGTAGTTTCCTTTCTAGGTAGTCGGTTACCCTTTACACACCCGAAGGTCTACATATCAGTACTGTTTTACTGTGCAAATATTTAATTTTCTCTACATAATGAGTGTGCAAGTAATTTTAATTTGAATGAGTAGAGAGTTGTTGAGTACAGTTTTTGGTGGTGAGAATAATTTTTCTCCAGCCAATGTATCAAAGTTCATTCTGTGTGCTAAACACCATGTACTGACACCACACACCAGACACCACTTTAATTGCAGCAGTGGAGGTGTCATCAGGTTGTCTACAGATGGTAAGTCAGTGTATATATTGCAGAGTGTGAACCAGCTGTCGAGCGAGGATTGCCGTCAAAACCAATCAAAAGTAGTAGCAACATTCCACCTTCCTCACCATACTCAAAGTTGTGTAAACAAAATTAAAGGATTTTTTTTAAAATTCTCCTTCCTCTTATTTACTCCCTGAAGTACTCAGTATTTTCACTTTGTACATACACCTGCAGTATTAACTTAAATGAGGTGCTTTTCAATTAATTATTTTGCAACATTCTGCAAAGCAGGTAAGTCACTGGTAGTGATACGCACACATTTCTTTTGACCTTTCAGCCTATTTCCACAGTTATGTTTGTGGTGATCACAGTACTAGAGAAAGTACTTGCAAATTGCATACAATAACAAGTGCCATGAATTTGAACAGAAAGTACATTACAATCATGACCAATGTAAATTATTTTCAGTTCAGCTGCTTTTGAATTCTGCAACATATTTTCCAGTCTTCTCGCCATGAGGCATATAAAAATCTGTGGTAATATTTTTTTGTAAAAAGCATGTATTCAGGCTGGTTATTAGAAGTGACTTGTTCATAACAATCTAATGTTATAAAAATTAGTTGGAATCCCATCAATTTAGAAATAAGCTTTGTTATTGAAAGTGAATTACAAAATTAAATGTGCTTAATGCATTCAAAACTTGAGAGGTGAAGTAAATAAGCTGAATGGCCTGAGTACACGTTAGTATGTAATATCAAATATTTTTACAAAAAAAAAAGGGGGGGGGGGGGGGGATGTTGATTAAAATGTTTAAAGATTGCCATCTATAGTCTATTCCCCATTGGAAGCAACTTTCTCGGAGCCCTGCTAAATATCTATTTGCAGGTCCTTTTCGTATCCTTCCGCCAAATGTAGACAAACATTGCACTGTGACTGCCATGTAGCATGTCAAAATCAATGTTTACATGCCATTGTGTGTGTACATGTGTTCGTATAATTTCGCTACACCTAAAAATATACATTGAAATGTGACTTCTACTTTCCTACCTGTCAAATGTGTTGTTTACTGTATTTCAAATAATTCTGTCTTTAATCTATTTCAAAAACCTTGTCGTACGAATATTCACAGTTTAGGCCTATAACATTATTTACATCAGCTTTATGACGCTTTAAAAATGCCTGAATTAACTATTGTTATTGCGGTTACGTTACACTAACATATTTGTTTTCCATGACATAGCACATTACACGTAATGCATGTTAATATTTTGCCGTGTGTGGTAAACACTGTTACAACTGTGGGGTAATGAACTGTAGTATTTAAATTTTTGTTATTGATATGTGTTGGGTTATTTCTTTAAAAGGACGGCCTCAGTTCGAATAATGAAGGAATAGACAGTCCAACGAAAAAGCGACATTAAAATCAAGCAAGCAACTCGTTTCGCTCATTTTTTGTTATAGAAACTTAAAATATAGCTGTGAAAATGCACACAAATAAACCTACCGTAACTTTTATTCCACTCATATTTATATGTATTGCTACTTACTGTGTATTAGATTTAATGAAATTTATTGGGGCTGGGCTTGGTTATTTTGATGGGATTGGTGGTAATCACATTACACGATTGTGTTTCAAGCACCCAGGGCTAATGTACAACGTTGTGATAAATAAACAGACGTGGATGTAAATAAATAACTTCATCATAAAAACAGTTCACATTTACAACGTATAAATAGTTCACATCAAATATTTGAAATCATGCACACACACAGATCCAGTGTAACAATCACCACACAGCCACACCATGCTATTTCACACGCAGCGGTTAACGAAACACACCGTAACAGTATATTTATTACTGCCGCGGAAACACAGATTTATCACAACATCGTCACTTGCTTAGATAGGTTTAAAAAACATAATGTCTACAAACGTGATGTGGTAATTTGAGGTATTTTTCGGAGTAAGTATAATTTACGCTTCGTTTGGTAAAACAGCAACACACCATGTTGTGGCTCGCCACGTCTGCCAACTTCACTTTGTTTCTGCTCTGCCATCATATCAAAATATATTAAAATAAGTATTCAAACATTAAAATCTCTTTGCAGTTGTAACTTACAAATACAAAAATCATAATTTTGCTGTAATAAATATGAAAAATGCCAACATTGAAAACATGTATAATGTTCTTGCGTACTAGCTAAGTGAAACTTCCACAGTGTGAAAGAGGCAAAGACAGAGAAAGAGAAACAAGCCGTGCTCAACAGACAGTTGCTTCAAAGTTGCTCTCGCTCGATAAAACAACACCTTACCATTACGGCCTACTCACAATATTTTCTGATGTTATTTTAAACTGTAAAATTAGATATGTTGCCACCGGGGCTACCTAAATATTTAAATATTTCAATAGGCACCGTTTAATTTACAAATAGTATACTAAAAAACTAGGTTAAAATAATATTTTAACTGTGAATTATTTCTTACCGGCCGTTGCCAACACGTCGCTGCTCTCGCTGTTATTAATTCATATTTAAAAAGAAATAAAAATAGGTTGACGTGTTTTGCCTAGTGTTTTTTCAAAGGTTGATTTCCGTAAATCGCTTCCAATCGGGAATGGACTATAGTTATGTTCTGAAATACTCTCCTTAATACAGTAGACCTTACTTGTAATTTGTGTAGTATTTAAATTATTTATTTTATATATAATCTCTCAAATGTCACTTAAATGGCATGATATCAGAGGCGATGGTACATTTCCATATTTGGTATAGGAGTACCATTGTATTGTTGAAAGATGTAAGTATTTTGCAGTCAATGTTGCTGCTTCTTCCTTGGATTATCTACACTAGCCAAGAAAATGGATGTGTTAAGTAGGAAGTTGTGTTCCAATGCATGTATGTATGTACTATATGAACAGAACATGTGTGGTGGTCATAGTAAAGATCAAATTTAATAGTTTTACAAAATTCAATTGGGGTACTCTCCATTGGCACTGACATAGTTTTTTAAGAGGAAACATGACCTGAATTAGTCCAGTAAAATAATTATGTATTTGATATTTCACGATGGAACAGTACTTACTAAAATCCTAAATTACCAAATCACAACCACTTCTGAACCAGTGAAGTAATAGCATCCAAACTAAACGCTACTACATGTTAAAATACTATTCTACTAAATGGTAACTTTGAACACAGTCTCACTATGCGTGGGTATGTCTGTTTCTTTTTACATAAATACGTACAAATGAAACATTTTAAAAGGAGTGAGGTGAGCAGTTTACCATAATTTA
The DNA here is from genome assembly GCA_029891345.1 of Dryococelus australis. NCBI lineage: Eukaryota > Metazoa > Arthropoda > Insecta > Phasmatodea > Phasmatidae > Dryococelus > Dryococelus australis. The sequence goes on along the minus strand of CM056993.1, from coordinate 304,127,632 downwards.
TAAAAACCTGCTAAATAATTAAGTGATCAATAAGTGTCTATGAAACCCGCATTTGGAAATGAGCGGGAGGAGGAGGTGATACTCTTGCCCCTTCTGTACTTGACAGTGCTCCTTCAGTACAGTTATAATTTGACAGTATGTCCATTTCAGTTAAAATTTCCCTCAATCCCGAGTTGCTCTGCTGTACTACAAAGATACATAATTTGTTTTGTTGATGAACAGGCACTAGATATTGCCAAACTACAGAATAGTCCTTTGTGTATAATTTTTGGTTACAGCCGCAAAATTTCATAACTGGTCCAATCAGATTATGAAGAAGTGACTGATGTAATTTTTGTGTTTGATTATTTTACGGCGACATCATGTATAACCATGTGGGCAAGTCTTTGTATACGCCATTGTTGCATTTGAGAGCTTATTTATGTAACATTGTATGTGCAATAATTTATCTCAGGGTTCTACGTCAATTTTATTCGGGGTTCAATGTATTTTTCACGTAAATTGATGCTTTTTGTACTTGACCATGCGGTCATGTTAATGTTTGATTTTACCGCCATCAGGCATGTTACAAGCCTGTAACCACTTCAATTGTAAAGAGAATAATATTCTCAGCAAGAACAATATTCTGTCTGAATTTAGTTTGCCGTTTCCATGCAGAAATATTGCAATTTCACCTGCACCACATGGTCCACTACGAACTTCATCCAGCAGCATCCATGCCAGCTAAGCTTGTTTTCACAAATGTGTGTGTTTATTGTGAATATTCATCTCGTGTCCCATCCTGTTTCATGTATCATTCAAGGGTTTACGTAATTTTGTAATTAGTGTATGGTGCAATTATTCCCATCCTAGCCGGCTCTGTGTATAGGCTGTCACCACACTACCCATGTGCTGGAGGGCGAGCCCTGATGACTTTGTGTTAGTGATGCACAGTAATCACACGTGTTAATATGTATTATGGGTTTCATTTGTAATTCAGTGTGTCCTGTCTTCAGGGAAAAACCATCAGTCCACCCTAGCAGCTGTCGGCCCTCTTCCCTAAATTGTGCTTTCATGCACCTCGGTGAGATCATCCATGTAGGATGCTCTGTGCATTTTCTCTGCTCTGTGCTCTTGACCTCAGGTGGCAACTGTCACCACAGCAGCACTTCACTTCCCACGGAGAATGCCAGCGACCAGTAGCCTGCCAGTCACCTGGAGTGGAACCTCTGAGACTCTTCAAAACTCCAGGTAAACCAGTGTTAAAAGGCCTACCCATTCACAGGGTCGTGACAGTGGCTGTTGACTTTGTGCCGGCATAAAAGGCCACCAGACCAGACTTATATACTGGCCGGGCACCTCAGAATAATTAAGGACCTCTTCTATCATATGTTTCTCATGATTCTGGCATCACAATCTAAAACTGTTAAATTGTCCTCGACCAAAGTCTCATTCCTTAAAACTTATCTAAGTTTTGTGTGACACTTAACCTCCCAAGTCATAGGTCAAAGTTTGATGCAAACAGCCCCAGTAAATAGAACCCTTTCCCTAGTCCGTGCATGCGTCAATGTTCAATTGTCTTTGGCATAAAATTTAAATGATTTTTGTATGGAATATTAATTTAATTCAATAGTCAGGTGTCTTCCAAATAAAATAATACCACAGAAGGTATCTGTGACCACCTCTGTCGCCAATCAATTATAAAAATGTTAACACTGGACACGACCTATGTTTTTCCAAGCAAACATTTAATGTTTGGTGGCATCTTGTTGAAAAATCTGAGGATATTTAAACAAGATATTAGTTCACATTAATGAAAAAAACGCTTCCAAAAAAAATTATGCCAATAAATCTCCCTTGTTGCCAAACAATTAAAAAACTCTAACATTGTACACTTTTTGTGTCCTATTTACAAACAAAACTGAAGCTTCATTGTTCATGCCATACAGAAACACTACTTTCAGAAACCCAGGTTACAGAATCTCTGGTTCCAACAGACAGTATAAACAAACAGAAGGTTACCCCTGTATTACGTCTGATGAACGATGAACCAAAAGAGATGAACCCAGTTAAAGGATGATCAGCCGAGAGGGGGAAGGGAAATGCTGTAAGTGAGGAAGAGAAAATGTATCTGGCTCTCGTCAAGTGTGATGGACTGGCAGATATGTGAATGCAACAATGGGAGTTGAATTTGTGAGTCAATTGTCCAAGAAAATGAAGTGCAATTAAGTCATCAACAAACAGAAATCAAAACCCAAAAGAAATCCAGGCCATAACAACATAAGCAAAGTAAGAAAGCAAGGGGGTGAGAGCACAATGGCAGGACAAACACTGTAGTACATTGTGCATGGAAAAAACCTTCAGTCGCCTGAGGTGTGGAGGGTGAGGCCAGTCTGCCAAAAAAAGTGCAACAAATTTATTTTTCAACATATTTCTTTCAAATTTCTTAATTTTTACAACAGAGTTTTTGCGTTTACTCAAAAAAAAATTTGTTGTAGGATGACGGTTACTTTAAATGTGGTCGTTATAGAAGTTCTTCTAATCCTCAGCCAACTGCAACTTACCTTTTTCAATTTTATAACAATGCAAAAACATACTACAGTAGAACCTTTCCGTATCTACCCCATTTATTGGGTCCACCTTTTTGCAACATCTCATTTTAGAAGAACTGTAAAAAATTAGGGTGAAAAAAGTAAAACAATTTGAGGTAAATAAGTTGAAAAAATATTTGTTCCATTTTTTTTGGGTTTTGCACATTGCATTTCTCTTGGTGAGCACTATACTGCACTTAGAACACACATATCTAAAAATAGATATCACTCCCTAGGTTGCCAGCCTGTTGATTCTGCCTGTCCACCAACCCTCCACCCTGCTATATGTTTGCACGAACAACGTGCTCTCGCTTTCTTGCCTTCTGACTTTGCCAGTGTTATTACGTGAATTTCTCTTGGTTTTATATTACTGTTCGCTGACGACTTATAAAGCTAGTTGTTTTTTGCCTCTGTTTTGGTGATGTTTTAGGCTTAATCTTGTGAACAATTGTTGACAACCCAGCCTTTTACACGGACTTGCGACTTCGTTAAAATGAGTGGAATTTGGAAAGAGAGCCAGCTTGTTGCACTATGAATAGACTGTTTGTGGTAAAGTGAGCACTTCTGAAAGCCCTTTGCAGTTTCTTCTTTCATCTGTTTGTGTATTCTTCCACCTCATTTTAATATAAACATTGCAACACAATTTCACACAAATAAAAAGCACCATGTAATCACATATGGTGTAAACAATATAGCACTTTATTTTAATAATATATATACCGTATACAGTATTATAAAAATAAGGACAAAAATATTTTGCATGTTGAAGTGTTTTGAAGCGACGTGGGCATCTGATTACAGCAGAGTAGTGCAAAAATCACATTTGTCCTCATATTAAGATGTCCACTGCAGTGATATATCACATTTGTGTATCTACAAATAATTAATACTGAAAATGTAAACAATCCATGGGTGTGGCTGTAAGCGCCTGGAGAGAGGTACTGATCTGTAAACACCTGGTATGTTATTGATCGCACATGCCATTAGCTAGTGGCAGCGGCCCTCCACTCCTTCGTCCAACTCGTCTGAAGTAACTTTTGTATATTTTAGCAACGTTTTCATGGCACTCGTACATTGTTGACCCCTACATCACTTTTGAAGTGAACAATATTTCACTACTCGTCCAATTTTCCTGCAAGAAACCAACAAAAATTGACCTTGCACTCTGTCACAGTGCAATATTTAAACATTTATGAAGATGAGGGAAGATCAAGTACACATGTGCGGAATATCGTTTTATTCTGAAGATATCTGACTATTGAAATAAATTAATATTCCATGCAATAATAATGGTGATTTTATGCCAGTGATGACTGAACATGTACTTACAATACTTGGTAAAACCTCACACTGCTAAGTGTTTTTAACCTTTTGGGAGACATGGAGAGGCTAAATAAAGCCATGTCCAAAATGGCCAATTTGGGGAATTAGGGTTTAGGAATTTAGCATGGATGGTTTAGAACTGCTTGTAACAGCGCTGCATGTGAAAAAGTTGTAAACTACAGGTTTATGGAATTTCAACGTTATTTTGTTTGTCGCCCTATCAATAAATAACCTACTCCCAAGCATTTTTCACGTAACCTGATTGTCTTGTGAATAACTGCTCATATTTCTTTCTATCCTATATTAATCTTCTCGTCGTTTTTTTGCTCGTTGCAATTAACATTCCATTTCAAATAACAACCAAACTTATTTTTGACAATTTTAAAACATATAAACTTCATATTAAAATAACATTATGAAATAACTTGTAGATCCCTGATTTTCCTTTATTCACATGCATGTATTGTGCAACGTTTCAAGAACAGTAAATGCCAGCATTTCCACAACAACACGGGAAATGAAACGTAAATAAACAACAGCCGACGATTTTACGGACCTATTTGGTGATTTAGTGTGCTACTTCACCTCATACTGCCTGCAAAAAAAAAAAAAGGCCAATTTTGACATATAGAGGTCGGAGTTGGGTCAATATCAGTCCAAAATTTTCCAAAATATCCATAGTGACCAACCTGTCTTAACAATCAAATTTTTAGAAACCGTGAGGAGTAAAATTATACTGTAAATTCCATGCATATTTTCTGTACATGGGTATTATAAACAGGTTAGTGATACTTTAGCAAAGCTGTCTTTGCTGTAAATGTATCAGTTTGTATTCTAAAAAAAAACATACCTACTTAGGACTGCAAAAAAATGCAGAATAAATGCACTTACCTGACGAGAGCTGTAGACGATACAGGATCTTGGACACTCTCTGAATAACTTGAAATGGATTTCACATCTATCTCATCTTCTAAAAACAAAATTTTATGAACCTAAAATAATTAGTTATCAACCTATGTTCATAACATGAATGAGTTAAATATAAAACTATAAATATATTTCTTTTTAAATTATACATAGTCTTATTTAAAATTTTTTTATAACCATTTGAAAAGCTAAAAATAGAAATAAAATGATATACGCAGGAAAAGCCTCTGAAAAATAGCTACCTATTCTAACATATTAAAAATTATTTGAAAATTGTAACTGAATTGCAAAATTCCTGATTGTATAAAGAAACCTTTTAATTTCTTGGTAGTTATCCAAATTATTTACAATTCATTAGCTTGTGTACAAATATAACTTGAATTTATTAAATTTTATTTTGTCACTGAATACACTTAAACCATATCACAGTACATAGGCACATTTTGCCCATTCAATTAATATCATATTTAAAGGTACAGTCACATATATATATTAAATGATTATTCATAGCTAGTCCACAATACAAAAAGAATTTCTCACAAACACTTGGAAAGAACAGTTTACTACAAATAAAAGTAAGTTAGAAGTGAACATGTGTTTTGTAACTATATAAAAGGTCTGAAAACAATTACATCAAACTTAACAATGAATCTCAAATTCTACAGATTACTATGATTGGTCCCAGTTTCAGTCCTTCAATTATAATTAAATCGAAAATAAACTCATAGGTTAAATATATACGTACCACTATCACCAACGCATTCAGAATCACTTTTCCAGTTTTTGAGTTTAGGTCCATCAACTCGACTTGCTGAACTTACTGATAGTCTTCTCAAGTTGGCCTTAAGTTCTTGGTAAATTTCACAAATTGAATATGTGGAACGCTGTAAATTTATGGATTAAAATTTACAAAAGTGAAACACACAAAAAGTTTAGCATAGACATAGACTATACCATCTGAGAAGGTTATGTTAAAACCAATACAATGGTAATATTTATAAGTACAGTATATATATGTAAAACAAAATAAGTGTGAAACCTCATACATCAAGAGCGTGAAGCCCCATATATATCAAAGAACTGGAGTCTGCACAAGTACTATCCACTGACTTCAACAGTACTCCCTTAAAGACTATGCTTGACTATGTAGTTCATTTCTGCATGTTCTGAGAGAAAGGATCTAACACCAATTCACAGCTCACTTGTCCTACCATCTGTCAGTACTGTGTGTGGATTGGCTGTAGTGTGGTAACTAGGTAAGGTAAAACAAGGTGTAGTGTCAACTAAGCAGTCCAGACTAATCTGGCTAAGATACTGTTACCACAATCAATGTATCCAACCTGGAAACAAACTATGTTATATAACTCAGCCTGTTTAACTGGCATGCTAACATAATTATGTCTGGCCAATACTACTGAAACAAAAGAGACCATATTTCACTCAAGTTTTTAATAAAAATAATGTGAACTTAATTATTCTTAAAGTAGATTTTGAAGATGCAAAATTGTTGAATTAGAATCAGAAATGTGTTGCGACTTTTTCCATTCCCAAGGCTGAATACACAAAAAGAAGAAAAAATTCAACAATGAAAATGCACTACATACACATATTTAGGATAAAAATGTAACAAATGCTTTTTGAACTATAATAATGACTATTTACTAACACGTAATTTTTATGTTTACCAGGCTCAATAATATTTTGGGGGCAGTTGTAAGTGGCAGTACACATGAATTTGAATTGTAACCGTTGTGATTGGTCAGCCTTTAAAAAACGTTCTTAAGTTAAAGTTTTCGAGATGGAAGACCGACATCTTGTTACGCAACGTCAGGCAGCCAGCCCAGGTCAGCTGTGCACTAGGTATAAAATTTAGGTTTTTCATAAGTAAATCAAGTTCGCACCCCTGATATTGCAGGCCATCTAACAGAGACAAAGATGTGAGATGTCTTAAGTAATAAGTTGGCCTGTATAGCTCCTTCCACGTAGCTTTTAGAGAGGTTAGCTATACCTTGTGAGATGTCTTTTAAGGTGTCATTGAACTTATGTTAGCATCGTAAGCCGTGAGCTTACATATAGAGAAAACGTTACCCAGGGCGTTACCCATCAGCGTACTTGATCATAGGGAACTTCAAGATATTAAAAATTCTATATTTGACCACTAATTCCCAGCTGAGAATTTCCAAATAAAGTTTTTCACCAAACACCATTAATATAACTTTCTAGAATATTTTTTTATGACTGCCATGTTGTTTTTCGTACATTCACGAATTTTTCCCAACATTTACTATGGCAAACCTGAACTGAATCCTTACTCTGCCGCTAGCTAATTTCAAACTTTCTATTTAAAGTGTTCACTTGTGAAGGAATATTAAACATTTTTAGCAATGATTTTTTTTTAACATTTCGAACATTTCAAGTATTTGAATTCTTAACCATCTCGAGGGCACTAGTGTTTCAAAGGCCACTACCCCAAGCAGAAATTTTCAATATATTGTCACTATTTTGGGAACCACAAATAATATTCTGATTTGTAATGCTATCTGGATGAGATATTTGTTTTCTGGGAAAAGCCAAGTTATTCTGAGCTCAATTAAACCTCCAGTCGCCCACTGTTGTCATTTTGTATTAGTATCAAGTTTTCTCCTAGTGTTCCAGTTTATGTATATGTTTGTTCTGTCCACAACTATTTTTGCTACCAGACTGCTGTGTTGCATGGGTGCACATGTTACGTCAGATTGGTAAGATCAAGGGTGTGTGTACTCTTGTTTACAGTCTAGACGGGGCAGGGCAAGGCAACTCGTCACACTGCCTTTCAGCATCACTAAGGTGTATCTAACTTCCAGTTCCCACACTGTTTTGTGTTACCAAGGAGTTAAAGAGGCAATAATTCTGATTTTCAATAAGCGCACCAATCTAGTACTCAGGATGATCGTAACTGCGCAGCTATGGTTGGCACTCTACCCAGAAAATTTGTTACACCATCATCCTCATAAACACAGAGGTATACAGAACCCCTTTCTCTCTCAGTTTATAACTATTTTGCCTTCTATCATTGTAACACCTCCTCACATATTGTATACTGTGGTGTACAGTATGTACGAGTCGTTATGTTACATTATCGGGTACGTCATACAAAATTTCACTCAAATTCATTTACAATATATGCATCAAAAAATTGTAATATTTTAGCAAAAGTTGAGACAAAACTTCCCAACAAAAAAAATTAAACACAGACAACATAATATGGAAGACGATAAAACCCTCAATAACTGGCAGAAAATATATATCTGGATACAATATCACAGTTGTCACTTTATTGTATAAAATATTTCTGATCCGAAAACGGAAAGAATAGCAACACAAAAAAAATTTAGTTTTTTCAGGGTAAAACTAAACAATCCAGTCGAAAACAACCATGCAACACACAAAGAAGACACAAATACATACAGCAAATACGAACAAGCACATGAAAAACAACACAATATGCAAACTGCACTATGCTTCAGAAGCTGGCACCTGCATCTGTCTCCAAGTGATGCAAAATCTACAACCTTCAGTATCAGAGTGATCAAGTTAGTCAGGTCACTTTACTATGAACTGGATAAAAAATTCTCATCACACGTAGTTTTATTGAACACTTTGTGTGCAACCAATAGAGCGGTAGGTATGTGTGAGATTGGGGCACCTGAAAAAATGGTCTCTGATTGATACAAGTTTTGCATCAATTGGACAGTTAACTATTACCCTGTAGGCGGAGCTGTAAAAAGTGTAATTGACAGGTAATCAGATAAAGTTGCACCTAAAAGAAAGTCATGGATTGCAATGCTATTCAGTAAGAAGGTGAAAGTCACCAAGAACAAAAAATAATTACATACTACTGAGATTGGTATAAGCAATATTTATTGCACTACATACAGTAAAACCTCTACATATTGAATCTCTTTATAACAAAAACCTCTCTATAACCAAGTCTGTGTTTGGTCCAGTCAAAACTGTATATTATACAATGTATTTTCTATTCTTTATAACAAATTATTTTTCTCTCTTCGGCACAAAACCTCTCTATGACAAAGATTGAACAGTTTGATTATATTTACTTTCCATTAATATTTCTAATTTTTCTACAAAAATTTATTTAGAACTGTAAAAAAAAAACCTTATATTTGTCACATATTTCTGATAAAAAAATTAAGTTAACAAAAACCATAACATTTATTAACTGATATAGAAGCTGTATTTGTACAAAGTATTTTTTTATCATAAGAGTGTTTATTACTTATTTTAAATGGAAGAATTTGTGGCTTTTTTTCTACGACAATGGTAATTTATTAATAGTGGCCATAATGTTTTACTGTACAAGTGTTCAAAAGAAAATCCTTTTAATACTTTTCTTAAATAAATCAATACAAAAGAACCAATGCTACTAAATTCCAGCAGCAATTAGATTAAAAATTGACTGCATGATAAAAAAAAGAAACAGATTGTAAATCACCTCTCTATAAAGAACCCCTCTATAACAAACACCCAAATCTTTGATCACTTCAGTTTTGTTAAACAGAGCAGAGGTTTTACTGTATGTGTCTTCAGTATGATGATAAGCTGCCACGTCAGCGAACACATTCCGCCAAATATCGCGGAATGTGAATTGTGGAGGTCTGTAATGATGTCCTGAGATAATCAATCCTATGCAGCTTGAATCTTCACTCATAGTTCCTGTAGATTTTATGGTAGTCGTGGAGTTAAAATAGCATCCCACACCTGTCCCCACGTGTGGAGATGTGGTTGGCCATAACTGAGCAGTCATGGCTCAAGGCACTCTCTTGAGATGGCAGTGGTGTTAGATGAGTGATGTCCTGTTGGGATAGAGAGAAATGAAGTAGGCGTTCAATAATGGCTGGGCCTCTGGCTACAAAACTTTATGTGCTGTCAGTGCCCATGATTAAGATCAAATGTGATTGTGCATCATACAAAATCATACTCGACACCAGACAGTCAGGAGGTCTAACGTGTGACAACAAACCCTTCATCTTGGAGCTACCCATGATGACTCCATACAATGATACGTAGGACCAAGACAAAAGCAGGACTAATCACTTGAGATAACCTGCTGCCATTCTGCATGGATTCATGTTAATAGGTCATAACACCATTGCAGTCTGTGGCAATGTTGGTGTGCTAACGGTCTGCATGCACGTAGTCTTGCATAATGCTTCTGTCTGCCAATGGTACTCACGTTCACAGGATGCCGCAGGGTGGGCATCACTGCTCACTAAATGTCCGCAATTTTGCTTGTTGGGGGAACAATATGCATGTCAGAGGATCCGTCAACTTCCCGTTGGTGTGCTTTATGGCATGTTGTGTGCCTTCTTCTATCCACTGGCACCAACAGCATGCTTCAGTAATATCCACACAACTGTTATGGCTAACAATATGGCAAAATGAGCATTCCACTTCCCGCAGCCCTATGACAAGACCTCTCTCAAATGACGTAACTGTTCAAAGTGCTGTTAAACTCATCTCCAAGGCATACTACAATTTGAAGGGGTGCCACTGATACAACGGCACAAGTCAGAATGGAAAGCGTGCACATAGGTACAGTCTTACATAATTCAACTGGTACAGCGATAAAGCCTGCGCTTGCTAATGTAATTTGCATGGCCGAGCATGAAACAATCTGCATGTCTCAAATTTCTAACTTACCCAACACATTTCAGTCCTATACATTGTTTAATTGCAGTTGTAACTATTTTTTTTTGTGATGTATTATTTTTACCTGGTCGTTTTCTTTATTTTATTTCCCCAAGCATACCTCCCTTTTCAATATTGGTAGCCAAATTTCCTTCTTTTAGCTAATGACATTTTTATTGTAAATAATGAATACTGATTCCATGAATTTCCTTTTGTAAGAATTCTATTATTTAATTAGTGGAATCCTCCCACAGTATATTGTAGCTGTAGGCTCATGCATGTTCTTGCAATCTGGCTTTGTTTATTTCTCCTTTCTTGATGATGTTCTTATGCTCTTTTACGTGTTGACAATGATAGATCAGTTTCACCTATGTATACACTGCCACAATAAAATTATATCTGATAAATACAATTCTTTTATCTTGTTTTTGAATTACTAGTTTCACCTTGTTGACTATGCTTCTAAGAGATGAGCTGGATTTGAAAGTAGTGCAGATGTTGTATTTCTCTGCAATCCTCATTTTCTCAGATAGACCTAAGTGGAGCATAGCAGCGTTGGTGGCTATTAACGAAGTCTCGAGAGCCGATAAGGACGGGCTATGGATCAGCATCGGAATGCAAGGGTAGAGAAAACTGTAGATCACTGAGAAAACCTGATGACCAGCAGCATCGTCTCACATGATACCCACATGCGAAAATCCAGGGATGACTCCATCAGGAACTGAACCCAGTTCTCCTTGGTGAGAAGCAAGCACTCTTAGACACTATGCTAACCACACTCTGGGATAGTCCTAAAATATATGGAATCACCATAGCAGCTGTTAGAGCTTCTGCACACCAGTACTGTCAAAAGGGGGTTCACACCAATGAGCCACCCAGCAGAACATAGTTACCACAGGGCACATCACAGCTATCATCCTAATTCACAATCATAAACCACTTATCCTTCAACTGCCTCAAGAATTGCAGCTATAATGATGCTGTATGATAAGCTATGTTCAATATTCCCCTCTACTACAGTGTTGGGATAGACATACAGGGAACTGGAATTAAAATCAGGGTATCCAACATTGTATACCAATTTCTCTGGGCAAGCAGCAGAAGAACCAGACAAGTTAGTTAGCCTGGCATAACTCTCATAAAAGTTGCACCATGCATATGTTAGTCAATTCAACTGAACCACAGTACAAGCCTAGGGGACACAGTTAAGGCCCTAATATATTATGTTATGTTCAGCATGTCACAACTATGCAACTCATGAGTCTGAAATTTAGAGAAAACATTAAATAACACCTGTAATTATTGTTTTATTTGAATGCTTTCAAAAATTCCAAATTTCTGAAAACCACATTTTAAAACAGCCTGAGACCACAAAAATTAATTAAATAAAAAAACAGCCAAATAAATGTCAAGAGAAAAATTTTAACACAATTAATTAATAATGGTAAACAACAGTTATAAACTGGTGCTCAAGTCACACGAACTTTGTAACATAAGTATTTGGGGGAAGGGGGAAATTAGTATATAGTACAACTGTTAACTTTCAATTTAAGCAATGTTACACATATCTGCAAAGGCCTACGAGTTTATTGCATTCCATTCATTCCAAATACTTTAACCTACTGATACAAATATAGTGTTATACTATTCACACTATTTCATGAAAATTCCCATATTTCTCCAACAAAAATCATCTCAGTTTTCGAAATCAAAAGCAGTTAAGTTTCTCAAAATGTGTTATATTCAAGATATCTATATAGTGATGATTAAAAAAACAAAGATAGCTAAAAATAATGCTATCATATTTATGAATCTATATAACGTACTGCATCAGAACATTTTTTTAATCCATTAATTGAGCAACCCCATAGCTGAAAATCATTTTAAGGTTTAAATGGCTGATTACTTTGAATCCACATACACCATACTACAGAAAATGTGGTTTACAATGTACCTGGTCTTCCATATCGATGAAGTTCAATTCCAAATCGATAGCCTGTACTGAGGGCAAGAACTTCATACATGCAGGAACTTCACACAAGGCATTGCTGTACAGGTCCAGTATTTTGAGCATCCTCAGAGCAGCAAAACTATCAGGCAACGTACTTAACTGAAACAAATGTATCCAGAAAAATTTCAAATACAGACTCGCTGTTTCTCAAGCAAATCTTTCAAAGATAGCTATCCAGGCCAACTGGAAATTGGTACAAATTACAACAAAAGTTTCAGATTCCATTTTTAAAATAACTATTTGGATTTTGGCTCATTCTAAAGAACTTTATTATGTTTGGATGATTATAATGTTAAAACCTGAAATACTTGTTTAATGTTTTTGGACACATAATTATAATGTCATAAATTTCAAACACTGTTAAAGAAAAGTTGAAAACAGTGTGCTCTTAGTTTTAAACAGATGTGCCTGTGACAGAGTATGGATTAACTGTTAGATTAGTTTCCACTCAACTGTATTAATATAGAGAGCATTTATATTGCAATTATATGTATCTTATGATTTTAACTTTTCAACACCTACTTAATTTTAGTCAAGAGAGGAATAACAAAGCCAGAATTTTGTTATTCAGAAAAGCATGTTGACAGAATAGCATTAAGAAAAACTTCATTTTATTATATAATACATGGTCTTAATGAATCACCATGCCCTTGAAAGCTCTCTTGGGGGTAATAACTCTAACATCAAGAACTTCAATGGAAAATTTTTGTATTGAAAGAGCTAACCCTTATCTTCATAATATCTCATAGGTGCAAAACATGAAATATTTTATAAGTGCTACACAAAAAAGGAGTTAACAAAAAAGGAGTTAAAGTGATTCATTTAATTTTGCGATTGGAGTAGTGACCTTGAGGGTACGTCTAAAAAAAAAAGTATCTAGCACACATGGCCCATTCCATATAAAATTAGCCTTTGTGGAAAATACCAAATACATACATATAAATATTTTTAACAAGTGGTTGCACTGTAGATACAACTAGGACATTATTGTCATTCTCTTTGGATAGTACTGAAATTTTTTTGAAGTTACGTAACAACAAAACAGATATAGATAATTTTCAAGGCAAGTAGTTTTTATTAAAATACTTAACATAAAGCAACTGTTTGAGTTTTGGTGTTACACCAGTAGAAAATATTGGAAAAAGATTTTTTATTATCTGAACGAATGCTTGCACATTGTAAAAACACTTGTTTTGTTTTAGTTCTTTGAATATTAATATATGGACCAGTAATTATTTTATGAGTGTTTTAGGCAGTTTCTAAGAAATGAATGTTGACACAATTTTATCACTTGAATAAACTACCTATATAGCATAACTATGGAAAACATTGTCTAAAATATTATTACATGCAACTTTATATGCCATCTTATAATATGTAAAAAGTAATTTTATATCAATAAAGCCGACCTCCCATGGTGCAGTCGGTGGTGTGCCACCAATCTGGGGTATGGGAGGCTCTGGGTTCGAATCCCAGGTAAGGCATGGGTGTTAATTTAAGTTACGTTACAAGTTAGTCTGTAAGCTATCCCCTGCTAAGCTTTCAAGCATAAAACCGGGGATGTTAAAAAGCCATATACTATACTATATCAATAAATTATTTTCCTTTACGGTATAGAATGCTGTGGGACTTCCAATATCTACCGTTTTAATTGACAGTTGGTACAATAATATGAAAGTGAACTAATAAATAAAGGTAATTTCCATGTAACACCTTTATTTCCACTAATGCTGAACAAATACAAATTTATTTCACTTCTCTATACAGTCCCCCCACACAGTGATGCAACTGTTTATTAGTCAACCTCTCCGAATAGAAGCATCATGGTTGCTACTGAAGCCAAACCTGTCTTCCTTGGTTAAGGGTTTCTGCCCCCTTGATGTGATCTTCCTGTGTGATATTGATGAGCAACTAGATTGGCCTTCCATCAGTCACACTTGTTCTTCATGTTTCAAAGTGTTTTACCAACTCATAAACCTGTCGTTAACTCATTATGCATGCTCCACGCAGCATCAAAATACATCAATGAATTCCGCACGTTTGACTCCCCCGGCCCATAGAAAGCGCAATAAGGCACGTTGTTTCGTAATGATGCAATCACTGACTAGTGTTTCCATACATCTGATCTAATCCCTACTTGCTACTCACATGAATAGTGGAATGCTGCATGCCACCAGCTACCCATAATCCCATGTGCATATGGTGTTGTGCATCAGCATCTCCCGGTTGTTTTTATCACATAATCTCGAAATTGCCTTACTTTTTGAGTCACCCTCGTAGCCAGCCAAACATTTTAATGAAGGTTTTGGTGTAACATATCAATTCTTATCACAGAAATATCTGTAATTATAAGGCTATATTTTATTTTTAAAACCTTACTGCATTCTCGTGTAGGCTTACTGTAAATTATGCTCACATAAAATTTGTTTGCATTTTGGTATATAATGTTTGAGTAATTTTCAAATGAGAAATAACTTGAGCTGAACAAATGAAGAAGCTCAGAGCATTACTAAAGGCAGACAAGGAGAGGTATGAAGACCACTTAATGAAAGAAAGGGAGAGACAAAAAATAATAAGTCCTCACATGAAGAGATGAGTGTGTACTTATTCGAAGGAACTAAAGCTAAAAAGTACAAAAGATTTAGAATTTAAAAAAATGCAAGAGAAATAAAAAACAGACGTTAAGCCAGGCAATCAACAAAGCGCCAAAGTGATCTTAAAGCTTACCATCACTTACAGACATTGAAGACAGCCATTTGTAGAGTTTCTAGAAACATGTCAAACAGTCTAAGCAAAAAAGTCAACTGTCATCAAAAAGATGGTGGTCAATACTTTTGTAAACAAAAAAAATGTATCTTACAAATCTTACATTACAACATGGCAGGCAGACTGCATACAATGTGAACACCAAAATGGTGAACAGTGTGTTCTCTGAAGATGTAGACTATAATAAATACAGGTACATTATGAGACATAACAGGACTGACTGGCCTAAAAAAGACAGACATAACTGTTTCTGTGAGGAGAACACTTACATTTTATAATTTTTTAAATGTCTTTAAGACAAACACCAAAGATCAACTACTTTACAATTAAATAGCTATTTTAGTATCAAAACATTTTGTCTTTTTTATAGATGAAATGGCTGTGTACCAGCTTTCTACTCCATAATAAAGAATGTTGCGAGTTCTATTAGAAAACCATCTGAATTTTGTTTTTAGTTACTATAAACAAGGAATGTTAAATCAGCCAAAATAAATAAATATATTTTTTGTAATCACTAATCATTCTATGAATTCAGTTTGATAGCAGCTGAAATATTTTCATCTTTTTGTATTCCCTTTTTGGACTAATTAAACTTCCCGTCAACAGTGTATCAAAGAAAGAGTTCATTTGTTACCAGTTCCACACAGCCAAACTAAGAATATACTGCAAGCTATGTTGCTCATTGTTGCATAAATATATGTGTGTATCAAACCTTCATTTCTTATTTGATATTTGGACAATTCAAAAATTGTCATTTGTCGTGGGGAGAAATCCTTCTTCAAAGTCATTCGCAAGAAGAGTATCCATTCGCAGCTTCGAGACCATAGATAATTCTCCATAAAGTAACAAACTATTATCCCTGCAGACACATTCACCTACACTCTGTGGGAATTTCCGAAGCCCATATTCTGATTTTTAACAGAAAAACTTGCAGAAGAATGCTTGCCTGAAATGTAATTTCTCAGCCAACACTTAATCATAATTGGTGACTATATCTATTTTGGTGGCCTGTTTCCCTAATATATAAAACATTTTACTATGTCTTGGTTTAGTTTAATCGTCCTAATGTACCGAACACTTTATAGTGTTCATAGATTATATGAATAATGAACTGTATCTAAGAGTTGTATGGACTATTTCTTCAGTGTTTAGAAATATTATTTATTTTTGTGAGCCAGTATTGACATCTAGAGGGCAGGTTTTGTCAGGCCTGTTACTATTTATATTACTTGTAATTTGTTTCCAAATTCCCCAAGTAATCTTTCTTGATGGTCGTAAAATACGTAACCTTTGTTTTCATATTATGGTAGTTCAGTTTTCGGTTAATGAATGTTAAATATAATTTGAAATGTGGTGTTACTGAAGAGATTATTCCCAGTTGATTTTCCATTCACGAATAGCTTGTTTTGTAATACAAATTTCTAATTTTCATCCAGTCTTTTCTAATTCTGGATATTATTTTACGAACGTATGTCATTGCTGAGATACAGTCGGACAGAATTCAAATATGAGGCATCCTGTGCAAATTTATAAGAGGACATGTTGAACTGCTAATTGAGTTCCTTTGCTCCCATTTCCTGCATAAAAATTAAAATAATTAATTGAATTAAACTATTCAATTTTACTGCATAGCAGGGTGGTGATAGTTTAGTTATTTGTATCACCATAATAATGTACATGTTATATCAGGAAAAAGACAAGTACTGTATATCTACATATAGTCCTCCATTAGAGAGTACTAAAAACTTGCCATTTTCCTATTTTGTATTTTCAATGTTCACAAACAATTTCAAAATTATAATCCATTATTTAGAAACTGTAAAGTTAATTTCACAGTCTTCCCTTTCTATGAAAATGGCCTCAAACAAGCAATATTAGGAGTGTTATAGTTTATTTTCCGAGCTATTTCAACTAAGTGTGAGAATTGTAGTCCTTTATGCTTACCAGAATAAATGTAAAATATTTTCCCCGAGAATTAACAAAACATTAGTGAAATTGGTGGTTTTATTGTTTAACGTGTAAATTAGCATAGTGAAGACAACGGATTAGATAGGCAGGATAAACATTCAGCAGTATTAAAACCAGTACTCCAAGCCAGACTTGAAACCAGTATTAATCGACTGTATCCACCACTGAAGCCCTTAAACATTTTGCAATACCGTAAGCCCTTAATGAGTTTAAATACCTGTGCAACTTTGAAATATACAGTTATTTGAATTGATGTGAGCTTTTAAGAGCACTGCAAAACTACGACATTACAGCAAAGATTGAATCAACAGAACGATTAATTCTAGACAAAAAGTGAATAAAGGGCATTTTTTAAACAAACTAACAACCTTGTTGGAAATATTTCTTGCCAATTCAAAAATGATACGCTAGTGATATTCCCGACATAGGTCATTAAAAATTGTAAACCATTATTTGGGCACAAATTAAAACATGTTTTGTGTTGTTCAAATATTTAAATGGATTTTTCAAAAATTCTGTCACTATTTAGAGATAATTCCAAGAAATAAACAACAAATAATCAATCCTACGTATACTGCTGTGTGTCCTATTATTTTTTGTTTTCACCCAGTAAAATTTATCTGATAAAGATTTTCCATGCTTTGTTCTTTTGTCTATAATATATCTCTGAGTTACCTTGTACTTCAAGTTTGGTAATGAGTCTTCCTTCTATTTACATGTTTTTGTTGGAGAATAATCCAATTGTCTCTCTTTTATACTGTTGTAAAAGCATTCTTCTCAACATTAGTGTTGCAAGAGAGGTAAAATGTGTGATCAAGTGCTCAGTTATATAAAAATAAGTATAAATCTTGAAAGTATAGTATTTATATTTTATGTACTCTTACTGTTTTTCTCTATTGACTATCACTCTGTGGCAGCAATATACCCACTTTCACATTTTTATTATGATTACTGCTATTATTACAAAATGTGACGTAGTGCCACATAATTATAATTATGCAATTATGCGAATCTATTCTGATTCTTAAGCTGCAGAATAATTATAGAGTAAAATTAATTGGTACTATTTATTTACTAAAGCACTGAAGTTTTATGAACTTATTCCTATTTGCTATCAGACATTGATACATCACAGGTAAGATGGGGGGGGGGGGGGGGGGGGGGGGATGAACATGTGCAGCCTAGATCCCTACCTACCTGCCACCCTGACTGCCAGGTGGCATCAGAGACCCAGCGGGAGAGTAGGGGAAGATACGGACGTCTTTACCTTCTCTTTCTTAATACCATGCACTTTGGCAACATGTAAATAGTATACCCATAATTAGGTCCTGCATTTTCAGTAAGGTCAGTTATGAGCACATGAAGAACAACATAAAAACAGTTATAGAGCTGCTACAATTATATTGCTTCTGAGTAGACATGCTAAGCTCAAGTAAACATAATTTCAACAGCACAAATAAAAAATAAATGGATGACTGCTTTGTTGCACCATCATTTTTCAAGCATAATTCTAACTACAAGCATAAATATGCATTAGTCACATTTATATATATATATATTTTTTTACTACTAATAAGTAAACAAACCTTGTTTCCATCAAGCCACAATTCTTCAAGCGATGCCAACTGTCCAAAATCACTTGGCAGAGAATCCAACTGATTTCTTGAAAGAACACATCGCCTAAGGTTCTTCAGTTTGCAGAATGATGCAGGCAAAAATGAAAGTTCATTGCCACCAAGATCCAACACATCCAGAGCCATCATTCCTTTAACATCTTCAGGAAATTCTGTAAGTCCTACATTGCAGATCACTAGTTTCCTCAACCGTGTGCTGAGACTCAACTGACCCGATGGCAAGACCCATATCACATTCCCACAACGGCGTCCTGTGTCAGCTTCATTGCCCAAGTCCAAGACTTCCAGACCTTGAAGGCCTTCTAGGAATGTCAACATTGGCAAAGTCAGCTTGCAGTTTGATACATTTAACGACTTCAGAAGCTTCTTCCGCAAGTACTTGACGCTCGTGTTAAAGGACAATGTTTTTGAACTAGCTTCCATCCTACAATTATAACTCAGATTCAGATCCTTCAACCACATGCAATGATCTTCAAACAGCCAGCTTGGGAACAAAGACAAGTTGTTGTGACTTAAGTCCAACTTTACTAACTTGGAACAACACTTGAGCATTCTGTCAAAACTAATCAGCCTGTTGTGTGATACATTCAACTTTACTAAATTTTTTAAATTCACTATGCACTGTGGCAACTCTTCCAACTTATTGAAGGAAACATTCAATGCGTACAACGTGAAAATATGCTCCAATGAGGGTGGAAGAGAATGAAGATTGTTCACCGACACATCTAAATTTTCTAAACTCTTGAGCTGCCCAAAGTCTTCTGGTAAGTAAGACAAGTTGTTCTGAAAAACATTCAAAATTTTCAAATGCTTCAAGCTGCAAATTGTAACTGGAAGTTCATTTAACTTATTTCTGCTCAACTTCAGAGTTTTCAGACACTGCAGTGAAGAAAACACACTTTCAGGTATTGAAACTATGTTATTGCAAGAAACATCCAAGTTCTGAAGTGTGTATAATGTTTTTATCTCAACAGGAAACTGTCCTAGAGACTTTCCCCTTATGTTCAAATTCGTCACATTCTTAAATTCAGTTAATCTTATGTTTTCTAAATGTTTTGAATCTATACTGCTTGAAACTTCTGTATGGCTATAAATATCTTGTTCACGCCCTAAGAGAGTTTGCAGTTTTGGATTAACACCATTAACAGTTTTTGTTTTATATTTTGACAATTCTTCAGAGATGCTTTCTTCAGGTGCAAGGTTTTCATTTTGTGACCTATCCATCTTCCACTTCATCACAGATGAATTCTGCTGTGAAAATGAAGCAAAAACATATTATAGTTGACACATAAAAAATAATACTCACTAAATAACGGCTCGTTAGTGACAATCCCGTGAATATGGTAATTTCATCAACAATTCAAAGAGCAAAAGAAAAATAAACAAATTATACTACTGTTGCTTATTCTTAGATTTATATTCCTGTGCCCCTAGCTGGGTATGCTAGCAGGACTAGTTCAAAATTACCAATTATAAAACAGCATATAGCATAGCATTTGTATAATAAACTGTATGGGACAATAACCAAGTCAAAATCTGAAAGTAAGGTAGAGATACCAAAAGCTGACAGTCTTGAATTGTATCTAAAGCATGCACTTTTTTTTAAGTGGGGAAAATAGTATGGCTTCCCAGTTGATTGGAAGTTTGCTTTGTGTCAATGCATACCCTAAATCATAAATAAATACAATTTGCTTTTCACTGTTAGTTGCACTGACTGCAGCAAAACTGGTGAGAAGCTGTTTTTAGTAGCTGTCGACTGCGTTTTTCTTCCAAATTTCTTAGCAGCACATTTGTTAAGAGGTAAGTTGATTCTATATAATGTCTTCCTACTCATGAAAAATAATTATCCTTAATTCCAACTCTTGTTCTTGTTTCTAGTGTAAAGTGTGATATACATACTATGTTAGGATAACTATAACATGAAAATATGTTTGGTAAATGGTGGAGCCAGGTTTTGATACAATTTACAAAATGAAGTACCAAAACCTGACACCATGTGTCATAAATAAAAATATATGAACAGTTTTTTTCGCATAATGGATGTCGGATATAATATTATTAGTTAAGCCTACAAACCCAAGTTTCAATGCTTTCTTGTTTTTCTCTTGCATCTTATTCTAATTGTTTACACATTTTATGTATATTTTCTTTTTGAGTTAATTGCGACTCCGAGTCCAAGTAAAATTACGAAATACAACAAATCCAATATGGAAATAGCTTTAGATGAAGTTAGCAAAAGTATGTTAGTCAACAGAGCAACAAGGAAGTCTGGAGTTGCTAAAACGACACCTTGTTACAGAGTCCATTGAATAAAAATATTGGTCACAGCACATCGGTTTTACACCAGACCAAGAGCAATGGTTGGCCTCATGGGTTTTCAGTTTTGCCAAATGTGGTTTTCCCACAAACCTTGCAAAAGAGCTTAAAATAAAATTTCTTACCAAAATCTGGGTGAAACTGGTTTGCAGTATACTCTAAAGATACCTTGAAATTTGCATAAGAACAGCCAAACCTCATAATTAAAAAAGAAGTTTAGTTGCTGCAGATAAATTAAGCCAGTAAAGTAGTTTGAAGAAATTTTCAATCATTTGACCGAGATAAACAGGCAACAACTTTCAGGAGAGAAAGAGAAAATCTTTAATGTAGATGAATCTGCTTTCATTTTATACCCGAAAGGAACTGTTGTTCTACCATAAACATGTGTAAAAAAGTAACGTGGCTTGGCAGCTTGCGAGGGGTGAGAGATGCCGGATTTGAGAGAACTCCAGATGCATGGCTAAATATTACTGAACAGTTGAAAATTCTGGTAAGGTGCCAAATCTGCTTTCATTTTATACCCGAAAGGAACTGCTGTTCTACCATAAACAGGTGTAAAAAAGTAATGTGGCTTGGCAGCTTGCGAGGGGTGAGAGATGCCGGATTTGAGAGAACTCCAGATGCATGGCTAAATATTACTGAACAGTTGGAAATTCCGGTAAGGCACCAGCTCATCTATGTCACAGGTGAGCATGTGTACTATGGTTCTCAGGGCAGTAGTTGGTCGACAGCTACGTGACGTATCCCTCTAGCAACTCATGTTTACAAATGATGTACAAAAAAGTCTCCAATGCCTTTACATAACAGAAATGAGCATGTGGACTTACACTCTGGAAGGGGGCTAGGACCCGAGGTGAAATTAACATTAAAATAAAATAAGATGAGGAACGATGCAATTACGTATACTCACTAAGTGAGACCACACATATAATCACTGATACGAAATCCCTCGAATACTGCGGGCATGGTGTATAAGGTCCGCCATCGGCCGACAATGACAAAAGCACTATGTAGTTAGCGCGTGTAAATGACAAGTGGTAAAATTGCTGGGGCCGCGAATCTACGGGGATGAGAGTGCGAGCGAGAAAAGAAAATAATTAAATGATCCAGTTCAAATATAAACTTAATATTGCAGTTACTTGACCAGGCAAGATGATGAAGTTCCCCACAACACGAATGTGTGCATCCTCTTAGGCCCACCGAACTAGACTGAGGAGGATGGCGCTGAGATGCCGTTACCTAATGGAGATCTCCCGCCAACTCCATGAGGAAAAACCAAATTTATACATATAAACTTAATACATGTACTAAACAGAAACAAGCACAGCAAAACACTCTGAGGAATTAAGGTATTAATTCCGACACGTGATTATTTATTTGAAACGTTCTGTGTGTCTGTTACTATGCGTGTCAGGGAAATTGAAATTACTGGAAAAAGCCTGAACGGGCTTGCAAAAGAAATAAGAAATCATAACAAAATTATACAATGCACTGGACATTGAAAAAACCCTAATAACACTTATACACCCGTTTAAATCTAAAAGAAACACAGCATTTACAATTAAGAATTATGTAGTGAATTTAGAGTGTCACCAATTGTAGGTTCTTTTCACTATGCAGAACACGTGGCCGGGCACTCTTTAATTAATTACATATCACACAGGGAAACAAACCGGAGATAATAATAGCCCGTATTTACTTTAGACTCTGCTTTTGGGGGATTACAACACTCGACCATAATAACCACATAGGCTCTGGTTGACTCTTGGTGAGGCGGATCATGGGACGGATCATTGACCCATTCTGCATGAAAGACATCAGGACCCATGAACTTCACGCATGGCCGTACATGACTGGTGCATGAGTGAGCAGTATTCGTCTGCCTCCTGAGCAGGGCAGTGAGGGCCACGTCAAATGCCCCCCCCCCCCCCAGGAGACCAATGGGGCGATGCCGTGACCTCTGGCAGTGAAGACTACGCTGAAGTACAGCCAGCAGTAGGTGGGGCGGTGCAAAGGGTACTGCTTCAACTTGTGAGTAGGATATCGCCAGTTCCTTACCTGGTGCCTGAAGCGAGGTGATCACCCGCTGTGTTGATGGCGTGAGTGGGTCGGGTGGTGGTACACTGATAAACAGGTCGACCTGGCGGAAGAACTGCTTCCGTCTCTCTGCTGTGGCTGTTGCCGCTTGTTGTTGTGGAGATGCAGGGGTAGGCACCTCTCCCCAAATGGCGTTGATGAGCTCCGGCACTGCCCACAGAAACTCAGCGGCAGCAGCTGGCTGCTCGGCGGCTAGAAAGCAGCCAAAGTCGTGGGGTGACTCTTTTCCTCCCCACACGTCACTTATTTCCCCTTCCGCTGACCACTGTATTCTTTTTGTGGCGAGGATGACAATAGGCAGTGCGGCAGTTTATGAGAAGCCCCCAAAACTCGAGGGACGATGTTTCCCCTCCCCACACGTCACTTATATCTTCTGTTGCCAGCTTGAGTACAGTTGTCATCACGGGCGTGGTAACAGGCGGTGTGGTAAATTGAAAACTATAAAAATCGAGGGGTAACCACCCCCTTGACTGTGTTGGACTTCTGCTCAGATTGAGGCCTTGGCTTGGGTTAGACGGCAAAATGTCACTCACTTCTGCCTCAGCAACACCATCTAATTTTTTGTCCACTTGTTCTTTCCCACTTCTTCCTGGTAGGCATGTGGGTGTGTTTCTCCGTTATCGTCCGGAATGGGCGCTGCACGAATATTGTCCCTATGGACTTTGCATCTTCTCCTAGGCCCATTTTGTATTAGGTACAATGTCTGGCTAATTCTCTCGAGAATTCTGTGTGGGCCAATACATTTAGAGGCAAATCCTGCACAAAATTTTTGTTTGGCGGTTGGTAAGTGGTGCGCTCGCACGTAGACATAATCACCTGGCAACAAAGGTTCAGGTGGTCGCTTTGTCTTAGGCAGCCATTTCTGGATGTAGCGTGTTACTGGTTTGGCATGCAGTTCTTAGTGATGCAACCACCTTTCTCCTTCTCTCACCTCAGAGTCTGCAGCTTCTGGGTTCAAGTCCGGTGCACAACAGGCAAACTACCCCAGACGAGCTAGGCATGTCCCATACAGCAGTTCCACAGGAGATTTCCCGGTGGCTTCGTTGGTGCGATTATGCAAGCAGATAGCTATATCTGATATATGCTGCACCCATGTTGTCTCCTACCCTAAGGCGCAGTTGTGCCTTATCTATTGATTCCTATGCTCTGTAGGATTGGCACATGCGTGATAAATGTCAGTCGTGTGGTGCTCGACATGCCATTCAGTAAACCACCCTCTCCAGCATTGTCTAGAAAATTGGGTAGTGTTATCGCTAAGGAATGTCTTGGGGTATTCCAAGTGGGGACCAAACTCCTTTCTTAATGCTGTGGTTATGTGGCATATGCACACGCTTTGTAATGCGTACAGCTTGCACCAACAAAGAAACAAATAAGTTACTACAATGATGTAACACTTTCCCCTTGAACGTGGGTAAGGGCCCATTAAGTTCAATGCGATTACTTCGAACGGGCGTTGTGATAACCCTGGTTTTTTTTGGGCGGTTCCGTCAGACCTGCGGGTTTTGTAAACATTAAAGTTGCGGCACTGGCGCACGTATTCTCTAACCTCTTTTGTGAGGCTGGGTAATAAATAAGATGATGTGATGTTACGAACAGTTTGTGCTATGCCGGGGGTCCCAACAAACTGTTATTGTGGGTAACGTGAATGACAGTAGTGCATGCTGCTGGCAGCACATAGAGGCAACACCAACCTCCTGACCGGCTGTTGTTCCAGGTCTCCAAGCGATCATTGATTACTCGCCACCCTTCCAACATTTCCTGTTTGCACTGTGCTTTGATTTCTTTAACCTCAATGGACATCTGTTGCTGATTTAAAACATACACATAGAGGTCATCTGCACATATTTTTGTGAGCTGGCTCTGTTTTGTTCCGCTCACCGCGATCTGTTACAAGAGCACAGGTGGAGTTGTGCCGATATTCTCCGGAGGTAATACAGTTTCCCACTCTTTGTCTACCGCTACTTCTTTCTCGTTTGGGGAACGTGACAGGGTGTCAGCCAGTTGGTTATCTATGCGGGTCACGTGTTCGACAACAAAGTCAAAGTTTTGTAGTAGCATCGACCACCTCATGAGCTTACTTCACGCATCTTGTGTAACCATAACAAACACTGGTTGTCTGTTTTTTGGGTGAACTGCCTGTATTCAAGATGAACACAGTATCGTTTTATGGCCCAGATGATTGCCAAACATTCACGTTCCTTAACGTCGTAATGTTACTAAGTGTTGCCAAGCTTGGCACTGGAATAATTGATGACACACCGCTCTTGATTATCGTTATACTGAAACAGTACTGTGCCCATGCCTTCCTGGCTGGTGTCTGTTTGCAAATACCGGAGACGGCTCTTATTGATGTGTGCAAGGACATGAAACTGGGAGAAACTGTACTTTATTTCTTCGGACGCAGTCTGCATACTGGTGTCCCACTTGTACTTCATAGCGGGCGAGAGTATTTCAGTGAGCAGGGCACTGATTACGGCAAAATCTTGAATATACTGACTAAGCCAATTGATCAGGACAAAAAATTTGCACAACTCTCCCGGATGATTAGCACTGGACATTCGTCGATGAGGGCTAACTGTTCTGGCGTGGGGCAGTTCCTTTTCTCATCGACCATGTTACCAAGGTACTTGATACTGATTTTGCCTATGCTACATTTACGACTGGCACAGTTAGACCGTTAATGGCAAGTCTCTTCAGACCAATCGCTAAGTGGCATGTGTGGTCATCCCACGTCTCTGACCACATGACTATGTCGTTTAAGTAGACCATTGCAAAATCTCTTATTATCCCATCTAGGACTTTTACCATCATACTCTGAGAAGTAGATGGAGCACACTTAAGCCAAAAGGGCATGACGCAGAACTGATATTGGCGACCGTCTGGTGCCGTAAATGCCGTTTTGTGCCTGTCATCCTGTTTTACCAGAATCTGCCAGAATCCACTTTTCGGGTTGAAAGATGATAAAATTTTTGCTTTGCCAAGTACGTTAAGTGCAGTGTTTACACTAATTAATGGGTGGGGCGCCCAACACAATTTGGTTTATGAGCCTGAAATCAATACAAAACCGCTACCCTCCATCTTTCTTTGGCATTAATGTTATGGTTGAGTTGTACCTATAGTCCATTCTCCACTGGAAGAAACTTTCTCGGAGGCCTGCTAAATATCTACTTGCAGGTACATTTAGTATACTTCCACCAAATGTAAACAAACATTACCATGTGACTGCCATGTAGCATATGTCAAAATCAATGTTTACATTCCATTGTGTGTGTACATGTTCGTATACTTTCTCTACACCTAAACATAAACATTGAAATGTGACTTCTACTTTTATACCTGTCAAATGTGTTGTTTACTGTTTACAAATTTTCAAATAATTATGTCATATTCCAAAAACCATTTCGTATGAATATTCACAGTTTAGGCCTCTAACATTATTTAGGTCAGCTTTATGACGTTTTAAAAATACCTGAATTGACTATAGTTCTTACGGTTATTTTCATTAATATATTTGTTTTCTACGACATAGCACATTACATGTAAAGCACGTTGATATTTTCCCGCAACTGTGTTAAACACTGTAACAACTGCGAGGTAAAGAACTGTAGTATCAACCAAACGAAAAAGGCACATTAAATTCAAGCACACAACTCGTGTTGCTTATTTTTTGTCATAAAAACTTAAAATATAGCGGTGAACATGCACACATATAAGCCTACTGAAATTTTTTATTGCACTCATATTTCTATGTATTACTACTTACTGTTTATTTGGTTTATTGAACTTTATCGGGCTGGGCTTATTATTTCTTTGGGATTGAGGAAAATCACGTTATACGACTGTGTTTCAAACACCTAGGGAAAAGGTACAATATTGTGTTAAATAAACAGACCTGAATGTAAATAATTAACTTCATCATAAAAAACAGTTCACAGTTGAAACGTATAAATAGTGCACATCAAATATTTGAAATCATGCACACACAGAGGGCCAGCGTATCGACCATGATGCAGCAACGCCACACCATTTCATACGCAGCGGTTAACGAAACACACGTAACAGTATATTTATTACTGCAGTGGAAACACAGATTTATCACAACATCGTAACTTGCCTAGGTAGATTTAAACATAACATCTACAAACGTTATACGGTAATTTGAAGTATTTTTCGGAATAACAATAATTTCCACTTCATTTGGCAAAAAGCAACATGCCACATCATGGCTCGCCACGTCTGCCAACTTCACAGATGGTAACTGTCATGCCATCATATCTAAATATATTAAAATAAGTATTCAAACATTAAAATCTCTTTTCAGTTGTAAATTACAAATTCAAAACTCATTATCTTGCTGTAATAATTATGAAATATGCTAACATTTTAAAAATGTACATTTTGTCTATTACTTAACAATGTGAAACTTCCAGAGTGGGAGAGAGACGCCTCGCCAATGGCTTCGCACAGCCGGCAGTTGTTTCCTCACAGTCAATAAAAACAACACTGTGTTACTAGGGCCTATGCACAATATTTTGCATTTTTATTTTATGCTTAATAATGAAATAAGTTGCCATCGGGGCTACCGAAATATTTCAATATTTCAATAGGCACTGTTTAATTTACAAATAGCATACTAAATAACTAGGTTAAAATAATATTTCAACTGTGAACTATTTCTTACCAGCCGTTGCCAACACATCGCAGATCTCATATTAAATAGGAAATAAATATTACAAGTTACAGAAAACATTAAGGTAAAGTTTCATTTATTCAATAATGCAGTACTTTAAAGTTAACCACAGTGTTATTAATTTGTGGAATACAAGTTATTGAATAAACGGGTTGACATGTTATGCCTAGAGCGATTTTTCAAAGGTTGATTCTCATACGTCTCTTCCAGTCGGGAATGGACTATACTCTCTGACGGTTCGACCACTCAGTCGTGTATCATTTCTGCTATTTGGCAATTAATTATGTTCAGGTGGTGTATGTCGTAATCTGTAGGTGATGTCCAGAGTGGATCATTGTGAACAGTTTATATTTTATGCTTGGAAACTGTTGTACGTTTAAGTGGATCGGCCAGTGCGAAAACATCTTTGCTTTCATTTAAGATGTCCTTGAAAGCAGTTTTACAGGCCGAAAGTTGACTTCTACACATCTGCCTAGATTGTAAACAGTGCGTCTGACATACTTGCCAAAATGAAATTTATCCCCCGGAATCTCTACAATTACATCCTGATCTACAAACCAAGGTACTCCCAAGATAACCTCTTCACGTATCTCTCTTGAAACTAAGAATGGAAACACATTTAAACGTCCCTAATTCTTACGTCAAGCTGAATAACACTAATAATATTACTCTTGCCATGCAGTGTAGCGAGCTCTACTGTTAAGTTGGTACCTTGGATGTCTGAAAATCTGACAAGTTCTTCACGGACAAAGTTGTGCGAAGCTGCTGTGTCGATCAAGGCAACAGTTGACACATGAGATATACAGACACCCTCAGTAATTTGTCAATGGTGTACCTACTTGTCCTAAGAAGGCATCTGGCCGGTTGTTTACTTCTGATGGAAGTACTGTAGTGGATACACTGGTGGAATAGGCGGGCTCCTGGTGTGGTCCTACCCTGTTGGTACATTTCCCATAGCCGAAGTTGCTCTGTTGGTGCACTGTCTGTGCCAGTGGTACTGTTCATCATGGCATATCCGACACCATGGCATCTGGCGCTGAACCTCAGCGTTGGCAGCACTGGGTGGGTGCTGCACTTGTACCATTGTTCCCCGTTGTTGGTGCAGCGCGGTCTGCATGTGCTTGGCCGATCATGTGGATAAATGAACTGCCCGGGTTGTTCAAATCTTGGGGTGGCGCGTTTATGCAGCTCGTTGAACTAGGCTATCACTTGGTTTCACTCCACTTTTTGAGTCCAGAGAGTCCAAAAAGAAACTGCACCTGGGTTCTGAGTCCAGCGCGATACTCACGGCAGCCCTTGTAAAACGCTGGTACTCTCTGTATACCATTGGTCGCAAAGCCGGTCGATAATCTGGGAGCACTGTCTCAATGATTGATTCAAGCACATCCTCAGTGAACAGGTGTTGATAATGACGGGTGGCCAAACTGATTTTCCTGTCCACGAATGCTTCCAGACTGTCTTGCAGTTTCTGTTCCTCGGTAAACAGGGACAGCTTTTGCTTCAGCGCTGCGTATGCAGTGATGTACCAGGCGGTGAACTTCATCATGAACTGAGTCCAGGCCATGTTATATTCTGTCACTAAACACCACCAGTTCTTAACATCTCCTACCAGTTGAGCCCTTATGGCATTTGGCCACTCTTTGACACTAACACCATATCTCTGTAGATGGCTGGTAAATTCTGCTACAAACACCCTTGAATCTTCTGCTCCTTGTTCGGAAAACGTTGAAAGTGTCAAAGCGGGCTAGTGTGCTAACTGGAGGTTGAACTTGTTGTTGCACTGGCTCTCTAACTCACTCTCTCGACTGTCTCTACATTACGATGGGAGGCGCATGTGGTTGAAAAGTGTGCCATTATGGCATCTGCATTATGTCATAGGGTTT